>JBBMOL010000104.1:1419952-2839904 GCA_037954665.1 Laguncularia racemosa | reverse complement strand
AAGCCAAATGAAACGGAAAAATGCTAGCATATGTGGAAATAGTAAACACATGGTGTACATGACATTAAGATAATTAACATAGGTTTTAAACTTTAGGTAAAAAGGGTAGGCCTCTTGTGAGAATTAAAATGACTAAATTAATTTTGAAATATGCTGGTAAACCTTTTTTAGATTAAGTTCATAGACTTATTTAAATTTATACATGATTTTTTAAAATATATATGAGTTCGTTCAAGCAGTTAATAATATATACTTCTTGTTTCTATCTATCTATATATGCTACATAAATCTATGCAAAAACATATAATGTAAACAACAGATATTAACAAAGCATTGAAATGAATGACTTCATACCACCAGCATTAAGAATACTTGAAATGGTTATGATCCCCATATTTGAAATAGCTCCACGAGATGATCGGAAGCCTATAACACAACAATAGCTAGCAAGCACTTTTATGCCACCAATGGTATCAATACCTACAATCAGACTATGTTTTTTAGTTGCATACCTTCTTAGTAGAAATATTGTGTTTTTGTTCAAAATTCAAATGGTAGATCTCATACATACACCGTTTTACAGATCTTAGAAAATTTTCATATAAATAGAATACACGTACCTGACAAGAGGAAAAAAAAATAGAACAAACATAAACCTCAACAGAATCAAGAGGAAAAAAGAAAAAATCCCAATTAGAACCAACATAAACCTCAATTGTCCAGATATCTGAGTATAACCCAGTAAAAATCTCACATTTTGAAGATTTGACATATCCCCCATCAAACAAAACATTAAGATGAGATACAAAATAAATGCTCGATAAAACAAATTTAGCACCTATTGAAATTGCTTGCCTGCAAGTTACACTTATTGAATCCCTTCTATGGCTAATTGATATTTAGGAAGTGTTCCATTTTCCTAAATGAAACAAACTGTAGCTTGTGACAAACTATTAGCACTGGATCATTGTAAGGAACCATAAATAATAATTACTAACAAAACCAGTCTAATTGGACATTATTTTCCCTTTAAGAAAATTAATAGTTTATTGTAGATACCACAAATTCAAATCCAGTTGAACCTACCCTTGAAAAGGTAAGAAATCGATCCTTTTCGGCTAAATCATAACCACCTAATACATCAATATTCATTATGCAAGACACATTGCATTTGTCAAGCCTAAAATCCACCAAGAAAATAGCATTAGAATGAGCAACAAAATACTACAAAAATGGTACATTATGACTATGGATTATATATTTAAACAAAAAAACATATGTGCACCATTTTTACATAGACAGCACTTGTTCTCGACAACCAAAAATGGGGTAGCAATGTTCCACAATCCAAAATCAAACTATTTTCAACTATTAAAAGATAGCTCTTATTTTCAAATCTAAAAACAGAGCACAATGCCCTCACCTTAGCAACCACCAAACCCCAACCAACACACGGAAACACAACCACTTCCAATCAACAACAACAAACAATCGAAACTCCACAACGAAATTTGTAAATGTTACGAAATTGATCTACACCCTGATACATAACACTTATAACATAGTAACATATATTACGCACACATAATACAATGGACATACACCTATTGCATGTTAAAAACACACGCATCAGAAGCTATGACTGTAACAATTATTCCTCCCTTGAGTATGCACATGAGCTCATGCACAAATGTCAGGTAGTGTTGGGATTCACAATAGCATCGTCTAACAGGTTGGTTTTCTTCATTGAAGTATGTCAAGACACATTTAAAATATCAGATATATCTAATTTGGTTAGGCATAACTAGTTTTTCCATCCACATATCTTTTCTGGTAATAATAGTCCTTAAACTCCTCTGTGAAAGGAAGAACTTAAAACATAGGAGGCTAAAACAATCAATCTTATCCTTGCCATTCCAACCTTACATTGCACATACATAACCTTAATAGAGTTTTGAACTTAGAACAACAATCGACTAAAGTCTATTAGCAACAATTCTTGCTAGATCACTACTTGTTTGATTACTTGCAGTTTAGTAGCAATAAGTGATCAGCTAGGGAGGGGTTATCCATAAACAATATCTAATGGCATCGTCCTCAAAGTTAAATAACATCCTTGAAACAGACTTTCTTGTTGGCAAATCCCTGTGCTCGTTGCTCCTTTGACATTGTTGGTGTCACTATGCTTTTTTGTCATGTTTCCCAGCATAGTTACTTCCTTCAACAAAGATGCATGCTGAACTAATAATTGTTGTTGGCATGCTTTAAGTTGTTGCTGGTCTTCCTCATATATGGTGAGGACGGCTTCATGTTGCCGTACGATGATCTTGAATTCTTCCATAACTATTGGCTCCGATACCAATAGTAACATATATTATAGTACACATAATACAACAGACATACACCTATTGCCTATTAAACACACACGCATCAGAAGCTATGACTGTAACACTCCTCTCATTTCATCTATATATTTCTATTCAAGATCATCAACTTTTCAAATGAATGCAAAAAAAAAAAAAAATTGATTGCTCTATTCTACCCACAAAAAACAAAACATGCTTCTATTAGATACATTGCAAATGAACATTTTAAAGGGTGCATTCCCAAATTAACATTAATATACAAAGAAACATGTTTTAAAAGGTAAATTCTCATACACAAATGACCACTAATTCAAAGGTGAAACCATGAAAATTGACAATAAAGTTAAGATAAATTGACATTAGTAGTATACAAACATGCAAAATTTTTCAGAATACATATAGTAAGAGAGAGTTTTACTAAATACCTTCCTATATCCACGTAGCAAACCCTTCTCTTCTATCCAATCTCGGTGTCCTACGTACAATCCTAGAATAGAAATTGAAAAAAAAAATCATAGTTTCATTAAAAAATTTGAAAGAGTAAATATGTACACAATAGACTCATAAAAAGAAATCTCACTAAGTCTTAAGGCTACGAAGGAAAAATGTACACAATAGAAAGATAAAATCCGTAAATGCAAGCTTTGTTTAGAGAGAGAGAGAGAGAGATAGAGAGGGGGGAGGGGGATAACATACCATTTGAGGCTTTAATGGGAGGGTGCTCTGATCGAGAGAGAGAGAGTGGTTTTCCGAGTGGCTGGAGAGGACTTAGTGCGCCAAACAAAAAAATTTGCACTTTTCCAAAAGATGGAGAGGGCTTCTTTACAAAGAGAAGAGAGGTGTTTCGAAAAAAAAAAAAAAAAAGAGGGCTTCCACTGTTGATGAGAGTGAGAGAGAGAGAAAGAAAAAAGTGACCAGCCAATTAGCGGGATATCTCAATTTTTTGGAAATATTATGACGCGAGTGTAAATTAATTTTGGAGCAATTAATTGTGCAAAGTTCTTTTCCTTAGTTTGAAGTTGATTTTATTTTTATCGAGTGAGTAAAAAATGTTTAATAGGATTGCTTATATTTAATTTTAAAAATTTTATAATTCAAATTATATGTATATGTTTTTTAAATTTATTTATAAATGTTACTAATATAACATTTTTTATAATGTTTAATAAATGTTACTAAATTATATTCGAATCGGTAACATTTGTAAAATTTGAAAATGTTAGCGAATGTAAAAATTCTTGTAGTGTTGACAATCGAGTCGACGTATAAAAACAGCAAATGGATATAGACAAAAAGGTGATCTTTTTCTTCAATGAGTGAACAGAAAGAACAAATGGAAAGAGAAGAAATTGGAGAATACTGTGTGTAAGTTATTTATAGTTTTTTCTTCTTCTTCTTTCTTCTTCTTTTTTTTGCTTCATTTTGTTGGTGTGAGCAAAGTGAGAAAAGGGAATGACAAGGAACATAGGAAGAGAGAGACAATGGTAGGCCAAAAAAAATGAAAATTGAGAAACAAGAGAAATATATTAAAGCTATACTAGCATATGCACACTTACAATGTGTATGCAAAAATTAAATAAAATAGTATCATGCAATGACCGATAATTTAAGAAAAAAATTTATGCACAAATAGTCTTAAAAATACATTAAAAAGAAACTGCAAATGTATAGCTAAGGAATACATTATTAATTTTTTTATTAAAATAGATTAAAAAAAATTCATCATATTTAATTCCCTTCATTGAAGAGCTATTATGTGCCTACAAAAATAATGAAGATACAATTATCCAAAAATATATATATGTTAGACTTCAAGTAATATATAAGTAGTTAACACATGCATTATATATACACAATGGAAAAATATTAAACTAGAAAAAGAAAACATCCATTTATAAAAATATAGGTCCCTTTTAAAATTTGGATTAATTAAAATTGAAATTTAATAATTTTCTCTTCCAAACCAAAAATATTATTGTTTAATTATTTTTTGATATTTTAAATGATATTGGTAGTTTAGAGAAGAAAGGGGAGAGAAAAGAGGTTAGTGACTTATAGGCGGTAATAGCTTATGATTTTTGTTGATGAAAGAGGGATTACATTGGATTTGTTAGTTTAATTTAATTGGTCAATCTATTAATTTAACTTTGAGGATGAGATGTTTCATTACTAACTACCTTGAGGGAAGAGTTAATAATCAATTTTAAAAGATAGTAATTAAAATTTATTGTAAAAGATGCCAAAAGCAATTAAAAAATCCTTATCCGCTCTAATATTATGGATAATATAAATGTGGAGTTGAATACTCACTACTCTCTTAAATATAATAGATACATTATATGATAGATTTCCGTGTTACACATTTCTACTTTTTTAAGCAGTAAATTAGATTTTATTTATTTTAATTTTTTTTTAGTTTATGAGTCTATACACGTCATTTTTTCATTAACTCTAGTAATTCCAGCTAATCTTAAAAATTCCCAACTGAATATTTTTGTTGTTCGTAAGAGTTTGTAAGCAAAATATAAATAATAGCATAGATTTTTCTTTTCTTATTTTTAACTCGGAGTCAAGAATGCGTTGTGTACTAATTTTTCATAAATATTATGTCAGTGTGTTGTCGTGACCTTACTGGCAAATGGCAATGGATGGCATGAGCATCACCGGTTGGACTTAAAGGGTAGGGCTTATCTACGGGACCCGACGTTTAGGGTTTGGGTCAAAGCCTGTAAATCCTTTTTGAAACATCCAGTGGCCGGAGCACACGATGCCAAAATGTTTTGGGCCGACATGTTTAAAACGTCCTTTTATCATTTTTTTTTTCTGTGTTACGTAGACATTGGTTACTATATAATAGAACAACGCCACAGTAAGTATGAGATAGTAGAATACATAAGACACCATATTTGATAGATATGTTATTAAAAAAAATACAAGAATCATTTTAGAAAAATTTTAAAGTTTTTTATTATTTTATTTAATAATAAGATTCTTGTATCACTTGTTAAATAATATAAAATTTTTAAGTTTTGTATAATCATTTAATAAACTTGTTATTCAATATTATATTTATATTGCAAACCAACATATAATTAAATGTTTTATTCAATCCTATCCCTTAAAACTATGCAAAAAAAAAAAAAAGAAATACTATTTTAAGACGTAAATAACTATAGCTATAGCCCACTTCCAGCATCTTCCTTGTCTGCCAACGCTATCGTGTTCTCCTTACCTCCTTTTGAAATTAAAAACCCTAACTTTGTGTTTTTTTTTTCCCTATTTCATATCGCTATCAGCAATATGCATGCGACCATTGGGCATGGGTTGGTGGGGAGGATCTTACGAGCAGCATGAGCGGACCATGCATATTACAACAACAACTTTTTGGCATTCAAAAAGCCCGGCAAAAGAATAAATTCGAAGTTTTGCAATTATATTTATTTATAAGGTCTTTTCGACAGTTAAGTACAACCTTCCATGTAGTCCTTTCTCATGGTCTTGATTCTTGAATGTACACAGCAAGCTTCTTCATGGCAGCTTACGTTGACATTAAGCTATTATTGAAGTGATATAGCTAGGCAGCTAGCGGTTGAGTGATAATAGAATATATTTAGAACTCTATTAATCTTTTTAACATTTTGTGTCATTTTCTAAGTTTTATAAAAGAGGAATTCCATCGAGTCCATCCAAAATTCTATCTACTATTTAATATGCACTATTTTTCTATCGGCCCACAATGATTAATATAATGAAATACTATTATTAAACATAATTATTTAATAAAGTATGATAAAAAATTACAAAAGATAAAAAGAAAAGCAGAAGGCTCGAAAATGACAATCATGTTCTCTTGTAAATGTGTCCTTGACGTCTCTCGCATGAAGATTGAAAACTTATTGCTTCATAGGAAAAAAATGGAATTATCTTGTGAATCTGTGGTGGACGTCTCTGAAGCACTTGGATCATCAAAGCTTGAAACTTTTCCACTGACGTCAAGGCTTTACAGCATGAAAAAAGACTTGAGCAAAGGCTCTATTGCAATGGTGATGGCTCGAGCCTAGAAGACAAACTTATAATTTCTCCATCGGAGCTGAAGTTAATAAAGATAATATTCATATTTAAATTTGAGAAAAATGTAAAAAAATTCCTAAACTTTAATCTAAGTATGGATGTACCCCTTAAACTTTTAAATATTATAAATCACTTTCTAAATTTTAATAAATTAATAAATAACCCATCAAAGTTGCAAATTACTCACCTAAATTTTGACTTTAGTATAAAAGACCCTCTCTAACTTATCAAAATGCATTCTAACATTCCCTAAACCTTAACCTTAGTGTGTTTTTTCTTAATTAAAAAAGCTATGTCCTTTATATTACCAGATTATTAAAATTTAGAAAGGTAATTTATAATTTGAAAATTCAAGGCGTGTATCCTCATCTAAGTAAAAGTTTAGGGGTTTATTTGCAATTTTGCCTAAATTTAAATTCATAGAAACTTAAAAACATTGGAATTTGATATTTTTAGGTTTTGTATTATATGGTTTTTATGGGATTTTTTATTTAAGAAATAAGGAAATTAAAATTATATGAATGAATTAAATTATTGGATATAAAAGCAAGAATAACTAATTCAAAGTAACAACACAATTAAAGATATCAAAGGGGGTTAAAATAATAAATTGATATAATAGCCTAATTAATTAGATTTAATTAGATTTAAGAAAGATTGCTCTTCACAATTCAAGAGAATTAATAAGAACAAAAATTTTAAAAAAAGAGAGAGAAATCTCAAAGGTTTTTCTATATTCAATGTTCAATTGAGCAATAATGTATGTAAGGAACATATATAAAAGGCAAAAACATCTTAAAATAGAAAACAAGACTCTTTTTAAAAAGCTAATACTCTATTATTGGCATTACTATTATATAAGGGTGAATGAGTAATCCTATTATATAATATACCCACTTATACCTTACTTAATTGGATAGATTTCGGATGAATATTAGGAATCATAGGATAAATTCCAAATATAATTTTTTTAGAACTTACTCCCATAGGATAGGGTATGGGTATCAGGTTATTTTACCCTATACCTAACTTAAAACTTATACTTTGAGGTAGGATGCCACAAGGCCGAGTTTGGGACAAGTTTTATGAAATCTGAACTCAACTCACTACCTTATAAGAGTACTCATGACCCCTCCCAAAACCCTATGAAGTTTTTATTTCAAACTCATGACCAATCCTATCAAGGGTACTATAAACCTACAACCTAACTTGTTAACTCGCTATTAATTTTTTTTTTTTTTTGTAGAACACCTTCTTGTAAAATTAAACATGACAACCAATAAATGCGATTCTCATAAATCTCGTAGGGATCTTGTTAAATCGTACTTGATAGATTGAAGTTCAATGAAATGAAGTTTAGATGAACTTCATTAAATCACACTTGATAGCTATTGCGAATTGTAATAAGGAGTCCAATATATTATAGACATTCATCCAAACTGTAAACTAAATAAAGTCTAATTCATCAATAACATATTCATAAAGCCTAAGTCATCAATCACATATTTATCAGATTTTAAAAATCAACTAAAGTTCACTCCATTTTCATCTCGAACATTCATCAAAACTAATCGAGATCAACTCTTCCTCTTCCTTAATTATCTTCATTCTTATAAAGAGAGAAAAAATTTCATAAATAGATTAGAAAGTAGAAGTTGAAAATTTTTTTCATCAATAAATTCAATATTATATAATCAAAACTCTAACCTCTTTTTTCATATGATAGTCAACTTCAAGTACACATCATTGCCTTCATTATATCTAGATTAAGATAGCTTTTGTGTGGGTTAATTACTCGTCCATCTGTACTAAAGGTAAATTCAAAAGCAACTGTAGATATAAGAACAGCCAACATATCCTTAGCTATTTCTTACAATGTAGGATATTTGATGCCATTTAATTTCCACTAACCAAGAATATCAAATTTCTTACTCCAGGGCAACATAGGCTCCTCTAAGTAATGATCTAACTCTAGTTTACTTGGCCATCAATATTGATGGTACTCAAGTATTGCACCAATTGCGATTTTCTCGTAGAATCAATAGGAGTACCATCACCACTTGCTAAAGGAACTAAAGAAGAACTACTACCCATACTATTATTATGACAAGATTTAGGTCTAGCTTGATACTCTTCAACTAACTCATAACAAGTGTTCTTAACATTTTGTATCTCAACATAAGCACGCGCTCCATAAATATTATGATACACAAGGTCCACTGCCTTCATCTTAAAATGAGAATCCAAAACTATACAAATAGCCATAACATTATGCACATCACCTTAGTATTTTTCAAATATCTCAAACATTTTATTAGTGATTGCACTATTATTCACATCAAAAGAACCCTTCCACTCAATCAATATTTACCTAATTTCAAATACTTTCTAAAAATAATAATTGGCAGTTGGATATTGAGTACTAAAAAAAAGATTAGTTACCTCATAAAAAACAGCTAACTTCTAGCAAAATTTCCCTTGCCAACTCCCAATCTTCATCTATTGGAAGACATTTGTAATATCTATCTATATGCTGAACTCTATGGAGAAAAAAAAAAATCTTTATATCCAATGGCTGTGACAAGCATATCGTATGTGGAATTCCATCAAGTCTTGCAATCTAAAGAAAGTTTTCTACTATACAAAACATCTAACTGCTTACATGCCTTACCAAAATTTCTCAACTTGTGATGGTGTCGTTAACCAAAATGCGACACTAGATGGATCCTTTCTATTGAGTTTTCTATTATAGTTACACCCTCCTTTACAATTAAATTCAAGTGAGTCAATATTATTTTTCAATGTTCCATTACTCCCCACTGCATCTTTTAAGTGATCTCCTAAAGTTAAAACTGTTTATTTTAACATTCTAGAAAAGCATTCATCGTATCATTCATTCTTTTCATGAATTGATCTCATGTTTCAAGAACATTAACTCTTTTTTCCCATCATTTACTACTCAATTTAGTCATCTCTCTTAATTTTAAATTATATGCCATGTGTAATAATTCAAATTCAAAAGTCAAAAAGTGGAATTTATGAATTACTTATCACATGAAGTTTCCAAAAATCACTATGTCAAATACCCTAAATTAGACCACCAATACACATTTATCTCAACTAGTAACATAAACCACTTATAGATCTAAAATTTCTAAGATAATAATAATAATAATAACAAATTCAATGATAAAAGATCTTCACAACATTCCTATTCAATGTTGTAAACACCCCATTTTTGCTCCTAATCATTAATAATGATTAATTTACAATTTTTAATTTTTTTAAATTTTTCTTCTAATTTAGCAAAAATAGGAAAAAATATTCAATAAATAAAATAAATAGGAAAAATATATCAATTTTGGAAAATAATAATAGAAATAATAAGAAAAGGAGTAAATAATTTTTACAAATTTTTAGAATTTCAAAATAATATTAAAATAATAAAAATTGCAATGCATATATACAAATTGCGTTTAATAAAAAAATGAGAAAGTGAGCTAACCCAGCTGGTCCGAACCACGAACTCGTGTGCGCGCGTGGGGGTACGAGGTTAGGGGATCGAATCGCGGGGGAGGCAAATTCGCATTTTGCAATTTTTTTTCTCTCCCTAGGACACGTGTCAGTAGCTGATTGGATGATGCAAACGCACACGCCGGGTGCGTGTTAGTCTCCTACCTCTGTCTGAGATCGTCGCCAACAGTGGAAAAATCGAATCTGGTCGTTTTAATGCGATTTTTTGCACAAATCCACTAAATCTTTAATCAAAATAAGATAAACATCATCCAATTGGAATCAAATCACAACAAAATCAAAGATTTACACGAATCAAGAGCAAATCGGAGATGGGTTTCAACCGCAAATCCAATTCATGCCTATAGGAGAAAATCCGAGTTTATCTAGCTCAATTTCTGGTGCATATAAATAGAGCACGAGGGGAGAAAGCTAAAGCACGGATTAGAAGAGAGAAAGGAGAGAAAATAAGAGAGATCGAAGCTTCGTCGAAGTCCGTCTAAGCCACGACCACCAATCGAGCATCAAACCACCACTAGAAGGCATTTATGAAGAAATCTACCACCACCATTGGATCACCCACCCTCAGAAAGCTCAGAAGCCACCTTCAAACGCCCTTGAAAGCCATCAGAACGCCACCATCAAAGGACCTCTGACTGCCACCCGGTTCGAACCGATTCAACCCGATCCGACCCACGAACCACACCGGTACCCAAGTAAGTTAGATTTTTCCGTTTTTTATTTTCTTTATTTATTTGTTTATTTATAGTTCAAAAATGAAAAATAAAATAAAATAAAAATAATATTAGAAAAAATGGTAGAATTTATATTAGTTTTTATAGATAAAATAATGAAAATTATAAAAATATGAAAATAATAAAAACGTCAAAAAATATTAAAAATAAAAATAAAATAAAATAAGTAGATAGATAATAAACAATAAAATAAATAAATAATAAAATAATAAAAATAAATAAAATAATAAAAGTAGGATTAAATAGAGAAAACTTCCTAATAAAAAATAATGAGTCATTTTTATTACTTAGAAAAATTTCCTTAAATAAATCCAAAATTGGTTTTTTTTCTCAAATCAAATTTTTTTCAAAAAAATAAAATAATAAAGCTTAGGCTTAGATTTTTTCCAAAATATTGAAAATGGTAAAAAACTTAAATCTGAGGTGTTTTCATAATTAAAATTAATCAACCCACTAAAGCTTTTTATAGAAAGCGAACTACGGCTTGTTTGATCCTGATTAGTGGGTATGTAGGCACCCTTATGAGGCAACTCTAAAAGGAAATAAAAAAATCATTTTTCAAACTATTATCAGCATAATTATTCTATCATTTTTAAATATGCTCTTGTCTTATAAAATAATAATAAAGAAACGATGTTGGGATATGGTTCAGATTTTAGAAGAATAAGGTGGTAACTTTAAGGTTTTAATAGGTTAACCCCCGAGTCCAGAAACTCTGGTTTTCCTTTCCTCTTTTATAAAAATGAAAAGAGGAGATTTCACTTATTAGTTGTCCAAATTAGGATTAATCCACTTAGTTAGTTCTAATTCAGTAATCTTTCCCAACATCAGTTGGGTAGCGACTCCAAATGAAATAAAGTTCCTAGTTCAAGTCGAGGATTTATATTAGATGAGCATAGAGTCTAATATAGATCGGATTAGGAATATAATGAAAAAATAAAAATTAGACTCGATAGGATGGCGACTCTAGTGGGGACCTTTTAGTAGGTTAGCCACATAAATCTTCTGAAATCACCATTTCCAAAATGTCTCTTGATTGTTATACTACTAATGCTAACATTTCAGGGATTTAATGAAATTTAGGGTTTATGTATTTTTGCTAGTGTTAAGTCTGCATGCATGCTTGGGAACCTGTTAGAACCCACCTATCTACATACATGAAGGCATGGGCCGACAATTGATTAATGATATAATTCTTTTATTCATTTTCTAAGAGTTTAGATACATTTACCTGTAATAGCATCATTTGTACTTTGTAAAATTCTGTGTAATTGGAAAATTCCTATTGTAATAGATGGCTAGTCCCACAATCGACCGCCCCCTCCACAAAGAAATCCGGGTTTACAAACCTCTAGATCCAAAATTGGTACTGAACCATTGGTTTACTCTGTATGACCCCGAAGAACTGGCCTTCATCCAGCAAAAGATAGGGCCCATCCTTTCACTAATGAAGATAGAAACAAACTTTCCTCTGATTCAGGCTATCCTCCATCTATAGGAAATCGAACCCACAGCTTTCTTTATTAGACCACATGAGATTACTCCTATTTTAGAAGAATACACCCAACTTCTGCGAGCCTCATCACTAACCAGCGAGGTATATGTGCCAGATCTTGAGGCTGGGCCGGCCGGTATCTTCAGCAGACTTCTGGGTATTCGTAAGACAACAATCAACTAGGCCTTGGCAAACTGCAATAGGTACTGTATATGGATGGACGAGTTAGAAGCATGGTTCATAGCCCGGAATGATGATGGGAATAGGAAGGACATATTATGCAAGGATCCCAAGAGTTACAAACAAAGAAGGATGTACGCTTTCATCTTGATAGCCTTCGCCACCATACTCTTCCCTACCAGAATCTTTTATATCCATTACAGAGTCGCCGAGCTGGTGGCCCAATTCCTGGAAGGGAAATCTTATATCCTAGCTCTACTAGCTGAACAGATCCGGAACCTAAATTTTGTCAAGAAGAAAGGCTACAGTATCCTCCGCTCAAACATCAACCTCATCCTGATCTAGTTTGTGAGCCATCTCAAATGTTTCGGGTTGAACATGGTTCGAAAATCTTTAGCCCAGCAAGTAGACCTTGTGAACTCCTACATAGAGAGGATAAAGTTACCCCACGACCTTACCAGCCATAGTTGGGTAAAATTACTTAAGAGCTTCAGTACTAACGGCATACTCTGGACTGCTAGATGGAGTCACTGCGACAAAGTCATCCTAACCTACAGAAATCTTCAGGCTATTCCTCTAATCGGTATCAACAGGTGCATAAGATATCATCCAAACGCGATGGTCCGTCAGTTTGGTACCATCCAAGATATAGTTTATAGGCCATTGCTGGAAGGGATCACATTTGAATACCAAGATCCAAGCCTGCTAGTAACTGAGAAGTTTGCTAAACTAGCAGAGGTCAAAGCTCTATAGGAAGCCCAAATCGAGAGTCCTAACATGGACCTCGGAGCCCTAGATGGAGAAGTGAGTAAACATCAAGCCACTAGGGATTTCGTGATCCACCAGCTATATCAAACAGGAGAAAAGGCATACCGAGTCCCAGATGTCACCCAACCCGAGCCAGACAAAGTAGGTCTAGAACTGAGAACCTACTTGGAACAAGTCAGGGTTCGGATGGAAGTATACTTTGAAGCTGTAGACTACAAAAAGGATATCTAGAAGGGCAGATTCAAAGAGTCTAATAAAAGAAACAAGGCCTTGGAAGCTCAGCTGGAGAAAACCCAAGCTAGAGTTAAAGAGCTGGAAGCTATCATGAGTGGAAAACTGACGCCTATGCAAAAAAAGAAGAAGACGACTAGGAACTAGATTAGCATTGTACTTTTACTTTTTCGTGTTTCAAGTATCGAACTCTAAGTTTCCAATATTCATAAAAATAAAGTTTCAGTATTATATCATTAATCAATTGTTGGCCCTTTATTTCCAGCATATGTGTGATACACACATCATGTTTACATACATACATTAAATTAAGAAAAATGTGTGCCCACGTGTCAAAGATAGCTCCCAAACAACCGAACCCTCCAAGGAGCCCAATCCACACCCGTTTGAGGCCAAAATGGCAAGTGGTGGCAACAACAGTGACAACCGCAACAACACCAATGCCAATACTGCCTCGAACCCTAGGATCGTATCCTTGGAACAAATGGTCCAGCAATTGACTACACAAGTCCACCTCCTGACTGAAAGTATTGGCTTCCTTCGCACTACCCAACCAACTCAGGAAGAACATTCAGGGGCTAGAAAAGGGAAGGTAGTAGAGGGTCAACCTCCAAAGTATGAGGAGATCAATTCCCACCTTAACCCAGCATTCAAGTATGAACCGAGAGTCAACCTTGGTCTAACCTTGGACGACATAAAGAGAGAAATCGAAGATAGGCAAAAGGAGATGGAGAGAAAGCTGCTCCAACAACTGGCTGACAAAATGAAGACACTAGAGGGAGCTAACGGTTTTGAGAAGGCAAGAATCACTAGCCTACCGGCATATGGGGAAGAGGTGTATCCAGAGAAGTTCAAGACCCCAGAGTTTGAAAAATATGACGGCACTAGTTTCCCCAAGATGCATATAAGGCTGTGTGTACGGAAGATGGGCAAATATGCCCAATATAACCAACTCATGATCTAGACCTTTCAAGACACCCTCACAGGCCTTGCCCTCGTCTGGTATGCATACTTGAACTTCAGCCAAGTCAACACTTAGGAAAGACTCACTCGGGCATTTTATGACTAATACAAATTTAACATTGAAGTTGCCCCTTCGGTGATGGATCTGGGAATTCTCCGAAAGAAACACACTGAGTCTTTCAAGGAGTATGCCCAGCGCTGGAGAGCTCAGGCTACTAGGGTGACAACCCCGATCTTTGAAAAGGAGTTGATATTCATCTTTGTCAACACTCTAGAGAAGACTTACTTCTTAAATCTGGTAGGCTAGACGTCATCCAGTTTCGTAGAAGTAGTGACAGCAGGATGCTAAATCGAGAATGCTATCACAGCAGGGAGACTTCAGAGAGTAGACCCTCCCAAAATCACATCATCGCAGAGGCCTGTAGGATGTAGCAAAGCTAAGGAATCTACCGTTAGTACGGTTAACTCCAATAGAGTAGATAGGGTTGGGTCCCGCGTGACATTTCAGACCATGAATGCCCCAATCCAACAATCACCAATGAATCACACCTAGGCTCCCAGGGTCACAAGATAATTCACTCTGATACCGATTCCGCTCAGCTAGGTTTTTGCTCGACTACGAGCTGATAATTTGATCAACCTTGAGATCCCAAGTGACCAGTACAAGCTAAAAAATTTTGACCCAAGCCTCAAGTGTGATTACCATATGGGCCAAGAGCGGCATTTCACAGATAGATGCTGGAGGCTCCGAAATAAGATTCAAGATCTTATTGACTCCAGAATAATGCAGTTAGACTTTGTCAACGCACCAGCACCCAATGTCAACACTAATCCACTACCTAACCATAAGCCCACCATCAATATGATCACATCCGAAGAGCCAGGCTCCAAATTAAAAGAGTCCCCAAAATCAGAGAAAACGACAGCGCAACAGGAAAGTCACTCCTGCCAAGTCTCAGACAAAATCCCTAAATCACGGATCAAGAGGAGATGGTTAGCTAGAGACCCAACAATCAGTACCCTAGGCGAATCACACGGGAGATTTAAGTATCTAGTAAATTACTCTTTCACCCCAACCGAGTATGGGCCACCTAGTGGATGGGGGCTCAAGTTTGAAAAAGAAGATAACCTACCAAAGGAAAAAAAGAGGAGTCCGTGAACATGATGAAATCGAACTAAAAACCAATAGTCATAAAGTGCTACGAAGGACAACCTACTAAGGTGCAAATCCCAAAAAAAGATATATGTATTCAATATCCCAATACCTTCAGAGAGGTATAAGGTGGCACCTTTCAACTATCAGGCCCTCGAGTAGGGGAGACCTCCTATCATAGGAGGAATCACCCGCTTTGGGAGAATTTATGACCCTAAATACAAGATCTCAATTGAAGAGCTTAACATTGAGGTAGAGAAAGAGGAAGAAGAGGGGCTCTCTATATTCACAAAGATGATAAAGGCAAGTGAATATAAGATCATGGAATAACTCAACAAGGTTCCAGCCCAAATATCGCTTATGGGCCTCCTCACAACGTTTGAGCCTTATAGAGAAGCACTCTTCAAAGTACTCAAATAGATCAAGGTACTAGAGAGCATCGCAATGGAGAAATTGAGCTATGTGGCAAATTCAATCTTCACCATGGATCAAATATCTTTCTCTCTTAAAGAGCTGAGAGAAGATGAAGACCAAAACATAAAACCACTATTCATAGTGGTGAAATGCAATAACACAATTGTCTCCAAAGTACTCATTGACAATGGATCTTCTCTCAACGTATGCCCTTTAGCCACCTTTGACCTGCTGGGGATCGATGCAAGTAACATCAAGCCAAGCTCGATAGTGGTTAAGGCCTTCGACGGGTCCAAGAGAGAAATAGTAGGGGAAATCAACTTGCTAGTGGAGATCGGTCCACAGATGTTCCACATCTCCTTCCAAGTCCTCGACATTCCAAGGTCTTTCAATCTACTATTGGGAAGGTCGTGGATACATACCGTTGGAGCCATACCCTTAAGTCTACATCAGAAGGTCAAGTTCATAGCAAATAGACAGATCATCACTATACTGGGAGAGCAGGACTATGCCATCTATAAAGAGACCGCCATACCTTACATCAAGGAAGATGGTTCCAAAGATTTTGGGCTCCAAATATTCAACGAGGTGAATGTGGTAATCAGTAAGGAGGGCCATCATCTCAAAGAAGGATAGCAAGGGACGTTTGGGCTAAGGTACGTTTCTACATCCCAGGAAGAGGCACAAGCAAGGGGTATCAGGGGCAGAAAGAAAGAGAAGCCTAGAGATACCCAAATGCATTTTCCACCCCTCCAACAATCATTCATGCGAGCAACTACCGTTTAAGAGCCAAGGATAAGCGAAACTAATGTCAGTAATGGAGGCTCGGCCTCTCGCACGTCTGATCAGCATCCAGCTCTTAACAATTGGTTCAGTTATCCTATTAATAGCACTAGGTCAGCTTAAGGATGGGAACAATTATTAAAAAAATTTCTATTGTGATTATTTTTTAGATTCAATAAATTACAACTTATTCCTTTTGCTCATATATAGATGCTCTCGCTCCACTTTACCCACAGATTCCCTACTGTCTAATGTCAAGGACATTCCGCGCAGGTAAGTAATGAAAACATCGATATCGTTTCCAACACTGTTAGGTCAGCTGTTGGAGGTGATGTCCTTAACCACGAAATGATACAAGAAAATTGGTGAAAGCATGAACAAAGTAAAATCTTAATCGACGAGCCAATGGAAATAGTAAATCTAGGAAACACCAAGGAACCCAAAACCTCAAGATCGGGGCCAATTTGAGTGACAAGCAGAAGCGTGAGATAATCGAGCTGTTAACTGAATATGCACATGTATTCGACTGGTCGTATGGCGACATGCCAAGACTCGACCAGTTAATAATGATTCACAAGCTTCCTACGAGGGAAGATGTCAAACCTAAAAAACAAAAATTGAGAAGATTTAGGCCTAACATCTTACTAAAGATTAAAGAGGAAGTAAAAAAACTACTAGAAGTGGGATTCATTAAGGTGTCAGACTACCCGGAATGGGTAGCAAATATAGTTCCTATTCTAAAAAAGAATGGGAAAGTGCGAGTATGTGTAGACTTCCAAGATTTAAATCAAGCTACGCCAAAAGACAACTTCCATCTACCTTACATCGATGTCTTAGTAGATAATACCGCAGGGAACCATCTCTTCTCATTTATGGACGGTTTCTTAAGATATAAACAAATAAAAATGGCTGAAGAAGATAAAACTAAAACAACCTTTATCACAACATGGGGAACTTTCTGTTATAAAGTTATGCCTTTCAGTTTAAATAACGCCGGAGTAATGTATCAGAAAGCCATGGTCGCAATACTTCATGACATGATGCATCGAGAGGTGGAAGTATACGTGGATGACATCATAGCCAAGTCTAAAGGAGAAGAAAGCCATGCAGTTATCATGAGGAAATTGTTCAAGCAATTGAGAAAGTTTCAACTCAAGTTAAATCCAGAAAAGTGTATTTTTTGGGTCACAATAGGCAAGTTGTTAAGGTTTGTCATAAGCCGAGATGGCATTAAAATCGACCCTGACAAAGTAAAGGCCATACTGGAACTGCCCTCTCCATGCACTATCAAAGAGGTGAGAGGTGAGAGGTTTACTGGGAATGTTGAATTACATAGCCCATTTCATCTCACAACTCACAGACAAATGCCGCCTACTATTCCGTCTGCTGAAAAAGAATGCCAAGGTAGAATAGGACGATGAATGCGAAGAAGCATTCAGAATGATCAAAGACTATCTCATAAATCCCCCAGTTTTGATAGTTCTAAAACAAGGAGCCCTTATTCTTATACCTCATGATATTCCCTGAATCCATGGGATGCGTTTTAGGACAAAAAGATGAAGAGGGGAGAGAACGTTCCATATATTATTTACGCAAGAAATTCACAGACGGGGAACAGAGGTATTCTGAAATAGAGAGGACTTGCTCTGCTCTGATTTGGGTCATGCACCGATTGAAGCAATACACCATTTACTATCCCATTGAGTTGCTGACAAGACATGATCCTTTGAAATACTTAGCAGAGAAGTCCGTTTTGTTAGGGAGAATCTCCAAATGGCAAATGCTCTTATCAAAATTTGATATCACATATATAAATCAAAATTTGATAAAAAGGCAATCTTTAGCTGATCGGTTGGCAGAATACCCAATTGAGAGAGATCCCTAAGAATCACAAGCCCAATTCCCTGATGAAAATATATTAATAGCGAAAGACGAACCAACAGAAGATTACAGGATAGACCAAAGCCCTAAATGGAAGATGTTTTTTGATGGAGCTGCCAATGTATTCGGTTATGGGATCGGAGCAGTACTAATATCACCAGAAGGAACACAATTCCCCTTAGCAACGAGACTCATATTTCCATATACTAATAATATCGCGGAATATGAGGCATGCATCCTTAGCCTCAAAATGGCTTGCCACATGGAAATTCGTAAATTAGAAGTATACGGAGATTCTTCACTCATCATATTACAGACAAGAGGGGAATATAAAACTAAAGACCCTAAATTGGTACCATACCATCAACATTTGACAGAGCTGATCAACGAATTCGAAGCAATCACCTTCACATACATCTCGAGAACTCAAAATCAGTTTGCAGATGCCATCGCCACACTAGCATCTATGATTCAGATAACAAGGGGAACCGAAGTCCAACCACTGAAAATAAGAATTGAAAATCGGCCCGCCTACTGTTTAGTAATCAAGAATGCACAAGATGATAAACTCTGGTATTACGATATCAAAGCTTTCCTCCAAGAAAGCAAATACCCTGAAATGGCTAGCAAAAATGACCAACGAACACTCAAAAGGTTAGCGAGTCATTTCTTACTAAATGGGCCCATGCTTTACAAAAGATCACCCGATACCACCTTGCTAAGATGTGTCTATAAAAAAGAAGCATGTGAGCTGATGAAAGAAGTGCATGAAGGAGTATGTGGACCTCACATGAATGGCTACATGTTGGCCCGAAAAATCATGAGAATGAGTTATTATTGGCTAACCATGGAATCAGACTGTATCAAATATGTCAAGCACTGTCATTTCTGTCAAGTTTATGCAAACCGAATAAATGCCCCACCTAAGGAGCTCCATTTGTTGTCTACACCATAGCCATTCTCCATGTGGGGAATCGACATCATTGGGCCAATCATTCCAAAGGCATCCAATGGTCACGGATTTATACTGGTAGCCATTGATTACTTCACCAAGTGGGTAGAAGCTTCATCATATGCCAATGTCACAAAAGGGGTAATACTTTGATTCCTGAAGAGGGACATAATAGCTCGATATGGAGTTCCTGACTCAATTATCATCGACAATGGTACCAACCTCAACAACAAGTCGATGACAGATTTGTGTCAACAGTTCCATATAAACCATAGAAATTCAACTCCCTACCGACCTCAAATGAATGGAGCAGTGGAAGCAACCAACAAGAACATCAAAAGAATTGTCGAAAAGATGACAATCACTTACAAAGACTGGCATGAGATGCTACCATTTGCCCTCATGGCTTACAGAACCTCAATTCAAACATCTATTGGAGTTACCCCTTATTCTCTAGTATACGGTACTAAGGCAGTCCTACCAGTTGAAGTTGAAATACCATCCTTCAAGATCCTATCAAAAGCGCAGTTAGATGAGTCGGATTGGGTAAAGAAAAGGCTTGATCAGTTGAATTTGATTGACGAAAAAAGACTCGTTGCATTATGTCACGGCCAGTGCTATCAACAAAGAATGGCCCGAGTGTTCAACAAGAAAATGAAACCTCGATGTTTGAAAGAAGGAGATCTGGTGCTAAAGAAAGTTCTCCTGAATGCTCAAGATTCAAGAAGGAAGTTCACCCTAAACTATGAGGGCTCATATGTTGTAAAAAAGGTGTTATCAGGAAGAGCTTTAATATTAACTCAGATGGATGGTCCAGAATTGAGAGACCCCATTAATATGGATGATGTTAAGATGTACTATCCATAGGCAAGGAAATTGAGATTTTGCTAATGTGTATGAATGCCAATATTCAGTACAAATTTTACTGAGTTTAGTTTTAGTTCATTTTACAAGCAAAGTTAATGTCTCTGAATGATCGATTATCTTGATCAATTGTCATTAAACAAACCTTCGTATACACACTACCCATCACCTCACAATGAACAATGAATATTGAAATGATAATAAATCTCAATAGATTTTGTAATATAATTCTACCTGTTGTTGAGCATTAAACCTATTGCATTAATAAGATAACACTACAATCACAAGAGCTATGCTCACAAGAAGGAAAATAAATCAAGACCCTCAGCCCTGTTTAAAGTAAGAGCAATAAAAAAAGGAGCAAACCGGCACGAAGGTTCAATTGTTTGGTTGCTATCCTCAATAAATTGGTAAGCATTTCAGAGTAAATAACTATCATTTCATTATGAATTACATATTCTAAGATAAGCAATCTAAAAGACATTTCTTATCAACCATTTGACCTGTTCGCTAGAAGCGTTTTCAAAAGTGTTAGATAAGTCAGCTCACAATAGGGCACTTTCCTGGATATACTCTTCTAAAGTCAGCCCACAATGGGGCACTTTCCTAGATATCCTCTCTTAGGGTTAGCCCATAGGGGCACTTTCCAAGATATCTATTCTTTCGAGTTGTAAGTCCAAGGAGACACTTCTCGCTATCGGTTAGTCAGCCCACAAGGGAGCACTTTCCTAAGATATCCTCTCTTATGGTTACAAGTCCAAAGAGACGCTTTCTAATTTATCGATTAGTTAGCTCATAAAAGCACTTTTCTAGATAATTGATTAGTTAGCTCATAGGAGCACTTTTCTAGATAATTGATTAGTCAACTCATAAGAACACTTTTCTAATTTATCGATTAGTTAGCTCATAGGAGCACTTTTCTAAGATAATCTAACGATTAGTCAGCTCATAGAAGCACTTATCCAGATTATCCCCTTTAAGGTTGTTAGTCTTATAAGACACTTCTTGATATCGATCAGTCAACTCATGAGAGCACTCTTTGAAAGCATTTCTCTCTAAACAGTCGCTAGTCTAGCCAGATGCTTCTATTGGCAAGTGGCCAGCTCATAGGAGCGCTTCCTTAAACAATCTCTTCTTTACGGTCGCTAGTCCTATATGATGCTTCCTGTTACTAGTTATTCCACTCACAATAACACACTCTTAGACAATTTCTAAGATACCTCCTATTGTCGATTAGTTAGCTCATAGAGCACTTTTCTAGATGATACCTTACTCCAGGTTGTTAGATTGTTTAAGATCATTCCCTAAGCAGTACTAATCATCACAAAGCACTCATGGGATTATTAACTCATGGAGCATTTTCCTATTAAGACCAAGTTCCAAATAACCAGCCAATTAGGGCGTTATCCATTTAATATGTAGGCCAAAAATGGCGTCTTTTTTGTCTCTATAGTTAAGTTTTTCAAACTTTACCACAAAGAAGAGCAGTTGTAAATACCCTATTTTTGCCCCTAATCATTAATAATGATTAATTTACAATTTTTTAATTTTTCTTCTAATTTAGCAAAAATAGGGAAAAATATTCAAAAAATAAAATAAATAGGGAAAATATATCGATTTTGGAAAATAATAATAGAAATAATAAGAAAATGAGTTAAATAATTTTTACAAATTTTTAGAATTTCAAAATAACATAAAAATAATAAAAATTACAACGTATATATACAAATTGCGTTTAATAAAAAAACGAGAAAGTGGGCTAGCCCAGCTGGTCCGAACCACGAACTCGTGTGCGTGCAGGGGGTGCGAGGTTAGGGGATCGAATCGCGGGGGAGGCAAATCCGTGTTTTGCAAATTTTTTTCTCTCCCTAAGACACGTGTCAGCAGCTGATTGGACAACGCAAACGCACACATGGGGCGCGTGTTCATCTCTTACCTTTGTCTGAGATCGTCACCGGCAGTGGAAAAATCAAATCCAGCCATTTTGATGCAATTTTTTACACAAATCCACTAAATCTTTAATCAAAATAAGATAAACATCAGCCAATTGGAATTAAATCACAACAAAATCAAATATTTACACAAATCAAGAGCAAATCGGATATAGGTTTCAACCGCAAATCCGATTTGTGCCTATCGGAGGAAATTCGAGCTTATCCAACTTGATTTCTAGTGCCTATAAATAGAGCACGAGAGGAGGAAGCTAAAGTACGGATCAAAAGAGAGAAAGGAGAGAAAATAAGAGAGATAGAAGCTTTGCCGGAGTTCGTCCAAGCCGTGACCGTCGATTGAGCATCAAACCACCACCAAGAGGCGTTTATGAAGAAATCCACCACCACCATTGAATTACCCACCCTCAAAAAGCTCGGAAGCCGCCTTCAAATGCCCTCGAAAGCTGCTAGAACACCGCCGTCAAAGGACCTCCGACCGCCACCCGGTTCGAACTGATTCCACCCGATCTGACCCGACTCGCGAACCACGCCTGTACCTAGGTAAGTCAGATTTTTCTGTTTTTTATTTTATTTTATTTATTTATAGTTTGAAAATGAAAAAAAATAAAAATAAAAATAATATTAGGAAAAATGGTAGAATTTAGATTAGTTTTTATAGATAAAATAATGAAAATAATAAAAACGTTAAAAAATATTAAAAAGAAAAATAAAATAAAAAAGTAGATAGATAATAAACAATAAAATGATATAAAAATAAATAAAATAATAAAAAGTAGGATTAAATAGAGAAAACTTCGTAATAAAAAATAATGAGTCATTTTTATCACTTAGAAAATTTTTCTTAAATAAATCAAAAATTGGTTTTTTCTCAAATCAAATTTTTTTTCAAAAAAATAAAATAATAAAGATTAGGCTTAGATTTTTTCCAAAATATTGAAAATGGTAAAAACGTAAATATGAGGTATTTTCATAATTAAAATTAATCAACTCATTAAAGCTTTTTATAAAAAGCGAACTATGGCTTGTTTGATCATGATTAGCGAGTACGTAGGCACCCTTATGGGGCAACTCTAAAAAGAAATAAAAAAATTATTTTTCAAACTATTATTAGCATAATTATTCTATCATTTTTAAATATGCTCTTGTCTTATAAAATAATAATAAAGAAAAGATGCTGGGATATGGTTTAAATTTCAGAAGAATAAGGTAGTAACTTTAAAGTTTTAATAGGTTAGCCACCGAGTTTAGAAACTCTGGTTTTCCTTTCCTCTTTTATAAAAATGAAAAAAAGAGATATCACTGATTAGTTGTCCAAATTAGAATTAATCCGCTCAGTTAGTTCTAATTCAATAATCTTTCCTAACGCCGGTTGGGTGGTGACTCCAAATGAAATAAAGTTTCTAGTTCAAGTCGAGGATTTATATTAGATGAGCATAGAGTCTAGTATAGATCGAATTAGGAATATAATGAAAAAAATAAAAATTAGACTCGACAAATGTAATAGGGATCCTAAAATTAGAATTTGACCATTAAAGTCATGTTCTAAATTAGGGGCTAGACATTTTGTAAGGATCTAGCCAATATCCTTTTTTGTTTTAATCTTTATTTTAGTCTACAGTGTGATAGATAACATTGCAATTGTCACCCCTCACACAATTCTTTTTTTATTATTAAATTATGGAAAGTATATATTTAGTTATTAATGTTTACGTACTTTTCTACTTTAATCCTTAACCTTTTGTTTACTATTTATATCTTTAATGTTAATTAAAAATTCCATCCACTATTGACATGTATCATCTTCTAATTGGTCTATAATAATTAATATTATGAAACACTATTAATAAATATCTTTAATTAATAAAAAATGGGGGGAGAAAGAAGAAGGAAAAAGAAAACGCTACAAATGAAAACCTTGTCTTATAGCTTTATAGGAAATAATGGATTAATCTTATGAATCTGCAGTAGATGTCTCTCAAAGCACTTAAAGAATCAAAGGTTGAAAATTTTTCCACTGATGTCAAGCTTTATAGAATGAGCAAAAACTTGAGCGAAGGCTTTGTTGCAAGGGTGATAGTTCGAGCCTAAAGGGCACACTCATGATTTCTCCCTTGAATAAAAGTTCTCTCTCCCAAAAACAATCCTTGATTGAACTCCTTAAGCAATTAACTAGTAAAGATGACCTTATTATAACATAGATAGTGTCGTCTTGTAATGCTTATAAATGACCATCTAATAAGAGGATTTCATCAATATGGAGTCATAACTAGTAATTAGATATCCACCTTCTATTGAGGACAAGATCCATATGATTTCCTTTTACTAACAGTGTGTAGAAGGCAAACTATGTCAACTAATAAAAACAAAATTGATGTATTTTTCCTTAAATCTTTCTTTTATTATTATTGTTACTAAAGTAACATTTGAATTACAATACTAAATAATATAAGGAGAACTTGACAGTACAGAATTAGAAAAATAAGATAGTATAACTTTCTTGTACCACATCTGGTGTGTGTAGTATTGGATAAGGATTTTTGTGATATTCACTATTTGGATATAAAAGGTACTTCACTAAACATGATATATAAAGTACTAAATAAGGATTTTTGTGTTTTTTTCTAGTAAATTTATTTTTTGTATCATATTTTGGATGGTACAAAATATAAGTATTTATTCAGTATTTTAAGATTATTTTTATCCAATAACTAAGAAAATATGCAAACCAAATAAAAAACAAAATGTTTTGTCTAATCTAATACTACAAATTTTTAACAATCAAATGATACCTAAGTGAAATTCAAATGATGATATAAATAGTTAATCAATGGAACAAGCAACCATTAAGAAAAAAAAAAAAAAAGGAAATGCATGTGGACTCAATTTTAAGACTCATAAAGCAATATGGTTTTTAAAAAGATAGTTCTTTAAACTATTGTACTATAATCTATATATACTAATATTGAGGAAAGGGGAATCGGGAATGTTAAGCTCTTTTTTTGGATATAAAGTAAGAGTGGCAAGGATGTTTTTTAGCCCACCATTAGGTAATTAGTAGATAAGTGTTCATGATTGACTAGTTGTTATATTTTTACTGTGTTTAACAATTTTTACCACTATTAACATAATTTACCACAAACAACAAAAAGTTAGTAATAATAATAAATTTATGATCCTATTACATTCAAACAGTTTTACTAAACCGAAAGTGTAATTTACCATTTGCAAAATTGGGGGCAAAAAGTAGTGATAAGTAAAAGGTTCACTTTATTATGTTGAAAAGTTTTTACCATACCATTAGTTTTCTTTACCACAACCAATAAAAGTTAGTAACAATCATAGATCCACTGACGTGCCCCATTATAACAATTTTATCATATTCTATATGTTATTACTACATTCAACAAATAGTTGATAGCATTCTTAATTTAATTGTTTAACATAACAGAACAATTTTCACACATTTAATGTATTTTACCACAATTTAAAACATTTTTTCTACACTAAAGATATTTTTTCAATAATAATTTTGTTGTAGTTATATTTTTCATAATTTACCATTTTTGAATAATTTAACATTGATTCACAAATATTTACCAAATTGATAAAAGTTGGTAATAATTGTAAATTTCATTGTTCAACACTTTAGAACATTTTTATTAAGATTAAATATATTTTCTCAATTTAGTAAAATTATTTCAAATGCAGTGAATTGCTCCATTATGTTAAATACATAAATAATTATAAATATTACCAATTTTATGTCAATCATTGTAGATATGTTAATTGTAGTAAAATTATTCAATTGTGATAAAACTTCTAAATTATAACTAGCTAATGAACATACTTTTGACTTGATATAACTATTCCATTGTAGTAAGTCACCAATATTATAGTTATTATGAATTATTTATGAATGTGGTAAAAACGCTTAGCATATATTTATATTGTTCTATTAAGGTAAATTATAAAAAAAAAAAAACACTACAACCAACATTTTTTCTATTTTCTTTTCTTTTCTTTTTTTAATGAAGCAACATGGCCGTACTATGACTAGCTCCCTCCAAGCACATGAACCAGCTAACTACAAGACTCATAATAGGTGAGAATATATAACTTGTGCTATATAGATAACCCCAAGAAATGCTTATACTAGGATTTGAACTCAAGACTTCATGCAAATTATGTGAATGTGTTTTGGACCTTAAGGATTAGGCTAACCCCTAGGGGTCTACCAACTTTATTTTTCAATTATGACAGAAGTACACTGAATCTAGTAAAGTTGTTAAGTTGTGTTAAATCATTTAAATTAAAAATTTTGTTAACTTTTTATAAGTGGTAGTAAAATTTCACTAAGTCTAGTGGAATTGTTCCACTATAATTAATCATCACATTCATAACTGTTTCCAATTTTTCGTTGTTCATTGTAAAAGTACTTCAAATTTGGTAATGTACATTCATATATATATTAGCTTACGCAAGAATAATACATATATTAACTTTTATAACATTATTTTAATATACTCCTCTACTACATGTGTATTATGTGTGCACAATTGGAAGTATACATTAAATAAGGTTTAAGTTTGGCAATGATACACCATAAAACTTAAAAGAATAATACAAAAACATTAATAAGATGTAGTGTTTCATAATCTTATGAAAACTCAAACAAAGTTTATCATAATGTACTAGGGAAGTTGAGTCTTGGAAGTGATAGTTGGTGATAGAAGTATATGTGCATACGATAGGTATCATGTAACTAAACAAGATTTGCTTGAAAGACAGCTAACTTCGGGTGAGTACCTTTCCTAGCTTGTCTAATTATATGGTGCATGTCACCAATAATGTAAAATACTCGCTTGTTGGCTATTGAAACCTATATAATTACTTATTATGACCATTATAGGGGGGGGGGGGGGGGGGGGGGGGGGGTTTGAAATTAAGTTTTGGTGTATTGTTGTTCTATTACTAATTGTGGTATGTTACTTGTGATTGACTTTGAATGTTGGATTAAAAAGCATACTAGTACTACTAATATGTGGAGCGGGGAAAGGAAATTTAACAATTTACAATAAGTTGATGAGTGGCTTTTGAATATACTTTGGATAACTATGTTAGCTTGATGATTGAATTGAAGTTATCAATGCATTATATAACATGTGCAGTTGGCATAAACATGATCATTGCTAGTCGTAAGCTTTACAAAGTACAAGTGATATGAACTTCAATTAATGGGTTTTGAGTGTGGCATGGTTGATGAACTAGTATGGTATTAGTAACTTATGGGGATTGATCACTCCAAATTTGTTTGTAGTACCTTTAAGTGCTGTTGCTTGTGTGTTATATTGAGTAGCAATTTTAGGTTGTGTGTACTTATGAGTATATCATATCTTACAAGTAGCTCACGGGTTTAGCTAGACCTATTTTCTTTTTCCTTTTTCTTATCACTATTTACTGATACCCTAGTGATTACTAAACTCCTAGGTGTATCATATATTTTGGTATTAGAGCGTAGGCACATCAAGTTTTAGGTAAGAATTGTCATATCTCTACTTTAAAGATGGTAAAACAACTCATCTTTCAAGTAATAGGTTTGAATGGTTTAGGGTTGTAAAGTAGATGAGCAAACACCTTGAAAATAGGTTGTTATACATTCACTAGATTATGGATCTTTCTAAGATTGATCTAATATTGACAAACTTTTACCAATGACTAACTAAGTTTGAAGATCAACATCAAATGACTATCTCATGGGATTTGTCATAGATTAATGCCCATGAAAATACAACTAAGAGATTACAAATATGAATTTAATAATTAAATTCTTATTTATTCTTTACACGGTGTCGTGGTACTACATGCACATGTCAATATAACATCCAAATAATCATTTAAGCATAGCTTCTTGTAAAGATGGAAAATTCCCATCTAATCATGAGATATCCTTATATCCGCTATGATTTGAGTCTAATTCTTGATTGGGCATTGAAATAGTAAAGATTTTGATTCGTTACAATTCTAATAACACTATGTTTGGTACACAGAAATAAACTTAAAATGGAATCATGATTTCAAGTTTCATTCTCTTTTAAATATTTGAATATACTTTTAAAAGGTGGAATCACGATTCTAATCTACCCTCATTAACTATCACTAATCTAAATTATTTATTTAACCTTCAATTTAACTGTAACATCTAATAATTAATTATATTTTTGACAAATAGTACTATATATACATTCTATTTCATTGACTTTTTAAACATAAGAATAAATTTATTGTTACGATTTTGATTCTATTCCAATTCATTCAATTTCATTTCATTTCAAATCATTCATACATATCGGACATAGCATAAATGCTATGTTAAGTTTTAAGTTCTTATCATAATAATCACTGAAACCAACACCTTGTTCATCAAATTAAACAATTTTACAACTACTACACATACATGCAATTGCATATATTCTCACAAGCGTTATTACTTAAGGAGTTTTTAAGAGAAAATTTTTTCACTTGCATGTAGAGAACTATTTGATTAATATGAAAATTCCACTTCTTGAGGATTATTGGATTTCTCTCTCTCTCTCTCTCTTTCTTTTTTTTTTCCCCTTAAAAAAATAATAATTTTGAATATATGGTATCTTCTTTTTAATCCATTATAATTAAAATCTAAAAAGGTCTCAATGATTTATTGCTTTATGTATGCTAAGTGCATCAAAAGAATTTGCTTTAGTCCAGTATTCTTAAAAAGGTTAACTACAAAAAAAAAAGGAAAAAAAAAATCAAAGTTTTTTCTTTCTTTCTTTCTTTTTTTTCCCCACTCTTTCATTTTGTTAACCACTATTTTTTTCAACTATACATGCCAAGCCATTGTAATGCTTTACTTTACTAACCTACATTATTATTATTATTTTCTATTTCTAGTTACAAAACCTCAATTCCATCTTGAAAACATTACTTGAGCATAAAAGAAAAAAAGAAAGAACCTAACAAAAACATAAAAGAGGGCGTGTTTAATGGTGGAGGAGCATTTTAATGACGATGTTAAAGTTACGTATCTTAAGGAAAAAAGATTATAGCACATGTTAGAAAACTGAAAAGGTACATTAGTAAAGTAAAAATAAAAAAGGTGCAAAACTCATGCTACTCAATTATAAGAATAACAGGAGTTGTCCGAGTGAAGAAAATAATAGGAATCTGTAAAATGAAAAAGAAAAAAAAAACCCACAAAATATAGCTGTAAAATTTTAATCAACCCCATTTAAAATGAGAACCGAGTGGCTTTGCTTCTTGTGTACTTGCCTCAAAATGGGGGTTTAAAGTGAAAATTGGTAGCAAGCTTCAAAAAGAAGGTATGACAGATTGACCAACCTATGAAGATTACAGATGGATAGTAGTTGGAATAAAGCAGCAAAAACCATATCTAGTCAACAAAATGGTAAAAAGTACAAACAGAAAAGGAAGAGAAAAACAAAACAAAATGTCAAAGAAAGTAGAAAAAGGTGAAAGGGACACATTATGAGTAGGTAATGCGTGTTTTTCGCTTGTCTGTTAACTTTTCTCCAACTATTTTATGGGATTTTGCCAATAATAAATCTACAATTCGAATTAAGAATCATCCAATCTTATATTGAATAACTATATAATCAAAATAAATTATCATGTTACTGAGAAGTATAATTGATCTAATAATTTAATTTAATGCATGACAGAATAGAAAAAAAGTTAGACTCCATCAGTGTAAATGCGAATGGTACTGTAGTTGATGGAACGGAAGCTAACAATTTTTAATAAGAGTTTCCAGAGTTACGACTGAAACCTTTTGTGGATAGCCCCACCCTTAACAATTTCTTCCTTTCAAATGTAGCAAATTCTTTCTTTTTTTGTTATATAATTTATAATAAATGCTATGAAGTCATATTAATGGGACTTAAATTTGAACTATTTAATATAAAAATAGGAATATTTTGTATGCTTGTTATCTTGAAAGGATGTTTAAAAATGATTGCTGTTTTGGGACAAGACACAAGGTGACAACCAAGTTGAACTGTTCATCTTCATCTTTAGGGTATAGTTTAGTGAAAATGAGCCAGGTGAGGACATGACACTCCCGAAACAAAACAAAAAACAATAATAATAAAAAAGATCACAAGCACAAGCTTCAATGATTCACCCCCACAAAACACATCACACATCATAAGATCCAGAGGCAGAGGGGTTGAAAAGCGGACCCCACCCATCTTCCCCCTTTCTCTGCTCATTTTGAAAAGTTCCCCCCTCCGCAAAATAGGAAATAATGGTAACGGAGAAGAGATTCGGCTAAAACGGGGTTCGATGAACATTTTTAACATTATATGCTCTACAAGGCTACAACCTCCCATATCTAATCAATTAATAAAAACACCAACTCTCTTTATTTTGTAACACCATCAACTATCCTATTCATACTAATACTACTGTTCTTGCTGCTGCTCTCCTCTCTTCTCCGAACAACATATGGGAAAGGGAAACACCAACATAACAACGTTGCACTCCCAAACACTCACTTGAAACAAAACAAAAACCATCTTTTACACCTTCAAAACACACCAAAGTTCTTTCTGAACTTCCACTTCAACAAAACAATCTCACATTCATGAAACCACTTGAACCAAAACCCCTTCTTTCCATCTTCCTACTACTGGTGCTTTACGCACCTTCCCTACTACGCCGCCCCTTGCTATTATGTGCCGCCGGCGAAACAACGCAAAGGGCCGCCGAGATCGAGTCCCTCACGGCTTTCAAGCTGGCTTTGAAAGACCCTCTCGGCACTCTTTCCGACTGGGACACCACCACCCCCTCCGCCCCCTGCGACTGGCGCGGCGTCTCCTGCGACTCAACAGGCTCAGTCTCCCAGCTCCGACTGCCCCGCCTCCAGCTCTCTGGTCAGCTCACTGACCGCCTCGGCTCTTTACTCAATCTACGTACGTTAAGTCTCCGTTCTAACAACTTCAACGGAACGATCCCTCATTCGCTCTCCCAGTGCACGCGCCTACGCGCTATCTATCTTCAGTCCAACTCCATCTCTGGAAACATACCACCGAATATCTCAAACCTGACGGAACTCCAAGTATTCGACCTCGCCGGAAACCGCCTCTCCGGCGATCTCTCCGGCGACCTCCCGGACGCTCTCCAGTACCTTGATCTTTCATCCAACTACTTTTCTGGAAAAATCCCTAGCTCTGTCGCAAACCTGACGAAGCTAAACCTCATAAACCTCTCTTTCAACAATTTCACCGGCGAGATTCCAGTTCACTTCGGTTCCCTCCAGAATCTTCAGTACTTACTGCTCGATTTCAACTACTTCGATGGCACTTTGCCTTCGGCAGTTGCGAACTGCTCGTCGCTTATCCAATTGAGCGCAGAAGGGAACTCCCTCGGTGGCGTTGTGCCAGCAGCTATCGGAGCGCTTCCCAAGCTTCAAGAGCTGGCACTTTCCTCCAACAATTTCTCCGGCACTGTGCCAAAGTCGTTATTCTGCGCCATTTCAAGTAATGCTCAGAATCGGCTTCCATTCAGAATATTCGGCTAGGGTTTAATGCATTTAGTAGAATTGATGTAAATGAAGCTGTTGCATGTTCTAGTGTTTTGCAAATTTTGGACCTTCACGGGAATAGAATAGAAGGAGTTCTGCCGTTCTGGTTGATGAATGTCTCCAGTTTGACAATATTAGATGTTTCAAGGAATATGTTTTCTGGTCCGATTCCAAGTGAAATCGAGAATTTGAATAGGTTGGAGGAGTTAAAGCTGGCGAATAATTCATTTACTGGTGTTATTCCTGTGGCAATCGAGAAATGTAGTTCCCTTCGGATCCTCGATCTCGAAGGGAATGGATTTGGAGGGGAGATTCCAGGGTTTCTGGGTAATATGAGGAGCTTGAGGGTTTTATCTCTTGGAGGGAATATGTTTTGGGGTTCGATTCCAGTTAATGTCGGCAATTTGACCGAGCTCGAGATCTTGAGCCTAAGGGACAATAACTTGACAGGAAATTTGCCAGGGCAGCTCATTGGGTTGAGAAATTTAACCACCTTGGATCTGAGCGGGAATCGGTTTTCAGGTTCAATTCCGATGATATTGGGAACTTGAGTCGGCTTGCTGTTTTTAATGTAAGCGGAAATGATTTCTCAGGGAAAATCCCTGGTAGTTTTGGATTTCTATTTAGGTTAACAGCTCTTGATTTGAGCAGACAGAATTTATCCGGAGAGCTACCGGTCGAGCTTGCAGGGCTCCCGAGTTTGCAAGAGGTTGCCTTGCAGGAGAATACGTTGTCTGGGGATGTGCCTGAAGGGTTTAGCAGCTTGATGAGTCTCCGTCGCTTAAACCTGAGCGCCAATTTGTTTTCGGGTCACATTCCTGCTACATTCGGGTTTCTTCGGTCTCTAGCTGTTCTATCATTGTCTGGAAATAACATTTCTGGATCTATTCCTGCAGAGCTTGGGAACTGTTCTGATCTTGAAGTTCTCGATCTTAGATCGAATATTATATCTGGTTCTATTCCAGCCCATATCTCCCGGTTATCGCAGTTGCGGGTGCTCGATTTGAGTAGCAATAATTTGACTGGTGAGATCCCGGAAGAGATTTCTAATTGCTCTTCATTAACTGAGCTCTCTCTGGATTCAAACCATCTTTCAGGCGGTATTCCGGGCTCATTGTCTGCACTGTCAAATTTATTATATTTGGATCTAGCCATGAATAACTTGTCTGGGGAGATTTCATCTAATTTGACGCAAATCACTGGCTTGGTGAATTTCAATGTCTCGAGTAATAACTTACAAGGCGATATTCCAGTTATGTTAGGTAATCGTTTCAACAATGCATCTGCATTTGCAGGTAATCAGGATTTATGCGGCAAGCCACTGGGCAGAAAATGTGCAAATAAAGCTGAAGGGAATAGGCGAAAAAGGCTAATTTTCTTGATTGCTGTTGTTGCATCCGGAGCCATTCTACTATTGCTTTGTTGCTGCTTTTACATTTTCAGCCTCTTGAGATGGCGGAAGAGGTTGAAAGAAAGGGCTGCAGGAGAGAAGAAAACCAGCCCTGCTCGAGCAAGTTCAAGGACAAGTGGAGGCCGTGGCAGCACCGATAATGGAGCTCCAAAGCTTGTTATGTTTAATAACAGGATCACTCTATCAGAGACAGTAGAGGCAACAAGGAATTTCGATGAGGAAAATGTACTTAGTCGAACCCGGTATGGGATGGTATTCAAGGCTTGCTACAATGATGGGATGGTTCTTTCAATCCGGAGACTTCCTGAAGGGCTACTTGATGAGAACATGTTCCGAAAAGAAGCCGAAGCCCTAGGTAAGGTGAAGCACCGGAATTTGACGGTTCTCCGTGGCTATTACGCGGGTCCACCAGACGTGAGGCTTTTGGTGTATGACTACATGCCCAATGGGAACCTTGCCACACTCCTCCAGGAGGCATCCCATCAAGATGGTCATGTCCTGAACTGGCCCATGCGCCATCTCATTGCGCTTGGGATTGCCCGTGGTTTAGCATTCCTCCACACATGCTCCACGGTGCACGGCGACGTGAAGCCACAAAGCGTCCTCTTTGATGCAGATTTCGAGGCCCACTTATCGGATTTCGGCCTCGAAAAGCTCACAATAGCAGCCCCAGCTGAGGCCTCAACTTCAGCTGCAGTTGGCACATTGGGTTATGTATCCCCTGAGGCAGGACTAACAGGAGAGACCACAAAGGAGTCAGATGTGTACAGCTTCGGCATTGTGCTGCTTGAGCTACTGACTGGAAAGAGACCGGTAATGTTCACCCAAGATGAGGACATCGTGAAGTGGGTCAAGAAGCAGCTACAGAAGGGTCAAATTACCGAATTGCTTGAACCAGGTTTGCTTGAGCTTGACCCGGAAACATCAGAATGGGAGGAGTTCTTGCTTGGTGTTAAGGTTGGGCTGCTATGTACAGCACCCGATCCGATGGACCGACCCACAATGTCCGATGTTGTATTCATGCTCGAAGGTTGTAGGGTCGGAGCCGAAATGCCGTCCTCCGCCGACCCCACTTCTCAACACTCGCCTGCCTGACCAGCCGCATCCAAATCGACACGGCACGATTGATTAACTCATTTTTATTTCAATTTATTTATTTGAATTTCTTCTTTCTTTCTTTTTTTTTTTTTTGATTTCCAATTAGCGTAGTACGGTGACGTAACAGTAGCAAGGTAGCATAATTGTTTTTTCTAGGATTGGTGGTGATTGTACTTTGTGGTTTTACCCGCTCCAATGAGAGGCCGGCCAGAAAGTGGGGGTGGGATCCACTGCGGGCACGCTGCTGCGCCCTGGGTGACGAAAGTCAAGAGTTTCCAGTCAAGGATGAATACGTGAGTGATTGCCAATTGCCATTGGGGTTCCAAAGAGAGTTTCCCGCCACACACCGGAGTCCACTTTGAGGCTTTTGCGTCACGTGGCGTAAGCTCGCAATCGCAGTCGCAGCCCCGAGTATTGTGCCGTTAATGAAGTGGATCCCAGCACACAAGGTTTTACAACCTGGCGTAATTAAGAGAAGTGTTCAGTGTCGTTTTCCATCATACCGGATGGAGAGTGATTTCAACTGGATGGCTGCCACGTGGATTCCCATGTTGTTCGCCCTGTGGTTTTTCTTCCACTGCCCATGGAGGAGAAAGTTGTGGGGCCTTCTGGTAAAAAAAAAATCCTAGGTAGAAAGGGATGGTGAAAAGTAGACTGTAAAATTATGCCCCACTAACCTCAGTTTATTTTATTTTCAACATCCTGTGGGGGCCATACATTTCATTGGATGGTGAAATTGCAATTGTTTGATACAGCTTTGATTATTCTTTTTATTTGTACTTCTTTTAACTCCTCCCAAACATTCATTTCACACTGGCTGCAACCATCCAAGTATATATTATTTAAAAATATGAATACTAAGTTTTTTAATAAACAAAATTTTAAAAATAGACGCCTCTTGTGTTTGTTTTGGTTAAAAGCCTCGAATAATTAGTATAGCAGCAACAACTTGTGTCTTTTTTTGTTCTATCCGACCGAGTACAGTAGACAAAGACATAGTACCAAAAGGTTCCTTTGAACGAGGTAGAGGACCCTAAAATTTAAAAATGAAATAGGAGCAGTGACCGTTAAGCTCTGTCGTCTATTTGTTTAATTCGTAAATACATATAATAGACTGGTACAGTATCTTCGAATACTCTGCAAATTAATATTTTGCCTATTCCCAGCAAAGAGACGTTGATTGTCGGGAACTTTGGGCAATTTTAATTGCTAGGGAAATGTTATGTGTGCTTAAAATAAGTATATATCACTCAGTTGTGGATTTAACAGTTTATAATTTTTTTTTTTTTATTTCTTTTGACAACGTTTCTGAAAGTTTATTTCGTAAAATGAGAATAAAACAATAATTAAAGTGTACAAAACACTAAAAGAGATGCCTGAACTTTAATATGTTGGATAATTCTTGTTTGCTATTTACGCGGTACGTACGCCTAAAGAAAAGATGTCTACTAGGAAATGAAATAAATAAATGCGTTACCATTTGGTATAAAATATTTGGTAATACTTATAATTTCTCTTTTGAGTAGAAAAATGTTTTTTTGAACTGAAAAATTAATTGTGAAAGCAATATTCAGAATTACATAATAGTTACCGTATCATCTAATCTTGTCTTAAAAAGAAAAGGGAAATATTGTAAATGAGAAAAAAAAAACGAATTTATTACTATTTTATATTAAATATTTGGTATGTCTATAATTATTTTTATGACTATTATTACGGTGGAATCTTTGACTGTTGATTTTAGTTTAACGAGGTAAAGGGTTGACCTAACTCTTTTCCTTTCCCCCTCGAAAAAAAAATATAAAGACGAGCTTGAAATTTTCTGATTTTTTAGGTAGGTCTGCTTGGCAAAAAAAAAGAGAAAAAAAAAGTCTTCCAATTTCTCTTCTATATTTGCATTCTTAAACTCGTTCTTGTACTTAAGTAAAATGACATGATCAACAAGCATATTATTTGCGATATTAAAGTACAAGGATTTTGTTGTTTTGGATCCTATAAAATACAGAAAAATGAAATAAAATAAAGTTTAAAGGGATGGACGTTTCATAATTAAGAACTTTAAAATAAAGACACATTGGTCATTTTGACAACAAGCTTCATAAGCCTAGTGAAAATCCTACTTAACCTTTTTCTTTCTATTGTTAATATAGACCCCCGTGCTGTAGAAAATCTTAACTCATCCTAAGTTGCACTTCAACTATAGAAGGATTTCCGAATCAAAGTATAATTGTGAAGGTAAGTACATTTATCAAATTAATAATTCTACATGTTATCTATTTTAACAGAAACCCAGTTAAGATATAATGCCATTGGAAATTTATGGTTTCTAGATTTTCCAATTTAGACGTCAAAGTTGCTAGATCAAACATGTTTCAAGTTGTGGATTCAAATGGAGATAAGTAAGCATTCCAATTACACTTAAACTCATGAAGTTAAGTAGATTTTACATGGGAATTAGAGGGTTTAATTGATTAGTGAGAGATAGGATGGAGAAAGGGTTGAATGGCGAGAAGATTAGAGGACTCGTGATGTTCAAAGGAGTACATGGCCAAGGCGCATGGCCCTGTACTTACCTGTGAAGAATGTGAAAAACAAATTGACGAAATGGGCTATACACTACTAGGTACACGAGCATGTACCTGCCTATGTTGAAGTACACGATTGTGTATTTAAGCGTGTTAAATGAACTTTGTGTATAGTAAGGTACACGGCCATATTCCTACCCGTGTTCTTTCACATGGCCATACACACGGTCGTATTGTCTAAGAATATTCCTTTAACCTTTCTATTTCAATTTTATTCCAATTCGAAATTGGTATTACTTACAATGGAGCTTAGGGAAGGAGAAATAGGTAACTAATTCTTAGTTTGACCTAATGAAGATTATGTCTTGTTGTAAAGTAGAATTAAGAATTAATTACTGTTTCTTAATAAGCTTTGAGGAACTTGATGATTATAGACAAGTAGAACCCAAAATCATTCTTTTGGATACATGTTTACTATGCTTATTGGTTGTGATTGTTAAATATAATAAATGAATGAAATTTAATGTAAACTTGGTCAATGACTTGCTTGTTGCTTGTGAATAGCTCGACCTAGTGGTCGAAAGTGGCAGATCCCTAAGAGGTATCCCGATGATCAATATATAGCGTTGTCCTTAATAGAGTTTTATACCAAAATGATCTAAGGTGGATTTTAGGGCATTGGGGTCAAGGGTAGAAATTCTCAACCTAGGTTTAAGACACTTAAATTAAATGAGAAAGAGAGTGACGAGGTCATGAGTACCCTTATGTTGATTATTAATTAACACAAAAATAAGTAGGTGATTATTTGTTAAATATTTACTACATTATGTACGCATGTAACTTGTATTGTTATGACATGTACATGTGTTTGGGTATTCATGTACTGGGCTTAGGATCATCCTATTTCTTTTTTTAACTGTAGATGAGTATGATGAGCATGCTTTATATGATGAGTATGAGAACGTAGTTTACTATTACTAGAACGAGAATGAAGGAGATTATCATTATTTTTATGGAGATGAGTAATGTGGGAGTATATAAAGAATTTTCATAGAATTTGAGGATATTTGAGTAGAGAGTTTAGAAATTATTTATAAGCTATTAAATAAATTATTTAATTATATGTTGATAGAAGATTATAATGGTATTTGGATTAAAGTTTGATGTACCTTTTCTTAATTAATAGTGATTGGAATAATTCACCTATGAGTAATTCATTTATATTATTAGAGTTACAGTTATATTAATGTATAGTGAAGATGAATAGGTTAAATAATAGAAGTAGTAGAAGCCTTTACATGTCTCTATCCAATAAAAACATGTGGCACGCTACAACATTTCAGGTTCTCAAGCATTATAGATACCCTCTTAGTTCCTTTATTTATGTCTTCTAAAACTACCCTATTGTAGTATTCTACTAGTACATGCTTAGAGAACCAAATCTTCGGTCTAATCCACATTACTATTATGTTCTAATTTTAAACCGTTAAGTAGTTTCATTTAAACAAATTTATTTTTAAAGCACATATATTGAAAGTGTGTTATCTGCTAGTATACACATTAATGTTACATATGGTCAAGTTGAAGATTAAACCATTAAAGATCATGGGACATAAGAGTCACTTACATGAGTTATTTAACAACCGGATTTAGAATGAAACACCACTACTTCTGAGACTCCACCACCCACGCCAAATCGATGCGTCTCCTAACCAAATCAAGACGATCAAGTAACCTCCAACTGAACCTACAACTGCTTTGCATGAAAAATGGAAATAAATTTGATAGAATAAACTAATTTGAACCAAATTCAATTGAATGGATGTTATTAGATATTCCAAATGAATTGTTCACATCCTGGATTCAAGGATTGCGCATTCTTTTGATCCTAGCCATCCATCTTATCCTATTATCTAATCAAATATATTTACTTTCTATATATATATACTCTCATACACCTGGAAGTAAGCTTTATTACTCTCTTTCTCATTGGCAACACTTCGAGTTTTTATATCCTTGCTTGGTTTGCTAGTGTTTTCTTTAGTCCCGTTTATTTATTTATTTAGAAATTTTTACATTCTACGATCCCCTTAATAAAAAATATTAGCTCTGCCTCCAAAACTATAATTGATTAAAATTTAGAGAGAACCTTAATTAAATAATTAATTATGGCTTCAAATACTAATCAATTCCAAATGGGTCATTCCGGAATTCCCTAACATGTAGCTATTTAAAACTTCAACCTATTTCTTATGCTATATTACAGGTGGTTGTCTATGTTCTTAAAGAGATGACGATAGTCTCGTCACTAGGCAGACTTATTGAAACACCTACCTATGTTTATCAAGGTCCTTGATACTCCCGAAAAAATTTCCTCAATTTAGAATGGACCACGCCATATGTGATTAGGATCTCTCTGTTTTGATATTTTGGATAAATCTATGCATGTTGTTCATAATAAGCGTAATCCATTTACTTGGTTGTCAAGATAACCTAGACTCGACCAGATTTATTTGGCCATATACTTCTTGAATCACTAATGTCTAAGCCCTAAGGGGCTCGAGATATATATTCTACAATGCAACAAGAGAAATGAAATAAGAACTAAAATGCAAAACAACAACAATAAACACAAATAACATGAAAATTTTCATTTAAATCTTATATGTGTGTAATAATTGTAAATTTTAATATGCAATTAATTCTAGTTAGCCTTATCCTCAACTTGAGGATAGCATAGCGTACCATTTCCTAAGCACCAATGTGTAGATGAATAGGCTTTAGGAGGTGGGGCACTACAACTCTCCTTGGTGGATTTCTCTCTCTTCTTCGCTAATAATTATTGAAAGCCATTTTTTCCAACAATTGATAAACTTTCTTAGAAGATTTTCCATAAGAACCTCGATAGCCACCATAGGTATAGTGATTTTTATTGAATGGCTCAAATCAATGTAAACGGTTTGTATGAGGAGCCAATCGGTAATCCTATGAGGGGGCATTTACTTTATAATTCTTTCTATTGCTTCCATGCTTCATATAAGTTCTCCCCATCAAATTAAACAAATGTAGTGATATCATTCCTTAGCTTAGTAATTTTACCTTGGGGAAAGTATTTTGCTAGAATGGTTTACAACAGCTCATCCAAAGTTGTAATGGTATGGGGGTGTTATAGGTTTAGTCATGCCTTGTCCTTGCCTCTTAACAAAATGAAAATATTCTATGTTAAATGGTAACCTCAGTTACTCTTTTAAGTTTTATGGTATTACAAGTAGTATAGAAATTGACTAGTTGAGTGTTGGGATCCTCGATAACTCCACCACTAATTAACCTTGTTAGACTATTAGATCAATGTCATTTCAAATTGAAATTGTTTGCATCTATAGTTAGAGCACACTACTAGGCCTAGTTTCTAGTACAATGGGCACGGCATCATCTCCTAAGGCTTTCCCTCCATTATTGTCTAAATGCCCTACTTTCTTATAATTGCCCTTATTCTAGATCTCTTGCAAATTCATCTCACTTCTCATGTATGATCAAATATGGAGTCTATGAGTGTGCATAAATTTGCTTAATTTCAAGGTCAATAATTAATGTCTACCCATTCTCTCCATACATGCAAAAAATACAAATCACGCATTCTACCTTAAGGGACACTAACATGGTTATACATATAGTCAATAGCACAACACAAATTGCGCACTTCATAGGCAACCAATAAAGGCTACCTTCTTTGAGTGAATAACGATCTAACTAAACTAAAAAAGGAAAAAAAAAAACTAACCTATTTTTCATCATATTACTACTAAGGAAAAAATTAAAATTCAATAACAACATTATTCACACAAAAAATAAAAAATAAAATAAAAATAAAGTATAAGTGGAAACAAGAAAACTAGCTCAATAAACTCCAAGGCTTGTAACTTTTTCCTCCAACAACACAAACTAACTCTAATCTTACAAAACTATACAAAAACCAGCTAGTTAAGCTAAATTAAAAATTATTAACTTGATGTCATTATCAATTATTTCCTGGCAATGGTGCTAATATCATACCTACTGGAAAATATTGGCAAAAACTACTAAGTCCTACATAGGTTTTAGTTTATCAAACTAGAAAGATTGATTGTAACTACTAATGATGTAAAAAAGAAATAAGAGATTTAGTGACAATGAGTTATGCATTATTTTAACTCTTGTGAGCTGAAGATTCTAGTAAAATGAGTTTAAGAAAGGAAATTCTACATAAGAGTCTAATCATTCAAGAATCTATTGAGTAATCTTTTTGGAGCATTAGTCAACCTAACTAAACATTCAATCCTTTAACTCTCATTAAGTATTGACGATGTTTAAAACTATAGTATTGGAGAACAAAAGATTTCATTAAACCATTTGATATTCTCATCCAAATCAAATAAACATCAATAAGCTAGTAATAAATCCCTTAGAATATATTATTGATGATTAGTAAACCATTTTTCTAAATCAATCACATTAGGAAAAATATCTTTGAAAATAAGTTCTAACACAACCCATTGGTTCTAGAAAGATCCATTTAGTTGAAAGCCATAAACTTATAAAAGTTTTCCCATTTAGTGATGTAGGTCTATATATATGGATGGTAGCCTTCATGACAATGGAGTAAGCTAAACAGATGGTTCAGGAGCCTACAAAGGTGGTTCTTGCAAGGATGAAATGGTCTGCTCAGGTTGTTCACATATGAGTAGGGATAGCTTGCAATCATAGTTTGTGTGAGTGGATTGAGTTCATATGCACTTCTAGTACGATCATGGATCTGCCCAAGCATAGGTATGGTTGAGCAAGTCTAGTTTGAGCTCAAATATGGGTTTAGTGGCTTGGGTTTATAGTGGGAGTGGTGGGTCTCATTTAGTTAATGATGGTAATGGGTCTAGTAGTGGTGGTAGATGACAACAATATGGTAATGATTAGGTTAACTTCTTACATTAGACACAAAATTAGCTCTTAAATAGTTAATCAATGGCTATTCATTAGATGTAAGGATGATCTCCTATTCAACATGTTACATAATAGAGATCCTAATGGAATACCATATGATAATTAACACAACAATAGCTATTTTGTGATGAATTAAGGGGATATGAAATAGCGAACATGTAGTAAGAAAGGGTACATGGTCCTTTATTTATGATTGTATTTGTTGATTGAATTTCCATAAGAAAGATCATAAGAGAATACTAAAGAAATGGATGGATTTATGAGTGCACAAGAAAAAATTATATAATTTTTACTTTAATTTTGTTATACTAACTCTATTTGGTTTTTGAACCCTCGTAGTAGGTATACCTTCAACTAGTGTTGATATAATCTTATAAACACTTAAAAACTTAAAATATGCACTTAAAATACAATAAATCTAATTAAATATATAATAGCTAACTCAAATAATAAATTTTGTACACTTGTAAACAAAAAATAAAATAACATGAAAATCTTGCATAGTACTGTCAAGAATGATACATTCAAAATTAATAATTTTATAGGTTTAAAATCAATGAGTTGGTCCTCCTCAATATGATAATCAACACTAGTACGAAATATTAGCATGCCATATATTTACATAGATGTTAAAATCACTAATGAACTTGTATGATTCGATGATCTTACAATTTTATCAGACTTTTTCGAGTTAAAATTTATCTTTTTTTAGGTGTGACGTAGCGTAGAAAGCGTAAAAGCATGAGACCAATTCTAGGATTGGATCTCAAGGATAAACAAGGAACAATATTAAATTATTCCTTAAAATTCTCAATTGTGCACAATTAAAGAAACAAAGAAAACTCTTTCCAAGTGTTTGTAATTTAATAGATGATAAAAAGATAACCTTAATAATGACTTAGGAAACTATATATATAGTCTTTCTTTGGGAAACAAATAAAAAAAGGAAATATATATATACGCGTGGAAATATATATACGCGCGTTCTCGTCATGCGGTTTATACATGGCTGTGTATAAAACTGTATATATTTCTATGGAGCTTCTAAACTCAACACATAGTCGTGCCTCAGTGCCGTGTATAAAACCATGTATGTTTCTGTGGATCTTCCAGAATCAATACACGGCCGTGCCTTGGTGCCGTGTACAAAACTGTGTATGTTTCTGTGGATCTTCCAGAATCAATACACGGCCGTGTCTTTGAAAGACACGCCCATGACACCGGTGTCAGCTACGATGTCCACATCATTCTCCCTCACCAATGAAGAACTCGACCCTAAGTTCTCTTTCGGATATAAAGGTTCGTCATTAGAATAGAATGGATATAAATTAGCTATATTGAAGGTTTTCGAAATCTTCATGCTTTCAGGAAGTCCGACCACATACGCATTATCATTTATCTTTGCAACAATCTTATAAGGACCATATTTCTTTGGTTGCCATTTATTATAAGTACCCACAGGAAAACGTTCTTTCCTTAAGAACACCATCACTTGATCTCCCACTTCAAAGAGCTTTTCCCTCCTATGCTTGTCTGCAGCTTCCTTATACTTCTCATTAGCTTTCTCAATCTTCTCTTTCACTTCAGATGCAACCGCCTGATGTTGTTTAGCCATGTGTTTTACAGCTACATTGGACTCTACACCTTTAGGTAACAGAGCTAAATCCAATGCGTGAGATGGCACTTTTGTATAGACCACTGAAAAAGGAGATTTCCCAGTAGTTCTATGGATGGAATTGTTGTAAGCAAACTCAGCTTGAGGAAGCGCCAAATCCCATTGTCTTGGCTTCTCTCCACAAATGCTTCGTATTAAATCGCTAAGAGTCCTGTTCGTCATCTCCGTCTGCTCATCAGTCTGAGGGTGGGCTGTACTACTAAAATTGAGTGAGGATCAAATGTACATAGTGTCTCCAGAAGTGGCTAAGAAACCTGGTATCTCTATTTGATGTAATAGACTTAGGAACCCCATGCAACTTGACCACCTCCTTAAAGAATAACTTGGCAACACCCTGTGCGTCAGCTGACTTCTTACAAGGGATGAAGTGAGCCATCTTGGAGAACCTGTCTACAACCACAAAAACAGTGTCAGCACCTCGTTGGGTATGAGGCAAACCTAAAACGAAATCCATAGATAAATCCTCCCAGATATTTTCAGGCACTGGTAGTGGAGTGTACAACCTAGTATTCTGATAATGTCCTTTAAATGTCTGACAGATGTAACACCTTTGCACAATTCTTCCCACATCTCTTCTCAGTTGAGGCTAATGATATCTTGCAGCCACTGCTGCCAAAGTCTTATCTCGCCCTAGATGTCCTGCTAATCCTCCTCCATGTAAGTCTCTAATCAACTTTTCCCTCAAAGATGATTCAGGGATACAAAGTTGATTTCCTTTCATTAAGTAACCCTCCATGACATAATAATTATCACTGGGTTCCTGATCAAGACACTTCCTCCATATTTTCCCGAAATCCACATCTTCTTCATAAAGTTCTTTCATCTGCTCAAAACCTACCACCTTAGCCCTCATGGTGATCAATAAGTCAGCTCTCCTACTCAATGCGTCCGCCACCTTATTTTGAACTCCAAATTTGTGCATCAAGCGAAATGGAAACTTTTGTAAAAATTGGATCCATCTGGCATGCATATCTTTACAGATGCGTGTCTGATTACTTAGATGTTTTAGAGCAACACAATCTGAATACAGAATAAATTCTTTCCCTACCAAGTAATGCTCCCACATCCTCAGAGCTCTAACCACGGAATAGAACTCTTTATCATAAGTAGACCAACTCCTCCTAGCTTCACAGAGCTTTTCACTATGGAAAGCCACAGGTCTCTTGTCCTGAGATAACACTACTCCAATGTCTACCCCATTGCCATCACAGTCTACCTCAAATAATTTGTCAAAGTTTGGTAACGCCAACACCGGCGCACTACACAATCTCTCCTTTAACACAGCAAACCCAGACTCAGCTTCTTCATCCCATTGAAACTTCCCTTTTTTCAGGCACTCAGTTAATGGGGCAACGACAGTACTGAAATGCTATATAAAGCGCCTATAAAACCCCGCCAACCCCAAAAAGCTCCTCAACTCAGTCACCATCTTGGGAGTAGGCCTTCTCTAATAGCCTTTACTTTTTCCTCATCTACCGTTATCCCCTCACTACTCACTATAAAACCTAAGAATAGCAACTTCTTTGACATAAATATGCACTTCTTAAGATTGGCATAAAGCTTATTCTCCTTCAACACAGTTAATACACTTTTCAAGTGCACTAAGTGCTCATTCACAGTCTTACTATATATTAAAATATCATCGAAATACACCACTACAAATCTACCAATAAAAGGCTTAAGTACCTAATTCATTACACGTATGAAGGTACTAGGTGCATTACTGAGGCCGAATGGCATAACCAACCATTCATATAATCCTTCATTCGTCTTGAAAGCGGTTTTCCATTCATCCCCAGGTCTGATTCGGATCTGATGGTACCCACTCCTAAGATCCACCTTTGAAAATATCACTACTCCACTCAGCCTATCCAGCATGTCCTCAATGCGAGGAATTGGGAATTTATACCCAATTGTAATTTTGTTGATCGCACGGCTGTCTACGCACATCCTCCAACTACCATCCTTCTTTGGAGTCAATAGCGCTGGAACAGCACATGGGCTCATGCTATCCCTGATAAATCCTTTGTCCAGTAGCTCCTAGACTTTCTCCTACAAAACCTCAATCTCTTTGGGGCTCATCCTATAATGAGGGAGGTTAGGAAGACTAACCCTAGGCACCAAATCAATACAGTGCTGGATGTCACGCAATGGAGGTAGCCCCTCTAGCAAATCTTCTGGCACTACCTCTTTAAACTCTTCTAACACCCCCTTTACACCTTCTGGAACCTCCTCACTTCTCACATTCTCTCCAGCATTCTTTACGACAAGTGCAAGCATCACCCTGGACTCTTTCAGGTCCTCAACCATCTTCTTCTCTAACTGAGTGATTGTTAGAAAGGATTTTCCTTCAGCCCTTTGTGTCTTGGGTCACTTATCCATCAATGGCAGTAATGTGTACTTCACACCCCCTTTTTCCAACTTATACTTACTCTCTTTTCCAGCATGTTGGGCATTCACGTCAAACTGCCATGGTCGCCCAAATAACAAATGGCAGGCATCCATATTGACGATGTCACAATAGACTTCATCCTGATATTTGCCTATAGAGAAGGGAACCTAACACCTTTCCTTCACATCCATCCGCTCTGTCGCCTTAATCTACCCTATGGTGTAAGGGTTCGGATGTTTCTCTACTGGTAGCTGGAGTTGCTTCACCACCTCTCTCCCAATTATATTCTCACAACTCCCACTATCAACAATCAGGTCGAACACTCTCCCACCAATTGTGCACCTAGTGCGGAACAACTGGTGTCGCTGCGAACTATCCTCCTGCTTCGGTGTTAACATCATCCTTCTAATCACATAGCTTAGCTCCACCCCATCATCAACCTCATCATAATACTCATCTTCACCATCCGGCTCACAGCACATTTCCTCCTCTTCCTCCCTTTGGACAATATTTATGGTCCGTCGATTAGGACATTCGTTGGATCGGTGCCTCGGTTGATTGCACCTATAACACTTCCCCAAAATTGGCTTAGCATATAGATTACTTTGCCTTGAGGTTTCTTCCCTTCAGCCTTATCTTCCTTCTTCTCTATACCTCTAGCAGGCTTCTCAACTATTCCTTTATTCTTTTCACCAACCACCCGATTGCTACTGCCAACACTATCATATCCATAATTCCTCCTGCCCCCACCAAGCTTTGTATTTTGCTCTTGAATCATCATCTCGGCTCTAAGGTGTGAGGACCAAAACTTAAATAATAATGTTAAAATTGAAATAATATATATATATATGTATATATATGTTATATGCTAAAAATAAAATAAAATAAAATATATATATAATAATAATAATATAAATTATATGGACATATATATATATGTAAAAAAAATGTACATAATATATTATATTATATTATAACTAAAAAGAAAATAAATAAAAGAGGAAGGAAAAACAAAAAAAAACAAATGCAGAACAATACCCTCAATGTCAGAAAAAGTAAGTAATTATATATATATATATATTAGAATAGGGAGAGAGAAAAATCAAATCATCAAAAAAATAGGAAAAAAAGAAACCAAAACCCTCTCCATTTCATCCGAATTTTCTGGGCAATTTGAAGTTGGAATTTCCAACATGCAATCATCAGGATAGGAAGAAGAACAAGATTGAAGTAGGATACAACAAGAATTTGAAGAAATTGAAGAACAAAAAATCAAATTAAGTAGGGAGAATTTTGTTTGTTCGTTCGAAGGGGGTAGGGTAAATCTGCTGCTAGGCCAAGCTAGGGTTAAGGTTTTGGGTAGGATAGGATTCCGGCCGACATAGTGGTTGCCGGATTTGGTGGCCGGAGGCCGGTGAACGGAGCAGCCCCCGGTAACGCCCGAAACTTCCTATTTTTGTTAAAAATATCAAATGTTGATGAAAAATTATGATTTTTGGTATTCTGGCATAATTTTGTATGAATATTAATGTGGTAATTTTATTTTTCTGAAATTTGATTCGAAAATATGTGATCCTTAATAAATGCTCTGTTCTGGTCGTAAATTAAATTGAAAACTAAATAGGTCAAATGATGTAGTTTGGATTTAATTTTTAGTATGCAAGATCCTTATATGATTTATTAGATCAAAAAATCAATAATTGTTCATATTGGAGTCGTTTTCTATTTTTAGTGAATTTTTCAAGCTAATTACCCTGTTCTGGCCGAATTAACTCCTTAGCAAAATTAGAGAATTTGATTTGATTAGTTGAATTCAATGTTCAGTTGAGGTTCATTGAAGCATAATATGATTTTGAGAAGCTTGGGTTAGTTACGAAACAAAAACGGGAGTGTTCGGTGCAAGATTATGATAATTTAGAACCATACGATTCAATATAGAATCATGTCGAAATTTAATTACATTAATATATAATAGAGCGTAATATACCCATATGTATATGAATTAGAAATTGTTGGAAAATGGTGGATTATACGAGGTTAGGATGGAATTTAAGGGTTTCGAATACTGAATTAGCAATTTAGGGTTTAATAGAGCGAATGAGGTAACATTGATTGGTATACTGATGATTCAGGTATTTCTATTGAGTAAGGAGAACAAAGGAACTTGGCTGGTGCGACTGTTTGGATTGGCATATATTGTTTCAGGTGAGTACTCCCTTAACTTTTCTCTTGGGTACAAGTGGTTGATAATGTAGACTACTTGTTGTTGGCTGAAATTACCCTGTACGATCACTTACTGTGATCAATGCAGGAGGATTGTTGAATTATATTGGTTTATTGATGGCTGGTTGTATGTCATGATATGATTGGATTATGAGAAAAAAATGGAACATTCTAGAAAATCCTAGAATGAGAGTTGGGTGCGGGATTTGATTATACTATTCCTGATTGTATGTGATGTAATGAACTTAAACTATCGAATGCTTAATGATTGTGATGTAATGCTGGGTTATTTTTAGCTTATTAAATGGGGTTTATATGACTGGTTGAGTTCATACTATTGTTGTCTTGGTAACGATGAAATATCTAAATGGATAATAAAATGGGAGTTAGGCTATAAGTACCTACTAACCTAAAACACTTAATGTAAGAAAAGTCCTGTTCCCTGCCTAGTAAGTTTGTGGTACGACCTTTGAGTCGACCCGGATGGGTTTGAGGCATGGTCGACGGACCGGCTCGGTTTAGTGACCTATGGGGATCTGGTCACCCCTTTTGTTTGAGGCAGGTGAAAGGCGAGCTGAATATTTCTAACTAAAAAGAGTATATAAGGATGTCTTAATTGGTTGAGAAAACATTGAGTTTTGAAAAGTACATGAGGGTAGTTTATCTACCAGTTGACAGGCTTTGCCTGGATTAATTGAAAAATATTTGTGACCTGTGAGTAAACAGGAGTGATTGAAATGGTCTCCAATGAAAAGGTTGTGAGTATAACTTGAGTTGAAAACTTGCTTGCTTGAGTAACCACTTCGAGGTATTTGATAATTTTGTTGATTACTATTATGTGATTTTGTTGTTTGTTTTTATTGAGTTGCTTGATTTTATACTCACTTTGCTTCTTAAGAAGCTGAGGGGTTAGTGTTTTTGCTAACCTCAGGTACAGGTACTGAAGAATAAGTTGTTGGAGACTCGGGTTTTTAGAGAGCGTCAATAGAGACAAAGAAGCCCTTAGTTTCATTTTGGAACCTCTGTTATTTGTAATAAGATCTATAGGTGTTAATCTTCAGATTGTAATGTAAATATTTGTGTGTATAAGGTTGGATTTGTAATCTTTTGAGCCACTTAAGGCTATAGGATCAATCTAGGCTATGCCTACTTACCGGGAATGCAGATCCCGATGATATATATATGTGATGTATGATGTGACAGGAGATTTTAAGTACATGTGTTTAGATATGATGTGGATATGAAATGATAGCGCTGTTAGCGCCATTTTACAGGACGTTTATAAAATTTCATACAGGTTGGAGTTACAGGTTCAATATTAGCAGAATTGGCCTTATCTCTAATTCAGAGACGGCATAGCAACCTATCTACAGGTACCAAGGATAGTTACAGGAATTTTGGAACAGGTTCAAGAATCAGACCTAGTAGGTGGGTCGCTACATAAGGGCTAAATTCTTTGCCTCGTTCATGGTTTTAAATACCGTCACCCCAATTTTATCTCTAATCTGGGGTTTCAACCCATCGATAAATCGTGTTACCTACTGACCCTTGGTCTCCCTCAAATAAATTCCTCTCCGCCAATCTCATGAACTCGGCGGTATAGTCATGCACTGTCCTCTGCCCTTGACAGCAGTGTTGGTACTGCTGGAAGAGAATCTACTTATAGTCCGGTGGCAAAAAATCTCTTTGCAACAGGTTCTTCATACGGTACCATGTCCTTATTGGTTGTTTTCCCTCTCTCCGCCTCCTGTTCTGCAACCGATCCCACCATGCAAATGCTCCTCCTTTCAACCTACACGCAACTAACCTCACCCTCCTATCCTCGGGGATCTCGATATAATTGAAAAATCTATCGACTTCTGCAAACCAATCCAGAAAATCCTCTATGTTAAGATTACCATTAAACGATGGGATATCTACCTTGAGACGGAAATCACCGCCATCTGCCTGATCGTATCCCTGGTAGTGTCTTCAATATCCACCACCATATTCCTAATCATTCATGTTGTCATTCCCGCGGTATCTTCCACCTTCATCACCGCCTCTCCTCTATTGTTGCCCTCTCCTTTATAGGAAGTCACCCTCTTCCTTAGAAGAACTCCCATCTAACCGGTGATTCCATCGATTTGCGGTTGCAGGTTGATTGACAGGATTGCCACGAGCGACTGCTACCCTTGGTTGACCTCCACCAACGTCCCTGTTATCATTGTGGTCCACCACCATGGCGTCGAAACGCGTAATCAGATCCTCCAAGCGCTGCTCTACTCGCCCAAGCCTCCGATCCATGGCTTCAACCACTGCCCTTGGAGCCCATTTATCAACTCCTTGGACTTCTGCATCCCGATCTAGGTCGAGAACGCGACCGTCGTCAACACCGTTGTTAGCCGACATCTCCACAAGAAAACGCCTTGCTCTGATACCAAACTGACACAGTGTAGAAAGCATAAAAGCACGAGACCAATTCTAGGATTGGATCTCAAGGATAAACAAGGAACAATCTTAAATTATTCCTTAAAATTCTCAATTGCGCACAATTAAAGAAATTGAGAAAACTCTTTCCAAGTGTTTGTAATTCAATAGATGATAAAAAGATAACTCTAATAATGACCTAGGAAACTATATATATAGTCTTTCTTTGGGAAATAAATAAAAAAAAGGAAATATATATATACGCGTGGAAATATATATATATATGCACGTTTTCGTCATATGGCTTATACACAGCCGTGTATAAAACTATGTATGTTTCTGTGGATCTTCCAGAATCAATACACGGCCGTGTCTTTGAAAGACACGCCAATGACACCGGTGTCAGCTACAATGTCCACATCAAGGTGTCACTCATAGTAAAGTTGTGAGTAAATCATTTAAAATTAGTAGAATCGTGCGTTTATGATTGGCTCCATTAATTTTATATCTTGTTTTGATTTGAAAAGGACTATGAAAACTAATAATAATAATAATAATAATTGGGGTTCATATATTGATGTTGTTGAAGATAAGTGCAAATAGTAGTATTAATAACAATATTGACAATGATAATGATGAGGATGGTTATGGGAGAGCTATTGATAGTTTTGATTATGAAAAGATAGCTAAGAATTAATGATCTATCTTAATTTTGTATTTTATCATAATAGTTTATATCATGATGTAATTTCTATCACGCTATAATTTATGTTTTCAATTTATGCATTATCATAATTATTTTATATTTGATTATTTATACGCTAACTTATATTCAACTAAAATTTATGTTAAATTTTTTTATTTTCATCATGTATTTCAAGTTTTTCTATGATTATTGTAATCGTATTCATACTTTTCCATTTTACAATGGAATGCTTTGTCTGCTTAGTTTTACAAGGAATTGAGTTAGGGTAACTTAGGAAAGAAATCACAATTTTTTGGCATAAAAGTGTCGAACACTTCATAATACATGTGTTATTTTTCATTTTTTATTTAATTTTTTTCCTTATTTGAAGATGATATGTTTTTCATGCCTAATACATGTCGATCGTGTCTTATGATTAAGCCCAATGTGAGACACTTTATACAACGCCAAATAGAAGTGGCATTGCATCATTATTTTCTCCATGAGAATATTGAGGAAAAATTTATGATTGGCGAGTAACCCAATAATGTAGAGGGAATATTTCAAGAATGTTAATGAGGGAGTACCTTAGTATATGAGAGCATGAAGATAGGGTGTAGGAGTAGCACAAGAGCTATGAGAAATCACTAGGCAGTATATTATAGATTATTGAAATGTTTTAAACTTATAAGTAAAGGTTGACGTAATATTTCGTGTTCATATTGAAACATGAATAGTCTTAGTATAAATTTATTAAGGATTTAATATGAATTTATCTTTACAGATTATATAACATAGATAGAAGACATGACAGGTAAAAGGAAGTGATAATATGACATATAGAATTAATTTAGAGTACTTTAGACATTAGAGTGAAAATTCATTGACAAGACTATAAATAGATCCAATAAGATAATAAAGATACAATGGTATAAATAGTTAAGAGTAATGCTTCACAAGCAAGCCTCTTTATGGCTCTATCTCTTACTCTGTCTAAAGCACAAAGCGACAGACGCGTAGAGTTACATGAGGTCCAAGTCTTAACTCTCAATACTGGAACTTATCTAGCTTCCAAGGATAGGAAACTAATATTTATGCCACAAAGGCAAACCAAGTTGATTACAACCTAGATACGATTACGGGGTGAAATCGCTTCGGATCTAGACACGACACCGTCGGTTCCGGATCTTAGAACGTGGAACTGGTGATTCATGAGTTGTTTCCAACCTTGTGACCCGTGATTTTTCTTTATATATATATAAAATTTCTAAAAAATTTAAATTCAAAACGAAAATTAAAAGATAAAAATTCATGCAAAAGATAACTTAATTACTTAATTTAAAAAATTAAAAATTAAAAATATGATTAATAAAAAAAGACTATAAGTCCAAAACTCTTAATAGTTTTTAACCCATTTGTAATTAAATTGAAAAATAATTTGCATTTATTTATATATCTAATAACATCCAAATAGATTTTTTTTATCTTATTAATGTAGGACAAAAATCTAGAGAAAAAAAATTAAAAAATAAAAGTTGATTTTGATTCTACATCTCTAAAGAATAAAAATTTTCTGTTAATGAATATTATAAATATTCGATAAGATATTCATTTTATGAATTTATATTTTATATTGCTAATAATAATAAATTAAAATTATGAATAATAATTAATTTCTCCTATTTCATATGGAAGTAGTCTAAATTTTTAATATTATTTCAATTTTAACATTTTAAATTTTTTTCTTTGATTTTTGTGGTAGACCCAAATGAACCCGCTGAGTCCCCGAATTTAGCAGCTTGAACTACCACCAACCCGTGGACCCTTCAGGTCCACTTGCAGGTCCATAATCAGCGATTCACGCCCGGTTCCAAATCTGACTTGGATTCGGTTTAGGACTCAGCATGTGTAAATGTCTACTTCAACCTGTGTGGTCAATTGATCCATTTTCTTCCTCGTCTTGGCTTCTCCTTATCACATAAGTAGCCTACTTGCTCTCTAGGTCTCATTCTTTTTTTAAACCCAAATGATCAGCTGCCACACCTCTGCTGGCCAGCCACCCAACCTCCTCCCTTCTATATGATCGCAAAGCACTCTCATTACCACTTCAGCAAACGAATCTACTATTTTGTTTTATATAATTGCATTTTATGGCCCATCAATTATGACGTTCAAATTTTAGGCATAGATTTTATTAGTGATATGGTTAGTGTTTTATTCATGGGAATACAAGTATTTGGCATATTTAATAATAATAATAAAAAAACCTAAAAGGTTCACTATTAAACAATGGAAGTAGAAGGGAGGAAGGATGAAAAACGAGAGGAGACGCGCGGGGTGGGATCTGTGTGATCGACACACACCGACATGGTAGAAATATAGCTAAAAATTGGCACATTAATGTTTAGGACAGGAAAGAGTTAAAACACTGCGCCTATTTTACGTTTTCTAAAAATATTTAGGGTTCAAATAAATACTTAGAAATTTTAGGGCATCAATAGTATAACACGAAATACATAGAAGTTTCTCAAGAAACAATGGATGAGCAGAGACTAATGAAGTTGCTGATGAATTGGTGGAGCTAGCTCAAAAAGATGAATGATAGATAATCTCCTATGGATGCTTTACGTCATGATGATTTCTGGTTTTACCAAACTTTGTCAAGGAATGGATGGGGATACCGATGCTCGGTTTCCATGATGTTTTTGTCGGGATCGGCCTGAAATACAGCCACTGAGCCATAAGGATGGGGAGGGGGGCCATTCAGGAAAGATATCAGCAACGGGTGGGTGAATATCTTTGAGTTTTTAACGTCGACGACTAGATAACCATCTTTGCGCGTCATTAAAGTGTAAATAGAAAACTACAAACCTACAACTGTATATAGTACGTGTCAAGTGTCATATCATGATGGGATAAAAGACAGTTCATCACAAAGTTAGCCAGATTTAGAATTCCATAAAGTTGATCGCAATCCATATTTAAGTTGCCTTTACCTTCCCTTCTTCCCAAATTTATTCCTTTCACCGGCCATGTTTGATTGTGTTCCCACTTCCCAGTCTTTTCATAGGTTATCCCGAGGATATAATGACGGAAAGGTACATCCTTTGTACATTTCCCCCGTCTAATTTTAGCTACACCTTGTCCAATTTCATTTCACGGATTGTTTTTCCTCTTACACATTCTCTTTAAAAGTGTCGGTCTTTATCTTCTCAGCTAGCCATGTCCTTTTCACAGGGAGAGGGAGAGAAAAAAGAGAGAGAGAGAGAGAATTGGTGGTGAAAGTATGATCACAGTCTTGTGCTTTTATTTCCCCATGTCCTTTTACCATTTCACTAACATATGTTTGGATAAGTATGGATGGAAATGGACGTAAATAGAAAATGTTATGTCACTTGATAAAAAGAGTAGATGGGGGCTTAATAAAGAGAGTAGACAGATGAAAGTTGAAGGAGATCAAGCGGAAATATTTCTATTTCATGACTTGATCTTTTTAAAATATTTCGACTTTATAATTCTTTTTTTTTTTTTAGTTTTTAAGGGTTTATGAGCCAAATCGACCTATGATAAGTTGGCTCATTTTAAATAATAAGTGTGGTGAGTCATATGTAGTTTACTTTTAAAATAGATTGAAAATTTTGAATAATTTTTTTTAAGGTTATACAAAATAGTCTGCGTAGTCCATCTCACTTACACAACTTTAAGTTTGCCATTAGTGGAACCCAAACAATAGTTACTCTTTGGTCTTGTAAAGGTATGGAATAGGTAAATGATAGTTATTCCTTATAGAAATATGTTAGAATAGACCAAACAATAGTTACTCTTTAGTCTTGTAAAGAAATTGCAATTCTTTGTTTCGTAATAATAGCAATTTTGTAGAAAAATTATCACACCTACCAAATGCAGGAATAGAACTTATTGGATGAATAACTATTTTATTCTCCCTTTTGAAATTAACTGAACATGCTATTAGAGTTTTGTCTGTCTTTAAAGGTATTATATAATACAACTTAGAAGCAATTTTCTATGAAAATATCAATTCAAGCTTTGCGTCAAATTGAATGTTCATTCATAAATTTCCAAACAGAAAATAAATAATTAGCTGATCTTTTCAGTCTTCATTTACTAGAGGTGGGTACAGTTTGGTTTAACGCGATTTGATTTAATATGATTCATCTCTTGAACCAAACCAAACTGTATGTTATAGTTTTTTTTTTTTAATGAATTAAACCTAACTATACAATTTGTTTGGTAATTCTTTTTAACTTAAATTCGGTTCAATCCATGGTTTAAACTCTTAATAAGTTATGAAAAATTATATTTAACATAAAAAATATTTAAATTAACCCAATCACTTATTATCTTCAATACTTATTTAATATATTTAAAGAGTTTTTATTATCTCTCTCTATGTAATTATGCTTTCTATTTAGTCAATAAACAAAAATACGAAATAAAAAAGAAGTGGGTTACTCAATCAAAATCAAATAAGGAGAGAAATTGAATAAACAATATGAAATTCTCTCTCTCTTTTTTATTATACATTCTCTAAATTTTTAACATTATTTTCTTTCTTTTTTTCTTCTTACGGTTTGTTTCAATTCATAATTTTTTTTAAATATAAAAAAAATTTATTTGAATTTAATTCAAAGTTTGATTTGGTTTACACTTCGATTTTTTTTTATTTTTTTTTTTGATCCAGCCCTACCAGTAACATGTTCATGTTTGTGCAAAGAACAAGCATGCTTCATAATTATCATCATAGGCCTCCTCGTGATAACCTAACCCTACAAATAGAAAGAGACTATGGATAAGGTTTGAGGGCCAAACATTTACAGGCCACCAATATTTCCGGTGTATATCCGTAGGGCCAAGCCGAGTGAGTGAACCATGCAGAAAGTGAGCGTGTGTGTCGAGTGTTCATATGCAATGGACCCTCAGGAGCCAATATTATAAATCTAGTGGCAGCAATAGGCTATGGGAATAGGAGCATTTTGCTTTTATCAGTTTCAACAATTTTTAGAAATCTTTATAATATGTTTTGCACGTAAATTCTCTTCCATTTCCCTTTTTTTTTTTTCTTGTTTTTTTTTTTCTTTTTTTCCTTTAACAGCGTGACCTGTCCACTTTCGGTGAAAGCATGAGTTCACAATTCTCCGATTCGAAGTTAGATTGCTCTCTACTGAGACTTTGTCTCAATACACAACCGGATTATATTTAAGAACATAGTAAATGTAAATATTCCCCAGTGTAATCGAAAGCAGCTGTATTTACAAGTTTGACTTAGGGGGACACTGGAAGGAATGGAAGCAGCTGGGCGATTTAGTAATTAAAATTTCTACGGATGGTGATTAAAAATCAAAAAGAAAAATTATGTGCAAATTTGTACATGCGAAGATTCCCCCGGTAAGTGTTATGTATGTGCGATATAAGTCACATGCTTTACGTGCAAGAGATGGGTGTTGTGTTGTTTGGAATGACATTTCAAGTATGAAGAGATAGAGAGAGATCTGAAAGGAGCAATGCACAATCTCACTAAGCCCGCATACTAAAGTAACAACTAGAGAAATCACAATACTTCGAGTTTGCAATGCCTAATCTTTGAAGCAATGGCAGCTTCACTATGAGAAATTTCAATCTTTAATCTAAGGTCCTTTGAAAGAAGATTTAGGTCAAATTGATAAAGTTTGGCTATCAATAATTATTGTCAGATCATTTTCATGATAACAAGATTAATAATTTGTGCTCAATAGCCTTTCAAGGACTTGATGAATAAACTCACCTAAGAAAGGTTAAACCAAGAAATGCTAGTTCTCAATTTCAAGCCACCAATAAAAGCTCCTTAAGCCTTCCAAAAAAATGGGCATAATCATTTGGGTGTTATTGCTAATTCAAATAATTAAACTAATTATCATTAAACTTAGCCTATTGTAATGCATTCACATTTTGGTACCTATCTAAGAATTTTTTTTAAAAAACTCAAAATATTTTTGGACATGTTGATGCCTTAAGCACTTAGGCTACTACTCAGGGCATGTGATTAGTTACGCTGCTGCACTACTACCTAGTGCACCCATGTAATATGTGGCTTGGCTTATTATATGCCTATCTAATTTATGAGCATTTAGCACTTGAGTTGCAATTTATTAGACAAACCATTCATGACTTTTAAAACCATCTAAATGAGGGTGTCATCTAAGATTCATAACTATATATATATCATGTTGCTCTCGTATCAACACATTAGATAAATCTTCAAATACTAACTTTATTCAAATTGATTCACTTTCCCAATCTAGTTTATGTAAATTATCCATCTCGTTAAGTTGATTTCTTGTGTACTAATTACTCTTTAGTGGTTCCAGTTCAATTTCTTAGCTTTGGTCTGTTGAGATGAATTGATAAAATTACAACTCAAGCGTACACTTGTTATAAAGGAAATGCAATTCCAAACAAGATCGATCTTGTAATGCTCTAGAACTAGAACATTATAACCCATCACGTGTCATTATTTGATAATAACACGCAAAGCCTTAGACCCTGTCTAAACATAACTACAAAACCCGTAATAACTACAAATACATCACACTTAAACAATCTTTAGAAATTAGGTCATCAAAGCCTTATTCTTTCTTATCAAACTACGAACAAATATAAACATGATACTAGAGTCCATATCAACTCCTACATAACTAGATACATTAATAATGATAACCGATTAAAATAACTAAAATTGACTAACATTTTGGAGTCTAATCTACAAATACAACCAAACTTTTAAATATCACATCAATCTAGCAAAATCTCACACCATCTACTCCTTATAGTAAATATAGTCTACATTATCTCTCAGATCGTAACACTAGTAATAATTTAACTTGTCAATATAATCAACGTCAATAAAAGCACCTACCACTAGAAAAGATTCCCATAAGAGGTGAGTCAAAGCCCAATATGTAACCATCACAAGCACATGCAATTGGCACAAAACCAATCAAGCATGCACACATAAAATATGTAATGGACAGACATCAATTTATTATCTTTTAAAAAGATGTCATAATATAGTACAGTCATGACATCTTAAAACTTGGGATAACTCATGGCCCCATAACATATATATAATAATAATATACATATATGGGATTAGGTACTTAGTAACACCTTAGAATCCACAATCAACCTATATCTAATCGGTTTATTTTAGTCCACGACTCCACTCAAGACACCATCACATACTGGTCATTAAGGTGCCATGCGACATCACTAGTACTCTCAATCCATTGAACATAGTCAAGCACAAGTAGCACATTAATTACAAGTTGAATATTCATTAAGCTTATTGAATTTTAATCTTAACATACATAGGCAACAAACAAAGTAATCACGTACTTAGAATAAGTGGCTCAACTAATTATTAGATTTCCTAAACTCTAGCACCCGATATAAAGCATAAATACATTCACTTGGTGCTTATTTAAAATAAATGTAAATTAATTTTCTCTCTTTAACTATCTATTTAACCTTCTGCTCAATAGTTTTCAACTTTTAAAGAGAAAATTTTTTAGGAAAACATCTAAAAAGTCAATAATGAAGGAATATAAGTTAGTTAGAAGGAAAATAGAAAGAAAGAGCTCACATTATTCAATTGAACTTCCACCACTTGAAAAACCTCTATTGAACTTAAAAACACAAAACAAAATCCTTTCTTCCTCACTTAATACAACGCCTACTTTTTTTAAACACAATATGACATTTATTACTCAAATTTTCAAAACTCATTCCTTCTATAACATTAATAAAACACCATTTCACAATAAATTCATGATTTAGCTAAGAAATTAAGATTTAATATTAGCAACTTGCTCAATTTTTTGAATTTGGTCAAGACTACTTCTTAAATAAAAATTCAAAGAGAGGCACATTACCCACATCCTAAAAGTTCCTATTTTTTCTTGTTGTTAACAACAACTCTCTTGATTACAAAGTTTTTCATAAAAAAAAAAGAGTGAACTTTTCATGAAATTATGCTTTACCTTGATGATTTCTTTTAGATTCGGAAAGAAAAGAAGAAAGGCAACGGTTTGGATTATGAAATGAAGAAAACTATTTAGAGTTGGAGAAGATCAAGCTGGAGAAGAAAAAAAAAAGATTTTTTTTTTCAAGTTAGTGCAATGCAAAAGTTACAAAGATATCATTGGTTTTAAAATTATAATCTATTTAAAAGAAACCTCCACTTCTTTTCCTTTTTTTCTTTTTTCTTTTTTAATATATGTTGGGTATAACAAATCCTTTGCATCCTCACCATTCTCTTGAGGTCATTTTCCGTTATTATCGAAATTGTTGTCATCCACTTGCTCCAAATAGTATTTTTGTTTTAGAAATTTTTCTGATTATTTTACTACACAAACTCAGTCGACATGAACTTTCCACATGACTTTTTACAATAATAATCTTTTTCCATATTACCTATACCATAAGTGACAACGGCTTATTAAACTTAAAATGTGATAAATTATAGTCCATGATATTTAAAAAAAAAAATTACATGGATATAGCACCTCGTCCTTAGATTTTTAATATCCATTTATCTTACCATAATAGCAATTTTATTATAGTTTTAGATCTTTAATATCTATTTATTTCACTATAATAACAATTTTAATATAACTTAATTCATTATAGAATAGTTACTATGATATTTAGTTACATTTTAAACCTAAAATAGCAGTTATACAAAGAATCCTTATTATTAAAAATATTGAATAGTTATTCATCATTTAAACTTTTAATATTGCTAGTGTAGATTTTTTTCTTTAAAATACACTTATTAAAAGTAAAATTAATAAATGATAATTTTATTTTATTTTTCAGTAATAAGTATTATATTAAAACTTTATTCCATTCAACAAAATAAACATGTAAGATGTAACCACAGTTACCGAGCAATCACTAGCTAGACTAGATGCTTCAAGTAGACACATTGCTTTTAACTTTCTTTAGCTCGAGCAATCCTGGAATTTTGTTTGGCACACTTATTAAATCCTTTAAGATCTTGATTTTATATTCAAGGAAGGTATTAACGACAAATCTCGAGCAAATACATGATCTTATCACAAGACCGTGTAGTACGGATTTTTTAAAACTCAAGACATGTGACCTTGAAGAAATTCTTCTAATTTGACCCCAGAACATATGACGACCTTATCGCATGGAAACCATCAGTAAGTGGAAAATTATTGGAATGAGTCGTTGCTAGGTAACTTGAAAATAGGTTTGCTAGTTCCTGTCTCTAAATAATAGGATATTAAGTAACAATCGTTAGATTATTTATGCATTTATCACTATTTAAAACTCTTAATATGAAGACTTGTTTGTGCGTTTATTTTTCAAGTCTTCATGTCAAGACTTAATCCAGTAACATCCTATTAGTAAGTAGCTATCTGATGGGGTCTAAAATCTTCTATTCTTGCCTTTTTAAGTATTCGATTTCTAACTTGGCGGAAATCTAAAACTTTATCCATAAGGAATTTATTTGAACCAACTAGAAATGATCAATCTTATGTGATAATGATACTAAGCATAAAATCACAGAGACACACATATATATACCACAGCTCTAATAGTTTATTTATTGTAATTATCAACGTAGACTGATCAATCTTTTGTCGCAGTAAACATAGAAGATTGAAGCGCCATCTTCACATCAGTGGAAGATCTGTTTTTCGTCCTTTATCTCGACTACGCGTAGGCACGACCAGGTTTAGAACCAAACTCAAGTCCATCTAGGTGGCTAGCAACTCACCTTAGGACTCAGCGATGAGGTGGATGATTGATATGAAGTGGCATTAAAAAGAAATGAAGATGAGGATTCTCATAATGTTCCCTTCTTTTCACTTTTGGTGGAGTATCATACTTTTAAATTTTAAAAATGCTTGGAAAATTTTTCAAAGATAACTATGTATTGCAATCATTATTACTATCTCTTTCTATGCTACTACTTGTGTCGGTTAATGTAAGTTGTTGTTGTTGTCAACTCGCATGAAATATTTGCTACCTAATCTTACTAATTTAGTCACCTGCTTAAACATCTATGTCACTTATGAAAGACTTAACTAGTTTCGACATTCAAGCAAATGACTAGACAAAAGCTGGGCAAATATTTCATACAAGTTGAGAATGCCAATAACTTACACATACCCGACATAGGTAACCCATAGATAGAAATAGTAATACAAATCACAATACATACTCAACTATAAAAATCCATAGATATCTCTAAATTGGTAATACTTTGTAACCTTGGTATTGGAATCAGCAGAGATAAAGATAATTGTAATCTTTATCTCTCGTTAATTCTTCATTTCTATATCATGCTTCATTCCAATCTTCTACTTCAACATGTCTAGATTTCAAGAAAGACGGGATAATGATTACTTTAATCTAGCATATAGGAGTAACGCTACATATAGTGACATCAATAGTGATTACAATATAAGTATAGAGGTACTTATGAAATTTTATAATGTATTAAAAATATTAATATTATAAAATAACAACCCAGTAGACTTTAATAACCTTATTGTATTCCTTTGTAATTTTTCATGTAAAAGTAGTTCTAATATCTTCTTTATTTTTTTATACATTTGTATCATTCTAAAGGGAGTAATACTCTTGTATATTTATATCTTTCCTAATAAATGATGAAATTAATTATTGTTACACTTGAGTAAGATAATTCCAACTAATTAGTTCTTTATTTTTTATTTTTTATGCACTTTAGCTTTTAACAATGTGATGATTGCAAGAAAAGGGAGAAAAAGAAAGCTAATTTTAAACTTAAGTAGAGGATATAGGAACTATAACTTAGATATTTTGTGAATCGAGTTATTAATAAAGTATATTTAACATACATTGTTCTATTCTTTCATCATTAGAAAGGACAAGAGATAAAATCTCTATCGACTTATGTGATTGACTTGGAAGAGTAACTAATCTATTTCAGTTTTGTGTGTCTTCAATCATGGATTTAGGTACGCTTCTACTCATTTTACTTTATCGCTTATGCCCTAATTTTTCACATGTGTTGATCTTGGTTCATTCAATTTACAGGAAACTAAAATTAATTAACCTTAAAAAGTGGTATTAGAGCGGCCATGTATAAAATTAGAGCCTAAATTAATAAAGGTTTATTAAGTTTTGATAAATTTTTTTAAGGCCAGGATTAAGGTTATTGTTTTGATGAAACTGCATGGTCAAATAAGATTAATTACATTTTATAATATCATGCAAGTACCCTTTTTATCACATTCCATCTGAATTTGGCCTTAAATAGCGATAAAATTAAGCTTAGAATGAAAATTAGGGTTTATAAATTCAAAATTGAGAAAAGTAAGTCGTGCTGGTGAACACACCTAAGGAACATAGTTGTGTTTTCAAGTTGTGTAACTCTCTAGTTAAGAGTGTTTTTTATGACATGAAACATAACCACGTTCATCAAGTGTGTGAGTGTGTACAACATGGAGAAGGTACACAGATGTGTTGTGCCCCATGTATCTCACGGTTTTAAAAGGCATGTTTGTACTTATGTAAAACAAGGATGCATTTAAAGCAATGTTATTTTTTGGTTTGACAACACATAAGGTAAACAATAAAGAACACAACTGTGTTTAAGGTCGTGTATCTCTCTAGTTTGAGAATACATAAAGTATATAATCAAGTACATGACCATGTTAAAGGTCATGTTTCTCTCTAGTCAAGATTGCATCTACTGCATAATAATAAACACAACCATGTTCATGTCTATGTATCTCTCTGGTTTGAAGGTATGAAAAACATGGCCCACAACACGATTATGTTTAGCTTGTGTAACCCTTTGGTTTAATAGAAAAAGAGGGGTAGGGGGTAGAGGGGTTGAGGTTGGTAATATTAGGAAACTAAATTCAAAGCTACAAATTTTGTATCTATTATTTGAAATTAATAATTGAAATCATATGTTACCAAAGTAACCTCTACTATGGAAGTTACTCATTTTGAATAAGTAGAAAAGGTTGTGTACGTGTGAATCATGCCAATATTAATTAACCCAAAGAAAGGTTAATATTTGGCCGATTTACATACACACTTATAATGATGAATATATGATAATTGTTAGGTTTTCCTTGTGAATGATTAGTCGACTCAAAGAAAAGCTTAATCATTTGACAAGTATTTATTATCAATATTTGATCACTACACCAAGAATACCACTTATAAGTTGATATTTCTATCCAAAGGGTAGATATCAATGTTGTACTCGGTGTCTTGTGGTAAGCCTTGCTAGTATTTGAATTTTTTTTTTTCATGTGTAAGTGTGTATGTGAGTTTAAATTTTATTTTGCTTGCTTTGTTCTCTATTCAATTACTAGTTCTTTTATAAATATCTTTGCCAACATTAATTCAATTAGTATGCTGCATGACACTAATTTTAAGATGTGGCAAGAGAACGTAATGATTGTTCCCGAATTTATGGACCTAAACTCAATATTAAGGAAAATTGCCCTCTTACTATACTGACAATAACACTTTTGATGAAAGGAGGGAGATGGAAAGATAGGAGCGATCAAATTACATAAGACTCATGGTCATAAAGCGTGTCATTCCAAAAGCATTTAGAAGCACTATGTCCGGTAATATTGAAACAAAAAAAAAAAAAAAGAGTTCCTTAAGGGTCTTGAGAAAAGGTTTATCAAGAATAAAAAGGCTAAAATTAGTACACTCTTAGCAAAGTTTATCTCAATGAGGTATGAAGGAAATGATAATGTAAGGGAGTGCATCGTGGAGATGTTTCATATTGCTTCAAAACTTAAGGCACTAAAACTAGAATTATCTGAAGAATTATTGGTGTAATTAGTTTTGATATCTCTTCCGGCTCAATTCAACTATTTTAAGGTGAGCTATAACTATAAAAAAGACTTGATCCCTTAATGAGCTCATCTCATACTATATCTAAGAAGAGGAGGGGCTAAACCATAAGAAAGTTGAAAGTTCTCACTTAGCCAGTATATCTAAGGACAAAAAGATCGAGAAAAGAAAGAAGGGTAAAGAGGCTGTAGTATAGGCATTACAAAAAAAAAAAAAAAAAGGAGGAGCAAGCTAAGGATGCTTGCTTCTTTTACGATCCTAATGGATACAATAAAAAAGCAATGTACCAACTATCATGATTGACATGCAAAGAGAGGTACACTTCTCAATTTTATTTGTTATGATGTTAATGACTTTGGTATCTAAACACTCAATCAAGGTTGCTTGAGTTGCAGAAAGCTTAGCGATGATGAAAGATACATCTATATTGGTGATAGTAAGTCAGTTGATGTTGAGGTAGTAGGAAACTTTAGATTGTTATTGCGAATTGGTTATTATTTGGATTTGAATGATACTTTTGTTGTACTATCTTTTAATGGAATTTAGTCTCAATTTCCATTTTAGACAAATTTAGTTATACTTATTCATTTAGCAATAGCAAGTTTAGTCTCTTTCATGATTTAAAATTAGTTGGTATGGGTCTATTACCTTATAGTGATAGTCTGTATTTACTTGATTCAATTGCCTTTGATAATGAATCCTTGCATGTTAATGCATGGAAGCTAAAGCATAAATTAACTTATGAGAATTCAACTCCATTATGGCATAAGAGATTAGGCTACATCTCTAAAAGGAGAATGGAAAGACTTGTGCTTAATGGTATTCTCAATCCTCTTGATTTTATAAACTTTGATACATGTATCAATTGTATAAAGGGAAAACAAATAAATATTAGAAGATTGGGTGTCTACAAGACTATAAAAGTCTTAGAATTAGCTTATACAGATATCTATGGACCATTACATATGGCTTCTTTGAATGTCAACGATACTTTATAACATTCATAGATGACTTCTCATGATATGGTTATCTCTATCTCATTCATGAGAAATCTCAATTACTAGATGTGCCTAAAAATTATAAATTTGAAATAGAAAATTAGCTTGGCAAAAGGATTGAAAGTGTCAAGTTTGATCATGGTGGTGAGTACTGTGGTAGAAATGAAAGATCAAGTGAACAACATTTAGGACCAATTGCCAAATTCCTAAAGGAATGCAGTATCATCCCATAGTATGCCATGCTAGATTCACTTGCTATGAATGGTGTTGCTAAAAGACAAAATGAAATGCTTAAAGACATGGTAAAGTATATGATAAGTCTAAGTGTAATACCTAGATTCACTTGCTAATTGCCATTGAAAGTATTCAGGATTAAAGTGTAATACTTAACATTATTTAAGAAGTAAATCCAAATCAAGACAATATAATGAATCTCCCGTTCAAATTCAAGGAGTTATTTCAGAACAACAAACTCTACAACCTCATAAACCAATGCCATTAAGAAGATCCACTAGAGAAAGGAGAAATGCAATCCCGGATAATTACATTGTATTTCTTCAAGAACATGAGGATAGCATTGGAATGATGGAAGATGATGTAATCAACTTCCATCTATCCATAGAAAGTTTTTATTCTCAAAAGTGGATAAATGCTATGAACAAAGAGATGAAGCCCATAAAGGATAATGACATATGGAACCTTGTTCCATTACCTAAAAATGCGAAACCCTTTGGTTGCAAATGAATGTTTAAATCAAGAGGGACTCAAATGGCAATATAGAAAGATATAAGACATGTTTTATCACTAAAGACTAGAAAGAAGGCATCAATTATAAAGAGACTTTCTTTTTAGTTTCATTAAAAGAATTTAACGATTATAATGGCACTTGTAGCTCATTTTAACCTTGAGTTACACATCAAATAGATGTAAAAAGAGCATTTCTCAATGGTGGCATTGGTGAGGTGATCTATACGATGTAACCAGAAAACTTTATTTTAGGAGATTTAAAGAAAATGGTATGCAAAATAACGAAATCCATCTATGGACTCAAGCAAGCGTCTCGCCAGTGGTATCACAAATTTCATCAAATCATTATCTCTTCCAACTTTGAGATGAATGTTGTTGAAAACTGTGTATACCATAAATTTAGTAAGAGTAAGTTTATTTTCCTATTTTTTTTTATTGATGACATACTACTTGCCATAAATGATATGAGCTTGTCGCATAAAACCAAGAGATTTCTATCGAAAAACTTTGAAATGAAAGATCTTATAGAAGTCACTTTTGTATTAAGTATCCAGATACATCAAGATTGTTCTCAAGGTATTCTTTGATTGTCACAAAAGAACTATATTGAGAAAGCGCTCAAAAGATTTGACATGCATAACTATAAAGCAAGTGATACCCTTATTGTTAATGGAGATAAATTTAGTCTTGATTAATTTCCCAAGAGTAACCTTGAAAGTGAAGAGATGGAAAAGTTCCCTTATACCTCATCTGTAGGAAGCCTTTTGTATGCTCAAGTGTGTACACGTCTAGATATTGTGTACATTGTTGGGATATTTGGGAGATATTTGAAAAATTTAGGAATGGATTACTAGAAAGCAACTAAGCAAGTCATGTGGTATTTGCAAAGAACAAAGGATTACATACTCACATATAAGAAATCAAATCAGTTGGAGATCATTAGTTATTTTGATCCTAATTTTACTGGATGTCAAGATAGTCATAGATTCACATTAGGTTACATCTATCTACTTGTTGGAGTAGTCATTTCTTGGAAGAATGCTAAGTAGACACTTATAGCTTCCTCTTCTATGACAGCAAAGTTCATAGCATGTTATGAGACATCCAATAAAGGAATATGGTTATGGAACTTGGTCACTGGGCTATGCATTATGGATAATGTAACAAGACCATTGAGGATATATTGTGACAATAAGTCAGTAGTGTTGTATTCTAACAACAATAGGAGCTCGACAAAGTTAAAACACACAAACATCAAATTCCTTATTGTGAAAGAAAGAGTTTAAAATAGACATGTGTCTATAGAGAACATTGGAATAAACCCTATGATTGTAGATCCTCTTACTAAAGGACTACCATCCAAGGTCTTTCATGACCACATTGCTCATATAAGTATTGTGTATGTTCAACATATATAGTTTCAATGGGAGTTTGTACTTTCTTTCAATGCTTATTGAATTAAACACATCGATTGTCATTTGAATACTAATTATGGTACAGTTATGGTTAAAGTTAATTTTAGTCCTAAGGTTATTTTTAGTTATGAAGTATTTTAGTTGAATTTTTTTTTTTTTTTGAACTCATATGAAATTGATCTCAATGAGGTATAATTTTGAACTAGTTGGAAAAAGGTATGTTCGATCACATTATATGTATTTTTCATGCTACACATCCATGCTTGATCCATATCATTTAATTATGTCATTGTATGTGAAAATTGATAGGGTTAATTATGATATATGTAGCAAAATCCACTTTGATCCTATGTTAATATGATTGATGGACCAAATTGTTTGGGAATGTATTCGATAATGATAATAAGATTTTAAGCACTCACAAGTATTTTACACAATTATAAATGGCACACATATAGCCCAAGTGAGAAATTGTTAAGTTTATTTTAATAATAAATCGGATGGATTTATATGTGTTAATATTTTAATTGTGTAATAAGGCTATTATAATATATAAAGTCTAAATAAGTAATCTAATAAGGTTATGGATTTTAATGCATTATATTAAGTATGGATTAATATATGTAGAGACTAGAAATATTATTTTCAATTTTATGAAGAGCTAAATTAAAAATAATAAAATATTAACAAGCAATTATCTATGAACACATATATAAATGATCGTGGTCCCTAAGTTACATACATTATTCTTTCTAACACCTCGGCTCAGCATTAAAAAGGACAAGAGATAGAATCTCTACAAACTTGTGTAATCAATTTAAAAGACCAACTAACCAATTTGAATTCAGGTATGTTTCTATTCATTTTATTTTAATACTTGTGCTCTAATTTTGCACATGTGTTGATCATGGCGCTTATATCGATTTCCTATCTTAGCGTGATGAGAAGGCGGCTGTGTTGCTGTGTTTTCAATTCTATTATTATGATATTTAATATTATTCAAGTTAATGAAAAACTAATTACGTTAGAAATGTTATAACAATTATTATTATACTACTAAATTCAATAAATAATAATAATTGTTATAACATTTCTAACAATTACAATTTCATTCCGACTTCTTTAATGATCATTTTAATTTTATTATTACATTTAAGAAGATAGCTTTAACAAATGCGATTTTATATGTATTCTATTCCATATATATTTCCAGCGATTTTATTTCATTCCAAGCTATTCTATTTTATATAATTCATGTGTACCAAATATGATATAAGATTAAAATAAAAAATTCTCTTATGACCCAACTTAACAGCAACAACCACCGTTGATCGGCAAGAGATGGGTGTCTATTGTGCTCTTGTTGCAGTCATTTTCTTCTACTTGCCACTTCTATTCTTCAGTTTTTCTTTTGCGACGAAATGATCCTGATGGATATATCATTTTATTAATGGCAAAGTTTTGACATTAAAGACATTGGGAGTAGGGGTTCCTTTTAGCATCTTCAAGTTTTATCTGGTACTATTCATGGGTTTCCATTGGTTTGTTTAATGTCGTCATTATTATGATGAACCCATTCACTTCAATGACACAAATTTCATAATATTTATGCAGTTTTTCAAGATAAAAAATTTCACACTAAGATTGATTTATGAGTTGGACAACTTTATTACTAAGTAACATAGGTTTACATTGAATAGTTGTACAATACCCTATAAAATTCCTCAACTAATATCTCATTTGCTTTTGCAGATACATGATAACCTACCCAATGAAAGAAATTAAATGTGATTAGCATATTTTTAGTCTTTATGGGAAAAAAAAAAAATTTGCTTTAACAAATCTATTCATAATGTATTGCTACAATTATACATTTTCTTTTCTTTACACGTTTTGTAGACCATTTGTGCTTGTAATTTTAATTTCAACACTTTTCTCTGCTTTGCAGGCTATATTTAATTTGATTCAAGTATTTGATGGGATGTAACCAAGTTAATATCAGAGTCTTATCATTAAAATCTTTCATTAAGAATATTCACTTTCAGATGCAGAAATCTAAGTCTAAATGTTACTCCCGGCATTCACTACCTTTATCACTCGGGTTCGGTCCGAAATTTATTAATAGCCTAACCCTAATCATATGAGTCGAAAATTATATCATTGCAACAGCATCAGTTACATGGCATTATATCAGAAAGGATGGATTGTTGTACAGGATGCAGAAGAATAAGCCTAAAATCTGAATCTAATTTGACAAGGTCAGGGAGCAAAACCTGTCGGCATTTTATTAATCGGCTCTTGATTGTCCAGCCCGAGAGGACAAAATTATACCAACAATAAGACCATATAAAGCCAATGCTTCAGCAAATATGAGGATAAGAATCATTCCAACAAAAAGCTTTGGCTGTTGTGCATTAGCTCTACAAATAAAACAAGAAAAGTTAAAAAATGCAAACTTTAAAAAAGAGATATCCCAGTGGATATGCTCTACAAATTTCCACACATTAATGGAATTGTTTGACAAGCTTTTGTGCTACGTTACTTATGAGATTGAGTATCCACATCTACACGGGACGTTGGTCACTTTACTTTCATAATAAAAATCATAAGGAAAAAAAGGGAGAACAATAGAATAGTCAGCAGATAAGGAATGAAATGTGTATTAAGCTGTCATTGCAATATACACCTTTTAAGGTAGGCACTTGATAACTCATCTTCAGATATTGCACCTTGTTATGGGCAATATGCTATGATTTTATTTAGTGAACTCGTACATTATTTATATCATAATCAAACTTTTGTTAACTAATTCACATTTTGACAATGACACAACTTAGGAATGAACCTGGTGAGGACAGACCACGGTGCAAATCAAAACTCCAGAAGGGATTATATTTCCAATCAAAAGCCCAGATTAGTGGGATTCACAGCAATTAGCTGCAAACAAGTTGTACATAGGGAAACAAATGTAAGGACTAAATGCAATAATCAAGTTTACTCTCTTTGTTCAATATGTAAGTTATCACAAGCCATTCCATCCAAGATTTGTAACTAAGAGCATAGACACTCCTCTGGTAAACAACATGGCTAGTGGCAAAAACCAAGATAATCATTAATTTAATTTAACATCGGATGACAAGGACAGTCTGCGGATCTTCAATTTGTGCTGCCTGAAGTTCATCCATTTATAGAAAACAACAAAAACTACAATAGAAACCTTAAGCAGTAATTCAGAAAAGACCAAGAATCCGGCCTGAGGACTAAATTATTGAAAGATTACAACAGATCAGTCCCAAGGTCACATGTCTAATATTTCTAGAAGGTAATACCACTAGATAAAGGCAAACATGTGATACGAACGTATATGCCAAAGAAAAACAATCCAATTCTGAAGCAGACTGCCAAACAAAACTATATAGAGGCAAACACGAAGCATCCAAACAGGCATAACTACAGAAACAAAAAGGAAGAGGGAGAGGCAGTACCTAACACCAGCATCACCAACAATACCAATAGCCATGCCAGCAGACAAACCCGCAAGTCCACAAGCGAGACCCGAAGAAAGGTGGGCATAACCATCAAATAAATAATATGATTTGGCCTTGGGGTTAATACCTGTACTTATGATAACAGCGATAATCAAACCATAAATACCCAAAACACCAGCCATAACAATTGGCACTATGGACTTCATCACGAGCTCCGGTCTCATTACACCCATAGATGCTACACCAACACCACTCTTCGCAGTGCCATAAGCTGCTCCCATGCCTAAAACCGACAATTACAACTTGTCACATTAGGTAACTGACCAAAAAGTAATGTTTCTTACACATCACGAACCCGTTGACACATTTCAACAAACTCGAACCAACCAAAACCCCTGATCAATAATACCCCAAAATTAAGATAAATTGATTACGAACAGCATGAGCTCTGGGTTTTAAATAGATCAGTCACATAATAAATATGCAACAATAACCTTAATTCGACAGAATATATGACAATTCTCATTCCTAAATCAATAAACTAGGACAATAAAGTGAATACACGAATGTATTAAAAAGTGAATAAAACCCTAAATCAATTTGGTTGCAATTTATCCTCGGGAAAAAAAAAAAGAAAAAAAAAAGTAGATGCACTTACAGGAGAAAACGAGAGCAGCTGCAGCGCCGAGAAAACCGAAGAACGGTGCCGTTTCATCGCCGCTGAAGGTAGACGACATTACTATACAAAAATGGAACGATCTACAAAAGAATGATTGAGAATTTGATGTAATCTCCCAGTTTCTCCACTCGGCGAAAGAGAGGGGAATGAACGGATCGCTTGCAGGTTGTTGGGCCGGGCCGAAAATATGCTGCTGGTAATGGACATGGGCTGTAATTACATGATTAAGAGATTAAAACTTTCGTTACTGTTTTTCAATTATAATCCTTAAATATTATAGTTCAGAAAGATTGCAAGAATCACAAGGAAGAAAATAATTGAAATAGTCAAATCTAGACTAAAAATGTCAAAGCTTAAATAAAGCATTTGATATTAAAAACAAAAATTTTTATTAAAGATTATTCTAACTTAACGATTTATAAACCGGCCTTTAATTTTTTTTTTAATTTTCTTTTTTCTTTTTTTTTTAAGCATATCTTAACGTATATTATTTAGTTTTTGATTTTTGTGAATATTTTGATTTAGGGGAAATGGTCAAGTTTTGAATATTCATGAGTTTAAATATTCATTATTAAAGATGATTAGGATAAGTGACAAAGATAAAGGAGTCTCCTTGTAATAAATCCTAGACCTTTTGTAAGAGTAGCGTTTTTTAGAAATATAAAATCGACAATGTTAAAAAGTACCTTTGAAAATAGCATAATTATGCAATATATATTAATAAACCAATATTTTATTATTATAGATGGCTAGATTTGTTATATTAAAATATCAATAGTCTTTTCAAGATTGTAATTAATTACAAGAGTGGGTTAAGATTAACAAATCTCAATTAGGTTGCCCAAAAAGGCAAAGTAAGGTTTTTAATGCATTAGGTTTTAGGAAGCCAAAAGTCTATCTTAACTTGTTCTCAAATAGCAAATCACTTTTTTGTTGTTTTAAATTTAATCATTTGGGATATTTCAATTATTTGTAAATGATAGATAATATTTCATATTTTTGTAATTAGTATACTAATTATATATATCAATTAAAGAAGGGATTTATCTTCATCTATATATATCAATTAAAGAAGAAATTTATCTTCGTCTAGAGAATCTAATATTATACCCCTTGAACTTTTTTCTTCTTCTTCTTCTTTTTTTCTTTTAAGGTTTTCCTTGATGTAGCAAGAGGTTGTACTTGGCATTGACAATGGTGGGTCTTAACGTAGCAAAATGTTTATGTGCTTATGAATGTTTTCACCTTCTCCATATTATACTCTTCACTTTCTCATATGGCTATTTCAATGAAATCTTTTTGGTTTTCTCATCATTGAGTGTTGCAATGGTGAGGCTTCACCATTGAAAGCCCTATGGCAAGATTTTTATAGGAATAGGCTAGGTGCAATGAAATTTTAGTCTGCGCTAGTGAAATTTCTTGTCCTATTTTAAAGCTTAACTTAGTAGTTCATGAGCATCTTCAAGTTAGACAAAGTCATTAAATTATATTAAATACTTATCCTAAATCAAGTACTTTTAAACCATTAGTATACGTATCCAAATTTCTCCCTATCCTTATATTTCAAGTTTAAATTATTCTTGCTTTAATTTTATTGAACTACATTCTTTCTTTGTTTTTTTTTTTTAACTATTGTTTAGATTTACATCTAAGCATTATTCACTTTTCAATTGGAGCCACTTTTAACCATATTAACTTATTCAAAACATTTCATACAATCAAAGTCCCATTTCCTTATTTAACTTATTATCCAACTACCAAAAAAAATTTATTCAATGTAAATTCTAACCTTTCCTTAAAATGTATATGCTTAGGAGAGTTAGAGTCTTATTCAATCTAACTTCATTCATTTGAGGTCTCGCTTCAATCTCCCTCCACTCTTAGCAACCTTATTTTGCTTTATCAAAGTCTACATGTCATTAGCAAGAAATAATGGTAAACAAAGCGTATGACACCTTAGGACAACTTCTATCCAATATTATACCTATTAAATATATTTTTGCAATACATACATTCATATTCTTGGAAATTAGGTCAATCACAATGATAAAGAGGTAGGGGGAAAGATTCTCTCCCCAATATAATATTCTGAATATTTTTTTCCATAATTTAACATCTCTAGATGGGTGAAACACTATGTTATTTTTTGTAATACATCACATGATACTCGATGTGCATATATTCTTTATTAATTCCTTATCCAAATGTCTATGCAATTAGTGGAGATACATTGGAAACAAGGAATTAGGGATAGCAAATATTTATCCCTCTAATAGTATGTAGATTCTTTGAGTTGGAAGAAACCTAATAGTTTAGCTTCATGCAATAGAATTCTGCTAGCCTCTAAGTATGTTGATATGATAGAATACAAGTTAATTTAGGTATTTAATCAAGTAATGAATAAGTTGAATTTTATGATTAAATATAGTACATTGCTGTGAGTTTCAATGATATGGGGAGTAATTATAGTTGATATTCATGAAACTAGTGTTCATTGATATTGATTTGATGTTAGATTTGGAATTATGCAATTGGAGTGGTTTAGAGTTGATTTCAAGTAGCTTTGGAGCATGGATTAGTAATGTAGAAAAAATGTTTGATCATTTGGGTATGAGGAGTTTGATCCTTGAATATGAACATTGTCATTTGGGTATTAGCATAATGGCAATGTTAGTGATCAATGCACATTGATTTTTGGCATTGTAAATGAATTTGGAAGTTTAGGTGTTAATTATGAGTATTTGAGTTAGATTGTGTGTAATTTGATTTTCTCAAAACTTTTCAAAATTTTTGCTTGTTTGAATGCCATTTAATGTTCTCTTCAATGCCTATGAGTGTTCTTGTTAGTTAGCAATCATCTATGTTAGTGATCTTTTGAAATTCAAGTTATGGAAGCTTTTCCTTCTCTAAATGCAACTACTATTTTTCTAAAACTATTTTTCCAAAAGATTCATTTGAATGTTCATCAATTTTCATCGTGTTCATCATAATCTTCAACCTTGTTTTTGACAATAACCTCACTTTGATCTTTTATGAAGGCCTAAGATCATCAAAAACATGTTTATCAACACAATATGAAATTTTTATATATTTAAATTCATGGAACCAAACTTAGTTGTTCATGATTAACCAATCCCCAAATCATGGACATCAAACTTCCAAAATCAAATAAAAATTGAAATCAAGACTTTTGAAGAAGTTGTTTTAATCTCCTAAGATTCATGTGAAGATGCAAAATGGTGTTTATAGCTAAAATACTAAATAATGATATTTAAGTTAAATGATTGATCTAATAAATTAATAAATAAGAGAACTAATAAATTAATGAATAAATTTTGGATTAAGTCAACCCCTATTAACCAAACCAGTCTAATTAATCCCAAACAGGTTCAACCATTACTTCCACTAGTTCATTAATCACTTAGACCAATTCAATTAAGTTGAGTAGAGATTTCTAATAATAATAATAATAATAATAATAATAATAATAATAATAATAATCACAGTAGAAATAATAGTAATAGTAATCGTAGTAAATAATAAATTTATTTAATAATTAATTAAATTACTTAGTGAACCAATTTAGTTATTAAACTAAATAGGCCTACTAGCTTAATAGGTTTGACTTATAATCTAAGTATAACCCAGTCACTAACTTATGAGCTTAAGAATTAGACTTAAATAATGTAACTTAAGACTAAGTTATTAATTAAATTCTATAATTAATTTATAAACTAAATAATAGCTCTTGCCACTCACATATAAATTGATTAACAATTTGGAGTTTTGACCAAACAACATTTTATTTGTGTTGTGATGCCCTATAGTACATGGTAATCACCATATGTTACATGTTTACTAGGTAGTTGAAATAAACTAGAATAATATATAAACTCAACTAAATAACTGCTTGCTACTTCTTCATGGTTGTTTCAACTTAACTGGCTATACCTTTAGTCATAAATACTAAAATAACATGGTAGTTAAGCACAAAGGTTATGGGTAGTGGTTCAACGAGTAATCAATAGAAAAGAACCACATCGGATTAATGATCAATGAAATAAAATGAAGATATTGAGGGTGTTATATGGTGGTATGGGACTCATGTATAATATGTCATGCGTAGACTATATCCTCATTGTCTAGAAAACGATGGTGATCTTCATACGAGACCACTAATTTGGTTTTTAGTCAAACATGGTGATCTAGTTGCTCCCATCAATTCCCAATTATGTTGTAGAGGATCTTACCCAATTACTTACATCGTGATGTTCAGAGTCATGTCCTCTAATATTTGTTACACTTTAATTAACTATATTAATGAATCTAAGTTCTTGCATTAGATTTAGTTTCATGTATAAGTGGCATAGTATGTGGTTGTGTGACTGCTATTGTGTTGAGTTCGTAGTAATCCATTCCTTCCTTCTCTTTTCAAGTGTTGGCCTTAATCTCAACCATACCTATGATGATTTTTTATATGGTTTTGATGATGCATAAGGGTTAAATTTGTATGAGTTTGGAGATAACAAGTAAATCTTCTATTGTTTTAGACCTTTAGACCTTGTTGAACTTTGATGCAAATTGCTTTAGACATTGATTGCTACTTTGAGCCTTAAGCTTTTATTTTAGGCATTTATATGACATTATCCACAAGGTTTATTAGTATACTCTTTGTGAAAGTTCTTTGAAAACCCAACATTTTGACAAGCAAATTAAATATCCAATCACTGCTAAATGTTTTCAAAATCAAATTAAATGATTTCATAATTTAAATTAAATTTAGACGGTCGAATGGCCAATCAAGTAAATTTTTACAAAGTTGATGAATGATTTTAGAAAGTAAAATTGGTATAAAAACTCACATTAGTTATAATAAGTCTTAGTATGTTCTACTTCAGTAGAATACTTGGCAAACTATAATTGCCCTTTACATTTTGAAACTTGGCACCAAGTTTTCAATCCATAATAGTTTTGAAGAAGGAATATGTCGCTAACTCTGAATTTGTTGATATAATCAAGATAATGCAATGTAGATCATATCCCAACAGTCTTGTGCATTATAAAGAAGAATCTTATATTTTAAAGGAAATGTTTCTACAATTTCATGACACCGGTAGGGGTCACGTTGGAACTCTTATGATGTACAATTACCTTTCTATGATTTTTATTAAGATAGAATGATGAAACTTGTTAAAGGTTATATGTGAAATTACTTAACAAACCAAATATTCCCATTGCTCATGCAGGATTATTTTATCCTTTACCTATTACAAATATTGGTAGATTTTAGTTTGCATTTTATGCTTTGCTTTAGGGCTAGGTAAAAAAATCATTCAAAACAGGAACCAAACTGGATCAAATTGAACCGAACAATAAATTAAATTTGAATTGCCATTTTAGGTTAAAAAAAATACAAACCAAAGCCATCTATTTATTTATTTTTTTTAGATTTGAAAAAATTATAAACTGAACTAAACCATGAAAAGTAAAGAAAAAATGTCAATGAAAATCTAGAAATGTATAATTCAAAAAGAGAATTTCATATTACTTATTCAATTCCTCCTCTTATTTGGTTCATCAAGTAATTTACTTTTTTTATTTTGTATTTTTTTTATTGACTGATATAGAAATAATAGAGAGATAATAAAACCACATTAAATATATCAAATAGGTATTGAAAAATGTGAATGATATTGAATAAATGATAATAAATTAATTTTTTTATGTCAAGTGTAATTTTCCATAATTTATTGACTTATATATATATATAAACATTGATAACACGTGTAAAATGGTTTAAACCGTGATCTAAACTGGATCAAACATTTTGTTTTAGGTTTGAAAAATTTACAAACTAAATCATATGGTTAAATTCGATTTAGGAAAAAAAAAAGAACCGTAATATATGATTCAATTCAAGTCAAGAGATGAATTGTATCAAACCAAACCACACCCACCCCTACTTTGCTTTATCTACCTCTTTTGTTTAATTATCTATTATGTTAGTAGTGGCATGATATTCTCACCTTAGCATTTTCTTAGGGCTTTCACACCATTGAAAGCAGTTGGTTTAGTATTTTATATGTTAGTTAAGCCTTACAAATTTCTCAAGATAATTACATTAGTTGAGGACTCAATTTTTATTACTTTTGAAAGGAATTATTTCATATGAGCAATAAGTTTTGCATGAGCACTACTTATCACTCTTAGTTAGATGGATAAATAATGGTGATAAAAAGTTGTATTCATCAACAATGTTATAGCTTTGATATGGATTACCTAAATATCTGAAGTAATTACCATGGGTAGAGTCTTCATTCAACATTTCTCATTTGCATAGCTGTAAAATGATAGGTTTAGAGGTTGTTTATGGAATAAAGCCTCCAAGTGTTTATACTTATACTAGAGGGTTAAGCAATATTATAGTGATGCACACTACATTGTTCTAAAGAGTTGAAGTGTCACATCTATTAAGAGAAAATCTTATGAAAGCAGAACATTAAATGAAAGTTATAGTTAAAAAATAGTTTTTGCTAAATTGAAACCTTACAAACAAGGGCCTTAATCTAAATATTGTTCTAATATGTTTAGCAAAGGATATTTAGACATTTTGCGATTAAAAGAAGTAACTCATAAATTTGATCTACCTCCTTATAGTAAGATCCATAGATTCTAGTGGTGAGACCCCTAGCTAAGTTAGATTCTTACACTATTCAAAAATATGCTAAATTTGTACATAAGTTCAAGTGCAATGGCAAAGGTTGTCATTAGAGGACACATTATGGAAAGATCTAAGTCATTTTCAAACATCTCATTCATAGTTTAACCTTATGGGCAAGATTAAAGTCACAAGGAATAATTTTTTATATTTTATATCTATAAGAGTTCAGCCAATTATGTCTAAGATTTGGTCGATCAAACTCTTGAGAAAGCTCAATCTCATCTTTTACTCTAGTTTAGTTGATTAAAACATATTTTAGTTGACCAAATTAGGCTTCTACAATTCAAAATCAAAGGTTTTGTACTATTTGAATGAAATGATACCAAATAATTATCAACCCACCATTTCAAATCAAAACCCATTTGACCTTTTTTCAACCTCATCTTCATTCATTAAGAAACCTTAATTGTCAAATGCATTTTTAAATGATTTTAACGCATTAAATTAAGGGGTACAATTACCACTACTCCTTAATATGTCAATGAAGCTCCTCTTACAAATCTCCTTAGTTTCCTTCCTTGTAATCACAAACACATTCAATGACTTAATTAATCTATTTTTCTATGTTTTTAATTCCAAAACTTGATTGAGTACACTAATTTTACTTTGTCGAGTGTTTCAAATTATGGTCAAGAATTGCCCTTCCATCTCCTCCCTTTAGATTTAGAAGTTTTAAAAATAATTAAAAAGTGAGTTTAGTCTATTTTAGATTTGGAGGCTAATGGATTCTTAATATAACTCTCTTATGGTTTTAGCAACCTCCTAAAGGGTAAGTACATTTATTAATGTAATTACCAAAATTTACCCAATCACCTTTGATTTTTTTAGAGGTGTTTAAATAAGTTTAATTCATAATATGGAAATTTAAGGTTTTCATGGACCTAACACTCAAGTAGTTGTTATTCTAAGAATAGCCATTTATTTTAACCTATTACCCTAAACCAAAATCAACATAAATGCCTTTTTATTTACCTTACCAATTATTTTCCTATAATAGGTCCATAAAACTATAGTTAGAGTATGTGGTTAGTTTGAAATTTTTCATTAATCCAATCCTTGGTAGTAACCCCACCTTACCATTCCTTGTTTTAGCCTAAGCTCACAATTTTTATATCTAAACTCTAATATTGCTTTTATTCATTATGCCTTAAACCTAGAGGATGTGACAACCCATAATGTACCTCTCTATACTTAGTATCTTTAGCATTCACAACTCTTGATCTTATCACTCCTAACGATTAGCCAATGCATGAAAAAATAGGAGGCTCCTTAAGGTAACCTTATCAATTGGCAACAACCACACAAGATGCTTAGGCCACAGACATGAAAAACTCAAATAAATATATGCTCATCTAAAAATAACAAGAATCAATTTCCACTTCATGAATTAATTTATTCTTAACAAGTCCAATTAATGATGGCACACTAACACTACTATAAAAATGATTTAGAAATTGATTAAAACAAGCATGTCAAAACTGCTAAATACTTACTAGGTCAATCTCTCGTGAAAGAAAGGTATTAGATAAAACTAGATTTTGTTTGCTACTCTAGTCTAAGCAATCTAAATAATAAGGTTGAGATTGATAAGAAGAAACTAAATTAACAAAGTCAAGGTTCTCTATGCATTAAAAGTGCAAATTTTTCATGACTAATCCTTTAGACTTGTTAGCAATTCATGTTAGATTGAGTGTTGAACATGATATTCAAATGGGTTTTAGCAAAATTCACTTGAACACATCTACTTAGTCAAGCAAACAAAATTCATTGTATAGCAAAAACCCTAATTATGGTGCATTTTCCCATACAATCAGCTAAGTAATTTAACCCTTTTCATAGATTAAATACTTTAATTATAAATATGAATTAATCACCTCGTCAGTCTCATAACCCATATGATGGGAATCAAACCTCTTGACCTAGCATTATGAAGCCTTCTTGAACAAAGGGAACCAAGACATTCACATAATGTCTTTATTTATTTTATGTAATTGTTTTGCATTTTTTTTATCAGGTACATTTTATCAGTATTACAGGATGGTGAACCAACACACTAATGCTTGTGTGTATGAGCTATGCTTGGACCTACAAAAGACAAGAGAAACCAGCCATACTTCACTTCATTTCACATGGATAAACCAGTTGCCAAATGCTCCCATAGGACCAGTTCAAGCATCATTTTAAATTGTTAATTTTTTCTTATTTAGAATAGGTATAAATACTTGTTATTTAGGGTTTTGGAAAAGACTTTTTCATATCATAATTTGTTGCATTCCACGTGGAGAAGGCTACCTCTTTTCACAAAAACACACTCTTATCAATTTCCATTGAGATTATGGCAAGTGGGACTTCAATTTTTGTAAGTAATATCAACAAATGCAAGTTGTTTCCAATTATTACTAGTGTGTAATATCTGGTAAGTAATTAGATTTATCTTTCCTCTTTTCATTTCACGCAATTTAAGGTTCTTATTCTAGTTAGGGTTCACGCCATTGGTTGGAAATTGGAATTAATTGTTCCTCCTTCTTTGATTTGTATTGAATTACCATTGGAGCACATCACCATATTTACAAATGCATTAAGAAAGTATATTCAACTAATTTCTATAAAATCCAATGGTCATGTAATCTTGTAAAAAACACCTTAATTAGCTCTAATGGAGTTCAAATCCTTGGTCATTTGATGATTCCTAAGTGTACTAAACCCAATGGTTATGTAATTTAGTGTGCTTTTAAGAGCAACTACATTAAAAATCCATTTCAATACATACACTCATACTCAATCTACTTTATATCATGCCAACAATTCCACCAAAACATCATAAATCCATAAGAAACTATTTAGCTAATCATAGTAATGGAAATAGCACAAGAAAACAAATCAAACATTAAAATAAACATTAGATAAAGTTTACATGAAACTGTGTTGCGATTATAAGAAAACTCAAATCCAAAGTAAAGAATCATTACTTCTAAAGCTAGTAAATGTTTTCCCTAGGCTCTAAATAGCATAAAACTACCAAAATCTACTAAAAGTATGATAAATCTTACTAAACCCTACTAAACCTTAAAACTAAACCAATAATTGAGAGAAAAATGTTTAGAAAATGATGTCCTCCTCCATCTATTTGTGAACTGCACATTTGTATCTACAATGTACCGATTAGATGACACAATAAGTTATTGTATGGATAGTGGACACATGGTAGTTCTTCATGCATTAAGGTTTAAGAGAAAGGGAACTATGTGGCCAAGCTTAAGGGGCAATGGTCGAATGATAACTCAAATGGTGCTAAGACAATAGAGATTTGTTTTTGCACTATCTTTGTTCTCCTTTAACATCAATTGGAAAGCTCCAATTTCCTGCCATTATCTGGATAGTATTACACTTATCGACTTGATGGCATAACTTGTTGTAGCAAATTATCCCGTTTTTCTTCCCTCGATCATGTAGTAAGGCTACCAATGTAATGGTAGCCACCCCTCGAGGACCTACATAAAGTACCAATACTTAATATTTTTCATGCACAACGTAATCATTTTTAGTATTTCACAATTATAGTTTTGGCTTAGTTGATCCACTTTATATATAATGTACACCTTTCTTGCATTATCGATCAAAATTAGTCTAACATTATGCACAAGTATGAAATTTAAGCATGGAAAAATTGTAAAATTTTGAGCGTTATCACTTAACAAATAGAAGTTGCTAACCTATTAGTTTCCTAACCTATAACCTCTAGTAGTTAGTCTATGATCTCATACCTTACCTCTTGTGAGGTGATAAGAGTACAGAGTAACCATAGCCAATGGGTAGGTCTCTTGTATCTTACCTAGCCTCTTTACAGCAACCCATTTAAATGGCCATCACTAATCAATCCATGCAATATATACCTATCCCATTAAGAGTAGATATCTTATGTCTAAACGCTATTGACCACTTCATCCCAACTTTCAAGTCCACTTTAATGTGACATGCATACTCAATAAAAAACCAATGTTAGCACACTTTATAAAGTTCAAACCAATTAAATAGCAAATAGAGGCACACATGCATGTAAAACAATGCTAGCAACAAACACAATATGATAAAGAGTGTAAAGTGCATCCATAACTCAATTGAAATGTGTTAAACAAGTCTTAATGAAGGTTCGATTTACTGAACTTGTCTAAAGGGTTTAAGTTTCCAAGACTACCTAGTATGATTAACTCAAGTTGGAGTTTAGACGAGTTAGAGGAGAGTACTCATCTTTCAATCACGTTTCGCCCATTGTTCTTATAGCTCAACTTATCGAAGTGCCTCAAATTTTAATTTTTTTTTTTTTCCATTTTACCTAATTCAATCAATTGAGTTGAAGTTCAATTGACCAAAAGTTGGGTTTTAAAAAAAAAAATCAATTTTTAGATCTAAATTCAAAAAACTCTAATGGATTCCTTCATTTGATTTAGGGAAAAATGCAAGTAACCCCCTTAAACATTGATAAATTGGCAAATAACCCCAAAAAATTATACTTAACCCTCCTAAACTTTGATCATGGTGTTGAAATATCCACATAAACTTATCAGGATATGCTTTAGCACCCCAAAAACTATGAACTTAATGTGTTTCTTTGAGCTAAAAAAACAAGTGTCCTTTATATTACTAATTTATCAAAGTTTAAGGAAATTTTTTGTTACATTTAAAAGTTTATGACACCAAGGTCAAAATTTAGGAGGATTATTTGCAATTTGCCTTTTGAATTAATCATTGGCTTCCACTTATGTTCATCATTATTTGCCATTGTTTTCACCTAGATATTCATTTAAGTTCTTATGTGAATTAAACCATTTAAATTCCATTTTTATCTAATCAAACCCCATTTAAATAAAACGTATTTAACGAAGAGTTTAATCTTATCTTAATCCTTTACTAATCTATGTTACTATATCCATTTGTTCATTTGAACTTAATTAACTCTTTATCTTGTTTACTATCTTAATTAAACCAAGTTAATCCATTAGATTATAATTAATTTTAGGGAAAAGTACATATTTAATCCTCAACATTTGGCACATTTTCTAATTAAATCCTCGACCTTTATTCGTTTTTTCTATTTCAATCCTTATTGATGATAAAAACATGTAAACAAGTTCTTCATCGGTATGCCATTAGTTTTTCTATTAGTAGTGACACATGCCACATTCTTGTTAGTCCATGTATTTTTATTAAATAAATAATATAAGAAAATGTTGAAAAAATAAATAAAGTAATAAAAAATTAAGAAAAAAACATAAAAATATTTTTTTAAAAAGAAACAAAATTAAAAATGCAATATTAAATTTAATTAATAATATATATGTGTATATATATAATTTATTATTTTGAGTAAATATATATATAATTTAATAAGATAAAAAATTCAAAAAAAGCAAAAAAAATGAAAATTAAAAAATAATAGTTCCAACCACCCTAAAGCAAGGGGATGGCTGGAGTTCTTTTCTTTTCTTTTCTTTTTTAATTTTTGCAATTTATTTTTTTATTTTTCTAATTTTTTTATATTTTTAATAATTTAGTTTATTAATATTATATTACTTATGGGAAAATTACAAAAAAGGAGATCAACATTTAGGGTCAAGTTTCAAATAGAAAATTAAGTTTTCAAGTAGTTAAAATAGAAGATAAATGTTATACTAACTGGTGAAAATAGATAATCAAATTTTCAAGTAATTAAAATAGATGATTGACGTTATATTAAGTAGTTCAAACAGAGAATCCATTACTATTCTATAAACATACAAAATTATTTAAACAATAGATCAAGTATTTTTCCATAACGATGCCATAATGGATCATTTGTTTAAATGATTTAGTATAATGTTGATTCTCTATTTTAACCATTTGAAAGTTTGATTCTCTATTTGAACTTGACTCCAAATGTTGATCTCGTCCCTCATAATTTTCCGTGTTATTTATTTAAAAATTATATGGACCAATTAAAGACTGCTACGTGTCATAAACTAATGGAAAATATAATAGTATTAACAATGGACTTGTTTATATGTCTTTGTAAATGTTGAGAACTAGAATAGAAAAAAGAAAAAAAAAACTTTAAGACTCAAATAGAAAAGGTATCAAATATTGAAAATGAAATATACGTTTTTCCCTTATATCTAAAATGACACAAGAAGTTAGCATGTTTACAAGATCAAATCATTCGATGATTGATCTCAAAGTTCGAAAGAAAAGTAACAAACTCTCCCTAAGAGATGTCTCAAAACTGCTCTATTTCATAAGATATGCGATAAGATATGATAAAATAAAACTAAAAACAAAATGAATACTATAAAAACTCTAAAATGTGGCTCAACACAATCTTCAACATGGGCATATAGAAGTTCGTGTCGTGTTCTATGGAATTTGCACTTGAACACATTCGTAAGCATGCCCCCTAGCATGGCCATGCTAGCTGCCGGGTCACTCAACACGCCCACCAACACAAGCGTGTTTGAGGGCATATTGGCCACCACGCAAGCCTCCACACTTCCCCACTCTCTTCCTTGCACAAGTGCCCCATCTTAGATTGTTTCTTGGTCTTTATTCTACATCGTTCTCTCTCACTTAAGAAGAACTCGACCTTGAGTTCTCTTTTGGATATAAAGAAATCATCTGGGTAAAATGGAAAGATATTTACCACGTTGAATGTCTTTGAAATACCTATATTATTAGGCAATAAAACTACATATGCATTGTCATTAATCCTCTACACTATCTGATATAAGTTATACTTCTTAGGTTTTAGCTTTCTATATTTCCCCACTAGAAACCTCTCCTTTCTTAGGAACACCATCACTTAATCACCCATTGAGAACAACTTCTTCATGTGATGTTTATCTACTGCTACTTTATCCTTAACATCTGTTTGTCTTATCTTTCCTCACACTCCTACTGTTAGTTCCTGTTTCACACTTAATGCATGTACAGTTTTCGCCTGTTTAATTTTGAGGAAAGAACGTCCCTCCACCTTAAAAAGTTTAGCACCATACACTAACTTCAAAAGTGAGAGTGTAAACTTCATTCCATCTTTCTCCACTTTATATACATTCTCCTTAACCTTATGCTAGGCATTAACATCATACTGCCAAAGGCTACCAAACAGTAAGTGACAAGCATCCATATCTACTATATCACAGTACAGGTATTTACCAATGGAGAAGGGTACTTTACAACACTCTTTAACCTCAATCTTCTCTGCTACCTTGATCTACCCAATGGTATGTGGGTTTAGATGTTTTTCTATCGATAATTTCAATGCTTGCACTACTTCATTTCCTATGATATTCTCACAACTACTGGTATCCACTATTAACTCAAAAAGTTGTCCATCAATTGTACACTTTGTGCGAAACAACTGATGCCCTTGAGTCTTATCCTTCCGCTTTAGTGTTAACATCAACTTCCCGATTACACAGGCTTACTCATTATACTCATCTTCATCCTCGTAATAATCATCACCTCCATCAAGCTCACAACAAATTCTATCCTCCACATCCCTCTCCACTATGTTAACTACTTTTCTGTTGGGACATTCATTAGATCGATGCCCAAGTTGATTACAATGGTAACACTTCCCCAATATTGGCTTCGCATACGGATTATTTTGTCTTTATGTATCCTTCGTCTCAACTGATTTCTTACCTGTTATTTTCTCTTTTTTGTTATCATTAACTCCTCCTTACATCTCTAAGGTAGTCTTACTCTTTTCAACTACGGGTTTATTCAAACTCTCAGCCTCGAATCTACAACTACCACCATCAAATCTATTATTCTTCTCCTGCAACATCCACTCAACCCTAAAAGCCATGTTGTTAGCCTCATTCAAAGTATGCAGAACATGTACCCCAATTTTGTCCCAAATCTGCCGTCTCAAACCATCTAAATATCTAGTCACTTGATGATGCTCACTCTCCCTCAGGTCATTCCTCTCTACTAGTTACATAAATTCCACAATATATTCATGTATAGTCCTCTACCCCTGGCGACACCTCTAATACTACTAAAAAAGGATTTACTCATAATTGAGAGGTAAGAAATCCCGCTGGAGCAATTGCTTCATTATATATCAAGTTCTCACTGGTTGTTTACCTTCACGATACCTCCTACTCTAAAGCCTCTCCCACCAAGCCAAAACAACCCCTTTCAATCTACAAGATGTTAATTCCACTCTCTTTCCCTTAGGAATTTCCATATATTCAAAGAATCTATCTATTTTAGCAATCCAATCAATAAAATCTTTAATATTTAGATTACGGTTAAAGTTGAGAATGTCAACCTTTAGCTTGAATTCCCCGTTGTCTTTGAAGTTGCCCCCACCATCTTATCTCCTATATCTACCACCACCACCACCTTTCCTACATGGTCATTCTTCCCTAAACAACACATGTTCTTCCTCCTTCAAATCATCATCAAACCTTTATAACCATGATTTGCAGCTACAGGTCGACAATAAGATCACTGCGCATATGCTCTACCCTAGGTCGCATCCCACCACCATTCCTATCTCTATTGGCATCGAATCCCACTGCATCGAAATGCTTAATTAGATCATCAAAGCAATGTTCTAAACACCGGAATCTCTGATTAATGTTATTCAACATCGCCTTTTGATCCTACACCTTAGTTCGTAGGGCTTCCTCATCCTAAGCAACATTTGGAACGTAGCCGCCTACTAAACTGCCATCTCCTAACATCATGGCAAGAATTTCGTACTCCGATACCAACTCTCACAATGAGTTAGCATGTTTAAAAAATTAATCGACGATTGATCTCAAAGTTCAGAAGAAAAGTAATAAACTCTCCCTAAGAGATGTCTTAAAACTAATTCTATTTCATATGATATGTGATAAGAAATAAAAAGATAAAACTAACAAAAAGAATACTATAAAAACCCGAAAACATGGATCAACACGGTCTTCAACATAGGTGTGTAGAAGCCCATGTCGCGTTCTGTGAAAATTTGCTTGTGGACACGTTTGTAAGTGTGCCCCATCGACACACCCCCTAGTATTGCCATGCTAGTTGCCGTGTCATTCAACACGCCCACCAACACAGGTGTGTTTGAGGGCATGTTAGCCACCACACAAGTCTCTACGCTTCCCTACCCTCTTCCTTACACGAGTGCTCCATCTTGGATTGTTTCTTGGCCATTGCTCTGCACCATAAAAGTAAGTTAAGTTTGAAAAATCGTAATTATATGAAAAGGGTTAAGATATTACTAATCTCTTTTAGGAGTTTCTCATTCTTGGCTTTATCTTAGATTGTAGTAGGAAAGTTATTAATGATTAGGTTTTAGGAGGCCAAAAGTCTATATTACATTTAACTTTTAACAACAAATCACCTTCTTGCCCTTAATTTTAGTTTAGTAATCTAAGATATTTCAATTATTTGCAATTGATAGATAATTTTTTATATTCTTATAGTTTTTATAATTTAGTATACCATATTTACATTCCTATATATTATCAACGATTCTTATCTCTATGAAGAAATCACATAAATTCCCTCTCAATACTCCAAGACTTTTTACTTAAACCATGAAGCTAATGTAATGATTTAGCTATGTTAGAAATTCCTTTTTCTTTTTTCCCTAATGGAGCAAGATTTTGAGTTCTCAATGGCAAGTCCTAGCCTATCAAAATTTTCAAGGAAAAATTTCATTACATGTGACAAAACATATCTTATAAACATTTTCGCTCCCTCCATATTCCCAACTCTCTCACATGGGTACTATGATGAGATTTTTCACCTCAATGATTGTATGGTGAAATAACTCACCGCTAATCAATGTTATAATGGTGAGGCATTGCCAATACAGTCTTATAGCAAGATTTTTGTTGAAGTAGGGTGAATTCGATGAACGTTTAGCCTACTCTAGCAAAATTCCTCAGCTAGTATTGAAGCTTAACTATGTAATGTGTGAGCTTCTTCATCTAGAAATATGCCACTTTTACAAAGTTATTGTGTTATATTAGAAACTTATCTTAAATCAAGTTTAGACTATCATTGTTATATGTAACTTTCTTTCCATCTTTATATTCCAATTTTAAATAATTCTTTCTTTAATTTTTATTAAATTATGTGTCTTTTTACTATTATTTAGATTTACATTTTGTGCATTTTTACTTTTCAATTGGATTCACTTTTAACCAAATTAAGTTATTCAAAACACTTCATAAAATTAAAGGTTTTTTTCTTTATTTAACTTATTATCCACTTATTAAATCTGATTGATTTAATAAAATGTCTAACTTGATTCTTCCTAGATCTTGCTTTGATCTCTTTCTACTTTTAGCAACCTTGTTTTGCTTCATCAAAACCTAAACGTCATTAATAAAAACTATTAGTGTATAATAATTTGTAAATAATGGACATCATTAGATAACTTTATCTAGTATTTTTGCTCTCTCTTTTCTTTCTTATCCTCTCTTTACCAAGCATAAAGAAACAACCTAATCCTGATTTAACAAAACACTAGGGGCCACCACTCTTTGCTTGCCACACCCAACACATAAAATCTTCTATGTTGATCTTTTTTTCCCCTTTTTCCCTCATCTCCACCCTAATAAAACTCAATAAAGACTTCCCTTGTCTACCTTCAAGCTCATTAGCTTATCCCTTCTATCTCGATGTCAATCTCCTCAACAAATCAATTTCATCAACTCATCACTAGAGGTCTTCACATGCTTCAGTACCACTATATCTCCATCTATGCACATTTTATTGCCCTCATCTCCATCTATAAAGGCTTCATTTCATAGGAATCTATGCTTTTATTTCTTTTAGTTTACTCTCCCATCTTTATGTGGGTATTTTCTTTAGTTAGGATACTAATTTTTCATTCTCTTAATAGAAAGTTACACGAATTATTACCCATTTCTAATTTAGGAAATGTGATCTTGGTGGTTTGCACCCATGCATAACCTCCATCTCTTTGATTTATTTTCTCCGTATTGTTATATGATTTGTATATTATATCAATGAATAAGTCCTCGTTCTTCGTTTTTCTTTTTTTCTTTTTTTTAAGAACCATATTTTTGCAATACCTACTTTTAAATTCTTGAAAAATGGATAAGCCACAATGATGAAGAGGCAGACATCTCCCCCATGTATAATATCACTAGATATTTTTTTGCCATCAGTTAATTTTCCTGAATGGGTGAACCACTTTGCTACTTCCCTATTATCCATCACATCATGCTTGACAATGCATATACACTCTGTCGGCAGCTGGTGTCTTTGGGTAGAAAAACCTTGTCTTTAGCTACATGCGAAAACCATATAGAAGCAGCCCTTATTCTAAACCAATTAAACACTGAAACTAGTCGACTTTTGGTTTTTTTTTTTTTTTTTTTCTTTGCTCGATTGACAAGTCAACTATAGAATCGGCCATAGACTTTATAACTAACATTGCCTGCTCGATCAATTAGGAACTATAATGCAATGTAATGAATGATTTACCTCGTTGTTTTTCATTTAAATTATTTTTTGAATTCACATATGCTAACTATTGAAATATGTATGTCTGTATATTATATATATATATATATATATATATTTCTTATCAAAGAAATCGTTTTATATATATAATACATGATTTCATAGAAAACCAAGCAGTAGTCATACAAAACTGTAATGCATTATATTTTTATATATCCTATATTTGTATCAATTTATAACTATAAGTTGTTAACATGTTAATTGTGATAGTATTTGAAGTAAATTTATTAGTACATTCAAAACCAAGAACCACACGTGCTTTAGCATGTGATTTTTACCCAATTTTACTAAAGTGAAAATAATTAAGCAAATTATGCCAAACAAAGAGAGAACTTTTGTCGAATGATTACTAGTTAACATGACCTGGAATGCTAATACACTGTTTCGATACATTTTTTACGCACAAAAACTAAAGGAGGTCTCGAGCCACTCGTTCAAATTGATTAACATTCACTCAAACTTCTGAGAAATGGTGCTGGGGCCAGAAGGTACATCAAGGAAGATGAAGGCAAAAAATCACAGTGAATTGATTGTTTGGGGTATATGTGGACATGGCAACAACACCAAGCGCAATCATTCTCATGGCCTCTTTCATGACTGACCGACGATTTCTATTAAAAACTATCTACTGACGCTTCAAAGCCATTTTCCGAGAAATTGTTCCTTTTTGTACATAAGTTTTGACGTAGTAAGGAAAGCGTAAAATACGAGACCAATTCTTGGATTAGACCTCACGAATAAACAAAGAATAATCTGAGTTTATTCCTTGAAATTCTCAATTGGGCACAATTGAGAAAATGGAGAAAACTCTTCTCTAAGTGTATATAATTTGATAAAAGATTAAAAGTTAACCCTAAAAATAACTTAGGAAACTATTTATAGTCCTCCGAAAAACAATTAAAAAGGAAATATATATGTACACGTAGAAATAAATATAATATACACGTCTGTAATCTGGTTTATACACGGCCGTGTATAAGACCGTGTATGTTTCTGTGAATCTTCCAAACTCAACACACAGCTATGTATACGGCCGTGTATGTTTCTGGGAGCTTCCAGACACATTACATGGCCAGAAACATACACGGCCGTGCCTTATAAAAGACACACCCAATCAACCCGTGTCAACTACGATGTCCGCATCATTCTCTCCCACCTGCAAAGAACTCGACCCAAGTTCTCTTCTTGTGAATATGCTTTCCATGTCATTCCCTCTCTTTGAATCATCTTGATTTATCCCATTTATCTCATCGCTTGATCCTGAGTCGCACTACATCATCCACCACACCCAGAGTAACACTTGTCATCGAATTTTTCTATTAAATTCATTTGTGCACAATCCGGATGGATTTGAGTGTTAATGAGATAATCACCTTCTATGTTGATAGGAAGCAATAGAACAATTGCACTTATTACCTCTAGCGCTTCCCCTAGGTTGGAATATAAGTTTTTTGGGCAAAGCATTGAACTCTACATCCTTAATCTCCTTCATTGGTGCAATGAATCTGCTCGGAGTATCTCCAGTCTTCGACTCTTCAGTAACCATCATCACTTGCTCGTCATTTAACAAAGGCTCCTCCACAATAGCTTCCTCACCAACACAATTTTTATAGGCTTCAACTGCTTTTCCACTGCCCCACCATCATCAATCAAAATACTATGATCGTTAAGGGTTGAGTTTTCCTCTTGTTCAACAATCTCCTCCTTAAACACTTTTGGAATTAAGTTTATTGGCTTAGGTGTCTGTGGAATTTTCTAAGGAAGGATTTGTTTGTAATTCTAGGGGAAAGAACTCTTGTTCTAGCAAGCATTGCATCATAAACCAAGTCCTCACTGGATTTTTACCTTCAAGGCATCTTACTCCCCGAAGTCGTTCCCACCAATACAATGCATCACCCCACAAACGACTCTCTACTAACTCTATCTTCGTTCCCTCAGAAATCCTCATATGGTCAAAGAATCTTTCAACGTCCTCAACCCAAACCCAAAATTCATTCAGACTCCTAGTACCATCGAACTCCGATACAACATATTTAAATTGAGAAAAGATTTCATCTTTATACCTGTAATTACATCTGTTGTACCGTCTGGAACTTCCATGGCCTCTTCTCCTAGCCAAATCTTTAAGAATCTCATCTTCATCATCCGTATCATAAGTAACAAAATTGATCCTTGGATCGCCTTCCGGTCGTCTCCAATAACCCTGCCTGCTACTATTGGTGTTAGATCGATAGGTCAGGGCTTCACGATGTTGTTCCTTTCGCTGGATTTTCTGACCCATGGTCTCCTCTACCGCCCTTCGTAGTGGTTGCCCATAACATAAAACTTCTGCATCCCGATCTAGGTCGAGAACGCGACCGCCGTCAACACCGTCGTTAGCCGACATCTCTGCAGGAAATTGCCTTGCTCTGATACCAATTGACGCAGCGAGGAAAGCGTAAAATACAAGGTCAATTCTCATATTGGACCTCACGAATAAACGAAGAAATTCTCAATTGCGCACAATTGAGAAAAATAGAGAAAACTCGTCTCTAAGCGTCTGTAATTTTATAAAAGATTAAAAGCTAACCCTAAAAATGACCTAGAAAACTATTTATAGTCCTCCGAAAAACAATTAAAAAGGAAATATATATGTATACATGAAAATAAATATATATATATACACGTCCGTAATCTGGTTTATACACGGCCGTGTATAAGACCGTGTATGTTTCTGTGGATCTTCCAGACTCAACACACGGTCGTGCCTTCTGGTCGTGTATACGGCCGTATATGTTTTTTGGAGCTTCCAGACACATTACACGGTTGTACCTTGTAAAAGACACGCCCAATCAACCCGTGTCAGCTATGATGTCCGCATCAAGTTTGCTGTCTAATTCAAGCATAAAATTCATATGTTACGATAGGTTTACTAATTTGATGATTCCCTAGCTTAGCTCACTCATTTTTTAGCGGTGAATCGAGCAGCTATAATAATCCTATTTTAGATGTCTACACTACAGGAAATTCTGCTTATCGTGACGACCAAATCGTGGCAAACATGGTTTGTTGCGGGTTCATTCCTGCATAGTTGTTTTATGTTCCATTGATCAATACAATTAGATTTTGCAGGCGACATAACTTGACATGTTCCAATGATCTTCGATTCTCGATAGATAGAACTCACAGACCCGTTCACGTCAAAATTGGTCACCGTTATTATATTCAAGGACAAAAGGACAACTAATATTTATTTAGGCAGTAACCGTCAAGTTACATGGTTGCTTAGATATAAGAGATATATATGTTTATTTCTAAGTACAAATTGAGTATACACATTTTTAAGTGATACGAATTGAAGAAAAATTTTACTTATAATATGTGATCTGTACCAAGAATGCTAGTAACTCCTTACTATGATTGTGTGAACTTTATCATAAGTATATCCTCAATTTGTACTTGTAAGAAACATATTCCTCTACATACATCACATCTTGTAATGTTTGTCATCATTTATATGAATTTAGACTACACGTATGTTTTCTGTATAATGACATGCTTTAATGTTTATCGTTAGTTCGCATTACTGAATTAAAACATTAATCACAATTTTTAAGCTAGACCTATACACTTTCCATCGTAATTTTTGAGATATATCAAAGACCTAAAGTATATTTTTCTGAAGTATCAATACATTGGAAAAATAGTGGACCCTCCGAAAATGTGTCATCATTTCATCAACTATGGAAACAATCAAGAAAAACAAATTTTACAATCCTGACAAAAGTGAGCACCACCATGAACATTGCATGACAAACTTGATAGAGAAGTTGAATGAGGGATAGTTATAGTTCCGTGTTACAGTAATTTTTCAGAGAAAGTAAAAAAGCGATATAACATAAAATTAAAAGAACCTACACTCCTCTTTGACAATTAGGTCTTTAGCACGAGAAGGCAAGCTTATTATCAAGGCCGAAATCCCACCTACAAGTGCCAAAAGAGGTATGTCTGAGCAACACAAGCAACATATCTTACTTGTCAAATTCAATATCATAGACATAATTGGGATTGGACCCATCATCGGAACATCACAAAAGAAAAGGTCTTATCAACACACGAGGCACATCGGTCCTGTCCTGGCCAGCCCAGTGGCTGTCCTATGATGGCTCCTTCTAGGATAGGCCATCTCCTCCACAGTTGTGACCATGAAGGCATGTCATATATGTGTGTATGTATGTATACCTTCTCAATCAAATGGCCCATTTTCACCACGTTCATTTGCCCTATAGAGCTCCACTTTAAGTGAGCTATCAACTACATATGCATCGGAATCATTTCAGCAATTATCATGTACAATCCTACTCCTTATGTGTAAAGATGAAGCGAGGATTTTCTTGTCAACTCATGTTATAGATGAAATATCGGAATGACATCTACATACCTTCTACCTCGTCCCGTCATACAATGTTTCCAATATTTGCATAATATGGAAAATACATTTACTATAGAAAGTATTCTTCAATTTTGGTTTTATCAATATATGTGTATGTGTATATATATATATAATGTATTATCCAGTAAAAGGGTCAATGCTTTATATATTAAGTTAGTTTTCCTCTTTCCCCTTTCCGATGACATCACCACTACCGCCGATGTCTATCGATTTGATTACCGGTCAGTACCAACAGTAGTTTAATTGTCCAAATAACTAATTATATCACAAGCCTCTATTCCGTCGGGTGACTTCAGATGTTTTCAAAATCTTTGCCTATTGTGAATATAAATGATCAAAACTTAATCGTATAATATTTAAATTTGATTTCATACTTATTTAGAGTTAACTCGACTAAAATTAAATTGAGTTTAAATTAATCAAATATTTTGAATTGAATTTAAATTTTATGATATTTGACTCGATGAGTTCAAGAGTCTAATCATACAACTTAAGTATAAGTTAAGTTCAATTCGGATTTAAACATGAATATTTCTTTAGGTAGAAAAAGTAAATTTTACAAAATAAAATATAATTTTAAATGGATTTAATAGAGTTAAGCTCAATCTTGCTAAATGCCATTTCAAATTAAGCTCAACCATAAAATCTTAAACTTGATTGAGATTGGATTGAGTTTGAGCTTTGAATTTTTTAATGAAATTCAAGCTCAAAGTTCATTTTGTATTTTCTCAATTCAGCTCATTTATACCCTCTACTATTGATAAATGTTGTATTATCGGTCCACATAATTAGATAGCTCTTGATTTTAATTTAATTAGTTTGGTTTTCATTTTCATGGCGTGACAACATTCTCTTCATTAGTACACCAACCAGCACTCAGTTTAACATCTGAAATGTACCTGGGAGGGTTATCATTAATGATCCTATCATGAAGTTCCCATTCCCTATGATATCCAACCAATTCAGAAAGTTACATTGAATCGTGAAGATTCAATCAATAACAAGCTTTTTCATGTTTGATCATGTATTCATTAAACACGGGATCACCACTCTTATTCAAATGATGATCAACCATCATCTCATAAGATGACAAATTACTAGTAAAATAATGTACAAATATCCAAAAAGGAAGTTTTTCATCAATTGAATCTATAAATTTTCTCTCTTCGTTATAATCTCATAGTTGTGTTAAGGTTCACAAGTTAGAAAAAATATATATATATATTTTTTTACTTGGTGGCGACAACAAGATTGAGCTAGAGATAATACCCCATATCCAAATCCACAATGAATAGGAGTGATCATAGGGGCACTCTTTTGTATTCTTGGGAAGTTTAAAGGTGGGAATTATATATGACGTAGTAGGTTTTAAATTCAAGAATTTTTTTAACCTGTTTTATAATGGTTGAAGTGCTCGTAAATCTATACATGTATCCACTATTAGCATCTCGTTAAATATGGCGAAGAAGACTCAAGTGATCCAAACAAACGTTGAACTGGCTACGTAATGTCAAATAAGTGGCTTACGTTAATAGTTCCGGGTTAGAACATTCAAGATTTAAAACCACATGACAATAGCAAATAATTGTAAAGCATGAAGTTTTAATTTAATTTTAAAGCAACCCTGGACTACTTTCAAGATTATTACTTTTATGCATAAGAAACCGTACTATTAAGGTTTTCTTTTCTTTTCTTTTCTTTTTGTTAAAGTTTATAGAATAATATGTCATACGTAAAAATAGTAACAAAAGTTTGTATAGGATACCTAGTAAGTAGCAATTCCACATTTTATAAGATTTGATGTAGTTCAAAAGTGTTACATGATAGATTTACATACATATAGAATAGGACTTTATGCTTTATCCACCTAGACAAATTCCACCCTTAGTGAATACAACTTAATACGTCTAGCCCATCTATTACCCATTGACAAGATAAAAAAGATTAATTATTTGTGATGTTTAGTACATTTTCGGTTGCCACCCCCCATCTATTATCCATTGACAAGATAAAAAAGATTAATTATTTGTGATGTTTAGTACATTTTCGGTTGCCACCCCCATTATTTTCAGAATAGGCTAGAGCAATCATAAGATTCATGTCCCTTTGAAAGAAGCTTGTATTTCACACCTTCATATAAAGAGATTTTTGGCCATATAGTATTGATGACGGAAAGAGGAGTGGCGTTGAAGGGTCTCTGTTGGGGTCAAAATTAAGACTAACAACTTCATTATCATCAAACTATTCATGCTTGTTTCCATCTTACACCAACCCTCATCAAACAAAAAATCACAACTATACCCTAAATTAATTAGATTAATCCGAATAAAAAGATGTCATATGTTATTCTTACAATAGAGAACAGTTTGGAGATGAGTCTATATCAAAAAGGGTTAAAATCCTATTTGGACCCCCCCAAAAGATCTCCTTTTGTAAGTTACGCTAACTATATATGTCTCTCACATATTCTTTCCGCATATATCTTGACATGACTTCAACATTGATTTGAGATTATAATCATAAATACTCACATTTTGTATAAAAATATAAAATATAAACAGATATCTTAAAGTACTTATTAAAATATTAAATAGAAAAATTCTTTTTTATATATATTATTTATAACATAATATATGTAATCAATGATAGAAAGTATTAATAATAATAATAATAATATTTTAAATGAGATGCTTAACAAATATCTCGGAAGTTCCCGTCAATGAACCTTTTGCATATATGAGATATAGAGAGAGAGTATTGCTCACCGCCCTAGCTTGAGAGTGGCGAGGAATTTATAATGGTGGGGACCGGAGAGCCTAATGACTTCAATGATGCGATCCGCCGCATGATAGGTAACCACAGCCGACAACCACCGTCCTACGTGGACGGCGTGTCCGCATCACTAAGTCACTAGCCAGGCCATGACCTGCCATTGGAGGGTTCAGCTTCGAAATTCGTGAATTGCGGTTCGTATCTTAATCCTCTCAGGGATCCTCCAATGCTATCTAGCCAAACTTTCCATAAAGCATGCAGTAGTAAAACCTAAACCCCACTATATCTCTTTCCATACGGACTAGGGGTGAGAGATTGAAGAAATGGTGCACTTGTTCATTTAGAATCTATAATATGATCTATGAGATCGGTTTCACGAATTTTAAAATATACTTTCCATAAACCGACTTTGTTGGACTAATATCATCTATATACAACGAGCCAATAAAAACTTGATACTCTCACAGTAGTCCATCAAAACACTAAACATGAATTACACAACTTTATGCTACTATATACTGTCGATTACATGCCTACACATGCATATATTGAATTTTTTGTTTTTGATTTTTTTTTTCCCAAAGAGATGTTGATATTAGATAAAAATAGTTCCAAGTGCATCAACAACCTCCATACAACCGACTTGATTACATGCATCATGTCGATTGAAATCAGCTATTAAAATTAATTCTAGCCCATAAGGTATTTGTAACATCCAATCTATAGGGCAAGCTTTCCGATGTGTTTAAGTGGCAACCTAATTTGTGACTCTGTTATCATTACATCTAATTAAGCTGTACTCATAAAAAATGAAATGCAAAGCCATTTCTTCCATATCATGAATAAAAGGTTGAATTGCCATGGCACTTTCGAAGGGTCAATCAATGCCTTATATACCACAACACAATCCATTTCAAAGATTACCATCTCCCAATGCCTCATAATAGCATACCTAGCTGCTTCAACTACAACCATAAATTCCACAATTTCAAGTCCATTAGCTATACAATCTCTAGATGCTCCTCCACACAAAACTCCCTAGGAGTTTCTGCATGCCTATAGTTGCTCTTTGGGTTTTTGAATCAAAAGATCCATTCGAGTTAAGTTTAGTGGACATATCTATAGAAACACTCCAACATGACTAAACTAATGTAACTTGAGGATGGGAGACATGAAGTGAGTTGCTATGCATTGGGTTTCTCTCACTATCAACTAAAGTAGCTTGGGATGAGTGCATGGCAACATCTAGATAGCTACTGTTGTTTTCATTGATTCCGACCGAACCTTGCTACAATTCCACCTCATCATAGTCACTCAAGTTTATTGTTGTTCTTGATGTTACAAGGCATGTCTACTTCTTATTCTTTGTTTTTACTATATCAATTTCAATAAAGCTACTTTACACGCTTTGATTGTGGCATGGATATAAGGATTTTGTGAATTAAAAACAACAGTGCACCTAGACTTCTAAATGCACCAATAATAGTTATTAACTTAGCAAATAATTCATGAGCATGCTACTTACTAGTTACTATACCATTCAAACAAGATCTCGACCAATTATCTATAGTAGTGACTTTTTCTATATTAACTCAAATACCTAAAGTAGCAATCCAAATTGACATTGTCCATGGGCAACATAATACTGCATGTTCTATCATTTCATTACAAAAACAAGATTTGCAGCATATATTTTTAGATATATGTCTCCCTACCAAATTGCTTTGAGTGGCTCACACATTACTTAAAGCCCACACACATTATTTGCCATACTTGATTCCAAGTTGTTCTATCTATCTAATGTGATGATGAGGCACCTATGCTAGCTAAATTGACTTTCACCTAATGTGGTTGTAAGCAAAACACACATTGTATTTCTCGAACCTCTCATGTGACTAACTTAGGCTATCTCTAGTGAGAATATGAGAGAGTGGAATTTCTTGAATGGCATGCACTGTTTCATTTTCAAACCATTTGTTTAGTTCATTTAACTTCCACATTCTTATCTCCTCGTCAATTAGTTTTGAAACCAATAGCTCATTATTGAACAATCCTAGCTTAAAGGTAGTCTTTGATCTACTCAAACCTAGTATCCATTTATCATAAACCACTTTGATAGTGTGCCTATCCCCAACTTGCCACAAAGATTCATTCAATAGGTGATCTCTTCCATGAAGGATACTAGCTTAACCCCCAAAATCCCTACAGCCTCCAATTGCCTGCAAAAAAGATTTGTTAGAGAAGTATATACCTTTAAGCATCCTTACCCAAAAGGCATTTGGGTTTGTGTACATCCTCCAAGCAAGTTTGGTTAAGAGGGTAGAGTTGAAATTGTTCAAATCCTTAAACCTAAGGCATCCTCTTGATTTTAGAAGGGAAATATTTTCCTAACTTATCCAATGAATCTTTCTCTCTTCCTAAGTTTGTCCCCACCAATATTGGGCAACAATCACACTCACTTCTCTACACCACTAAGTTGGAAACTTGAAACAACTCATGGAATAAGTTGAGATTACACCAATGACAAATTTGATCAATATCTCCCTACTTACATTAGATAAAATGCTTCTCTTCCAATTTTTCAACTTTGAACGGATTTTATGTTTTACAAAATGGAGTGCTTCTGTCTTATTCCTACCTCACAAGGTTGGTAAAACTAAATATTTACCAAGATTGCTAGTTACTAGGACACCTAAGAATTCACCAATCTCATGCATTCTCTACTGAGTAGTATCCTACAATTAAAAATATTATAATTTTTTAGAAAATGCATCAAATCATGCACTGTGTGACACATGTCACACATTGACACATTTATGTCAACGTAAAGACTGCAATGCTGCAGTCTTGATCAAAGTGTTCTAACCACTCTTTTTCACTATGATAGGGTTACAACATGATATACGTATCCTATTATGGGGTTCAAACATTTGGTTAAGAGACAAAGCAACAAGAGCTCTTGAGTAGTTAATTAGGGTTTATGCCATCGTATGCTACTATAGGTTCCAAACAATATCAATGGGAAATATCAATTGGTTCAACTAGTGATTACCTTCAACCCTTACCCTTAGTTATATATGTATGGAGGGTCATTTGATGAGCAAATGGCTAAACACAAGTGTTGGTGAGCTAGTTAGGGGTGTCGATGAGCCAATGACAGGTTCTAATGGGCTAGAATGCCAATAAGCTGACCACATGTGCCACACTCGTCCTTTGGCTAGTTCCATTTAGGTTGTTTCCCTATTACAAATGCTTGGAGAATCACTTAGTGGAAAAGGTTCACACACCCCCTCTTTGGCTCCTTCTATGGCAATGCCCACTGCCCACTTTTTGCATTGACACAAACCATTAGCCTCAACCAAAGGGAGGGAGTGTATAGACCACGTATCAAGCATCTCGATGAGCTTTCTAATAAGATGAAAAATTAGTTGTTATGTTCAAATTCTTTAGAGATTTGTATCAATTTAAATGTTTGGACCCTTTAGTTTTGAGACAATTGTATATAAACCTATTGATTATTTAATATTCTTTATGTTATTTTTAATATTTGAATTGTTTCTCATATTTTCGCAATTTTGAATTTAACCAAATTGTGATTAATTTGTAATTATTATTATTGTGGCTACATGATGGTGAATATATATTTTTGAAAAATAGAATTTGGAATTCATTAAAAAAAAATAATGAATTTCGCAGGGAGCGCATCCTTTCAATTAGTCTTTAACATTATATAAGAGACTTTCGGTAGAGACAGGTACCTTGTGAAAAGTAATTTCGGTAGGAAGCTCTTCCCCGTAAAATTTCAATTTTTCGCAAGAACAATGTCCCTGCATCGTACTTCTCGTTGGGAGTATGTCCATAGACATACTTCAAATAAGGACCCATAGGCGTTACAGAAAATCTCATACCATTTAAGAAAAAACTCCAAAGTTGTTTTAAAAATCATTACAAATGTATTCTTGTAAAGGAGACTGGCTTAGTAGCTCAAGAGAGGGGAATTGTTGAGATGTGCATATTTCGTAAGAAGTGTAAGTGAGATATCTTAGAATTAGAGTATTCTTTAATTTTTGGATGTTAGAAGATGGAAATTGTAATTTACCATATTGTTTATTCAAATGTGTGTTTAAAATTTCAAATTTAACTGTAGCCAATTTTTAAGTGAAACCAATGCTGGAACCATTTTTCACTCCTATGTTTGGTCACATATGGGAAACGAATCTAACCTGCTTTCATATTTGTATCTCATCGAGTATACGGTATACAAAAGTTGAAGGCGTACAGCATGCGTGTTATTAACTATATTATTCAATGATGTTCGAGCTGCGAAAGAAAGAAAGAAAAATGATAGTATATGCATTTTCAAATTAATATAATGTAACCTTTTAACGTTGTGGTACAAGACATTATTGGGGCGTAGATATGTGGAACGAAAAAAACTCTTTTCATAAATAATAGTTAACTATACAAAGAGACACGTGCATTACAAGGACAGCTTGCATACATAATATAAACATTTTAATGAATGTAAACTGTCAAAAGTAAAGATTATCATGAAAATTATCGAAATTAACACGACAAAGAATTTGAACATCGTAAAAATATCTTGGTTTCTTCGTTGATAACATCATGTAAGACAGTGAAAATGTTGATTTGCATACATATGTTGGTAAACAATATAAACATGTTAGTGAATGTAAACTGTAAAAAGTAAAGATTATCATGAAAATTATCGAAATTGACACGACAAAGAATTTGAACATCGTAAAAATATTTTGGTTTCTTCGTTGATAACAACATCATGTAAGACAGTGAAAATGTTGATTTACACAAACGTGTAGATGCATTTTTTTTTCTTTTTTACTATAAACATACGTGATATGTATTTTTGGGTAATCTTTTCAAATATCCAATCTTGTAAACAAGGCTTAACAAACAAAATCATGAGACCAATCTTATAGATTTGATTTACTCTTTGGTTATGAATTATGATACATCACTTCATTAATAGAACTCATTCTGGGTATACTTCTGCAGCTTTTGTGCCTCCAAAGTATATGCATAAAGTCTCACCATGATGGTTACTGGATTTGTTTTCTTAGATCTAAAACAATAATCTATTTGATATTATGAAATATGTAGGATGGATGCAAAATCATGCAACTAAGGGATGAAGGTATTTTTATATAAATAAAAATTAGGAGTGACTAATTCCAATCAAAAAAGCAAACCATGCGTTTCTTTTCTTTTCTTTTTTTGTTTAATATGATTTTAGGCATTACATATCTAATAAATTGTAGGGTAATTTAATATGTAGAGACCCATAAATCTAATTTTTATTTTTATAATAAATTAAAATAGAAAATTAGTATAATTGAGGTAACTACTCTGGTTATGGTCCCCAAGCGAGCATGTAAATACATTGTGTTGAGTCATACCATCCACATAACACATACCAAAATATAACAAAGAAAACCCACTAAGGAAGTAAGGCAATAAGGCATACTCTTTAGAGAAAAGCATATTTTTAATTTTTAATATTATCTATTTTTTTATTCAAATACTCAATATTTCTTTTTCTTTTATTTGAGTCCTGAATATTTTCAAAATATTATTAGGAAAAAGGACTTCTATCAAATTTATTAAATTTCGCATCCATCCATAATATAGATCAACATCAAATTGCTCAATTATTATTAAATTAATAAAATGATAATTTAAAATATATTTATTTACATGATATAATAAAAAATAATATTAAATTTATATAATATAATAAAATGCAAAAATAATAATTAAAAGTAAGAAAAGGGACTAGAAAAAATTGTATGTACTATAGTCATCTTAACCAATTAGTCCAAAGCTAATCAAAGCCCATACATACTCAAGATGAACTAAAAATTTAATATATTTAATAAAAGTCATATTTTTAAAAGGTTTTGAAACTATTGAAGACCTAAATAAAAGGAAAAAAAAATGTTGAAGACTGCAATAAAAAAGTAAATAAATATTAAAAATTAAAAGTGTACTTCTTATTCTTTATAAGGGTGTATAAACACATTGAATTGGAAGATCAAGAAAATATCTAAAGATTTTGATCTTACTATTCTTTGTAAATTTGAAGCATTGATCTTATAACAAAGTTATGGTGTTTGTGTAATTAGAGTTCAATCATCACAATTTTATTGGTTTTTCATAAAGCTTCATTATGCTTTTTGATATAATTGATTATTTATAAGCCTAAAAATCTAAGGTTTATGAGCACATATAAAATATTTATTTTTTATATTAAAATCAATTTCTTAAATAAAGAAGCATTTTTGTTTTGAATGAAGTCTTCGTTTTTTGTAAATTTGAAGAATTGATCTTATAATAAAGTTATGGTATTTGTGTAATTAGAGTTCAATCATCACAATTTTATTGGTTTCATAAAGCTTCATTATGCTTTTTGATATAATTGGTTATTTATAAGCCTAAAAATTTTATGAGCAAATATAAAATATTTATTTTTTATATTAAAATCAATTTCTTAAATAAAGAAGCATTTTTGTTTTGAATGAAGTCTTCGTTCTTTGTAAATTTGAAGAATTGATCTTATAACAAAGTTATGGTATTTGTGTAATTAGAGTTCAATCATCACAATTTTATTGGTTTTTCATAAAGCTTCATTATGCTTTTTTGATATAATTGGTTATTTATAAGCCTAAAAATCTAAGGTTTATGAGCAAATATAAAATATTTATTTTTTATATTAAAATCAATTTCTTAAATAAAGAAGCATTTTTGTTTTGAATGAAGTCTTCGTTCTTTGTAAATTTGAAGCATTGATCTTATAACAAAGTTATGGTGTTTGTGTAATTAGAGTTCAATCATCACGATTTTATTGGTTTTTCATAAAGCTTCATTATGCTTTTTGATATAATTGGTTATTTATAAGCCTAAAAATCTAAGGTTTATGAGCAAATATAAAATATTTATTTTTATATTAAAATCAATTTCTTAAATAAAGAAGCATTTTTGTTTTGAATGAAGTCTTCATTCTTTGTCAACATAGTATGAACTTGCTAGAATCTTGTTAATCTATGAAATCCATGTACTAATATGCTCAATTTTGGATTACATATTGGTTATTTCCAATAAATCCTTATAATTCATGTAGTTTCATGATGATTAAAAGATCTTGATTGCATTATAAGTAATCAATATCAAGGTTTAAAGGATTCTACTATTAGGAATTCAATTTGAGATTTATTAGGTCAATTTTTTAGCATGGATATGAGCTAAGAAATTCGGGCAACCTAGTTAGTAAGTAAGGCAATCAAGTTGGGTCAAAAGGAAATTGGACTGGCCTAATCTAAAATTAACTTGAGTGAATTAAAGGAAGAGGAAACACATTCGATTGAGTCGCTAAATAGGAAGATCGATTTGATGCATAGAAAAAATAAATAAATAAATTGATCGACTACATTGAGGAGTAGGTCATCCAGTTTAGAGTAGTATGGTTTTAGGTCAACCTAATTACAAGTCAAGTCAACTAAGTTGCCTCCTAAGGAAATCTGGTCGATCTAATATATCCCAATACACTAGAATAAGTAAAATTGAGATTCTAAGGTTATTAATATGATATTTTATTAGGAAAAAGTTAAGACATTATAAGTCTGAAAAACCTCAACAATGGTAGAGTTTTCATTGCTCAAAATTTATAGAAAGCAATGAGACATTATGGCAACACAACCAAGGCTTAAAAAAAGATATGGCTTGAGGATGCTACTATTGTTGCCCTCATGAGAGAATTCTTAGGTTAGTTTGATTACTCCATGGACTATATTGTCTTAGAAAGAAAACATTACACAAAATAGCATCTACTGGTGGAGCTTTGAATTTAACAAAATTGACATATATGAAAAGGAAGACAAGGAGCAAGAGAGAGGGAAACATCAAGATTCTCCCACTTGTGAGACATTCAGGTTAGGCTTTGAATTTGACAAAATTGACATATATGAAAAGGAAGACAAGGATCAAGAGAGAGGAAAACATCAACATTCTCCCACTTATGAGACATTTCGTACACCAACATATGCTCAAGCACTAGAATTTTGTGAGTTAATTAAACGGTTTGACAAGCATGCTCAATAGAGGTCAAAGAAGAGTCATTAAAGCCTATTCTGCCATCCAATAACCCATCAACCAGTTTTCAATTTTTGTTTCATTAAAATAGCTCTAATTTACTGTAAACATCGACCGTAGTAGAGGCTAATGGAAACTTCGTCTTCAATTAAATGTAACTAGATAACTGCCAAACTAGCAATAAAAATTATTTTCCGTTGCTTGTAATTACTCATCTAAAAGAAGTATACAGTACTCAAGTTATTTCGTCCACCCTAAAGGCATAAAAATATATAAAGATCTTAAGGAGCACTACTAATGGAATAACATTAAAAGGGAGATAGTTGAATATATATCTAGATGCGTGACTTGTTAGTTGAATAGAATTAGACATCAAAGACCTACTAGTCAATCATAACCACTATGAATATGTGAATGGAAATGGAAACATATTGCAATGGATTTTACAATGGTGCTACCTAAGACATTGTGGGACTCAAATTGGTGTGGATTATTGTTGATAGGTTAATTAAATCCACTTGTTTTATGGCGTTGAGGACAACATTATGAGAGTACATTGGATCTTAGTGACTATTATGCCTAATAGAGATATCAAGTTTATGGGTAGATTTAATTAGAGTTTACATAAAGTATTAGGAGTATAGCTATAGTTCACCATGACATCCTACCCAAAAACACATGGACAATCAAACATGATGAACCAAATCTTGGAAGATATGTCACATGCTTGTGCACTAGACTTCAAAGGAAATCGAGGTGCTCATTTGCTATTAATAGAACTTACATACAATAATAACTATTAGGCGAATCTAAATGACACCTATTGGGCCTTATATGAGAGGAAATGCAAGTTGCTAGTGCATCGAGACGATGTGAGCAAAAGATGGGTACTAGACCTTGAATTGGTACAAAAGATAGTTGAAAAGATTCAGGTAATCAAACATATAATGCTAGTTGCATAAAGTTGACAAAAGAGTTACATCAATGAGAGAAGTCTTTTGGAGTTTCAGGTGGGTGACCATGTTTTTCTCAAGATCTCTCCTACCAAAGGGGTAGTATTCTTGAAATTAAAGGAAAATCGAGCTCAAAGTATGTGAGATTAATTGAAATCTCAAAAAAGATTGTTAAGGTAGCTTACAAGTTGGCATTATCCCCCTAGCACGGTAAGTGTTCATGATATGTTTTGTATATCCTAGCTAAAGAAGTACATATGGGAGCCCAAATTAGGTAGTCAAGTTAAAGCAACCTGACATACAACCGAACTTAACATGCACTTAGTATCCAGTGAAAACTGTGGACTCTAAGTAATAAACCCTAAGTCTAATGGAGTAACCATAGAAAATGCAAAGCAACTTAAGAACATAAGGACAAGATATGTAATAAGAATCCTAACCTATTCTTGACTTCAAGTAGATTTCATGACAAAAAAAAATTAAGGATGACGAAATATTTTCAAACATGAAAACAATACTAAGGGAAACAAGTTACCTTAGGGGGGCTCTCTTATAAGTAGATACTAACCCAATCCTTCTCACTTTATAAGAAGTCCAAGTGAGGCAACTCAAGCCCTCGTTCTCAATGGTAGAGACACACATGTTGCCCTGTTTACTCCCTCTCATGCACACTCTTCATTATTCTTAAACAGTATACAAAGAAATCACTGTTAAAAATAAACTGATAATCCTTCCCCTAGCCAACTCTACCTTGTTCCACTTATCAATTTGAAGAATTAATGAGATTAGTTAAAGGGGTTCTCTCTTTTCGTCACAAGGGAACAAAATCTCCACTATAATATAAGTAGGAAAGCCAATACAAACAAAGGTAAGGATTTGACGCCTTCACGGTTGTTACCGATTGCAAATAAGAGGTGCCTAACATGTTAATATTGGATTAAAGGGTAAATCATGACAAAGAGATATTTACAAAGGAGTTGTAGGATGAACCTAGAGAAAACCTAAAAAACCCTAAATCATGATTAGCACTTCAACAAACCTTTCCTTTAAAAGAACCTAAAAATCCTAACCCTAAAAGTTGTAAGTCATAATTATGGGACAAGAAATTGATTAAGAATTAATCTATTTAATGGATTCAAGTTATTACTTGAATAATAACTACTGAAGGCAAAAATTTTATGAAATAAATTATTGAAATCATTGATTAAAATAAAAAAAAAAGTGTATAAGGCAAAGCTAGATCAAATTTGGGTAAAAGATGGATTAAAAAATGATTTGGGGGGGAAGAAAAAAGGAAAACATGACTAAAGACTTAATAAGGTAGACCAAAGGCTCAAGATAGGTTAACCTAGCCTTTAACAAACTTAAGGGAAAACTAAGATATTAACTTATTGTCCACTTTTGGACCATCCAGTGCTAGTTGTCTACCCAATTGACCCAACTGCCTCAATCTACTATAAACGCCCTAAGGATAACCACATAAAACCTAAATATGCCCTACTTCAATTAAAAGATGAATCGTTAAATAATTAAGTGGGAAGAAACTAAAAATAAATCTATGATACGTAATTTATAGAATGTTGGAACCTAATCAATGTTATATTATAAATCAAGCCATAATTTGGATTTTTGTCAAGATTATAAGCAGAAAATAGATATATGATTACTATACAATTGTTAGATGTGCATACAAGAAACTTTGAAACCATTACAAACTTGAATTTTAGAAAACGAATCTACAAGCCTGTCTCATATTTTCAAAAAGAAAACAACTTCTGGGACCTACCTCATGCTTTGAAAACAAGCTCTAAAGACCCACTTCATATTGTTAAAACCAAAATCAAGGATCCAATAGATCTAAAATTTCAAAATCAATTCCAAGGAGAGATTATGGATTCATCAGTAGTCTTTAGTAGCCTTGTAATCGAGATTAAAGTTTAGCCTAGAGCTTGAATTCTTATGTGTATTGATTGATGCCTAATGAAGGCTTACTATGTGATTGGAGCTTTACATTAGCTTGTTTGGTACTATAATTCTATGTATAGCACATATGTGTGCAAGAGAATGCTTAAGCTACATTAGTGTGTGCATTTGATTGTGTGAACAATACTTGCAATCTTTGCATAGGAGTAAGCATTTAAATAATCATATCTCATTGATTGTATGGAGGCTTTATTTTAACTTCTCCTTAACCACATGACATGTTGCTTATCTTTTTAATGAGGCTAAAGGGGGAGAAAAGATAAAGATAAGTGCTTTTTCTTATGAAAAGATCATTAAATGTGTTGTTTATGTGTGATTGAAAAAGTTTAAGAAAACTCACTCAACTTACAAGTACCGTTTACAAACTTAAATGGCATTTTTCTATAAAAAAGGTACTTGGTTTAGGGGGGGTGTTGTTAAATTGTGCTTTCCTCATGAGAAAATTGGAGAGATTGTTGAAAGCTTATGCCTAAAACTTAATAAGAGTTTTTAAGAGAGATTTTTTAGAGGAAAATAATTTTTTCCCTTGCTATCAATTACTCACTCCTTACACTTATACTTTACTTAAATCTTATAAAGAGAAAGTCTTCTACTTATTTGAGTTTCTTTGCCACTTAATCAAAGCACTAAATTTGAGCTTGTAATTTGAAGGTCATTGAGGACTATAATGAATTAAGTATTTGTCAAGCCATCTAGGGTTGGCATTTTTTGATCGAGAAAGTTAGAGGCAATCTAAATTCCGTGTTAAACCTAGTTTGTTTCTCCTAAATCTCCTATAATTAATTTCAACCATTTTAATTTGCAATACTATTATTATATATTATTGTACATCAAGTTGTTTAGACAAAAACTAGCTCGTTTAAGTATTTCATAACTAGCACTACCTATTAAGCTAATAGATAAAACATCATAGGATAACTCTAGCACATACCTAGCACTTGATACTGTGCACATTTCTATATGTGCAATTTAACCTAAACTCTAGCTACATTAATGTTGGTCCCGGCTGAACAATCAAGAAGAAAGATTAAATTGATTGTTATGTAAATTTCATAACTCAAAAAGTGTTTTGGAAACATTCAATACTTATTATAAAACCAAAGATAAAAGTGTTTCTTGATGTTTGAAGGTTAAGATAGCAAATAATCAAAATTTGTTATTAGTTACCAAATCTCTCAATTATTATTAAACTTAACAAGTTTGGATCAATCAAAGTTGCAAGCAAAAGCTAGAACACTTCACAGCATTCTAAAAATAAACAAGCAAACACAATATACTATAATAAATAAATATATATATAGAAATGTAAAAAAGTAGGATTGAAAAAATCAAACACTGATATATAAAGGTTCCTCTTTGTGAGCCAATATTTTATCCTAGCACCACACTGGGGGATTACTCTGTCTACACTGACACATTCCACTATTTAAAAAAATAAAAAAATAAAGGTGTACAAGCTTCCCTTAAGTTATCAGCTCCCTTGATTCTACCCTACCTCACACTCTACCAAGGAATAATACAAGACTACTAAATCTCCCTTACTACTCTCAAACAACACACACAAGCATGAATTAAGGGCAAGAAACTCTAATGAGGATTATAATAGATTCCACTACAATTTTGCTTGATATCTCAATATCTTGCAATAATAAAAATAAAAGTTTTAGCTCTATTGTTCTTTGTCAAAAGATTTTGTCTTTCTTTTGCTTTCTTCTTGTTTCAATCCTATGTATTGCATTGTATTGATCTTTGAACTCGATACTTTATATAGCTTCATCTTTTAACATTCAGGATGATCTTTGTCGAGAGTTAACCTTTTGATATGATCCACACACAACTTGTAGATTTGAAAACTTTCCTTGAGTACTTAATTCCCTTGACAAGCAGATATGTTGCTTCCTTATGCATCAATTTTGACTTTTTATGAGCATCCCTCGAATTTTGGACTTTCTTAGTTTCTTCTTCAATTGACTATTACAATTATATAATTCCCCATAGAATCAATTTAGAATTTATGAATAGATATATTACCCAAATATATCCACTCTACAGTGCTAGACCTTCAATTCTTCGTTTACTATAAATTTTGTCACTTATGAGCTTTCTTTGGACTTCTAATTGTCTACTCTTCTAAACTTCTAAATTACTTCATGTTCTGCTTTTAGGCTTCTAAACTATTTTTTATTCTGACTTTTCATCGTCTTCTCTTTTACTTCTAGAATTCAAGTAATCTTTCAAGTTTCTAATAATCTCAATATTTCTAGTCAAGACTTTAATTGAAATCTACTTCTCTTTCATCTCATCATCTGATCTTAAGTTTTTTGTCTATTCTTACTTCTAGTGATTCTAAAACTTTATTGATTTCTTCTTTGCTTCTAACCATTAGTAGTTCAGCCATAACCTTCTTCTTCTTTTTTTGCTTAGGTTCTACATTTCACATATTGCTTAACGTGCTTGCACACTTAAGTAACTTTATTAGTAAAACAATGAAGTGGTATGTTATCATCAAAACTCTTATACAAATTTTAACAACTAGTAATCCTCAACCTTTGGCTGTTACACAATTGTACTAAATTACTTTACATAAGCTTGTAGGCATGGAACTAATTGTGAAAAGTACTTCTAAAATCTAAAATAGGATCAATAAATTTCAATCGATTATTAGATGCTAGTAATAGCTCATCATCCTCTTAACACAATAGCTACCATATTATCAATTTCCTTACTTACTCATCCTATGCTTAGCCCCAATCTGCCTTTCAAGACACTTTTCCCCCTCACATGGCTTATTTGTTTGTAGTGACAACAAATAATAACCCTCCCTCTATATAATCCCTCTAAATTTTCTACTACTACTAAACTATGGATCTTTATTAATTAAATTGTTTGCAACCTCGCTAATTGTGGCTCCCATCTCACAATCCAATTGGTCCTTACTCAACAAATTGCTTTTTATCTCTTCCATTGACAAGTTGTCCTTCCCAAAGATCAAGGTATGTTTGAATTTGCAAAACAAAGACAATAAGGAGCACAACGAGATCATCTCCTAGTCTTAAATCTCCATCTTAACATCAATATCTTTCAAATTGTTAATTTGAGACATGAAATGTAAAATAATATCAATCTTAACCCATTGCTCATCCAAAGTGATACAATCTTTGCTTTAGTGCTAGCTAATTTATAAGACACTTGATCATATATAGCTCTTTTAAGTTCTTCCATTATCTCATAGTCATTTTAACCAATATTTCTTGCAAAATACCATTTGTTAAACTTAACTAAAGCATTGTCAAGTTGTTCTCATCAAGTTATATCTATTCATTATCTTTCATGGACTTTGACTACTAATCCAAACCTTTTTTAAGCTTAATTGCACTAAGATCCCTTTCATTTGAACTTATCACAACTAGAAATTTGTGCTTTGTCAAAATCTTAATATCATACTCAGTGGCCATCCTTTAATGCATAGATCACAACTCACAAAATTCCTAATCTTTCAACCTTACCCTAATACCAATCCTTTAGGATGAGATCTAGATTTTCATTCAAAGAACATAAAACGGATAGTTATAAGATATACAACAAATAAAGTATAAAAGAAAGGCATTAAAAATTTATGTGGAGAACTTTAAAAGAACAGGGGTAAAAGATTACAAGAAAGATTGAATGAATTGATTATATTGTCAAAGAAATGATGCAATGGTTCTTTCATAATCTCAAAGTACTTAATTTCTTAAGCAAGTTCTTAAATTTTCTTATCTTTTACTTACTGTATCAAATATATAGAACAATATATATATAGAGTTACAAGAAGTCAATTCTTAATACAAATAATATAAAATGGCTCAAGTACTAAGAAAATACATAATAGGAAGCTAACAAAAACATACCATCCATGATTGCCATTTCTTTATTTAAATTCTCTTTCATAATAGAGTCTCATGTAAATTTAAGACATAAATTCACTACTTGCCAAAAATTAAGGGATCATGCTTTTATTATTGATAGCTTCGGTATGTACGTATATATAAAAATAATGGTGAATTGCAAATATACCAACTTATATTTGCTTCATATGTGCTTAATATCTTTCCTTTTTTTAGTGTTCCTACATGACCATACATATTTGAATTTTAAGTACTTTTACTATTTTACCGAAGGGCAAATTTATCAAATAGGAGCCTAAATGCACATGTTTTAAAGATTTGAGGTGTAAAGCTTAATTTTAAAGATGGAAGGACTAAGCATACATGAGGATAATATAAGTGGAATTATTTGCAATTTCACCAATTTGGAACTTACAAGTTGTTCCACGGTTTCTTTGGACATACATTCTTTTGACATTTTCATTGGTCCCTTCTAAAAAATGCTTGTCTAGAAATAATTAGGGCAAGTTCAAAATTAAATACATTATCATGTTTAACTAAGACAGCCCTCAAATGCAATAATTTTCTTCACCTAAAAATACAATTATTGTTGATAAGGTTTTATATTAAAGATAACTATCAAAGAATAAATAGTCGATTTCTTAAATTGTTCTTTTGCTTTATTAGTTATTTTCCTTTTCAATGGTAGGAGTGATAGTGTCTAACAATGAGTCATTAATGTATAGAAGATGAATGCTCGAAGTAATATACAGCATGCGATATGTCCTAAGCATTAGTAATATCATCAATTAATAGTATGTAATATATTTTAATTTAAGTAACTTTAGACTATGAGCCGAGGAAAGTAAATTATGGAGTTTTCGTAAAGACATATATGTACATTAGATTTGAAACCCTACTTTTGTCACTTTACCCGTACACATGCACTATACACATATGAAAAGGGCATGGAATTCCATAATGGACAGGGATGGAAAAATTATTATTCATTTTGATATGCACCAAATCAAAACCAATCGTACTTCAATTTCTATCCCCTTTGAACTGTGGCTAGGTTTGTTTTAAGAAAAACTACTTATTAGTATAATAAGTTTTTCCTTGAAAATATAATCATGAAAATGATATATTTTCATATATTTGGTTACTTTTCTTAATAATATATTGAAAGGACTTTTTAATGTTTGACTCATGAATATAATATAGCTTACATGGTACCTAAATAAAATATGTTAGTATATTAGTATAAATACATTATGTCAAACATTTTATTTAAAATTAAAATTATAAAATATAAATGATTTTGCAATATTCATTATTGCAAGCTCTTGATATTTTAATTTTTTTTAAAGGGTCTTCAATTTTCTTTTTTTTTCTATCAAGTTCTTTTGTGCTTAAAATATAATTAATAAGTATGTATCATAGTCTAAGGCCTACGTTTCAATATAAGTCATCATGATTTTAATGAGAAAACAAAAGCAACAATGATATATTATGCAAGTTAAGAACCAATGCAATAAAAATAAAAAAATGGATCAAAGAATTGTACTAAGTGTTGTTCTTGTTTTTTTACAAGTCCATATAGAGCATTTAAATGCTCGTTATCACCCATTTGAGCAACAATTTATAGTTCAAGGGATTAGCAATTGTTTAGTACCCCCATTCAAACCCATACATCTAGTATTCATATGCCATTAACCTAACATTTGAACACTACTTCTTCCCATTCGAATGACATGGTGTTTTAGGAAGTTAAAGAACTTGGGCGTCTCATTCACATGCCCCCACACTCCCATTCAACTAGCATGTTAAACTCTAGTTTAGGGTTGCAAAAGTTGAGTCCATTATTGCACTTTTTCCTCACTTCTAAGCGACCCATATTTGGTTTAGTTCATAAGCCCTAAACCCTTACATCCTAGCATACACTTGTGATATTTGGGGATCACTAAAGCTTCAAGATACACTTTATCAACATTGGGGAAATGGAATGAAGGCTTTTCACCATTTCTATTTCTTTTTCCCTTATACTAAGTATCTTATAGTTTTTAGTGTATTATTTCTTTTTATCATACTTTGGATGTTGAAATAATGGTTTGTGATGAATTTGTCTTATGGGTTATGTGTGCGTATGTGTGTGCATGTATTGAGTATATGATTATGTGATGTTTTGACTAATTCTATCTCATTATTTGGGGATAAAACCACAAGAAGTGTCTATACTTTCAGATTTTGGCAATTTAGTTCTTTTACAATTTAGTGCATGTACTTTGAAACAAAGTATGACTTAGTATTTCTATTAGACACTAAATTATAAAAGAATGAAACTTTATATACTAAATTACACAAATTCAAAAGTAAAGACCCTTCTTATGCCATTTTCCCCCATTATTTGTGTAAATATGTCTAGCTAGCACTTTTATGTGGATTAGGGTTTTAAATACTTGAAAGGGTTTCAATGATGCAAATGAGTAAGACCTATGTTTCATCACCAATATGGACATGTATGATTTTGATCAAAAACACTAGAATTCACTCTCTTGATGTGGATGAAGTTATGGTTTGAGACATAGGCACATGCTTAGACCAAAAAGTCAACTACTATAGCTAATGTTGTGAGATGGCTTAAGTACTAACTAGATAGTTATAGAAGAATGACTCGAAAGGGATATTAATGCTATAACTAGAATATCAGTGGCTCAAAAAGGAAGCAAGTTCTTATAGGTCTTGCAAAACACATTTAATCATACTCGAGTATAATTTCAAGAAGAAACCGATAATAGAATAGAGGCAATTGAGTGTAGGATGAATAGGGTATGAGGTTCTACCTGTACTCTATCTTATAGGTATAGGTTCCTAGATTTTAAAATCAAAACCTACCCCGTAGCACCTTAGAACCATCATATACCATGTGCTCTGTCAAACTTACAAAGTACAAGGTATCATGTGGAATATGTAAATCTTACCTTTCTTTTATAAATTTTAAGTTTATATGATATTAAAAAAGTAATCTATATGTAATACAAGTGTTGAAGTTGACAAGAATTTTCATGTAAAATGGTTAGATCATCCATTATCACATAATACACGATTTCTTGCAATAAAACTTCAAAAGATTAATGTCAATTTACATGGACACTACATCAAATTCCATTCACCAAAGTGAATTTTTTTCAAGCTTGGGGTAAATGATGGGACCATGGCAAGTCAATATGGGATGGGTGTATGTGTGATTTTATGTTATTTGAGCTAGATATGGTATAATATTTGTTTTTATTAAATTGGGATCTTACTTTCAAAATCTAGTAACTTTTTTAATATTTTTTTTATTAGAGTGGTTATTTAAAAATCATTGGATCAAGTCAATATTGTATGACTCATATTTGTCATTATTTATATAAATTCTCCTTATTGTGAAGGTTTTAGAGACAAATAAAATTGTACTTTCTTTATAAATTGGTGTAATGCCTTTCTTGATAGTGTAAGACTCATAAATTTCACTTTGGTGTGATTCCACATAAAATAGCGATGGTATGAGGCCATCAAGAAACTCTATGTTGATTTCCTCGTCATATCTAATAAACTATTATTTAGTTAAATTTTTTATGATTTTCCACCATTATGTGTGTTGCATCCATTCCCTTCAAATTAATTAGCTTCAATTATCCTACAACAATAAGTTTTGTTATCAACAAAAATTTATCACAAACAATATTTAAAAGAATATTACAATTGGAAAAAAGAACAACATGACATTAATATAAGTATTTAAAAATATATCTTTTTCAATATAAGTTATTACATAGTTGGTCGTTCAATAATGTATACACATTTTCATAATATTAATTGATAAAAATTTTAGTATATTAAGTATCATGACTACTATTATTGACTAATACTCCATGTGATAAGAATGAAATATTTATAGTATTTATAATATAATTATCATTTATAGTATAAATATCGTCTCAAGAGAAATTATTTAATTATCTATGACTCTCAATGATTGAAATTAAGTATTAATTATTGTGGGAAAAAATGAAAAAAAATAATAAAAAAAAGCAAAAAGAGATTTGAATGCATGACCTTATATTTTTAACAAAGCATGCACTTGACCAATATTTGTTTCTAGTATCAATATAAATTTTGCTTTATCAAATTGTAATATAAAGTGTATTTTGTCCCTTTTTAATAAATTTTAGTACTTAATTCTTTTTCGAACATGAGAAGAATGGAAGCCCCTTCCGGCCCCATCTAAGTCCATCACTGAGCACAATTTGTTTCAATTAAGTCTCATCTTTTCCTACATACTATTCACTATAGCCAAGAAATTAAGATGAATACAAAAGAAAGGAGTTTATAATGGGGACAATAACCCAACCATTGGAGTTGATGGCTAAACCAATATAGTTGCCAAGCATTGATGAAATGATCCGTTCCGCATTGGGGTCGACTCCAAGGAATGTTAGAAAGCATTCTAGAATAAAACAGTCGATGAATAAAAAAACCTGTAAGACGGTGCCTTTCAGCAAAAGCCACCATGGGATTCAATGTGATGATGGCGATAATTTGAGGAGACATGAGATATATCATATTTGGCGATAAGTTAAGGAGCCTCAGATTGAGAGATAGTTGAAAGAGCAATTGCCCTATCAAATGGAAATTTCCATGTCCACCAAAATCAGGTGCAAACAATTTCTAATTCGAGAAATAATGAGAATTGTTGAATTGATTATTCATATTTAAAAATGTTATATATCACAATTTATTGAAATAGTCTACTTGTTGAAAAAAGATTTGATGATACTAATATACTATATAAAGTGAATCTAAGAACTAAATATGAACACACGAGTGAAAATATAGAAATCTCTTTTTTGTTATCTTATTATAATTGTTTTACTATAAATTAAGAATGGTTCTTTAACCCATATCGCCTATACAAATCCATACTATATAGGGTGAGGTGGGAAGTTTTTTTTTTTTTTTTTTCCTTTTTTTAAAGTAGAACAATGTGGGAATGAAGTTATTTTTCAACTTGCATCATTAGACGAAACAGGGTGGATATTAAGCTTAATCCCGCGCACTTCCTCAGATATCGCACCTTTACCTTTTCTATTTGTGATTGAATAACTTTTAGTAGGCCTTATCCAAATCCTTAAAGTTAAGACGATAAATTTCAAGTATAATTGTAGTTGAATTTAGATACAATCCGTTGTACTATAAAATTCCTTGAATTTGGTGTCGTTTTCTTTTTTTTCTCTCCCAAAAAACCGTTATCATATATTGATTAAACCAAAAGCTTCAATCATGTTCATACAATCTTGAGAAAAAAACAGCTGGAGCAAGAATCAAGTAACAGGATAATATACTTCTATATAAACTGCTCTAAACTATTGATATAATAAAAATAAATACTATAAATTTATAAAATATAACCTTACTTTCTCGTAACTTTTAAAAATATATAAATAATCATCAAACTATTCTTATATACTAAAATTATCAATAAAACGAACTATAAACATCAATTATTTTAAATATATATGAACAGATTCAAAAATCATAAAAAAAAATGAAATTATAGTTAAAAAAAATTTTTAAACCTATTTATATTTCATCAATAATTTAACTAATATATTTACAATTTACCAATACTATTCTTTAAAAAAAAATAGTAGAGATTGATAGATTTGAAGCTGGAGCCGCAAAATGAGCCTTGAGGGCCCTGATGCAGCAGGGGGGAAAGCTTAGCCGGGGAGCCAACCAAGATACAACATGTGGCAGAATCGCTTCTTTGTCGAGCCAGCGAGGCAAGTGTCCCCTAGAATTTAACTGAGAAAGTGACTAGGAATTGTTTGAGTCATGGACCAAAATCCTTCTAGAGAGGGGAAAAAAAATCAATAAGAGAAGAAAGAAAATAAAAGGTGCCTTTTACAGCCTCCTCATATTTTAGCAAATATTTGAGAAAGGAAAAGAAGTAGTTTTTGTTTGGAGAAAAACTCAGAATAAAAGACGTCATTGGAAATGATATATACACCATGTGGATTGCTCATACATTGGTATGGATAAATGAAAAAAAATGATATGCTTGAGTTTTTATATCTATTTGTGATAGCTTCTTAGCACTATTAAAAACATTTTAATTTTTTCTTTGGTTTTACATCTAGTGACTTTTTTCTTCTAAGTGAAGGCAATAAATAGGTAAAAATTATTACAAATAAATTCATAGAAATTTCCTCTCCTGATGCTAGAGGAGAATGGGTGTTCTACCAGATTTTGGGACCTATTTTACCCCGTCTAGTCAAGAGGTTTCTAGTTAGTAGTGAAGTTCATAAGGTTAGTTCTAATTCCAATATTGCAAAACCTATTCAAAGTAGTGTATAAGGTACAATATAGGAATACGATCAGAACAAGTTTAGAATGAGTTTTATAAAATTCAAACCCATCCCAATACTCTATTAAATATGCCAATACCAATCCAAATCTTATAGGAGTTTTTACTACATGTTGTCATACCCTCAATCTCGAGGCATAACACTTATATTTTGGTTGTGATAGGTCACTGTGAATTGTAACAATACTATGCTATTGCTCAATTATTTCCTGGCAAATGCTCAATATTTTGTTGGATTATAAGTAAGTTGCATGTAGGTTACTTTTATCTATCTCAATAATATGCTTGATATTCATGTTCACTGTGTGCTCGATTGTAAGCATTCAATGACATAACATGTAAATGACCTTTGAGTCAAATATTTATAATCTTAGAATTCGTCAAGATAAATGCTCTATTTACAAAGCTTAGTTTTATGCATATAGAATTATATTATTAGGGGCATAATCAAGCTATACTATCAACTTCTTGGTTATTGAACCGCCATTGGCATTCTTTTCATCTATTGGATTACTACTTATGAACTGCTTGATTATGGATAACTATTATTTATCTATTCAATTCTGGACTACCAATTGTGGTCTTCTTGGTGAGATACTAATATTAAAGCATGCCACTTGCATTAGCATACAGTATCTTACACTATAATGCACATCACATCAAGAACATTACAATTTTTTTCTTTGAAAACTATAGTATAGACCAATATTAATGGGACTAAGTTATAGGAGCCTTAGTGTAAACATTACTCACACATCGCAATGTAATGCACATTATTCGTGCATATAGTAGCACGAATGCAATAAATATTAATGAGTCACCAATCATTGGAAGAAGTTTCATTAGGCATGATATGCCATATGAATTATTTAATGTGGACAATAACATATAAAATTTTGGAGCATCACAAACGTAGTTAGGAAATTAAAATTATCAAGAATAGTTTTCCCAATCACCACACCAAAGATGTAGTATTAGCAAAATGTTAATTAGTTTGCTGCTTGCTGAATTATCATTGATTGATATCGTTCACTATATACCATTACTCAATTTGTAGAAAAGTGAAAGAGAAAGAATTGAGGAAGCACCCTAAGTTATGTGATCTAAATTGAGGAGCAAATGAATCACAATCACAAATAAACTGTAGTGGAATAATCTTGGTGCTCTTCTATGGGTTTCAATAGTAATAAGGAACGTTTAGGATTTTGGGATTTGAATTAACGAATAAACTAAAGTGATATGAATAATTTGATAATTAGATATTATTCACTAATTAAAAAATCAAACTAAGAATTAATTTTAAGATCGATATGGCTCATGATAAAAGAATTTAGTACTAATAAGGCACACAATAATTCTAGAAACTAAGAGTTGGCCGCAATCAATCGATAAGAATGAATTGTAAGAGGAATTCTCAACGAGAAATATAACTCAAATATAATAAATGGTTTGAGTCTCTCCATTACATAAGAAAGCCTTTCTTATGAAGGCAAGAAAAATTAAACCTCGTTCCTATAAAAGGAAAATACATAAAAAAATAGGAAAACATTAAACCGTGAGCCAATAAAGGATTAAAAAAAAAAAAAGTCATACATGCGCTCCTAGTCCCAACCTACCAGGCCTAAGTCGGCTCCTCTTTGGGTATCATCCATTTGACCTCTCGGTCACCTCCTAGGCACTCTAGGATCCTCTCAATCTCACCTTGTGCTATCCCGGCTTCTAAGACCTTGGACTGAGTTGTCATCGCCAATCCTTATGTCCTCCTAATTAATATTTACGGATGCCGTGTAGAAATGTCCCATCCTATTGAAAAGGGGTTCATAACCGAACCTGTTTTCATCAAACAATTCTAATTCATATTTTTGGGGTCAATTAAACATAATAAGTTAGACACAGGGTCCTTTATCTCTACAGTGGAAGTAGACTGGTCACCATCAAACTAGAAATAGGACTTGACATTCCAATTCTCTAATGAGTTAAAATATGAAAACAAAGAACCCAGGAAGGACAGAGAGAAAAAGAAAGCAAAGCTTTTGAATCATTAAATATTTGAATATGTGTAGGAGAAGCTAAATATAAGCCCTATTATGTGACGTCACCTCCTGGGGACATCCCTCTTCCCATGCGCGCAATCGAGCGGTCCTCCCTCTCTCCTTCCTCCTTTTTTTATATTCTCTCCTCCTGCGAAACTTTCTCTGTTCATTTGTTTATCTTTCTCTCTCTCTCTCTCTCTCCAAACCGAGTATATTTATTTATTACTCCATCTTCTTCTACATATCGTTGTTTGTCCTCTTCTTCTTCATTGCTCTCAGTTCAAACCAGGATTATTGAGCGTGAAAGTGAAGTGAACTTCCTCTTCTAGCAGGTACAAAACCTAATTTTAGCCTAAGCATTACATCTCATACGTAAATTTTCTTTGGTTTTTTATCTTTTCTTTTCTCTTCTCTCTTCTATTCTTAATAAATTTTACATGAATTATACAATAACATGCTTGCAATGAAATATATAGAATTATTAAACTACTAAAACGTATAATTCGATTTTTGCCATATGTGTGTCTCCTAGGGTTTTCAGTTCTTTTGGGTTCTCGATGTAGTTAAGAAGCATAAAAACTTTTAATTTTTCCAAGGCTAATTAAACAGCTTAAAGAGCTAAACACTTTCTTTTTTTTATATCGTAACAAGTAGACATCGACATCAATTAACATTGTTGTTGTCTATATGTGTATATATATATAATGAACATTCTAGGAGGTCATAATTTACAAACACACTCTCACATCGTTGTTTGTGAATTCTAATGATTTAGAGAGACAACATCGAGGTAAGGAGTAAAGAAACTTGAAGGGTTAATGAGAACTGAGGGTATACATCTTTTAGAGGGAGTCATCAAATGGATCGTTGAAAACTGAAACTACTTAATCAAAGAAAAGGGCAAAATAGAGTCAGAGAATGTTGAGAAAATTCCAGACAAAGAGACATGGGGTCAGACCATAATAGGCTATTTGAACACACACACACACACACAGAGAAAGAGAGAGAGAGAGAGAGGAAAAAAAGAAAAAAAAAAAATTGTACCCTTTTTTATTCTAAGTGTGGAAAATAGAGCAGGCTTGATCCAACAAACGACCAGAAGAGCCTTCCTCTTTTTAATGTTTCTTTTACCTTTTTTATCTTTCGAAACACCGCGTGCCAAAACTAGAATGACGTCAATTGTCGTCACCTCTTCCTACTATTCCAACTTAAAGGACCAAATTTCTTTCTTTTTTTTATACTTTATTCTAACAATTATTCTTATGAGCATTTTGAAGTAAGTACATATATATGTATGTGTGTATGAATTAAATATATAAATATATAATACCTACCATAGGATGTAGATGCACATCAAAACTTTGCAACAATTTTATTATTTTCACTTTTTTTTTTTTTTGGTTTTGGGTAGCTTTATGCATTTATTCAAATTTTACAAACCAACCATGCATAATACATTTGTTGACCTGTTCCCATCCATTTAATTTTGAAAACATTTTTTTTTTCTTTTTGTTCTTAGAAGCTTTTATATAATTAGATTATTTTTGGGGAAAAAAATTAAAGAGAAGACTTAAATTATTATTAAGAGATCTTGTTACAACTAAAGTACATAGATATTCTCATATAAATTATCCGATAATTTAATCATTTCATTAAATAAATATTATATTTTGAATTAATGGTATCATCATAACCTTTAAATTTATTGTAAAAAAAAAACAAGTGAAGAAGTAATTTTTTTCTAATTAACTACGTGGCGGTGTCAAGTAATAATCGTAAAAGTACTTAAACCTAATTTATGTAGTTAGATAAAACCCCGTTCTTGATGCATCATTTCAACCATTCACCAACAGAAGACAACATCATTAGCACAAACCTCTAGATGTCCGTTCTCTCATACCCCCACAAACAAACACACACTATAACATCTCAACTTCTCTCTTGATTTCACCAAAAAAAAACCCAAACTCTCATCATTATATTCCATCTCTTCTTCTTTCTTTATTATACAAACTACAACGGCCTATCCGTCTCCAAGTATTTATAATATAGTTTAATTGAAAGTTATAATTTACTGGGTGATTTTTATATGACGACTTTCTTATATATATATATATATATATATATATATAATCATAATTATAATTTTAAACTCCTTTTACTCATAAGCATACGATATAAGTTTTATAATTATAATTTTAAAATCTTTTATTTATGAATATAGGTATTGAGTTTAGTGCACCCCTCTCCATTGAATATTAAATAACGGGCTTTAATTTGTTTATAGCCCGTGCTTATTTTTCATAATATCGTAAACGTTTCCTCGCCACCCATTGAGTCTATGATTATACCTTATATAACACATAACACTTGTCCTCTTTCAACTTCGACTGTCAACGAATTATAAGCACTTTTTATACTTAGTTTCTTTTTTTCTTTTTTTTTTTCAAGTTTACCTTTGAGGTTTTCTTCTCGATTAATTCCTCTTCCGTCTTTTCTAATTTCATTCATATTCTCTCTACTTATAAAGATCATGATCCAGTGATCATGAATTGAGAGAAGTCAGTGACAAGAGGTTCTTAATAATTTGATGCAGAACACTACTTAAAGGGAAACAAAGATTAAGAACTTTGATGGAGTCAATGGAGTCCTGTGTACCTCCTGGATTTCGATTTCATCCAACGGATGAAGAGCTTGTAGGGTATTATTTGAGGAAGAAGGTTGCATCGCAGAAGATCGATCTCGATGTCATTAGAGATATAGATCTGTATAGAATTGAACCATGGGATCTACAAGGTATGTACTCTATATGAGCTACTATATATACACATGTTTCAAGTTTCGATCAGAGTTACGTATAGAGTAACCAGTGCATCCAAACATCATATATATATAGTGTGTTGTGTGTGTGTGTGTGTGTGTGTGTGTGTGTTTCAAGTTTCAATCAGAGTTACGTATAGAGCAACTTAATGCATCCAAACATCATATTACATTGCATGAAAACATCCAAACCCTAAATCCTTAGATATAATATATTGTGGTTTGACATATATGGTGAACTATGTACAGAAAGGTGCCGGATCGGATACGAAGAGCAGAATGAGTGGTACTTCTTTAGTCACAAGGACAAGAAATACCCAACTGGAACACGGACTAATAGAGCCACCATGGCTGGCTTTTGGAAGGCAACAGGCAGAGACAAGGCTGTGTATGACAAAACTAAACTCATTGGCATGAGGAAAACCTTAGTGTTCTATAAAGGAAGAGCACCAAATGGACAGAAAACTGATTGGATAATGCATGAATATCGACTCGAATCTGATGAAAATGGACCTCCTCAGGCAAGTATCATGTTCATTCATAATCATGGTTTTTGCTTGCTTAATTATTGTCTTAATGATCTCCCCCTCACTCTCTCTCTCTCTTCTCTCTAATAGTAATAGGATGATGTAGAAGCTTTCATGAATAAAGTGTTCGTGATAATAATATCTAACCTACTGTGCGATCCTTTCCTAGGGTTTAATTTCATGAACGAAAATCCTATGAAATAGTTTCACTAATGGCTCTTGGCTCAATAATATTATTAGCTCTATGAAAAGAGAAAAGATTTTCTTAGTATATCGTACGTCAGTCGTCACATACATGAGTCTGGAGCAAGTATTAAAGTGATATTTGAACCATTATTAGTAGTGACGGTTAATATATTCTATAAAATTTATTTATTAGTATTCATTTTTTACTTAGGAAAAATAGATGGGTAAGGCCGGGAGTATCTATTATTATTACCAACCCCTTTTATTCAACTTAGGACATCAAGGATTTTACTTGGAAAATTGTATCACCCTTCTTAATATTGTATTTGTGGTGGCATAAAAGTTTGATGTAATTTCCAAGTAATAAAATAAAACTTTACTTTACAATCACTTATCTCCTACTGATCAATTCGTGAGATGTAAAAGTAATTAAGCGGGGCAAAGTAAAAGGAATTTGATTTTTTTTTTTTTCTTTTCCCCCTCTATATATTTCTCTCACACACCCAAAAATAAGACGTGGTCCATTTTGCTTTTCTCATGTAATAAACCGGCAGTCACCATTTTTGTTGCTATCCCTAATCTGCTCTAAGCCAAAATGATTTCCACTACAACTTGAAAGTCAAAAAAGGTTCTTCTGTACAAGGCATGCATGCTAATGCATGACTATGTCCCGATATGTCACATTTTCTGAAGAGAATCCACCGTCTTTTGACTCTAGGTTTTCTTCTCTTTATCAAGCAAAAAGGAAACTCACTAAAGTGAAAAAAAAAAAAAAAAAAGAAGAAAAAAAAGAGAGAAAAGCAAGCATGAAGAAGAAGTAAACGCGATTTACGCGGAAGTTAATGAAAGCGTGAAAGATTTTTTTAGGGGTCGAAAACAGAAGCCTATCCTTTGTTTATTATTTCCATATTATCGTGTTATACGGTTTAGATTGCGTAAGTTGTAATGCTTTTTGAAAGGTGATATGCATCTAGTCGATAAAGGCTTTTCAGTGCTTGTGGAACTTATATGTCCACCAATTATTTTGAGAGGTTTGTAAGAGTTCCAGAAACAAATTAACTCGTTCTTGACTTTTTTACACTTACCTGAAAACCCTTTTTGTTCTTTTCTTTTTTTTCCCTTTTCCTAATATCAACAGAATATCACACACTGGATAGAGTTCCCATGAAGTTGTCTTATTATGTTGATACTTGATAGTGATACAGTTCACCTTGCGACTTTATGGATGGTCACGGACTCTCCCACAGACCAACCATTCATCTCTTGTGTACACATAAACATTATAAATTAGATTCGGATCCTTTTATTTCCATTTTCCATCAAGGCAATTCAAGATTCAAGTAATTTGAAACATTTATTTTGAAATTTATGGAAATTGAGAAAATAGAAATTGAAAAGATCCGAGTCCATATAAAATCACAATTTACATTTTATTGCCTTTTCTTTCATACATTTAACTCACCCACCATGCTTTTAAGATGAGGAGTATCATAAAAGCCCCTCACTAATTTCAAGTTATCATCATCATTTTATCTTCTCAAAGTCAATTGCTTGGATATGAATGAAAGATGATGATGCTTCTTCCATGTGTTTTAGGCTTTTGCAAGTCATTGTATGCATGCAACATAATCTAATCTAATGAAGAGACAATAGTTAGAGTTGTACAAATTGGCTAAACGAGCCCACAAGCTCAATTGTGATGGGTCAACTTCAAACAAGTTAGCTCCTCATACCCATTTTTTAATAATTCGATTAAGATTTCTCAGCCTAAACCAACCCATTTTAGTTTGTTCAAAACTTTGATAAGTTAATCAGGTCAATGAAACAACTTGTTAAAAATAAATCTTTTGTCTAAAAATTTAACATAATAGGTAATTTTGAACATTTATTTTAACTATTTTCTATGAATTTTGGGATAATTAGAAGAACTATGAGTTAGCCTTTTCGATAAGCTCAATAAGACAAGTGGGCTCGCTTGTTTGACATCCTTTTTAATTCATTTAAAGGGTTTGGGTTACCCTCACTCATCCCATGACAAAACAAGGGTTGGTGGATTAAATGGGGTAACCAAGCCCTTGATTTTCTCTCCCTCTTTCATACAAACACACACAAAATAAAATAAAAATAAAAAAGAAGGATGAGTTAGAGTTCTCCAACCCACTTTTTTTTTATTATTAAATGGATCAACCTACCTAGTCCAACACCTTTTTAAAACTATAAAAATAACTTCAAGATGAAGATCATACATGTTATAAAGAAAACTCATTATATGGAACCAAGTTAAATATATGTTTTGTTAGTATAATTTACTCTAAATATATATCTCATATTACTTTACTCTACATTAGTGGTTGCATTTTTTTGCCGTAAATAATTTAGTAATTCCGTGTTTGTACATATTAATATATTTATAGTCTTACATTGTTTGAATATTATAGTCAACATGTCGGTCAAATCAGAAGGAAAAGAAAATAATTTATATGAAGTGGTTGCAGAAGATCTGTGTTTATTTTTCCACACCTTTTTTGGTTTTTCTGTTGGCTAAAAAGGACAAGCCTTACATCTTCTATCTAGGTAAAAACAAAAAGTAAATAAAGCATCATTTTCTATTATGCAGGAAGAAGGATGGGTGGTTTGCAGGGCATTCAAGAAAAGAACCACCGTGCAAACAAAGAATAATGTTGAAGGTTGGGACACTAGCTATTTCTACGATGAGCCGAGTGGCATGAGCTCCGTCGTCGATTCGGTCGAGTTGATCCCATCATCATCTAGGCCAACCATCCCCAACTACTTGGCTCCACAGTTCATGTGTAAGCAAGAAATGGAAGCAGATAACCTAAATTTCATGAGCCCTGATTATTTTCTACAGCTTCCTCAGCTGCAAAGCCCATCCATGCCTTTATTAAAGAAGCCAAGCTCATCAATCTCAATCATCTCAGGGAACAATGAGCAACAAGAAGTGCCATTGCATAGTAGAGGGAGTAGTAATAATAACAATAACAATAATAACAACAATAAGTCCAAGAAAGTGACTGATTGGAGGGACCTTGACAAATTTGTGGCCTCTCAATTGAGCCAAGAGGATCGGTATGAAGGCGAGACTTCATCGGGCTTAGCTGCGAATAACGGCTCGGAAATGGAGTTGTTGTTGCTGCAAAATGCAAGAGATGAAGGGAGCAAGTTTAGTGGATTGTTGAATATTGATGGTGATTGTGATATTGGGATTTGCATATTTGAGAAATGAAAAAGTACGTGGTGGTCAAAGAAGGAAGAAGTGGTTTTTGTTGCTATCCCTCTATATATAATTTAAGGGTGATGATGGATGGGGCATACATATAATATTTGTGTAAGAAGAGTTTGGTTGTGAAAGATTGAACTCTCTCTCTCTATATCGCTTCCTCTTCTCTAGGGACACACACACACACACACATTATCAATCCCACAGTGCAACTGAAGTGGAGAAGAAGAGAGAGTTTAATTAATCTCATAATAACTAGTACCCTTTTCATGGGCCAAGTTATTAAATATATTTGAATTGACATTTACTTCTGTTGGTTTTAATGTAGTTAGGGTTCCTTTCATGTTACCTATCATTCTATATATAACAAAGGTTTATTTTATACATATAAATATATATACACCCTCCTTGTCGCAATTAAAAAGTAAATTTTTATCTTTGAGCTAATTACACGCTTTACCAAACGAAAAAAAGCGCCCGGAAATGTCAATTTCTTCTTTTAGCCATTACCGTGTGCCTAGAAACATATAGAGGGTTTTGTTTTCTTTTGATAACAAGTAGAGGGTGAGGAAGAGGGTGCTCAGGCCTTTTCACTTGTCTTTGCCATATCATTGATCCAAAAGCTCATGAATGTATGTATATAAGAATTTACGATCGTAAAAGAACTAGCAAAGTGGCTGGTCTTACCCGGTGATTGGAATCAAAAAGCAACTTTTTTCCCTTTTCCAAAACATAAGCTTTCCAGGGAAGAACTTAGGAGGGAAATGGGAGAAAATTTGAATCCAAAAGCCCTATGGGCCATGTTTACTTCATCCTATTTAAAGGATAATTTTTTTTTTCCCTAAGTGTCTGACCATAATATAATTGTAAGAATTATATCTTCATCTAATGAGCTCATACCCTTTTATTATCATCCCTATTTATGGCTAAACTTCTTACTAAAAATAATGGTAAATTGATTTCCAAAATAAACCAGACGACCACATAAATTATTTGAAATGATATTATCACTATAAACAACTTTGATCGTATAAGAATTAATGAAAAATTGTTGCTTGTATTTAGAAGCTATAATCAATAAATGTTTAATAGTTTTTCTTTTCGTTTTACTAAAAAAATATTATGCATTTAATAGAGTAATTATGTTTGATTTCACCATTTTCAAAGCGGAGGGAGTGCCAATAGATGTGTGTGTATGTATACACGCGTGTAATATTTGTGATATTTCATAAGTTGAAATAATATGCAGTCTCAGCCTTTGACAAACAATAATAATAATAAGGAGGAGGAAGAGGAAGAGGAGGAGGAGGAGGAGGCAATGTTTATAGATTATATAACAAATATAACAAAATAATGTGTTTTCATCTTTTAAATTTGTTGAAGTGAATCATCTACCGTGTTGGAGTTCGATAAATTCTGTGTGAGAGAACGTGTATGCTTTTCCTGTATCTCAATTAGTCACCTTTCAGAAATATTTATTATCACCTTTGCCATTTCAAATCGATAGACTCTAGAAAGTAGATCGACTGTCTTGAATATGTATGTATGCAATCTCTCTCAGCTGTATGTACGCCTTTCTCTTGGTAATTAAGTCCATCATCAGCTGAACTAAGTCCACAAAAAGACAAGCAGCAAGGCGAAACTTTATAATTCGGTTTTTAATTAATCACGGGATCCCTGAGTTGTAACCAATTTTTATGTCCTTTTGTTTCTTGAAATCTACTTCGCTCTCAAAGTATTATATTCTATATCTTTCCAAGTCCCAAGTCTTGCAATATTAACCATTTTTTTTATTGCTACGGAATTATAATAAGAAGGGTAATCTCCCTAGGAAACTATTGTACCAAAGATGAGAAAAATGAAAAAAAGAATAATAGGAAAGTGAAAGAAACCTAAAAGATGTGCTGAAATAAAATGTGAACCAAACTATCGTTAATGTGTGAGGAGAAATCTAGTATACAAATATGTAAAAATGGTTCAACTCTCTTTGCATTGCAAATTTTAGTAAGTTTACCTGCTGGAAAAGCTATTAGAAGTAGCACAATAAGATTAGAAAAATAAAATAAAATAATTATAATGGGTACATATTAAAAATAGAATTAATATTATAAATGATAATCAGATAAGCTGTTCATGAATCTTCACTAATTTACATTTCTAGTTGCACTTTTTTTATGATGGATGAAATATATGCTGCAAACTGTTTAATTTTGCATTGTACCTGAGATATGTGTGTGTCTATGCACATAAAAGATCGAATCCTTAAATATCTTTACTTTATTTTTAATGAAGGTTTTTGTCTTACAAAACAAATATAAACCATAAAATAAAATAAAGGATAGATGAGAAATAAAAACCGTTATGAAATTCTATATTAACATGTAGTATATTATAACATATTGATTTTTCTCTTAACATATGAAATTTAGTCTTGTATAAATTACACCGGTTAACAAGTATTATATGAGGCACTAGAGATGAACTTTAGTATCAAAGTAGAACCCAACCCTCAAATCTTGTACTCAAGTTCTGACCCTTTTTCTCTCTCCTTTCTCCAGATTGGTCTGCCGGTGTGTGTATATACCCTCAAAGCAACTCGCGTATATATTGGACTTGACTCTTTAAGAGCCTTAAATGTATTAGAGATGAATGCATTCGTAATACACGTGTGCTTAAATAAGTACAAATGAGCTCTTTATAGCTAAAATATAAATTTATTATATAGAAAAATATGATCATGATATTAGCATATTAAGATAATATACGAAAAGTACAGAGAATGAGGGTCCACTGTGAGAATAATTGGTGGTTTTTCTACGGATAGTGAGTGGTTTTATTTTTAGTTTAGCGAGTACCCTATAAAAATATTATCTTTCAAATAGTTTATAGGATTATTTGATAAAATAAAATGTTAAAAAAAAATGAAAATACTAAAGATATTAAAGTGGATCTAGTCACTTTAATATAGTGAGGATATAAAGGAGCCAAAAATATCTAATAACAATTTCAATTCTATTAAGATTATCACACAAATTAAAATAGAAAATCATGTAATAAATCATTGTTGATTACAATATTATCCACGTAATAGCATCTCTTTTAGCTATTCAACATTTAAAATCACTTCTTTTTCTTTTATTGTGGATCTAATTGTAACGAAAATCACTCACAAGGGACTAGCTAGTGATTAAATAGTAACAAATTCTAAAAATATCAAATAAAACAGTTTTGAAGGAAAGAGTAATAAGCTCAAGCTTTGGCTCAATTAAACTCTTATAACTTCAAAAATTGTTTTTCATTCAATTGAAATTACATGGAAAGCTACCAAACCTGACTTGAACTCAACTTAATCTAAATTCAACTCAACTCCATACATTTTTTGTCGACTCAATCTTAAAATAGTAGTTGAAATGCTACGTATTTGATTCCCATATCTTAAGAAGAAGTATTTGAACAGTTGTTGGACCTATTTCATTTATTTACCAATGTATTATATCCAGCCTTAATAATAGACCGAATGTGCACACGGGACCAGAACCAGACGTTGGCACAAAATCGGAATGCCAAAATAGAAGTGGTCATAGATAGGTATCTCAGCTAGCTAGCCCATCTCATTGGTCCATGTGGGTGTGTTCCTGTGGACCCTTTTTCTGTCTAGCATGCGTCAAACCATAGCTCCCATTGGGCATGCTTTGTCTGTTCTTGTGGGAATTTTGTCCCTTTTTTGTCTTTTTGTTCCGCATGTCTCCTTAATGCCACGCACGGTACACAGAGCAAATGAGAACTCCAACTTTGCTGTTTCACTTGCAATGAATGATGGAATCGCTAGCTTCGTGCCGTACCTTTATCAATATATATTTCTCTTGTATCCCATGACACACTCCAAGTGTTGTTTTTGTGCCAAATTTTGTTCTTTGATTGGACAAATTGAAGCAACGTTGCGATATCTTGATTGGACAAACTGAAGCAACATTTAAATGTCTCCAGTGGACCTAATTCTAAAGGTACCCACATTAATAATTCATATTGGACCAACCTTAATTATCTCCAATTATATGTTGGATTTCTATCGATCCGATCGTGACAATGAATGCCACATATGTATGTCGATAGGTATGTCAATTTAATTGATATTACTAATCATATGATATGTCTTATTCCATTTTAGCAAAGAAAGATTCTGTAAGCAAACAGCGTGCACAAGCGTATTTCCAAGACTGGTAGGAATAGTGAGAATTTACTCAACCTATGATGCTGCCATTTGAATAGTATTGAGATGTCAAAGAACTAAACTTTTGATAAATTGCTTTCCAAATGTCAAGATTTTGAAGGACAGTTCACGAGGCAGCATGATCCCACCATACAAAATTATGTTAACATTTTCAAAAGTACAATTATAAAACCTTTTAATACAGTGAAATTGCCAATGTTTGATTACGCAGATAATAAATATATTTGAATAAAGAGAAAACGTTTTTATCTAATACTATTAATAATGTAATGGTATGTTTTCATAAACTAGGAGTGAATTTTATTATTATTATTTTAAGAGAAATGAAGGTAAGGAAATGTCTGTTTCTCCCTTTTTTTTTTTTTATCTCTCCATTTTCCTTAACTTTAGTATAGGATTCCAGTTTGAGAAAGAGGTTTAGTTTAGGACCTGTTCATTATATGGTGGAGTACATGGGTGCATGTGGCGCTTGGGGTATAGCGTTGGCTTGTGGAGCATGGTGGCCGTTCGCAGTAAAAAGTCAATAATTATTTTCCCTAAAATTGGAGTCTAGAGAGAAAATTTTGGTTTCTATTCAGATTAACTATATAATTATTCATTATTCAATTGATGTATAGAATTTGAAATTAGGAATCCCAATCTTTGTTGCTAAAAACTTTTAAGTACATGAAACAGCCCAAAAAAAAAAAATTCAATTGTTAATAACAAAATAAATAAACATATGTGAGTATATTAATATATAATTATGTATACATATACATCCACACATATTGCATATACTTAAAACATGCGTCACGCCTTATATAAAAATTTGAACAAAATTTTCGTAATGGACTTTTATAAGAAAATAAAAATTTATTTACAACATTTGGATAAAAAAGGAGATGGCAACATAATTTGTACTCGTTATAAACATTATACATAAAACCTTATGTTTTCTCTCACAAATTACTCTAGCAAGAAACCGCCTGTTGCTAATAAGAGAGAGGAACACCATGAGGTCATACGCCGATTTGCAAGTAAGCCTCTAAGTTAAATTCCATGCAGTTTCGACTTTGCTATCAATAAACAACAAAAATATATAATTAAATTCAAGCAATTCAAATTTGATGTTTGAAAACAAACCCAAGAACCCTAACCCTATCACGTACTGCTTTTAATGAAAACGCCATATGGATAACAAAATTTCAATCCCTTAAATATTTTGATAGATATTAACAGAAAAAAAAAAAAAAGCCTAAGTTATGAGATTTAACTAAATCAAATATTAACCATCAACTTAATCAAGTTGGGACTTTAAACCAAACTAGCGAAAACCAAATAGATTAGGCAAATCATATCTAAATCACGTACTTAAAAACCCCAAAGGTTTAATCATGGTAATATGATCGAAAAAGTGAACTAATTAAACAGTTTAGCAGTAAAATCTATAAAAGGAACCTATAGGAACATAATCGAAACTTTATAATCAACCATAGGCAAACCTAAGGGCGAAAAGGTGGAAAAACGAAACAAAACCAAGCTAATGGGCCCTCATGATCAACAACCCTACCTATGTAAATTTTCTTTATGTTCTTACTTTGTTTTGTTATTTTCTTATCATTTCATATTTTTCGTATTTCCTTTTTTTTTTGGTATTTTTCTTAATTTTTTTATGTTTTGTATTTTTTTTTCCAATTTTTTGGCATTTTTCTTACATACAAATTTCTTAATTTCTTTTTTCTTGTTTTGACTAAAAGACTATCCCAGACTAAAATTACAAAACAAAAGAAAAAAAAAATAGGATATCTACAAATGTTTCTAATGTTTAAATTTTCAACATATTGGCCTTTGTATAATGATTAATAAAACCATCATTAATTTTTGTATTCTATGTTTATGTTTTTAATGTTTGTTATAACAGTAAGGCAAAAAATAGTTCAATAATATCTATTTCTATTTGTAGCATAAGTTATAAAAGGAAAGAAACATGTGTCAACATGTTTAAGCATAAAGTAAGTAGAAACATATATTGATTTTATATCTCAATAAGTCCACAAAATTCTTCACTTGGTTCTTATAGTAAAATCTTCGGAGTATAATCTTAAGAGGAAGCTTTGGAATTATTAGTAGCATATACCACCTGTTTATGCTTTTAGGTATTTTTCCAAAATCAAAAAGGAGAAAATTGTAATAAATCTTGTGACAATTTTGATAAATATATTTTTTTTATTAATAATTAAGTTTGCTAAGTATTCGTAAGAATTTTCATAGGCAAATTAATCTTAAAGACCCATATGACAAAATGAGTAAGAAATGGTACAGGATTATTTTTTTATCATAATCTTATAAAAAAAAAAAAAGATTTCTACTTAAGTAGAACAGGTTTTCACTACCATAAGACTTACATACAAGTCATGTGGTTATAAATGGAAAGTACATTCAAGAAGTCTCAATCTTGAAATCCAAAATTTTAAGTATCCCTATTTGAATAATTAAAAGCAAATGGTTGATTTAGTTTTATGGGGAAAAATCAGTGTTAAATTTCAAGTTATAAAGCAATTTTTTCATAAGATAATTTTTTTTATATATATATGTAAGGGATTCTATCTAACTTTAAACAAACTTGGTTGAGTATCTTTCTCAAAATGATTACGGTATTCTCCCAAAAGAAACATATATTCTTGTTTAAGAATCATTTGGGAAAGGGATCAGAAAATATAAGTTTTCTATGAAAACTATTTTGAGTCTGTACCATATGAAGATAGATTTTCTTTTGGTTTTTGAGAGCAATTTTTTGTGACCGTTCGTTCTAGCAATTGAAATTTTATATATAAGAAGATTATTCAAGACTTGTTCTAGACACAAAGATATATACAGACCTACGAAATTTCGACTAATTCAAGAATGAAGTTTGCGAATAAAAGTTGGAGCATTGATCGTTTATACAAAACGCACAAATTGCTCAACACTTGTTAAGAGAACTAAAGAAGTTACTCATTGAAGTCTTGCAATATGAGAAAAAGTACTTGTGTTATGCTCTCTAACAATTTTAGAGAGTTCCTTATTAGATCTTGACGAGATCACTTGTTGTAACTTGAATTGAATTCTTTTAATTTCTTATATTAGTTTGTTGTGGAAAGCAAGGGATGATTCTGTGAGGTATCAAAAGGGTTATCTTCTGTAAGTAATCAAAAAAGAGATATTATAACTTCTAGAAGATATTAGAAAGAACAACTTCTATATTACATCAAAAGACAGTGTAAATTACCAAAGCTTTTGAAATAATGAACAACACCTTGTTAAGTATAGAGGTGAATAAATGGAGAGTAGACACGAACAGTCGAACTCCACTACACATCTCTGTGTTATTTTCTCTTTCCTACTTCATATATTTTATCGCAAAACTTACTATTATAATAAAAAGTAAAAGAGAGAAAAAGATTCTAAAACGGATAAAATCTGTCCAATCCCTCCCCAATCCACACATGAATTCCCCTTTCTAGACTATGCAAAGTAGTTCTTTCAACTTTTACGTCGCTTGTCATGCACACACGAGAGTTGAATCCGTCAACCTCCTAATCGAACCCGAGTTAAACCCCACCAATTTCTTCCACTTCCTATTACAAAAATTAGACTCATGTCCTCCTAAGATTAATATAATCTCGGAGCAATCACGTCCCAGTCAAATGAATGTACTAAAATATTGGGGAGCCCCTCGTAATTATATTAACAATTCCAAAATGATATGTTTGTTATTCTTATATTGTCTTGAGTGCTTATATTGCCATGCTTCATTAATACATCTAGGGAGTTTTTCAAATACAGACGGCGCACATTTAGGCTTCACCAGCGTGAACGATGGGCCAAACAAATGCCACTACGTTGCGACATGTTTTGCCTCTACAAAAACGTGGAAAAAGGAAAGGTAAAACGTATGGAGGTTGAGAAAAGATGGACAACATGCATGGATGAGAGCAATTAGTGAATAGGTTGACCAAAACAAGTTTCACTTCGGAGAGTAATCATTGAAATATATGGCGCGGGAAGGGACACTGAAATATGCACATCTTGTTTTTGAGGGATATTTTGTGATGGGATAAGCTATGACACACCCTTGATAAATAGCAAACTCTAGGAATTTCATTTCAATAGGAGGAACCAACCACAAGATTAGTTATAAAAATAAAAAAATAAAAAAAAAGAAATATAAGATCAATTGAATATTATAAGAGAATTTACATTCTCATGAAGTAATTTTTATAATGCTTTGAAATTTCCAAGTAAACTAAACATCTTTTCTATCTTCAATTCCTCACAGCCACATGCTTTTATGATTCAAGAAGTTATAATGACATTAAAGTTTAAAACCATGTATAATTGTTCAAACCTAGTTAGATATGACATTAGGAACAGGATGCAATAACAAGCATGAATTGTTCTAGCAAATAAAAATAATAATAATAATAATCAAATATAGAATTAAAGCATAAAGGGAGTGATGTGTCACATCTTATGTGTCTTTAAGGGCTTAGCTTAGAGAAAATAAAATATTTAATTATTTACTAGGTATGACCAAGTTTTGCATTTGGAACTACTTAATCATGTACGTCATGATTTTAGGTCAACACTCATTACACAACAAACCAGTCTTACATCTCTAATTTAAATAAGCATTCTAATTCATATTTGTTATATTATATTGTTATTTTGTGCTTTTGATTGAAATTTGTTATGTTTTCATTTGTTGTAACTTATTTTTAAAAGAATATTGATTTAGCAATTTAACAGTGATTTTGCACTATGATATGTTAAATTCCACAAGATACAAATATAAGATTTTTCTTATGGGTCACATAATAGGTTCAAACTCTAAATATTTTAAACATGTACAAGGCAAAGTATAGAATAGAAATTTCTACATACCCACCTTACACCTTCTCACCTCTTCCTAGAAAGATGTGTGAATTTAGATACTTTATGGAGATTTTTCACTTTCTTTACTTTCATAGTTACCAATTTAACAAAATTATGTTAGCTTGGTAAGTAAGACCGTCTTAGTAAATGACTCTTAGACAAAATTTAGGCAAAAAAAGACAGTGGCCGTAAGAAAAATAGATGTGTTTTCTACTAAATTGTTACATATAAGAAAATGGGACTCGTATAGTCTTATTATTCCATATACTCTATAATCCTTCTATGTGTGTGTGTGTGTATGTATTATTTGCATGATGGAAAACCCGTGCATATGGTCTTTAATTTATCATAAATAAGCTTACAAATGAATGTAGGATAGATATTTGAATGCTCAATTGGGCTAGTGTGGGATCTTCTAGATAGATGTTATCAAAAGCATCTCTTAATGAGAGACCAAGCGCTCACTAATGAAGACTAAATCTTCAAAAATTTAACTTTTCCATGGCATATAAGTTACTAATACATTTTAACCCTCGGCAAGTTTGCCATCAACTTAAGTAAAATTTTGAAAATGATACCCTTATTTCCATGTCTTTCAATTACTTTTATCACCTACTTTAATTTCACAATTCTATGAAATATATATGCAAAACGTTTATGAATTATAACTAGAACATCCCCTTTTGAATATATATATATATAATAATAAGTCTTGGGCTCTTGATGTTTTTCTTATTTTATACTTAGTTTTGAAGCAAGTAAATGTTAAGTATAATTAAGTTATTATTTTTTAAATTTTATATCTTAAATTTAAAATTATTAAATATCATATTCAATTAAACTTTCACTTATCCATCCTTCTTAAAATAATGATGTAGTAAATGCTTATTATTCGGAGAGGTAAACAATTAGAAGTAAAAGTCTTTGGCAAATAAATGTTCGACTAAACATCGGTCAAAGCCCACGACACGACAATCTTTCTTTTTACCCCCAGGATGATCATTTTGATAACTAAAAAAGAAGTGTATGTGACCACAAGGAAAAATGGAATTGCCGAATGTTGCTACTAGGAATATTGTGTATGAATAGATGGAATGTAAAAAAAAAAAAAAAAAAATCCCAAAGTACTAGAATAAGATAATTAAAATCATAAGCGATATTGGTCAAGAAACAAGCTGGCTTCATTTAGTAGTATACCAAGGTTTGAAATACTTGGGATCATGCATTCTGTCTTTATTTACTATTGTTGTATCAGCAAATAATGTATGACCAGCATCTCAAATTGTGAAAACTACTAATTCGATTAGTAATTTTAACAAAGCCTAACGATTGAACCACCTAAATGGAGTATTGAACACTTAATACATTGGCCAATTTAATTTTAATTTTTAACCTCACCGAGTGCTATGATAAATAATTAGCTAAATCTATGCGATGTGAAGAAAAAGAGAATGGCTGGAATTGCCTGGATCATTGTGGTGCATATAAAATAACATGGACTCGGCCCATTACAATAAACCTAGAACAGAAGTGGCTCTCCCTCGGCCTCTTTAGCTAAATTGAAACTTCCCCCCCGCAACTTGCCCTAATCGGAACCCAACCCTCGCACGCGCGCTCGGAGCTCTCTCTGTTCTTCAACTCTCCTGTCGACGGCTGTTGGGCTGTACCCAGAGCAACATTTCAGGTCTCTCTCTCTCTCTCATTTTCAAGTTGTAAAAGTTGATTTTTGTAAATTTTTTTGTTGTTGTTGATCGAGTGACGAGTAGTATTTATGTAGTTAGAAGATTCCCAAATAATACAAGGAACAAATTTTAAAATAGAAAGCTTACCATGTTTTGTCTCAATGTGAGCACTATTATTAGGTCGAGTACGGGTAAATGGCTTGTATCAATGATGTTGTTTTGGTGGATGAGACATGGAAGGGTGTAAATGTGAAGTTTGAATCTCATCAAAAACTTTAAAAGGGAAAGGTTTTACATTGAGCAGGGCAAAAATAGAGTATATGGAATTAAGTTTGGGGATAAGAAAATGGTGAGTGAATCTTTTGTGAAAGTAAGGGACCAGCCAAATGTACCATCAATCAAAAGATTGTACTCCTTGTTGTAGTCGATCGATTTAAGGTACCAGCCGAATGTGGCTTGGCCAGAGAGGAATATTCTCAAAATACTACCACCAAGAGTTGCACAGCAAACAACTCCACGAAAAGAAAAGGAGAAGGATGAGACCCTAATTCAGCTGCTGAGCACTCTCATTAAGATGTCGCCAATCAAAAAGCTATCATTCAAGATTTATAGAGACAATTGTCCTAGCTCTCCCAATCTTCTAGTAGCTGCTCTTAGAGTTTGCTACCTAGTACCAAAGAGAGAAACTCCAGAGATCAAGCTAGACCATTAATTTTTAGAAGAAAAGAAGTCAACACAGTTGAGAATGGAGAAGGAAGATCTTAAGATGAATCCTTCAAATGGAGTATTTGAGGAGTATGAGCTTGAAGAGGATGAGATCCTAGTTACCATGTGATTAAGATTAGAACCCAAGATAATTTTGAGTATTGTTGTGACAAAGAAGTTAGTTGAGGAGGATTTCATCAAGGGAGATGCAATTAAAAGTGTCCATGAAGCTGCGGAAGTAATAAGAGAAATAGGTGGAATTGAAGAAGAAGATTAGTGTGAGTTCAAAGAGAGTCAGCTTTAGTTGAATGACTATGATAGATAGGTGTTAGTGAATAACATAGCTTAATTCATATTTTGCTTGCACATGCTTTACTTGTATGGATGGGGTCTTTTACGAAATAGGAATATAACTTAGCTTAATGAGTTTTATGTTTTATAAAAAATGGAAAGTATAAGAAAATGCGAAAAAAAATTTATTTGATACTTATTACAAGTGCCCATTGCATTTTGTTTTATAAAATATTTAAAGACATTACATATGAAAAGAGAGAATAAAAAAAAAAGTAAAAGGAATTCTTCTTTCAGATATATTTGGGCCATTTATGAACTCACAAAGCAATCATTTTTCCAAAGGTTTTTTTGGTTTTCCTTATGAGGTAATTCTCCCGTCCATCAAACCGAATGGTGCAGAGTCAAACCAACTTCGTTGGAAACACTCAGGATCTGGAGAGTACACCATAAAGAGTGGTTATGCTTTCCTTAACCCCCCAAGACCTAGAATACCTTGGCAGAGAGTAGTATGGAATAAAATCTCCCTCCCTAAACATGCCTTCATACTATGGTTGGCTTGGTTAAGGAAACTCCCACCCTTAATAGGGTACACCGTTGGGGACTAGTGCAGTCTACTACTTGCCTCCTATGTAACTGGCATCAGGAGGACCACGCTCACCTTTTCTTCCAGTGCGATTACACATCGACAAGTCTGGAGTATATAGTCTATGAACTACATGCATTGTCCAGCCCACTCCAACGACTGGGATAATGTGACTAGATTTTTGATGACTTTGGGAGACTTACCGACACATTCAGAGATGGCGTGCAACATTAGCAGCAGTCTACTGTATATGGCACACCTGAAACCAAGTGTATTTAGGAATAACCTCCCAAGGATTAACATACTAGCAAACCACATACGAGCCTACATAAGGCCATTGTAATCCTATCACTTTACTTTACTTTAGTGCCTAGGATTAGTATGCTAGCACATTCATCGATTATGTGCTCCTTGTAACTTGCTTTTTTTCCTGTATTATATTTCTCAATATTGCAATTTAATAAATTATTAATTACCCAAAAAATTTTGCATTTGTGGGACTTGAATATGTTTAAGACTAGTGAAATTGTAAGGAGGTATCATTTTTTAAGAGCGTTATATAGTAATCCAAGCTAACCCAATTGCACATCAGTTTCATTAAATTCTTTTATTAATGGTTTTTTTTTTTTTTTGGAAGTATGATTGATGGTATTTGTGGTACTAAAATATTTACAAATTTTTTTATGCAATATGGGGAAAATGGACATACATGAAATTGAGAAGAACATGGATGCAAATGAAGTTAAGGAAATTTCATTTCTAACATCTGGATTTGAAAAGAAAGTTGCAACAAGAAAACCAACGACTATATTAAGTTCTAAGGTTGCAACAATGCTGATGCAAGTGATAATCCTAATAAACTTAAGTTGACTTCTAGTGTGTGAAATGAGATGATGAAAAAAGAACAATTGATGGGGAGGATTTTGCTGTGTGCAATCATTGTAATAAGAAACTAAAAGCAAATAGTTCAAATAGAACAAAGCATTTGCATAATTATTTGAAAAGGTGCTCACAAAGATTAAAAAACTGACATAAGGCAATGTCTTCTATCTATTGAAAAAAGGAAAGTAATGTTGAGAGTGGTTTAAAGATTGGAAATTGGTCATTCAATCAAAAAATCTTAAGACACAAATTTGTAAAGGCAATCATTGTTTATGAATATCCTATTTCCATGGTTTATCATGAGTAGTTTAGAGAGTATATCAATAGAATTTAACCATTGATAAATCATATCAATCAAAGCACCATGAAGAAAGAAATTATGAGCATTTGCAATGGGGAGAAGGATAAATTGGGAGTGATGTTAAAAGGACTAAATTCTCATGTTGTAATAATAATAGATATGTGGATATCTAATTAGAAAAGGGGATATATGACCATGACGGTGAATTTTATTGCGTTAGAGACTTCAAAGTTGACTGTTGAAGTAAACTTCTTTGTTACCATATTTTTTTATTTTATCTATTGAAAAAGTATATTTATATATTTTTGTTAATCTTATTTATATATTTATGCAATTTTGTATACCAACTCCGTATACAATTGAGTTATTTGTTAATTATTTATTTAAGTCACTAATTTCATGGAGTTTTGTAGAAAATTGTCTACAATCATTGTAGATAATTATTTCTCAAACAATGCCATGATCACAACTATTATGTTAAAGCTGTGAATAGATGGTCTAATTTTTCATGGGAAGGTCATTCATATGTGATGTTGTACACATATCTTAAACTTAATTGTCAAAGAAGGTGTGAGTGTAATAGAAAAAGCAATAGAAAAGATTCGTGAAAGTGTCATATTTTGGCCTGCAACACCATCATGAGTGGAGAAGTTTGGAGAGAAATGCAAGCAATTGGATATTTTATACTGTAGAAAGCTTTCTTTAAAAAACTAGATGGAACTCAATATATGATATGCTTGTCACGGCAATTGGATATAAAAAAGTTTTTGACAAAGTTCAACATATGGAGACACTACAAATGTCTTCCAATGGATGATAATTGAGAGCTAGTAAAAGAAATTTGCAAAAAGTTGACAATATTTTTTGAGATAACGATGCTTTTTTTCAGTACTCAATATCTAACGGCAAATTATTATTTTGAAAAAGTGGATGAAATTAGGGAAGCTTTGATTGAATTGAAGGATTCTACTGATATCAATATTAGTACAATGGCTTATAAAATGCTTGAGAAGTTTGAAAAATATTGAGGTGATGTGCATATTATTATGGCCATTTGTACTATTTTAGATCTACACTTTAAAATGAAGGTTATGGACTATGTGTCTACTAATATTTATAGAGTGAGTGCTTCCATGGATATACCAAATGTTAGAAATACTTGTTTTGAATTGTTTCAAGAATATTAGTGTAGTGCGAAATCTCGTCATAGTAAGAGCACTCGCACTGGCTGTGGTTCTTTAAGTTCTCTAACTAGTAATGATAGTGTTTCTGGTGATTTTACAAGAAAATCAAGGTTGGTGCAATACTTACACACCATCAATACTAATGCCAGGTAAAGTCAAAGTTGAAGCATCACTTAGAAGAGCTTGTATTGCCTTGGATAGATGATTTTGATATCCTTAACCGATGAAAATCAAATGGAATCAAGTATCTTACATTACAAGAAATAACTAAGCATATATTAGTTGTTCTTGTATCCACAATTGCTTCTAAATCTATATTTAGTATTGGTAGATGAGTAATTAGCTCATAGAATTTAACTCAATCTAAATACAATAAAGGCATTGATGTATATTCAAAGTTAGTTATCATATGAAACAAGAGGTCAAAGTTTAGATTATATAATATTGGCATTTTTTAAATTATTAATAAAGTTTCTATTGCCTAGTGTTTGATTTATTCAACATAATTTTTTTTTTCTTTGTAAATATAAAGATAGTTGAGGAAGAAGATTGGATGTGAATTCTAGAAATATGTGAATTTAAGAGTCGGTAAGTAAAAATATGTTATTATAAGGTTTTTTTTTTTTTTGCAAAATTTTAATTGTAAATATAAGTTATATTTCATTAAAGGTGAAGCTTTCTAGAGAATTGTGCTAAATTTAATTAAGGGATTTTGTGGTTGTGCTCAGCAATTAAAGAATTGCAGGACTAAAAAAAATATGTTTTGTAATTATGCAAAATTATATATTTTCTTATGTATGTTTTCATCTATGGACTATTGGATTTGTTGTTTACGGTTTGTAGCCATAGCTTTGTTTCTCTTAATCTTTACATTCAATATACAGTGTAAATTAATTTTGTTTTATGTTCTTTTTTATTTAGTCTCTTATGATTTCATACAAATTAATATAATATATATTATGTTTTCATATAATAGAATTTTATAAGATTTTTATCTCTTTTTTTTTCTATCACAATGAGGTTAATAATAAATTAAAGAAATGATAGATAAAAATAAGTTGAATTATGGAAAAAAAAAAAAAGGATTTAATTGCATGTCAGGTCAGGATTGGGTCAAGTACGAGTTCTTTATTTCTTAAACAAGGCAAGTTCGGGGTTACCAAAAAAAAAAACCTATCGAGTTGGGGCGAGTTTTGCGCAGTTTATTATAATGCTAAGTCAAGTTCGAGTTTCAATGAACCAATCATATATCCAACCTATTTACAATCCTAAGTGGTTGTGCAGTGCATGAGTCCCCTTGTTTGCTTAAGTACTCCATTTTTGCTTCTCCTTGATTACTCAACTTTGAGATCATCTTTTTAACAAGGTTAAAGAGAGGGTAGAGCTGCCTTTCAAAAAAAAATCTAGTGAGAGAAAATGCTCCTCTTCTCTCTAACCCCTACCCCCCCCCCCCAGACGACCATTTCCTCTAGGATAAACCACGCACTCCATTAGAACTAGGAAATATCTAAACACCCCCCTTCCTCGCCATCGCTGACCAAATGAGGCCGGAAGTCCCCCCAACGGACGGCCAGGAAGTCCGTCCGACCACCAGAGCACCCATGATGTCAACTGCCTCCCTCATTGTCCACCGGACAACAAAAAAGAGACTCCAAACCCAAGGAGTCTCAATAAGGAAAAGGCCACAGCAACTTTTCATACTTTTGAAAAAGCAACAGCTAGCCTTCCCAAAATGGCTAGCTTGGAGACCCACACCCCTGCTGCAGCTGCTGCACCTGCAGCATTGCCTGCCCAAAAAGCTCCACGCAACATTCCTCTGCCAAACACTGCCACACCTCACTCCCAAAGCTTTTCCACTAACGGCAAAAACACCTCGGAACCTGTTCCACCATCAAAGAAGCGCCTTTTCTGACCAAAAACAACCGGAAAACACCCAACCCGTACATCTGAAACAACCTCTCTCCTACACCTCTGCCTGCCGCTAAGGATCACCTCTTTCCCCTCCAGAGTTCCAACTACGTTTTATCCCACCAAATACGTCGTCCAACATTCCCAAGGTCACAATTCCTCAAGCTGTAGAGGATGAAGGAGCCACTTACTGGGAGTCCACGCTCGTGGGATACTTCATTGGCCGGAGGATGCCTTACACCCTTGTTCATGCGATCGCCACCAAACTTTGGAAGGACTTCGACTCCAAGGCATATTGGCAAGCCCCGAAGGCTTCTTCTACTTCCAGTTTGATAGAAACAAGGACCTAACGCCCATCCTAGAGAAAGTATGGTTCTTCTCTAAGCGTTTTCTCATCATCCAAAGGTGGAGGAAAGGTATGAGGTTGGACAAACCCCAACCAACACACATTCTGGTTTAGATCACACTAAACCGTCTTCCATGCGAGCTCATATTGGCAGAGAGCATAAGCCACATTGCAAGCGCAGTCGGCCTTCCCCTAAAAGCCAATACCCTCACCACCTCACGACAGCGCCCCAACCAGGCTCGCGTCTTGGTAGAACTGGATGCACAGAAGGACCTGGTGAAGCAAATTGAGATAGAAAGAGCTGATGGATCAGTGGCATTTCGTTGAGGTTGACTATCAATGGATCCCCCCCTCCCCCCCCATTGCAAAAAATGCCAAGTTTTTGGGCACAGATGCCCAGCCACCACCGTCCCCCCAAAGACCACCTCGTCGACCCAATCACAAACGCAACTCATCCTTCTAACACGGATGAAGCCACACAGAACAAATTAAGTAATCCCACCACCCAAACGCACACGCCTAGCGGAGACCATCCTCCCCCTCCTAGCAGTAATTGCCCTATTCCAGACATAACCCAGGATAACAAGACTTTCCATCCCAGCTCAGACCAAACACAATGTCATCCAAAATCACCACTAGGCTCCTAGCGTGGACCTTAAGTACACGGCGACAGTAGAAGCTCACGTGCAGGAACCCAAAACATGCCCTTTCATTAACACGGAACTCCCCATACCAGCCTGCCAACCTTGCAACACTACTCTAAACAATGAAACAAGTTCCACAACTCCACAAGAAGATAATGAGGACAGTCATTATGAAAATACCCCCTTGTCCAAACTGATGCATACAGCCACAAAGCCAACAGCAAGTTCCCTCAAGGGCAACAAAGGGTCCACTTCCTCTGGAAAACACAAGAAGAAACAGAGGAAGAGGCGCCGCTCCTTCACCTAGCACCGATAGGATCCCATCGTTATAGGATCCCATCGTCACACTCTTATCTTTCAATGAACATAGCAGCTTGGAACATACGAGGTTAAATGACCCTCTCAAAGTGACGGAATTACTAAAAGAGTGTAGCGTTAATAAGATATCTCTAATGGGGATATTGGAAACTAGAGTAAACCCCAACAATGAAGCATTAGTAACGCAACGAATGGGACACAATTGGCAAGTAGCCATCAATCGAGAAGCACCCAAACAAATCTGGGTAGCTTGGCAACCGAGAGTGTGGAATATCCATATGGTTAGGGAAAGAGCTCAGCTATCACACTGTATTGCAACTCATCGTAATCTCAATATTAGCTTTAGCATCACCTTCACTTACGAAGCAAACACCAGCAGTGATAGAAGGGATCTTTGGACACAATTGGAAGAACTTTCCATCACAAACACCGCCACTCCATGGCTGGTCCTTGGGGACTTTAACATAACCAAATCCCCTTCTGAAAAGCAGGGTGGTCAGGGGCGAATGACCTCCGCCATGATGGAATTCCAAAATTGCCTATCTAAAACCGAATTGGAGGACTTAAGATATGGAGGCGATTTCTTCACATGGACCAATCGACAAACCAATAACCCTATCCTGAGGAAGCTTGATCGCGTCCTGGTCAATCAAAGCTGGATGCAAACTTTCCCTAGCTCCCACACCAAGTTCCTATCTCCAATCTTATCAGATCATTCCCTATCAGTAACACATATTCAATTCCCACACCAGGGAAGAAAAACACCCTTCAAATTTTTCAATTACTGGACTAATCATTCAGAATTCAATAACATAATCTCTAGCATATGGAGCACCGAGATAGCAAGCTCCAAAATGTACCAAGTTGTAAGTAAGCTTAAGCTAATCAAGGGGAAGCTGCGACAGCTCAACCACACCAACTACTCAGACTTATCCAACCGAGTTAAGGAAGCCAAGCAAACTCTTCTTCAGCTACAGTCCAATATTCATCGTAGTAGCAACGTATCCCTGATGGAAGCTGAAAGATCAGCCTTCAAAGACTTCTATCTACTTAAAGGAAAGCTGAAGAGAACTTCTACAAGCAGAAATCAAGTGTGAAATGGTTGAAACTCGGAGATAAGAACACATCCTTCTTCCATAAATCAATGCGAAACCATCATAACAGAAGCCACATATTCCAAATCACTCGCGAGAATGGAAGTGAAGCAATTGGCACTGAACAGGTCAAGCATCAAACGGTCGAATACTTTCAACAAATGTACAACAAAGCATGTCCACACCTCAATAAGGATGAAATCGCCAGCCGGGTGACATGGAAGCTTACTGCGCAGCAATGTGAAGAACTACTTGCTCCTTACATGGATGAGGAAATCAAATGGGGATTCTTCTCTCAAGCAAATGAGAAAGCCCTAGGTCCAGATGGATATACGGCTCTCTTCTTCAAGGAAACTTGGGGAATATTAGGAAAGGACATTACCACTGCAATCAGAGAATTCCTCCACTCGGGACATCTCCTCAAAGAGATAAATTCCACCATCCTCATATTGGTTCCCAAAACCCCCAACCCAACCAGCATGGGGGACTTTAGACCAATAGCATGTTACAATGTGCTCTATAAAGCAATTTCAAAAATCTTAACTGCCTGCCTAAAGGTCCTTCATGCACTAGTTGGGAGAGAGCAAGCAGCATTCATCCCTGGACGGAAGATCACAGACAACATCCTCATTGCCCAGGAATTAATGGCAAGCTATCAGACACAAAAAGGAGCGCCCCGATGCACCCTAAAGGTCGACCTCCAGAAAGCCTATGATACCATACGTTGGGACTTTATACTTGAAGTATTGAGAACCATGCAATTCCCTCCGCATTTTTGCAGTCTAATAAAACAGTGCTTATCAACTCCAAAATTCTCAGTCAATATCAACGGGGAGTTGGCAGGCTACTTTTCTAACACGCGTGGCCTCAGACAAGGGGATCCTATTTCCTCGTATTTATTCGTCATAAGTATAGAAGTCCTTTCCACCTCTCTCCGACAACTCATATCCAACCCAACATTCTCTCCCCATTGGAGATGCAAATCGGAACGCCTCAATCACCTTTGCTTCGTGGATGACCTACTCATATTTGCTAGAGGAGATGTGCACTCTATAACATTGATCAGAAACACTCTCCAACAATTTCAAGCACTCTCAGGTCTAACAGCCAATAACTCTAAGAGTTCCATAATTTTCTCCAATGTCCCCCTTAAGGATAAGCAAAGCATCCTACAAATCATGCAGTTCCAAGAAGGTTCTCTCCCAATAAGATATTTAGGCGTCCCACTCCTCTCTACTAAACTCAAAACAGAGGATTGTGACATTTTAGTAAACCGAATCACAGCTCGCATCACCTCGTGGATAGCAAAATTCTTATCATATGCTGGTAGACTCCAACTAATTCGTTCAGTTTTATTTTCCATGCAGGCCTTCTGGTGCTCAGTATTTCTCCTTCCAAAGAGGATAATCACAAAATTAGAGCAATTAATCAGGAATTTCCTCTGGAGTGGAAATCTCTATACAAGAACCAAAGCCAAGGTTAGATGGGAAGAGGTTTGTAAGCCAATCAGATGTGGGGGATTTTCCTAACCTTCACCAATAGAACAAGGCCTTACAAATTAAACACATCTTGCACCTATGCAAGAGCGAACAGCGTAGCCTATGGCCTGAATGGGCACACTCGACACTGTTAAAAGGCAGAAGTTTCTGGACAACTTGAGCCCCAGCAGTTTACTCCTGGTCTTGAAAGAAACTCCTAAAGCTTGGACCTTTAGTGCGAAATTGCTTTCAATGGAAAGTGGGAGACGGCCTAACCATCTCTATATGGACTGACTTCTGGTTACCCATGGGTCCTCTGGATACTTTATACTCTCCAAGAGAAATCAGGAACCCTGGGATACCAATAACGGCAAAATTATGCTATCTGGAGAAAAATAACACATGGCGGCTACCAAACCATCCACCATGGTCTGATATCATTATTCCCACGCACATCAAGCCCAATCATCACACTCCTGACCAACTCCAATGGACTCACACGACTGTAGGGGAATACACCATCAAAAGTGGCTATTTCTTCCTCAATCTAGCCGGCCTAACAGTCCCATGGTACCGAGTTGTATGGAACAAAACTACCATACCAAGACACTCATTCATATTATGGCTAGCCTGATTGAGAAAGTTATCTACACTTGATAAACTGACCACATGGGGGCTAGCCACATTCTCCACATGCTACCTATGCCAACAAGAAGATGAGGACCACTCCCACCTATTCTTCGGATGCCAATACTCCTCCCGAGTATGGCTAATAGTGAGCGATATGGCCAAATGCCCTCCTTCCTGTAAGGATTGGCAGGAGCCATACGAGTACTACTGACATCAAATCAGTCCAATGCCAAACAACACCAGACTTGGAGAGCGAGCCTCGCAGTAACGATATACTGCATTTGAAGAGTGCGCAACAAATAAGACTTGAATTCTCTACCCCTAGCACTTCTTCTTTAGCCAATCAAATCAAATCTTATATTTACCTAGACTAGTTTGTACCTACCACTATAGATATGGTACTAAAGTTATAATAAATTATTACTTGTGTTGTATTGTAATGTAACCGTGGATGTACCTTTTATTTCTAATCAATAAATAATGAATTACCGGAAAAAAATATTAAAAAGGGAGAATGTATTGTTTATGTATGCTTGAGATTATCTTAAGAAAACTCACTCAAATTACAATTATATTTTACAAACTCTAATGGGAATTTTTGGGTAAATGATTATTTGGTTGAGGGTTATTATATTGTTGTCCTTCCATTTCCGTAGTTTCCGCAGATTTCACCTTAAACCAAACGGAGCGTATATAAATTCCTCAACAACTAATTTTGACATGAAAATTGGTCAGTGCCAGTCCCTCATAATTTGTCTGTTAATCATTAGTCGGAAGTTTTCATGATATGATCCTCTCATATGCTTCTTGAACTACTAGCTAATTACGCTCAATTGTTACAACACAGCTTTTGCTAATGGTGATCCAATAACACCAATTTTATATACAACATAAATTGTTATTATTGGAAATTGCAGATAATGTATTAACATTGATTTGTATGCATGAGCTGCTCGTTAAAAAAGTCCAATTAATACTTGCCCCCGCCAAAGAGAATCTTGAATCCGCCAGGCAAAAAGGTCAGATCCTCTCATTCGTCTTGTGCTCCCAAGACTATCCCTTTTGGCGTTCATTCCCACCGGATTCGCGCCTGGCAACACGTGAACTTTCTACATACAGGTCCTTTCCTAGCTGAATACTGCCCTGCTTGGGAAACCAGTTACCACCGTATCTAGCCACCTTCTTTTGAAAAACCCATTCTTTGCATAAGCTTATTATCTTACAAGACCGCAATGTGCAACCCATTCACCATAGAAACGACGAAAACAAAAAAGCACAAAACCCATTGAAGCAAAAGCGAGCTACATTGATACTCCATAACTAGTAATTACAGAAGAGTACACATCATGTTTCATCTCCCTCCTGCCTTTATCAGCAGAAATTCAAAAGCTAACATTGCACGCACACATTGCATGTACACATCATTTAACCTACTGAACACCAAAACAAGCTTGATCTTAAACAAGATTTCAGCACATTAACTATTTGTACAATTCCTCCATGCTCCTCATCTAGTTAGCACTGGCTCTCTTAGCTCTCTTTGCAGCAGGAGACTTGATCGACTTAGGCAGTTTTGGTTTTGCAGCCACCGATTTTGTTTTCTTCGGCTTTGTAGGCTTCACCTTCTTAGTCCTCTCCGTCTTCCTTGTTGCCCTAGCCTTAGTAACAGTTTCAGCAGCAGTGGCTCTAGTAGCCCTCACCACCTTCTCCTTTGGCTTCTTGGTAGTTGCCTTCTCCGTTTTGGAGGCCTTATCCTTCTTTCCAGCTTCAGAGAGCTTATACGAGGCCTTGATTTTGATCAATTTTCCTTTCGTTGCAGAGTTCTTCAATTGGAGGGCTAACATTTTCCTGAAATTAGCAGGTAAAACCGTCTTGTGCTCGTCTTCCATGTACTTCGCGATCGCGTAAGGGCTCGATCCGCCTTTCTCATTCAACGCCAAGATTGCCTCCTTAATCATCTGCAGATAATCGCAATTATGAGAACTTGTTTAAACGATTAAATATATATAAAAAAAAAAAAACCTACTTTGATTTCACTTTAAGAGATTCATATAAAAAACAATTGAAGATATCAATTTGTGAGATTCAATAAATCAAGAAACGCCTCAAAAATTAGACCACCGCATATTTACTAGCCAAAAATAAAAAAGACCTGTAGGTAGATCAATGTAGAAATAGACCTTCGATACAACAAATAAACCAAGTCGATACGATATACATCAACATAAAGCATCAAATTGATGAAATGACCTGGAAATAAGGAGGATGAGCAGCAGTTTTTGGTTGCCTAGGCTTCTTCTCTCTTGGAGTACGAGGTTTCTTCTCCTTAACCGGCTTTAGCTGCTCCTCCGCGACGGAGCTTCAACCAGGGGCTGCACCTCCACCGGCGGAGCTGGAGCTTCAGCTTCTACGGCAGCTGACATAGTTGTAGAGAGAGAAAATGAACTAATCTGTTTTTTCTGTCGAGTGAACAACGATCAACAATAGCTAGTTAAGCTTTACTCGCTTGTGAAGCCAATAGGGCTGACTCGCTTATTAATATATGAATGTTGTAATCCGCGTGCATAAGAGAATTTAAGTTCTGATTGGTGGGTTTCGTTTGTTGAGGATTGCCAGCTTGGATTTGGAATTGATCGAGGACGTACACGTGGAGGGTGATCGAAGGTTGTACGTTACGGCTTTAGAGGATTCTTAAGAGATGAGGATGCGGGATTTTTGTGGATAGAATGTTCTAGAGTTGCTGTTTTGGTGTTAAATTATTGTAAGTGAAAATGTGAATGAAGACGGGGTTGTGTTTCCTCCTGACATTTGGGAGCAAGATTCAATGATTAAATTTGGTTCTTTTGATTGGAAATTTTGTGCAAGGTTTTAAAGAAGAAAGTGTAGGTCACAATGTGATTTATTTTAGATAAAATGGTCTCCATTTGGATGCAAATTTAAGGTTTTGAAGCTAAATAGTCAAATATAATATTATTTTTATGATTTTCTTCTATACTTATTGTAAACACCAATTTTTGTCATCTCATTATAATTAATGTTTTTTTTAATCATTTTTTTCTATTTTTCAGATATAAAAAAAAACATAATGATAAAAATAAAATAAATAGGAATAATACACTAATAATGAAAAATAAAAGTAAAAATAACAATAAAAAGTATTTAGGGATTTTTATTAAATTTTAGAATTTCAAAATAATATAAAATTAATAAATATTGTTGAGTTTATATATAATTTTTGCGTAATACAAAACCAAGATTTAGGTCGACTCAGCTAGCTTATGCGCACACCTAGGACACGAGTCGCAAGTTCAAATCCTAAAGGGCACTTTGTGTCGCTTTGCTTTTTTTTTCCCCTAAGTTGCCACATGTCAGCAATTGATTAGGCAACACAAGCGCACGTGCCTGGTGCGTACTCGTCTTCAACCTCCGTTCGAGATGGGTGGCAACATGGGAAGAATGGAATCCGGTTGTTTTGATTCGAATTTTAACATAAATCCAACAGATCTTTAACTAAAAAAAGATAAACATTATCAAATTAATACTAATCTTAACAAAAAAGTAAGGATTAACACAAATCAAAAAGAAAAAAAAAAGGGGGAGGGATAAAGATGGGTCTAAACCGTAAGTCTGATCTGAGCCTATCAGGAGGATTTACGCAAGTCTATGAATAAGACTCAACGAGAGGAGGAAGGATAAGCAATTAGAAAAAGAAAAAGTGGAAGAACACTAAGAAAGAAAAAAAAAAAAAAACCCTCATCGAAGTTCTCTCACTCTTTTAAAAACCCTCACCATAGCCACTAAAATCGTCGCCTAAGGTGGTTCTTGATAAAAACTACCACCACCATTAGCTTCCTCACCTCCAGAAAGCTCGAAAGCGCCTATTAATCGTCGTTGGAAAGTCACTATCAAAGAGCTCCAATCGTTCTGTGCGTGCTCAACCCGATTTAACTCGAACCACGATCCACTTTCGAGTTAGTCGAATCTTTCCATTATTTATTTATTTTATTTTATCTATTTACTATTATTAGTAAGAATATATATAAAAATACAAAAATGATAATAATAGAATAGAAAATATGAAAAATATAAATATGTATGTTTTTTTTAGGAATGTATTAATAGAACCAGATTTAGAGTTTTCTAAAAAAAATAAATATATATGTTTATTATAATTAATAAATATTTTTATCACTTAGAAACTTCTTTTCATGAAATAAATGAATGAAAATAATTGATGTTATTCAAAAATTAGAAATTTTAGTTTTTTTTTTCAAAATTAAAAAATAAAGCTTAAGCTTAGAAATTTCTTTAAATAAATTTAAATGATAATAAACATAAACCTAACATGTCGTAATTAAAATTAACTAATCCACTAAAATTTTATAAAAAGTGAACTACGGTCTGTTTGATCCCGAATAGCATATACGTAAGCATTTTTATAGGGCAACTTTAAAAAGAATAAAATCATTATTAATATAATCCTTATATCATTTTTTTTAAATATTTCCTTTTTATACTAAAAATGATATCATAACATAATTTAGATCTCAGAAGAATAAGGTGATAACTTTAGGGTTTTAATATGATAGCCCCCAAGCCGAGAATCTTTGGTTTTTTCTTTCTTCTTTTTTTTTTAAAAAAAAATGGAAATTACGTTGACTAGTTATCTAGATTAAAATTAATTAGCTCAATTAATTCTAATTCAATAATTTTTCCCAACTCTAATTGAGTAGCGAATCCAAATAAATAATAAAATCCCTAATTCAAGTCGATGATTTATATTGGATAAGCATAAAATCTAATATGAATCAGATTAGGGAAATAATATAAATTTTTTAAATTAGACTTGACACTTATTCTAATAATTTTATTTTCAAAATTTGTAAATCCATGACCTTAGGTTTATTACCTTAAGACCTTGGCCATGACATGAATATAATTATTCATGAATTATTAAATTTGAATTTTTCTTATAAAGTAAAATGCATAATTGTAAAAAAGATAATGATTACAATCATATCTTACCACAATATAAAGGTAAAAGAATAATGATTACTACTTGATTTTGATTAGCCACGATAGTGGATACAGGGATTACCCTTTATCTTTAACCTTCATTTTCATAAATTTATTAATCACTCCAAATAAAATCAATGTAATTTTGATTTGTTACAATGAAATAGATGTCCATATAATTGCAAAAAAAAATAATAATAATAATTATCCATTCATTTAATAATACAATTAAGAATTTATAATATTTTTTGGAGAACTTTTATCATTTAAAATAGAATATTTTTCAATTTCCTTTTTTTTCCAAATTTATGAAAATAACATTAGGTGTTAAAAATTGCTAAGGGGGGATTTAATTTAGTTGGCGTGAAAATGATGCTAAATAATTAAAAAAAGGAAAGAATCAAATGTAAGGGTAAGCTAAAAATTGGTGTTTGCAACATTATGATCTTGATATTAAAGTCAAGTTGAATTCCATGTCTTTTACAAGTTTTTATTTGAAACATTTTAATGATACCTAAAAAAAAAAGTAATGATTATAAAGTGAGTAAACGAGGTATGTGTAACCAAAAAGACACAAGTGAGCAAATAAATCTTAATGTCAATATGCAACCACAATATATGTGTGCCGGAAAATAATTTATAGAGCTAAAGTTTTGTTATCATTTTCTTTTAAATATAATTTCTCAAGCTATTCTTTTCAAAATTTAAATTATAAACAAATTGTTGCATTACTGTTAATATAATAACTCCTTTTCTTTTATGGTGAAATGGGTAGTTTGGTGAATTCATGTGTAGGACCAAATTTCGTTTTTTTCTCATAAATAATATAAATAGATAATAACTTATAATAGATGGTTAAAATTAGAATGTTTACATATTAACTGAAATCTACTATTAATTTGAACTTGATTCACCCAACTAATGATAAGACATAAAAAGGCCGGTCTATAATTGGAATTAGTTAGGTCTTGATTCTAAATTTTTTTCAACATGGTACTATATGAGGAAATATAACATATGCTTTAATAGAAATCATAAAAGATTATTGAATAATATATATATTTGTCTTCATGAGTTTAATTACAATATTAAATCTCTTATCCCAATGGTAATGGATCAAACGGTCAAGAGATGAAGCATCATAAATGTTCACTCTATGTGGCCTGTGGTGTGGGACAGGACATGACATGAGAGTCATGTCAAAGTTGTAAAACCGCAGAGGACAAAGAAAGAGAAAGCCCATGGAATGAGTAACACCAGAGACCACTGATCCTAATGAGGAATCAGACATAGAAGCTGACGTGGAGACATATCATAAATATATATATATATATATATATATAGACCTTTTTAAGATTATTTTAATGGCAATAAGGGTAACAACGATGGGCTGGGGTTTTCTCTGGCTACTAGCAAGCAAACGGGTATGATTTTGAAAATTACACAAACATTATTGTATTTGAGATTTTTATTTTTTTTTTAAAAAAAAAAGCGATTTGTATTTTCTTTTGATAAACACATAATTTGTGTTTTATAGGTACTTGTTAATTTTAATAAAGACTTCGTATGAACTTCTGATTAGATCATAAATATTATTGATTTGATAAAATAATATTATTAAATATTTTTTAATAAATCAATGTAATAAAAATACAAAAAATCAAATAAGAAAAAGAAAAAAAAATTAAAACTAATGACAACATTTGAAATTATCAGATTACTGGATGGATTCAATTAAAAAGAAGGCTAAAGTTTCTTCACCATAAAAATAGTAGGTACTTCTAGTTATAGGTAATTTCAAGTTTCAACTATTGGCAATATGATGATTTAGATAGCCCGTAATACCAGCTCGACAAGAATTAGCTACAAACATCAACTAACCAACAGCCTTATCTACATACATTAATTAGTTCAAAAGAATGAGAAAGGGACTAACAGAGCAAAAGAAAAGGGAAAAAAAAAATAGAAAGAAGAAGAGAATGCCTATCTATCTATACTAGCTCGAGAAGTTGCCTAAAAAAAAAGAGAATAAATAAATAAACTTAAAAAGAGCTTGTCTTTCCAACTAAGGATGCAACTAAATAGAATCAAATCAGTACACAATATTAAGTTTGAGTTCAAGTTTGATTAAAAATAAATAAAGTTTGAATTCAACTCGAGTTCGACTAAACTTTAAATTTAAGACCCAGCTCAATTGGCCTTTCAGTTGTCAAAACAAGATGATTATGAGAAGTTAGGATAAATATGAAAAGTACATATATTCCCCAAGATACATTCCATTGTATTTTTATTAAATAAGTATAGATATATTCTAAGAAAAATTCACTTGTTATAAATATCTCATAATACCCTCATTATAAATAGGTGATCACTCCACCAAGTAAGGAACTAAATACTCTCTCCATATACTTTCACTCTCTTTCCATTGCTATAGCATTTTTCTAACTTGAGCATCGGATTGCAAATGCCGAAAACAACTCCAACATTTTTATAGCTCATGTTTACTCATCTTGCAGGGCTAATCTATTCCACGTGAAGATTAGATCTAGCCTAAGACCCTTTTGCAACAAGAATAGTGATCAACACAACACTTGTGACATTTAAATCTCATGTTTGTAGATCTTCAACTAGTAATCCCAATGTAATGCACTTAACGTTTAAAACCATATGGTAAATGAGATTCAATTGGGAGATCATGATTCCACTTCTTGGTTATTTTGTTCAATAGCTAAGCACCTTCAAGATATTCACAATTCTTTATACATGTTCCTTCAACAAGGTCTACCCACAACAAGAAAGGTATCATGTTACCAACTAGATCCGAAATCTATGATTATTAATACGTTTATGCTTTTATAGGACTTTTGCATAATTGTAAATTAGGAGCTATTGAATCTTCTAAAACTAATGCTCAATGATGTCATGTAAACAATCCTCCATCAAAAGAATCAAGGAATTCTACTGTTAAGATTGTTGCATGCTGCCTTAAGGAGGTTTTGCTGCACAAGTCGTCTAAAACAATCACCAACTTGACATTTTCAAAAGCTATGAACTATTATACCACTATTCATTAGCTAAACTCTTCAAAACAAGAAAAGATATAGCAATCATATAATTTTTGATAACAAATCCATTTTTCACTAAGGTTAATTATAACCTTAAGTTTTTATATAGAGCAAGTCAATGCCTTAGATGAGAGAATCTTATACTTTTGACTTTATCCAACTTAAGCTAGAAATCAAGAATCCACAGTGTTGTTAGGCCATTCGGCCTTAAGCCTTAAGACTTAGCTCGGCCTACCTCTCAAATTACCAAATTAACATGCTTATGGGTAGTTGGGATAAATATAGAAAGTGCATCTAATCTCCAAGATACACTCTACCATGTCTTTATTAAATAAGTGTGGATATCTTTTAGAATAAATTCACTTTTCATAAAATATCTCACTACAATCTCACTATAAACAAGTGATTGCTTCTGCCAAGGTAGGAGAACAAATTTTGTTTTCTTGCACATTCTCTCTCTCTTGTTGCCATTACCCTTTTCTACTAGCATTTTTCTAACTTAAGCATTGGAGTGCAAATGATGAAGACAACTCTGACGTTGATAGCTCATGTTTGCTCATTCTTGTAAGCTTGATCGGCTACTATACAATGGTTGAATCCAACCTAAGACCCTTAACAACAAGATTAACAACTCATTTTATCTAAGACTATGAAAGAAGTTTAGCAGTTAACAAGATAGATTACAACACTAGGTAGGTTTCTGTCTAAGTTCACCAATAGATGCTTGGAATTGTAGTGCCCTGCCTCCTAGGGCCTATTCTTCTACATGCCAGTGCTTGAGAGACAATGTGTTTTACTATCCTCAAGTTGAGAATAAGGCTAACTAGAACCAAGCACGAATTAACATTAACAAATATTACATTCATATATATAACAGCGCAGAAACATCTTTTAGACATATAATATTAGGACATTACGTTGCCAAAGTCTAGCAAAGTAGCATAAACTAATCATAATAATTTATTATTTATTTATATTGTAGAAGCTTACCCTAGCTCTCATAATTTCCACCTTGAACCTATGCTCTAGTAGTATCTTCATCTTCATAGCTTGAGGTTAGACAAAACTAACCCCTTAACATTAAGCCAAGTGAGCAAAACAATAATAATATCAAGTGGTCATATTGAACATAACCAAGCATAGATCATTACAACATTCACTAGATGATAATGGATGTAATGATATGCCATGCTAATACACATGACATGTACTGGTCAATATACTAATTGAGCAAATAATGAGCAGCCCTTGGATAGCTCCCAAGCAAATATAAGCAGCACTTGGTGACTCTCAAGTATAATATGAGTGAAACTTGGTAGCTCATATTATTATTGTTGTTGTTGTTGTTGTTGATATTATTATTATTATTATCTAGATAGAAATTTGCTATTATTATAAAAAAGAATAACTTGATTTGCCAAAATCGAACCCAAGTGAATAGTGACTGAACCAAACTAACCATAGTGTATAGACCCAAGGTGGTATACTTTACTCAATCGCTGCATGTCGCTACAAGACAATATATAATGGAGAACATGTTAAGATATAAACAGTGTAGGACAATAAATTTAACTAGACTAATATTACCACAATAGCAATTCGCCTACATGCTTTGTCCAATTCATCTTGATTTTTCTTGGTTGAATCATCGTTTAATTCAAAAAAAGAAAAAAAAATTGCCCAATCAAGAATCTAATCTATAAGATCTATCTATTCATACAAAGATCTCTTCACTACTCCATCTATAACATTTTCAAATCTTGCATCAAATTGGGCTATCCAATTGTCAAAACAACAGCAACATATATGTATACACATATTTATATTCGATTCTAATTAAAGATTTCAAGCATTTGCAAGCATTCCCTTTTAATAGATTTGTTAAAAAAAAAAACCCAACATATTTAAAAATCTGTTTCAAATAATTTGGAGTTGGATCATATCATAAAAACTAATCTACAACACAACAAAAATAGAGTAGTGGAGTCTCGGATTTTGAGCTTACTTTCCCTACCACACAATGAGAGTCAAAGGCAAATTATTGGCCAATATTTATAGTATTCCACATGTAGTTTAATGTGATCGTGGTGGCTATCCAAGTGGTGGTTAAGGGTGAGAGATATCAAAGCTCAAAGTGGTCGGGCTAAAAAGAAACTTTTGATATCAAAATTTTTCTAAGTGCTATTGACAATTCTAGAGGTTAGTTTTGGGCACGATTTTCAAGGGAATGATGGTGGCTCCACTACGTTGGTGGTCATGTTTTGATAGTGGACTTAGAGTATTGTTTAGGTTTAGTCTTTGTTTCAAGATAATGTAGCTGAGTGTGAAGAAATGAGGAAGAAAAGAGTGGGTTCATGTTTGAGTTGTAGCAAAAGGAAAAGGGAAGAAGAAGAAGAAGAATAGTAATCTCATGTTGCTTATTTGATAGAAGAAATTTTGGTATATAATATATAATGCAGTTGCTTATGTTAGCAAGTGATGATGTGGGAGGACAATAGGAAGTAGATAGATCCTTGGAGGATTTTGCATGATCCTATTTTAGATTATTGTGATCTTTTCTTAATAGGCCGAATCAAGAAAGATATGCAATATCTACCCTTATTTATTATTTTTTTTCTATGTATAATTTATGCGTGTAATAGAATTGTTTTTACAAAATTTTTCAATGAAAATTTATGAGTGAGCTTGAAATAAATCTTATAATAAAAAAATGGTGAATTTAATATTTTATTTTTGTTACCTTATGTTTTAAAATACTGAAATTGATTTTAACGTTAGTTAGCCATTAGATATTGAAAACTCAATATTTTTTAGCTTATATATCATATTTGAACACTAAATTTTATATTTTTGCAATTCCTTAAACATATTTATTATTATTATTATTATTATTATTATTATTATTATTATTATTATGCGGATTTACAATAGACCGACTAGTATCGGGCCATCTTCGATAAGTTGAAGCACTTCCTTATAATGTCACCCATCTTATCCAAGCCTATCCCTTTTGAGGAGCTTTATTTATACCTCTCAATCAATAGTTTCACCCTTTCCTCTCTCTTCGTCCAAGCAAAAGGGAGAGAGCATTACGCAGATTAATATGTCAACTATGTCTTATAAGGCCCAAAGATTAGATATTCAGAACTTGAGAAGTTCACCATAGTTGTGGTCATTTTAGCAAGAATGCTTCACCCATACTTCAAAGTCTACCAAGCCATAGTTCTCATTGACCAACCATTAAGGCAAATCTTACAGAAGCCTAAAGTGTTAGGATGGATGGTTGAGTACACCTTGGAACTTAGTGCGTATAGCATCTAATACCAACTATGTGAGATGATTAAGGCATAGGTCTTGGCTAACTTCATTATAGAGTCGACTATGGAAGAAGAATCGCCTACCAATGATGATAAGCTAACTTGAAACCCTCCACGTTGACAGCTCGTCCACTTGAGGGAAGAGTGGAGCTAGACTTGTGCTATAAGGACCCCATAGTGTTGAGGTCCAATATGTTTTGAAGTTCAAACTCCTAACTTGCAACAACAAGGTTAAGTATGAAGCACTTAAGCTTCAAAATGGTAAAGGGAATAGGAGCAGAAAAGATTGAAGTTTTTCTAGATTTCTAGCTCATTGTCCAACAAATCAAAGGGGAGTACACCATAAAAGACGAAGGAATGACCAAATACTTAAAGGTCATGAAATCCCTTTACTCTTATTTTAAAGCATGGAACATAACTAGGATTCATTGAGCAAAAAATATAAGGTGGATGGCCTATGGAAGTTAGCTTCCACAATCCTCTTTGACTACGATAGACTAGTGTTTATTGAATTTCTGCTCCAGAAGAGCACAAATAGGTCCCGATAAAAATGTCTTGTCAATAAGACCTAACCTCCCGCAGAAACATCATGGATGGACCCTACCATTGGCTATTTGAAGGATGGCACATTACTTAAGGAAAGGAAGAAGGCTAAAGTGCTCATGCAAAAAGATACCTAGTAGACACTTATAGATAGGAAACTTTATTGAAAAGTCTATAACCTACATCTCCTCAAGTGCTTGAGATCTTCTGAGGTCAAGCACTTATTACAAGACCTACATGTAGAGGCTTGTAGTAACCGTATCATGAGCTACACCCTATCGATTAAAGTGCTCAAACTAAGCTACTATTAGTCCACTATGAAGAAGGATGCTAAGATATAGTGATGTGACAAGTGTCAGAAACATTCCTAATTGATAGGCAATCGAGTAGCAACCTCTTGCATTACCAATCCTTGGCCTTTTGCCCAATGGGGACTTGACATCCTAAGACCCTTCCCTAAGGCAATAGGTTAATGCTAGTATGTCATTGTGGTGGTGAACTACTTTACCAAGTGGCTAGAAGCAAAAGTAGTATCTAAGATCATTGAGGCTTAACGGATACTCAATCTCAAGGACTAGGAACCTGGATAATCTTAAATTGTATCATGAGTAGTTTAACTCTCAAAGTTATTTCATTGTAAAAGCTTCAATTCTAATAAAATTACAACTGCCTCAATTTTTCTCCAATCATGTCTTATTTATGCTTTACAATCATCTTATAAGAATACAAATTGAAAAAAAAAAAACTCAATTACATAAATGCAATTAATGAGTTAAGTCATCGCCTAATTAAGGTAGCAAGATCTTAAGAGCCTCCACTTGGTGATTAAATGAACAAAAACTTTAAGTCTTCCAAGGCAAAGCTGGGCGAACTCGTGTTCCATACCAATAAAGTGGGATACCTTCACTGACTAAACCTAAATCTAAACGTCGAAGGTGCTCCTGATAGGGGGACAAGTCCCTTAGTCGCATGTAACTTTTTATCATCGCATGACCTAATTTATGAAAAAAGAGCATATAAAGTCTTAAGCATACGATGACCAATAAAATAAAGATAAGGATAGAGGAACAAAGAAGATAGAAAAAAGAAGAAGTTAAATTTCATTTATATCAAGTGTCTTTACAATTGTATAAGTTAGCATATTGACCTCAAAAAAGAAGAATACAAAAAAAAAAAAGACCACTCAAGGTCCAAGTATAGAGGTTAGGGGGTTGGGGCTTGGTTCGGATCAAAAGTTGGTTCAAACTCACTATGGGCAAAGGGAAGAGTTGGACCCAACCTTTAAAGAGGCATAAGGTCTATCATTTGATTGCCTATGGAAGGAGGAGAAGGTACTTCTTCGTCCATTGGAAGAGGAGGAATGGTTTTGTCTTAAGTAACTAGAGGGGGAGGGAAAGGAGGCACTTCATCCCTATTCTAGGGCTCATTCTCAATTACCAGCTCAGCTAGCTCCATCTCTCCCCTCTCCTCTCTCCTCTAGAGAGGTATTGGGAGCTCTCACCCTCTCTTAGAGCCAACTGAGGTCATAGCCAGGGTCACGTTCGTAGATCCAATGTCTTATATGTCGTTGACCTCCTTCCATGACTTTCACTAGCAGCTTAGCCTTAGCATCGCTAACCTAGATCTCCCTCATTATCTCAAGTTGGAGCCTCTCCTTAGTTGTTCTCTTCAGCTCCTCTAACTCTTGGATATAAGTTACATGGTGTGTAACATCCTTCTCAAGCCATGTTATGCACTCCCTCATGGCCTTTTCATCAGCAGTAAACCTATCCAGCGCCACCTACATGATGTTCATGTTGCCTTAGGCATCCGTCAACAGGGCGTTAAGTTTTCCTAACTTTAACCCGGAGCTCCACCTCCCTTTGCTGGTATGAGGCCACCTCTCTCATGAAGTTGGAGATGCGATTGTTAGCTGCTACGAGTTCTCTCCACACCTTCTCTAGTTCATGTGAGGCCTTCTTCGCATGTTCGTCCGCTTCGGTTACCTTTTTGTTGCAATCCTCACGGACTACCCTTAGCGCATCTTGAGTCGCCTTCAACTTGCCCTCGGCTTTCCTAGCCCTTTGCAAATGAATCTCGTTACAACGGCCTTATGCACCCGTTCTCATATGCAAATAGGGAAGAACGTCGGATTGACTCACAGAATAGTAATAAAAGCCGACGAGTGTAAAGAAGATTACCCCAAAAAGAATTTCTGCACCCACGTCGCTGTCATACCGGAGACTGCCTCCTCAATTGATCACCTATATTACATCTCTTAATATGTGGATATGTTTGGTTGAAGACCACCCTTATAGTGAAATATTTGTAGAATTAATATGGTATTAATTTAGCATGATTATCGTAACTCATGGATGCATGACTTTCCCTCATGGGTTTGGATAAATTAGCCTTGAAAGAAAATATTGACTTTTTTTTTTGGGCTACTTTGCATAAATATATTATTTTTATTCATACAAATATATTTTAATATGGCTTTAATTAGTTTTGATTAAAGATAAAAAGAAAGTACTCACCACACCAAACTTTTCACACGGTCCTGCAGCAACAGCACAACGTGACGGTTTAATCTCCGCAGATATAACCCTTGATTAGAAAGCCTCTCAACCATAAAACAAATTGATTAGTTAATCATTTCATCGGTGATAGGTGTTCAAAGCATTTATAAACGGACCTAAAAGTTAAAACTTTTTTTTACTTTTAATAATATCTTTTATTAAATAATTTTAAATAAATAAATAAGTATGTTTTAGAATTTTTTACAAATGATTAAATGCACATGGCACCACTAACATTTCCCGAAATTCTTTCACTAAACCGGATTTGACGCGGTAGAGTTTTATTTTTAATGCACTAAACCGATGGAGTAACTCGTATTTGAACTTAAATGCCCAGATTGGCAATGACACGAGATCTACCCTTTGAATTTTTGCACCGGCACTTTTATTTTTTTTCTTTAATAGTAATAATTTAAAAATTATTAATATACAAATATAATCTTTCATTGTTCATTTTTCATTTGATTTGCTAAAATTCTCTATAGTAGTCCTGAAAAAGTATCAAACGTATTAGTTGAAACGTAACAACACTATGAAACCATAAAGCTTCAAAGAAAAAATATTAACATTTTAAAATGATTTTATGGATAAAGTAAAGAAGTCATTAAAAATAATAGCTTATTAAGATACAGACCAAGTAGTGATATTGGAGATACTAACATGGATGGTCCTTGATGATAAGGATGCTCATACAGGTTCCTTACTATGTCACTATCCTGTAATTTTTTAGAGTATAAGCTATCATATATCTGGAAGGTGAATAATTATAATAATAATAATAAAATAGCTATCATATATCTCATCTATAAATTTTCAATACTAAATATGATTAGGTTTACATACGTAAAGAAAATCCAACTAGTTCTACGTTACTTGTCACTCACTAGGATAAAACATCGTATCTTCAATTTCACTACTTGGTTTGTGTCCATTATATTTTCAATTTTTATAATTTATGTTTAAAAATGTTATTGATTTTTATTCTGAATATCATAATTTTAGGTATAAATGGTTATAATATATTAAACGAAAAAGCAAATGGAAAAAGCCCACATATCCATAAGAATACCCACAACCTATAAATTTTAGACAACAAAGACTCTAGAGTGGCTCCAATGGACCACAACACGCATGTTCCACTCATATTTTTTAGAACCTGTACTTATAAATTGGGGTTTTTTTTTTGTGGTCATACCCGCTCTATATCTGATCACCCTCAACTGGAAATATGGGACTAAAGGCAACTGGTTTCCTACCAACGACTGTCAGTCGGCCTTTTAGTTTATACAATATCGAGAGTCCACTTTAAAAGTCGGGCTCCATCTTAACAAGTTACAGCAGTAGCAGGCGGCAGCCAGCAGCCAGAACTTTTCGAACTTCATGTATCGATTTGGATGACAATATGGCCCATCTAAACTAATAGGTCACCTAGCCCTGGCATGATGCCGTACCGAACGAACACGCCCTGTATATTACACCTGCCATACAAATCGTATCCAGCAACCCGTTTCAGTTTCATATCGACTGTCAATTACCAAGGCAAAAGACTTTCATAGTAGGCTCTGGTGGCCAAGGACTCAAGGTTTAGACTATCAACCTAAGTTTCAGGTTTTTAAATAGGAATATATGAAGGAATGCAAGTTCAAACTTTTCTTATTTCCAAGCGCAATTAAACGGCCAATAGTTCCTATATATGGCCAACCTACAAGCCAACATGGGTACCAGGCTGTTATACTTTTCGTGCTAAACAGCACAAAATGCCACCATAGTATGCCAGGCTGACATGACACTCTGACGAAGTCATCCTGTCGCCCCCACTCTGGTCATATTATCTCCAATGTCTGCAAAGCAATGTTTGATGGAAATAGGATACTACCATAATACATGAACATACAGCAATTACTGGAATATCGAATTGACTATATTTTAAGGAAATAAAATGAGATTTGTTAACAAAAGAAAGAAAAATACAAGAAACACCGAAACAAGAGCTTAGTAACTACGAGTTATCTTAACGAAGAAAACACGAAAGAGCATCAACCAACCTTTGCTTCTGGCACAGGCCAGTGTTAGTTCCAGGATTCATTCAACCTTTACAAAGAGAGAAATACACAGGGTTGGAGCAGCTATGCCAACTTCTATAGTATCAACTTTCTGTAGCGGGCACCTATTTCTAGTCAATTCACAGAATTTCAAGTTCAACATTCAACAAATACCATGAAAAATTGCAAAAAAGAAAAATTCTAAAGCTAAGGCATATGGCAAGGGAAAAGGGAGCTATATAGCAAAAAGTTATGGAACCATAGAAAATTAGAGCAATCAAAAGACAACTTCTCAAAATAAGGATTAGGCAATGCGATGAAATTCTGTCTAAAAAAAACCCCAGAGGATCGTTTTATCTCTTGTAGTTATCAACTATAGAAGTATTAACACTAAAGTGTTATTCTCACTATGTGATATTTGCTACAATGCTGGAGCACTCATCGCACCAAATATCCTTAAGCTCAAGAGACAGATGGTTAATCCAATAACCCAACAGCTCCAAAATTTCACCATGTCCAAGCTCTCCAAATTGACAACTATATTGCCACTATTTAGAAACTCAGACAACGAAAACCCAGAATACTTATCCCAATTATTAACTTACACGTGGAAAAAGAAAAGGCAAGTGAGTTTACTGTCCTTCTATACTTGCAAACACCGGTAACCTTGAAATTGACCGATCCTTATTAATACTTTTTAACATTCATGCTAGCAATCGACGACAATGTCATTTTATGAGAAAGTTGGAATGCTAAGCATTGCTAATGAATGAAAAGTCTTTACTGTGTAATGACAATTGAAAAGAAGCAATCCCAAGTCGATTTAGCAAAGCTCTAAGAAATTAATGTCAAAAGACAGTCTTCCAACTCTTTTACTTCCATTGGGGGCAAGGTGTCATCAATCTAAGCTACCCCCAGGAACATGAATGTGACCGGCCTACTTTAACCATAAATTCCAAGCAAAATCACTGGCTTCTACACAAAACCAGAAATCAAAGGCATTCCACTCAATAACTTGTGTTTCACAGACTTACCATAGATTGTTACACAAGTAGATGGAACCGCAAAAACTTTCATAAACTTAAATCCAACTTTTTCCCAATTTCATTTACAAAAACAGGATAAGAGTTGAACCGACGACTATAAATTTATCACCTCAAACATCTGAAGCATCATCTATATAACAAACTAAATTTATATACAAAACACTTGCACGGCCACTGTGATTAAACAGTTTATCATGTTATTTCAAATTTTCCCTGTGGCTGCACGGTCAAGGGATGGCCTTCCATCAGTCATCCTTAGTTACCTGCCACCAGAGTCTCCAACAGAGAACTAAAACACAAAGATACTGACTCTTAGAACCACTAAACAGATAAATCTCATCAAAATTTATTCTTTTCCTTTCATGGTAAACTTTACTTTTACTCCACACAACAAAGTTACGAGCCATTTAATTATACAGCATCAAAGAAAAAGGTACCCCAACAATGAAGCTTAAAACTAAACCACCAAATGAACAGGGATATTACTTGTCCTTTACATGCTCAAGGGCGTAAATCAGAACTCTTAGAATATAAATTGACCATGATTTCTCATTGCAGCTCTCCAAAAAAACAACAGACTTTCAGCAAAACGAAAGTATTATCCATGATTCTGACTGATGTAGGGCATCCTGCGAAAATTTTCTTAGCAGTGCCACATGGCCTCCATACTTACAGGCACAACCTGGTAATTATATCTTGAGCAGCACTGATGTCATCACAACAGAATCAGTAATTTAAATAAGCACCATTTACTTTAACTTGTTATTCCATGACTTCACCAAATAGACCCCATGCTTATGTAGGCTCTCCTCTTCAGCAACCATACTTATTGGCCAAGGCCGGCATTTGAGCCACAGCATATTTTGAATAAATCAACAAACATCCTAAAATAAGTATAATAACTTCAAAGCCTGATTAATCTTCCACAAAATCTGCCAAAATTTCCTACAACAACCAGCATAGTAAAATTCCAACTTCCACATCAACTATATAGCAATATCAATGGTCGTGACTTATTGCCTCAAAAGTAGCATAACTCCAAAGTATTTCATCTCAAACTACAAGATTAAAGACCATAGAGGCAGAATCTAAGAATGAAGCACAGACCAATCCAGAACCTTCACTTCACATAAATACCCTAAACGTGTCCTCAAGCTGTTCCTGCGTAAAGGCATCTGAGAAAACCTATTCAATCCCATAACAGAGTATTCCCAAAACTACCCTCTAGACAGCCTACTTAAAATATTAAGGTCCATAATTTCATGCAAAAGGTAAAAATAAAAAAGCAAAGCAGGTGAAAAATCATGGGGAAGCAGATAAATAAGGCAAATGCTTGTAAAAGAAAGCTGCGGCTTCAACTAGGATTCTTGATGTAGTGGCATGTTCAATGCCTCCAGATAAGAAGCATCCAGCTTTTCCAGGATAAACCTAGACGAATACAATAAAACTTCAGCACAATAACTATAGAATTCACATGTAGTGGAAAGTAACATGGAATGCAAAAACTTATTACCATACATACCGTGTCTAATAGTAGTGGTCCCCTCCAAAAGGGGGTTCTTCCTCATAAAAGGGTGAGGGTGGGCCTCCCATGTACTGCAACACAAACAGTGCATTTGATTGATACAAGTATACATAATTGCAGCCATTAGATGTGACAAACAAGAAGTTCCTCTTACATGAGAGCCATAATGGTCATAAGAGTAAGATCCATTGCCAGCTCCATATGCATCTGAACAAGGCACAAGATAGATCAGTAATATAACTAATCGTTTGAATGGCCCAGAGCCACCCATCGCATGGTTCTTAAACCCGAACAGGCCATAGTCAAGGTCACTACCATGATAATTGCTTCCACAAAAATGAACTTCTGGATCACTATAATCAAATCGAGGACGAACTCTATCAGGTTCAAAATACTTGGAGTCCTGATCCTAAATAAGCAAAATTTAAAGCATTAGTGCACACAATAAAAGACTTGTGTCAATGAGAATACAACATCACACAGTCATCAAAGGAGATTGAGAGATTGGAAAAGATCCAACTACTGCATAAAAAGGGCGCTTTATGCCCTGTGGACTATCATCATAATAATATTGGTCATCAAGCTGCTGTCCACCAAAAGGTCCCTCGAATAGCTCCTCTTGGGAATAAGGCAACCTCCTAGAGTAAAAACGCTTCCCATGGCCCCTGATGGGAGCATTATGCCATTGCCTGTCAAAGGATCTGCCGGATGAGGATCCTGGGACAGCAGCTTCATGGTAATAACTAGTCCCAGCTGAACCCCTTCTCCCACCTACTGCAAAAGAGCAAAATGGGTAAAAAGTTTATATAATTCCAGATGCCAAGGGAGGACAAAGTAATGAAGATGTCTCAAACATGACAAGAACATAAATTATAACCTCGACCCAAAAATTGCCTCCCATGAAACTCAGAATACGGACGCTCAAAGTCACTTCGAAAACCCATTCTACCACCTTGACTGCGCCTACCTGGCTGATAACTCCTACCACGATAGTTCCCTCGATGGGGAGCATGTCTGCCCCGACCAAAGCTCCATCCTGTTGCAAAACACCGCTCTATGTCATACTGAAACCGCAAGTAAGCTACAAAGGCCTGTACAGATTCATGATTTACCATATCTAGGCATAGTTTCAACACCAGCCCGACCAATTCGAAATCCTCCACACATTCCACCCTTAATTGCTTGAGATTTAGGCATAGGATTTGAGAGCCTTGCTCTGACCTTTATCTGAATTCAAAGCCAAAATATATAAATAACGTTAATGCACCAGGACCATTAAAAAATATCTCTGGCAACTCAGTAGAATGGGTTTTATCATATCCTGAACAATACTTTTCTAAGAATATACCTTTAACAGGTGAAGGACAACAAGAAGCCATAGAGGTATAATCATCACAGAACATGGAACAGTTAATTGTTAGCATGTATGTCACCAATAAAGAGCTCTTCAGGCATACCTTTGTCTTTCCATCAACCAATCCTGAATTGATTATACCATCAACACAAGCAACAGCTGCCTCATGTGTGAAGAAGTCAATGAATGCAAAGTCTTTTCTTTTAGCAGTTGGCATGTTCCTAGCAAGCATAATCCGTACAATTTCCCCATAGCATTTAAGTTGGTCTCTGACACGATCCTCATCCCAGTGAGGAGGAAGCCCATCCATAAACACAGACTTCACTTGAGCCATGATCTCAGGATCAGGATCACGTAGAGGTTCAGCAAAGGCGACTTTAGCAGTCCTTTCTGGATGTCCAAATATAACATCAGGCTTTTGAAGCCTCCTATAAGCCATCATTGCATCAGCATGGCAAGAAAACTCAAGAAATGCAAAACCTCGGCTCAATCCTTCATGTTGAAAATCAGGAACAAGAGTAATATTCTCAACCCCTTGAACACTATAATCCTTCAACTTCTGCCTTATCTAAGAGCTCACAGCAAACAAAGTGACATGTCAACATCAAAAACTAATACACTAAATGAATTCAGACTTTTCAAAACTTACCGCTTCCTTTGTCCATGTATTGCAAATATTACCAAGGAATAACATATCATTGTCCTCGCTTGGTGCAGTCCCGCATCGCTTGCCTCGTATCTAAAGAAAAGAAAGAATTAAGTTATAGGTAATCTTTCCTGAAATGGTTGAACAGGTATTGACATTTTGCTTACAACAGGGTTTTTCATCTCTGCCAAGGCCTGCTGTGCGTGTTCCTTATTGGCAAACTGCACAAATGCATAGCCTTTGTTCTTGTTAGTTGCAAAATCCTTGTGCAATCTAATCTCAACAATTTCCCCAATCCTCTCAAAAACCCTCCTTACATCCTCCTCCACAGCATCACGGTCCAATCCACCCAGAAAGATTTCCCGCTCTTTCCTGATCTTTCGTTCCTTTGCAACTGCAGACAGCTCTTTATGCTCCTCTTCCATAGTATTGTATTCTTCAGCAGGATCATCTCCATCGTCCTCACCTAAATCATCATCTCCATGGTCTCCAAAGTCCACTCGGTCCCCATATTCCTCCATTCCATCATCATCATCAGAGAGCTCTTTTCCAGCTTGGACATCTTCACTTTGTAGGCCCAGTTGGGGATTCTCTTTCATAGGAACCAGCACAGATTTGTTATCACCATTATTAACCTCATTTATTTTTTCCTCTTCCATTTTTTCCATGACCTCTCCCTCTGCATCACCAGAACCTTCACTTTCAACTGATTTTGGGTCTTCTAAAATTTCCTCTTTCTTTTGCTTCAGCGAATTCTTGTTTTTCTCAAATCCACCAAGGTCTTTGATTGTCTGCTCACTGTTCACAGGTTGTCTGATCTCAGCAACAGTTTCATCTGCCTCCAGAGCATCTTTTTCTTTATCCCCTGATCCTCTAGCAATTTCAACAGCTTCCTGACTTTTTCTGATTTTTTGCTTCTTTCCAGTCTCATCTACATTCTTGACAGCAGAATTATCCTTCTCGTTACCATCAATATCGTTGGCATCAAGCTCATCCCTTACAGATTCCTCTGACTTAGACATCTCAGAGTTTGAAAACTCTGCTGAAGCAGAAGCCTTAGTTCTTTCGGTTACTTTCCTGCCTGTTGACTTCTGAGTAGCAGTCCCAACTTTTGTTGAAGGTCTCCCTTCATTAGCTTGAGCAACATCAGTAGCTGGGTTCACATCTTTAGCTGGATGCACATCAAATTCAGAATCCAAAATTTTACATATATAAATGTGTGAGTGTATGTGTATCATATGTAGCTCATTTTAAGAGCAAGGTCTCTTATGCAATTTGTTGATTCAGAACCTAAACCATAACACCAACACTCATCCCACTTGTCTCATTTGAATGTAAGGTAGAATGTGCGTTCTCAAATTTAAGAAGATGCACATAAAGAGAATAACTTTCTTAATCTCCCCAAATAAGAAATGAATAATTATAAACACTTGCTCCATCTAGTATGCAAAGTTGTTTCTCCTTAAATAAAGTTACTACCATATTCACAACACGAATAAGATTATGCAGAATTTGTGTTCAAAAGTATCCTGTAACATATATAGGTGATTAGCATCCTTGTTCTGGAAAAGCAAATTTTTTGCAGTAAAAATTTACTGGAAGCACTGAAACTTGCTTTACTTTTTCGTTGCAGTATCTCAGCCATACATGCACGCATTTAAATCAGAAACAATTAAAACTTCTCATATCACTGCTTCTGTTAACGTAGGTCATACTAAACTTACACATGTCCATGTCATGTATCCCTCAGCATCCGTACTAAATGATTTACAATACAAAAATTAAGTCAAATTACATCTAAAAACCATTACAGCCGCAAGAGTTTGATAAAACCTCAAAATCTAACACTCATCTTTTATTTTGGTCGAACTTACCACCAAAGTTTGGAACTTTGACATGTCATCACTCCCAACAATTACCATCCAAAATCTTATCTAAATTCCCTCCAATATAGTTGCTCCAGTTCATCTGACTATGCCATCTGACATGGCACAAATCCCTCAAAAAGAAAAATACCCACTTCTACCACTTAAGTAATTAGGGGTTTTTCTTTAAGAGCTTTAAAAAACAAATTGGCCGGTAGGTTTTGCCTGGTTTATTCTATATAAGACAGCCTAAAGTATCCACTAAAGAGCATTTAGTGATACTTTTGGCTGGAACTCGTTGAGAGTAGTGACACTGTGAAAAAATCAGGTTAGTACAATGAATTTTGATTTTTCACCATTTTTTGTGAACTGTATTGGATTTTAGCCATCAAATAACATGCATCCATAGTTGAAGCACCAGAATTTTATTTTTAAAAAAATAAAAAGAACAAATTCGGGAGCAAGCACAATATTCTATCAACTATCATTACAATACCATAAAGTAACATGCACATAAGTGTCTGTACTCTATTCAATTCCAGTAAATCAAAGCAGAAGCATCATGATTACACTGATTGTACAACGGGGTTGAACCAGTGGAAAAGGCACAATAACAGTTATCACAATTTGGACCAGGACTTGGGTTCGAACTTGGGACTACCTCTATACTTAAGGGCGGTTCATGTGCCCGGAGCTAGCCGGTCCAACAACGACCGCGCCCCCTCTTTATTGAAAAAAATAATAATAATAATCCGCTGATTCTAGTACAATCAAAATATCCGTACGCCCTAAGCAATAATAGATAACAATGAAATGGAACATAGTACGGACCACAAGGAGATGCAAAACGGCAATTAGGATTACCTGATGATGGTGAGTCTGTTTTCTTGGCTTTGATCGCCGATTTTCTCGCCGGCGGTGTCGTCTTTGGCGTGGCCGATTTGGAAGCATCGGTTTTTCTTGTTCTCATGATGAGAACTAAATTAAAACCTAAACCTAGCGTTCGTGAAATTGGAAAACTGAGTTGTTTCAGGAAAGGAGTATTGTCTTGAGTCTGCTTTGTGCTTGGGAGGATGGAGGAATAATGGTGGTGGTTAATTTATTGGAAAACTAGATATGCGTAAGTTGTAAACTCTTTCCCAAAAAATTCTGGAAAAGTATTTGTTTTGAATTAGCAGGTTAGAATATAATTTTAAAATATGAATGCGATTTCAATCATAAGTAAACCTAAGTACCAACCCACAATTTACCTTTAACTGTAGTTACAGTTTTAACCTGCGATTTAGTTAGGTATCAAATAAATTCCTGTACGAATATCGCCATTTTCTAGTAGACTCCATGCGATTTCTTTCTCATTTCTCTCTATTTTCTCTCAAAACACATCTAGAAAATACGATTTTTGACCTAAAAATTATAGTTTCGCAACTCTAACTCACGATTTCGATTTTTATTTAAGTAAGTATCACTTATTTTATGTAAAAATTCATTATAAATTTAATTAATTAGATATAATAATTATACACTATTATTATTTCTCTATATAAAATAGTATGTGTTATTATTAATTTAATAATAGATGAAAGTTAAGATTGAAAGTGTACTTGATATTTTACATTGTTTCATATCAGGTAGTGAAGAATTTATAGGATTTGCTCTAATTTATAGTATTTACCCAAATTTAATAAAATTTGGCCTAATTGGTATGATTTGCTCTAATTCGTAGAATTCACCCCAATTTTAGTAAATTTGTACTAATTTGTGGAATTTACTCCAATTATATTAAATTTGCCTAAAGTTATGGAATTTGACCCAATTTTAGTAAATTTGTCCTAATTTATAGAATTTGCCATAATTTGTAGAATTTACCCAAATTTGTAAGATTTTTCTCAATTTATTAAAATTGTCCTAATTCGTAGAATTTGCTTCAATTTTAGTAATTTTTCCCTAATTCACACAATTTGTCCAATTTTAGTAAATTTGTCCTAATTTGTAGAATTTTCTATAATTTGTGAAATTTTCCTCAATTTAATTAAATTTGCCCAAATATGTAGGATTTGCGCCAATTTTATTAAAATTGCTCTAATTCGTAAAATTTGCCATAATTTGCACAATTTTAGTAAATTTACCCTAATTTGTAGAATTTGCTCTAACTTGTGTAATTTACCCCAATTTCATTAAATTTGTCTAATTTTGTAGGATTTAACCCAATTTTATTAAAATTGCCCTTATTAATAGAATTTTCTCCAATTTTAGTAAATTTTCCATAATTCGCACTATTTGCCCTAATTTTAGTAAATTTGCTTTAATTTCTAGAATTTGCCCTATCTTAAATAATTTAACTCAATTTTGTGAAGAAGGCGAAGTTTGTGAGATTTGCGATATTTGCCCATAAGAATATCGTATATGGTAAAGATAGACCACATTATGACAGTCAACCTATTAAGACAATTAAAGTAAAGAAGGATGTAAGGTTCAGAAAATTATTATTCAAGATATGTGCAGCAATTAAAATTGATCCTACCTCCTTCCAATTGGAGGTGTTCTACAGGTAGCTGGCAATTTTTAACTTTGGTTATATCCGGCCACAATATTCTTAATGCCAATCACAAATGATGATGACGTAGAAGCTCTTATGGAATTTGCTCAAGCTATAGGTCTATTGTTTATCTAGGAGTTGTTCATTAAATTAAGTCATAATGTTCCCACTTAAGGTAAATACATAAGTTATGAGACTACAATGCCCCCTAGTAGGGTCAAGAGTGCACGAATGTTGTGGCATCACTTGAACAAACCGATGATTTTCCAAATAATTATAGATAAGACAATGAAATGGATTTACCCATCGGAGATGCGCTTAGGAGGGAGATCGAAGAGGTTGACAATGAAGTATCTATTGATTCTAAAGAAGAAACGATAAATGAGGAGGATGAAATTGGTGTATCCTGCATGAATATTTAGTTTGACAAATCTAATGATCCCTTGCCTCTAGTGTCCCGAGAGGTTGCTATCGCACACACTATTGTATCTAACTCTCCAACGATGGATTCCATAACTCTATCCTTCGAACATCCTATTTCGTTCTTCAATAGAAGGGATGGTGGTGATGCGTAAAAACATTCGAAGAGAGTACTCAATTTTCAAATGACTTGAGCTTTAGTGATGAGTTGAGAAAAGGAATATGATTTGCCTTAAAGTCTGATCTAATATACGCAATGAAGGCATATCATATCATAATTATCGTATAGGCGAGTCTGATAGGAAGGTGTGGCATGTTGTCTACATTAAGAGGGATAGGGGATGTAGATGGCGACTTCGTGTGTGCAAAAAATGGATGGATAGGGATTTTGTAATTACTATTATCAAAGAATCGCACATATGTATCGATTGCTTGTTGAATCAAAACTATCCCCGATTAAACTCAAGCTTTATGGTACGTTGCTTATTGAGTCAGGTGAAGAATGAACCTGATATAAAGGTATCTATGCTAAAGTAAAATATTCGTGATACGTTCGGGTATCTAGTGACAAGGAGACGGGTATGGGATAGTAAGAGGTGAGCAATCGAAGTTGTATACAAAGATTGTGATAAATCATACATGAAGTTACCTAAACTGTTAAATGCCATCCAAATTAGCAACCCAAGTACGCATGTGGCGTGGCAAGGTTGGCCAACTGTAAAGGAAGGAGAAGTGATCTTCCGGAGAGTGTTCTAGACATTTGGTCCATGTGTTGAGGCATTCTAACATTGTAGGCTAGTTGTCAGTATCGACGGAACCTTCTATAATGGGAAATATGACCACAACTTTCTCATCACATGTGGCATAGACGGTGTTAACCACATAGTCCCTTTGGCATTTGCATTAGTAGATAAAGAATCATTTACCTCCTAGTCATGTTTTTTAGTGTTGTTAAAGGAACACATTGTCAACAATCGTCGTGACTTGAAAACGATATGTCTAATATCTGATTGACATGCAAGGATAATAGAGGCAGTTAGGCACTGTGATGTTGGATGGCAACTCCCCTTCGCGCATTATTAGTTTTGCATTCACCATGTGGCTAGTAACTTTAACTTGAGATTCAAGAGTGCCTCACTTAAAAAACTTGTCATGGTAGTAGGTTTTTAGGTGCAGGAAAAGAAGTATGAGTTTTACATGGAGGAGTTGAGAAAAATAAACGAAGCTTCCCCCAACTACTTTGCTCGCATCCCTAAATAGATGAATGCACGTGTAACAAATGGCAAATGCATAGAATTCCTTGTTCACATGCTTTTGCTGCTATGTCATATGTTCATGTGGACGATATGCAGCAAACCCTTATATACCGTACTAGTAGTAGATGGCTAGATGTGTAGTACCCATATGTTCATCTGGATTATAGACTTACTCAAGGTAAGGGTAAGCCTCGATCAAAGTGATATCATAATAAGATGGACTTTAGGGAGCCATCATCATAAAATGTTTGTGGTTTCTATCGAAGGGGGGGCCACAATAGAAGAAGTTGCCTAAATGAAGGGGGTAGCAAGGTTCATGTGTGCTAGTAATCGTTATTTTCAGTAACAAATAACGCGTAGCTTTCTTATTGTTAGTTGAAAAGAAAAATTGTTGTAAAAGTTTGAAAATGACCTAACTCTTTATTGTCTCTTATGTAGATGGATTCGGGCCTAATAGATAGATCACTCCTCATATTGTAGGACACCTATTGCTCAGAGGCTGTTTAGAGGAGGTAGGTATATTATCGGTTTCCACTTTCATTACATTATATACTAATGAGTCACACTAATCGTACTAAATTTGCTTTATTTTTAGGAGGATGCTTGGTTAGTGTGTTGTAAACGAGAGGCCTCTCTAAAGACTCTAAAGGAGAGATTGCACTTTGACCGGTACATGACACCTTATTTGCAGTAGGCTGGCTTTTATGGGGTGTCCCAGCTTACATTTATATAGTTGGACTGGCACCTCATTACAACTCTTGTGAAGAGGTGGAGATCGAAGACACATACCTTTCAAATGCCATGTCAGGAGCTGACAGTCACCTTACAAGATGTGGCAATGCAGTTGGGTTTGCCCATTGATGGGCATGTAGTCACCGGTGTCACCAACTTGCACTAGGTAGATGAGTGTGAGCGCCTGCTCGGAGTTAAGCCTAACCTTCGTAATATCTCTGAGGGATGATTGAAGATGTCATGGTTAAAGAATTCTTTTGGGGGATTATCGAATGATGTGGGCAAGTTATCTATCATGCGATAAGCATAGACATACATCCTCTAGCTTATGGGTGGACTTGTCTTTGTAGATAAATCTTTTAGCCTAATCTACTTAATGTTTCTCCCACTTCTTGAGGATTTTCAAGTGGCAAGGTAATACAGCTGGGGAGCAACATGTTTATCCTAGTTGTATAGATTTCTATGTCGTGTAGTTGAAGCATCCACGTAAGAGATTGGAGGAGTAGTGATTCTTCTTCAGATCTGGGCTTAGGATCGATTTCCATACCTCGCCTCAACTTGGTGCCAGGTCTACATCCCCTATGATGCTCCTTTAGCATGTCACTAACATACCATGTTTAATGTCACTCATATCCTTGCCCAATACCAAGATGCTCTAGATCGATAGACACTTAAGCAAGTATTGTACATTACTTGATTTAATATTGTTTACTTTATTTGTCTATTGTTCACTAAATAACTTGATTTCTTATAGATTTGTTGGATACCATACATACATGAGCTCTTGGAGCAACTTCCCCCTTCTTGTCAGGAGGGGAGCGATATTTGGTGTACTAGGGTGCCTCTAATTTGCTTTTATATTATGGAGTGGCACTAACTTGATCAGGTGATGAGGTAGTTCGGTGGGATCTAAAGGATTCACAATAGTGTGACATGTCTCTTTCCCTCCATAAGATTGATCTTAAACGGAAAACTGATGAAGATTGGAGGAGAAGACATGCGTTCTCTATCTAACAATGGAAACAACATCGATTCTCTATCGTTTAGCTAGAGTTCAACGACACATTGCTAGGTGGGGTAGATCTTACATATCCTTGGTACCATAGTGTCATAAGATGGTACAATGGCCGAATCGGAGCGATGTTTGGTGCCCTATTAAGTCACTTTAACCATATTATCATACTATTATGTTTTCTATATTGTATTATTAAAATGCTTTATTTTCCATGTAGTTGGATTGTTTCGCTTGTATTGTGGTGGCGGATTCCCTAGAAGAGTCCTAGGTTATAGCATCTGCTAGGCGGCATCTCCTCTGAGGTCATAGTAATGTTACATCATTCTCTCCAAATCATCAAAAGCACCATTAGGAGATGCCTCCGCCTTGTGCGACCTAAGAGAGAGGACGGGCTTGTGCTAGGGGTTATCGTCAACAGGAAGTGCAAGATCGGTCTCCTAGCCCTCTTACAGATGTCCTACCCACTCACTACTCACCAGTGACCCATCCTTCACCATATTACGATGATCCTACTTTCAATGTCGATCCGATGGAGTTTTACACACTTGATGTCCACATACCATATACGTCTACGGTTACTCCACCTGCTCATTAGAAGGAAAAGCACTTAGTTACATAAGATATGGAGGGGGGAGTTACATAGGTAGATCCTCGATATATTTCATGAGATGTGCCACTATTCTAGACCTTGACCCATCCTAACGTCGGAGGACTTAGCAACTCTTGCCAGATTGGAGAGAGTTTAGCACGAACTATATAGAGACATTATAAGAGATGATGTCGACGGAGGGATTAGATATATATATATATATATATATTATATGTTTGGCTATGTAATTATACATTACTTTTTTCATTTTCTTGAAATGTATATGTACTTCTAACTTTATTTACTCTTTAGATATATAATTTTGCTTGTACAATTTATAAGACTTGATGAAATCATTTTCTATAATTGATTTATGTTTCGATAAACTTCATAATTATCATAAATTTATCCTTTTGATAGGTTCTTAGTGTTATATAGAATTGGGGAAATAATTTTATTTCTAAGTTCATTTATTTCCAATTATGACTTCATAATTGTCATAGGTTCATTAATTTTCAAAGGTTTTACTAAATCCGAGAAATAAGTAAATAAGTGTCACGAAATTTAATAGAAATCGCATGTTAAACATGCGACTTTTGCATAAACCGCATGTTAAACATGCGACTTTTATTAAAATCGCAGTCTTAACCTATGATTTCAAAACAGTATTTTGAGATAACTTTTTCCGGTAACCATTTTTTAAGAAAAAGTTTGCCCTGTCGTGGTAAACTCACACATATCTCTTAATTACAATATATAAGCTCTAATGATGCAAAGGTGCACGTGTGACATAATGTGGTTGGTTGTTGGGTTTGTATGTGATTTTTTCTTTTTATTTATTTATTTTTTAAGGCCTATTTTGTTGATCTTATTTTTATCTCTTTGGTGTTTATTTCATACATATTCAAATTTGACCAATTAGCGGAAATCACATGAGATCTAGATAAAAAAATAAATAAAAATACAATTACATATGCACCTTAATTAGAAAAACTAAATCCCTAAACTCTATTTTGAAATATAATTGAATCAAATGCAAATCAGATAGTGCTAGCTTTCAAACAAATATAGATTAAATAATATTACATACCAGATATAGACAAAAAAATAAACAATCTAAATAGACTTTTTTTAATTAGTAAACCTTTACATTGTGTTTAGCAAATTTTGATATAAAAGAAATGGGTAGAAATAAGTAAAAAAGAAAAGAAAAGAATGAAATGTAATTTTTATTTTATATTTGGTAACTTATAAAGGAAATGGAAAGAAATAAAGCGAAATGGGGTTAATAATGAACAAAATTGTCCTTGTTATTATTTTGATAAACATTGTCATAAAGGACAATTTTGTAATTACATCTCATTTCCATCATTTGATTTATTTCTCTCCAATTTTAAAGAGAAAATGAGTGGAATTTAAAGTAGAAATGTTTCCACTTATTTTCTTCCTTTTCTATCCATTTCCATTTGTTATTTAAGTTACCAAGTATGCAATTTCTACCCAATGTCCTTTTATTTCCACCATTGTCTCCCATCTAAACATAGTGTTAAAGTCTAAAGAGTGTAGTCTCCAAATTTTATTGATGAAGATTGGAAGAGCGAGAATAAAAGATGGGGCTGACGATTCGAGATTTACATTAATCTGAAAAGTGAAACTTAACAAATAAATAAAAGAGTATTACTCTAGGATGATAAGATCTGTTTAACAGTAATTTTACAAGGTAGGCAATCTAAAAGTAGTAAGGTGGCATTTAGTTGATATAACTAGATAGTATAAGGAAAATAGGACATAACTCTATATAAAGAATAATATAATCAATCTTCTTATACTATGTTTGATTTCCACAATATAGGACACAAACTTTTGTAATGATATAGAGTTATTATTTGCATTAACATGATAACTTACTGAAAGAGTTTTAATGTGAACACAATAGCTAAAAAAATGATGATGATACATAGAGATATTTTTTGAGTTTTCAAAATGTGTTTATTTTGTCCAGTAAAATAAAATTTTATACCATAAAAATTTATGGTATAAGTTTTTTATGTTTTGTCTAATACCTTAAGACATCATTTATTCAATGACTTAGTTCACTATGCAAACCAATACAAAGGGTTAAGGATATTGTCCAATTCAGTACCATAAAATAATGGTAACCAAACACTACCTAAGATATTGAGATTTATGGAATAAAACTAAGGGAGAGAAACTCCCAACACACAAAAAAAAAAGAGAGTTAGGAAAATTTGTGCTTAACTAAATACCTATCTAAACTAAACAAAAAAAAAGAGATCAATACTCTTTGAATACTAAAATCAAAGGAGGAAAATAGAAAAAGGTAGATCAACCACCATTACAATAAACACCAATGAAAACCAGTTCAGTAGATACAAAATGAAAGCCTTTTAGACTAGCCAAGTATCCTAGGGCTAGATGTATGATTCTACACAACTATCCACTTTTTGGATAAAAACTATTTTAGTTTAATAGTAGTAATATTTCACCACCTTTTCTTCCTTTCAATCCATTTCCACTCCCACTTTAAATAAATAGACATGAGATTTTCACCCATTTTCTTCCATTTCTTTTCCTTTCCATTGATGGCTACATTGTTGATCATTTTGGTAGATTAGTAGATGAAAAAAAATTTTTCTAGTATGTTCATAGAATCAATAATATCAAAAGATAATTGTTGATAAAGTTTTTTGGGCATGAACCCTTAAGACTTAACTTGACCTACCTAGGCCCTTGTCTAAGCTCTACATGTGTAGGTAGGCTAACCTCCTTCAAATCGATAGAGCATAGAATGTTAAGGCATAACCTGCATGTCTCGACCTTATGCTTAGCTCGGATACGCACATCCTCACAATAGATAAGAATGAAAGGCATAGGATAGATAAGGAAAGAAGCCGATAAAAAATATAACTTTCTCTAAATCTGAAAAGGATATCGAATATTAATACACTTTTCATATCAAGATCACCCCCAATCTCTATAAATAGAGGTTAGGGGCCACTAGATAAATGACTTTTAACTCTCAACTCTTTTACTATCTTATATTATCATCAGACATTTGTATTGACTTAAGTATCAGAGTATCTATGTTGGAGTAGCCTCTAACACCCCTATAGCTTGATTTCTTCTTTTTTATAGGTGATTCAACTACCCGTAAAAATCCAACACAACATTTAGCACTGTCTTTGTGATCCTACTCACAACTGTATCCATGGCACCTAGATTAAAGACAACCAAATCTAAAGAGACCATGGACGCCTTGGCAATGGACCAAAATTTCCAAGCTACAATGTCTCAACAACTAAACCAAAACATAAACACCAACCCCTAGCAAATCGATACTTAGCGTTTTCTTGATCTAGAAAATCTATGTAAAATGCTAGTGGCCCAAAATGAAGTCATTCACAATGACAACATGAGGCTTCAGGCCTGAGTGACAAAATTGAAGCGACTCAACAATAGGCTAAAACTGGAGAATGTATCCACCCATTCTCTAGAACCATTACAAAACTTCCTTTCTCTACCGCCACCAGTAGCACACACCAAACAGGTGAATCAGCAAGCTAGATCTGCGAAACATCACAATTGTTCTCCTATTGAGCCAATTCTACTCGTAGCATTTTAAGGAAGAGCTTGATCCCCCTCGATCCTGCTAGTTGTGTCACGTAGTCACAACAATGCTCCAGCTTGGAATAATTGAACCAAGTCGTCTGACACTCGTACCCAAGTTAACAAATAAGCCAATAGCATGGACATTGACTAAATTGATGACTACATCGAATGGCTCTCTCACCTAAAGGAAAGCAAGCGATATGCTTAAGGAGAAAACCACTAAGATATCATACAAACTCAATAAGAGACAAAATGGAATGATAAATTGTTCGATCCACCACAAACGTGACTCACCGATGATAAAACGAAGGTTGAATGGATTACCTTGATATAACTTATAAGATAATTCACTCGAATTACTATTTATGATCAATAGAATCAATAAAAGTTGGAGATGAGTGAAAAAAGACTTAATAATAATAATAATTCACTAATGAATTGTCATTAAGGTTTGAATACGAAATTTAAATATAACAATGGCAAAGTTGTAATTAATTAAAAAGAAAAAAAAGACATGATTAGTGAACATCCTCAATACGGTCATGTTGAGTGATCATGTTCTTTTATGAATGACATAACCGTGATAAAGTCATGTTGAGAGGTCATGTATCTCCCTATTCATATGCAATGAGCGACACGACCTCAACACGGTCGTGTTGGGTGGTCATGTATCTCTCTAACCTCTTATTATTCTTCTTTCGTGCCTCTATTACAACCGGTGACACAACTTTAGGACTCCACTTAGATCACAATTAAAGTCTTACAAACATTGAAATCATGAAAAGAATAAAATCTAATAAAAGAAACTCGTCTAGCAGTAGTTAATCATATATGTTCCCAAGTTTAAGTCTTTAAAGTTCTATTGCACATGCTCTAGTGATGGATCTTACAGCTTGATTTCCATCATCCATATAATTCAATACCTCTTCAACATAACTCATGATCCCACTTCTTGCCAAGATCCTCAAATTTAAACTTCAAAGCCTTCTAGTAATCATTATAGATTGGGTTAATAACTTGAAGCTCATTAGCAAGAAAGTTTATCCCTTTACTCGGTTCTCTTTTAACCAAACTTCCTTTACATAGGCAATCTAAGAGGAGGTTTTACCACCAAAACTTTGCTTACCTCAGCTAGACACCTATGTTGGACCTATCGATCCAAATGATCACTATGCCACTTTTGGACAATAATGAACCCGCATGGCCTCAGTGATGTAGTCGCTTGCAAGGCTTTTCCAAGCATCTTACATAAGGCTACTTGAACTTAGTATAATAATTTTCTAGCCAACTCCATTTCTTTGTTCGACGAGTTGGCTAACAAGTTCCAACAGCATTTTTTGGCAAGCAAGCTTCTTGTGAAGAACTCATCTACCTTGAACTTAATTAAACAAGGTTACAATGAGTCAATCAAGTGATCTAAGCCAAAAGATTATAGCCATATTTTGAAGCTTATCAAGTGATAGTCTTGACCAATTAGCCACTATAAAATATATTGCACAAGTTGGACACATCAGGTTAGATGATGAAGTATGTCTTAGAGCGTAATGCTTTTAAGATACAATACCAACCTAGAGAGGTGATAAAGGCTCAAGTCCTTATAGATTTCATCATAACATATACAGTGGAAGATGAAGCATTATACGACAATGACAAACCATTGTAGACTCTCGACGTTGATGGCTTGTCTACTCAAGAGGGGGGGTGGGGGAGTGGAATTGGTCTTGTATTGTATGGACTATAGGAGGCCGAAGTGTCATATGCCCTCAAATTCAAATTCCTAGCAAGCTACAATGAAGTGGAGTATAAAGCCTTGATTATAAGTCTTAGATTAGCGAAGGAGATAGGTGTCGAGAAACTGGAAATATACTTAAACTCCTAGCTCGTTGTCTAGCAAGTAAAAGGAGAATGTACAGTTAAAGATAAAGGGATAACTAGCTACCTCCAGGTCATACGCAACCTTATCTCGAAGTTCCCCTCTTAGAACATCACTAAGGTTCTTCGAGCTGAGAACTCTGAGGCTAGTAAGTTATCAAAGCTTACATCCACGAGCATTCTTAACCTGGACAAATGGGAGAAAAGGGTTTTCATCAGGTACCATTTAGAGAAAAGCATTAAAAAGAAATAGACTCGGGTCATGGAAATACATTCTACACCAACCGAGCATTGCTAGATTGATCCAATCCTCAACTATTAAAAGACACTCTCCTTGCAGGATAGGAAGCGGACTAGGAAGTTTATGTACAAAGATGTAAATTACACTATCATTGATGACCTCCTCTACAAAAGGGGCCTAAGCACTCCACTCCTCAGATGTATTAGTCTTGAAGAAGGTTAAAGGTTGTTAGATGAACTACACGTGGGAGTATGTAGCGACCACTTCAAAAGTCGAGCTTTGTATATTAGGGTACTCCGACTCGACTACTATAGGCCTACTTTGAAAGAAAATTCAAAGCAACTTGTACAAAGATGCATGCTATGCCAAAAGCATGCACCAATAGAGCATGCTTCAAGCAACCACTTACATTCCCTCACCAATCCTTAGCCCTTTAACCATTGGGGACTGGACATTTTGGGATTGTTCCATTGAGCTTCCGGCTAGTAGTCATTTATTATTATCGCTGTTGACTACTTTACGAAGTGGGTAAAAACCAAAGTTGTAACCAAGATCACTGAAAGGAACATCAAAGCCTTTATTCTCAACAACATCCTTAATAGATATGGAGTTCCATATGTGCTTATAATAGATAATGGGACACAGTTCGATAGCTAAAGGTTTAAAGAGTTCTTTGATGAGCACCACATCAGAATCCATTACACCTTAATAGTACACCCTCAATCAAATGGGCAAGTTGAAATTGTGAATAAGATATTGCTCAACAGTTTTAAGAAGAAAGTGGATCGGGCTAAAGATAAATGGGCAAATGAGCTTTCTACCATCTTGTAAGAGTACCAAACTACACATAAGACCTCCATAGGGGAAACTCCATTCAGACTTACCTTTGGCTCAGAAGTCGTCTATTCGATTAAACTAGAGTTTCCCAATATCAGAACTTAAAGTATAGACTTGTTAGTTAACCAGGTCGAACTCCAAGCTAACCTTGACATAATAGAAGAGATTTGAGATATTGCATGGATTCGAGTAGCGGTATATCAATACTAAGTTACCTGTTACTATGATAAAAAGGTTAGAAACAAAACTTCCTACCAAGCAATTTAGTATGTAGGAAATTGGAAACGAATGGATCTTGCGAAGGTTAAGGAAAGCTCACATTGAACTGGGAGGATTCAATCAGAGTTGTTGAAGACCTAAGCAACAACGCATATAGACTGGAAAGGCTAGATGACCAATCTATTCCCCGAACATGGAATGCCAACAACCTTAGGCTTTACTTCAATTATTTTCCTTTTGAAACATTTGTAAATTTGAAATCAATTAATAGTGTTATTATTTTCTATAAATTCAAATTGATTATGTGTTTATATACCCATGTTATACAAAATTAATAAGTCCTAATCTCATTCGAGGTGAGTGGACTCCTTGTACTTATCAAGTCTAAATCTATTTGAGATAAACAGACTCTTGATTGCACCTAATCTCGATTTTACTATGGTTAATGGACTTTAAAACACATCCAGTCCATGCTTATATATACAAGCAAACGAGGTCTTGATAATATTATGTTCGAGTCCCTTAGAGGGTGAATGAACACCTTTGCTCTTAAACTACTACGAAACAATTAGAGCACTTGACCTTTATAGTTCCATTAAAAACATTCACAAGAAACTCATTGATAAGACTTAAGTTAGGATGTCTAAGAGCTCCCTAAAAGTGCATATTTATCATGAACGATAGTTTAATAAACAAATCAAAGTAAAGAAAGTGAGGTGAAAACAGCCATGAAGAGCTAAGCATTAAGGAAACCAAGTAATCAAATGTCAAGTACAAATTCCTTCCAAGCCAATAAGAAGGTCTTTCAAATGTGAACAATTATGGCACGTAAAGAACAAAGTAGTGAAATACAAAGTATAAACATCAACATTTCCAAAGGTTAATCATGAGGTCTACCAAAATTACAATTTTAAAGTTGGCATACTGACTTGAAAAATAGAATCTATGAAATAAGAAATAAAGTCTCTCAACTCTTGAGGGAAGGGATGATTAAAGCCTCTATGATTACATCCACCTCAATCGTAGCGATCTTCTCAACAAGATAAGGCTTGGAAGGTGGTGGAGGATCTTTAAGAGGAGCTAAGCTAGGAAGAGGAGAAGTTGTATCCTTAGGCTAACCTTGACCTTGGACTTGGTCTTGATCTTAGTTTTGATCATTCTTAGGGCATTGCTCTTGAGAAGTGTCCCCAAGCATGCCCTCACCGTCTTTGTCACTACCTTCATTGGCCCCTTCCCCAACACCCGCTTTAGGCTCCAATGTGTTGTTGTAGAAGGAGAGGCAACTGAGGTCGTACTCTAGGTGCACTCTTAAGATCTTTGACCTAGCCATTTGAATACCTTAAGTCCACTTACAGTCTTGAAGGTTAGCTCACTCTTTATTGTTCATAATTTTTTTGAACACCTCCTTCTCCATGGTAGAGTGGTTGACCTCATTGACTACACTAGCTTCCAGGTTTAACAGTTGAACCCTGTCTTGCTTAACCTCGAGACGAAGTTGTTGGACTTCTTCCCCGAAGAACCCACTCAACCTTAGCATGACTGTTTTCCTTGTCATAGGGCTATTTGTGTGCTTCCTTTAGTTGTGCAGTGAGTTTCCTGTTCTCCTTAGTAAGGCCTCAACTCAACTGCTCCATATCATTGACCTTGATGGAGAGTTTAGCATTTGTCCTAGCCTTTAACTCTACATGGGCCTTTAGTGTGCCCAGTTTAGGCTCAACTCACATCTTTAGGTCATTCATCTCTACTACTCAGTGCTTAGATTCTTCATAAGCTCTCTTAGCCTTTACCTCCACATCCTTCACTTTCTACAACAAGATACATATGTCATTAGAAAGCTAGCGATATCCATCACATAGCTTGTGGTATTTTGAGATAAGAAGCTCATGATTGGACTTTAATTCTCTTACCCACTTGAGCTCCACCCCCCATATCTCAAAGGACTTAACCAGGTGGGAAGTGAATTGTAGAGACAAATGTTAAGGTTAGCAATAGTACAAAATATTATAAAAGGAAAACAAAAAAAATCGATGGCTAATGACTACTCACATCATGGAGCTTCGAGTAGATTAGCCCCTTGTGTCCACCATTAGACATCCTATGCATCTTGCTTTCTAAAGTAGTAGCATGCTTTAGTAAGATGCAGCCCTTTGAGAGCTCCTTACTATGCCTCTCATCACTAAACCCCACATCAGAGCTATAAATGTCCCGTTATTTTTGGAATATGTTACCACTCCCTCTAGGAGAAAGAAGCCTAGGTGTAGAGGAAGCTTGTTCCTCAAGTCCCTTTAAGGCTAACAAAGCAGGTTTTGTACCTCGACAGCGAATAGTTTGTTTTGTGGTATCTAACTCCATGTTAAGGTGCACTATTATGTTCTATCTAGCTGGAGGTCTATCCTTGAATGCTTCTATGTGAGGCCTCTTCTTTAAGGGTTATCTCGCTCCCTCTCTAACCTTCCCTTTTAACTTTTCCCTAGCTATAGGGTCGTTAGCAGCATGAGGAGAAGGGGCCTACCTTTTCTCATCTTTAATTGAGAGAGGGAGTTTGTGCGACCTTAGTGCAAGAGCTCTCTACGTTTCAGTTGTGTTGGGAAGTAATTACCTTTCTTTCTTAGTAATTGAGCCACTCTCCACCTAGTGAGCATTTTAGCCACAGTTCTGCTAGAATAAAAGAATGTTAGAAATTGAAGTATAAACAGAGTTAGAGAATATTGTGCTAAATAGAGAGCTCCTAGGGAGATTCATTCTCTTAAAAGGTTTGGTTGAATAAGATTCTCTACGGTAGCTCACTTTAGCACAGCTAATGTTGAAGATGTACCTCTCTCCTCCTTCAAAGCTAAGCTGTTCATAGGCTTTCCATCATAGAGGTGCTTGTCAACCACTTTAAGTGCATTTTAGGGACCATTTGACCTCTTGCATAACTCAGTCATTATCCAACCTACTATTGCCCTATCACTAGGACCTAATGCTTGTACTATTGAGGCATGAATTAGTTCAATCCACTTTATCTAGAAGATCGAGTCAAACTCACACCACCATTAAATATTTATTTTTCCATCAATGTGTGAGTGACTCCAGCCTGACTAGCATTTTTCTCTTAGGATGGCTGGTTAGGTAATGCCAATTGTCATTCAACCTTTTTTAACTCATAAAAGTAACATAGAAGCTATAGTGTAGCTTATAGCATAAAATGCTCGCAAAGGGCTTCAAAGGCGATGAGCAGCTTGCACGCATTTGGAATTAGCTGCGTTGACGATAGCCGGTGATAATTAAGGAATTCCTTTTGGAACTATATGAATGGAGCTCGCAACCTGAACTCCATGTGCTTTAGATAAAGACAAAACAAAAAATTGATTATTATGGTGACTCGATTGTTGGATTATAACTTCTCAATCTTCCACCTATAAGGCCGTAGCTGGAAGTACTTTCTCACATCCACCAGCTCCTCAAATGACATGGTGTTGCGAACACCATTGAGGGTGTTTTCCTCTTCGATCGATGAATATAATGGTTGTATCAATTGGTGCTATTTGCTATTGTTGATGTATACGTCCTTTGGGATTTATGCGATAGTCGCTACAATGTTAATATCTCTTTTCAAGCTTCAACTAGACTCTTCAGTCGTACTGGAGCCATGTTGGAGAATGCCTTTCCTTTCTCGGTTTAATTAAAAGTAAGCTTGAATTTGAAAGAAATTTCGAGAAAAGTGGAAGAAAATTCAGATTTAGTGATCTCTTAAAAACAAATAGAATGGCAAAAGTTTTGAAATGGTGAAGGTAATAAGTATATATAGGTAAGGGTGTAGAAAACAAAGTGATGGCTATTGAAAGGATGCGATGAAATGTCCTTTGACTTGATTTTGACACATGACCCACAAATTAAATCAATAATGTAGATTAAGTTGGTGTGCACTTTTTGGCCTACGTTTCAATCAGTGAAGTGTCGACAACTGTACATAACATTATATGCACCTATATTTATGTACCAGAAGACAAATTAAATTAAAGTTTGTTCAAGGAACCATTGACTCCTCTCATTTTATGCCACTTGGTGAGATCGAAACTCTTTACGGAACTAGCTATTGAAGCTTAGATATAACACATATTGGATCAATAAGGTGAAGTGTGATAGTGCTCGGTGTATTTCCTAATCATTATTATCCTCAAGCTAACTGCTCGAACCTTCTTGGTATATTACATGTCCTTGATAATATTTAGCATAGGAAGACCTAGCTCGGGGTCACTTGCTTACTTAGCCACTAAGTGATGTTTTAACTTTAGCTACTGGGAGATCAAAATGGCAACAAGGAGCACATAAATCCTAACGTTGGTTGATCCACAAAATGCTCCAGCTTGCTTTGAAGACCTTGGACGTCTGTATAGTTGTCAACTTTTCTTACTGACCTATCACCAAAGAGAGTAGGGAGACAAGTGTTGATAGAATTTTTTAGGCATGGATCCTCGGGGCTTAACTTGATTTGCTTAGGCCCTTGTCGGGGCTCTAAATGCTTAGGTCAACCTCCTCCAAATTGCTATAGCACATAACTATTAAGACATAACCTATATGTCATAACCTTATGCTCAACTCAAATACGCGCATCCTTAAAATAGATAAGAACAGAAGACTTGAGATTGATAAGGAAATGAATTGGTTAAAGATATACCCTACGTTAAATTTGAAAAGAATCTTGAATATTAATACACTTTTCACATAAGGATTGCTCTCAGTCCCTATAAATAAGGGTTAAGGGTTACTAGGTAAAAAATTTTGACTCTAAACTCCCTTACTACCTTATAATATCATCAAACATTTGTGCTAACTTAGGCATCGAAGTGGCTATGCTGAAGCAACCTCTAGCACCTCCCATAACTTGATTTCTTTTCTTTTGTAGGTGATTCAACTACCTATAGAAATCTAATTCAACAATAACATAATTGAATCAACATAATATTATTAGACATGAAATTTCTAGTTTGCTAGCAAAGGAAAAGTAAACTAAATCCTTATGCAAAAAAAGAAACAAAAAAAAAGCCCTAACTTCTTTTAATATAGTAAGGTGTTAGAATCATGTATGTGCTTCGGTATGGTGTTAATTCATAAGGTTATAGAATGTTAAGATCCATTTACTTCAAGGTAATAAAAAGTAAATAGAATAATTATTCATGAAATAACATATGTTCCCTTGTTTACTATAAATTATTTAAAGGAATGACTATTCCAAAAGGCTTTTATGTTTCTTCTCGAAATGGAATAACCCTTATCTTCTAACAACTAGTATTAATCATTTCTTCTAGCTAAGGAATAGGTTTTATAATTATATGATAATTTTATTTTTATTAAAATTACCTCATTACCAGCTATCACAACCTTTACTATCACACCACCACCATTATCACAAACCTTACCCTTACACCAACACCATAAACACTACAATATTGCAATTATCGCCAACATATCTTCATGGTCACCAACATCACTACACCATCAACATTATTGCCACTACTTTCTTTCACCACCACCATCAACCTATCACCATCACATCACTAAGATTGCTGTAAACTTTGTCATTATTGCTACGAACACCCGTCATTGTTATTACCCTTACATTATCACTACTAGTATAATTATTGTTGTCCTATTGTCGTAGCACTATTGTTGTCGTTACCACATCACCACTAGTTGCATTAACCTACTACCATGTACAAACACCTGAGCCAACGTTGTCACCACTACAACTACTCCTACATCATTGTCATACCACGATTATAGTGCTATCTCACCACTATATCACTATCTTCACCAACATTACCACTACTGCACCATCATCACTATGATCGTGCCATTAGTAGCACCACCATCATGGTACCATCACTACTAGCACTATTGTTACTACCCTACAATACTAAGTCACCCTTGCACTAATACCATTGCCACTACTACCATCAAATACTACTATATAACCACCATAATCATCATCTTACTAGTGGTGGTGTTGGTGGCAAAAACGAAGGTGGTAATAATGGTTTAGTGGTGATGTAGCATTTGTAGTGGTATGATAATGGTAGTTGTTACAAGATGTGGTGAGGATGATAGTAGTAGTGTTTAGGATTGTGGTGATGGTGTTAAGAGTGGTGATAGTGGAGTAATACTAGTGGTCATGGGATATTGGTGATGTAATCATGGTAGAGCAAGGCATTGGTGATGGTAGTAGTAGTAGTGATAGGCACTTTTGCCAAGTAAGGACATATTAGTACTTTTGTTATATTCCAACTCAGTAGTGTAATGTAATAATCAGTAAAGCTAGAATTAGACTACATTAGCCAATCTGACCTAGTTAACCAAGATTAAGTCCTTTTGTTAATACCTTAACTTAGACGTTGAAAGAACCAATGTTCTCAAAGAGAACTGGAGGGTTAAACTAAGTTTTAAGTATAGTTAGCTAGGATTTTCAGGCTATAATGCACATTAAAGTCAATACTTAACTATGATTCTTGAGTTTTACTTAAGCCATTGATATTCAAATTAGATGGAACATGAAAATGCCTTGTTTTTAGGGCACCCAACATGTTAGAGAGCCATATCCCAATAATGTGGTACTAGTTTTCCTAGAATAGGGCACTCAAATCTCTTAAAAGTTAAATATTTCATCTAATGCTTTCTAAGTCCAACATTGCTTAGTAAGAGAAAATATGGTCTATTTTGACCAACTTGGCTTTATTTTGTTCTTCCCCGTGATTTGACAATGTAATGAAGCATGTAGGTATCTGTTTTGAAGAGATGCATTAGGTGGCATATGGCTTAATAATAATACTAGTATGTAGTAATAAAGATTCTATAGCATAATTGGATAAATTTTGATACTTTTTACTAAATAGCATAAATGCTAATAACAATGATTAAGCCCAGTTCAAACTATTGAACCTTTTGACCCTTGACCTTTCTAATTGTTTGGTGGACTATTGGTGCAATTCTAATTATTATAGTGGAGAATTATAGGAAATAAATGATGCAAAATATATTATCTGATTATTCCTAGAAATAGTTATTCTCAAGGATTAATTTTGTATTTTTTTTGTTCTTCAAAGTAAAAGATCTCTTAAAGTGTTAATTGTGATTCTATGAAATTAGAACTTAGGGCTAATATGATAAATTTATGTGTTACACCTTTTTTAGCATAAAAAAAGCACCCCCATCAAGTGAAAGGTCAAAACTTGCACATGCAACCGAATTGGGCATATTTACCCCCTTTTTTTTTATATGGTGGTCAAAACTAATTATACTAATAATTTTTAGTGGTACATTTAGGAAGATTGGTGGTAGTGATAGTTAGCTATTGCTCAAACTAAGTATGGATAAATGCAAACCCATGAGTAAAAATGTACTACCTTGTTATATAAGATCATGTCAAAATTCTCCTAAAATATTTTCCTATAACAACCAACGTTATAAATATGGGATCTTTAGGTTTGTGCACTTAGATCCATTCATGAAATGCACAAAAAATATTTTTCTTCAAAAATATTAGATTTCATTTCCAAGAGATGTTTTCCGTTGTAATTAGCCACTTTCAATACTAGTTAGCTGCAATCCTTGTTATCCATTGCTACTTATCACTAAATATAAATAGTTACCCTAACTTCTTAGATATCCATAGTAAAATATTAAATTATGATGGGCATTAAAAGATATGTTATTACGTCTTGAATCTAAACATGATAGCTCCTATGTAACCTTAACCATAGTCAAGGACATGTAAATATTTGTAGCATTGCGAACACGTAGCTCTTCCTATGTCTTCTAATCTAACTCAATACTTGCAAAATGTTTCCTATGAGGGGTAAGCATAATTGCCTAGCAAGAGACCTCTACCAGTTTGACCTTACTATAGACATTGTACACAAATCACATGTAATAACTTAATCAATTCTAATGTAACAAGACATTACACTTTAAACAACCATTTAATTATTTATCTTTTTAGATAAACAACCAATTAACAATTTCCAAAATCCTTATGGTTGTAAACTTCCAACAATTTTCATTATAATGTGCCTCTATCTCTTTTTTGTTTCCTTTTTTAACTAAATCATTATCCCAACTATGAATAGTTGTTCTATAGCCCATGACCCAATCTTAAAGTAAGAATAGGCATTTTATAATAACTTGTTTTAGATTTTCCCACTTAGACTTTTGATCACTCATAATCATGTCTCTTAGTAACTATTTGAATCTACATACATAGAAGTAGTTGCTTGGTTAAATGCTTGTTTGGTATCCTAGCTCAAGCCTCCAAATCTACACCTAAACCTTTATTAAGGAATCTTATAAACCAATCCACACCTTGCATTTCTCGTCCCACACTAGAGTAGGAGCTCGACAAAGCAAGCGACTTAACTTAGGGTTTCGGCATAAGCAAAACTAATACACTTGGCAATAGGCGATCAATAATTAATGGTGTTTTAGAGTTAATCCAATAAATAACTACCTCACAATCACATAAAACAAACAAATCAAAAGGTTGTTAGTACTTGATGTGCCTAAATCCCTTAATTGGAATTGGGTCACACTCAGAATGTACAACCAATAAATAAAGTTCGAATTTTTTTGGTATTTTAGGTTTATGATGTAGACAATAAATAAATTTTATAGTTTTTATGTTTATAGAAACAATTAAAATAAAGGTATATGGATAAATAGTCGAATTGGCATTTAACGGTTAGACTAGGAAAGAGGTTTTTAAACTTCCACAACTAATATGACCCACAATTTATGGAAATTAAATGGGTTTAATTGAAATAGCAAATATAATCCATGATTAGATTAATTAAAAGAGAATTGCCACAATTAAAAGGACATCTTGATTGATAAAATCAACAAGGACACACTTTCAATAACTATTGGATGGTTCCACAAAAATACTCAAAAGTAACAAGAATAGTGTTCATTCAAAGGATGACAACTAGTCCCCTTCATATATAGGGTTACCTGAGTATTTATAAACGAATTCAAGATAACTACTATATAAAGGAAAGTATTAGAAAGGAAGATAACTACATAGAAAGGAAATGAAATAGCTATCTAGATAAATGCATCCCTACTTCATTGCACTCTATAATATTCTGTTTCCTAATCTAAAATATTCAAAATAATGTCTAACTATAACTAAGATTTGCCTATGCAAATATTGTTTTCAAAAGCTTATCTTCAAAAGACTCTCTGATGCGCTTGTTAGAAGCATTCTTCTAAAAAGTCTTTAACTTGTTATCAAAAATAGTGACCAACTTGTCTTAAGGATCAAAATCTCTCTTTATTCCGAAATTAGCTTGGATTCGAAACCATCACCATAAGGCATTCATCTTGCTAAACCAATTGTACTTCTGACTTGGTTTCTTCTATAATTATGATGTTGTCCTTCGTTAGATTTCCTCCTACAATTAAACTCTCTACATCCTTCATTTGTATGATGAACTCTATATGAGTTTAGAACCTAGCTTTGATGGATTTGTTTCATGTAATTAGTGCCTCCACCATCTCCACTTGACTATATTTTTCTCTATTGCCCTTTGTAATTAGGTTTAGACTTCTAATTCCCATCATCACCCCTACTTTTGAAAAGGATTCACCTTGAATCTTGGCTCTTCCTAATCTTGGGATAGAACCTTCTTGCAAACAAGTTGTTCATGCTTTCCTTTAACTTCCCTTGAGCATTTTGTTCTCTCTTTACTTCAATTGGACTCATAGGAAGAAGTGTGATCTTCTACTCATCCTTTTTAAAAGTATAAGCATTTTAGAAGCCATCATATAATACTCTCCTATCATATAACCATGGTTGCCCTAGCAAAATATTAGCTACATCCATTTGAACAACATCACATTCCACGTCATTTTAATACTTGCCAATCTTGATTAGAACTTTGACCCTCTTATTGACTTGTATTGAACCTTTATCACCAAACAAATGTAAATCATATGTCTATCTAGCATTATGAACATATGCACTAAAGATAAGATTAGTGCAACTACCTCCATCTATAATAAATGAACTAGGTTTATCCTTCACAACTCCCTTAGGATAAAATAAATTTTCTCTTTACTTTTCCTCTTCCTAAAAATTGGTATGTAATCCTTGCCTAACCACTAAAGATATAACATCATCTTTTGCTCCTTAAGTGCCATCTCTATCTTCATTGAACTCCTTAAGTTTAGCCTCAATGTCATCTTCCTCCTCCTCTTTACTCACTATCTTCATCTTTGAAACTTCTTCTTTCAAGACCATGACTCTTTTGTTTAGACACTCAGAAGGAAGATGTCCAAATCCCAAGCACTTGAAACATTTGATCTCACTTGACTTCATTCTTAGATACTTTTGATAATTCTCTTGCACATGATAAGTCTTTAGCACACCGCTCTCTCCTTTATTAGTACTCTTATGCTCCATTTTCTCAAATTCTGCATCCTTTCTATTTTTCCTTCTCTGGTGGAGCTTTTAACCTATTAATAGGATTATGTGATCTTCCTTTAGTCCGTAATCTTTGCCTCTAAAATTTGAGTGCTAGCTTTATTAAATCATCTAAAGTTTGATTAGATTGTAGTTCTACCATGTTTGAAATCTCATACTTTAACCTTGAAATGAACCTTAATATGGTTTGTTTTTTAGGTTCGCTTACTTTGCATATTATTAGAAGGGTCTCAATCTCTTGTGTATAAGTCTCCGCACACACATTCCCCATTGACTCAGATTTTGTGATCTCATAGACAACTCCTGCTTGTAGTATGAGGGTATGGCTCTCTTTTTCATTATCCTTTTCATTATGTTCCATGTTTTCATGTTTATTTTTCCATCTTTTATTTTCTGAATCTTTACATTTTTCTACAACAATGATGCATGCCTAGTAAACTCTAAGGAAGCTATTTTTATTTTGGTTGATTCATTATACTCATAACACTCAAACAATCTTTCTACTTATTGCTTCTAGTCTAGGTAATTATCTAGATTTTCATGACCATCAAATTTAGGAATCTTCAATTTGGTAGTCTTAATCACTTCAACTACACATTTTGCTTTAAAATTGTCTCCTCCTTCTTTTAAGCACCTATCATCTCTTCTAATATGCCTTTTACCATTTCCGCGTACTCTTTCATTATTATTCTTACACCCTACATGTTCGCCCATACTTTAGATTGAAATATGTTATACGATGATCATTGTGCACATCATTTCTACAAGTTTTGCTAATTTTTTACTCACTTCATCTCTTGCATCATTCCTTTCTCTCCTCCAAACATTACCATCATTACCTCTTTCACTAACGTGAACACTCTCGCTTGACCTATTATAATCTCACTACCAAATTTAATTAAATATTGCTAGAATACTGAAATGTAAATAATAAGCATTGATACTTACAAATAATAAAGCACCTAAGAACTCTAATATCAAAAGTCATGCTCGTCAACTAACACATACTTCCTTTTATTGAAACCTTTGCTCTTTAAAAGATGACATGCTTAAATCCTTGAATTAGAATCAGGTCACACATGGAATGTGAGTTTGAGTCTTTTTAGTATTTTAGGTTTATGATGCAAATATATATAAATTTTATGATTTTTATCTTTATAGAAACAATTAAAATAAAGGGATGTGGACAATTAGTCGAATTAGTAAACAACATCGGAATGAGGAAAGAGGGGTTCGAATTTCCACAACTAATATTACCTACAGTTTATGGAATCACACGGGTTTTATTGAAATAGCTGATATAACTGACGATTAGATAAATTAAAAGAGGATCTCCACAATTAGAATGACCAATAAGATCAATAAGGGCACACTTTCTATAACTATTAAAAGGTTCCACACAAATACTTAAGAGTAATAAGAATAGTGTTCATTTAAAGGATAACAACTAGTCTCCTTCATATGTAGGGTTACATGAGCATTTATAAATGAATTCAAGGTAATTGCTATAAAAAGGAAAGTACTAAAAAGAAAATAACTACCTAGAAAGAAAATAAAGTAACTATCTAGATAATTGTATCACTATTTCGTTAAGCTATGTAATATTCTCTTTCATAATCCAAAAGATACACTTATAAAAAATATTCTTCCGAAAGGTCTTGTTATTGAAAACAGTGACCAACTTGTATTCAGGATCAAAATCTCTCTTTATTCCAAAAGCTAGCTTGCATTCGGAACCATCACCATTAAGCATACATCTTGCTAAATCAATTGTACTTCCAACTTGTTTTCTTCTACGATTTTAATCTTCTCCCTTATTAGATTTCCTCCTACAACTAAACTCTTTGTAACCTTCACTTTTATGAGTTTGGAACTTGACCTTAATTGACTTGTTTCATGAAATTAGAGCCACCACCATCTCCATTTGACTCTATTTTACTCCATTGTTCTTTGCTAGGTTTAGACTTCTTATTCTTATTAGTACTTTAATTTTTTTAATTATCTATATCATTTAATTTCTTGAATTTAATTGGGGTTATTATAAAGAATATAAACTTGGTTTGTAAAGGAGGTTTGAAATAAGGAATTAGTTGACTACAATAGAGGATTAGTTAATTATATCCCACCTTAGTCATCCAACCTTTGCTTGAACATTACCTAATTTGCTATAAGCCCCATGTTAGTTGGCAACTCTTTTATATAGTCAACTATTTAGACCGGTTGAAGAGTTCCTCTAGTTGTTTCGCCTTAGTTTTTCCAATTTTTCCTACAATAATTCCTTCAACTTCATCAATGTGGATTCTAGTCATGTGACTAACACTTATACTTGCTAATTACAATTCTATGGATTTGAATTGGTTAATTCACTTTACTAATTCTTGTAGTTATAATCATTTTAATATAATTAAGTTCTCTCAATATGTTTATTATTTTTTATTACTTAAGTATTATGAATGGATGAAACCTCCTATCATACTTAACAAGTTAATTTTCAATAATTACTAGGTATGTAGAATTTTGCTTATTAGCAACCCTTTAAATTGTGATAGTTTATCTTATCTTGATATCATGGCCCATGCTAAAGTGGCTTTAAAGGTAAGAGTTTCATTTATGGAATTCTAAGTACATGGTTTCTAGGTTCAATTTAATTCACTTGTTTATTTAAACTCTACATGAATTTACCTTTTTATCCTTGTCTTAATTTCTAATTATTTCATTACCTCCTTTAAATAAATTTTGTCAATAAAAAAATTTGTTTAAGTGCCTAATTTATTATCTTGTTCTTCCATGTCCCATGTTACTAAGTATAGAGAAACTAACATTATTATATCCTTACATAACTATGAGTAAGATGAACATATATATGAAGCTCAAAATATTTGATGACATGTGTGAATGGTTGGCATCCCATATGCTTAACAATGTTATTTAAAAACATGAATCAATCCTAGAAAGAGAGCTGAAGATTAGTCTAGTTAATAGAAATCAAGATAACTAAGAGAGGAAAAAGGGGGTGAAAGGTAAACTTCATCAAATCTATTCAGAAGCTCATCAAATCTTTCCTCAATGAGCAAGTCTATAGAGACAAGTCCTAATTACCTTAGCTTAAAGTTTGATGTTACTTGGCCTACTGTTGTCACAAGATCTTGAATTAGCTGCAAGGTAGGTTATATGGGAAGGAGGTGACCCTGCTAGCACTAGAACATGTTTCATACTTTAGAAGGTTGGTCACTAGGTACGTCACAATAAAAATAAAAGATGTAATTAGCATTGGTATCTCAATTATCTTTTTCTACTTTATGATGATTGACATTCTCAAAGTAATCCATAATTAAGTTTGCACATAATACTTTGATGACCTCTATACAAGTTTCATTTGATGAACTTAGTAGTATCAATATTATTCAATTTTCTCTGTTAGCATATCCAATGTCACAAAATGAACCAATAGTTTCAAATCAAAATTCTTCCCTTAAGTCTATACCTTTACCAATAAATAACTCATAATGAAGGGTCTTATATTTAGAAGTACAAAAGTTGTTTGCTAAGCCTTGTAACTAATGACTTCAAGACTAGTCTTACAATAAGTAGACCGGGTTCAATTCTCCTCTTCCCAATTATAATAATATGGTAGTTGGAAAAAAAAAAGAAAAAAAAGAAAAGAAAAGAAAAAAAAAAAGAGAATACAGAAGTTTTTTACTTGTATATTAATTAAGATAGGGACCTCATGATTTATGAGTATTAAATTGATGACACAATTGGTAGGGCTTTTGTTTCCATGGACGTACTTTTTCATCTTTTGAGCTAACATTAATCACAACTTAGTAATGATGAGCAACAACCACAAAAAGTGTGTTTAGTACTAAATTGAGAAAGCTTTATGCTCACTAGTGATGGTGAGTCTACAAACACTAACGAAAGCAAGAGATACACAATTAAGGAGAGATGGGAAGCATGTGTCACCATCAAGAGAGAGTACACTCATGGTGGTGGATAGAAGGAGAACGTGGTCAAGGTTTTGGAGATGTGGTGATTAGGGTGGGAAAGTGTGTTTTTTATGTTGGTATTTCCAAGAAGAAGAAAAGGAGAAGATGAATAAGCAGTAGTAGAAATAGTTATAGGGGAGAGATTATATATATATACATGAATATATAAAATAGAAGTAGTAGTGATAGTAATTATTGGTGAGATAGAGCGATATAAGGAAGTGTGATCATGTTTAGCCTTTTATGGGAAGAAAAATAGATTAGAAATGGTAAGGGGAGAGAGAAGAGACTTGATTGTGTAAGTAAAGAGGATAGAGAATGAATTAAATGAAATGGTAAGAGCTACCTTACATTTCTTTCCCTCCTAGGTCTTAAATGTCTATAGGGAAAGATTCGAGTAAATGTGCTCCCAAATAAATGCTTAAACGAGCAAAATAGTCAATTAACATGACCTCTATTAGGTTATGCACGATAGAGAGATAGTAGCTATTCATGTACTTATTATTTGACTCTCTCTAAGATCTTATATTGGGGTTTGAGAAGTCGTTTGATCAACTAGACTTGGCTATAGTCAACTAACTTAAGCTTTATCAGGTTACCTATATGTTTGGTTGATTTTAAGTTATGGTTGACTACTAAAGTTAGATTTTTGTTTCCTAACATTTAAATAATTTTCAAAATTCACCAAAGTGTTTTAGACTATCAATATATGTATCTTTTTATGCAAACTTGATGTGTTTTACAAGTTATATTTCCTACTAAAATTTTATCTCTTTTTAGTGTAGGTTTATGTTAGCATATATAGGTTTGGCTTTATAATTAGGAAAATATTTTGTTGTATGCAATTTATCCATATTAGTACCCCAATGCATGAAGAGTTGATTTTTCTATCATGGCTCACCAACCTAGACACCACCCTTTTACCCCAACTTGTGAACATTAGTTAACATGACTCAAAAACTCACTTATATGCACAACATTGACACAATACTAACTGACTTCATGAGTTCATATGATAAGTTCTTAACGCTATCTTAACTCATGACTCTCACCTCTTTAGTTTCCCTTTGCGAGATATTAGTCTCCTCTTTTACTTTGCTTGAGTTACTAAAAGAATGTTTATACACTTTATCACTAATCTCCAATTCTTTTGTTATAATACTTAGTACTTCAATGGTTTCTCCATTGGTACCTCAATATACAATGCTTAATTGATAGTTTTATTTCTTTTATAAGTTCTAAGCCTAAGTTTCAATGTTATAAAAGCTATGCCATAAATCTGAAAGGCATGACAATCGCATCAGTCTTAACTGTAGGCATGTGGGACATTATAGCATTGTGAGCGTGCCACTCTTCTTGTGTCTCTCATCTAGGTTAATACCTTAAAAAATGTTTCCCATAAAGGGGTAAGGATGATTGCTTTGCAAGGTGCAACCACCAGCCTAACCTCATGATTATGTCATGCATAAATGGCATGCACTAAATTAAATTTAATGTAACCAAATAGTAACACAATGATAACCATTAAAATTTGTACTTCCTTTCTCAAATAAGCAATTCATAATTTATATTGTTCAAATAATCATGAAATGCTAACTCTTTTCTCTTTTCTCTCTCCCTATCTCTTTTCTCTTTTTCTCATATCTCATTCAACGATTCTTCAACTAGATAATTCACATTGCATGTATCTTATCTCATCAAGATCAAGCACTTGACAAAATTGTTTCTTTCTAATTTCTCCTCCTTAGCTTCTTATTAGTTGTATATTGACCCCTAATAGTTATCCATAATCATTGTGCCCTTGTTTGACATCCTTGTGTAATTCTTTAAGTCCAACTCTAAACCCTTATTCCAACTTATGGTAATCAATCCATAACTAGCACAGAGCGTACTCACATTAGGAGTAAGCTCTCGATAGAGCAATGTTATTTTGACGTGTAGTTTGAAATTCTCGCAAAAACACAATAAATTCACTTAACAAGAAAAAATTGCAAATTAATAGTAAAATGGAGTTATTTTTAGTTTATACATAACAACATACTAACCCATTAGCTATAATTATCTTCTTGAATTCAACTTAGTGATTATTGAAAGATATATAAACTTGATTTAAAGATAAAGTATAAACAAATGAATTAAGTGACTATAGGAGAGGGCTAGTAGATTATATCTTACATTGATCGATTATCTTCCTCGACCATTCCTATGTATACTTGAATATTTGGATGGGTTTTAGGATTCTTTTTGTCATTCCTCCTTACTTTGCCCATTGTTTCCTCATGGTTTAACTTATTAATGTGAATTGTAGTCATATGGTCAACACCTATACTTGCTAATTACATTCCTATGGATTTGACTTAGTTTATTTAATTAGAATATGGTCCTTTTAATATAATTTGGCCCTTTAACTTTGTTATTATTTTTATTTACTATACTATTATGAGCAAATTAAATCTTCTACCATTTAGTACTGATTAACCTACTTGTTATTAGCTTAATTTTTCACATCTTTAATAGTTACTTGACATGTTCTATCTTATTCACAATAGCAATCCTTACTCAATTTTGTATATGAATGGAGGTTAGGCACTCATACCTTTAGATAATGTGACGATTCTCCTTCACCTAATATTGTAGCTAGGGTTGGAGTGGCTTTGAGAGTAAGAAGGAATTTTATTTATATAAATTAGGATAAATTACATGGACATCTCCTCAAAAGTTTTAATATTCCACCTTTTAAAAGTCAATACTTGGACTTCTTGAAACAGTTGTGGAATCCACTTCTTTTATGTGTTGGCTGCTTATATGTAATTTCTTGCTCATGTAAACAACACATATAATATATTTAATTAACAAAACTACAAAATTTAGAAAATCTAAAAATTTTCAAGAAAATTCAAAAAAGAAAAGAAAATTGGAAGAAAAAAAATTGTCCTTCTATTCTTCTTATGTTTTACATTTATCCATGCATTGGTGCTCATGATGTATCGTCAAAATTATAAACTGTAAATAGATTTATGCATGGTGATAGGGCTAATTCACATTATATACTGTGACAAAATGCCCTCTTATACTTAATTTGTTAAATTGTTTAAAATAGTTTTTTTTTTTAATTTTAACGTAAGTGTTATTCTTCTTTTTTTAATTTTCTTAATTTTTAAAATTTTTAATTAAATATATTACATGTGCTATTCAAGTCAAATGGAAATTACACATAAACAATTAATACATAAAAGAAGCAGGTCCCATAGCCATTTTAGAGAATCTAGATGTTAACTTTTGAAAAATTATGGGGTCTATGCAATATCTAAACCTTTTAGGAGTGTCCATATAATTTATCCTATAAATTAATTATAGAGTTTTAAGGCTCCATTTACTAATTATAGGATAAACTATCCCATTAAGGGGATTTATCTATAAATATCAACTAAATAGTAGTTTGCTTACACCAAGACTACTATTCTAGTTGAAAATAAGGGTCGAGCATCATTAAGTGACCTAAACTATATTTCCATTGCATTAAGGATTTGAATTCACAAGTTTTATCAAAACCTATGTATCCTTATGCAATTCTTTTTTTTTTTAAGAAAAATAAAAGAATTGAGCTACATTTATTTATGTTATCAAATCTCTCTTGAGTATATCAACAATGGTGGACAAACACTTATAACATAGATAATTAACACAATAGCTAAGTACTTGAATACTCGAAAATCAATATCAATTCAAGTCAATTAAGTATTAATCCTTCAAATTCATCATTACTAACCTAAAATAACATTAAATCCATAGCTTCTCATGAACAATTCTCAAGTTCAACCAAACTACATAATAAAAATTGCAAGAAAAAGGGATTAGAAAATGCTTAGGTAGTGAGTCTTAAAGGAGTATCCAATCTAGTAATCCTGATAAGTCGGCATAATTGAATGACCTTGAGTCCCCAAGAAGTTTCTTTAGTGTGCTATGATGATGGGTTTTAGTAACCTTTAACTAAGTATATTAGAATGAAGAAAAGAACTAATGTAAAATGGAGTTCCACATGAATTGTGAAAAAAATGTTAGTATTAGTTTATAAGACTAAGTAATAAATAACATATCAACACTAACTAGAAAATTTTAGGCTAAGTAGATGAAAAAAGCCTATTAATATTTATTGTCTTGAGCAATGACTACTTTTAATCTAATTTGCCACAAATGATATTAGATCCAACTCCTTACTAATAGATAGAAGATTAGGGACGAACTAGGGTGAAAGCTAGTGGGACTGTTTAGACTTGATTTAGAGAAGAGGTTTGAGGAGAGTGGAGAGTATCACTAGGGTGTGACTCTTGGCATACTTCTAAGATGACTATAGATTGTGGGTAGTAAGAAAGAACCGAATCACATGCCAAAAAGGATATCATATGCTTAAGGAAGAGAGATTGTGATATTCTATGCGAAATATGGTCATATATGGATTGTAGGAGAGAATTAATATTGATTTACAGGTCTAAATAGTGAATAATGTATCAATATCAATTAGAATCTTCGGGGTCAAGTAGTTGAAAAAAAAGGCCCTTTAATGTTTGTTAGATTGAATATTGATTACTTTTGGGCTAGAATGTTATAAAAATAGCTATTTTTTTAAGGTTACTCCCTCTTTATGTTTTGTTATCCTCAGAATACATTAAACCAAGTGTAGTTGCTGCTATCATTTGCTCCATGAAACATAGCCTACACTTGCACTATAATTGCATTGAGTCCCTTTCTCTTTTATATTCGTACTACTCTTTAAATTTTCTCTTTCAAAAATCTATTATTTGTGTGTACAAATGAATTTAAGTAGGCTACTACTATCTCATTTTGCTTATTTGAGTCTCGGGTTTGTAAATGTCCCCCCCCCCCCCCCCCCTCTCTCTCTCTAATAAGTTGCTATTTGTGATATTCTTTTCATGCAACTCAAAATTTAAAAAATGGTAGAGAGCCTACAACTATTGCGTCTAAGAACTTATGAGCTGCCATGTATCCTTCGTGTGTTGTGCCATCTAATGACACAACTGAAAAGACCCAAAATAAAAAGCATGGTTAACTAAGAAATTTGAGCTAATGATTGTGTATGTATTTTCCAACATAGAGACTAAAGTACACATTTGTGTAAAAACATGAATTAACTTGGAAGCCATTTAAATGCTTTTTCATATTATGGATTAATGTTATATATGATATTCGAACTTTACTCATTTTATTAATTACTTAAAATTCAAAACCATCAATTTGCTATTGAATTTTGTCTATTTTAACTATTAACTATTTAAAATTTGCTCATTTTTATAATTTACTAAATTGAGTTAATTCAAGTATTATAGGTGATTTTGAAAAGCCTGTAAATAGCAAATTGATATTTATGTATTTTAATTAATATATTGTAATAAAGTTAAGTGAAATGCATAAATATGTACTATTTATGTGTGGACAAGGAAAATCTTAACTAGTCCAAACATACATCATGAAACTTCCGCCCCCAATAATGTGATGTATACAAGATTATTTTATCAAAAAAGAAACTACACATGGTATAATGTCACTCGGTTGGCATTACATTTGGGTACCTTCTTTCCTAATGCATGTCATTAAATGTGTGGATAGATGTATAATTTTATATATTCATCGATCATATTATCTAATTTAATATGCTTAATAATATCATTTTACCAAATTAATTATTATAAGCTAATTAAAAGTCGACAGCCAGAAATTTACGTCGGATTTATCAAAAGGTTCACATATTAAAATAAAAAAAAATTAAGAACGGCGAAGCAAAATTCGTACTTTCCGGAAGATAAAATATTACGGTCGGTCATTGGACTGTTGTTTCATTAGCCCGCCAGCAGTCAGCAACCATCAGTGCTGGTGCAGCGAAGAGAAGAGGGAAAAACCAGGGGCAGTTCCTCCTCCCTTTCAAAAATGGCGATCAGATAATTGCGAAATCAGTACCACAAATAGGAAATTAGCTCATAGTTACAAAATTTAATCTTCAATGGGAGCTTCAGAGTCCTCACTCTCAAGCTCACAGGTAACAATGATTCTTCTCTCAACCTTGCCCATTCTAATTTTGCCCTAACTTCTCTTAAATCGATCACTAAACCAATACTTATATCGTCTAACAAATTTCTTTTTTCTAGAGTCCTTCCGATGAAATCACCACTGTGTCCGAGAGGTCAGAATGCGTCGATCCTATTTTGGAGAAGCTCAAGTCCCTCAAACTCGTAAGTCATCGGAAAATTTAAGAAATGAAAATTTGTTTAGGTTAGGGTTTGGTTGGTTTATTGGACTCTTTGTTGTTGTGATTTCGCAGCAAAGTTAAAAAAAAAAAAAAACTTGTGTTATATTTTTAGGGTTCGTAGATTTAGGTGATTTGAGCGCGATGACGTATTTGAATTTTTGTGTTCTATAAGTGGGGTCAGGGTGGGGTTTAGATTTACTGAATTGCTTGTGATTACGAATTCATACAGAAACTTTGCCTTTTTGTATTTGATTGTAGACGACACCGATACTTACCTCACCGCCAGCAGAGAGCAGCTTGACTGACATCTTGGTTAGAAAGCCCTCAGCTTCATCAACACCGAGTGAGTGTTTTTCTCTCTTTATCTTAGAGCTAACTGTTGTTTTAGATGTACATTTATTGTGTCTGAATTGACAAAAATTTAGTCTGTCCAACTTGGTATTGTGCCCATGTCCAATCAAATGTGACAACGTATGGTAAATTTTTAATGGGGGCTCCACTTTATGCATTTCTATTGGTGGTGTAAGATTGATGAAGAGCGGACGTGGTGGTTAAATGGTTAATTGTAAGTTTTGTCTCTATGCCATGTGCAATGCAAGATATATATCCAGAACTTGTTTTCAAGATGAATTATTTCATCCTTTAATATGGTATATTCTCTTTTGTATCTTGATAATAGAAAATGCATTGGAGAGGGAAGAATAATTTTCATTAGAATGAAACAGTTACATTTGAAATTGGAAAAAAAAAAAAAGCTTTTGAGAAAATGGAACCCATTTTCCACTCTATGTGGTTGTTCATTCCATACATTAACCAAGTATTGACTGGCCACTGTTTCTTCCGTCATTTCTGATCATCAGCTGGTACCAAGTTAGTGCAATCACTTTTACTTCTGTTACCATAGTAATATTTAATACTTTACCAGAATTTAACAAGTGTTAAGAAGATATGCACATATATTTATGCAAAATGAACGCACACTTGTCCAACATCTTTTAGTTATTGATGAATAATGGATTTTGAGATCATGTGGACTCAGAATAATGGGTGGTAGGGATTCACCTCTTTCCTTTTCCACGTGGCAAGGAATCACCTCTTTCCACATCAGCCACAATCAAGCCTAGCCATGCCTTGTTGAGTTGCATTCTCAGTTGTTGTTTATACTTTGTGGAGAATGTGCAATGCAGTTCACCTGGGATAGCCTCTCCCTTCTGTTTCTTCTATCTCTAGACAGATTTTAAGCTATGTTAAGATCCTTGTGGACTAATTTGTTTGGTTTATTTTAGTTTCCTTTGTTTTGGGTTTTGTATATTCCACTTTCTGCTTTGAGCTTGTAACTTTTTTCTGTGTCAATAATTATTTACTTATCAAAATGAATAATGGTTGGTAAATAGCGACTTTTTTCTGTTCAGCCGACAAAACTTGTGCTTATGAGCTCCTGCACAAGGCAGGATGATGTCTTAGAGGCAGTATGCTTGTTACATACAAGTGAAAAGGTGTCATCTTGGAAAAAGATTCCGATTTTAATATTAAATTCATGATTTCATGTCACTATGGGTGGAAATTTGCTTGAAAATTGACATGATTTAGAGCCTGACCATTCTATTCTGAGTTTTACCAACAGCTTCCATCTGGATCCAGATCTCCTAATTGAGAGGTAGATCTTGAATCAATATGCCAGGAAGTATTGAGACTTCAGGGATTTGTCCTTGGACGCTTATATGGGTTTTTTTGTTCCTGCCCCCCCTGATCCCTAGTTGGGGTTTTATGGCAGCAGCTGGCTCCCATTGGGAATTGGATAAATGGTTTTAGCTTCCTATTTGGCATTTTCTAGCTAATTCCTTCCTTAACATCATGTAAGAGGATGTATTTGACCTTATGCACGCGTGTACCAGAGACGTGGAGCCAAGGCCAAGGGGAGTGGAGGGCGTGATAGCAATCAGGAGAACATGGGGAATGGAGGTCGTGACATCAATAACAAGATCGTGGAGAGGTCCCTCGAGGAGGCAGAGTAGTGGGGTAGTGGGAAGGGTAGAGGATCCGCATGTACGCTAGGAAAAAGGGAGGTAATATGTAACTGCTAGGGATCTCCGCTTGATTATATATATGTATGCAAAAGGAATGAAATGGCATCTGGAAAATTATTAAGTTCAAATTCCCTGAGATCCTAAGTTCTTTCTTAATGAGCCTAAGACAACTAAGTCACCATAGGAAAGTTAGGATGCAAAGCTGGGTCCACGGCTAAGGCAGCATCTAGCGATTCCCATAGACCCCACACAAGGCAGCAAGCCGTGGCTGCTAACAAGATTAGACGTGGAACTGATAACAATGTGCGGTTGTAGGACCCTAGTTGGAACACAGTGGAAAATCTTGATTGAGATTCAGTGGTGGAAATTGATGAATACCTCGACTAGTAATTCCTTTATTCGAAGGTAATGATCTAGCTAATTGGATTGCATTAACTAAGCAATATTTTGAGTTTCTACATACAAGAGGAGAGAAAACTTGGTTTGGTACCCATTTGTTTGTGTGGAGGCTGCGTGCATTGGTATAGGTTATTGAAGCAGCAAATGCCAGATCTAGATTGGACAGGGTTTAAACAAGCTTTGATGAAGAGGTATGGTGACCAAACGGTGAACAATCCTTTTATGTGATTATCGTAGCTCTGACAGACCTCTACTGTTTGCCAGTATATCGATGAGGTTGAGTCTCTTATCTCACAGGCCCTGCTGTTGATAGATTTGCAATTGTTAGGGTATTTTTTTGGTGGATCGAGGAATGATATTTAGATTCGGATGAATACACTCGTGACTCTTGCTCATTTTACACTGGAACAAGCTATGGAAGTTGCTTTAAACGTAGAAAAAGAGTTTGACAGTGGATTTTTTGCCTCATCAAGTTCAATAGCAAGTAGACAAAGGGTTCCAATGCAGCCAAGTGAGTAGAAAACTAACTGAGCAGTTTCTCAAACATCCTTTAGGCCAATGTACACTGCAAATGTGCAAAATAGTGTATTACTTGCATAGTTGCAGGTTAATTCCACTTGTGAAAGTCCAAGGCCAAGGGATGCTTCTACTTCTTCATCACTTTTTAGGCCGATCTTCCAGCAAAAGTCTACTCCAACCCAAAGTTCAATCCTTGTTACTACTATTGCTACTTCAAGTGGACAGCATCAACATTTTAGTCGAGGTGCATGTGGTCAGAAGCAAATGTCTTATGCTGAATTTCTTGATAAGAAAGCAAAAGTCTGCAATTGCCTGTTGTTAATACCATATCTTTTGAAGTAGTATTGGGAGATGGCAATCACATTGAATCTAGGGGCATGTGTTGCGATGTAAAGATAATAGTGGATGACTTTATAATTTCAGTGGACTACTATATCTTGGAACTAGGAGGAGTTGCTGTGATACTTGGTGTTGCATGGTTACAAATGTTGGGTGAAATAAAAGTTGATTGGTTGAATTTGACAATGAAAATTCCCTATAAGGACTGAGGAAGATTGTTGTTTGGTGATCCAACACTTACTTGATCATCTATTTCTTACAAATCTTTATGTAAAATGGTCGATATGGAAATGTGTAGTCTGTTATGGATGCTGGAGGAGTTGGGTACAGGATGAAAAGATGTTGTTGATCCTCGAATCGAAGCTTTGTTGGTAGAATTTCAAGATGTGTTTGAGGAATGAGTGGGTTTACCATTTTCATGATCTGAAGACCACTGAATACCATTGAAACATGGGCAAGGACCGATTAATGTGCGCCCTTATCGATATGCATTTGTACAAAAGAATGAAATTGAGAATATGGATGTTAGCTGCTGGAATTATTCGCCGTAGTACCAGCCCATTTTCAAGCCCGGTTATTCTTGTTGAGAAAAAAGATGTTTTTTGGCATTTTTGTATTGATTAGAGGGTATTGAATGAGCTACAATACCTGATAAGTGTCCTATTCTGGTGATAAAGGAACTTCTGGATGAGTTGTTTGGGCCTACAATCTTTTCTAAAATCGATCTAAAAGCTGGTTATCGTCAAATATGGCAGCTTCTGAAAATATTCATAAAACAGCTTTTTGCACACACCAAGGACACTTCAAATTTCTTGTCCCTTTGGTTTAACTAATGCCCTCACCACATTTCAAGCTGTCATGAATGATCTGTTACGGCCTTATTTATGCCACTTTGTCCTAGTTTTCTTTGATGATATTTTGGTTTATAGCTGTGATATAGATTCACATGTGGAACATTTAAAAGTGGTTTTTAGCTTGTTGAGGGCAAATTAATTTTTTTCCAATAAAAAAAAAGAGTATTTTTGGCCAAATATCCTTAGAGTATTAGGGCCATATTATTTCGACTAAAGGAGTAAGTATGGATTCACAAAAGATTAGAAGTGTTCTTGATTGGCCTACTCCTACTTCTACAAAATAAGTACATGGTTTTCTTGAATTATCTGGTTATTAGAAGTGTTCTTGATTGGCATACATAAGTTTATGAGGGTTTTACTTGGTTGGATGAAGCTGCTGTAGCGTTTCAACAGTTGAAGGATGCACTAGTTTCTGCCCCTGTTTTAGCTATGCCAGATTTTTCTCAACCATTTGTAGTTGAGTGTGATGCTTTGGGGAGGGAAATCGGTGTTGTTTTGCAGCAAAAGGATTGCCCTATTGCCTATTTTAGTGAGGCATTAGCTGAGTGGTCTCTTGCATAATCCATGTATGAAAAGGAGTTGATGGCACCGGTACTTGCTATAAACCATTGGAAACCTTATCTTTTGGGTTGGAAGTTTATTGTGAAGACTGATCAACGGAGTTTGAAATATCTATTAAAACAGCGGGTCACTACTCCTGATCAGCAGAATTGGCTATCCAAGCTCTTGGGTTATGATTTTGAAGTACACTAGAAGTGTGGCCATGACAATAGAGCTGCTGATGCTTTATCTAGAGTTTTTGAGGAATGGAGTGTGCTGCTATATTTGGTCCTTTGTGGACAGATTTGCAAAAGATTTAAGAAGCCATTTTGGCTGATCCTTTACTTTCTTCGAAAGTTGCATCATTGAAAGAAGGGAAAGAAGGGGGCACTTGATTCATTTAGTAAATGATGTATGGCAGATTGGTGATTCCTTCTTCTTCCAAGTGGGTCTCAATTTTTTTGCATGAATTCCATGCTACTCTAGTTGGTGGCCATGCGGGATTTTTGTTGACTTATCGTCATATTGTAGCAAATGTTTATTGGATTGGTTTGAAGTGAGATGTGGAGAACTATGTTGCCTCTTGTGCCATCTGTCAATGCCAAAAATATCAAGCTCTATCTCCTGCAGGACTTCTATCATCACTCCCTATTCCTATGGCAGTGTGGAAAGATATTTCTATGGATTTTGTGTTGGGTCTCCCTAAGTCCAAGGGCTATGATGTTGTGTTGGTGGTGACTGATAGATTTTCTAAATACGGGCATTCCCTCCTGTTGAAACATCTCTATATAGCCAAAGGAATAGCTGAATTGTATGTGAAAGAAGTGCTAAGGTTGATGGCATGCCTAAAACAGTTGTTAGTGATCGTGATTCTATTTTTATTAGTAAATTTTGGCAAGAGTTATTCCAGTTGCGGGGTACTAAACTACATTTTAGTACCTTTTATCATCCTGAAATCGATGGACAAACAAAGGTTTTAAACTGTTGTTTGGAATGCTATCTATGGTGCTTTGCTTATGATCAACCTAAGCAATGGGCAACTTGGCTACCATGGGCAAAATATCACTACAATACTTCTTATCATACTTCCACAAAATTGACTCCATTTGAAATAGTATATGGCCGGCCTCCTCTTACTGTTTCTTCCTTTGTTGATAAGGAGATTTCTAATTCCTCTCTACATTATGCTTTGAGATCTCACAATGAAGTTTTATCTCAACTTAGGAGAAATCTGGAACATGCCCAGTTTCTTTACTGTCAAAGTGCTAACAAGCATCGTCGGCTGGTGGAATATGTCGTTGGTGATTGGGTTTTTCTCAAATTGCAACCTTCTTTACAACAATGGGTGGGGGCTAAGGGATACTCAAAGTAATCACCTTGCTATTTTAGGCCATATCTAGTTGTAGAATGCATTGGCAGCTTTGCTTAGAAGTTGCAACTGCCTAGTAATTGTCACATTCGTCTAGTGTTTCATGTCTCTCTTGTCAAACACACTGTTGGCTCTTTTTCCTCCATTGCTGATCTGCCTTCAGATTTATTTGAAGAAGCTGACTTGGTGGAGCAACTTCCAGTAGCCATCCTTGGTTTCTGTTACAAAGTGCATGGATATGAGGAGATTCCATAGGTGTTAGTGCAAGGGTAAGGCAAACCTCCGCCTGAAGCTACTTGGCTGGACACTCTTTCTTTCAAACTTCAGTTTCCAGACTTTGTCCTTAAGGACAAGGACACTGTTGGAGGGGGAGGATGATAGGATACCACATGTTAAAGCTCCTATATTGCATGTTTACAAAAGGAGATCTAAATAAGTAGTATAGTAGTCTGCTGTGTAGTATAGTGTTGTGTTGTGTTGTAACTAAGTAGTTGATTATGTGTGGATCATGTGAGTATTGTTGTGTTGTGTGCTGTGTGTTGTTATTAGTATTGTATTGTAAATAGAAGTGGGGTGTGTGATGAGGTGGCAGTTTAGTGGTGTTGAGGTGTCAAGTGGAGGTGTTGCTAGGTGGTAAGGGGACCATTATATAAATAGGAGATCTCAAGTTAGTTAGGGAGATTTTTTGGGAGACTTTAGAGATATTTCCAGAGTTAAGCTGAGCATCTTGCTTAGGTATTGTTCTGTGTCTTTCTTCTTCCTTTTGACAGTTTAGTAAACCCTAACCCTAGCCGGTGTTGGCTTTCATTAAAATGTTCAAGTCTTTTATTTGTCTTTTCCTTTATTTGCATTCCCAAACGTAATTTATCTGGCCTGGTTTCAGGAGTTGTCTTTGATGCTTGACATACTGATTTTACTGATGACACAACGAACAGGAATGTAGCTTTTAGCTGCACACCTGGTTTTTGATTTAATACTTACATAAATGCAATGATGCATCTTATGCCTTCCTTCTTCCCCTTTTCATCATCTGGAAATCAGAAGTGAGTAATATTGTTGAGAGGATGCTTGTTTAAGCATGGGTGAGCAATCGAAATATTAGTTATGAGACAATGCACATATAGATTTTGCCATTGACAGCTTATTCTGGACAGTGGACGCTTTCAACCTTAAGATCTTCCTTTTTTCTTGATTGGTCAATCTAAACATGTGTGATGCAATCACTCTTCCTCTTTAAGACATGAAACATAATTGTGCATTTCATCCTTCTACTTTCTCCGTTTTGCTCATGCAGGCTAATGCAGCCATTCATGTTAACTTTCAACAAGAGGTTGAACTTTGTTGTTGAACAAAATAACCTCACACTATGGCATAGATTTCCAATCATCAATTAAATTTGTTTCGAGATGCAGATACTAGGGGTTCCCTCATAGCAGATGCAAAACTAAAATTTCTAAATTGAGTCATGTGATGTGGTTAAATAGGTACTGTCAACCCTAAGGTGTTGCTGGAGCTATTCTCCATGTACCGTGATTGGCAAGAGGAGAAGGCCCAAAAAATTAGCCAGAGACAGGTAATGCAGCTATTGTATTGCCTTGGGTAGGTATGGTCATTCTATCTTGATTAAAATCTTTATCATTCCTTTAAAATCTTTATGTACATGCAAATACATTAAAATCAGTTGGCCTCTGCTAACCTGGATCAGGATTTCATTAGATACATGTGAAATATCTTCATAAGTATGGACATGCTCAGGCTTTCACTGTATTTTTAAACCCTTGGAATTTTATTTTTTTTGCAAAAGATTGACCCTTTGGAAAATAAGACTTACATATGTATGTTGTATTTTAAAGTACTATTTACCCCCCAAAAAAAAAATTTGAAGTACTCTTAATTTAGAAAAAAAGTTTTGATAGATGATTTTCACTCTTCTGTATATTTCTGTGAAATCAAGAATTATTATTCATCTAGATATCGATCAATAGAAGCAAGGCAATGTCTTGTGTTTATTTTCTTTTGCAACCTTTCTTGTCTTCTGTCTAGTAGTTGTTCTGCTGTAGACTTGAGGATGAATTCTCTAATACATGTTGACAACTATAAATACAGAATGGTTGTTTACAATTCTTTTCTAATATTTGGAAGATTTTATTTATTTATTATTGCCCTAAATTTGGAAGACTTTAATTGATAGAGTTAGGTTTGAGCATTTTTATATTTCAACTTGTAAGCTTCTGTTATTAGCATGGTTATTGGTTAACGAGGAACCTCTAGCACCAAAAGCCTATGAAGAGGTGACCTTTTTTTGGAAGGAAGAACATCAGATATCAAATTAGAATAAAAACAACCACACCCACTATACCAGATAATAATAGATAGCATCACAAGTTAGTGACCTGCAATTTACCTTGTAAAATTTCTGTGGTGTGGAAACTAAATTTTAGTTTTATTTGTTTCAGGATGAGATAGAAAATAAGATAGAAATGGTAGATGCTTTGGCTGCCAAGCTATTTCAACGATATACCTATTCTGTGTCGACATTGAAGCAGACTTCACAGCATTTGTCAGATGGTACTTCAATGCTGGTTTTGTATAATTCTTGGCTTTACAGATGGATAGCTATCTGAATTATGTGGCTTATACTTTGGAAAATTCATCAGTATATATAATTTGAAAAATTATTATTATGATCTTTGGCTGTTACCAGTAGAAATGTTTGAAATTTTGCCTCTCTTTAGTTGCATGTATTTCGTACTTTTTGCTTAGAGCTTTGTACAGTTTATCCATTGCAGGTGGAGATTGGGGAACTAAAGGGGGGGTTGACTGAGGTTATAAGCAACTGTGATGCTTTATGCAAGAGAATAGTTGCAGAGGGGCCGGAATCTCTTCGGTCGTCTATCACACCATTCACTGCCATTTCAGATGACTTGGAAACTACCTCTGCCAGTTCTCTAGAGAACAGAACCCTCCCATCCGCTGGAAATGAACCAAAATCAAAGTGAATTCCACTTATTTATTTCCATTTCACCCTTCCTTTATTTCCCATAATTTTATATTTAGGCGTTCCCCTATTTATTGAGATAGATTGAATTTTCTCGACAGAATTAGACATCTTGTCCATAGCTTTGTAAACTATTCAATTGTGAAGAATGGGTTGATATAGCTTTCCATCCTTTGCTTCAACTCTTTAGTCAAATTTGATGTGCTACTTTTTTTTTTTCCTTTTTATATCAACTTTACATCCTTGGACGACTTTGTTTTTCGCAAACGCGACAAAATATTCGGTGACCCATCAAATGAAATCTACCTCTGAAGTTTGAAGAATTGGGTGATAGATGGGACTTTATTCAAATGTCTTGAGGCCACATTCTAACGAAGTTCTTGCTAATGGGTCCGTTTATTATTATTATTTATTTTTTTAATTTTTTTCTTGCTGGCATTAATTTAAATCATATGTTTTTTAAAAATAAGATACAAAAAAGATGGAAGTATAAATACTGTTGATTGCTCTTATTACCATGGACTGATCTTGGATTGAGTTAAATCTTCAATGCAAGATAAACAAATGTGAGTTATTAGGCTTTGAAGATGTTTCCGGTGCTTAGACTTCGATGTTCAAGTTAGAAAAGCAGCGCAATGATGTGGTAATCAAACTTATGAAAAATATTAAATATCTTATTCAATTAGGGTAAGCTCTTATTTATAGTGTTGAAGTAATGTGGTATTTTTGGTGAGTAAATCTTTCTAAAAGACATTCAGTTTGTTTTAAGAAAGATTCTGTTGAGTGTGTTGTCAAAGACTTAGATTATTTTCCATGTTTGTCTCAACTAATTTAGGCACTTATTTAGTTCAATGCTAGGCTTGACTAAGGTAAGCCTTAGCCATATTGGCTTATATATATATATATATATATATCCCCTTATAAGATTAAATAACTAAAAAATCCCAACGGAGATAGACTTTTGAAACCTATATTTTATTTTAACAAAAATACTAATTAGAATTTCCTTTTCTAATATATAAAAATACATTTTAACTTTTTTCTTAAAAGCACACGAACACATTGCAATAACTGCAAGAACATAGGCTGATTTCAATAAATTTGGCACATATCAAATACCCCAAAGCCTAAATTCTTACTTGTCCTCAGCCAAGTGATATCTACATAGTGATGGAAGGATAATTTTGTGTTCACTGGTTATGCTAGTAAAAGTGCACTTGATTGATGACATGCGACCAAAGTTTAGATGTGTAAATTAAGTATTAGCTTTTATAAAGGTTTAAGTCAACACGTATACAATTGACAATTGATTAAATTCAAATAGCATCAAGTTCCTTCTTTGCCTTTTGAGTAACATACTTGAATATTGTATTTTTTTTTTAAATTACGTAAATATTATACCTGTAAAATATATTACAAAAATAAGTTACGAAGTCCCGAATCCCGTATATAAATTTAGTGTAAAAAAATAAAATTCAGGATAAAGACATTAACCTGGTCTTTTCTTATTTTTTTTTTTTCCCCATATCTCTCACGTTTAATTACCCAAATTTATTCCTCACATTTTTTCTGCATAAAGATAAAATTATTTGGGGAGTTTTGGTGTATTTTGCATTAATTGACTGTGTCTTTGACACTTATGTTTGCCTTGGGGAGATATTAAACTTTATATTATGCTTGGTACTTGAGAATAATTTGAAATAGAATGGAATTGAATCGATAATAAAATATTAAATCTATTTTTGTATTTAAAAATATTTGTGGAATGGAATAAAAATGAATGATATTTATTAAAAATACCTTTAATTAGTGAATGTAATAAATTATATTGATAGGATAAAAATGTAATTTAAATAGTTACTATTAATAACAATGGATTTGAATCATGATTCTATCTTTTCAAAGGTGAAATAGAATTTTCTTACAAAATCAGAATCATCAATTTTGAGAAATAAAAAGAAAAATGAAAAATGAAATTGTATGAAATGTGACATTAAAATTCTATCGAAGGAGAAGGCTGAAGTAGGATTGTCGATAGCACATAGGCAATAGCATTATATGGTTGCGTTCATGATTTTGCCTCGAGGAGCTTTTGGTGTCGATGGGGGTTGATTGCCATGTGCTGCTTCATTTTCAGGAGCATGATCAAGGCTGCTAGTGTAAACACAGAGGCATTTCCTTGGGAAGTGCAAGCTCCAGTCTTTACCAAAATCTCCATGTCTCGTGTTAAAATTTTTGAACCTTATCCGGATTTATGAGGTATTTTGTTCATTCATTTTTACTTTTATTATTGATGCTTAAATTTATTATTTGTTTTTCTACCTAAATTTAAATTTGATTATTTTATTAAAAAATTAGTATTTACATCACATCGTTTATTTTCTTTAAATAATATGACTCCTATATTATTTTTGTTTTCTAATTCTAACAACTAACATAGCTTAACCTAATATAAAGATTTGTTGCCACGATTAAATTAAGTTACCATGTTTAAGTATTCATATGTGTATATTTTAATCTAGAAATTTTGATTAAATTTATAATCGGAAGTTCAAATTAAGTAGTTAATGATTTAGGAAGGCACTAAATGACGGGATTAAATTAAGTTACCATGTTTAAGTTCAAATTTTTAATTTGATTTTTGTATTTGCCATGATACTCAATCAATTTTTGATTTTTGATTTTTTAGTATTTGCCATAACACCATTTGTTGACTGTACAAGTGATTGGTGAGGAATCGACACATAGGATGTTAGAGTAAAATAAGGCAACTAAATGTCATGCCGTCCTCCACGTGGATAGGGTAAAATGATTGACATGTTACAAGCTTATTCCTGCATGGAAGAGCGGAGGGAAACCTAATTTAACACTAACCAATATTGATTGAACCTAGTTAAGTCTATAAAATTCCCTCTAAGCCTAATCCTCACAATAAAGAAAACCCTAACATTATCCCCAAATGCTCACGCTAGTGTAGTAATCATAGATCTCAATTGTAAGAATAAACCCTAAATTGATACTGTAGAACGAGAGAGAGAAAAGGGTAGGGACAAGGTAGAAGGTTTGTTGGTGAAAAGGGGGATCTTTTTCTCTTATGATGAAACCCTAACCCTAAGTGCACAGTTATAAAAGACCCAAGTTGGGTGGAGCCCACCTATTGCAAAGTCGAACTCCTTAGGAAAGAGGGAAAGTTGAATGCGAGGCCTACCATTGTTGTTTTACTTGTAGGTAATTGGTATGATGGAGAAAAGACAATTGATGCTGCTCGATTTTGGTTCCCTCCCCTTCCCCCTCAATCTCTCTCTATCCCCTTCCTCTACAATTTTGACAAAATTAGGGTTTCCTTTATTTAAGCTACTCTAAGTGTTCCTTTTTTAAATTTCATTGGTAATTAAGGTATGATTAAATGACCAACACACGATTTCTTTTCTCCCTTCTTGATTTGTCATTATTTTTTTTCTTCAATCCACATAGTCTTATGTGCACTTTTATTCTATTGTAATTTGCTTAAAATCCATGTGTCACTTCTCCAATAGTTCACAGGTTTGCAAACCATGTTATGATAGGTATCCAAAATGTCCACAAAAGTTTTTTTATGTAGTGAATTGACTTTTTTTTAACTTTAAATAATTAATTATATATTTAACTAAAATTTAGATATCAATTACAGTATTATTCCAATTAAAAAAAATTGAATCATATATTTTTACTCCAACCTATTATCTTAATTTTTGTCATAATTATTATTGTGGAGTCACTTGTAATTTTTTTTAATTAAAAAAAAATCAAGGCACCAAAATGGGAAAATAAAATAAAATAAAATAAAAGTTTGAATGTAAGATAGTGCAAGCTAGACATTTCCTCTAGCACTACTCCCTTAAAGAGCATATAATTAATAACAAAGTAAAGGAAGAAAAGGTTTCAACCAAAAAAAAAAAAAAAAACCTTTCTCTAGTTTCCATACTGTCCAATACAGATCATTCAACTGCACAAGACTTAAATTTCGTAGCGCTCCTTCATCATCTAAGCAGCGGTACATGATTTGGGTGATCTCACGCTCGCCATTGATTATGCGTTGCTTCCGGAGTTGCTCACGAGTCTTACTAAGTCTATGGACTATAAGCGCCTCATGATCACATTTGTTCTTCAACTGTTCCAGGGTGGGCAGATTCTTAAACCTGTCAATGGTTTACGCTGCTTAGAATGGCGACGGCAAAAACTATCCTTTGGAAGGACACCAGATTTTGATGATTGCTCATGCCTGGGCACCGACATCGTCAACCTTCTTCAGCAGACCTTCCGTCCTCCTCCTCAGGTATTGCTTCCTCCTATAATCATTGGTGATATAGGCAAGGGTAGTTTTCTTCATAACCATTGTGTACTACACAACTACTTTGCAAGAGAAGTCTTCCACTAGGTGTGCTGTGGACCTACGTTCTTACACTTTCTGCAATTTACTAACTTCTTTATTTTTTAATGATATGTGACATGCATGTCACATGTGTCATCTCAATTTACTAACTTCATCTGATTAAACAACCATTGTCATTGGCTGTGTGACATGCACACGTCCTCTCAAAAAAATCTCAGATCATGCATACCTAACTCAGAAATCTTAATAAGAGAAAACAATACAAGTTCACTATTGTCAAGCCCTATTACATGAACTTTTTTTTTTTCCCTATTAAAAGGAAACAATATTCTACTATTAAAGCAATACCTTGATAAAACAAAGGTTGATATTGAAAATTGGGCAATGGCTCATCACATCTACATATAACAAAATTTATTCTTTTTGCATCAATTTTTATAGGACATAAAATATAGTTAAATTGCTACAAGCATCGGTTTTTACCATATAAGTAACAATATTTTTGTTGATGCAATTTGTGATTATAGAAGTAAATTTTTCTTTTTAATTTTTTTAAAACATTGCCTTCACATTAACCTTGTACACTTACTAATTAACTTATTGCATTTAACATGATAGAGAAGGTTTGTCACATAAGATAGAAAATTACTAGTCGTTACAATTGAAAATGCATGTAAGCAAAAAAAAAAAAAATTAAAATTACATCAAATAAAAAGTTACTAAAATAAAAGTAGTTGTGTCCTTAGAAATGTACCTTTAAAATTAAATAATCATAAAGGTCATCATCAAAATTCAAATCTAAAAAAAAAAAAATGAAAAACCTATAACCAAGCAATCTTGGATTTACAATCATTCTTTTTCAAATCCTTAGGCATTTTCATTAATTTCTCTACCACTAGAATTGTCCTGCAAAAGAGAAAAAAAAGATAAACTATAGTAAAATACCTTTCTAAGGAAGTTATATATGACTGATCATTTAATCGAAAAAGGCATACAATTTCTTTTTTTTTTTTTAAAGAAAAACTCCAAGCAACTCAACCATCTTACTCCAAGTAATTTTGCATATACTAGTGTTGTTGCCTCTCTTCTCGATAACCACTTTTTACATGCAACTGCTTATTATATTGATAAATTGTAAAACAGATTTCCAAGTATCTTGTAATCATGAAAAACATATCTTGAAGAACAAGTACATAGGGCAAACCTCAACAGCCAACTATGTTTTATATGTTTGATTACATCAAATTTAAGATGATGACATTATAATGTTCATCATCAGAAAATGAAGCTTTCACAAAGTAGCAATCAATATACATCTCAAAAATCTAAAAAGAAAAAAAAAACCCAACTTTTTCTTGCCAAGAAGACATAATCATCATATTATAGTTCTTATAAATTTTCTCATTAAAAAAAAAAAACAAAAACAACCCATTAACCCACTTTAAGCAATAAACATGATAGAAATATATATAAAACAAATACCCTAAGACATCTACTAATATAATGACCTAATAGATTTCTCCATTAAATTGAGGAATAAAAAAAGATTTCTCCATTAAATTGAGGGAAAAAAAAAGATTTCTCCACTAGACACCTATAAAACCTGTTACTTATCAATCGCATCTAGCAGTACAGCCTTCACAAGCATTAAATGACAATATTTATAATGTAACAATTATTTTCATGGCTATTGTTGAAAATAAAACATTTTTTTATCTCAACTTGTTGATAGAGCTTTTTGGGCATTGACCTTGAAGGCCTAATTTGACTTGTTTGAACCCTAATCCAAGCTTTATGTGCCTAAATTGACCTCTTGAAGCTCATTACAGTACAAAAGCATCAAGCTCCAATAAGCATTCTTCAGTCACTTGCTCAAATCGATTGTATGCACCAAAAAACTAGATAATCATGAAAGGTATGAAAGAGATAAGGAAAGAAGTTGATCAAAGATAGACCCTCCATAAGATCTGGAAAGAATATCGAGAATGAATACTCTTGCTAAATTAGGTTTGGTCACAACCCCTATATATAGGAGGTGATACTACTAAGTAAAGAACTTTTAACTCTCTCAACTCTCCCGTTATCTTTACACACTTTTTCTATAAACCTTGTGTTGATTTAGGCATTAGAATAGTCCTGCTGAAGGGCACCTCCATAGCATAATTTTTCTTTCTTGTAGGTGACTCAACCACCTATAAAATCTTAGCACAATATAATTGTATTAGCATTTTCGTGCTAAAATTGTATATAATAAAAAACATAAAAGCATTTAAAAAAGCTTATTGAGATTTAAGATTTCTCGTACTTGTGAAGCCTTGATGCTGGCTAAGATGTTGTAAAAAGGTTATGTAACTCCAGAGGAATAACCAAGTATAGATTACTCTGCAATAAAAGAGTAAAAGCTGGTTGAAACACATGTATTGTCCTCTTAAGTTTATTTTCATCATCCTTCACCATGTTGATGCCATTTCCTTGTAGGTTTTCCTTGCTACCACTTATTGCACCTTCTTTCAAACTCTTATGCATAGCACCTCCTCTAAAAAGAATGCATTTGTGACACTCTTTGCTCACTTATTACTTCAATGAAACCTTTTTCATGGCCAAGACTTTATTAGGCTTTCGATTGTATTTTTGAAGTTGTGACTACATTCTCAAAAAAAAAAAAAAGGTGTATTCTCTTGATAAATAAGTGAGGAATTTGATAGTGAAACCAAAATACACTAACAAGTTAATAAAATTTTGATGCTACGTCATCTTATATGCAACACTCAAAAAACAATTGTGATCAAGCTAATAATCAGCAACTTCTATAGTTGTAAATGCTAGATTGATTTAAATAGCAGTTAAAAATTAAATTTATTTGGAAATTTTACTTACAATTTTTTTAGTAATGTCTTCATCAAGTTCTAATCTTCCTCTTGGTCATTGAGTCTCAAGGAACATCTCAATGCTGGATGCTTCCTCGTTACTCTCCTTAGCAACCATTTAAAAATAAAAACAAAATAAAAATCAACATTATACTTCATTCAAATATAAAAGGTAGAAATAAAGGGTTAAGAAAAGAATAAGCCACTAGATTATTTCATAAAACCAACATTCTCAAATGTATACCCAGAATAATGATAATATTCTATAAAACCAACATATACACTTTCTAAGAATACGATCACTATAGCAAACTGTTTAATATGGACTTATTGTTTATATTTTAAAAAGCTTACCAATTCCTCTCAAACTCGTGTGAAACTTTTTGGACCAACTCAATGTGCATTGCTCAACTTCTTATGATTCTCCTTGTTCTTTCTTCTTATGTCCTATAGTTTGAAGAAAGTTCAAAATGAATTGTTTGCTAAATTAAGCTATTATATTTGAATATATATGAAAATTATACCTTGACTTCTTCCTTCTCCCAATATTGAAGAAATGTAGTGAAATGGGTTAAGGGGATATTGCTGGTCAATTCTTTACTCTTTCTACAAAGTTCTTATACTAGGTGAGGAACCTTGTCTTAACTCTTAATTTGTATACTCTATATGAAGCCGCAATGGTATTTAATACCCATTTCTTAGCACCATTTGACATGATATACTTATCCTACAATTAATTGGTATATAATGAATTACTAAATGAGTTTATTATCAATTTAAATCAATAAGAAAAAATACGAATGTGAACATACATTCACATATATCTACTAGGGGCAATGTTATAAAGAGATCATTGAGATGCCCGTTAGGGATCAGCCACCATTGACTTTTAGGCCAAGCTATGTACAAGTAGTAAACAATTTATTGTCCAAATATAGTTTAAGATTTTTTAGTTACTACATTACCAAACACATCATCAAATAGACTAATCACGTACTTATTATCATGTTAGTTACACCTTTTTGATCTAACATAACTTCTAACCTGGACAGATATTGTAACAACAATTATATTTAGATATTAATTAATAAAGTTAAGCTAATCTATCCCTAAATTTTTTAGATGATTGGATTGCATTGGAAAGTCAAAAGATATGGAAAAAAATGTTTTCAAGAAAGGTGTAGGGTTTATGGGTAAGAACATGGGTGTGTTTCTCCTTGTGTACCTCTTTAGAAAAGAAAAATGAAAGAATGTGTTCATGGCCATGATTTTTGGGTGTGTACAAGTATACGAGTAAGAACAAGGGCGTGTTTCTACTTATATACCTCCTTGTAAACTAAAGAACATGTGCAAGGAGAGTAACACAATTGTGAATTTTCTTTGGGGTATGATCCTTAACTATACAAGCATGAACATGGCCATGTTTTTGCTTATGTTCTCCACTAATCATAAAATTTCACACGAAAACTATGGTTTTTCTTTCAATCTCCTTTGTACATCAACAATCTAGCACATGAACAAAAAGAAACTCATGAAAACTTTTGACTTACTTGATTAAAAGCCCAAGATTTGACAAACACATAACTACTTCTCAAAGATTGGAGCATTTCGTGCACCTACAAACCCTTAAAGCGCGTTGTAAACACCCCATTTTTGCCCTAATGATCAATAATAATCAACAATAATGAATTTCCAAATTTTCCCATTTTTTTTCCATTTTTTTTAATTTAGCAAAAATAGGAAAAATATTCAAAAAATAAAATAAATAGGAAAAATACATCAATTTTTGAAAATAATTGCAGAAATGGTAATAAAAAGGGTTAAATAATTTTTACAAATTTTTGAAATTTCAAAAAATACAAAAAAAAAAAAAATCGCATTGCATATATGCAAATTGCGAAAATAATAAAATCGCGAAAGTGGGCTAGCCCAGCTGGTCCGAACCTTGGTCTGGTGCACGCGCGGGAGGGCTTGGTCAGGGGTTCGAAACGCGGGGGAAGCAAAATCCGCGTTTTGCAATTTTTTTTCTTTACCTGGGACATGTGTCAGCAGCCGATTGGCTGGAGCGAACGCACGCGTCGGGCACGTGATCATCTTCAACCTCCGTCCGAGATCGTTGACGAGGAGAAAAATCCGAATTTCGGCCGTTTTGATTTGATTTTTTGCACAAATCCAACAGGTCTTCAACGGAAATAAGATAAACATCATCCAATTGGAATCAAATCGCAACAAATCAATGGATTTGCACAAATCGAAGATGAGTTTTTAACCGCAAATTCGATTTTCTTCAATCGGTGGAAATCCAAGCTTATCCAGCTCAATTTCTTGCATCTATAAATAGAGGATGAAGTGGAGAGGTAGAAGCACGGATCAAAAGTGAGGAAAAGAGAAAAAAAAGATAGAATCGAAGCCTCGCCGGAGTTCTTCAACCCGCGACCACAGATCAAGCGTCGAGCAGCCACAAGGAGGCGTTTTTGGAGAAATCCACTGCCACAGTTGAGTTTTCTACCCCCGAAAACCTAGAAATCGACACCTCAACCGCTTCGAAAGCTGCCGGAATGCCGTCAACGAGCATCCTCAACCATCGTGTCCGATCCGACTCGACCAACCCGACCTACGCACCGACCCGGATTCGGGTAAGTCGGATTTTTCGATATTTATTTATTTATTTATCTATTTTATTTATTTCGAATTTATTTATTTACTTATTTGTTATTTATAATTAAAAAAAAATATAGAAAAATGTTAGAAATTAGATTATTTTTTTTAGGGTTTGATTTAATATGAATAATAATAATAAAAAATAATAAATAATAAAAATTTGAAAATTTATAAAGAAAATAACAAAAATATTAGAAAATAATAATAATAAAAATCTAGATTTTAGAATAGGATAGATGAAAAATCTAGGAGAAAAATTTTCAATAAAAATTTAATAAAAATTATAAAAAATTAATAAAAATCAATAAAAATTTATAATAGTAGAAATGAGTTGAAAAGTAGAAAAATGGAATTTTTATCACTTTGAAAAAATCATTTTCTTAAATAAATCCAAAATTGGTTTTTCTTTAAAATAGCATTTTCAAAAAATCAAATTATCAAGCTTAGGCTTAGATTTTTTTTTTAGAAAAAATACTAAGATGGTGAAAACATAAATCAAAAGAGATTTCATAATTAAAATCCACAAACACACTAAAGTTTTCCAGGAAAAGCAAACTATGGCATGTTTTATTCTGAATAGCAGGTACGTAGGCACCCATTTGGGGCAACCCTAAAAAGGAATAAAAATCATTCTTAGAATAGGTTATTCAAGAATAAAATAAAAAGACAACAAAAATAAATAAAAGACATTTCGGATAAGGTTTAGATTTTAGGAGATTAGGGTGGTAACCTTAGGGTTTTAATAGGTTAGCCTCCGAACTTAGAAACTCTGGTTTTCCCTTTCCTCTTTTCACAAAAACGAAAAGAGGAAATCACGACGACTAGTGGTCTAAATTAGGACTAATCTGCTCAATTAGTCCTAATTCAATCTTTCCCAACCACAGTTGGGTGGCGACTCCAAAATAAAACGAAATTCCTAACTTAAGTCGAGGATCTACATTAGATGAGCATAGGGTTTAGTATAGATCAGATTAGGAATGGGAAATTAAAAATTAGACTCGACACGCATTATAACTATTTACAAGTAAGAGAAGCACAAAGGAAGCTTTTAGATTATACTTGTTGGATCATGTCAAATAGCGTGTATTTATGAGAGGGATTCCTTAGAGAAAAAGGGGTTCTCTTTTAGAGGTGTAACATTTATGTAAAAATAAGATGAAAGGGTTAAAGGGCAATTTTGTAGGGCCTTTAAATCTAGTGAGTAAATTGTCCAAAATGCCCTCGATTTTAAAATTATTTTTCTTATTTCTTCAGGTTTTACATAAAAAAATTTATTGTTTTAAAAGGAAAAAAAATGAAATAAGCAAGAGATTCTAAAATTAAATATGATAATAAATGTTAAGAGTTATTTAAATAACTAAACTAAAATCAACTTAGAGTAATCCATAAAATCTAAATTACTCCACTTCCTCCTTCTTCTTCATTGTCATCATTATGGTCTTCTTTTTCTTCTTGGTCTTCCATTTCCTTGTTTGTATTAGTATGAACATGCAATTCATCTAATGGCTTATCAATAGTTACGTCTTTAACCCCTTCTCTTGACAAATCAAAATCATCTTAAGTTCTAATATTTGGTCCACCCCAATCTTGCTTGAATCATTGTAGTAGAATCCTCACAAGAAAGATAAATTTCTAGGTACCATCATAACAAAGTGCCAACTTATATTTACAGGGTCCTATACATAAAATACTATTGTACTTAGGAAGCCATAATGAAAGGATTGTCTTAGTAAAACAATCTCTCAAACTTAACTCATGTCAATACATAATCATCTTATTCAACTCTAAACCAAGCACATTTAAATAAGATAACCTTAAAACTCCCATAATAATCAAATTGTATGATCTCATCGATTGCATCGTAGTAAGTCACATTAAAAACAACTGAATTTTAACATAAGCAACAACTCCATGATTGGCTTCTAAAACTTAATGAACTAAGGTAACAACATGTATAAATCATTACCTTTATTCAAGCAATTATTAGTAACATTATATATCTATTACTTAACGTTCCATTATATTGTTGTAGCAATAATTTTTACAGTGTTGCTTTTAAATAACCTTTTGGGCAACATTAAAATTTTTTTTATGCATTTAAGCATTTTAAGTAATGGTTAATTAACATGTTGCAAATTTAGTGTTGCCTTAGGTTATTTTTGGTGCAGTGAACCTACTTTTTTTTTTTTATACTTTTTATGATTTACTAACTTTTTTTTTCACAAATACATACCATTAGTCCTTAGTTAAAAATGATATGTGACATGCACGTGTCCTCCCAATTTACTAACTTTGTTTGATAAAGTAACCATTAGTCATTGGCTATGTGACATGCACGTGTCCTCTCAAAAGAATCTCAAATCTTGCATGCCTAACTTAGAAATCTTAATATGGAAAAACAACAAAAGTTCATTGGTGTCAAGCTCTATTACAATAAGTTTTTTTTTCTTCCATTTAATGGTTTTTGAATAAGGTATGTTTGATTTTGGATTTTTTTAGGGTACACGTTATGCATCATTTTTAATGGAGGACTAATGATATCACGTGCCATGCATTTATAATAAAAAAAAATTAAGCATAGATTAGTTAACTACAAAAACATGAAAACATAAACCTTCATTTTGTAATTTTCTCTTTTCTTACAATTAGATTTGGTAGTTTTCACCTTCAACATATACTATCAAATAAAATTTTTATCCCTTTTGGTTTATTATTATAATAAATCAATTTTATTCAAATGCACATACTACACACCAAAAACAAGTAGAAATACTTGTAATAGGATAAAAAGAATACATACTAATAAAGTGATTGAGGTTTAGATTTGTGCCTATAGATAGATACAAGAGTTTTGATCAAATGCATGTACCACATACCATAATAGGTAAAAAGAGGAACACTGATAATAGGAAAAAAAATGCCATACTAAGAAAGTTATTGAGGTTTGAACTTAAGACTATGGATGAAATATTTGTTCTATCCAAATATAGATGGGATTACGAACGAGACAATTTACTTGCAAGTTGGTCGAGTTTAGCTTAGCTTGCTTGGCCCAAGTTAGATTTGTGAACACACCAAGATTAAACTCAAAATAAAACTCATTTATTTAAACAAGCCAAGCTTAAACTCCAATTTAGACTTATAAGTAGGCTCATGAACCGACTAGTGAGATTTGTTAAGGCTAGCAATTTGTATTACCATCTTGTGTGTCGTATCCATGTTTGGATAGATTTTTGTTCAGAAATTCTCAACTCATGACTTGACCTATTTATTAATCATGTATAAAAATCTAAATCCATAACCCATCCCATTTAATTAGTGGGTCTTGTATTAGGTTTAGACTAATTTATTGATTAAAAGTTTGCAAGAAAATCTATAAAATACTTACAAATGCAAATGACAAAAGACAATCATACATTTGTATAACTTAGTAACCTTAACATTATGACCAAGACACTTTTATTATATTTTTTTTGTTGTTGAAAACTTCTATTATAAAATTTTATAATAAACATTATTAAAAATTGCATATCAATACTAATGAATCTTTTTTCATCTAAATTGCAATGTAAAACTCAAGTAAAAGGTATATTGGTAGATTAAGGAAAATTTTCAACTATCCTATTGAAATCTAATGAAATCATCAATATTCACAAAGTCAATAGATTATTCTCTATAATCTAAAGTACAAATTATGCATTTTTAATGGAGAAAATATTTCTCGAAAGTTGGAAAGTGTCTTGAGTCTCTTGAATTCTAGTAATGCCCCTAAAATTATAAATCGTTAGTGAAATTACAACTAAAAAATCATAACTAACCCATAAAACTAGATGGTGGAAGAAAAGGAAACTTAAAGTGAAAAAAAAAAATAGCATAATATGGCTAAAAGATATGATAAGTGTTTCAATCCTAACCACAAATACATAAACACTCACTTTTGACCTGAGTTTTTGTTGCAATAATCAAAGTAATGAAAACACAAACTTTTTCACCCATGGTGGTCTTTGAGTTGTGCAAGTGGCCAATCCAAAATGTAAGACTAATTTCAAACTTATTGGTAGCTAGTGAATCTCTTACATTAAATTGAGATTTGTGACTTGAAAAGGAGACATTTGAGAGAGTTAACAAATTCGAGAGGAAGAAGAATAGAAATTATGAGGAAAAAATGCAAAGAGTGATGTAAAGAAGAGTTTGAAAATTGAAATAATAAACTTAAACTAGCAACTAGTAAGTTTGTATGTGACACCTAAAATAAAAAGAAAAACAATATATATGTATATATACATATTATTTATATTAAATAGATTTGCACATTGAACCCAGAACCTATTTAAATAACTATGTAAACAAGTTTGAGAGCTTAACAATAACTAGGACACAAATTTAAATGTGTCATATTTGCATATGAGCTTTTTATTATTTGCGTCAATTTTTGCTGACTTGAACCCATTTATGATTGTGATGTTTCATATTTAGGTTTGCAAGATGAATTTGAAATTGCTAGCCAGAGAGAGAGAGAGAGAGAGAGAGAGAATAAATGAAACAGTTACTAGAACAAGCCTTAGCAAGCCTTAATGAATTAGCCAATGAAGACTCCACTCAGTCTGGATTAGCTTACAGTGGAAAAAGCAACGAAGACGACTACTACGAGATCGACCTTGCAGAATCGTAGGAAAACCAATGTAAGTATTTTGTTGTATTTGCAGCAAGATACGTAGGAGTTTTATTTTAAGTCTTAATGTAAAGTATAGTATTTTATACTATACTATTTTTAGTATCTAAGCACAACTAATGTACGTATCAATGTAATGTTTTCTTTGAAAATACCGTCATCTACGGTATAATGATGGGTGGAATCTTTCCACTGAAAGCAGTTTTGGATTTTACTGTTCCAAATAGTAAACCCCCTCGATAACTTTTAGTGTTCAAAACAGTAAAAGTACTTTAAGTGTTCATTATAGTAAAAGAATGAAATCTTCTTTAAATAAGGAAGCCGGGTTCATTCAGAGGTATCAAACATTTTAGATACCTCTCATCCTCTCTGAACTTAAGCTCCCAACCTTCTTTTGAAACACACTCACTTTCTATCTTTCTTCTCCGTCTAACATCCCTCTTCTCTCTTTTGGTCACAACTTACAACCATTCTTCACACACACTTCTTCTCTTCTCTTATCCTTTTAACATCTCATCTATGATTAATAAATCATAGATAAATGTTTGTATGCAAATGTACTAAGGTAATGAACTAACACCACATAATCTTCTTCCATCCTTTCTGAATCTCTTCACTCTCTTCTAATTTTACTCACTCTTCTTTCTCATCTAATGCTTCTCTTTTTCTAATGTTACTGTTCTTCTAATGTTTCATTTCTTGTAATGTTTCTTTAATGTTATTAATACAGTTAATGTTTTATTATATGAACAATTTCCCATTAGTCTTGGCTCTGCCGCTTATGGTGGATCTTATTCTTATTCTTTATTTTATGTTTCTGAATGTTATAAACCCCATTCGGACTAGCTAAGCCGTCAATTGGAGGTTTTATTGTTTATTTAGGATCTTAGGTGATACGAACCACGCCAACCTGTGACGAAACCCAATACCAATATGTTCGGAAATTCGTTGCCTAAGACGCCCAAACACCTAAAGTGGAAAACCGCGACCCGTTGTCTATAAGCGAGACAAGAACCTTGGTATAAAAGTGAAGATGCCACAATCGGGATGAAAGACCGATTGATAAGTTGGGATGAACGCCACGGAAATCAATCCGATAAGTTCGATTTAGTTCTTGAAGAACCAAGAGAGGTGCCTCTCAAAAGTGTTTAATGTTCAAAGATGTATAATCTAAGTTGTTCTAAACCCTAGGAGCTTTTATACTAGGGTTACAATTCGTGTAAAAACAAGTCCAAAACGACGTAGTTTAGTTAAGTGACATAAAAAACGCGAAACAGAACAAGCTAGCCGACAGGGGATACACGGCCTGTGTATACGCCCGTGTACTTTGGCCGTGTACTTTTCTGTGTAACTTCTGGCAACATACATGCCCGTGTACTTTGACCGTGTATCTTTTTGTGCAACTTCTGGCAACATACACGCCTGTGTACTTTAGCCGTGTATCTTTCTGTGGATTTGCTTGACTCCATATACGGCCGTGCCTTGAAAATACACGCCCTCTTCAACCCATATCCAGTATAACTTGTACAAAAGCAAGGGTCTTCCAATGGTTGTTCCAATCCGTTCCAACTTCATGATTGCTCCAATCCTTTCCGGCTTCATGGACAATCTTTATCAACTCGTTAAGTGCTTCCTTGAATCGTTTTTGCTCGATTTCTTATGATCGGTCCAAGTGGCACTTCAAGAGGATCCACATTTCTTCTTCCGGCCTGGCTCTCATCCCAGATCTCATCATTCCCCTCCTCTTGAAAAGGATTTGTCCTCAAATCATTTCCTGCATCAAATGGACTTAGATCAATAACATTAAACGTGACACTTACTGGATACTTACCTGGTAGATCTTTCTTGTATGCATTATCATTGATGCGCTCAAGACTTTGAATTGGTCCATCACCTGTAGGAAGTATTTTAGATCAACACTGTACGGGAATCCGCTCTTTGCGCATGTGAACCCAAATCCAATCTCCAGGTTCAAAAACAGCTTGTCGACAACCCTTGTTGGCTTGTTTCACATACTGCTCAGTTCTTCGCTCAATGTTTAGCCTTCTCACGAAATCTGCCTTAGAATCAGCTTCAAAACTCACAAACTTGTTAGGTTGCAATGGCAATAAATAAATAGTAACCAATGGGTTTAAACCATACACAATCTCAGATGGTGAACAATGAATAATGCTATTTAAAGCCCTATTACATGCAAACTCCACAAATGGTAGGCAACCATTCCAAGTCCTAATGTTCTTCTCTATGATTGCCCCTAACAATTGAATTAAAGTCCTGTTAACCACATCAATTTGCCCATCAGTTTGTGGGTGACGGATAGTAAAAAACATTAGTTTAGTTCCCCACTTTTCCCACAATACTCTCCAACAATGACTCGAAATCTTTACATCCCGATCACTAACAATGCTACTAGGTATACCCTGCGGACGCATTACCTCTCTAAAGAACAATTCAACAATGTGTATAGCATCATCAGTTTTATGACAAGGAAAGAAATGACCCATTTTAGAAATCCTATCCACAACCACAAAAATAGATTCTCGACCATGCCTAGGTCTAGATAATCCTAACACAAAATCTATGGACATGTCTATCCAAGGCTCATGAGGAATGACACTATACTCATATAACCAATCTAAGAAGTCATCTAAGCGATAAATGGGATGACGATACTTTACCGTGATGTTGTTGATGGCGCGGCAGTCAACACACATTCTCCATGATCCATCCTTCTTAGGCACCAAAATCACAGGCACTGCACATGGACTCATGCCTTCTCTCACGTATCCCTTCTCCATTAATTCATCAAACGGCCTTTGGAGTTCCTTCGGAAAGACATCTTCAAAGTCCTGCACAAGAGACACAACCACACTAGGCAAAGCATTAGATAATTCGTTAGTAATCAAATATGTTTCCTTGAAAACCAGCAACAACATAGGTTGCCTCATCACTAACGCTCTCCTTACTACACTCGCTCTTGCCACACAACTCTCCTTTTGCAAGGCTGCCCTCTCCTTTTCACTCACCACCAAAGTTGATTCCCCTTCAACTTGGCCTCTCACACTCTTTCCAGCCTTCCTCTCCTTTTCCTTTTGACCTTGACTTTTATATTCCTTTTTCTTCTCATTGTCTTTTGCTCTCTCACTCTCACTCTGCTTTTCACTCACCTTGTGTTTTGTAAATGACTGTTGTAGCTGCAACTGATCCTCATACACTTGTTTAGGTGTTAAAGGTTTAAGATTAAAGCTCTTCCCTTAGTGAACAAGCGTATACTTGTTAGAAAAGCCATCATGCACAACCTTCCTATCAAATTGCCATAGCCTCCCCAACAACACATGACATGCTTGCATTGGCACTACATCACATAACACCTCATCCTCATACCTACCAATGCGAAACTCAATCAAGGCTTGCTTACTCACCTTAGTCTCACCACTATCATTCAACCACTGCAATTTATATGGACTAGGGTGTCTAATAGTTTTGAGCCCCAACCTCTCAACAATAAAATTGCTCATTACATTGGTGCAACTCCCTCCATCAATGATCAAACTACAAATGTGATCTCCTAAATAACATCTAGTATGAAATATATTTTCTCTTTGCACCTCTTCTTCTTCCTTCACCTGCACATTCAAAGCTCTCTTCACTACCGCCACTAGCCTTCCCATTGCAGGCTCCTCATCATCACTAGCATCCTCTAATGGTGGCATATCATCTTCTTCACTATCCCCCTTAGTCTCATACTCACCATCATTACGCAAAATCATCACACGCCTATTTGGACATTGACTAGCAATATGGCCTCTACCTTGACATTTAAAGCATCTAATGTCACGATTTCTAGAAGTAGAAGATTCAGGATTACCTTGATTACCAGAAGTAGAACCCGCTTGCCTCAGCTCTCCTTTTGGTTTGGTGGGTAAAGGCTTTTCTTCTTTCTTCCATTGATTAGTCTTCCAAGTGGATGAACCATTACCCTGTTGAAATCGTGCACTACTACTACCCTTCCGCTTGTGCTGGTTCTCAACCTTTATAGCCATGTGAACCATATCCTCCAATTCTACATAATGCTGCAATTCAACCACATTTTGGATTTCTCTATTCAACCCAGCAAGGAATCTAGCCATTGTAGCCTCTTTATCCTCTTCTACATTCGCCCTAATCATAGTGACTTCCATCTCCTTGAAGTACTCATCTACACTTCGGCTTCCTTGCCTCAGAGTTTGCAACTTGTTGTGCAATTCACGATAGTAATATGCAGGTATAAACCGCTTTCTCATCACTCTTTTCATCTCTTCCCAAGACTCAATAGGTGGCTCGCCACTCCTTCTCCTATTCAACATTAGTTGATCCCACCACACTATAGCATAATCCGAAAACTCAATGGCAGCAAGTTTTACTTTCTTTCTCCCACTATAGTTGTGACGATCAAACACCATCTCCACCTTTTTCTCCCATTCTAAATACGCCTCGGGATCATTCTTCCCTTGGAAAGGAGGAATCTTCATCTTTATGCTACTCAATTGATCATCCTCTCTATTCCTATCTCCTCTATCTTCCCAATCTCTAGTCCCTCTATTCCGACCACTATAACCTCTATAACTCCCAACAGAAGGCTCATCAAAGTCATCATCCGTCATTTCATCTCCACCCCTTGGTACTCTCCTAGAACGACTCTCCCTCTTACGCCCTTGGAATACATTTGTGGATTGCTCTAGTCTTTGCTCTACCGTCTCATGAATTTATTCCATTCCCTCTTGGAACATCCTCTTCATTTCTCCCCTCAATGCCTCAATTACTAACCTAGCATCAAACCTTCTCCTCTCACCTTCAGGAGAATGTTGTCTCGACATAGTCCCTATAGAAAAAGATTAGTACAACACAAATATATATATAATTAAACCTCACGATACACTCCCTTACGTGTTTCGCTCAAATGATGATATCACACAATCACTCGTGTATTCTCACAAACAACGATGATATCACTCACCAATTTCCTCTTCTCAATTCTCTTGGAACTAACCCGAACTACACCAATTTCCTTCCGTAGAATTCAAACCAACTCTAGGGTTCGTAAAATTTTCCTCTATTTTTCTATCCGAATTTTTTTTTGTCTTTGTTTTTGGCTTTTGATCACGTTTCTCTTTTCTTTTCTTTCCCTTCTTTTTTTTTTTTTTGGTCGTGATTTTTACTCTTTTTTTTTTTTTTTACAATCGACTAGTAAATACTACACTATCAAAAGACAATTAATATTGAGGAATTGAATGCTAACAATGGATATGAACGATTGGAGTTAGGGTTTTTGATATTACCTTCCTCAACTGAACTTGATGTTTTGACAAACCTAAGCTCTGATACCAAACTGATACGAACCACGCCAACCCGTGACGAAACCCAATACCAATACGTTCGGAAATTCGTTGCCTAAGACGCCCAAACACCTAAAGTGGAAAATCGCGACCCGTTGTCTATAAGCGAGACAAGAACCTTGGTATAAAAGTGAAGACGTCACAATCGGGATGGAAGATCGATTGATAAGTCGGGATGAACGCCACGGAAATCAATCCGATAAGTTCGATTTAGTTCTTGAAGAACCAAGAGAGGTGCCTCTCAAAAGTGTTTAATGTTCAAAGATGTATAATCTAAGTTGTTCTAAACCCTAGGAGCTTTTATACTAGGGTTACAATTCGTGTAAAAACAAGTCCAAAACGACGTAGTTTAGTTAAGTGACATAAAAAACGCGAAACAGAATAAGCTGGCCAACAGGGGATACACGGCCTGTGTACACGCCCGTGTACTTTGGCCGTGTACTTTTCTGTGTAACTTCTGGCAACATATACGCCCGTATACTTTGACCGTGTATCTTTCTGTGCAACTTCTGGCGACATACACGCCCGTGTACTTTAGCTGTGTATCTTTCTGTGGATTTGCTTAACTCCATACACGGCCGTGCCTTGAAAATACACGCCCTCTTCAACCTGTGTCCAGTATAACTTGTACAAAAGCAAGGGTCTTCCAATGGTTGTTCCAATCCGTTCCAACTTCATGATTGCTCCAATCTTTTCCGACTTCATGGACAACCTTTATCAACTCGTTAAGTGCTTCCTTGAATCGTTTTGCTCAATTTCTTATGATCGGTCCAGGCGGCACTTCAAGAGGATCCACATTTCTTCTTCTGACTTGGCTCTCATCCCGGATCTCATCATTAGGTATATTGGCTGGAAACTCGCCTTGGAGGGCTATTGATTTCCGAAAGAGACAACTTGAAAGATGTTTAACATCGTTGGTGTTCTCAATGAGGCTTGATATACAACACCACAAACCAAGATATTAGAAATATCTATTTTATTTAATGTTTTTACTTAATGCTTTTGTGTATCTTTAATGTTTTAATTAATTAAATGCTTTTGTGAAAAAGTAATTCATGTATTAATGCTTCCGTAATTTATATATCCATACTCTATAACCTAGTTAAGTGTTTACATAAAACACAATCCCTATACCTTACACAATTAAGTAGGCACTAAAATCCTACCCTCGATGGTATCGGAGCCAAGGGGAGAGTATATAGTTATTTTGAATGTTTGTTGTTTAAGTTAATGAACATAATTCCTTAGTGGGTACTAGTTTATATATAATTTATTTGCTTGGAACGACCGTAAGTGTAAGATTGGGTTATTAGGGTAAGTGCAGGGGCTTGGCGTAAATCCTGCCAGTTAAAGAGTAGCAAAAGAACCAACGAGGCAAACCTTAATACTGTCTTTTAGTAGTTTTGCAAGTATATATATATAAAATTTAATATTGTAGTGTTCTAATTTAAACAATGGATTTATTCAAAAGAACTATGTCCTCTTCTTGAGGGTTTAAAAGACCCATTAGCAAACAATGGGGATAAAATCTATGTAAAAGACTTCGACAAGGCAATAGATGATTGGAAAATCTCAAAATTATCATATGACCAAATATACCAAATGGTCAAATGGAAATTTTTTGGCAAAAATGATCATGTCATAACCACTGAAGAGAAGGATATTCCTATCTTTGATGGGTTAATGACGATAAAATTATTAAATAATGATTCCATTCGAAAATATGGACAAGAATGGAATTACATGCATATAGGTCTAGTTCAAGTAGGAGCTAAACCTCTTACTAAGCTAGGATTAGAAACTTTAGTCTTAATGGTCCTTAGAGATGCTAGGGAACTGGAGTATGAAAGATCAATTCATGCTTCAATAGAGACTAGTCTCAATACTGGTCCAATTCAATTTGAATGTCACCCGAATGTAACCATAAGTCTTAGAGATAAGACCATCATGAGCTCTTTAATCCTCCAGATCAAAACTCATAACTATAGAATGATTGAAAGTGCACTGCCTATGGCAGTTATCTATAGAATTTATTTCAAATTAATGAAAATTGCATTTGGATCTAAGGCGTACAAAATTGACAAAAGGGGTCAAACGCTTTTAATCCAAATTGACTTAACTAAGTTAAATGTGAATATCCCAAAAATAATAAAATGGGATCAGGTAAACCTTCTTGACCACTAGGAAGTAGAAAACCCTACTCCTAGAAAAACAATATGTAACGCCGAACCATCTAATGTAATGCAACATCTAGATGGTAAGGTAACACTTTAATTCTCTAAGAGATCCTTTGATTATCCTATAAATCTAGATGTTAGATCAATGTCCTTAGCTTCATCCTCTAGGAGATTTATAGATTTACCTAGACCAATAGTTAATGAATCTAAAAATATTCTCGATAGTCCAAAAGTCAAGGTTAATCCTTCAGTCAGCGATTTAGTTAATAAACTGATAGGAATAACCCAACCGGTCTATCAAAACTTCAATGACTTAGAGTATGAAGAACCTTCTACTTCAGAAACAAGAGATCCTGAACTAAATGTCGTAGAAAAACCCTTTGAACCAGATAGAGTTATTCTAAATAATGACTTTAATTCTCCTAAAAACAAGAAAATTAGAGAATGGTACTTTAAAACTTATGATAAATTTAAAGTATAAATCAAGGAGGATTATTATAATTTTATGAAAAAATTAGGTGCTCAAATGTTATTTTTTTATTAGCTCGAAAAATATTATTTGAAGCCTAAGCAAATTAATGTTATTAACAAATGTGTCCAATGGAGACTAAGTGATGGCTAGATTGTAGAATCCAATCACCCACCACTTAGCAATATTTGGTTTTCTCATAAGGAGACTGAAATCAAACTTGCACCCTTTAAGAATGCTACAGAAACTGAAGGGTCAGGTATTAAGAAAATTATTGACCAGAATAATTACACAAACAAACATTTTCAGATAATAGGCCAACAATTGGACAGAATAGAAGATATAGTTAATAATGAGGTCAATAACAATATTAGGATTGAAAAATTGGTTAATAACAAACCACTTTTCAAACAATTTGAAATCCCTAATAGTCCTAGTAATGACTTTCTTCAAGCCTTAAATGAGAAAAAGAGATTAATGAAGAATAAAATAAAAATGGAATTGATGGAATCTTTGAGGCTAGATACTCCTAAATTTAGGAATTTAGTCATTCAAGATACTTTGTCAGAAAAGATTAATGTCCTTAATGAATCTAACAATGATTCTAATTCCAATCCAGATGTTTCATTAAAAGACTTAAGTCTTGATGATTTAGATGGGGAGAAAGTTAATAAAATTACTTGGAAAGAACCTAAAAAATTATATTATCAAAGAGCATCTCCTCCTGATATTATGTTTGAGGAAAAACCAAATAATTTCCAGAATAAATATTTTGTAGGAACCACCTATAAATGAAACATAGATGGAGCTTTAGAACAAATGATTCTAAATGTTCTTAATCAAATGATCATGTTCTCGAATACAAACAAAAGTATTCAGGGCATATTTGATTATCTTCTAAGTGTTCTTAATTGCTGGTTTTACTGGCCAATTAAAAGGTTGGTGGGACAATTATCTTACTGAAGAATAGCGAATGAACATTTTAACTGCCATTAAAAAAAGATGAAAATGGAGTTGAAATTCTTAATAAAAATAGTGAACCAATTCAAAATATTGTTAATACTTTAATGTATTGTATTAGTTAGCATTTCATAGGAGATCTGTCTCACATTAGAGATAAGAATTTGGATCTTCTATCTAATATGAAATGTAAGCCCTCAAGAGAATTATGCCAATACAAGGATATTTTCCTATAAAGGTCTTATTAAGAGATGATTGTAATAAACCCTTCTGGAAAGAAAAATTCTTAGCTGGTTTACTAAAATTAATAGGTGAGCAAGTTAGGACTAAAATCTGGAAGGAATTCAATGGAGAAATTCCTTATAATGCACTATTCTATGGCGAATTAACTTCTTATGTCTATAAGATAGGAACTCAATTGTGTAACACAATTAGGTTGCAAAAGTAACTTAAAAATGAAAAGAAAATGAAGAAACAAAGTCTTGGTTATTTCTGTTCTCAGTATGATCCATCTTTTGTTTCTACAAATTCTAAAAAATGTTTAGAATGTAAGAAAAAACCTAAGAGAAATTTTAAAAAAACAAAGAAAATTTTCTCTAAAAAATTTAATGAAAAACTTGATGAAGGCTCTTCCAAAAAAGGTAAAAGGAAGAAACCTTGGAAAAGAATTAAATGTTATAAGTGTAGAAAGTATAGTCATACTGCTGATAAATGTAGAATCAGCAAAAAACTTGATGCACTAAATTTAGACGAACATTTTATGGAAGATATGCTGCAAATATTTATAGAAAAAGAATATTCTTCTAATAACATTTCTTCATCTTCTGAAGAAGATGGAATTCAAGTCAATGATATTGAATTATCATTTCTGATAATGAGATAAATGTTCTAACTAAGGAAGAAGAAGAATTTCTCCTTAGGCTGGATCAAATGCTACTTAATGAAGAAAAATTGAGATGGTTGGAAAAGGTCAAACCAACCACTCCAATTTCTAATAATTTAACATATAATATTAATGACATCCTCAATAAGAGGAAATCAAAAGATCATAGACCAGTTACGATAAATGATCTTCATAGTAAAATCAAAATTCAAAATCAAGAAATAAAAGAACTAAAATCAATGCAGTATAAATTGCAAAATGAATTCTTTGAATTTAGAAATCAAATGATAAATGATGAATGTTTAGAGAATTCCGAACATGAAAATTCAATTAATGAAAAATCTGATAACAATTTAGTTAATTCAGATTATCTAATGCAACTAGTAGAAATAACTACTAGAAAATGGATTATTAATGTTACAATTAAGATTAACAATGAGTTTGTCCTAGAAACCACTATGTTATTTGATATTGGTGCAGATTTGAATTGCATTAGAAAAGAGTTAATTCCAACAAAATATTTTGAAAAAACAACCCAGTCTCTAAGTTTTGCTTCAGGTAACAAATTACGTATTAATTTTAAGTTATCAAATGCTGAAGTAATAAAAGGAAATGTGTCCTATAAAATTACTTTTATTCTTGTCAAAAATCTAAAGTAGAATGTTACTTTAGGAACTCCTTTTATTAATCTTATTCAACCGTTTAAGGTTAATAATGAAGGGATTGAAACAAGTTATCTCAGAAATAAAGTCTGTTTTAATTTCGTTTCAAAACCCCAAATTAAAATGATAAATGAACTCAAACAAAGCTTAGTTTCTAAGATAAGCTATTTGATTAAATGTAAAGAGAGTCAATTGTTTTTCTTAAATGATGATCTGAACCTCCATAGGATTGAGAATCAGATCATTAAGAATCCAATTAAGAATAGGATTTCTGGTTTAGAAAATGAAATTAAGAAAACAATTTATTATACTCTACCTAATGCTTTTTGGGATAAAAAATCTCATATGATAGAATTACCTTATGAAGGTAACTTTGATGAGAAAAACATCCTAACGAAGGCTAGACCTTCGCAAATGAATGATGATGTCTTAAGACATTGCCAAAATGAAATTAATGATTTATTGGCTAAAAAGCTAATTCGCAAATCCAAGTCACTTTGGAGTTGCTTAGCTTTTTATGTTAATAAGAATGCAGAAATTGAAAGAGGCACACCTAGGTTAGTCATTAACTACAAGCCTTTAAATAATGTATTAAAATGAATTAGATACCCAATACCTAATAAAAAGGATCTACTTAGCAGAATACATTGTGCAAAAGTATTCTCTAAGTTCGATATGAAATCTGGATTTTGGCAAATTCAGATTAAAGAATGTGACAGGTATAACACGGCATTCACTGTCCCATTTGGATAGTATGAATAGAATGTTATGCCTTTTGGTTTAAAAAATGCTCCCTTTGAATTCCAAAGGATAATGAATGAAATCTTTAATGATTATTCAAAATTTATTATTGTATACATTGATGATGTGTTGATCTTTTCCCTAAATATAGACCAACACTTCAAACATATTAAAGCTTTTATCAAAAAAGCTAAGCAAAATGGCCTAGTAGTATCAAGATTAGGTTTTTAGGATTTGATATTTACAATGGCACAATTACACCAATAAGAAGGTCAATAGAATTTGCTTCCAAGTTCTTTGACGAAATCCTGGACAAAACCTAACTCCAGTGTTTCCTAGATAGTTTGAATTATGTAGCAGATTTCTTTAAAGACCTTAATGTTTTATGTAAACCTTTACACCAAAGGTTCAAGAAGAATCCTCCAAAATGGTTTGACACACATACCGATATAGTCAAACAAATTAAGGAAATCCCTTGCATCCATATAGTAGACCCAAATCTACCCAAGATAGTAGAAACAAATGTGTCTGATATAGGATTTGGTGGAATCCTTAAGTAAAAAATAAATGAAAATGAATGCGTAGTCCAATTTGTATCTAAACATTGGAACGGATGTTAAATAAATTATTCCACAATCAAGAAAGAAATTTTAGCAATTGTTTTAACAATTTCCAAACTCTAAAGAGATTTGTTAAAAAAAAAATTTCTTTCAAGAATTGACTGCAAGGCAGCCAAAAATGTTTTACAAAAGGATGTTCAAAATTTGGCTTTGAAACAGATTTTCGCTAGATGGTAATCGATTTTATCTATTTTTTATTTCGAAATTAAGTATATAAATGGTTCATCCAATTTTCTTCCCGACTTCCTTATCCGTGAATTCATGCAGGGAGATGCCTCCCAAAAAGGACAAAGGAAAGGGGAAGGAGGTCCCTCTAAAAAAAGGCCTTACTAATGTCCGATCTTGGCTTGTTGCCACGACCCCCAAAAATCATAATGCTCCTTTAATGATTAAAGATGAGCCATCTTTCGGTTCATCCAAAACCAATGAATCCCCTAATGAGAGCAATATGAGAAGACCTAACGAGGTTTCAAACACAAATGTAATGATAACTCGAGAATTAATTAAGGCTATTAATTAGCCTTAAATGTTCTTGTAAAACAGGAAAAGAATGAGGAGATTTTCGAAAAGAAGTCTCACCAAAATGTCCAGATAACTAAGCTGGCTTCTTCCTCTGAGAAGAAAATTATCCATCAAAATATTTTAAAATCAAAATTTTATGTTAAGGGCAATTTCAAATATGTCTTCTCTGTAGAGAAAGGAATATTTGAAAATGATCCTTATATGTATGCTCAGAAAATATTTTTTGAAAAGTTTAATTATATCCCTTATGATACACTAAAAACAATGAAATTTTATGAAAGGATTTTAAGTGAAACAAAATCTGTTTCATTTAAACACTTTCAAAATAATGACGTAATTTGTTATTCTACCGCCTGGATTCATAAGGTCATAAACCTTAACGAATGGCCTGGATATCCTACACAATGCCAACCATTCCAAATAAAACCATTAATTCCACAACCACCATATCTCCATGCATATAATTATTTCGATTACAAGCAAGCATGGTGGAATGCCTTTTTTAGAATGAACAAAAAAGATCTCATACCTGGTTAATCTTTTTTGAAAAATGTTTTTCAAAAAACCTACCCTACTAGTTTGCACACTGGTGGGATGATTTTGGAGCCAACAATGAGATCATTCATGAAAGAGCCTAAAAGGGATATAATATTTTCATGAAGACCTATACACCAGACCCACATGAACATGCGTTTGACAAAACAATGCTATTCTATATGCATATCAGCATATCGTGGGTAGTGACCTGGTTCTACGAATACAAGAAAGCCAATGGCACTAAGACCACAATTCTAGCCAAAATATTCAAGATCAAATGGTGGGACGGTTTTAAAATGTGGGACAAGATTGAAGAAAATGTGATCCTTGGATGGATCAACAAATTAACCAATGTCCTAAAGACTCAGGAAGTGACACAAGTTCCCTTTCTACATGATAGAGGATTCCTCATATCCTCAATGGCTAGGGTAAACACTCCAGAATCAATGAAACAATTACATAGAGAGAGAGATACTTAGCCTTTTTTTAAATATTTATTTAAAGATTGAGGGTCAAGAGGGAATTTCACAATGAGAACCCTAGAACTAGTTAAAACCTCTTTCTAAAAAATTTACTTTGAGAAAAGAGGCTTGACCACTTTCAAACTTTAATTCAAGCTTGAACTCAAACTTTTGAATTTTGAGCTTGAGGTCGAACTCATTTAGACTTAATGTAAATGAGCTTTTGATAATTTTCATACAGTATAAGCTCATCTCAACTTAGTTTGAGCTTGATAATTTTTCTAATGAGTTGGGCCTAAACTCTTAGAAACCTAGCTTAACTCTTTTGCAATCCCACATATACATACCATATACCCTAAATTGTCGCACCGAGAAATTAACTTAGATTTTAGACTTTTTGCTTTAAAATACACAACATAAGAGAATTAAACTTGAGATTAAATCGAATTTGTGTTACATATTTTTGCTGAGCTGATACAATATCCTTATCAATATATTAATCTTTCATAATCGGCATTTATCAAGAAACAGTCAAGCCATGAACCATGCGCTTTCAATTTGGCATGTTGAAATTTTTGAACCTTATCAAAATTTATGATGCATTTTGTTCTTTCATTTTTGTTGTTGATTTTTAAATCAATGTGGTTTTCCTTTTTTTTTTTTCTTTTTTTTGGGGTGATTATAAGGAGAGGGAAGATTTCAACTTGGTTCATCTCACTGGGAATCAATGTGGATACTAATACATTGCTTATATTCTCTAAATAATGTGGCTGTGTTATATTATTTTGTTTGCTAATTTAAACGAATAATAGAATTTAACTTAATATAAAGGTTCATTACCACGATTAAATTAAGTTACCATGTTTAAGTATTCATACATGTTTATTTTTATCTGAAAATTTTGATTAAATTTATAATTGGAAGTTCAAATTAAATAGGTAATGCTTTAGGAGGGGCACTGAATGCAGGAATTAAATGGTGTTAATCGCAAACCTAAAATACAAAAAAAAAAAAAAAATTATAAAATTGAAGTTTTGAGACACTTACCTGTTTTTTTCGTAGTTTTTCTTATATTTATTTACTTTTCTAGTTTTTTTTTCTTTATTTTTCTTTCAATTTTGCCAATAATTTTTTTTGTCATTTTTTCATATTTAATTTTTTTTTTTCGAAAATGTTAAGGTGTCGAAAAAGGAAAAGAAAAAGTTGGGACATCAAATTGAAAAAAATGTGAAAGTTCATATACTTCTACTCTAACATTATTATCTTAATTTTTGTTACCAATGTTATTGTGGAGTCACTTATACTTTTTTTTTTTTTATAAAAAAAAGGAAAGATAATCAAGACACCAATATGAAAAAGAAGAAGAAGAAGAAGAATAGAAGTCTGAATGCAAGATAGCGCAAGGTAGACAATTGCCACTACTCACTCCCTCAATGAGCATATCAACAAAAGGGTTTAAAGCAAAAAATAAAAGACACGCACACGCACACGTACACGCATTGGCTTCTGTTTTAATTGGAGGGCAACGGTTCATACAGTTCATGAAAAAATAGTTTGCATGAAATAATCATGCTACTGGGTTATCCTGCATTGACGCCATCCTATGGTCAATACCCTTCTCCAGTCTCTCAACTGCCCAAAACAGATCATTCAACTGCACAAGGCTTAAATTTCGCGGCACTCCATCATCCAGGCAGCGGTACATGAGTTGGGTGATCTCACGCTCGCCATTGATTATGCGTTGCTTCCGGAGTTGCTCACGAGCCTTATTAAGTCTATGGATTAGAAAGGCCTCATGATCGAATTTGTTCTTCATCTGCTCCTGGCTGGGCAGATTCCTGAACCTTTCAATCGTCTGTGCTGCATGGAATGACGATGGCCAAGCTATCCTTTGGGAGGAAGCTGGGTCATCGATGATCGCACATGCCTCTATACCGCATAGGGCACTGATATCGTCAACCTTCTTCAGCAGACCCTCCGTTCTCCTCCTCCGGCACTGCTTCCTCCTATAGTCATTGGAGATATAGGCAGGGGTAGTTTTCTTCATAACCATTGTGTACTACACGATCACTTCGCTAAAGAAGTCTCCACTAGGTGTGCTGTGGGAGGCTCTTGCCTTTCTTTATGAAGGAATATATAGTAGATAGATGTCTCTAAAAGGAAAAGAAAAATATTTCCCTTTCACCATTTTCAGTGAATTACACAAAGGACCTGCCTTGGCATACTTTTTGCAATTTACTTTTTTTTTTTTCTTCTTTTTCCGAATGCAAACCATTAGTTCTTAGATATGATTAAGCAACCAATAGTCATTGGTTAGAATGATATGTAACATACACGTGTCCCCTCAATAGAATCTAAAATTATGCATGCCTAACTCAAAAATCCTAATAAGAGAAAACAACACAATTTTCTTATTGTCAAACTCTATTACAAAAAGTGTGATTTTTTTTCTTTCCCATTTAGGCGTTTTTGAACAAGGTATGTTGGATACCGGATTTTGCTCGGGAATACGTTATGCATCATTTTTAACGAAGACTGATACTATGACGTGCCATGCATCTATTAAAAAACCTTGAAGCATAGATTAGTCAACTGCAAAAACGTGAAAACACAAATCTTGATTTATTACTATATTCAAAATATCAGTTATATTCAAATGCACGTACCGTGTACCATAAATAGGTAAAAGGGTGATTGTATCAAAAACTTGTAATAGGATAAAAAGAATGCATACTAACTAAGTGATTGAGGTTTGGATTTATGACTATGGATTGAAAAAAAGAATTTTGTTCAAATACTCGCACCACATACCAAAATAGGTAAAAACAAAAGTGATTAATTGAACAAAATTCATCTTGACTTTTCTTATTACAAGTATTTCAACAATCATCTTGACTTTTCTTCATGTGTTAACCATAAATAGCTCAATCATTTGCCCATATATATAGTTGTATTCCATACCATAACTGCATCAAATTGGCACCTTCATTGTAAAATTTAAAAAATACATATTCAAGAACAAAAATAAGATAAAATTGAAAGGAGAAATTAAATTAAAAAAAGGGAATCTTCAAAGATATGTAGTTTTTTTTTTTCCTTCCATTTTCAAGTTCATATATATTTTTTTAATTTTTAAATATAAATATCAAAATTCAAGTTTGTTTCGGTTTTTTGTTTGTCTTTTTTTTTTTTTATCATTTTACTTTTTTTTTTGTTAGTCTTCTTTCCAGTCATCCTAATTATTTTTTCTAAATGGAAAATTGTAAAATTAAGAACCTAGTGCATGTTTTGTAAGAAAAATGTTATTAGTGCCTTAGGACACTTATTAAGATATTAAATAAAGATTTTTTTTCTTTTGATGCATTCACTTTTTTTTTTTTTTTTGGAAGAAACCTGCCTCTTCATTAGTTAGGGAAATTGATGATACTAACTAATTGTTTCTTTCCTTTTTTTCATAGATCTCAAAAGGATATTGACAAAGGAGTAGTGCAATGGAATCACAAGGTAACAATCTTAATCCATGTTAGGAGAGCACCTTAGCTTATTCTATTAGAAAATCTAGAAAATTCTAACCCTAATAGATGTGAAATTATAATTGTGGACCAGAACCCTTATAAGAGTTAATCACGATAAAATAATTAAGAAATTGATGGCATGCTGCTTTATAAAATGAAGTTTATGAGTTAACAAAGTGGTTTTCATCATTAGAATTTAATTACTCAATCTAAGTTGGATTTTAGATGAAAAGTTTCAACTTTGACTCAAAATTGGTTGGCTAGATAACTTGAAGAGCAACCAATTTCACCTATTAAGTAGGTTTCCGAGTTGAAATTTAGAAGATAAATAAAACTAAACTTGAGAAGGGTGATCTTTGATCTATACAAGTATCTAATTGAAGTTATGTTACGTATTAGAAATTGAATTGGAGTTAGCAAAATTATAATAGAGTCCATGAAAATGGGTTATTGCTTATTTCTTGTTTATGCATGTAGGATTAGAATTTTAACACGAATATTTTATGAATTGTGTTTGTTGTTTGTTTGGGTTATTGTTGCATGGTGAATTTTGGGATTTTGAAGTTGTTCAGTTTATTCAATTGTGGAATTGATGTCTTGGAATCTTTGGATTCAATGTTATATATATATGCAAGATTGATCTTAAGATTCACTATTATGTGAGGCTTGGAATTTTTGGATTCAACATTATTAGTTCAAGGGTTTATCATTTCTATTTGATGTTGATCTAGTTTTAAGAATGAGATGGTTGAAGGTGGTACAAGTTACTAATGTCTATTGATTGATAGGTATGTTGCATTACTATGCTTGTTTAAGCTCGTGTATGGTGTGATATTTGTTTGTGGGCATGTAATATCTTCATACTAGGTTTTATTGCTTACTCATTTGGGGTTTAAACATTTGACCATCCCTATAAGTATTGTAAATTACACCAACAACACCTTACTTTTTCAAAATATAACACTTATACTCTTGCTTTTGCCTACATGGACGTTGATGTGGCACAAATGCTAACATGTCATCATAGTGTTAGCATAATAATTATATATATATATATATATATATATATATTAATCAACTAAAATAATTTTGGAAAAAAAGTAAATATGTTGTTTTTTTAAATGTAGTACATAAATTATATATATATGCATACATACATATATTGAAAATTTTAAAATATCACATACATACATACATATAATTAATAAGAATAAAAAGAAATTTAAAAAAATAAAAAGGAAAAACTAGTTGTGGTTGTTGTTGTCGACTACTTAAGGCCATAACCAATTTTTTTTCAACTTTATTTTTATTAATTTATTTAATATATATGTATGCATGTATGTGTATATAAAGTATATGTGCCATTTGAAAAAAAAATCAACATTTTTATTTATTTTATTTTAATTATTTTAATTGATCAATATATATATATATATATATATACCGATAGGCTTAATGAAAGGCTTAAGCCCAAAGCCCTTTTATTTAACTCAAACTCACAACCTTAATAGAGTCCTCGAGACTACTTCCATCCTTTCCTTTTGATAGATAAGATCCTCAAACCTTGGCTCAATTCTTTCATTTCTTGTTTTATTTACAATGTAAATGTTCCTCTAACCTGATCTAATGATGAACTATTGCAGGTGAATAGAAAGGAATAATGTGATTTCTTGCTTGTAAGTTTGTTAGGATATTTTTTAATTACAAATTGTCTATTTTATTGTTATAGCTATCACTAGTAGATACTACAGCAAATCTACACTATGTAATGCTTATGCCATCTTGGTACTTTCTTTAATATTCAAATAAAACATATTATTATTGTTGACATGGCAATGTCTTGGTGATGAAACATTAGCATCTGTGCTACATTAGCATTCATGTAGGTAAAGTGGGGTGTGTAAGTCTTGTATTTTGAAAAAGTATAGTGCTAGTATAATTTACAAAGTTCATGGAGATGGTCAATATAATTTATCCAATCATTTTAAGTGTAAATGACAAGGATGTTTAGAAGTTAGACATGACAATTCAAGTGTTGGTCATGAGGAGTAGCATGCTAAATTTGAAGTTAGAAATCATAGTGGACAAATAAAATTCATATTTTGAAGTTTCCTTAATTTTTGATATGTTAGGTTTTAAATAATTGGTTATAATTAACTAATTGTGTGAACAAATTTGTACTTAAGAGATCATGTAGATTTATAAAAATAAAAGTTTATTTGTGGAATTTAGTTGGTTTATAAGTCTTTCATGCTCTTACTATGATAAAGAGTTGCGACATAGTTCCCATCTAACAATTACTCAACTTTTTCTTTAATTGAAAGTTCTATGGCACAATTGGTTTATAGAGTAGAATAAGGTAAGAATAAAATTACAATTTATTTGGTATAGAATAAAAAGTAATAACTATTACTTCATTACATTAGTATTAGATTAGGAATATACATAAAATATCAATATGTTCTTATCTTAATCTAAGGCCTGACTATTAGGCTAGGGTTTCACAGGAAGATATGATGACGTATTATAAAAGACTAATGAGTAGCTATTCTTTTATTCCTACAAAAAAATCACAATTCCTCATTTTATAGTGAAAACAATTTCCAAAAAATAGCGACCCTTCCAACCAACCAAATATAGGATTAGGTTTGTTGGGAGGAATTGCTATTATATTTAATCTTATAAAGTCAACCAAACTTACTACTAGAGTTTTCAACAAATCATTCTCCACTTTATTTGTGCAAACTTCTTGTTGTGAAACGTAGGCTTCTTTTGATTTTTCCTTTCGATAATGTTTTCCTTTTCAAAGATGTTTTCATGTTTAGGCACAACTTGCTTTACAATAATATTTCTCTACTTTAGGAGCATTGTCCTAACCAAGATCAATTTCTTACACTTCAGAAACTTCCATAGATGGAGCTTCTCTTCCCTAAGTCACTTCTTGCACTATACCTTTTGAATATTCCACTCCAAGTTTATAAGAATGTTCATAAATGGGTGGTTTAGGAAAAATAGTCTTATCAAATTGTGTCAAAAGCTTTTTTAGCAAAGTTAACGACTACTTCTTCATCCATAAATTATCCTTTAATGCTAGATTTCTACTTTGGTAGCTTCTTCTTCTCCTTTTTTTATTTTTATTTTTATTTTTTCCATATAATCCAACATACTTTTACATTTCTTATTCACCTCTATTTCCTTCAAAAGACTAACCATTTTCTTCTTTTTCACTTCCTCTTCCTTCTTCTTCTCCTTGTCCTTCCCAACCATTTTACTAACATTAATGGATGCTCCATCATTCACCGTCTTAACATTTCATTCAACCTTTAGTCCCATGTCATTAAAGGTAGCTTCTCCTAACTCTTTCAATTTCAACACTATATACTCCTTAGGAAAAAACTTAAAACCTTCATATTGCAATAGTCTTATGATCACAACACCAAAAGGGCATACTTCTTATCCTATTATGAGTATGCTTAGTAATTTGACTTGTGAGATCATTAGAATATTTGAAATGCCTTAGAATAATTAATAAAATAAAGCATAACAAAAAGATAAAAAAGAAAATGATAAATAAAATGATTTATAAGAAATACACTTAGGTACACATAAAAGGATATCTATTTACAAAATAGGAAACAAACCAATGAGGTATCCACCCACCACATCTGTAAATAAGCCCACATTTTCTTCACAAGCCACTCTAGCAAAATTTCTTTTATTGTCATATAGAAAGGGAGAAGACAACAAAAATAAAATAATAACAAGTAAGTTGCTAATATTTTTTTTCCTCTAATAAATACTAGGATTTTGGAATTTAACAAAGATTTGAAAATACAACAGATAAACTAGAATTCATGTTAAGATTATCTAAAAATTAGAAAGAATTGGCAATAATAGATAAAACCCTAAAATCAAACCTTTGAAGAAATTTATATTTAAGGAATCAACTAAAGGATAAGGTTCTTTGAAATTAAACCATAAAGAAATTTGTGAATCAAGGGTTATAGTGAATAAGGATTTCACAAATGAGTACAATTTAATAAATTACAAATTAACTCTAGTAATTTAATATAAAATCAACATATTGGGATTTATATTGAAAACTGTATTAAGGTTTCCTATAGAATTTAATTATGGTTTACTTTTTAGATATGACATTGAGATAGCAATAGAACAAATCATTTTAGATAAACATGATAGGCTCACTAAATTAGGAGTGTCATATAATAGAATAACCTTTGACTATTTATTTAGAGAAATTGTCATAAATAATACATAAGGAAAACCTATAGCTAGGTTGGCTACCTTAGGCCAACCTCGCCCATATTAATTAACATGCCCTAACCTGATCAACCACTAACTAAAAGGTTTGAGGTGACTAAAACATGTGAGCATTGAATTGTGTATGCCTATACTTTCAAAACAGAGACTCCACCGGCCCCATACCTTAAAAACTAAGACTTTAAGGATTTGCTCTGTATTTATGATATTAATCTTTAACAACCTGCTTTATACTTTCAAAATTCATTCTATAAACTCGCTTCATGCTTTCATAACTCAACTTTAGGGATCCACTCTATATTTTTACAAGTATGACTTTAGATATCTAATGGATCAATACTTTTAAAATTGACTCCAAGGAGCACTATGGATCCATATAATTAAAACTGACTCTAGGGAGGAGCATTATGGGTTTGCATTTTTAAAGATGGTCTATAATAAGTGAATGTGTACCCTTGATTTCAGGGAACTTTGTGGCTCATGTGTGACTCCAGGGAGCATTGAGCGTCTACACTTCCAAAAATTGGATTCACAGGGGTATATAGGTCTACATATTTTAAATTTGCTCCATAGCTCAATTAGTGTGATCACTAGGTAGTATTCTATAGCAAGATTATAATTAAGTAAATTAAGTGAAACTATGTGTATGCTTGTTAACTATGATTATTGCATTAGTTATTGTAAGTTGCATTGGGTGTGGCATAGCATGTGTTTGTGTAGTAAATAGTCGCTCACTGGTTCTTGCTCATCCCATTTAGGGAAGTTTTGTTCAAGTCATTGTGAAAAGGATTTGAAGAAAATAGAACTCTATAAGATCAAGTCTTATTTGCCTTATATGGGCATGTGATGGATTGTGTCTTAAGCTCAAGGTATAATAGTTTAGGTGGTATTAGAGTTTAGGTTTGAAAGTTAGGAAGCCATTAGTTTTATGTTTGAGGCGTGAGAAATAAATAATTGCTAGATGAATAAATAATAGCTAGTTAGAATTGATATCTAACTTAGTAAACAAAAGTATAATAAAGCATCAAGTAAATAATAATGGATTAAATTACTAAGTATCTATAAACTAGATAAACTTTCTTTTTGCTACTTGTTAAAAACCCTAAAAAATATCAATTGCACTCCTCACATCAATTGGGATCCACGCCGACTTAGAATCCATCTACATACAAATCTCATTTAACTGCTATTAAAAAACTTTTTAGATATATTTAAAATACAATAAAATTAGGTTATGATATTTTAAATTTTAAATTTTGATATGATTGGATACTAAGATGTTGATTACGTAATGCAAAATTGATAAGAGAAGTATATTTGGTGTATGCTAATTTCTAGGTGATAAATTAATCTCTTAGATTTCTTAACTACAAAATTTCGATTGCATTATCAACTGCAAAGGTAGAGTATGCATCAATAGGGAATTATTGTGCATTGATTTGACGAATAAAGCAATAATTAGGAGATTATGGTCTAGAATATAAAAATATTCCAATAAAATGTGATTGTACAAGTTCAATTAGTTTAACTAAGATCTTGTGCATGGTTCATGTTATAAGCATATAGGAATTAGACATCAATTTATACATGATCATGTAAATAATAAATAATAATGATTTTTATATAGAGTTTATTCCAATTGATTCTCAAGAAGCATTTGTCTTCAATAAACCTAAGATAAAATAAAGTTTAAGTTTATAAGAAATGAAAGAGGAGTTTGTTATCCATTTCAATTTGATTGTAATGAATATATATATATATATGTGAAATAGAATCTTGAAAATTATTGTTAAAGTCTCAATAAATATTTTTTGTGGACTTCAAACATCATATAACTACCATCTCCAAGCCAACTCTTTGCATTCTTCCCTTTATGATCACTATTTTCTTTGCTCTCTAACTATTGTTGTCTTCTCTAACAAAGATCTCATCTTTCACTAAAAAATAACACCTTTATACAACAATGGCTAGAAGATCTCAAAGGTTGCTCAAGCTATAGAAGAATGACTAAAAAGTACCTTCAATAGGGGATTTATACTTAAATACTCAAAACCTTAGTTTATTACCCTTTAATCCTAACCCTTCACCATTTAGTTCTTCAAAATTAATGGTTTTGGAATCTTTTATGAATTATACAGCAAGTGGTTCTACAAAAAAGATAGAGTTTGTGGCAAAGGTTACTAAAAAATCAAAGAAACCATAATTGAAAAGAAGTGTAGTAGAAACCCTCATTGCATGACCTTCAAGAAAGAGGAGAACATAAGTCTTAGTAAGGAAGAAGGTTACTACATCAAGGGTAGAAAGTTTTGAAATTGAAGATGTAAGTATTGTAACTCTCATACCATTGATCACAAGTTCTATTTGTTGCAAGAAATAAATGTTAGAGGTTTGTTTGACTCTTCTAGATGGAATGAGTTATGTGAAGATTCTAACGATGTTTTGACTAAAATTTTGAAAGAATTTCATCGGTAATGATGTTAAGCATAGGTTAGAATTGAAGGTTAAGGGTAGACATATGAGCATTGGAAGGTTGGATATTTAATCTTGTTTTAGGATAAAGACTATTAGGATGATCTAAAGTTTGTAAATATTGAGAAAAAGGATTCATATAAAATGTTAAAAGATAGTTATGATGCATAGTATGAATCAAAAGAACCATAAGTTAAACATTTTTTTTTGTTTTTATTTGTATTTTTTATAGGATTATTTTGAAATGTCTTTACCTTAGATAGGCAGTACTATTGCAATTATTGTGGAGGTTGCCAAAATAATTTTGGCTTTGCTACAAGGATATTGTCACACTCTAAATCCAAGAGGCACCACAATCAACCATATGCCCATACAAGGGTAAGGCTCAATCTTAGGCACTTTAGTTTTCTTTATATCCTTTTGAACCTATTAAAAAAAGTTTCCTAAATGGAGTGAGCAAAACCAAATGAGTGACCATTTGCCACACAAACACATACAATGCATATACCACACCACATATGACTAACAATAACTAATGAAACAATCATATTCAACTAGCATACATACAGTATGGTTTAATTTTTTTTCCTAGTGAGTAGTACGATTTAATTTTGCTTAATTACAATCTAGTTATGGAGGACTACCTAGCAATCACACCATTAACCCCTAGAGTCAATTTTAAATGTGTAAACTTATGTGCCCTCTAGAGTTTGATTTTAGAAAGTGTGAATCCTTAATACTCCTTAGAGTCATATGTGACCCCCTAAGGCTATTTGAAGTCAAGGGTAAACTTAAGCACCTCAAAGACACTTTTAAAAGTGCTAAACTATGATGCTTCCTATAGTTTGTTATAGAAGTGTCAATCCATAATGCCTCCTGAAATCATTTTTTAAAGCGTGTATTCCTAGAGTTAGTTTTTTAATGTGTAGAGTAAATCCTTGGAGTTGAGTTTTGATAGTATGATGCAATTTATTAAAGTCAAAATTGAAAGTATAAAGCAGGTTCTTGGAGTCTATTATTACATTTATGGAGTAGGTCCTTATAATCCTAGTTTTGAAAGTATTGGCCTACATGATTCTATGTTCACATGTGTTAGTCATTCCAAGAATTTTCATTAATTTATATGGCATTGCCACATGCATACACACAACAATTAAACATATAATGCAAATAATTATTTTGACACGCATAGTCAGCAAATAAACATAACCCACTTGCCTTTGCCTTTATAGGAATCCATCTTTTAGTTTTGATTGCTGTGAGATTCTATAATCAATTAATAAATTACATGATCAAATTCTAAATTTATTCTTTATGTGTTTTACTCATTTTTATTGAGAAAGAGGCACATGGAGCACCTCTACTTTCAAATTTGGGAAATTTACTATCTAAAGTTTTATTCTATAGAAATGTAGTGCTTAATACAGACACTATGTCGTACCTTATTTCAAAGTACAAATACTAAATTTTTAAAAAATGAAAATTTAGACACTAAAGTGTCCATATATAACAGTATAGGCACTTTATGTGCCTTAATCCCCAATTTTATCTAGGTTGGTTAATATATTATTTAATTCATAGGTTATTTAGAAGTTCCCATAAATTTAACCTAAAGCAGTCGATTGAGTTAAGGGTTGGAATTAACCTATGGTCAGTTGACATAGGATGGCTGACCTACCTATAGGTTTTCCTTGTTTATTATCTTATGCTAGTTTCTCTAAACAAATTGCATGGGGTTATTCTATAATATTGTAATCTTAATCTTATGAATCTATTATGGTTTTTAGCTATGGTTTGTTTTATTTCTATTCAATTTGACTTCTTAAAGTTATACCAAAATTGAATTCTATCACAAACCCTAATTTAGTATTCAATATGAACCCTAATATGTTGGTTTTATATTAAATTACCAAAGTTAATCTATAACTTGTTAAATTGAATTCTATTGCAAAATCCCAATTCAATATAATCCTTAGTTCACATATTCTTTATCGTTTGATTTTAAGAACTTTGTCCTTTAGTTAATTCTTGTTTGTTATAAATTTCCTCTAGGGTTTGATTTTAGTGTTTTATCTATTTCTACTGATTATTTTCTCATTTATAAATTTTTGGTAACATGAATTCTAATTTATGCGTTATATTTCTAAATCTTTATTAAATTAAAATTTTTATTGTTTATAAAAAGAAAATTAGGTTAAGAATTTATTATTATTTGACTTCTTCTCCATTCTCCCTTTCCATGTGGTTGTAAGAGAATTCTTGTTGAAGTGGCTTGTGAAGGGGATAGTGGGTATTTATAGATATGATAGGTATACATAAGTAAAAACAAATTATGGTGGCTCATTTCATGTGAAAAATAGAGAGGTTTATATTTGTATAATGATGGTATGAAAAGTAGGTAGATTAACATATTACAAGCTAGAATAAGATAAGAAACTCATAAAAGATAGCATAAACGAATAGGAGTGCATTATAGTATGCTTGTACCTGGAGTTTGTAGGTCTACCAACAAAAATGAGGTTTGAGTTGATGACTACCAAAACGGCCTAAACGCGATGCCAATCATCATGGGGTTTGAAAAGAAATGAGTAAAGCTAATACAACTTATTAGTCTTATGAAAAGGAAATAGTAAATGAAAGTACAATAATCATAAAGCTATAGTGCCAAGCATTGTCTGCCACTTTGGGGCCTTCATATCTAGCTTAAAACTTGTCAATTCTCTCTTCTATATAATCTACTCTTACTATCATATCATTTTAATTGTTGTGATTTTAGATCACCACGTGTTGCATACTCTTGAAGGTTACTCTTTGATAATGGAGGTCATGGAAGTTTAGTAGCTCACAAGTACTTTATGCCTTGGTGTCCTATAAAAAAAATTCTCTATCTACCTTCCTACCCAAACATACAATTCTATTAGCATAACAATTTTCATATTGCACCCCATGGGTTGGGTAGGAAAACTGTCTACAATTAGGGATCGTATGTTTGTCAAGCAGTGTGAACTCAATTTCATCCCATTTCTTTTTCTTCAAAAGTCTCCTAAGAGGCATTATGCTCTTGGAATAGAGAGAAAGTTGAGATGGGTATAGTATAGTTGTCAAAAGTGTAATTTTACTTATATGATTCTATGAACTTACATTTTCATGAGGCTTTTCTGAGTCAAATTGCATATAAATTCACTTTGATAAAAACTCATGGTAAAATCATAAATTTATGTGTATGATTCTACAAGTTTACAATTACACCAATTCTATGCAATTCTATACAATTCTATATGATTCTACTTTATTTAAGTCTAATAGACTATTAAAATTAACAAAAAGAATTGAGTTTTTACAATTTAAAGAAAATTCATCAAATTATAAGTGAAATAATGTTGTATGTTCTTCTTTAACTTAAATTGATTTCATTACTAGTTTCATTATTGAAGGCCTTTCATTGATGATGAATGGATAGCTAAGGAAGAAGATATTTAATTTATCGAATGATGATTCGTTGGGTATATATCATTTCAAGTGAAAGGGGTAAGAAAAAAAATGAAGGTATCATTTCAATTATGGAGGAAATTGATGCTCTTATAAATTTAGTGAGTCATGGCCTAGAAGAGTTGAAATTAAGATATTTTAAAGATTTATGACATTGATGCTTTTGAAAACTAAATACAAATGAATACTTCAAAAGACTCAGAATAAGAAAATATTGATATTAATAATTCTAGTACCAATAATGATATTAATAATAACGGTAATGATAAAGTTGATCATAATTATAGTTGGGTGAGCTTTGTGGTAGTTTTGATAATTAATGATTAATGTTTTGTTTTTAATTTAACTTTTTTATTATGATAATTTATATTACAATGTAATTTATATCAAGACTAATATATATTTAAACAGCTACTCATCACACTTCATGCCACTAAGATGTTCAAGCATCATTAGAGCAACCTAAGACTTGATGGAAGCTAAAAAATTTTAGCATGTCTTTAGGGCATTCAAATGTAGTAATGAATGAAACTTGAAGCAACTATTTAAGTCTATTTTTGCGATTTAGAAAAAAATTCCTTTTATTTAAATAACTTGATAGGACATTTAAATGAAGTTTGTACTATTTTTATACCATGTATTTTTTTGTTATTTTGATTATTGATATATTTGCCTGGTGACATGAAATTAGCCTATGAAGAGTCTTTTAATGTATCAAAACTGAAATTATTCAATATTACAAGAACCTCCCTAGAGTTTTACATTTCTAACTCTTTATTTTTATCAATCTTGGCTGTAGCAAACATTAGTTACTCTAAATTCCATATCATATCCAATTGGGGATAATCTAACTCAACTTTCTTGGTGTATAATATCTAAAGGGAGTCACTCGTACCCTTTTAATTACGACAACACATAAAAATCAATCCTTTGATTTGTGGCAGTTCGCTATTGATTCAAGCTACCTAGGCACATTAGATTTAATTCCAGAATTTTTATAATAGTCCAACCTTTTTAGTGTAGTTTTAGGTATGGTCGATGCTTTGAGAGATCTTATTGTCTCGATAATCACGTTCTACTTAATGTTGCTTTCTATGCTTAATGTGTTAGAAATAAAGAAATGGTTGTGTTTTTAATTAGTTGACACCAACCCCCTTGCTGATGTTGGAGTGCCTTAAGCATATGATTGCATAATACTTAGCCGATAAAGAGTCGATGCACGAATAAACAAAAGCATGAGTCTTAGGCTTCAACAACCCCTATCTCTTCAAGTCATTTACTTTTATCATGATTAAGACTTTAGATTACTTGTAGTAGTTCTTAGCCATTTTGGCTTTTTTTGAATAAATTGCTGCTTTCCCGGTCAAAAGAAAATGGTAAATTGAATTTCTTCTTCCATCACATATATGATTATTATTATATACTTATTAGAAAGATTATGTGAGAATGACAAATAAAGCCTCCTTTGTAAGGTTTTTAATGTTTATTCTTATGGAAGAATACTTGAATAGTGCCCTTCATTGGCCTTTTCTTAAAAAATAAAAAAAATATATCTAATTCTCATGTATCAAATTTTAAACTTTAAAAGGGATCGAAAAAGGATAGTGTTATCATCACTATAGATAACTCATTTTATTACTAATGAGATTTATTTTTATTGTTATAAAGATTATCGATAATTTTATAGGAGTTATTTTAGTTTTAATTTTATTATAATTTAAAAGATTTTACGGTGATTAGAAACCGACGGCCCAAATCCTCGGTCGGAAAGGGAACCAAACCTGTTGCGGTAATATCTTAATACCCTTTTCTTTCTAAAGAGGGCCCCTTGACTATCCGGCCCGTCCCTAATTAATACATAGAGAACGCGTGTTCCCACTTGCTAATCCGAATTCCAAAGTGGCTGCTGGTTGCCAGCTGTCAGGACCGCAAAAGCCTCCGAAACGTGTCCATCGAGGTGTTGTATAGTGAGATTCCTAGATACATGTATGACTTCCCCCAATTACCGTAACTGAAAAATCTCTGTAATCGACACTTTTAATAATTTCCCTTTCCATCTCTCCCTTCCTTACACCTCCGTCTTAACTTCTAGGGCTTTCTTCTTCTCTAGTATTTCCTTCTTCTTATCTTCGCGCGTGTATTATAAATGAAGATTCATAATATTAAATTATTATTATTAATTAGTAATCGATCGTTCTTCTAGGGTTTCGACACAGGGAGAGAGGGAGGGAGAGAGAAGTCGAAGAGTTGCGGTTTATATAATATATATATATAGAGAGAGAGAGAGAGAGAGAAGTCGAAGAGTTGCGGTTTATATAATATATATATATATATAGAGAGAGAGAGAGAGAGAGAGAGAGAGAGAGAGAGAGGTGTTTTGATGAAGGGCACGATGAAAGAGAAGAGAGTTTCTTGGGCGTCTGAAAGTGATTTACGTCAGGTATAGAAGCTGATACAATATATATCTTTGTTTGATCTAGATTAGGTTTGATTTAACTTAGTAAATTACAAGTAATATGATTGTTCAAGTTCTTGAATTTATGATTTTTTTTAACCTCTGGAAACCCTAACTTGGTTGATTAGTTTTGATTATTACGGATTTGGTAGTGGGGTAATTTAAAGAAAGTTGTGAAATTTAAACTGGATTCTTCTGCAATGTTATCTTTGAGTTTTATCTGATTGATCTGTGAAACCATGTAGATAATTTTGAATGTGGATTCCTATGTTTAACTTGACGATACCTTTTGTTTATTGTTAATCCTGTTCAAAGTTGTGTCTATTTAGGGTTTATTTTAATCGAATACGTTGATTTCTTTGAGCTTAAGATGGTTTAGTTTGCAAGTGTCGTTCTTAAGAAGCGATAATTGTTGGTGTTTGTGTGTCTTTAGGGGTTGGATTGTTTCTTCAGGCATCAAGACTCATGTAAATTGAGCATATCTTGTTAATCTCTGTTCACCGGTTGCTTGGATCGCATTGTCTTTGTTTTTTAGTTGTGGACTTCTAGGATAATATATGGAAATTTTAGGATTGATTTATTTGTCGGTGATTCTGTACGTTAGCTGCGTCTATTGACTTTCTTTAGTGATTGGCTTCATCGTTAAGATCTTTCCAAACTGGTCCATGGATTTTCAAGTGCTCCCATAACGTTGAAATTATTACTTAATATGAGAACCAAACTAAAGTGAGGTTTTCCAGAATTAACCCAACATGAAACCGTGCTTGTTTAGAATTTGACAGAATTACATCTGTAATACAAACGTCAAACATGGTTACTTGATTTGAATCAATGATCCACTCTGTTAAAGTAATATGCTTTCACGAGATACTTGTCAATCAGGGCATCTTTATTAATATACAGCTCATTAGATTCAAGTGAACGGTGGTGGCTTATCAAAACTTAAGTTAATGTGTTCTTGGAGTTTTGACAAATTCTAATTCTTTCAGCGATGTATATCAACTGAGATGATGGCATTTTATCCTTTTCAATCTTTTTCCAGAATTCCCGTTCCCTGAGAGACCATCTTAAAACATTTTATAGTGATTACCCAGACCTGACTTCCTCTTTACCTAAAGCACACTCCATGCCAATAGGCACATGCCTTGATTGTAACCGAACAAGTAACAGAACAAGATGCTCAGAGCAGAAGGAAGTCTATCTTTAGTCTGCAAGAAATTTTTGGTCTATCTAATATTTGTTTCTAGTCCTATTTATTTAGCTCAAAGTGTTAGATCATTGCATATTTTTGTCCCAATGCACACAACAAAGTTGCTTCCAAATACTTTTGTTGTGTGCATTGGGACAAAAATATGCAATGATAATCATATTGAACAGTATTGAAATCTTCATGGAATAAATCCAATGTTCATATCAACTTTACATGTGTGTCGAGTCATACCTTTGGAAGCAACTTTGCTGTGTGCATTGGGACAAAAATATGCAATGATAATCATATTGAACAGTATTAAAATCTTCATGGAATCAACCCAATGTTCATATGAACTTTAGCATGGATGTCAAGTCACCCATGCTGTATTCTTTTTCGGTGGACTTTTTTAGAGAAGTTTTGGTGGTAAAATTGATCCAGTTATCCTTACCCAAAAAATTGATCCAATTAAATTTGACATGAATAATTTAGAATATCCTGATCTGTTTGATCCTCAGCATCATTTGGTATTGAGGTGGCTTTTCCATGGGCAAAATGGAAATATAGATGGTGTTTAGGCTATGGCCTTCTGGACGTCTTACTATTTAATAGTGTATTCGCCTACATTTATTAAGATCTTGGAAATTTTATATTCCACTATGCATTTACTCTCGTTTCAAGTATGGGACTGTGATATTGAGACCACTAGATCATGGACTTGGTTGGATACCTTTGGAACTGTATGCTTCCTGTTCTACAAACACTTACAATTATTACTTACTAAAGAGGGACTTTCTTCTTCAAACCAGTTTGACTTTTGCATGACAGAACCCATTCTAGTAGATTTGTCAGAATATATACTGCTTTTGGAATTCTGATTGTTTGTTTCACCATGGCGTTTAGAATGCCATTATTCTGGTGATTGGCATGATGAGCTGTAACAAATGAGTTGCCTTCTTATTTAGTGATGGGTGGGTTAGAATAGTTTTGCTGTTTTTACCATTGTTAAGAGGTTCATTGTATGGCTTTTTCCAAATGTTAAGAATGGGAAAATTAAAATCAAATTTCAATCACTTGGCATAAAGGTACAATTGAAAACGAATGCATGCTTCTAGTGGAGGTTTAAAATTTTAGTCAAAGACAGACTCCCTTAGTTTGAAGCAAAACAAATCACACATAAAAATTGGGGAACATTGATATGAACCGGTTTGTGTTTTGCATACTGCTTCATCTGAATGTCATATATTCACACATTTATGGGAGGGATAGTTTCCTTTTCATATTTTGCTGATATTCTCATGGGGGTAAATGCAAATATTCACTAATTGTAGTTGATGACATTGATAATTTTGGGTTTGACCAGGTTATGCTTTTTCACTCAAAGGATTGTCCTTCACAGGTTAGGCAGCCAAAGAAATCACCAGCATCTCACGCAGTTGCCTTTGAGTTCTTACCTGGTATCAATATCCCCCCTGGTTTTGGAGCCACCCGCCCTGTGAAACAAATAATGAAGAAAGCTCTTCAGATCCCCTGCATTAACTGGACATGCCCTCCCAAAGTAAGTAGGACTATCTTGACCTTTGAAAAAAAATGTGGGGCAGGATGCAGTTAAGTTTTTGCTTCTTCCGTACCTTGAATTAAGACAGCATGCCTTTGACTTAAATATATAGTTTTGTGTGAGTTCCAACTGGCAAGTTGCAGCTGGTGAGGAAAGCCAAGAGACAGCGGTCCAAAAGCGCAGAGAATCAACAGTTCTTGAGGCAGTCTATCCATCTACTTCTTCTATTCCATCTAGGTGGGGATTTCTCATCTGTTTGACTAGAATTTATATTCTTTATTTTGGGTAATATGACTCAGTACTACCATCTTCCTTGCTTTTGTGTGTAGCCCTTATGTCAGTTCAGATGTACACGGTGAACAATATGATGACAACCACACACCAAGTATACCGATCATTCCCATTGAGGAGATGGAGAGTGCCCAAAACGCACTTGTCCATGAGGTAGCTGTTAACTCCTTGGATATCCAACAGCCTATGCAGTCCAAAGGTTTGTCCACATCCAAATGCACCGTAGAGTCAAAACCTTTTTCTCCTTCCTTTGGCCCCTCGGAGGGCAAAACGCCTGCATCCAGTTCAACAGGTCTAGATGCGGACATAGCTGGTGCTGCTTCCGTTGCCTTAACGATATTATTGAAAAGTAGTGAAATGGGAAGCTCGATTGACACCAATTTGCTTATTAAAATGCTCAGTGACCCAAAAATGGTAAAACAACTGATAGATCCAAAATCCTTGTCCCTGACCACTGACAATGGAGCCCCGATCGTCCAAAACAGTGCATATCCTGCAGTGATCAATAGTTGTGCTCCTAGCAGTTCGGTAAGACCATCCATTCTTGAGTCAAAGCCTTCTGTTACATCGTCCTATGGACAAGGCATAGTGCATCCTTCAACTAGATCTCAACCTGGTCCTTCAACTATATCTCAACCTGCTCCTTCAACTAGATCTCAACCTTGTCCTTCAACTAGCTCTCAACCTGGTATTTCTTTGCCCGCCTCTTTAGCTCTGACAAATCTTCCTCCTTTGAGCAGTCCCAGTGCTGATCGGATAGGTAATTTGTGTCATGTGCCCAATCAACCCATTTTTTCCAGTGCAACTCAACCACATGTATCATCATCTGTTAAAGCACAGGCCCCAGTTAAGGACGTAAATTACTACAAGGACCTGATAAGACAACATGGACATGGAGGGAAAACGGAAAACAATATGGATAACATATTCACAAAAACTGGTTTCAATGAGGTCGACTTTAAAAATATGGAAGTCCATCAAAAACTAAAAGCTGAAGAGTTGACAATCAAGAATAAGAGGCGATGCCTTTTCTTTAATACCCCAAAAGGTTGTCGTAAGGGTCCTAGCTGTCCCTTCCTTCATGAAATGCCATCATCTAATTTGAGGGCTCCTAGTTTGGTAGAAGAGCAAAGTTCAAAAAGAATGCGACTAGGTGGGGAGATTATGGGAAGGTGACAAATCATACAATTTTGTTGGTTCTTGACTCTTGGTTAGATTTAGTTGCCCTGGCTGGGATCTGGATTATTGTTTGAAGTGGGTTGATGTTGATCCTCTGATGAAAAGACGAATAACTGGGTAAGTTCAGGACAATTTTTTTGTGGAAGGAGTGGCTTACGGTAAGGATTAGGTGGTGGTGGTCGATGGTCTCGAGTTAAACGGTTGATGGGTAAGAATGATATGTTGGTTTTATAAGGCTAATTTACTAATTCATAAGGCAATCTTTCAATGGCTAAAATTCATTAACGAATCGTCTTGTGATGGCATCCTAAATTTCGAAAGAATTAATGGAATTATAAAAAATTGGAGACCTGGATCATGGCAAATCCTTGGGATAATTTCATTACAGATTTCAACTGCTTTGTTTGGTCACTTGACAGTCTTTCAGTCAATTCATTTTCGCTGCATTACATTTATATATTTTTTATTTTCCTTACAGACTCTTTCGATAAAAGAAAAAGATTATGAAATATGTATATATATATATATATATATAATGTGCGATTTTAACTTCTTAAGATGATGGATTGGTAATCTGACTAAAATTATCTGGGTCGGCTTACTTATCCATCCTAGGATTATCCCCTCCTAATTCTTTCAATTTATTATCACATTTTATTCCATTTTTACATAACTAGTAATCATGATTATGTTTACAAAAAATAGATACAGTGATATTGTCTAAGTGAAAATATATAACATTTAATAAACCTATTTTCATGCATGAATTAATATCAACAAATGAGGATCATGTATGGGTAATATTAGTTCATAGAAGTAATATATTTTTTTTGGGCAAGTTCGTAAAAGTAAATATATATATTAAAATATTAAATAACCAGATACACATAATATTTGTTATCATAAAAGAAAAGGAAAAGTACTATGCATTCTAGTTTACAATTTTTTTTTTCTACGATTTTATAGGAGCATGATGGTAATTCACAGTTGGTTTAGTTTCTTTTTTCTTCGAACATTTGAAGATGAAGACATACGGCATCCTCAAATCAAAATTTGGTGAGATGGAAATCGATATGACAACTACAGAAAAAAAAAAAAAAATTAGCTCCCTGCGTTTGCTATAAAGGGAAAAAAGTTAGTACAAAATTCATGAATTTTTCATGTTCTTTTTCTATCGTCTAACCATTCTTTCGAATAAAAAGTATACGAATCCAATATGTCCTCATATAACCACAATTGCATATAGACAGTATTAATGGATTAACCCCAAAAATAAAACATATAATTTGTAAAAGTTATAGGATGTCAGCAAGAGGAATGGGTATTCTCTTCTGGTGGTGGATAAAGATATACATCAATGAAACTAAAGAAATAGTGTTTCTACGTGTAAATGGTGGCCCACAGCCGTTAAATTCATTGAAATGATTATATAGTGCAAGTTAGTTTTATAGGGAGGACATGCCTATATTAACTGTCACATCCTCCATGTTGATTTTTAAATCTTAAAACTATATATTTCCTTAATATAATAAGTAAAAGTAAACATTTCTTTTATTCATGGCCTCATTATAATTATTGTCTACTATTTGTCATATTGATTAGATTTTCCTTGAAATAATGCTATAATAAAATAATTTATTAATATCTTTTTATTCATATTGTACAATTTAATTCTAGATTTAAAGCATATAAATAAAGAAAAAAAGAACTGCTAAAGCTCTATGTGAGTGGACAAATTTTGCTTCCATATTAGATACAAAATCACATCTTATGCTTAGCCAATGTGTTTAATATGTTCAAAACATTTTCTTTATCGAATTTCTATAATCAACCATTCGTTCGTTTCAATGAATAAACGTAGAGTATCATTTTTGTAATTTTATAAAGTAACTTTCCTTAAAAATGTGGGAATAACCCAATAGTCACTTTGCTCCTGCTAAGTTTACATTTTAATTAATGTCTCGAAAGCGGACGTGCTTTAGAAAACAAGTCAAGATTGCAAAGCCCAAGTTTAAACACAATATCTTATGCAAGATGTATTAACATGTTTGAGTTACAAATAACATTACAGGACACGATGCTTCCTAAAAGATCATGTATAATTGGTAAAATGAGTCTATGGATATGAACCCGCAAGACAACATGCTATGACTTTTGAAAATTCAATACGGTTATACAAAATAAAAACCCACAATTTATTCCTTTACCGCCTTTCATTTGCATCTCAAAGTAATATCGTTGACCATGTTCTCTGGTGAATTTCTTTTTGCTATTTGATGGGAATGGAGCACCTAACAATATAATCACTCGAATCAAAGCTAAGGGTTTCAATAATCTTGCTCACAAAGTTCTCTGTAAATCTAGTGTGTAAACAAGCATTTCCAATGTAGTTAAGAAGTAGGAGTGGAACTATTTTGCGACTAGTTAAGAAATGGATTAAGTTCTTGGAAACAAGCCCATTCAAGTTTGATAAACCAAAAGATACCACAAAGCATAAACAATTTGGTTGATTTACCGTAATCCATAAAAAAATTTGGATCGATAAGATTTACAATCCTTAGAATATGTTGGTTTGGAGGACTTCTCAATTCAAATTAACTTGGGAAGTTTGCCACAATCTACTGTTTAGTAAATAATAATATTAGTAAAAAAAAATTGCTCAAGGGTAACTCTCTCTCTTTTTCTTAACAAAATTTTAGTAAAACAAGTCAATTTTATTGATCCATTCATCGATGGTTAAAATACAAAAACAAGACATTATTGTCAAATGTAACAAACACAACTTTTAAACATATAAGTCACCATTACTAAAAATGTTGCTAAGGTTTGGTGATTATAAAAACATTGAAATAACATGACAAAGAACGTTACAAAACCAAAATAAATAAATAAATGAGAAAACTTTTGGACTTAAAGTGGTGTGTCTAGAATTCCATAAAAAAAATAATGCTTTGAACTCTTTTTAAAAGCTCTAGACCTCTTGTTGATTTTCCAATAGGTATCTCCTTTAGACAAAGGATGCTCTAGAGCATTTAGTAAATGCTTGTAGTACTCCTTTATAGAATGCGAAACTTCACTAATGTAAACTTCAACATATTCCCTTCTACTCTTCAAAACACTTCTTTCAACACGTTCTAACTCTAACTCTTGTACAAATGGATCACCTTTAGACATAGACATGTATAGGTCTTCAATCGTATCATCCCCCCAACCTCTTTTGGATTTGAGGACAAATCTAAGTAGTCGTTTCCCATATTTTCTTCCATATACTCTATTAACATGCACTACGACAATCGCAAACTTAACATTACACTTAAATCCTTGATAGTTGATATACTCTTATATGGACGACAACAACAACAAGAGAATAAATAAAATTACAAAAAACTTTGATAATGAAACATGACAAAGAATAAGCCATAAACGCTAACAACTTGAATAATAGCAATGAAGAGGAAAAGCTTCAAAAATAACAAGCTTTATGCAAATTGTCGGGCTCTAATACCAAATGATATAGTTGAGAAGTGGAAGCGGGACTATTTTGCAATGAGTTGAGAAAGGGATTGAGTCTTTGGAAACACACCATTTAGGTTTTATAAGTTGAAAGCACTAAAAACCATAAATGATTTGATTGATTCGCTACAATCTGTTAAACAAGTCATATTGATAAGAATTGTAATCCTTATAACAAGTTAGCTCAAAGGAATCCTCAACTAAATTAACTTGGAAAACTCACCACAATCCGTTAGACTAAAGTGGATTGATAAAGTTGATCCACTAATCACCACACCAAGTAAATGGTGATAAGAAATGTGTTATGTAAAATAATAATAATAAAAAAAATCCACTCAAAAGGGACTCTCTCTTTTCCATGAAATTTCAGTAAAATAACTCAATTTTATTGATCCGTTCCTTGATGATTACAATACAAAAAAAAAAAAAAAAGAATCTTGGACAAATGCAACAAACATGACTCCTGAACAAATAAATAGGGTCTAAGTTCATATACTTTCTAAATTGAACTTTCTTGAATTGAACTAATCTAAAATGAGACCCTTAGGTCTATCTTTCAAAACCAAGTTTGTAAAAATATAGTTCTTAGGCCCTTTTGTACCATGCCATTGATACAGACGTAGAAAAACAGCATCAATTGAGTACATATTCAATTGACACAAGCAATAATATAACAATTAAATAAATCAATCATTCATAACAAGCATACAATAATAATAATAACTTCTACCCATAAACTATGTCTATTATTTAAGGGTATGCTAACAATATTTATAATTTCAATCACTCTACATTGCAAATCAAACATACTTTTGTAACAATAACTATTATCTATCAGTTATGATTATAATTTAAAGGTATGTTCACAATGTATAAATATCAATTATGACATCAAAATGACAAACTAAGCAATTATCCACATTCTCAAGCCTAAGATAAATGCTAAATTTGGCAAAACCCACTTTATTACATGTAAAAATAATAATTATTATAATAAGTTTGGAATCAAACTTTTTGGTTACCAAATTACTCAACCATCATCTCACTCTCATGAATTTTTATCAGTGAAATCACACACTTGCAATGCATATACAAAATAAAATATAAATGGTATGATGAGAACTGATAATAATATTACCATATTGAGATAAAGGAAAAAAGATAAGGAAATTAGGTCTCATGAAGTTAGGCTAGTTATATTATCTTTTGGTCAAATAGATAATTATCTTTTCTTTTATCAAATAGTCTTACTTAGATCAAAAGTAAAATAAATTTCAAAAAAGTGAGACATCAAAAGTGGTATCTCCTACTTTAACAACACAAATATAAATATTATTGTAAAAACCCTAATTAGGCTAAACAACACTAGATGCTCAATAAGCATTCATATTTTCCATGGCTCCCCTAACTGGCCAATAGCTACTAAATGACCTATTATTATCCCTAAATCATGTAGATAGCACCAAAGATCTCAATTTATTGCTTATTAGCTTTATTATCTCATAACATGCCTAAATAAAACCTAGTTATGGAATAAATAACAAACAAGCTCAAATAATTCTACAAAAATTTGAATAAGTCTAGGAAAAGGTAAGTACCAATTTTAGAAAATTCAAAAAATAAATTTCCTCATTTACTATTTTTATGAAATTATCCTCAAAAGCTCCAAATTAGCCTAAAAAGGAAAAATCATTATTTTAATTAAAAATGTTTTTAAAAAAATTATTTTTATCATCTTTGGACTTTAATAACCAATATATATTTATTTCATTAATTTAAAGTAGCAAAAACTATTTATTTTGTTAAATAAAAAAAGCTACAAATTTAGGAAAACAAAGATATTATATAGTTAATCCATAATTTTTTCAAAATCTATCTTTATGAAAAAATTTTACAAGTATTCAAAAGCTTATATACAAAAATTGTATTTAGAACAATATCATTTATATTTCTGAAAATTGTATTTCTAACCAATTAAGAGGATATTTTCTTAAGGACTATATATTTTAACACTTCAAATAAAAAATCTAAGAATACCACATGAAAGTACATGTAAAAATATCTTAGAATACCAATCATAAATTTTCAAAACCATTTGCTATTTAAAGAAAAATAAGGAAGAATTAAGCAAAAATTACTAAGTAGCCATTGCTGGAGTTCTAGCCACCATCTACTACCAACGTTATGTCAGTCATCCTTGCTTAGTCATGTTTCCTTAGGGTGAGATGGTGTTGCAATAGCAAGTGCAAGGGAAGGGTCTTGAACATGTAGATGTCAGTTGGGTTTTAGTATTAGTTTTTCGTATTTTCAAATTTTGCTTACTTGGTTCGAGTTTAAGCTAGTTTAGATGAGTGCCAAGGGTACATAGTTTAAGATGGGAATGAGTGTTTAGAAATTTTTTACCTATTCTATGATGAATTTCAAAGTTATGATGTGCTAGTTCATTCAAGGAAAGTAGAGAAATTCTTGAGAGTTTTTTGTTGAATTTGCTTAGAGCAAAAACTATAGGTAAAACTACAAATAAGCTAAGCTACTCACAAGCTACTCAAGCTTGATTAGTAAATGAACTTGAGCTTAAAATAATTCTCATTTATTTAAACGAGCTGAGCTTAAGCTCCTATTTAGGCTTTCAAGATGGTTTAAGAGTAGGCTCGTGAGTAGCAGGCTCGAAAACAAACTCACTTATATTGTTAACAAGTCAGTTTGCAAACAAACTTGCGAATAGCCTTGTGAATAGGCTTGTTTATATTGTTATTGAACTAGCTCATTAACAGACTCACTAACAAAATCATGATTGTACTCACGCGTAGGCTCTTGTTTATATTATTAACAAGTCAGGTTGCAAATAGGCTTAGGAATAGACTTACGATGTAGTCACTTAAAACTCATGTTTTGGACCGAATGTTTTTTTTTTTGTTGCCTTTATATTAAGAAGTAGTAGACTTTGAAATGTATTATACTTGGATAATATATGATTTTGTATAAATGTAACCATTTATCGTTATCTTATGAATTTATATTTGAAATAATAAGATTTTAAATTAATTTCAATAAAAGAAAGATGAAAAGGTAAAATTTGAAGTTTTGAATTAATTTCAAGCCTTAATTTGAACTTAAGCTCATTTTTCATTCAATTATATGAACAAGCTTGAGCTTAAGCTCAGGCTCATGTAAGTTTATTTATCTAAACGAGATTAAGCTCAAACTCAGACTCATATAAGCTTATTTATCTAAATAAGCTTAAGCTCAAACTGAGGCTTATTTATCTAAATAAGCTTGAGCTCAGCTCAATTAGATAAATGAGCTTAAGCTTAGGCTTGAACTTGAGCTCATTTTAATAAATGAGTTTGGGCTTGTTCAAGCTTCAAATTTCTTAACGAGCTTAAGCTCGAGCCTATAATTTTCAGGCTTGATAAAAGTTCGGCTTGGCTTGAGCTTGATAATTTTTTTGATGAGTTGAGTTAGAGCCTTTGAAAGCTTCACTTAGCTTGACTTGTTTGTAACCCTAACTACGGGATTAGAGGAGTGATGAAGATAGATTTGACAAGATTTTGAGAGATTTGGTGAGATCTTCATAGATTTCTTACAAGATTTTTCATGTTTTAGGGAATACACTTGTGATATGGTTGAGGTTTTAGAGGACATTTGTTAGATATTTTGGAAGATTTAGTAGCCATAAAAGTGGGTACCACATGAGCCATGGTTGAAAGGAGAGAAAAATGTGCATTTAGACTTGGTCTGATCTAATTTGAAGTGGGTTTGATCTAACGAAAGTTAGTTTGGGCCTTTCTTTTTTTATTTCAATAAAGTGTATTAGGTTGTTTTAGTTAAATTTTTCCCAAGTATTGAGCCCATTTAATTCTTTTAAGCCTTGATTCATGAATTATTGTAATTATTTTGGCTTATCTCTCACATTTCATTCAAGTTTTGGAGCTTAAATTTCAAGTTTTTTACTATAGCAATCAATCTTAAATTACTAAAATCACACATTTCTTTGAATAAAATTTTGAAAAACAAATTTATAGGTTTACTTTGTCTAACTCTTGGGACCTTGTCATGAAGTTTGATTGAAAATTGAGATTGCTTCCTCAAGGCCTTAAATTTAGCCATTTGGGAAAATTGGGATATTACATCTAATATTATAATTTAAAAATTCTATGGTGCATATGTTAAGATTTTCAAAGAAAAAAAAAATCAAAATAATCAATAACTTGTAAATTGGAGCTAATCTCAAGGGATTTGGTTTAGTGGGGGAAATTAGAGAGATGAAATTTTCATATAAAATAGGATTGTGGGCTAACTAATACTTTTAGTTTTATTATCTTATTGTTTTTTTTTTCTATAAATATTATAGGGAAAATGAAAAAAAAAATATTGTTTAAAATAAATGGTCTTCAAATACAATGCTTGAGAAAATAAAACAAAAATATGGCACTTGAAATCATGTCTTGAAGGTAGGATTTCAAGTTGTACCTTCAAAACATGATTTCTTTTAGAGTAAAGAAATCCTATCTTGAAGATAAAATTTTATTAGGCTATAATCAAACCGTAAAACCTCCTCTCCATTTTTCTGGTACAATTGGAGGGGAAGAAAAAAAAAAATGAAACTCTTCCCTTATCATTGTAAACACCCCATTTTTGCCCTAGGAATCAATAATTTTCAATAATAATCAATTTTCAATTTTTCCTAATTTTTCCCAATTTTTCCTAATTTAGCATAAAATAATAAAAATGTTCAAAAAATAAAAATAAATAGGAAAAAACTTCAATTTTGCAAAAATGATTTCGGAAATAGTAATAATGAATAATAAACAATTTTTACAAATTTTTGAAATTTCAAAAAATACAAAAAAATAGAAAAATCGCATTGCATATATGCAATTTGCGAAATAAATAAAATCGCGAAAGTGGGCTAGCCCAGCTGGTCCGGACCATGGCTAAGTGCGCGCGGGGGGGGGGGGGGGGGGGGGGCTCGGTCAGACGTTCGAATCGCGGGGGAAGCAGTTTCCGCGTTTTGCAATTTTTCGACTTATCTAGGACACGTGGCAGCATCTGATTGGCTGGAAGAAACGCACGCGCGGGGCGTGTGATCGTCTCCTACCTCGAGCCCGAGATCGCCGGCGAGGGAAAAAATTCGTATTTCGGCCGTTTTGATTCGATTTTTTTGCACAAATCCAACAGATTTTCAACAAAGATAAGATAAACATTATCTAATTAAAATCAAATCGCAACAAATCATTGGATGGGCACGAATCGGAGTTGGTTTTTCAACCGAAAATCCGATTAGCTTCAATCGGAGGAAATCCGAGCTTATCCAGCTCGTTTTCAAGCGCCTATAAATAGAGGAGGAGATGAGGAAGCAAGAACACAGATCAGAATCGTGAGAGAGAGAGAAAAGAGTGTAGATCGGAGGAAACCCAAAGTTGCGACCGCCGATCGGAGTTGAGCCACCGCAAGGAGACGTTCTTGGAGCAAACCGCTACCACCATCGGATTCAGCACCCTCAAGAAGCTAGGATTCGACACTTCACCCGCCGCAAAGGACCTCCGGAACGCCGTGAACGAGCCAACCCCACCGCCGTGTCCGACCGATCCAACCCGACCCGATTCGACCCGACCGACCCGACTCGCGCACCGACCCGGATCCAGGTAAGTCGGATTTTCCGGATTTTTTTTTTTATTTATTTATTCCGAATTAATTAAGTAATTTATTATTTATTATTTAGTTATTTATTTATGTGTTATTTTTAATAAATAGGAAAATGTAGAAATTAGATTTTTCTAGAATTTAATAATGTAGAAAAAAAAAAAAAAAAAAACAATAATAATAATAATAATAAATAATAAAAAAATTAGGAAAATAAATCATAAAATTTTAGATGTCAAATAGGATAGACAATGAACAAAATTCCCAAAAAAATCGCAAAAATCACAAAAATTCCCAAAAATCACGAAAATTAACAAAATTCCCAAAAAAATCACAAAAATCACAAAACTCCCAAAAATCATGAAAATCAACAAAAAATTTCCCAAAAACCACAAAAATCCCCAAAAACTCTCAGAAATCACAAAAATAACAAAAATCATAAAAAGTCATAAAAAATCATAAAAAGATAAATAAATAAGTTTTAGCACTTAGAGAAATCATTTTCATGAAATAAATCAAAATTGATGTTTTTCTTACAAAAATCACTTTCAAAATGAAATCAAGCTTAGGCTTAGAGGTTTTTTTAGGAAAAATCCCAAAAATGGTAAGAACATAAATCAAAAGAAATTTCAAAATTAAAATTCACCAATGCACTAAAGATTTTCAGAAAAGCGAACTACGGCTTGTTTGATCCTGAGTAGCAGGTACGTAGGCACCCATTCGGGTCAACCCATAAAATAAATGAAAAATCCTTTTTTCTGAAATAAATTCAAAGACATAACAAAAATTAACAGAAACACAATGAAACACATTTCTAAAGATGAACAATTTTAGGAGATTAGGTGGTAACCGTACAGGTTTTAATAGGTTAGCCTCCGGACTTAGAAACTCTGGTTTTCCCTTTTTTCTTCTCACAAAAACGAGAAGAGGAAATAACGATGACTAGTAGTCCAAATTAAGACTAATCCACTCCTTTAGTCTTAATTCACTTTTTCCCAACAACAGTTGGGTGGCGACTCCAAAAATCAAACGAAATTCCTAACCCAAGTCGAGGATCTAGATTAGATGAGCATAGGGTTTAGTTTAGATCGGATTAGGAATGGGAATTCAAAAATTAGACTTGACAGGATGGCGACTCCGCTGGGGACCCATACCAGCAGGCTAGCCACCTGAATCTCTCCAAGCTGTTCTCTTTAAAAAAATGTGTTTCAATCATTACTTTGTTACTAACTTTGCAGGATTTAGTTAGATTTTAGTTTCTTTACTGTGGGGGTTTTGCATGCATACATATGTTTGTGTGAGTAGATGCGGTCGAACCCGGACCGTCCTAGAAACTTGAGATGGGGAGCCATTGTGTAGGTTTCGGGCGAAGTGAGTTGATTCACCGTTCGGGACTGATTAGGCTACCTTACCCTATGCTTCGATATGGCCTGAGATCCATTTCTTCGAGAATGCGGGAGGCCATAGAGCTCGGGAACCAGTTAGAACCAACCTACTTGCATACATAACATCGTACGAGGGGTTGACAATTGGATGACAATGTAATGGTTTGTTATTTTTTCCTTAGAGTTCAGGACTATTTTCCTGTAACATTTTCACAACTCTGTTTGTAACTAGGCTTTTTCCTATTATAATAGATGGCTAGCAGTGCAGTCGACCGCCTCCTCTGCAAAGAGATTCGGGTGTACAGACCTTTGGACCCAAAATTGGTACTGGACCACTGGTTTACCTTGTACAACCCAGAGGAGCAGGCCTTCATCCAGCAGAAGATCGGCCCCATCCTCTCCCTGACTAAGTCAGAGGCGAATTTACCTATGGTCCGGGCCATGCTCCAGTTATGGGAGATCGAGCCCGCAGCTTTCTTCATCGGACCGCATGAGATCACCCCTACCCTGGAGGAGTACACCCAGTTGCTACAGGCTCCAGCACTGACTGATCAGATTTACACGCCAGACCTCGAGGCCGGGCCAGCCGGCACCTTCAGTAGACTGCTAGGCATCCGCAAAACAACGGTCAACAAAGCCCTGGCAGACTGTAATGGGTATTGCATACGAATGGATGACTTAGAAGCCTGGTTTATTGCCCGAGAAGATAATGGGGACAGAAAGGGCATCCTGTGTGGAGACCCTAAGACTTACAGACAGAGAAGGGTGAACGCTTTCATCTTGACAGCCTTCGCCACCATACTGTTCCCCACCGGGACCTTCTATATTCACTACTGGGTTGCAGAGTTGGTAACCCAATTCCTGGAGGGAAGATCTTACATCCCGGCTCTACTGGCTGAACATATCCGGAATTTGAATTTCCTTAAGAAGAAGGGCCATGGGATCCTCCGCTCCAGCATCAACCTTCTGCTAATATGGTTCGTAAGCCACCTCAAGTGCTTCGGGCTGAACATGGTCAGGAGAACCCTAGCCCAACGGGTGGATCTGGTGGGTTCTTGTATAGAAAAGGTGAAGTTACCCGACGACATTACCAGCCACAGTTGGGTAGATCTGCTTAGAAGCCTTAGCGCCGATGATATTCTATGGACAGCCAGGTGGAGTTGCTGCAATAAAATCATCTTAACCTGCAATAATTTCCAAGCAGTGCCATTAATCGGGATCAACGGATGTATCGGATATCACCCCAACTCCGTAGTTCGCCAATTCGGCACCGTCCAAGACATAGTTTATCGGCCTTCACTCGAAGCAGTCACCTTTGAGTACCAGGATCCGAACCTGTTGGTGGCCGAGAAATTTGCTAAGCTGGCAGAGGTCAAAGCATTTTGGGAGGCCAGAATCGAAAGCCCGAATGTGGACCTTGGCGAGCTAGATGGCGAAGTGGGAAAACACTGAGCCACCAGAGAGTTTGTAATCCGTCAGCTATACCAGACAGGGGAAAGAGCATACCGGGTTCCAGACGTCACCCAGCCAAGACCAGATAAGATCGATCCAGAGACAGAGATCTACCTGGAGCAGGTCAAGGCCCGGATGGAAGTATATTTCGAAGCTGCAGACTATAAGAAAAACATCTGGAAGGGACGCTTCAAGGAATCGGACCAAAGAAACAAGGCCCTGGAAGCGCAATTAGAGAAGTGCCAAGCCAGGGTCAAGGAACTAGAAGCCATCATCAGTGGTAAGCCTGAGCCTCCACTACAGAAGACCAAAAGAGCTAGGAAATAGAGCATTATTTGTAATCTTTCATTTTTATTGAACTCCAGAATTATTAATAAAAGTAAAGTTTTAATGATACATTGTCAATCAGTCGTCAACCCTTTTATCTTTTAGCATCCGCGTGACACATGCATATCATTCTTGCATCCATCATACTAAAAAAGAAAAAATGCGCGCCAGGTATCAAAATAGCTTCCAAGCAACCGAACCCACCCAGAAGCCCAGTCCTTACGCGCTCAAGAGCAAAAATGGCCAACAGTAGTGACAACCGCCACAACACCAACGCTGAAGCTGCCTCAGACTCTAGGATCATATCCCTAGAGCAAACGGTCCAACAGTTGGCTACCCAGGTTCACCTCTTGACTGAAAGCATCGGCCTCCTGTGCAACACCCAGCCGGCTCAAGAAGAGTATTCAGGGGCCAGGAAGGGAAAAGCAGTGGAGGGACAGCCTCCGGAATACGAAGAAATCAATTCCCACCTTAACCCAGCCTTCGAGTATGAGCCGAAGGTCAGCCATGGGTCGACCTCTGATGATCTGAAAAAGGAAATGGAAGAGAGACAAAAGGAAATGGAGAAGCGACTCTTCCAGCAGCTCAATGACAAGATGAAAACTATTGAAGGCCCTGATGGTTTTGAACAAGCCGGAATCACTAACCTGCCAGTATACAGGGAAGAGGCATACCCTGACAAGTTCAAGACCCCAGACTTTGAAAAGTATGATGGGACCGGCTGCCCCAAGATGCATACCAGGCTATATGCCCGGAAAATGAGCAAGTATGCTCAATACGACCAACTCATGCTCCAGACCTTCCAGGACAGCCTCACAGGCCCCGCATTGGTCTGGTATGCCCACCTCGATTTCAACATTGTCAACACCTGGGAAAAGCTAGCCCGGGCTTTTTATGATCAATACAAGTTTAACATCAAAGTTGCCCCATCTGTGATCGATCTGGGAAGTCTCCGAAAAAAACTTACTGAGCCGTTCAAGGAATATGCTCAGCGCTGGAGGGCCCAAGCCGCCAGGGTAGCCACTCCGATGTCTGAAAAGGAACTGACATCCATATTTGTCAATACCTTGGACAAAACTTACTTTTCACATTTGGTAGGTCAGACTTCTTCCAGTTTTGCAGAAGTAGTGGCTGTAGGTTGCAGGATCGAGAATGCCATCACCACTGGCAGGCTCCAATCAATGGAACCTCCTAGGGTCACACCAAGGCCCTTAGGAGGAAACAGGGTTAAAGAACCCACAGTCAGTACAGTGCATTCTAGTAAGGCAGAAAAACTTGGGACTCGGGTAACTTTCCAAACCACGAATACCCCAGCTCAGCAACCTACGACGGGTCATACACAGGTCGCCAGGCCCCCAAGGCAGTTCACTCCAATCCCCATACCGCTCAGTCAGGTCTTCGCCCGGTTGAGGGCAGACAACTTGATTAGTTTCGAACTCGCCAACGACCGATACAGGCCCAAAAACTTCGACTCCAACCTCAAGTGTGACTATCACATGGGTCAAGAGGGGCACTCCACAAATAGGTGCTGGAGGCTCCGGCACAAAATCCAAGACTTGATTGACGCAGGGATCATACAATTGGATTTTGTGAACACCCTAGCACCCAATGTCAACACCAACCCATTGCCCAATCACAGGCCTACCATTAACATGATCACATCAGAGGAGTCGGCTCCCAAAGATGCCCCCAAAAAGAATTCAACTGAGCAACAGAAGAAGCAATCCCACCAAGCTCCAAAAGAAACTCTAAAAGCACACATTAAGAGAAGATGGTTAGCCGGAGACCCAACGGTTGGCACTTTGGGAGAATCACATGGGAGATTTCAGTATTTGGTAAACTATTCTTATACCCCGACTGAGCAAGGGCCACCTAGTGGATGGGGACCGGAATTTGAGAAGGAAGACAACCCGGTAAAGGAAGAAGGGAAGACTGTTAACATGATCAACTCTCATCAGAAGCCCAGGGTTATACAATGCTATGAGGGACAATCAACTGAGGTATAAATCCCAAGAAAAAGATATGTATTCAATGTCCCGATACTGGCGGAGAATTACAAGGCTGCATCGTTCGATTATCGGGCCCTTGAACAAGAGCGACCTCCTATAGTGGGAGGTATCACCCGCTCTGGGAGATTATACGATCCAAAGTATAAGAGCCCGACCGAAGAACCCAATGCGGAGAAAACAGAGGAAGTGGAAGAGGGTCTTGCTGCATTTACAAAGATGGTAAAGGCCAGCGAGTACAAGATCATGGAACAGTTGAATAAAGTTCCGGCGCAGATATCTCTCATGGGCCTTCTTACCACATCTGAGCCCCACAGGGAAGCACTCTTTAAAGTGCTAAAACAGATTCAAGTACCGGAGGGTATTGCTACATACAAGATGGGTCACGTGGCAAACTCTATCTTTACTATGGATCAAATATCTTTCTCTCCAGAGGAGCTAGGAGAAGAGGGAGACCAACATACCAAGCCACTATTCATAGTGGTCCGGTGCAATGACACCATCGTCTCCCGAGTGCTTATCGACAACGGGTCATCCCTCAATGTTTGCCCATTGGCAACACTCGACTTATTGGGGGTCGATCCAAGCAATATAAAACCTAGCTCCACAGTGGTCAGAGCCTTCGACGGGTCAAAGAGGGACATTGTGGGGGAAGTGAACCTACCAGTGGAAATCGGTCCACAAGTATTCCACATCTCCTTCCAAGTCCTCGACATCCCAAGGTCTTTTAACCTGCTCCTGGGACGACCCTGGATACATGCTGCTGGTGCCATTCCCTCTAGTCTCCACCAAAAGGTCAAATTCATCACAAATGGGCAGATAGTTACAGTGCTGGGTGAGCAGGATTACGCCATATACAAGGAGACTGCCATACCTTACATCGGGGATGAAGGTTCAGAAGACCTGGGGTTGCAGATTTTCAACGAAGTGAATGTGATGACCAGCAAGGAGGGCCATCAGTTTAAAGAGGGGCAGCACGGGACCTTCGGACTGGGGTATGTTCCTACGGCCGCGGAAGAAGCACAAGTGAGGAGTGTTAAAGGCAGAATAAAGGGGAAGTTGATTGACACCCAGATGTGCATCCCACCTCTCCAACAATCTTTCCGAAGGGCAAATACCATTCAAGAGCTTCGAATAAACAAAGAGGACAACAACAAAGGGGAATCAATCTCCCGCATGTCCAACCAACATCCAGCTCTGAACAACTGGTTTTGTTGTCCTATCAATAGCGCTAGGTTAGCTCAAGAGTAGAAAAAAATCATTAAACAAATTTTATTGAGACTATTTATCGAATTCCATTACAGTTTGTTTCTTTTTATATATGATTTCATTTTTTATGTCACTCAGATCTCCCACCATTAAACATCAGGGATATTTCGCGCAAGTAGAACGTAAAAACGCTGATATCATTTCCAACGCTGCTGGGTCAGTTGTTGAAGACGATATCTTAGACCACGAAATAATACAAGAAAATTGGCTAAAACATGAACAAAGCGGAATCTCGATCGACGAGCCTGTGGAAACAGTAAATCTAGGCAGCATGGAAAACCCTAAGAACCTCAAAATCGGGACCAGTTTGAGTGCCGAGCAAAAATGTGAGATAACCGAGCTATTAATCGAATATGCAGATGTGTTTGCCTGGTCATATGGTGACATGCCAGGGCTAGACCAGTCGATAGTAGTTCACAGGCTTCCCACAAGGGAAGATGTCAAACCTAAAAAACAAAAACTAAGAAGATTTAGGCTCGACATCTTGCTAAAAATCAAAAAAGAAGTCAAGAAACTACTGGAAGTAGGGTTCATCGAAGTATCCGACTACCCAGAATGGGTGGCAAATGTAGTCCCCGTTATAAAAAAGAACGGAAAAGTGCGCGTATGCATGGACTTTCGGGACTTAAACCAAGCCACGCCAAAGGATAACTTCCCCCTACCTCATATTGATGTTCTAGTGGATAACACCGTGGGAAACCATCTCTTCTCATTCATGGACGGTTTCTCAGGATACAATCAAATAAAAATGGCCGATGAAGACAAGACTAAGACAACCTTCATCACAACATGGGGAACTTTCTGTTACAAAGTCATGCCCTTCGGTCTGAAAAACGCCGGGGCAATGTATCAGAGAGCCATGGTCGCCATACTTCACGACATGATGCATCGAGAGGTCGAAGTATATGTCGACGACATGATAGCCAAATCCAAAGAAGGAGAAAGCCATGTAGATATCCTGAGGAAATTATTCAAACGACTGAGGAAGTTCCAGCTTAAGTTAAACCCGGAAAAATGTACTTTCGGGGTTACAACGGGGAAATTGTTAGGGTTCGTCATCAGCTAGGAGGGCATTAAGATTGACCCTGACAAGGTAAAGTCCATATTAGAGTTACCTTCCCCACGTTCCGTTAAAGAAGTAAGAAGCTTGCTGGGGAGATTAAATTATATAGCTCGGTTTATCTCACAACTCACCGACAAATGCCGGCCGCTATTCCGTCTGTTGAAGAAGAACGCCGCAATAGAATGGGATGACGAATGTGAAGAAGCGTTCAGGACAATCAAAGACTATCTTATAAAACCCCCAGTCTTGATAGTCCCGAAACAAGGAACACCCTTATTCTTATACCTCACCATACTCCCCGAATCCATGGGATGTGTGTTGGGGCAGAAAGATGAAGAGGGAAGAGAACGTCCCATATATTATTTGAGCAAGAAGTTCACATATGGGGAACAAAGGTACTCAGAGGTGGAGAAGACGTGTTGTGCGTTAATTTGGGTCATGCATCGACTAAGGCAATACACCCTTTACTATCATGTTGAGCTGTTGACAAGACATGATCCCTTGAAATACTTGGCAGAGAAGCCAGCATTGATGGGTAGAATCTCTAAATGGCAGATGCTTCTATCCGAGTTTGACATCACGTATGTAAATCAAAACTCGATAAAGGGACAAGCTTTAGCTGATCAGTTGGCCGAACACCCTGTCGAGACAGATACCCAAGAAATACAAGTCCAATTTCCGGACGAGAACATATTAACAGTAGAAGATATGCCGGTAGAAAACTCTGGGAGAGAGCAGAATGGTGGGTGGAAACTGTTTTTCGACGGGGCTGCCAACGTATTCGGTTGTGGGGTTGGGGCAGTATTGATATCCCCAGACGGCACTCAATTCCCGGCAGCGACAAGACTTACATTTTCCTATACCAATAATATCGCGGAATATGAAGGATGTATTCTTGGCCTCAAGATGGCCTGCCAAATGGGAATCCACGAATTAGAGGTGTACGGAGACTCGTTGCTCATCATACTACAAACAAGAGGGGAATACAAAACTAAAGACCCCAAACTGGTACCGTACCATCAACACTTGATAGAGTTGATTGAGGAGTTTAAGGCAATCACCTTCACGTACATCCCGAGAATTCAGAATCAGTTCGCAGATGCCCTAGCCACACTAGCATCCGTGATTCAAATAACCAAAGGAGCCGAAGTACAACAGATGAAAATAGACATCGAAAGTCGGCCCGCTTATTGTTTGACAATTGAAAAGATACAAGATGATAAGCCCTGGTATCACGACATCAAGACCTTCCTCCAAAAAGGTAAATACCCTGAAATGGCTAGCAAGAATGACCAAAGAACGCTCAGAAGGTTGGCAAGTCATTTCTTATTAAGTGGGTCTATACTCTACAAGAGATCATATGATACCACCCTGTTGAGATGTGTGGACAAAAATGAAGCATGCGAACTTATGAAGGAAATACATGAAGGGGTATGTAGACCTCATATGAACGGCTACATGTTGGCCCGAAAAATCATGAGGTTAGGGTATTACTGGTTAACCATGGAGTCGGATTGCATAAAGTATGTTAAGCACTGCCATCTATGCCAAGTATACGCAAACCGGATCAATGCTCCACCCAACGAGCTACATTTGTTATCGGCGCCGTGGCCTTTCTCCATGTGGGGAATTGACATAATCGGCCCAATCACTCCAACGGCATCCAATGGCCACAGATTTATACTGGTAGCGATTGATTACTTCACCAAATGGGTAGAAGCGTCATCATATACCAATGTCACGAAAGGGGTAATAGTCCGCTTCTTAAAAAGGGACATAATAGCCCGATATGGAGTTCCTGAGTCGATCATCACCGACAATGGTACCAATCTCAACAATAAATCGATGACAGGTTTATGTCAATAATTCCACATAAACCACAGAAATTCAACCCCCTACCGACCTCAAATGAACGGGGCAGTAGAAGCAGCTAACAAAAATATCAAGAAGATCATCGAGAAAATGACAACAACTTACAAAGATTGGCACGAAATGTTACCATTTGCTCTCATGGCTTATAGGACTTCAATAAGAACATCTACGGGAGCTACCCCTTACTCATTGGTATATGGTACAGAAGCAGTGCTACCAGTGGAAGTTGAGATACCATCATTCAGAATCTTGTCAGAAACTCAATTAACAGAATCGGATTGGGTAAAGAAAAGGCTTGATCAGCTGAATCTGATTGATGAAAGAAGACTTACCGCGCTATGTCATGGTCAGTGTTACCAACAGAGGATAGCCCGAGCATTCAACAAGAAGATGAGACCGCGGTACTTCAAAGAGGGCGATCTAGTGCTAAGAAAAGTTCTCCCGAACGCCCAAGACTCCAGAGGAAAGTTCACTCCAAATTATGAAGGCCCGTATGTGGTGAAAAAGGTTCTGTCAGGTGGTGCTTTAATATTAACTCAGATGGATGGTCCAGAATTGAGAGACCCTGTCAACACAGATGCTGTAAAGATGTACTATCCTTAGGCAAGGGAATTGAAATTTTGCCAATGTTTATGAAAGCCAATATTCGATACAAAGTTCGTTGAGTCGAGTTTTTACTTTTCTACAAGCAAAGCTAATATCCCTGAATGGTCAACAATCCCAATCAATTCTCATCACAATAAATACACCTAAACACATTACCTACCACTTTGTCAATGAAAGATAAACACTAAAATGATAATGAATCTTAATGTAATTTGTGATATAATTTTGTCTACTCCTAAGCATTAAAACTGAGCGCATTATTAGGATAACATTACCGTCGAAAGAGCTTTGTGCATAAAGAAAAGAGGCACATCAAGATTTTCAATCCAGTGTCAAGATAAGAAGAAAAGAAACAGGAGCAAACCAACACGGAGGTTCAATTGTTTGGTTGCTATCCGAGATAAACTGGCAAGCATATCAAAATAGGTAACTATCATCACATCATGAAAGGCATCACATCATCTAGCTTAGTAAGAAGCATGTTCAAGAGTACCAGATGAGTCAGCTCATAAAGAAGCACGTGTCTAGACATTTCCTTTAATAGGGTTAGTCAGCCCGATATGGGCACTTTCCCGAAAAAAACCTGTTCTCAGGGTCAGCTCATAAGGGCACATTTTGAGACAGTTCTATTTTAGGTTAGTCAGCCCAATATGGGCACTTTCCCGAAAAAACCTGTTCTCAGGGTCAGCTCATAAGGGCACCTTTTGAGACAGTTCTATTTTAGGTTAGTCAGCTCTTGGGGCACTTTCCTAAAAGCCAATCCAAGGGTTAGTCAGCCCAATATGGGCACTTTCCCGAAAAAACCTGTTCTCAGGGTCAGCTCATAAGGGCACCTTTTGAGACAGTTTTATTTTAGGTTAGTCAGCTCTTGGGGCACATTCCTAAAAGTCAATCCAAGGGTTAGTCAGCCCAATATGGGCACTTTCCCGAAAAAAAACCTGTTCACAGGGTCAGCTCATAAGGGCACCTTTTGAGACAGTTCTATTTTAGGTTAGTCAGCTCTTGGGGCACTTTCCTAAAAGTCAATCCAAGGGTTAGTCAGCCCAATATGAGCACTTTCCCGAAAAAACCTGTTCTCAGGGTCAGCTCATAAGGGCACCTTTTGAGACAGTTCTATTTTAGGTTAGTCAGCTCTTGGGGCACTTTCCTAAAAATCAATCCAAGGGTTAGTCAGCCCAATATGGGCACTTTCCCGAAAAAACCTGTTCTCAGGGTCAGCTCATAAGGGCACCTTTTGAGACAGTTCTATTTTAGGTTAGTCAGCTCTTGGGGCACTTTCCTAAAAGTCAATCCAAGGGTTAGTTAGCCCAATATGGGCACTTTCCCGAAAAAAAAAATTTGTTCTCAAGGTCAGCTCATAAGGGCACCTTTTGAGACAGTTCTATTTTAGGTTAGTCAGCTCTTGGGGCACTTTCCTAAAAGTCAATCCAAGGGTTAGTCAGCCCAATATGGGCACTTTCCCGAAAAAAAACCTATTCTTAGGGTCAACTCATAAGGGCATCTTTTGAGACAGTTCTATTTTAGGTTAGTCAGCTCTTGGGGCACTTTCCTAAAAGTCAATCCAAGGGTTAGTCAGCCCAATATGGGCACTTTCCCGAAAAAACCTGTTCTCAGGGTCAGCTCATAAGGGCACCTTTTGAGACAGTTCTATTTTAGGTTAGTCAGCTCTTGGGGCACTTTCCTAAAAATCAATCCAAGGGTTAGTCAGCCCAATATGGGCACTTTCCCGAAAAAAACCTGTTCTCAGGGTCAGCTCATAAGGGCACCTTTTGAGACAGTTCTATTTTAGGTTAGTCAGCTCTTGGGGCACTTTCCTAAAAATCAATCCAAGGGTTAGTCAGCCCAATATGGGCACTTTCCCGAAAAAAACCTGTTCTCAGGGTCAGCACATAAGGGCACCTTTTGAGACAGTCCTATCTAAGGTTAGTCAGCCCAAGATGGGCACTTTCCTAAGAATTTTATTAAAGGTTAGTTAGCCCAATATGGGAACTTTCCTAAAAATCCATTCTCAAGGTCAGCTCATAAGGGCACCTTTTGAGACACTACCACAGGTTAGTCAGCCCAAGATGGGCACTTTCCTAAAATCTATTTAAGGTTAGTCAGCCCAATATGGGCACTTTCCTAGATTCTCCCGATTAGTCAGCTCTTGGGGCACTTTTCGGAAACATCCTTCCCAAACAGTTGCTAGTCTAACAAGACGCTTCTGTCGACAGGTAGCCAGCTCATAAGTGCGCTTCCTAAGTAAATTTCTTTCCAAGGTTGCAAGTCTGATAAGACGCTTCCTATCATCATTTCTCATACATTCCTACTCGAGGCTTGACATGTGTCCCGTCGCCAATTAGTTAGCCCATAAAGCACTTTTTGGAGAGGGAACATTACCTTGAATTGTTAGGAATATCTTCAACCGTAGGATTATCAGCTCTTGGGGCATTTTCCTACTAAAACCTAATTCAAGAGGTCAAAAATGGCGTCTTTTGTTTGTCTTTGTAGTTAAGTTTTTCAAACTTTACCACAAAGAGGGGCAGCTGTAAACACCCCATTTTTGCCCTAGGAATCAATAATTTTCAAAAATAATCAATTTTCAATTTTTTCTAATTTTTCCCAATTTTTCCTAATTTAGCATAAAATAATAAAAATGTTCAAAAAATAAAAATAAATAGGAAAACACTTCAATTTTGAAAAAATGATTTCGGAAATAGTAATAATGAATAATAAACAATTTTTACAAATTTTTGAAATTTCAAAAAATACAAAAAAATAGAAAAAAATAGAAAAATCGCATTGCATATATGCAATTTGCGAAATAAATAAAATCGCGAAAGTGGGCTAGCCCAGCTGGTCCGGACCATGGCTAAGTGCGCGTGCGGGGGGGGGGGGGGGGGGGGGGGGGGCTCGGTCAGACGTTCGAATCGCGGGGGAAGCAGTTTCCGCGTTTTGCAATTTTTCGACTTATCCAGGACACGTGGCAGCATCTGATTGGCTGGAAGAAACGCACGCGCGGGGCGCGTGATCGTCTCCTACCTCGAGCCCGAGATCGCCGGCGAGGAAAAAATTCGTATTTCGGCCGTTTTGATTCGATTTTTTTGCACAAATCCAACAGATTTTCAACAAAGATAAGATAAACATTATCTAATTAAAATCAAATCGCAACAAATCGTTGGATGGGCACGAATCGGAGTTGGTTTTTCAACCGAAAATCCGATTAGCTTCAATCGGAGGAAATCCGAGCTTATCCAGCTCGTTTTCAAGCGCCTATAAATAGAGGAGGAGATGAGGAAGCAAGAACACAGATCAGAATCGTGAGAGAGAGAGAAAAGAGTGTAGATCGGAGGGAACCCAAAGTTGCGACCGTCGATCTGAGTTGAGCCACCGCAAGGAGACGTTCTAGGAGCAAACCGCCACCACCATCGGATTCAGCACCCTCAAGAAGCTAGGATTCGACACTTCACCCGCCGCAAAGGACCGCCGGAACGCCGTGAACGAGCCAACCCCACCGCCGTGTCTGACCGATCCAACCCGACCCGATTCGACCCGACCGACCCGACCCGCGCACCGACCCGGATCCAGGTAAGTCGGATTTTCCGGATTTTTTTATTTATTTTATTTATTTATTCCGAATTAATTAAGTAATTTATTATTTATTATTTAGTTATTTAGTTATTTATTTATGTGTTATTTTTAATAAATAGGAAAATGTAGAAATTAGATTTTTCTAGAATTTAATAATGTAGAAAAAAATAAAAAAATAATAATAAATAGATAACTAAAAAAAAACAATAATAATAATAATAAAAAATAAAAAAAAATTAGGAAAATAAATCATAAAATTTTAGATGTCAAATAGGATAGACATTGAACAAAATTCCCAAAAAAATCGCAAAAATCACAAAAATTCCCAAAAATCACGAAAATTAACAAAATTCCCAAAAAAATCACAAAAACTCCCAAAAATCACGAAAATCAACAAAAAAATTCCCAAAAACCACAAAAATCCCCCAAAACTCTCAGAAATCACAAAAATAACAAAAATCATAAAAAGTCATAAAAAGATAAATAAATATGTTTTAGCACTTAGAGAAATCATTTTCATCAAATAAATCAAAATTGATGTTTTCCTTACAAAAATCACTTTCAAAATGAAATCAAGCTTAGGCTTAGAGGTTTTTTTAGGAAAAATCCAAAAAATGGTAAGAACATAAATCGAAAGAAATTTCAAAATTAAAATTCACCAATGCACTAAAGATTTTCAGAAAAGCGAACTACGGCTTGTTTGATCCTGAGTAGCAGGTACGTAGGCACCCATTCAGGTCAACCCATAAAATAAATGAAAAATCCTTTTTTTCTGAAATAAATTCAAAGACATAACAAAAATTAACAGAAACACAATGAAACACATTTCTAAAGATGAACAATTTTAGGAGATTAGGTGGTAACCGTACAGGTTTTAATAAGTTAGCCTCCGGACTTAGAAACTCTGGTTTTCCCTTTTTTCTTCTCACAAAAACGAGAAGAGGAAATAACGACGACTAGTAGTCCAAATTAAGACTAATCCGCTCCTTTAGTCTTAATTCACTTTTTTCCAACAACAGTTGGGTGGCGACTCTAAAAATCAAACGAAATTCCTAACCCAAGTCGAGGATCTAGATTAGATGAGCATAGGGTTTAGTTTAGATCGGATTAGGAATGGGAATTCAAAAATTAGACTCGACAATCATAATCAAACACAACACATTTTATACCACATAATCAACCTATTGGTTGATTCTAAAGTAGTTTTTATCATGTTAGGGTCTTTATTTGCATTTGTAATATTTCATTTCCTGAGGAGCCCTCCCAATCTGAAGCCCTATGTTCATACTGTGACCAAAGTAAGAAGTTTTTTTTTTTTCCTTTTCATGTTTTTTGAGAATTTTATGTTATGTTATTATTGATAAAATATTGCTTTGTAATTCTAATGATTTCTTGTTGTATAAAATTGTTGATAACATGCTGCATTTTCTATAATGTATGTTATATTATTTTTATATGCCATATGTTCAATGAAATGTTTAAATGAGTGTTTGTGGTCATATGTTTCATTTTTTTTTTTTCATTTTGGCTACATTATTTATTGATTTTTTTTTTCATTGTAGAAGATTTTGCATAATCTTACAATGTTTGCTTATATGTTGAATGTTTCATGTTAAGATAGTTGAATGATTATTGTTCCTTACAAAAGAAGAAGAAGATAAATAGGCTATAATATGTCATTCTCGTTAATATGATGTTCACTTGTTAGTTGACATGATTGTTATACCATATGAAATATTCAATAGGTTTAGGTGAGAATGGCTCAAGTTAAGATGATTTGCTATGCTCATGGAAACAATGTAGATGGAGATTATGGGGTGGGCTATTATAAATGCTCAGTGGAGGTGATTAGGGTTTCAAGTGATGCAAAATATGAGGAGTTGGTGGGTATCATTTGCAATTGCCTTTGAATTGATAAAATGATCCTATAATCAAGTGGAGTTGATCCATAAGTGTCTTTGTGAAGGAGTAGTCGGCTATTTATTGTGATGTGCCTGTGAATGATCACTATGATGTGCAAGTAATGCTTTCTTCAAAATTACATGGTGGGGGTAGTAGCTCAATGGAGTTATTTGTGGAAAGACATCAATTAGCCATTGGACTTGATAATGATCTTAAATGGGACACTTATCATGTTAATTTGGTTAAAACCTAGGTGTAGAATCCCAACTTATTGTTGTGATGCAAGAAGTAAGCAGTAGTAGTCTCCTAAAAAAGAATATTTATGTGGCTAAGGAAGCCAATAGGGGAACTAAAAGTGATGATGATTTGGTTTATGTAGATCCTTTTGAGAATTGTAATGACAATAGTATTGATGAGGGTAGTGAAGAAAGGGGAAGATTTATTGCAAACACTAAATCAACCTCATGGGTCAGAAAGGAGGAATGATTGGCATCGTAAGTTGTCAGCAAATCTTAATGTTGTTGGTAGTTCAAAGCCCATGCCATTCTTCAAAGAAAGTGTAGGTAGTGGCTATGTAGCATTTGATGAGGAAGACCATGGCAAGTGAAGTTTCAATGATGAATTTAAGGTCGAAATGAGGTTTAAAACAAAAGAGCAATTGTTATAGATAGTAAAAATGCACTGCATACTAAACTATCACAATTACATAGAGGTTAAGTTAAGGAAGAAAATGTAGTCGGTAAGATGTGCTCAAAAGCATGTGGGATGTAAGTGAAGACTCCGTACATGCTTGAAGAAGCATGTGGGATGTTGTCAAATAACTAACTTTGAAGAAACACATGCTTATGTGAACACTACTATAAATTAAGATCACTCTCAATTAGACTCAACCATCTCATCTAGATCTATTATTATGAAGGTGTGAAATTTTCCAAGTGATAATAGATCTCCAAACATCAATATGCAAATAGTTTGGTTACAATGTCCATCTTAAGAGAGTTAGGAAGGTAAAGCGTAAGGTCATGAAGTAAGTATATGGCAAGTGAGTAAATTCGTATGTTGTGCTCCTAAACCTACTAAACGCAATACAAGAGGATAATTCATATACTAAGGTTGAGTGGAAATGTATAGACATAAACTAGGCAAGCCATATATCCCTCAAGTGTTCTAGGCCTTCGAACCATGCATTAAGACATTCATCCACTACAAGTATCGCATCAACATCTTTTGGCCATTGTTAATGAGCCTATTGTAGTGTTTAGAATAAATTAACACCTTCCTTTTTTTTTTAGGCCAATAATCACAATTGGTAGCACATTTTCATATGGCAAATACAAGAATAAGTTACTAACAACCAATGTAGACAATGGAAACCATATTATGTCTTTAGCATTTGCATTAATTAATGAATAGTCTAAGGATATGTGGAGTTGGTCCTTGAAATGTATACATGTTCATGTCATAAGGGATCCTAAGAGGCCATTTGTCTAAAATCTAACCACCCTGCTAGCATAAAGGTTGCAGTGGAGGGTGAAAATGCAATAAGGCTAAAGGGTTAGCCATAGCATTGGTGCATCTATCATGTTGCGAGCAACTTCAACACACATGTTAAGAACACCCTCACTAAGGATTTGTTGACAAAGGCAGTTCAGTAAGTGCAACCGTGTAAGTTCCACAAGCATTTCAAAGTTGCTCAAGATATGGCTTCAGTCTTAACTAGGTATTTTAGAGATGAACACCCAAATAAGTGGACCTTAGCCTATGATGGGGGAGTTTGGTTTGGTTATAGCACTACGTATATTGCTGAGAGTTATAATGCTACCTTAAAAGATGCCAAGAACTTACCTATTGTTGCACTAGTGAAAATGGCATTCCACAACTACAATGAGTTCTTTAATAAGCAAATGGAGATAAGATTTGAGGTCCTTGCAAGTGGTCAAGTGTTGAATCCTTGTGTAGTAAAGAAGTTGGTTACAATATCATTTAAAAGATGACTTCTCCCTCATGCATCATCTTAGCTCCTATTGCATTAGAGCATCTTTAGCTAGGTCCATTTGCATTACCAATGATGCCCCTTTAAATGCCTTTAGGTGAGAGCTCCGACACTTATGTCCATAGTTTAGCTCCACAAAAGAGCTAGCCTACAGTTGTTAACAATCACATGGAGGAGGGGCTTATACAAGTGGACCCCACTCCGATTCTCATGCATATGACTCCTCTCCATAGTCTACTAGGTCTAAGTTATGATGGTAGATTGATCACATACCTTAATACAACTCAAATGGAGTAGACCTAACTTGATAGTTAGGCATTTATTAAGGAGATACAAACTTTCACTTAGTGCAAGAGGCGATAGCATTAGATTTTGTCTTCTTATGCATCATTTCATCTCCATTGTGTACATGAATTCAATTTGTACAAAGTAAATGGTTAATGAATGAAATTTTCATTTTATCTTTTATTGGTACACTTAAAATCTTATTCCTTTGTTAGTGTTAGTTAATGTTAGTGATAACTTCCTATGGTTAAGGAGTTTATTTTATTTGCATGACATTATTGATGAGTTATAGAATTGTGTTAGGAAGTATATATATGGGCATGTGTTAAGGAGTTGGGATTGTTGTTAAGAGGCATGTTCATATGGTTGAGGAGTTTCATGATAGGCAAGATGTATTGAGGAGCTTCTCTAATCTTTAGTAGTTGTTTCGAGTTTGTGATCTTGATATTGTTTTCCAAGTTAAGCTTTGAATTGTTGGGTCAATAATTGTAACAATTGTTGCAAAATTATTCCAAGTTAAATTTGTGTCCTAAAAACATGATTTCTTCATATGAAAAGAATCGTGTTTTAAAGACATGATTTCAATGCAACTTGGAATCGTGTCTTGAAGACATGATTTCAAGTGCCATAGAGTGCTATATTTTTTGTATTATTTTCTCAAGCATCATATTTCTAGATTTTTTTTAAAGAAATTTATTCTTTTCATTTTCCTAAACATTATAAGTTGATTTTTTTTTTTTTTTAAAAAAAAGAGAGACCAAAGTATGGGTGTCTAGAACTAAGTGTCATCCAAAATTACATTATCTCATCAAAAAGCCTAATAACAAAACAAGCCCAAAAGCAATTTGCAAATCCATGCTAACCTAACAAACAAAATGATGTAACTAATAACATGCCATGCATTGGTATATAAGACTCCTACAAACCCTAATTTCTCTTCTGTCCCCTATCCCCTACTCCTCTTCTTGATGCTTTTCCCCTTCCCCTCTATCCCTTCTGCCATCATGGGTTACATCATCCATGCACAACATAAGGGTGTGACTACTATCTTCAAGTCCTACACCTACCATCAAAAGGGTCCAGCTCATTTTTGCCCCCTCAACTTTGGTAAACAAAATAACTTAAAATATCCCAAAGTCAACAAACAAACAAATAAAATTAATTAATTAAATTTAAAGGAATTAATTAAGTGGAATTATGAGGTTAATAAAAAATTTTGGAAATGTAAATATGATATTATCTACTAACTTGAGTAAAGAGTAGATCTTTGTTTGGGGTTTTTCGAGAATTTGAAAGCGTAGTAATTAGTATAGGTTAGATATTTTAAGGTCAATTATTTAAATTGCCTTCAAGCACTAAAAAGTGAAGAAAGGGTATAGAAGTAATTAACGTTAATAAGTATTAGTAGCTAATAAGAGTTAGTATTTAAAGGCAAATACTTTCTAAAACTCTCATTTTTCTCTCTCTTCTATTCAATTTGTCTCATAACCTTCTTAACTCTTCCTATCTCTCTCTTGTCTCCATCTCCCTTTCCATCTCATTCAATTCCTTTTGTTTTCATTTTAATTAAACTCACACATTATACTTACAACTTTAAGAAGAGGAAATTAAGATCAAATCAAGAGTATTAGATCAAATTTCGATAAGAAATGAAATTAAAATAAGTTAAAATTTGATTTCGAAGCTCAAATGGTCTAATATCAAGTTAATTATAGATTTATGTAAGGAATTGAATCATGAAGTTGAAGAATCAAGAGGTGGAGTTTCATTCCAAGTCTAGCCATGATATACATAGTTGGTAAGGGTTTAAAATTAAGTTTGGAATTTAGAAGTTATATATATATATATATATATATATTGATCTATAGTTTATTGTATTGATTTAGGCATTTAATTGTTATTTTTGTGAGGTGAAAGTTTTATTGGAGCATTGAGGTTTGAGTGACAAGATAATGGTATTTACGATTAAGATATGTTCTAGAGTATCAATTGATCTATAAGTTTTGTGAAGTTGATAATTGGTAATTTTGGATTTATGAAGGTGAATTTGGTATTGGGAGTCAAATCTAGATGTTCAAGAAGTATTAGAATGTTTTCAGTGTTAAGGAGGATGGTATGTACTAAATCTCTTATTTAATTTGAAGTTTAGATTGTTATTGATGGATAATTAAAGTGGAAATGGGTATGGATATACATATATAAGATGTGGGATGTGTGTGTGCATGTGTGTGTGAGGAATATTTGATTTGGTGAATTATGATATTTTGGTGTTAGTTAGATAGTTGGTTGAGGTTCTAATGGATGTAGATGAATGTTTAGAGGCTTAAATTGTTAATTATGGAGAACTTATAGTTGACTCATCGAGTTATTTGAATGCCTTTGAATATATTTTTGCATTCTTCATGATATTTAAATTGTTCTTCATGACATTCAAGCTTGATCCAATTTCTTTATCTAAAATCATCAAAAACACATTTCTGAATGATTTTTGAGCTAATCACTTTTCTATGTAACAATTTACTTCAAGATTAGAATTCCACAAAGTATTTTATCAAAATCAAAACCATTTTCACCTGAATGTTTTAAGGTTGTGTTTGATCTTCATAAGTATAGTAATCACTTCCAAAATGTGTTTGTAGGCTTAACTAGTAATATGGGCTTAACTTATACTTTTTGGACTTAAGAATCAAAATACACCTAATAAACAAGTTGGGCCTTTTACTAAATAATTTATTTAGGGAAATACTAAAGAGGAATAGGCCACCTTTGGGAAGATCAAACGAGTCAAAATCCGATTCGATCAAATTGAACCAAACGCCTTCCTGAGCAGTTCACCTAAATTAGTCTAAATCTAGAAATGAAGAAAAATAAAATTTAATAATAAACAAAAATTAAAATAAAATAGATTAGCATTGAACTCCTAAACGATGAACCGAATCCAATTTTCCTTAATGAGTTCAATCTTATCCTAATTGGTTCGCAATCTTTGAACCAATATAATTGATAAGCCGAATCACTAACTAATTAATTAAGAAATTATAATTGAGCTAAAATAATGGGCTTACTTAGATATACTAAATAGGCGTACTAACCTACAAGGTTACGATTGTTTGTGAACTAAATTAAACCTAATAGGCTTAAATGGTAATTAAACCCTAATTAAATTGATAAGTATATTTAATCAAATTAATTTAATTTACATAAGTACTAATCAATAATAATTATGTTCTTAATTGCATATGAATATCTATTCGAGTTAGAGGAATCTTGTGATCAATGGTTAGTGGTGGCTCATGGATTACAAGTATGGAATAGTTGTGTACTATGTGTTAGATATAAGATAACTAAAATAAATTAATACTTAAACTCAGTTTAAGTTTTTGTAATGTTGATTGTGCATGGTCACTTGATCCAAAGTGTGACACCCTAGGATTGGGTTTTGAACTGCAGTTCAGAATGCTAGGATGATATGGTAATTAAGTGCTTAAGCTACAAAGGTGGTGTAGTGGGTAATCAATAGGGCTAGTACTGAAGCGACTATGCGAATGGAAGGATGTCAACTGAACACTATATGTATTATGGGATATATATATAAGGTAGTTGGATGGACCATGACCGGATGAGATTACTTTATATGGTTGACAGTTTTGGTATTGGTTATGATTTAGGTTACGGCAACTAGATATGCCATGATAGGTCCTTGACACCTATCGAGTAGGGTTAGACCCCTTTCATTCCTAGGATTGTACAAAGTCATGAGTACTCTCATGTTACTTGTTTCACTTTAATTTAAATAACTTAATGAATATTTGCTAATGCATTAAATATAGGTATGCATGACATGTGAGAATGTGCTTGGCTATTTTGTGCTGAGACTTTGTGGCTCATTCTCTACTTTTTTTGTTAGGTGTTGATATGTTTGTTGATAATATGTGAATTGAATATGGATCGGCTACAACTTCAAGGATTGGGATATTGCTAGTTGAAGAGCTCAATGATATTTGTTACTTCTTCTAAAGTAAAAGGACTATAAACACTAGTTTTCATGAATTTTATAAAGGAATCATTTTTCTAATTAAAATCAATAACCATTTTCAAAACTTTATGGTTTTCTAAAATATTTTCAAATGATAAAGTGTTTTCCAAAACTAATGAACAATTTTAGGAAATAAAATTAGTTTAGAACCTTTTCTTTGTGTAGTAAACCTTAACATATTCTACATAAGTGGAATATACAGTGGGTTGTCATTGTTGTTTAGGTTTTGGGGTGTAACAGGATTACTTAATATGCCATGTCACCATCATGTTTTGCTTTCAATCTACATTATATCATAATATATAATTTCGAAAGCCCTTTCCTTTTTTATATTCCACTTTGTATGGTGGTGTTTATTGCAATTCAACTGTATTTATTTTTAATTATATTTATCTTTAATTTTCAATATTTACTACAATGTAATTAATTGCTTGCCATTCATTCATATTCTCTTCATTCCCATTCATCAATTTTATTTATTATATATATCTACTATAAAATAGGCCATTGAGCCATTATTCTCACCTATCCCATTTCTCTCTCCCAATGTTTCCTTCCTTTAGTTTGTTTCAGTTTCTCAATTGAATCTTTGTATTTGAAAATTGTAGCTATTAAAATGTATTAGCACTAAGGATAAATTTTTGGCCTCGAAGCATCGAAAGTGATAAAAAATGGCCGGCATACTATGATTTAGTTAGGATTATTGAATGAAATCTATTGGAGCTAAATTTTGTATAATAAAAATTGTAACCTTCATCTTTATATAGTGAAAGTTTAATTGTTGTAATTATTCTTTTAGTTTAAATAAAGAATTATGTACGTAGAGTTCAAATCTTTAATTTCAAATGTATGACTATTTAAATATGCTCTTTCTTTACTTTGTTCTAGCACTTTGCCAGAGAGATATCAATATTTGATGCGAGGAGTGTATCTTTAGTGATAATATGCAATATCATCTATATTAAAGAAGTTAAAGAGCGTAGTTATTGTTAACCTAACCTTTTTTTTTTTTTTTGTATATTCATTTTACGTTTTGATATGTTGCTTAACTAACTTTTATTTATGCATTATTGTTAACCAAATTCAAAATGTGGATTGTGAAAGTGATAATGCGATTGATTAGGTGATGTGAAAAGAGATAGGTAAAGAAAAATAATTACACTTCCAAATATTTAAATAATATATATCCATTAGTTAGCAAAATATAAACAACTTAAATGCTCTACAAAATTAGACACTATATTTAGATAAGGAAGGAAAAACATATTTTCATTTTATACTATTTACAGTTAGAATCTTCGAAATCGCTAATTTTTTATGCCATATTTTGTGTAAAAATATGCTTATTGTTAAAGTTTATGTTTCATATTTTACATTTTTAATACGTTTTCATAAGCCATTATCTTATCATTATAATTACAAAAGTAATTATGAAAGTTAATATTATTTGGAACATAATAATCCTCAGTTGTTGTTTTATATATTTAAACATGAATATTGATATACTATAATTATCATTTTTACATATGTCTTCATATTTTACACTTTTGATATGTTTTTGGAAGCCACTATCCTATCGTCATCGTCATTGCTGTCATCGTCATCATCATCATCATTAAAACAGATGAATATTATTTATAAAATAATGATTGCCATTTGTTATTTATGGCTTTAGATATTGTTATCTATAGATTTTCCAAGGGTACTATAACCTACAATAAGCAAGAGAGCAATGAGCTAAGGGCGTATCGTGGCTGTACGACACTGGTATTTCGATACTTAAGTTCGAGTGTATAGAGATAAAGAGAATGAATGCTTTATGTGAGTTAGAGAGCTTAAGGTTTCAGATCCTTTCACATGTAAACGAACCTTTGTATTTAAAGAGGAATATGCTAGACGATTGGAGATGGAAGACATGGGGCATGTCTCCTGAAGTCCTTCTAAGGTATCTAAGTAATGGAGGAGTAGGCAACTATTATTGCTAATGGCCTACCTCAATCCTTATCCGAAGCTAATTTAGTCAAGTGGTCAAATAGGGAGAAAGGCCAATATGTTGTTTGGGCCAATGGCTTCACCTATGGTCTTGAGATAGGCTTGAGTTGGGCTCATGCTTGAATTGGGCTTGGGCCTAAGTCCAAAATTACCTATCAACAGATATATAAATTAATTTAATGCAATTATAAGATACTAAAAGCTAATGTGTATCTTTTGAGTAAGAACAAAGTGTAAAAATGGTTTTCATGACTGCAATAATGGTTTTCAATGCAATAAAGATGATGGAAATAGTTATATTCAACCAACTTAAAGTAGCATAAAAACATACTACTATTTGCCTTTCTTATGACATGTATTCATGGGAAAAAGTCATTATACTTGAGTCAAAATATGAATATTATGGTGTCTTCTATTTTTACCTATTCAAGATGAAATATATTTCACAATTTTTATTTTATTATCAATCACTTTTATTTTGTTGTTATTATTTAAGTTGTTGTCTTGAGCCAATTAGAGTAATAATAGATTTTAGTTGGTAATTAATAAAATTGATGTTTAATAGTATTTTTGTTGATTTATTTGGTACATTGATTCTTTTTATTAATTTTGTCACTTCATAAGCCGATATGTAATGAAATTCATAATTAGAATTCTTCAAAATTACTAATTTTCCTTTTATTTTATTATTATCAATCACTTTTATGTTATTCTTATTATTTTCATTATTATCATGAGTTGATAGGGATATTAGTGGTTTTTAATTTGTTGTCGATGTGATTGATATTTAAAAATATTTTTATTAATTAATAATATTAATAGCTTATGTGCTTATAGTAAGAATAACAATCATGAAACATGCCCCAATTTTCATAATATAAGGTCAATCATGGAAAATCATTTTTCACCCCTGCTAACTAATCTTATGACACTTATTAGTTTGACAATAATTACACTTTCAAATATTTAAATAACATATATTCTTTATTTAGCAAAGCATAAACTATTTAAAAACTTCATAAAATTGAACATGATATTTAGATAAGGAAGAAAAAGCACATTTTGATCTCATAATATTTATAATTAAAATATTCAAAATTGCTAACTTTAATGTTATATTTTATGTAAAAATATACTTGGTATTAAAGATTTATCGTTTTCACAAATATTTTCACATTTTATTTTTTCAATGCGTTTTCAAAAGTCATTATCCTATCAATATAATTATAAGTAACTGTTAAAGAAAATTATTATTATTATTATTATTATTATTATTATTATCGCATATATAACGAGCCATCCATTTTTTAAATATGAAATTACTTAAATAATTTCTTGATATGTTTTATCCCTTTCATAAAGCTCTTCATATTTTTTATTTTTTTAATGTAGAGTCATTTTATTAATTATAAATCATGGAAATAATAGTTAAATAATAAGATATTGCAAATCATTCATTTTTGAAAACTTAAATTGCTTAAATAATTCTAGAATGAGACACTATTTGGTAATTCATCTTAAGTCATTCATTATATGAAAATTATATATATAATATATAATTTGTTAATAATATGTAATAGTAGTGAGTATACGACATATAGCATTTGATATAATTGTAATATATGCTTCATAGTATAGGATTTCTTATATTATATTGGCACAATATATGGTATACTAAATACTATGCGATATGTATTAAATAATATATATAATACAAATCAAACTATATAATGTCAATGTATCATATGTTATAAAATATTAACTCATAATACATAAAAAATGTTATTTATATGCATATATTATATAATAAGTAAAATTAATTTATAATTATTACATACCATATATTAAGTATATTATACTATTTGTCATATGGTATAAAAACTATGATACAATAAGTATGTATAAGAGAAATAGTGAATACACACCTTTCCAATTTCTTCTATTATACTATGGGATAGATGACTAGTGAAATTAGGAATTAACACATTTTATTATAATAACTAAATAAATTATATTATATAATTATTGTGGTACTTATCCTTATATCTTCATTAGAATGAATGACTCATTCTAAGTAGATAAGCCATCAACAAGGAGAGTCTACTGTGGTTTATCATTATTGTTTGACATTACATCATCTGTTGTGTACTTTACTATAAAATTTGTAAAGACTTGGGCCTTTATTGCTTCTCGTAGTCAGTATTGTACTCTGGAAGCAGTTAGCTCTAAGCATACTTCATCATCTGACTTGATGTGTCTGGCTTATGTAATATGTTTCACAATAGCTAATCGATCATGACTATTACTTGGTGAACTTCAAAGTAGGTTCATAGTCTTCTAATCAAAATCACCACTGTGAGGGTGAACTTTTCCACCTTCATGTACCTCGTTTCAAGCGCCTAAAGGACATGGCTAAAATAGTAAACCAGCTTATACTCTCTCCCTTCAACTCATACTAACACAAAGGAGAGAGCTCGATCACTAATTGAAAGATACAGGAATAAGTCCTCACTTAGGACCAGCTTTGAGAGTATGGGTGAACTTGCCAAGAACTATTTCAACTTATCAAAAGCAATTTGAAATTATTCAATCCATTGAAAATTGGCTTGGTTCTTCAAGAACTTGGAGCACTTGTCTTTGCTCTTGAACACAAAATTGTTTAGTGCGACAACACATCTTGTGAGTTATTATACCTCTTTTATTGACTTAAGGGTTACATTTCGAGGATGGCATGTATATTTTCAAGGTTAGCCTTGATGCTACACTGAGTGACCATATATCTAAGGAACTTGCTAGAGATTGCTTGTAAAAACGTACTTTTAAGGGTTAAGTTTCATGTTATATTGCCTCAAAGTATCAAATGTTTCCTACAAGTCCTAAGATAGTCTTCGGGCTATATGCTCTTGACAATCATATTGCCAACATGTACCTTAATATTTTTCCCAAATTGTTGCTCGAACATTTTTATCACCAACTACCGGTATGTGCCCCCAGCATTTTGGGGCTAAAAGGCATGACTTTATAGCAATATATGCTAAAGTTGGTGACAAACAGAGTGTGTACTTTGTCTCTACTATATCATTTTGTATGTGGTTGAGTCACTTATAAAAGAGAAAGAGGTTAGGCTATGAGGGTGTCAGAGGTTGCTTTAGCTTAACTACTCCAATGCCTAAATTAACACGAATGACTTACAATGAATATTTTGGAGAGTAAAGAGTCCAAAAGTCTATTACCTAGTAATCCGCAATTCCTATTTATAAGAATTGTGAGCAATCTTCATATGAGAAGTGTATTAACTATCGATATCTTTTATGAGTATTGTGGATGGTGTATCTTTGACCATCCTCTTTCTTTATCCATAGCATTCTTTCGTACTTATCCATTATAAAAATGTACACAAAACAATCCAATTTAGAGTTCGAGAAGTGCAGATCGAACTTGGGCAACTCTATGCTAGAGTGGTTTAGAACAAGCCAGCCTACGCAAGTAGAGCTCAGATAGAGGTAAAAGTAAGCTGAAATGGGTCTTAGGGGTTTATGTCTAAAAAGCTCTATCAACACCTACCAAGCAATAAGATTAGATTAACCATTTTATGTGATCCACGTTTTAAAGAAACAAAAACCTAGTTTTTAAGGAATAAATAAATCTCCATCTTCTATAATTCAGCATTTTTACTAGACTAGTTCACCAGCTGAACTCCTCTTAGCACTAGCAAGCTTAGATTTGAAAAACGCTCTTCACACGGATCTTAGTCCATTCCCATCTTTGGTATAACCTACAAAAGAAAACTATTAGGGTATAAGTTACCAATGCTTAGTAAGATCATTCCTCACACCATACTGCAAGCAATAGCAGACAAGTTATCTATTGCTAATATTCTATCCATGATACAATCATATGAATGCAACAATATATATGGATATTCGAAAACCGTATATACCACGAATTTGCACCCTTCAATACTAGGGTTAAGGATCTTATAGCACCATCAATGCCCAAGCCGTCCAATATCATGAAGGTTCTCTTAGCATGATATCCTTGTCTACTCAAGAATAATGTGTCATGGGAGAAGAATCTCTAGGTTAATAGATCCTAAGAGAATGAAATGAAGTGTTCTCTCTAGCTATTACTACTCTAGATGCACGTAGGTTCTAAACAGTAGGATAGACTCGGACTTTATCAAAATCGCAATAATCCTCTAACCAATTAGTTCACAAGTGATAGAGTAAGGCCTTAACTCAGGTCATCTGTTCCAACCACTGTGTGACAGTGATGGCAAATTATAATGCAATTATGCTATGCATGTCTCATTTTGATTTTTAATTGCAATATTCTTAAAGTACTTTACAAGATGATCAATTATAAACAACAAGTACTCAACAAAGTTGCAATGCAAAGTGATGAAGCACCTAATTTCTCAATTGCATATAATTATAGTATTTTTCACATAACAAGCATCCAATACCAAGCACACACATATCCCATGTCCTTCCACAATTCATTTTCATATCATTAAATTAATGTGTAACTATACTACAAATACAAACAAGTATGGTAATCATAGAGAGTCACTCACCTAGGTATGATGGGGCACTAAGCCATATTGATCTAATGAGAATCCAAGTTTCAACTTAGAATTACCTAAGGATGAAATAAGATTCATTTAGTAAAATAAATTAGATGACTTCTAAAGTTTGCCTAATTCCTAGTTATGGTCCACTTTAGAGTTTTGGTCCCCTTTTCTTTGCTTTAAGTTAGAACTTTACGTACTTTATCACTTCGAAGCTCGAGAACCCCACATTTAATTTAAGATATTAGTATTTTGAAATGTTGATTCCGTTTGATGTTATACATCACACCAGTTGGTAGTGTGCTTTTAATCCAACTTTTGATTATGTCATAAATATGGTTAACTTTTAAATTTAATTAGATTAATTTGTAAATCAAACATAGTTTGCTAAATCTAAAGGGATAACTTATTTAAGCTAATGAAGTATATAGTACACCAAATGGAATTTTCGATTCTAATACATTACATTTCCTATTTTATGAAATTGTTATTTTAATTAAATTAACTAATAAGTTAAACATAATCAATTAATGTAAGGGTTATATTATTTAATTTGGTTTGATTTTGATACTATTGCTCGACCCTATTAGTATCAATGGGATATATTTATAAACCTTTCTTTGAGTTCAATTTGAATCATCCAATATTAGAGTCATCAAAGGAAAAAAAAGTTAAATAAGGTAAATATTGAATCCTTCCTTAAGCTTCTCTTACCTAATCTAGACAACTAGATATTCATGTGACACAATTAAGATACTATAGTTAAGTTATGATACTGGATTTCATGGATTGATAAGTATAAAGGTTATTAGTAATAACTTGAAGTTAATCACGCGTTTAATATATGTAATAATAACATAGCTATGTTAACAAAGAACGTCTAACTAATATATCGGTGATATACACATATTAGTCAACACTAATTTGCATAACCTTCAAGCTAATTGGGATAATATGCACGTGCTTAATTATGTTAATATTTGTAATGTTAGTATACTTTAACTGTGGAGACAAACTATTATTACATATATTCAATTCTTTAGAAATCTTATGTTTCTATACATTTTGGCATACATATGCATACTTTATCAGTTTCCTAAATTTATCTTACTATTATGTCCATCTTCTCCATACTCTTGACCTGCGTACATGCATACATTATTATTATTGTCATCAACCATATATCATTGTTGACTCGGATTGATGACAATGGTATTGTTCATTAAATTCCCGTTTATAACTACAGACCTTAATTGTCATTATTAATGGTTTAATTGTTGCTATTGCGGTTGATTCTATCTTTTGTAATGTTATTTATTATCATTATTGCATAAGTCTCAGTATTGTTATCACAAATGATATAAGTTAAATTTTTAACTACACATGCACCCCTCTATGTCGTAGGTCGTAATTAAAATGGTATCTGATAGATTGCTGTAAGGATTTAGGAAATCTATGAATATCATTTCACGTAAGTGAGATATGATTATTTATGCGCCTTTTAAATATACTCTTTTTAATATTTTTCAATGAAATTTAATTTATGACTTATTTATAATTTACTAAATTGGAAAGTATTGTTTCATAATTTTATTGCTTTGAAATCCTTTTATGTATACTTTCTTCTTCTTCTTTTTTTGGTGGGAAAATTTCATATTTCCAAATTAGTAAATGTATCATTACGGGGACATTATACAAAATCCTTATTTTATCTTGCAATTACTTTTAGTTATTGTTTTATTCTTTCATTGTGCTCATACAATTATGTTGAATTTAGTCATATCAAACTTTATTATTTATTAATTGAACATTATCAATAAAATTACTAGCAGTAATATGAGATGACATCTTTGTAATTCTTAATATCATTATGTATTTATTTATATAATTATAAGTGTCTTATCATTTTAGGGGGAAGTGTATTCAATACTCAAGTATCGATTGATTAAAAATATGGGGTTACCTTATCATAAAATAATAATGTTATAGAATTTTCCTGCTGGACGTTTTCGGGATTTCACATGTACGTACTCTATAACTTATATTTCAAGCTATATGAGTTTTATGATACTCTATATGTACCTTCTAAAATGTTATTAAACAATATTAATAAAAAAAATAGTAAATGAAATTATTATTATTATTTTGGCAATAAATGTTTTAATATAAAGAGAAAAAAAATATATAAGTTCACAAGTTAATAATCTTAAATGGTTAAACCTAATATCACTCCTATTTCTTTTCCTTATTTTTGCTTATTTTCCTCTCCAACAATAGGTTTTCTATTCTTTCTCATTTGCTAAATAGTAAGATTGCAAAATTTGAAATAATTAATGTAGATTTTTTTTTCTAATGTTACATATTTTATTATAGATTCCATAAACATATGAAGAGCTTATGTGGAGGGATAAAATGTTTCAGTCTCAAAGCTCAGTAATAACTTAGGCTTGACTCTTTAAACTAAGCAACATGGTTCAAGGAGTTAAGTCGATGAACTTAGGATGATTAAGGGAGATTTGGCATAGTTGAATTGGAATAGGGACCATTGGATTGACTTGTCTACTTTCAATTTTCTTAAGGAAACTTATGCACTTAGAGAGACTCTCCATGAGTCTAGACTCAAGAGAAGCCCATAGAGTGATCTATCAACAAAAGGATTCATCCTAGTTGACAACCATTAGTGGAATCCAACAGACAATGTTGGCAACCAAGCTTTATAAATACTTAGAGTTTTTTTTCATTTAATAAATTTAGAAATTGAGACAAACACCATTATATTGTCAGATTGTTTCCACAATGATCAAATGGAGCTTAGAATAAAGAACTTGCTGCCTCTCATAAAGAATTGTGGGGATAATGCTATATATCCCATCCACTGATCACTAATGCATTTAAGATCTTTGAGATTACCTACTTCTTCTCCCTACCTTTCACTCTTAGTCATCCTTCACATGTCATCTTACGTCACTCCTTTAAGGCCACGTGTAGTGCAAAACACATTTTGCATGCACGTGATTACATAACCAGATCCCTTCCACTAAAACTTATAATATCATATATAAGTTTTTTTTTTTTTCTAATATCATACAAACTTAAAAGTTTATAGGTTGCATAGGATACCTTATACCCTATAGGTTTTATATGGTATATGGTACCAAATGATTCCATGGTGCTACATAATGGGTTTCTGTTCCAAAATTTGTGAACTTGTACCTTATAGGTGAGATATGGATAGGATTTCATATCTTATTCACCTCTATTTGTCATTAATTTTTATGCATTACATTTGTTATTAGTTCCTTTTATTAAGAAAAATCTCTTTTTATTTTTTTAATGTCATTATGAAAAGTTTAGTTTATTTTTTGTAAAATTTGAAAAAATAGTCAATTTTTAAGTTTAAAACAAGTGATAAGGCATATATTTGCCATTTATTTTCATCCATTCCATTTGTTATTCATTCTTTTATTGAACAAAACCATTATTTTTATATTTTTGTTTTAAAGCATGAAAAGTTCAATTTCTTTTCTATAGAATATGAAAGAACAATAAGTTTTTTAATTTAAAAGAGATAATAAAGCATATGAATATGAACATTTGACCCCTCAATGCATTGATAAAAGTTTGAATTATGATTGTAATTTTGTTTTTTTAAAAAAAGAAAAAACAACAATAAATGTTAATACAATTTTCATCCATTTTTTTTTTGGCATAATTAGTTTTCATTAGTTACATTTGCCCTTTTTTATATTATATTATAATAACTTGTGCTTTTTTTTGTATTATAATATACATGTGGCCATCTTCTTAAGGTATCATGAATGTACTTTCATAATTTTTTTTTAAAATCATATCATATCATATTATAAATAATTTTGAAAACTTTTACCTTTTTTTATATTTGAACTTTTTTTTTTGGCATCATTAATGTATTTACATATTTTCTTTTGTCAGATTTAATATAATTTTCAAAATTCATAGCATTTTATATATTTTCCATTAATAATTTTTTTTCCAAATCATATTATCATATTATAACATATAAATTTGAAACTCTTACCTTTTTATATTCTATTTTCCATCCATTATTTTTATTTATGACGTTATTAATCTAATGAATTGAATTAGGAGAAATCCACTAAAATAATGCTATTTTTAAAAAATAATCGTAAAATATGGTACCGAGGAATTTATTCCTAAAATAGGTAGCAAAATCACGAACCTGGAGCGTGTCTTTGGTTGGGCTAGAATTTGCCCTTTAGTACACATCATAGTGCCCCTGTACAATTAATTCCACCATCAAAGATTTTCGTTAAAGATCCATCGTCTAATAATCGTCTACAAGTACACTGTAAACCTATAACCTACAAACCTGAAAAATAAAAACATGCATACAAACCTATAAAGGCATCATATAAACCTACTTTACAAAGTCATAGATGCTACAATACTTCAATTTAATAATACAAATGCATAAACAGAAGACATTCGTTTTTATTTTTACAGGATGGCTAGGAGATGGGTTTAGGAGGGTAAGAAACAAGCCATTAAGCATGTTTATGGAAATTAGGAGATGTCTTACAATGAGCTCCCTAAGCTTCTAAATGAAATAAAAAATACAAATCCCGAAACATGAGTTGGTTAAAGGTAGAAAAGATCGAATACCCGAAGATTGTTTAGACTTGTTGTTACCATTGATAGAACTTTTGTATATGGGAAACACACGCATAAGTTGCTGATTACTTATGGTGTTGATGGCAACAACCATATATTTCCTTTAGCATTCGCTCTCGTAGATGACAAGTCGGCTAAAACATGGGGCTAGGTTTTTAGGAAATTAAAGGAGCATGTAGTTGGCAACCATGAAGGTCATGAAACCATTTGCCTCATATTGAACGGATACCCTAGCATCGAGTCAACAGTTGAAGCTTGAGCCAATAGTGTAACAATTTTTTATACGACACATTACAAGTAACTTCAACAAAGTACGCAAAAATATGCAATGTAAGAAGTTTGTAACCTATGTAAAGATGTAGGCACAAATTTGGAAGCTAAACTATTTCATGAACTAGGTGAAGACTATTAAGCCTAATGCCGTAGAGTGGTTTGATGAAATGTCGGTGGAGATGTGGACGCTAGGGCCATGACGGTTGCTATCGATTTGGTTATATGACTTCCAGTGTTGTGGAAAGCTACAATTCTGTCTTGAAAGGAGCTTAGGAGTTATTGGTTGCTGCTTTGGTGAATAACACTTTTTATAATTTCATGACTTACTTCGCCAACAAGCATTCAAAGGTGCTTAAAAATATGGTAAAAGATAAAATCTTCACCAAATATATCACCAAAAAGATAGATAGATGAAGTTCACAAGCTAACAACCATAGAGTTATCAACTACAATAGGTAGGAGAGAATTTTCAAAGTGCTCAATGGTAGTTGTCATGTAGTGAACGAGTTGAGGGGAGTAGGTTGTACGCATACTATTGACTTTACTCGTAGCACATGTATTTTCTCAAAGTGGTAAATATATCAAATCTCATGCTCGTACACCTATGTAGTAGCTACTTCAATTAGGTTCAATATGTCGGCAACTATACCAGATTAGTACAAGTGAATAATATTTTTTTATATTACATAAAAAATTAATTTATATTTACATTTGTTGTTTTCATTATAAAAAATTAAAATAATTATTCTAACTTTTATCCATACATTACACAAGCTTTAGCTAGTTTTCACATGTTTAAGAAGAAATCCATAATGAACACCACACTTTTTATACATATCCACCATTAAAACGCATTTTTCAAAGCATGTGTAGTTGAATCATTGTCTTCTTTACAAAGCCAACATCCAAAACAAAGAGATACTCCTCTAACTCTTATAGATTCATCAGCAGGGGATGCCATGGCTGTAAGATTTTCAAAAAATGAAAGGAAAATCTTGGTGTTGCTCTTGCATTTCAATATCAAGAGAGATTTTTTTGCCTTCTAATAAAATTCTAAGTTGATTTGCTTTCAAAGTAACCATTTGAAGAATGCTTCCATATTGTTAGGGCCGGCCACACACGAGTAAGTTAAAAAAAGGAAAAAAAAAATAAAGACATAAGATTTTACCTTGGTTCACCTATTAATTAGGGTTACGTTTAGTAGAGGATTCCAATATAATTCACACTTCACTCTCTTGTTTTTTATCACACAATTACAAGTAAAAAAAAAAAAGAAAATATATAAAACAACTATTCATGGGTACAAGCCCAAACTTTTAATAAACAAATATGGACTTAATTGCTAAAAACCCTCTGGCGTTCAGGGGAGTATGAGCCACATCCCAACATTCTCCCACTTGGTGAATACTTCCCATGCATTTTTAAACCTAATACAATTGTATACCATTCAAACTTTTCAACACATATCACTTCATCTTCCCCATTCAAATTAAATCTAATGGAGTTTAAAGAGAATTCTTAAAATTATAGAATGATTTGTTTAAATGATGTGGAGAATGCATTAAAAGGATATAAGGTTTTTTTCTGTTTTTTTACTTTTGAGAATGTTTTCAAAACTTTCATTTGAAGATCTCAATTTTTTAAAATAGATTAAAATAGGCTCTCGGTCACTTTTCATTAGTGTTATTAAAATTAAGTTTTGAAATGAAAAAAAAAATCTAAAATAGTAAAGTTTTTTTATGCAATACCCTCTTCATTTTTAAGATTTATGTTTTCATTTCCTTTCATTTCAGGACTTGATTCTTAGAGGCAAATATAAGTAACAAAGGTCTATTTTACTTTAATTTTAGAAATTTAGGTCCTAAAATGAAAAATAAAAAATTAAAATATAGATTCTAAAACAAAAAAAAAATTATATAAAACATAGGTAATTCTAGTGCAATTTTCTCCACAAATGACTTAAGCAAGACTCCATCCCAGCAGCAAAGCCTAGTGGTGCTCCATATAAACCTTCCCTTTTCAAATCATGACATAAAATCACTATTGAATATCTAATTAATACAACGACCATAACGTCTAAATCATTGGCTAATCAAAATCAAATTAAAGGAGCATTTAGGCATTCAGAGAATTGAGACATAGCAAATAGTTTAGCATGTTCAACGCCTGTACTAAATGGTTTTGATTATACATATATAGATATATAAGTGATAGTCTAATCAAACCCGTGGTGAGCGCTTGGATCCTTTTTTATTTTTTTTAATTTTCTTAAATATAAAAAGAAACTTTAAGCAATTTAATTCTTCTTGAATATTTTTAAATGTTTGATAACTTTTTAATACAATATTCAACTATCTGTAAATTATATATCGTTGGGTAGTTCGTGTCTAGTATTATAACTCAAAAATAATATCGTGAATATGTTAAGATTCTCAAATAAAATTCAAAATCCTTAATACGTCAATGATTTGGTTTGGTGGAGAAATTAGAGAGATGAAAATTTTCATATAGAAAAGAGATGTGTACCGACTAATTTTTCTAATTTTATTTTTTTTATTGTTACTATTTTTCTCTAAATAATATAAACTGAATTAAAAAAAACATTTTTTTAGCATTTACTCACTTTTTATTTGAGTCTTTAATTTTTTTTTCTATTTGAATACTCAAAGTTTTCAAAACCTTACCAAAAAAAAAAAAAGATTTCTATCAAATATATTAAATTTTCCATCAATTCATAACACTTATTAACTTCAAATTTGTCTACAATAATTAAGTTAACAAAATAATAATATTAAATATATTATTTATATAATATTATAAAAAATAATATTAATTAAATATACTAATATAATATAATAGAAATAATTAAAAATTAAAAAATATTAAAATTGAGAAAAGAGATTGAAAATTTTTGTGTGCACATTACTTACCTTGATTAACTAGTCTAAGGCTAATCAAGAGCTAATGCATATTCAACAATTTAATATAATTAATAAATTTTTTATTTTTGTAAATTTTTAAAAATATTAAAAACTTAAATAGAAAAATAAAAAATGTTAAAAACTTAAATAGAAAAATAGGTAGATATTAAAGATTAAAAATGTAGTTTTTCAAAAAAAAAATGTATAGCAAGAGAAAAAAAAGAAAAGCCCAAAAGCAATTGCACATCCATGCCCAAACCCAATAAGCAGAAGGAATAACACGCCACACACACCGATATATAAGACTCCACAAACCCTAATCCCTCTTCACCCATTCCCCTGTCGCCCGCTTCCTCTCTTCCCGCCGCCCTTCCCATTCCCATCTGCTTTCTCCGGCGTCATGGGTCGCGTCATCCGCGCACAACGTAAGGGTGCGGGTTCCGTCTTCAAGTCCCACACCCACCACCGGAAGGGTCCAGCTCGTTTTCGTTCCCTCGATTTCGGTGAACGAAACGGCTACTTAAAGGGTGTAGTGACTGAAATAATCCACGACCCAGGTCGTGGTGCTCCACTCGCACGTGTCTCTTTCCGACACCCATTTAGGTACAAGAAACAGAAGGAGCTTTTCGTGGCTGCCGAAGGTATGTATACGGGTCAGTTTGTTTATTGTGGTAAGAAAGCTACACTTGTCGTCGGGAATGTGTTGCCTTTGAGGGTTATCCCTGAAGGAGCTGTGGTTTGTAATGTGGAGCATCATGTTGGTGATCGTGGGGTTTTCGCTAGAGCTTCTGGAGATTATGCTGTTGTCATTAGTCATAATCCTGATAACGATACCACCAGGTATGCTTGTTTCAGTTCGGTTTGGATTGGTTTAGTTTTGATATCTTGTGGTTTTTGATAAGAATCATTGGGTGTTTGGTTGAACTGGGTTTATTTAGTCTTTGTTAGTCCATGTGCCAGAATGTGACTCGGGGTCTACAGTATCTTTTATACTGGATGAGAATAATTGAACTGCTAAAAGCACCAAAAATGAGAGAATTAGTATATAATTCCAATTTGTGTAAATTTAGTTCCTAGGTTTTTTTTTTTTTTGGGAGATTTCTTATGTTATTTTATTTGAAGATATCTATAATGGAAACAAAATTTGTAGTTAGCAATATTTGCTGAGGGACTCTCATAACATTCTACGGTGGGAATCTCATAAGGGCACTTACGGATAGTGTCGGCACATGTGCTAGTCCTAGTTCAATCATCTACCCAAAAAAATTTTTTATTGGCTAATAAGCTGAACTGAATATGATTGTTATAGCTTAAAAGGGTGCATTTGTTTCATTGAGAATATATTTAACTATTTTACATTTTTTAAGGAATTTATTAGTCAATTTGAACATTTTTGGGTTATTTAGTTGACATAACTAGTCTTTGCAATCAGAAGCTGCAAATCGCTTAACTCTTTTTGAGCGGTGGGAACATGGGTTATTTGCAAATGTTTCCCAGCATTTGCACAGATGGACTTGTGATTCTTATGTCGAATCTTGTATTAACCTGACAGCTGCTGCTTGTGCCATGTCGTATAATTCATTCCGTGTATGTTGCAGAGTGAAGCTTCCATCTGGTGCCAAGAAGATTGTCCCAAGTGGCTGCAGAGCAATGGTTGGGCAGGTTGCAGGTGGAGGAAGGACTGAGAAACCCCTCCTCAAGGCTGGAAATGCTTACCACAAATTCAGAGTCAAGAGGAACTGCTGGCCGAAGGTTCGTGGTGTGGCTATGAACCCAGTTGAGCATCCTCACGGAGGTGGTAACCATCAGCATATTGGGCATGCTAGCACAGTTAGGCGTGATGCACCACCTGGCCAGAAGGTTGGTCTCATTGCTGCTAGAAGAACTGGACGTCTTAGAGGACAAGCTGCTGCTACAGCTGCTAAGGCTGACAAGGCTTAAGGAGTATAACTATATTTACTCATTGATATGTTTTGTATTCTTTCACTTTGGGACCTATGCATTTATTTTCTTAAGAATAGTTGTTGCCGTTTTGTAACTGGAGTTTTGAAGAGATTTTTTACTCGTTTTGAAATACAAGTTTCTGATTTTTTGAGTTCCATCTGTGCCTTGCTCTGTCTCACTTTACTTTCTATTCTCTTTATGATTTCTTAGCAGTTTAAATCCAGCCAAGCTCTTATTTTGTTAGACAAGTGGAACCATTGGACCGTATGGATGTGAAATTGCTCTTTTTGTATAGTTCTTTATGTCGACTGGATTGTGAGGATACCTTAAGTTACAGCATTAGGATAGTATGTTAGTATGTTAAAGATTTTTTTTTAATTAGTATTATCGAGCCTAATTTTGGATTTTTTCTTAATTAATCGATATTAAGTCTAACTCACTTAATACAAGTTACTCGACAATAAAATTAAAGAAAAACTCTATTTTTAGTTATATTAAGAAAATTGGAGTCGTCACCAACTTAAGTTTAAATTTGAAAATAAGATAAGTTAAGGTTAATGAGGTAGATTAACCTTAACTAACTATTAGTCTGTAAACTTTTCTAAGAAAAACAATTTAAAAAAAATATTAACTAGAAAATCTGGATTTGGGGCTATTCTATTAAAACTTCAATGATTACTACTTATTATCTTATTTAGAAAACTGAATTAAAAGTTTTTTGTAAATTTCTTTCGCCAGTACAAGACATAATGTTTTTATATAAAGTATAGAATACTATGAAAAAATTTTTAATCAAATTTTTTATTGTACATTTTCTATTATTATTTTAAAATGAAATAAAAGAGAATAAAAACTTTTGCATTTCTACTTAAATTAAAAATAGGATAACATATTTTTATATTATAAATTGAAATTTTAAAATGATAAAATATTTTTTGTAAATTTGTTTTTTATATGATAAATTGAAATTGGAAAAAAATAAAATATTTTTTTTATTTTATATGTGGTTGTCCAGTAGGTACTTACGTACCCACTAGTTAAGATCAAACCGACGTAATTCTGTTTTTCATAAAACTTTAATGGATTGATTAATTTTAATTATATAAACAGGTCAGGTTTACATTTATTATCATTTTAATTTTTTAAAGAAAAATTCTAAACTTAAACTTTATTTCTTAATTTTGAAAAAGAGAACTAAAACCCTCTAGTTTTGAAAACATCAATTAAAATTTTATTTCATAAAAATAATTTTTCTAGGTGATAAAACATTATATATATATATGTGTGTGTGTGTGTGTGTTTTTTTTTTTTCTTTTTTTTTTAAAGAAAAACTCACACATTAAATTAAGAAAATTTTAAAAGAAACACAAAAGAGAAATTCTAAACTTAATTTTATCAATAACAAAAGAAAACAAATTCCTAAAACATGTCTTTTATCATTTTTGTTTTTTTTTTATCATATTTATTTATTTATTCTTTTTATTTACTAATATTATTATCAATTAAAGCTAGTAATAATAATAATAATATAATAATAACATGAAACCCACTAACCTAGACGTGGGTTGGTGCAGTTTGGTTCGAGTCAAGTTGGATTTGGGTCGATGCGGTTTGACAAGTTTGTCACGGACTTAGTTAGCTGGTTGTACTCTAGTGAATGGCGACACAAGGCAAGGAGTCAAGATGCTTCCTAGGCGTGGGCTGACATGGAAATCAACTACGTTCGGATGGTTTGCGGTGTTAACGGCGGCTTGGAACAGCGGCTGTGGGGGTTGCAGTGTAACAATTTGTTTTTTGTTTTTTTTTTTCTATGATCTTCTCCTCTCTTTACTTTCCGACCTCCTCAACTTTCTAAAGATCGGGCTTTATTTATAAGCATGCAGGAGCGATGTGGATGAACTCGGATCCAAACCGTGACTAAGGTTTTTTTTTTTTTTTTTTTGATTTAAAAAAAGATTGATGTAAATCCCTTATTTTAAAGTTGTTTTAGATTTATCTCCAAAAAGATTTGAGCAAAATCGTTTTATCTCGTTCGGATTTGCTCCGATTTCTTCTCTCCTCCGTTTCGCTACCGTTGGACTGCTGGAGAAGATAGTCACATGCTTTGCATGTGATCGAGTTGGCCAATCGCATGTGCCACGTGGTAGCTCGGGAAAAAGAAGAAAAAAATGGCACAAAGTGCCTCCTTGCGGATTCGAACCCAAGATCGACGACTCTTCCGCACGTTCCAAGCAAGTATGTGGACCAGCTAAGTCGGCCCATTTCTTAATTTATTATTATACCCAAATTACACATTAACCTAATATTTTTGTTAATTTTTTTTGTTATTTTGAGATTTATAAATTTAATTTAGAAATCCAAATGTATTTTATCATTATTATTATTGTTATTATTTTTTTATTACTTGTTATTTATTTATTTTTTAAATTGAGGATAAAAATGAGATGTTTACATGTATGTTATAGATTTTCCCTCTGCTTATGGAGGAAAAAGGAAAAAATTGGATTTTGTTTCTCTTTTTAACCCCGCAATTGGTCGGATACACACCTGGAATCATTGAGGTTCTCGGTAGTAGATGAAAGCAATTAGGTTTTTGGTGAAATTATTTGCTATTTAAATCACCTCGAATAGAAAGGAATGAAAATATCAATTGACAAGGCTCCTGTTGGATCTGACGAGAATATTTCATATAAAAAAATCTTGGAAGTAGATTTTTGCCGAATAAGTAATCTAATGACAGACCTTTCGATCTTTTGTGCAACGCGTTGATGGACCGCAGTCTTCACCCTCTCCAGCCCACCTGCCCTGAAGCTAAGGAGGCACCATTTTAGCAGAGCTATCACCGGATATGTGAGATTTTGACCTCGTATGGTTCTCGGCCATCAATAAATCTAAGGCTCCGGGGCCTAACATTGGTGCATTCTATGATGACCAACAGACGAACCCCAGGATGACTGATTAAGGCATTCCATCAAAGCATCACATCTTCTCTAGCATCAAGTCGATTACCGTTGGAACACGAAACGAAAGTATCGCTTCCTCAATATTGGATGGTCTGATCACCGATGTAAAAGTGACTTCTGGTCCAACCTTTGTGTTAGTATAATTCCTCTCCACTTCCATGGCATATCTCAAAGCACCTGGTTTCTAAGATTGACAACCGCTGCACATCCAAAAGCATGTTCATATTCAAAACTTATTAGTGACCTCACTGCTCAATCCAAATAAAAGATTAGGGAAATCATTTGTGTTTTGTTGCTTTTACAAACTTATGATCATTTTTTTTCTTTTTCATCTTAACAAACATGATTTGCGTTGTGTTTCATCACTATATGTTAACGTTCATTAAGCGACATGTGTTTTGTGTTTCATCCATAATAATTAACTATGGAAATAAGAAAAAAAGAAGAGAAAAGAAAGAAAAATACCAAAAAAAAAACCAAGTTAGAACTATTGTGCTGTACATTTGTGGGTCGCCCAAAACCTAGGTTTGTGGTGTGTCTCAGTGCTGGTGGTTCAAGAATGGTCTGTGGTGGTTTCTGAAGGAACCTAGAAATTCGTTTTTGTGTTGCTTGGATTGAGTAATTTCAGGCAATGGAGGGAAGTTCTGGGGAGATTTGGGGATCGTGAAGCTAGTAGTGGTGATGGTTTTCATCAATAAGCAGTGGCTTGACTCAAGTCTGTAAAGAGAGAGTGGGAGTGGGGTTTCTTTGGATGTTTTAAAGAGAGAGAGAGAGCTCTATTTGTTCTTCATTGCACGTTTTGATCTTGATTTTTCTGAATCAATCGGAGCAAATGGACTGCCCATTTATAGATAGAAACTCATATTACGTTGAGGAAGCTCGAAAGCCATCAAAGATGCGATTCTTAATTCTGTTCATCTTTTGGGTTGATTATGCCGAATAATTCCATTTTTTATTCGTTTTTAATTATTTTCTCTTTTTTTTTTGGTTACTTTCCTTGTTTCTTACCATTTTATATCTTTCTTTTTTTTTTTCAATATTTTTTTTGGTATTTCAACTAAAAGACTATGTTAGAGTAAAACTAACAAAACAAGAAAAAGAAAAAGAAAAATACACCTATTTTTTTTTTTTAAATGAATGTATGTGAATAATTATAAGTAGAGTCTTGTAACCTATCACATATAAGATAGTTGTTATGTGAAGAAAGTGCAGAAATCATAGCAGTTATAGGGTTGTTACAATTTGGTCCCATTTGAGTGCGACATTCTTACAAGCTGATACTAGTGAAGCAACTGCCTACTCTTATAAATCTCTCTAAAGTTTTAGCAAATAACCATTGATTTAGATCTATGCATCATATTGAAATTTCAATTTAACACAATCATCTTGTAATATTTGATGGTTTAAAAAAAATAAAAAATGATAAATAAATGGATATATAGATGAATAAATAAGTACCTTAATGGCAATTTGAAAAACCTTCCTAAAAACAAATGTTAATTGCCATATCTTTCTTCTTCTTTTTTTCCTCTTTTTTTCTCTCTCTTCCTTTCCTCTTCTTCAATTTAACAATTACCATCATTCCATAAACCAAAATCATTGCCTTCCTTCTTCTCTTTCTAGATTTCAAGAGAAAATCATAATGGTAAGTTGATTTTTTTTTAAAAAAAAAATTGTTTTCCTTTCTTCTCACTCTTTCATATATTATTCTTTCACACAATTTCTCCTCCACCATAACCATAGTCAATTTCTCTCTCCATCTCTTCTTGTATATTCAAGGTAGGAATTTTTAGAGTGTGGGTATTGTGTCTCTCTTAGAGTTTTGGTTTAGCAAGTGTGAAAGAAGCGATCTTTAGGTGTAGAAAAAATCAATTTCAAGAAATTAAGTAAGCTACTAATACCCACACTTGGTTTCTTGATTAACTATAGACTTTGTTATGAGAGAATGCTTTGTTAATGTTAAGGAAGGGGCTAAGTGTTGGAATTTGGTTATTAAATGTTGAGTTGTGTTAAGAATGTGTAGGTGTTGAATGATGTGTGTAAGAAGGGATATTGTTTTGTATTTCTAAGTTCAATGGAGGGTTTTCAAGTGGTGAAAGTTCAATCATATGATGTAAATCTTTTCTTTCTATTTTTTTAATTGATTTGTATTCTTATGTAAATGAGATGGAATTCTCATTGTTTTTCCTACCCTTTTTTGCTAAGTATTTAGATGTTTTCCTAAAAATTTCTCTTTAAAAGTTGAAAACCATTGAGTAGAGTTTAATTAGGAGGTGTAGTAAAGAGTTAAGTTTAGCAAAGTACAGTCGGAAGGTTATTCAAAAGGTGTAGTAAAGGATTAAGTTAAGCATAATATAGTCAAAAAGTTAGTCAAAAGGTATAATAAAGGGTTTTTTTAGCAAAGTATAGTTAGAAGGCTATTCAGAAGGTGTAGTAAAGGGTAAGTTAAGCAGAGTTTAGTCAAAAGTTAGTTAAAAGGTGCAGTGAAGAGTTAAGTGGAATAAATGTTAGTCAGATGGTTCAGTAAATGGTTAAGGAGAGTAAAAGTTACATAGAAGGTTAAATAGATGATTAAATGGAGAAAATTGATTTACAAATAACTTAAATATGCACTAAGCGAATGTATTTATATTTTATATCAGGTGTTAGAGCTTAGGAAATTCAAGAATTAGTTAAGCCATCTATTCAAAGTATGTGGATATCTTGTGTGATCGCCTATGTTTATTAGGTTAGAAAACTAAATGAACTTAATTGATATATAACCTGGAATTTCTTGTTGCTTGTGCTAGGCTATGGTTAATGGATCGATAGTACAAGTGATATTGGCATGGAACCTGATGATCAGTGTGTAACATTGTCCTGAGTGAATTTGTACACTAAAAGAATCTAGATATGATACGAACCACGCCAACCCGTGACGAAACCCAATACCAATACGTTCGGAATTCGTTGCCTAAGACGCCCAAACACCTAAAGTGGAAACCGCGACCCGTTGTCTATAAGAGAGACAAGAACCTTGGTATAAAATGAAGACGCCACAATTGGGATGAAAGACCGATTGATAAGTCGGGGTGAACGCCACGGAAATTAATCCGATAAGTTCGATTTAGTTCTTGAAGAACCAAGAGATGTGCTTCTCAAAAGTTTTTAATGTTCAAAGATGTAAATTCTATGTTGTTCTAAACCCTAGGAGCTTTTATACTAGGGTTACAATTCGTGAAAAACAAGTCCAAAACGACGTAGCTTAGATAAGTTGCGTAAAAACATGAAAACAGAATAAGCTGGCCGGCAGGGGATACACGGCCGTGTACACGACCGTGTACTTTGGCCGTGTACTTTTCTGTGCACATTCTGGTCACATACACAACCGTGTACTTCTGGTCGTGTATCTTTCTGTGGATTTGCTTGTCTCCATACAAGGCCGTGCCTTTTAGCCGTGTATCTAGCCGTGTATGATTCTGTGCAATCTTGGAATTCCTACACGGCCGTGCCTTGAACATATACGCCCTCTTCAACCCGTGTCCGGTGTGACTTGTATAAAAGCAAGGGTCTTCCCATAGTTGTTCCAATCCGTTCCAACTTCATGATTGCTCCAATCATTTCTGGCTTCATGGACAACCTTTATCAATCCGTTAAGTGCTTCCTTGAATCGTTTCGCTTGATTTCTTGTGATCGGTCCAGGCGGCGCTTCAAGAGGATCCACATTTCTTCTTCCGGCTTGGCTCTCATCATGAATCTCATCATTCCCCTCCTCTTGAAAAGGATTTGTCCTCAAATCATTGCCTGCATCAAATGGACTCAGATTAGTAACATAAAATGTGACACTTACTGGATACTTACCTGGTAAATTTTTCTTGTAGGAATTATCATTGATTTTCTCAAGCATCGGAAATGGACCGTCTCCCCTAGGGTTCAACTTGGATCTCCTCTGCAATGGAAACCTCTCCTTACGAAAATGCACCCAAACCCAATCTCCAGGCTGAAAAATCTTGGGTCTCCTGCCCTTGTTCACCCTTGAAGCGACCCTGGCATTTTGTTTTTTCAATCCTACTCTTTACCTGTGCATGTAGCTTTCTCACGAAATCTGCCTTAGAATCAACATCAAAACTCACAAACTTGTTAGGTGGCAATAGCAATAAATAATTAGGATTCAGTGGGTTAAAACCATGCACAATCTCAAATGGTGAACATTGAGTAGTGCTAGGTAAAGCCCTATTATATGCAAACTCCACAAATGGTAGGCAATCCTCCCAAGTCCTAATGTTCTTCTCTATGATTGCCCTCAACAATTGAATTAAAGTCCTGTTAACCACCTCAATTTGCCCATCAATTTGTGGGTGACAGATAGTCGAAAACAATAACTTAGTTCCTAATTTTTCCCACAATACTCTCCAAAAATGACTCGAAATTTTTACATCCCGATCACTAACAATGCTACTAAGTATACCATGCGAACGCACTACCTCTCTAAAGAACAAATCAACAATGTGTATAGCATCATCAGTTTTATGACAAGGAATGAAATGAACCATTTTAGGAATCCTATCCACAACCACAAAAATATAATCTCGACCATGCCTAGGCCTAGATAATCCTAACACAAAATCTATGGAAGTGTCTATCTAAGGCTCATGAGGAATGACACTAGACTCATATAACCCATCTAAGAAGTCTTCTAAACGGGGAATGGGATGACGATACTTTACCGTGATGTTGTTGATGGCGCGGCAGTCAACACACATTCTCCATGTACCATCCTTCTTAGGCACCAAAATCACAGGCACTGCACATGGACTCATGCTTTCTCTCACATACCCCTTCTCCATTAACTCATCTACCTGCCTTTGGAGTTCCTTCGAAAAGACATTTTTAAAATCCTGCACAAGAGACACAACTACACTAGGCAAAACATTAGATAATTCGTTAGTAGTCAAACATGTTTCCTTAAAAACCAGCAACAACATAGGTTGCTTCATCACTAACGCTCTCCTCACTACACTCGCTCTTGCCACACAACTCTCCTTTTGCAAGGCTGCCCTCTCCTTTTCACTCACCACCAAAGTTGATTCTCCTTCAACTTGGCCTCTCACACTCTTTCCAGCCTTCCTCTCCTTTTCCTTTTGATCTTGACTTTTATATTCCTTTTTCTTCTCATTGTCTTTTGCTCTCTCACTCTCCCTCTGCTTTTCACTCACCTTATGTTTTGCAAAAGACTGTTGTAGCTGCAACTGGTCCTCATACACCTGTTTGGGTGTTAACGGTTTAAGATTAAAGCTTTTTCCCTAATGAACAAGCGTATACTTGTTAGAAAAGCCATCATGAACAACCTTCCTATCAAATTGCCATGGCCTCCCCAACAATATATGACATGCTTGCATTGGCACTACATCACATAACACCTCATCCTCATACCTACCAATGTGAAACCCAATCAATGCTTGCTTACTCACCTTAGTCTCTCTACTATCATTCAACCACTGCAATTTATATGGACTAGGGTGTCTAACAGTTTTGAGCCCCAGCCTCTCAACAATAAAATTGCTCACTACATTGGTGCAACTTCCTCCATCAATGATCAAGCTGCAAACATGATCTCCTAGATAACATCTAGTATGAAATATATTCTCCCTTTGCACCTCCTCTTCTTCCTTCACCTGTACATTCAAAGCTCGCTTCACTACTACCACTAGCCTTCCCATTGCAGGCTCCTCATCATCACTAGCATCCTCTAATGGAGGCATATCATCTTCTTCACTATCCCCCTCAGTCTCATACTCTCCATCATTACGTAAAATCATCACATGCCTATTTGGACATTGACTAGCAATATGACCTCTACCTTGGCATTTAAAGCATCTAATGTCACGATTTCTAGAAGTAGAAGAATCAGGGTTACCTTGGTTACCAGGAGTAGAACCCGCTTGCCGCAGCTCCCCTTTTGGTTTGGTGGGTAAAGGCTTTTCTTCCTTCTTCCATTGATTAGTCTTCCAAGTGGATGAACCATTACCCTGTTGAAACCGTGCATTACTACTACCTCTCCTCTTGTGCTGGTTCTCAACCTTTATAGCCATGTGAACCATATCCTCCAATTCTACATAATGCTGCAATTCAACCACATTTTGGATTTCTCAGTTCAACCCAGCAAGAAACCTAGCCATTGTAGCCTCTCTATCCTCCTCTACATTCGCCCTAATCATAGTGACTTCCATCTCCTTGAAATACTCATCTACACTTCGGCTTCCCTGCTTAAGAGTTTGCAATTTTTTGTGCAATTCACGATAATAATACGCAGACATAAACCACTTCTTCATTACTCTTTTCATCTCTTCCCAAGACTCAATAGGTGGCTCGCCACTCCTTCTCCTATTCAACATTAGTTGATCCCACCACACTATAGCATAATCCGAAAACTCAATGGCAGCAAGTTTTACTTTCTTTCTCTCACTATAGTTGTGACAATCAAACACCATCTCTACCTTCTTCTCCCACTCTAAGTACGCATCGGGATCATTCATCCCTTAGAAAGGAGAAATCTTCATCTTTATGCTACTTAATTGATCATCCTCTCTATTCCTATCTCCTCTATCTTCCCAATCCCTAGTTCCTCTATTCTGACCACTATATCCTCTATAACTCCCGAAAGAAGGCTCATCAAAGTCATCATCCGACATTTCATCTCCACCCCTCGGTACTCTCCTAGAACGACTCTCCTTCTTACGCCCTTGGAATACGTTTGTAGATTGCTCTAGTCTTTGCTCTACCGTCTCATGAATTTGTTCCATTCCCTTTTGGAACATCCTCTTCATCTCACCCCTCAATGCCTCAATTACTAACCTAGTATCAAACCTTCCCCTCTCACCTTCCGGAGAATGTTGCCTCGACATAGTTCCTGCAGAAAAGATTAGTACTAACACAAATATATATATAATTAAACCTCACGATACACTCCCTTACGTGTTTCGCTCAAATGATGATATCACACAGTCACTCGTGTATTCTCACAAACAAAGATGATATCAACTCGCCAACTTCCTCTTCTCAATTCTCTTGGAACTAACCCAAACTACACCAATTCCCTTCCATAGAATTCAAAAACAAATCTAGGGTTCGTAAATTTTTCTCTATTTTTTCTATCCGATTTTTTTTTTTGTGTTTGTTTTTGCTTTTGATCACGTTTCTCTTGTCTTTCTTTTCTTTTCTCTTCTCTTTTTTTTTTTTTGTCGTGATTTTTACTCTTTTTTTTTTTAACAATCGCCTAGTCGATATTACACTATCAAAAGACAATCAATACTACGAAATTGAATACGATAATTGATATGAATGATTGGAGTTAGGGTTTTTGATATTACCTTCCTCAACCGAACTTGATGTTTTGACAAACCTAAGCTCTAATACCAAATTGATACGAACCACGCCAACCCGTGACGAAACCCAATACCAATACGTTCGGAATTCGTTGCCTAAGACGCCCAAACACCTAAAGTGGAAACCGCGACCCACTGTCTATAAGCGAGACAAGAACCTTGGTATAAAATGAAGACACCACAATCGGGATGAACGCCACGGAAATTAATCCGATAAGTTCGATTTAGTTCTTGAAGAACCAAGAGAGGTGCCTCTTAAAAGTGTTTAATGTTCAAAGATGTAAATTCTATGTTGTTCTAAACCCTAGGAGCTTTTATACTAGGTTTACAATTCGTGAAAAACAAGTCCAAAACGACGTAGCTTAGATAAGTTGCATAAAAACACGAAAACAGAACAAGCTGGCCGGCAGAGGATACACGGCCGTGTACACGACCGTGTACTTTGGCCGTGTACTTTTTTGTGCACATTTCGGTCACATACACGACCGTGTACTTCTGGTTGTGTATCTTTCTGTGGATTTACTTGTCTCCATATACGGCCGTGCCTTTTAGCCGTGTATCTAACCGTGTATGATTCTGTGCAATCTTGGAATTGCTACATGGCCGTGCCTTGAACATACACGCCCTCTTCAACCTGTGTCCGGTGTGACTTGTATAAAAGCAAGGGTCTTCCCATGGTTGTTCCAATCCGTTCCAACTTCATGATTGCTCCAATCCTTTCCGGCTTCATGGACAACCTTTATCAACCCGTTAAGTGCTTCCTTGAATCGTTTCGCTTGATTTCTTGTGATCGGTCCAGGCAGCACTTCAAGAGGATCCACATTTCTTCTTCCGGCTTGGCTCTCATCATGGATCTCATCAAGATAGATTTAGGTGATTTTTTGACTTTAGGATGTTAGGGAGTACCCAACATCAACTATGTATATGTATGTATATATTGCTTGTGAATTGGAGTCATGAGATACCTCAGTCTTTAGACACTAAGACTGCATTGTACTTCGCCACCTAAATAAATAATAATAAATGGTTTTTGTGCATTGAGTAATTGTATTTCCCCCTATATGTTTGTTGTGTGCACATCCACATGTGACCATTGGTATTCTGATGTGATTCACAAATTAGATGGCAAAGACATCAATCACAAGGCATGAACAACCAACTCCAACAACAAATGGTGTGTTCAAATTACTTCACAATTGAAGTCCAATTCACTAATTTGAATACTGAATTGATGTAAAGAACAAACAAGTGTATAAACTTCAATGGAATAACACGGAAATGAACTAGAATTCAATCCCAATTTGAAACGATCAATTTGAAAATAAAGAACCCTAATTCACGTGATAAGAACAAGTAACCAACAAATTGTAATTAGATATTACTCACTAAACATAATTTGTAAAAACAACAAGAGTAAGATTGATATTACTGACAATCCATTCTAGTTGATTCTTGCCACAATTTCACTAAGAAATTGATAAGAGATCTATTATAATAGAAGGATAACCCTCACGACAACAAGTGTTTGATTTTTCAAAATGTCAAAAGCTCCCTAAAAACCTTAGTTAGCAAGTATTTATACTTGCTCCTATTATGGTAAAAACACACCAAAAATTACAAAGATGCCACTTAAGTGGCCGATTCCCAAAACACAAATTACAAGTACAAAATAAAATGTCCAGTTCTTCACTTCAATTGAACAATTTGTGGGCCGTTGGATGTGATTCCAAGAATGTCCTATAAATTGATCCTTAGTGCATGTCATTTGGCCATCTTGTAAAACCGATGAATATACCGGCTAAAGTGAAAAATAAAAACATTATTAGAAAAAATGTGGCCATATGTGGATTCTGACCTCATGTATCCAAGTCAGGTTTCCCATTGCTAGAATCATAGGGTTGATTCCTATCATATTCTATGTGTTGTGCTTTGATTCATACCTTGTGGGAATATTTTCTTTCAGTTGCAGATGCTTTTAAGGAGGTAGTTTATTACAATGACCTAAGATATGACCTAGTTTATGATATTGGAGACGATGTGGATGAGTAGTTTGTTAATGGGAATTCTGTTAGTTTTTTTTTTTTCATGTTTTAGTGTTTAACGTATGTTAGAAGATTAAATTCCTTGACTTATGTTCACTTGGGTTGTTACTCCTAATTTTTGGTTGTTATCCTTGCCAAATGTTGTAGGAGCCATCATAAATTCCAATCATGTGTTCCTATTATCTTGCAGTTTTGGCTTAATTGATCTTAAAGTTGTATTTTATGGTATAAGTGAGACTCATTAGAGCCATTTGATAGTTGTAATCACTTGGAGTTTCAACTTATGTGTGGTTTGTGACTATTATGTTTAATTCATGGTTTTTAGACAAATTTAGTAGCCTTTGCATGTCTTCATCTAGTGAAGACATGTAGCCAGTCATCATGTCTCGGTTCTGAGGCATTACATATCTCATAGATCATGCATTATATTAATTTGTTTTTTTATCATTGTTTTTTTTTCTTTTTAAATTAATGCATAATATCTAATCTTGATTCATCCATATCCTTTCAATTTCATGTCATAACACCTAAAACACCATAAGATATAATCTTTTATTTTAAATCACTAATTTCAATTTGCAAACATATACTTTGTTATCAAAGTTTCATGTTTCACAATAGTTGATACTGAAGCTATTAACCTAGACATGCTTTTTATGGAAATTCACTATAGTAAGTGCAAATCTCATTATTCTTTTATTAATAGCTTGGATTAAGGTTGATATTTAGAAAATAAGTACTTGATTGTTGGTTGGTTGTGAGTTTAGAATTATTTGTGAGTGATGTGGTAAACTCAAGTATTGATATTTGTGATTGATTGTGTGGCGAGTGGTTGCTTGAGTTGATTAAATTTGTTAAAATGCTACTACTGTTTATTGAAGTGGAAGAGATGTCAGGAAAAAGGGAGAGAATGAAAAAAGCCATTTGACTACATAGAGAAACATTTTTAGGAGATCAATACAATGATAAGAGCTATAATGGAACAATTGGGTATTAAGCTAATTGAGAAATCCAGCCCTTTCGTACCAAAACCAATGGTGATCAAGCCAAAGAACCTTAAACTAGAAATCAAAAGCGTACCATTAGGTTGAAATCAAATGTTAGAAGACCGATGTTATAGTGACTTTAGAGAAGCCATTTAGGTTGAGCTTAATGTTAACATTTAGTATGAATTTGTTAAGGCTCTAAAAAATGTGGTTGAGATGACAATTGTGAAGTTGATGGTTGATGAGAAGGCCGTAGAAAATGAAATATTGAAATACTTTTCTATTGAAATTATCAAAGCCGATCTTGTGATTGAGAACCAAATTTTTAGTTGTTAAGCAGATCGACCTTTTTCATGAGTTAGCAACATTAGAACCATCATCACATGTCATATATAGGCTATGCCACTAAAGTTGCATGGGTACAATTTAGTTTTGCTAGTGAAGTTGGGTGTTTGCTTTTTAGATATGCCATAGTCATTAACATAAGCTTGGCTTCTGTTGGTTGGTTTTTATCCTAGTAGATGTGTCCACTAGCTCAATTTTATGATTCAAGATGAATCCTTTTGACATAAGGATATGATATAAATCTTGAGTCAAGACATTATTCGAGTGGTTGTAAGTAAGGAGAAGATAAGCTAAATCAAGTCAAGTTGCTATAAAGTTTAATAAGTAGAATGAAGTCCATCAAAAGTCTCAAGTTGTTATTCGATTGCCAACCTCATTATGTAACATCATTCTATTGGTACCACTTGCCATTTGAATGCCAACTCAATTATATAAAGCAATGCCATTAAAATAACAATCTTGTTATATAAACTTTTTATTACAAATATTACTTTATTTATTTAATTTATTTCCTATTTTGTTCTAGTAATTAGTTAAGATTTTATTTTAACCTATATATAGGTATCACTTATAATGAAATAGATAATGAACACTTTAATAAACCTTTTTATGATTATGGATTTAAGAGAGATGGATTTCCCTTATAATTATTGAATTTTTATTAATTAATATCAATTGCGGTGAACCTTTCCTTTTCATAGACCTTTTTGAGATTGTGGCGATTAACTATTAATCGAGATCCAAGTGTTATATCAAAATTCCCTTTCAAAATGATTATTATATATTGTGCATCATATCAATTTGTGCTTTTAATCAAACTTAATCCTTTTTAAGATTGGTGCATAATATATATAAATGTAGGGATCCGACTGTAGTGGTCACGTGAGTCTCACACTATACATGACCTCAAAGGAGTAATGTGAACGACACATAGAAGATGACTACAAGTAAGAAGAAGAGGGGAGGAGTAGGCAAATAGTCTTAAGGAGCACGAACACACATGTAACAAGTGGAAGAGTTATATAGTATTAACTATTAACCCTACTATTATTATGGAAAAGTGATGTCTTAGTTGCTCTAAGCTCTATTTGATCTTTCGCGATAGCAATTTGACAATATGACAATGTTTTTCTCAATTTTTAAGTTATCAAATGAGGATGAGCTTTTGAGTATTTATAAAGTTTAGCTGTCAATAATGCTTTTTAAATTGCATTAATATTTAACGGTCAAAATGAGTCCTTCTTTTGATAGATTCCTCTACAAGCTTCTTTTGAGTTCAAGTCATAGAAAGCCTATCTAAGTGCATAAGTTTTCTTGAAAAAGGTTAAGAGGAGACTAGCCAATTGAATGGTCTTTACTCCTAAGCCATCATACTAAATCCCTCTAAGTCATTCCAAGCCCATGAACTTGACTCCCTAAATCCTATCACTTAGCCCAAAAAATCAAGCCTAAGTTGTGGCTTAATGCCTTTACTCCATTTTTACCCTCTAAAATATCTAATCGTGATTTATCCATATCCCATTTATTTTCCATTCATATAAATATACCAAAAAAGAACCTATAAAGTGCCTCTTTTATCATGACAAATTCCCTAAAACCCAAATTGGAAACATATATCTTAATTTCATAATGATAGGTTTGCATTTAGCCGGATTAAGAATTGCATTGATATAACATTGTAAAACTCATTTCTAGTGCTATAATTTAAGAAGTATTATATAAGCATCTCAAATTTGGTTTGGTCAAACTATCAATAATTTTTAATGACAAATAACCATAAAATTAGTGACCATTTCGATTAAAACTTTATATAAATTAACCTACTTAAACATTTATGCTTAAATTATCTGCAAATTATAGTAAGAGTCGTGAACATTTTGTAGATACAAAGCTTGTAAAATTCAAATATCATTAACAAAACTCATTTAAGGTTAAAATTTAAGATGCATATTGATTTCTTTTCCTTATTTTTCAAATTATTTCTTATTATTATTATCAGTAGAAATACTCATTGTATAATGAATTGTTTCTTATTTTTCTAACTTTAAAAAGTTGATATACAAAATGGAAAATTTTAAGTTTGGGCACCAAAATGAAGAAAAAATAAGAATAAAAGTACTTCCAAAATTATTATCCCATTTTAGGATAACGATTATAATTAGGGTTAATATCGCAAATGCTATCTCATCTTTGCATAAATTTAAAATTAAGTACATGAAATTTTAAAAGATCAATTTATTACCTAGTTAAACTTTATGAGGTTGTAAATGGTACTTAGACTAACTCTATTAAGTTCCATTTACACGTGGAAGTGTCAATATTCTAACTTGAAACAATTCCACACAAGATTTCACATGGAATAAAATAAAAATGAAAAAAAAATAACACATTAGTGAATAAATTAAGGGTTAATATCATATTTAGTACCTGAAATTTATCAATTTTTGCAATTAATAAGATGAAATTTTAAAGTGTTAATTTGCTACTCAAACTTTGCCTATTTTTGCAATAAACTACTTAGACTTTACTCATTTTTACAATTAACCACTTATCTAGGTAATATAAATGATCATGAAAAATTTGTAAGTCATAAATTAACACTTTCAAACTTTGGGCAGTAATACAATCCCTACAATTCATGAGCCAATATTGAATGTGTATAAGAGGCATTTGCCTCCTGCTACTTAGTTGAATAAGATGTTAGTATATATTTGGGGTGTGTATGTGTGTGTTGTGATGTGTTCTATTGAAGTATTGTGTGATGTTATTGTTGATTTGGGGTGTGTATGTGTGTGTTGTGATGTGTTCTATTGAAGTATTGTGTGATGTTATTGTTGATTTGGGGTGTGTGTGTTCACATTGTGATGTGTTATGTTGTAGTCCTCTAAATTTAGGTATCGTTGGTAGCATAGTAAGGTGTAGGGATATTTTTGTAATTATGTGAAGTAGTGTGTTTTTAAAATAACTAGTGGTTTGGTAGGAGAATATAAAAAAAAAAGGGAGAGATATTATGGAAGGAGTTAGTTAGAAAATTGGTTAGAAAGAGAGAGAGAGAGAGAGAGAGAGAGAGAGAAGTTCTAAGGGAGATTTTGCCTCTTTGTTGGTTATCGAGTCAAATTAGATAGTAAGGTACATTTCTTCCTTGTTTCTACAATTTAAGAACTCTAGACTGTATTAAGTATTTAATCGCAAAAATAAATGAAGTTTAGGTATCAAACATAGTATTTACCCATCAATCAAAGCTAGTAAGCTCAACCACTTGTCATTTTTATTAACAAAGTTTTCTATAACCTTTTAAAAACGAAACCCTATTTTTTACACAAAGAAGATTGAGATGAAGGGGGGGGGGGGGGGGGGTGGATTGGAGAGAGAGAGAGAACAAGAGGGAAGCCATCATGAGCGGCATCTACATCTCTCCTTCATTATACCTAAGCCTTGAAACAAAAAAAATCCCAATTTAGGAAACCTTAACTCTCGATTAAGGAAGGGACAAGAAGGAAGTAAAACATAGTAGAATTATAGTAAATGAATAAGTCATCTAACATGTCAATGACTTTCGCTTGTAGATCTTCTTCTAGCGATAGCAGGCTTATCTTTTGCCATTGCAATTGCAATAAAAAAATTTCCACTAGAAAGATAGAGATGAACCTTGGTCAAAAGTTCTATGGATGCCCGCAATTTAATAAGGAAATGCCAAGTTGAGAACCATAAATAAGTAGGTGGAAAGGATGTTTGTTTGTATATATGTGTGCTTGTGTAATTAGTATGTTAAAGTTACTACAATTATTTATGTGCCAAGACAATTTACTTTGTTTTAATGTAAAGTGTTTTGAGGAAAAAAAAATGTTTGGAATAAAGCACATGTTATAAGATGGAAAAAAAAAATGAACTAGGTTTTCAAGGGTATTTGAACAAAGACAAGAATTGGGGAATGAGATGGGGGTCAAGATAGGTCATGCTTTTGATTTAATTGATGATAATGTATTCAATGATGAGGATAACAGGGGATACTTTCTCTTAGCAATTTTGTATATAGTGATTCAAATTTATCATAAGTTTGGTGCAATTGGTAAGGTATATTGCAAAGATGTCGAAATCAATGGTTTTGCAATTGAAAAATGTAATCTTTTTAGGATTATATGATAGATGCCAGAGAAGAAGAGATGTTATGATGGTTTTTTATTGGTGTCATTGTGTCATCATAAGTTGATGAAGTTCTCAATTAAGGTTATTGGAGTTCTTCAAGAAGAGGATGGCAAGTTTTTCAATGTAATAACATGCGCTTCATTCCTTTTCAGTGTAGCACTTATTATTTATCATGTCTGATTTAGTGCAAATAAGTAGTTGGTGGTGTGATTTGGTGTGCTTTATTATATAGGAGGATGCATGCAACTTCTCCAATTAGTTCCTTGTAAGGAGGAGAAGCCAACACAAACATCAGATGTGATTAAAGAGCTAAGATTGAAGGATAAATGTTGTCATTAATGGTATAGGACAAGTTAAGGCCTATGGAAGAGAAGGCATTATTGATAAGTTAGTGGCTGCTCATAATCCAATAAAAAAATATGAATATAAGTGATAATAGAGAAATTGTGAAGGTTAAATTAATACTAACAGTTTATAAGTACATGATCATTATAACATGGGTCAAGCTTTTGTTGTATGCCCTACTTGTTAAGATGTAGGCATAGCGTCTTCCATGTGATTTGTTGGATTTTTTTGGTGAAATCTAACTTAGCTACTTCAAATCTATGTTTAGAAAAGTTTAAATGTGTTTTATTTAATGATGAATAATGTGGATGATTGTTGAAGTATAAGGACTTAGTGTTTAATAAATTTGGTAATATTGTAATTGAAAAAACGCATCACCTTTCTCCCCTAACTAATAATCTTTGCCTTTAAAATGGACCAATGCATAGTTATGACTTATGATATATCTATTTATGATATATCCCACATAGGTTCGTTCCAACATAGTAGACCTTGACATGATGACAACAACCTATACCTAGAAAAAGAAAGGTCCACAAGGGTATTACAATTGCCATAGTCCATACATAAAAAAAGAAGTTAGGCATGATTATAAAACACATAACTACTTTAGCTAGTTCTCATAAGTATAAATGGAGTTGTGTAAATGGGCTAAATAGGCCAACCTACATTAACCCACAGGTTAATGTTAGATAGCCCACTTTGACTTGCTTATAAAGCAAGCTGAAATTTTCGATCAACCTAGATTTTTTTTTTTTATGAGTTAAAAGGGCTAGTCTATTTGACCTACCCTGCTTTCACAATTCTAGTGCTAAATGAGCCAATTTGCCTCAACTTACAATGACTTGCAGGTGAATGCAAGCTAGCATGCTTTGGCTCACTTTTTAAGCAAGTTGAAATTTTTAACCTAACCCACATATTTTTGTGAGTTAAACAAGCTAGCTCACATGACTTGCCTTACTTGTATAACTTTAAATATAAACACCAATTGCATCATTCTCATCACTTAATTCATTGAGATTTAAGAATACAGGCCCAATTAACTTTTTCTTGTAGAAATTTGACATTATTATTCAGTTACTCTTGTTTAGAGGTACCAACTTCTCTTTTCCCTTAGTTTCCATCAGTTTTCTTTTCTTTAGTCTATCATGGCTCACCTACTTTCTCAATGTTAACTTGCAACTATGCTTAGCATGCCATAGTTGTTCGTCTAGCCATTGTTCATGTTTATGAGTTATGAAAGCCTTCTTTATCTTGATTCCTTGTGGAGAAAGTTGCACTGCATTGAATGTGACCTATAATAGATTCAAACAAATATCCAATCTTAACTTTAATCATAAGTGATTATTGTCATTTGAGATTGAATAATAGTTCTTGCAATCAATTTTCATTATTAATGATTTGAATTTGAAGTAAGAATTGCTATACACAAAATAGTAGAGAGATTCATTTGATGATTTATACGATATAGTAAGAGAAAATCCCATACTTATAAGCCATACCTTTTTCCCAAGTTGTGTAGCATTGATTGGAGATTGCGAGTGAGATGCTTCATTTGTCTATGTAATATTTGCTTGTGATTAGGAGACCGCGTGTTACGTAATTCATCATGTTGCCTACTAGATTGGTTATTTTGTTGCATTGAAGCTTTTGTTGGTGAGGTACTAAGTGTTGCAAGTGGATGTGGAAATTTAGGCAACATCTATGGAAAATAAAACTTGCCACAACAAGGTTAACATAGAACACTCCATATTTAAAAGGATCATAAATAGTTCATAAAATTTTCTATCACCATACTAATCCTCACATATTAACCATCATATATCAAACCTCATAACCCTTGCATATTAACCATCATATATCAATCCTCATAACCCTTACATCAACAAGTACACCAAATAAAATTTTCAACTTGTCTTTAAGTTGCACAAATTGTTAGAATACAAAATTATAGTTCCATTTACAATGACACAGTCCTACAAAGAAAAATATAAGGTTCCATTTACAATAACATAATCTTATTGCACAAATTGACCCTTAGCACCTGATATTTATGGACAAAAATATCACCTACAAAGTAGAATATAAAGGCAATACTTACTTCAACATCAATGTTTGAAAACACATTACTTGGTTATTTTACACCTAGTTATCACTTTTTTCCAATAGTAACTCCACTTTCTTGAATATTGCTTTTACCCTACAAAACATGATATCATGCAATGAATATATGATATATAATATGATATATGATAAGCCATTACATAAATAACTAGACACATGACACATGTACCTTACTAAAACCTTTTCTTCGACATCCCCTCCCGTTTTGATTATTCTACCCACATGATTTACATGTCATTGATTGAGGTGGCCCCTTACATGATCTACTCCCTTCCCCTTCCTCTCTATTCAGCTTTGTCTTTGGTCTTGTTGGCATTTTCTAAGGATTGGAGCCAACATTTTCTCCCTTTCCATCTTCTTCCAAAACCTAGCAATAGGAACAATCATCACAATGTGTTAATATATCTTATTGTACTTCTTTAATGTGTGCTAACTGCTTACATAATCATCTACATTCTAGCCTAAATACAAGATACAGGCACATGCATATGCACATGGTATGCTAGCCATTCCCCATAAATTACAATTATAACTTCTATTTCCTAGGTCTACTACACACCCCTCACTCATCCATATAACTTCAAATTCCATATGGCCATTGGGTAGGGGATGGAAGTGGAAGCTTGCATTCTTTTTCCTCTTGCACATCCACATTAGCTATAATTGACATGGACTAGTAACTCTTCTCTTATAGTTGCTTTATGTCCTTCACCAACGTCTTGGGCATGATTCACAACCTTGACATAAAGTGTTTAGTAAGGACCTTATATGTCGCATGACTATTGTTCAAAGTTGGCCTACAAAAATTATAGTAATGTTTCTTAAATTTTTTTAGAGCAAAATCCTTTATACTTAACTCAACTGATGCAAATACAAAGAATGGGCAGCCTAACTCCGTACACTTATATTATACTCTTCACTTGTCATTTAACGACAATCTCAATTCTTGCCTATCATGGATAGAATACTTATTTATTGCCTCCTCAAAATTGCTCTCTACTTTCAAATACCATTCCACACAAATATGGGAAGCTAGGGTTGTAAGATCAAAGTGATCCTTATACCTACTTCTCCTCTTTAGTCTATACTCACTCTCTTCTTCACTAGAATTTGTGACAAAACTACCTTTATCCGCTAAAAACATATTCTCAACATCATCATTCTCATCACTCTCAACTGTCTCTTACCAACTAGTTACGTTCTTTACCCTACAAATATCTTCTCTATAATCATAAAAAACAATGTCCACATCAATATGAAACCCTTCAATTCTATACAAACCTTTATTGGCCAAGAATGTCTTCTTCTTATTACGTGTAGCCAATACTTCATCATTGTCATCATTAGGAAGATAGTCCACCTCATATACATTCTCCTCCTCCTATGACTCATAACTACTCTCACTACATTCATCTAATACCACCCCTTCCTTAATTATCTCTCTGACTACATGCTCAATATAAAGTTTGCCACTACCATGCACCCTTAGAATAGTAACAATAGCACTATAAGCTCCATTTTCTCCTAAACCAAGGTTCAACGATCTACCCACTAAAGACTAGTTATTTCCGCAGCTAAATGCTCAATATAAAGCCTGCCACTACAAGGGACCCCTAGAATAGTAACAATAGCACTATAAGCTCCATTTTCTCCTAAACCAAGGTTCAACAATCCATCCATTAAAGACTTTCCAAGAATTAAAAATGAAAATTTTTCAATATTAACCTACCTAAAATCTCGAAGGAAAGATAGTAGTGCAACTTCATTGATGGCATTGATATCAATAGTCCACCCTATTTGCTCACCACTAACATATAGTTTATTGTCCTACTTACCCTCAAACTAGCCACCAACATGAGCTAATAAGTTCACCTTGCATAGCAATTGCCAATAATCTTAGCAATACACACACACACACACATTTATGTATGTATAAATAATCTTAGCAATATCTCTTAATCTCTCTCTCTCTTCTCTCTCTCTATATATACTATTAATATCTATACTATATAGGGGCAAAGTGGTCTTTTTTCCTTCTTATGCATTAAGGTTATAATCTCATGGATAAATAGCTCATGTACTATACTGTGCATATTATGACAATATTATATCATTATTCTCTAATTGTGTACATGGTATCAAAGCTTACACTGATTCTTTATCATTGTTGTGGGCTATCTTAGTTATCTTCGTTATCGACCTCCTTTTAATCATCATAGTCATCAACATATATGAATTCTTAGCCTTCCTCCGATCTTTCATTATTTTAGCCCTCTTCTCATCATCAATCTTTTAAAATTTTAGTTCTCTCAATCATACAATTCAAGCTAACACACAAAAACAACCAACACCATTTGCTGACCAAATCTAAATATGTAAACATTGCCAATCTTTGATTAGAAATCATCATCATTAGCCATCTTCAACCATCATCTATTGTACATCGTTGCTGTGCGACTATCGTCGACCACCATTCCCACCTAGAACTCATCCATCAACTTTCTTTCTCTTTGCTATAAAGATGAATCTCTCGTCAACTGTTGATAATCAACAACCATTGTTTTTTTTTTTCCTATTTGGTTCATTTAATTGTCATATTCTCTAACTCAATGGCATGCTTAGTGTCTCTTTTGACAACCTCTTTATTGTATGTGGACATGTTAGCATACTATCCTTAGGTTAAATTCCTTACCTTTTTATTATTCAATTAAAATAAGAAAAAAGAAGGAAAAGAAAGAAAAATTAAAAAAAGAAAAAGAAAAAGAATGGAGAAAGTAAATAACAAATGTACTATACTATGTATATTGTAACGCTAATAATCATTATTCTCTAATTGTGTATATATACTACTACATGTCACAAAAACACAAGCAATACAAAAATAACTATTCTCAATATAGTGAAATTAAATAACAAAGTAAATATATGCCTTCCACTTGCATCTGGGTCACATAGTGCCATCTTTCATGTGAGATTCTTTTTCAAGTTGTCATCTTGTGGGACAAATACCTCGTGTCCTATTAAGATGTCAATGGTGTGGGTCATTGTATTGAATTTATGAAGACAAAACCTTTTTCCTTCATGTAAAGATAGGTTTTACTTTATTTTTTTTTAACTATTGACTTTGGGTATCACTAATAGTGGGTCCAAGGTTTGCTTAAGGTTTAGGTCCTCACCATCCTTTATCTTTCTCATCAATCTTCTCCATCCCTCTCCTAATTCGCACACTAACCTCGTTGACTTAGGAAAAAAATCTATGTTTTCTTTATGGATTTATTCAATCTTTTTTAGGTTCCTTTGCTAGGTTAGGAAAATAATTAAGGTTAAGGTTCTTACTTTTTTATTTATTTATTTTGGGAGTGTGGGTTAAAGTCTACTTGATAATTTTAGGAAGGAGACTTGTAGGTTAAACATGTGAATGTGGGTTAAGGTTAGGTTATTAATTTGGCACTTCCATTAAGTTTTTCTTTTAGGTAATCTAACATGTAATTTTATTTATTCTTCCATGTCATCTTTTGTTCCCATCTATTGTACTTGTATGTTCATGTGGACTTATTTTCATTTCCATTAATGTTGGAATACACGTGTCACTTCCCTATTGGCTTACATTTTCATGTTTGCAAATGGAACTCAACAAAGTTAGTGTGAGTACCATTTATGCCATCGCAAAGTTGAATTAGGTATTGCATTAATTTTTTTTTTAAATTTAGATTTTTAATTGTAAATTTAGGAAAAATTGAAATAATATTGGCAACATTAACCCTTATAATTACTAAGAAACTTATTTATCTTAGTTCAAAGAGTTGAGATACTAAAATAGTAAAATTTCAAATTTGAGAAACAAATGAAAAATAAATAAATAAATTGAAAGTTGAGGCATTTGTGTTGGCATTATACCTTTAGCTTTTAATAAACGTCCGGTCATATAATTTATATTTCAACTGAATTACTGATTATTCATTACACTTGGGATAAATGTGGTCTATTGCCCATAAGAAAATGAAAATGACGAAATTTTATATTGCGTTTAATTCTTTATTTATTATGCTTTATACGTTGGCCATTTTAAATTTTGAAATACGAGGTACTTTTTGCGGGAACCTTCGGCATGAGGACGTAGAGGCCTTCCTTCCCCACTATGTACTGAACTTCGAACTGTCAAACGTTTGACGTGGCCTCACTTTTTCTTTAGGAGGAGCGTCTCGCCGTTCCATTACTTAAATAAATAGCAACAGCACTCTGCACTCCCACACACAAAAACACCCTCCCTCCACTCCACTCTCCAACATCTAACTTCTCATTCACTGTACATTCCCCTTCCAGCTCTTCTTCATATCTGGTAAGTCTTTACTATTCTAAACACTTCGTTTTCTTTTCTTTGCTCGCGCGGTAGTCTTCTTCTGCATAGAAAAACAACAGGAATGTCTTTTATTCTTTCTACGAAAAATGTTTGGGTTACTGGCGATTGGGCTAGTTGTTTCGAAGAAGTTTCTTTTTTAACATTTTAATTAGTGCTAGACACTCGTTAACTAGACCCTTTTGTGAATTCTGATTATTATCGTGCTTGATCATCCTTATATTGGTTTTGTCAATAAGTGCCATGTATAGGCACTTGTTAAGGAAAAAAAGATGCATTTTTCAGGTTCCTGATTATACATTTTAGGAGATATTTGTATTTCTATAAAATATTTTTCTCTAATCCTGCATATTTGGGGAGAAATGATAATATTCAGTTGATATGTATCTTTTCGATGCTGCTCTTACGTGAAAGTTCATCTTTTTAAAGGAAATATGACATGTTGATCGATTCACTTTAATAGGTGCAGTGAGTACGATATAACCCAATGATGTTTCTCACGCATACGATTTTGCATGAACGTGATTCAATAATCACCATAATCTATTGCCAGTATCACAGACTGTCTTTAATGATTGAAAGTGGTGTCAAATAAGATATAAACTCTTTTTCATCAATGCATTTGTTCTTTCATTGATACCTTCTCCATTAGAATGTAATCGAGTTAAGTCAAAAAAGCAAAACAGTTAGCTTGAAGCTTGAGCTCAGCTGGAGATGACATTGATGAAGTTCAAGCTTGCTCGATTAGGCTTGTTTTTCTATAAGGAGATTGTTACCCAGCTAGGAACCACGGTATCAGGGTTTCCATTTCAAACTAGATTTTTTTTTTTTTTAAAGCTTGAACTCAATTGTAACTTAATAAAGCTAGAAATCAGATGTCATTAACCTATCAAGCCTGTTAAATAAAATGGTTAGAAGCTTGAGCTCGAATCAATAAGCTACTAATAGCACGATCTCCAACTTAACTCTGTTGCAATTTATTGAAACTTTGTATTTAATAAGCCAAGCTTGAGTTGTTTGCTAGTTGGCTTGGTTTGCTTCGATCGTAATTTTTATTTTGATTTTCTTTTTCATGACCCCGAGAGGCACTTCATTTCTATTTAATATTTACACAAAAAACTCATGTATTGCAGGAAGCACTTAAAATGATGGAACGTCGTAGTTGGCCATGGAAGAAAAGATCATCTGAAAATTCTTCAAATGATAAGTCAGCCACTTTGTCAGATCCCGCTGGTGCTTCCTTGTCAAAAGCAGCATCTTTAGGGAGCCAGGTATGTTGTTTGAATCTAGAACCAGATAATTTCGAACCAACTTCGTTTTTCGGAGGCTGCTGTAGTCATATCTGGTACATGCCAGCTATCGCAGTGATATAAGCTGATTTAACCCTTGCAGCTGTTCGTGTGTGTGATATGATTTCTTGCTCTGTTTTTCTCGATTTTCGTGGACAGGACTATAAGAAAGTTAATTATGTTCAAATAACCCTGGAATCTTATCGACATTTAAATGGGTTGGAAGATAAAGTTAAGACAATGGAGAGCCAGATTACTTCATTGGAGTGCCATGTAAAGGATTTGCAAGAAAAGCTATCTGTAGCAGAATCAGAAATTCGTACAAAGGAGAATTTGGTTCAACAGCATGCAAAAGTTGCTGAAGAAGCTGTTTCAGGTTTGAAATTCTGAACAATATTCCTTCAGCTTTGCAAGAATTTTTTTCCCAAGAAATTGCATTCCACGAATCCTTTGCAAAAGAAATATATAGAGTACAATTCATGATGATTGTGCTTAATATTATTTGATGGATACTAATAATTGCACGCAAGTACTTTAGAGGAAGGTTGAAACATTGGAAAGATTATATAGTTTTTTCTTAATCTCTGTAAAAAATGAATTTGAACAGAGAAAATATGATTGTTATTTGAGAGCATATCCCGGAATGTGTTTGCCATTTTTTTTTTTCAGGAGCAACTGAAACTTGGATCGAAAAGTTACACTAGTTTCTCGTAAGTTTATAAAGCGAAGTTTGCGAATACGAGAATTAGTGACATTTTCTCTTTCTTGTTCTTTTTACTGTGTTTAAATTCACCTTTCCACTGTCTGGAATGCAATTTCCGATGAGACCTCTCACAAGATCCTGCTTCCGTCTGCTTGCCACTGCTTTTGTTCCTTATATTGAAGGGCACAACTCAAATGTGTTATAATTTCCCTCAATATATTGAATACATGTCCCTTGTTTCAGGATGGGAAAAGGCTGATTCAAAAGTTATTGCATTACAACATCAAGTCGAATCCGTAAATTCACTAATGTTCGCTGCTGAGGATAGAGCATCCCATTTGGATGGTGCTCTTAAGGAGTGCACAAGGCAGATAAGAAATATAAAGGAGGAAAGTGAGTTGAAGCTGCAAGAAGTAATTCTCACCAAAACTAAGCAATGGGACAAAAGGAAACTTGATCTTGAAGCAAAGATAGTTGAACTTGATCATGGCCTTCTTCAGGCAGCTGCACAGAATGCTGCACTTTCAAGGTCATTAGATGAACATTTAAGTTCAATATTGAAGATAAATGAGGAAAAATCTCAAGTTGAGACTGAGAATGAACTTCTCAAAGGGAAAATCCAGTTATATGAAAAGGACGTAAGCTCCTTGAAATATGAGTTGCATGTGGCTTCAAAGGAGCTCGATATTCGAAATGAGGAAAGAAACATGAATGTCAAATCAGCAGAAGCTGCAAACCGTCAACATTTGGAGGACATCAAGAAAATCACGAAATTGGAAGCAGAATGCCAAAGATTGCGTGGGCTGGTACGGAAGAAGTTGCCTGGTCCTGCAGCATTGGCTCAAATGAAGTTAGAAGTTGAGAGCTTTGGTCGAGAATCCTATGAAACCTCAACACGGAAGAATGCTGTAAAAGTTTCTGCTGCTCATTTACCTCAGCAACCTCGGGAGACATCAGTTGACAATCCGCAGAAGTACAGTAAAGAGATTGAGATTCTCAACAGACGCCTTCTGGAGTCAGAGGAAGAAAAAAGGAAGATGAAAGAGGCTTTGTCTGCCCGTAATCATGAATTACAGGCTTCAAGAAATGTATGTGCCAAGACAGTCTGCAAGCTTAAGGGTTTGGAAGCCCAGATTCAAGTACTTAATAATCAGCAAAGGTCTTCTTCGCCAAACCTTGAAATGCATGCTGAAGACCAGTCTAGTCATGTTGCAAATGCTGCCCCAAGCGTAGTATCTCTCTCTGAAGACGGGATAGACGAAGAAGGAAGCTCAACTGAGTCTTGGGGACCAGTCATCTCAGACAAGTGTCAAGTTATACGGGATAACAGCATGCACAAGTCTCATGAGCCATCAGCTGTAAATCACATAGAACTGATGGACGACTTCCTTGAGATGGAGAGACTTGCCCGTTTGTCAAACAATTTGAATATGAATGTCTCTACTAATGGCAATGAAGGCTCCGCAGAAAAGGAAGATGCAAAAGAGGTGGAATCAGTTGATATTATTAAGGATGTCCACTGCCATTCTGGTCAGAAGCATGGTTTGAATAATGACTCCTCCAATCAGGATTCGGGTATGGAAGGTCTGAAGCTTCATGTAAAACATCTACCCTTTCTTGAGGTGCTTGCGAGAATCAGTATGATAGTTGAATCTCAAAATGATGACATAGATGGAAGGAAGGTTTTGGATGATATCAAGCAAGCTATGCTGTTATCAAAGACTCCACCTCTCTGTTCGGTTGATTGTTCTTCGGGGAATCCTCATCCCTGCTCGGACATGCAATTTGATGGTGGCCAGGTACTCAAAGATCAAAAACTTTGCTCAATGTCTGAGCCGAATGTTGTGCCATGTGCTGATTCTGTGGGAGAGGTAAGAAATTTGAAGTTGGAAAATCATGATGGGGTGGAATTGCCGGCTAGTCGTACTTTGGACCTGGAAAGTTTAAATAATCAGTCACTGGAGAAAGAGCAGCTTCTTGCAGCACTGAGATTACAATTGGAATCATCTGAAAAGTCGTGTACTTTAGCAGAGGTTCAGTTAAAATGTGTGACACAGGGATATAAATCACTTGAAATGCGAGCACATGATTTGGAAGCTGAGGTGGCCCTTCTTCACAAAAAGATTGAAAAGTTGGAGCATGAGCTTACTGAAGAGAGGCACTCCCATCAGAAAACCAAAGCAAATCTAGAGGATATCCAGCGTGAGGTTCAAAGGTTAGTACTCACTTCATTTTTGGTTCCTAAGCTATTGCATGAGCTGCATGCTTAGTCTTTTGCGTAGAACTTAATGATGAATTGTCTAAGTTATTGCTGTTATACAGATAAAAATATCTATAGGATGGGAGTTGCTGTTAATGAAATGCATGACATTTGAATATTTGAAATCTTTTTGTGCAGCAATCATTAAATATACGATACTGCTACTTTATGTCCATTGGAAGATCATACACAATGAGAAGCACTGATAACAGTGGTTACAATTGTGGAGATACTAATTTGGAGATGCAGTTCTTTGCTCACGTATGCATGTTTGTTTATCATTCAGGAACGAGAGCTGTTCGAGGTGTGCATCATTGGCTGAAGCAGGTTCTGGCAACAAGGCTAAACAGGTTTGTGTGAAGCAGATCTGGCTTCTTAAGGTCATGTTGTCTTTTGCTTGTGCATGGGAATATGGCATGTTCATCTTGGAAAGTTTTGGGAGTATTGATATGGTCGTTCCTTTTGCTATTTAACACTCTTCTGGTGCTCATTGCACTATAGAGTTTCTTTTATCACAGTCCTGCCAGGCATTCAAGGAAAATTCTTTGTTGTAAAATGTGAGATATAATATTTGAATCTTCACATGCAAGAGCTCTTTTCAAATCTGTTTGTTGGTTATCAATATCTGCTTTATGTGAAAGTAATGATTTGTAATATCATAATGGCATTCAAAGTGTCTACAAAATGCCAGGTGCTTTTATCCTTATATCACTTTTTCTGCTTTTGATATGGCAGGAGAAAGATTTAGCAGCAGCCACGGAGAAGCTTGCTGAGTGCCAGGAGACAATACATCTTCTTAGTAGGCAGCTTCAAGCTTTGCACCCTTGCACAGAAATGAAGGATTCTCAAACCTGTAAGAAAGGGGACCACGAGGACTGTAGCCTTCAAGACAATAAGCAAAATCCATGAAACCTCATAGGTTTTGCTCTTATGATGCCTGCTGGATCATATACTTTGTCCAGATTTTTCAATTGTTCCATTCAGGACAAGTAGGTTGGTTCATTTTCATCCTCCTAGCTATGCAATTCTCAATACATGAATACTCATAGGCTTAAGAAATTAGCTCTATTTCTATGCCTTAAGACTCCTAATTGATGAAGCTCCTTGAGACACTTCAAGGAAGAACACACATTGGTAGTTTCCATTTGCCTCCCAATAGGTAGATGTCCTAGGTCAATGGAAAATATGGCCACCCAGCTTTCTGATTAGGACATATCTGCAATTCTTGTTCTTCTCTACATGGGACTTGGCTGCAGAAGAATATGTAAACCTTCTGTGATGCTCGATTTTCTTGTAAATGCGATTGAAAAGGCTTATTATAGTTGTGCATTCTGTGAAAGCTCTGCAGAGCATAATCCTTTCTCTAGTTTCAAGTATCAAAGCTTCTCCATATAGGAGACCAAATTTTGTAGCTGCTGATGGATTTCTAGCTGCTATACTGGTATTCCAATAGAATGATCGGGTTTAACTCCTTAGAAAGTTGTATTATGTAATTCCCCATGAATATTTTATGGTTAGTTAGGAAAGATATGGAAAGTTATAATAAATGGGATATTTACAAAATTTCGTGCTTAGTTATGAGCTATATATAGGTAAATTACCAACTTAAAGTATTGAATAAATAAAGTAACTTTCCTTAAATATACGTTATTATGAAGTTTTTAAGGAAAGTAATCTTTTTTTTTTGTGGTCAAGGGCTTAAAAGCAATTAAAATATATATATGATATTTGTGAAATTATGGATATTTACAAAAAGTGAAGATCAGTTACAAATAAAGATGAACATATTCTAAAAGTTAGGATAAAGAAATATGTAGATATTTCCAAAACTTAATAGATAGTGATGAGCTATGTCAATGTGGACTGTTATAAAAATAAATAGGATTTATGAAAACAATATAATTATGAAAAATAAAGTACTCTTGTGCAAAAAAGAGAAATTATGAAAAATAAAAATAATTGCTAAAATAAAGGACCATTCCGGGAAAAATGAAAATTGTTAAGAGGTACTTAGGATATTTATGAATTCAACGCTCTAAACTATTCATAGACATTTAATGGCTTTTGGTTGTGGTCATTTTATAAATATTGGAGTTAATAAAATCTTTAATTCTTTATTTAATTTTTAAAATAAATCATGTTAATAGACAAAAAGAACCTTAAGTATTAGACAAGATTTAAAAAATTTGTACTATATATTTGACGGTAAAAAATTTATTCCATTAGAAAAAAAATAAACACATTTTTAAAACTAAAATAATAACCCTATCTTACCACAAAAATTCTATCCTATATTATACTAATTAAACATGGTATATCGTATTATTCTTTTTGTACAGTACTATTTTATTTTCTTTGTACTATCTAGTTTTGCAAATCAAATGATACCTATTACCTTCAATTTTTTGTCTTAGGCATATTCCAACTAATTACATGCAGGTGGATACTTTCATCATTATCTATTGATTTGTTATCCAAATGTTTGAATGTGATTGTAGTGATACATTTGAGATAGGAAATCTGATACAACAAATATTTATCCCTAAACTATATTTTCTTTTAAAGAAAAACTTAAGTTTGAAACTTGAAAAAAAAATTGAACAAAAAAATCCATATAGTTTTTTTCCCATTTTCTAAAGTAGTTGAAAATGATTTGCATTTGTATAGAATTGCATCTAGGTTCAGTTATGAGTTGAATCGTAATATTAGTTGTGATCCCTAAAACCGAGGTACGCTACGACCTATCACATGTCCTCATTTCCTAAAGACACGCAAAGGCTCAATCACCACTATTATCTAAATACTCACATTCATGTACTTTTGATAATAATTATAAATCATTTGTTGCATAATAGAGATAAATGAAATTTCTCATCCTTAATAATAAGTCATCAACATTCTTTTCATATTAAACAACGGAAGCGATTAATATTCACTTACAAAAAAAATTCTCAAATGACTAAATAAAAATCTAACATGTCTTTTCTTAGTCTATCTATTAGTCATTGTAATAGACGTATTATATATTTTCTTCATTGTTTCTGATCTTGAGCAGTTTCTCCCAGATTTTCAACATATCCTACAATCTCTTATATAGCATCTATAACTAAAAAAAAATTCCCATGAGGGGTGAGCTAACGCCTAATACAATGCATACCTACACACACACACACACACACACACACACATGCTATGCCAGAAATAGTAACATATGCAAAATGCATCATAATAGTCATTTACAATTTTATTTATCTTTTATAATTTTTAGCCGATACATAATCATAACATAAACATTTTCACACATAACATTCTTAAATATCCTTTCACAATTTATCTACAAACAATATATACACATATATATATATATATAACAAAGGTAATCCTTTTTGTCCTTGAGTCTCTTATCAGACATAATAATAATATATATATGACAGTGGGTATTCCCCACTATCCATGAGTCTTCACACATCAACCTTTTACAACCATACATAATAAAAATAATATATATGACAATGGTTCTACCACAATGTCCATGAGTCCTCGTATATAAACTTTTCACAACCATATATATATATGACAGTAGGTACTCTCCACTGTTCATGAGTCTATGAGTCCATACACTACAACCTTTCACAATACACGTCATGACCTTCCACATCAAAATATTTCACAACACAACCTTCCATATAAGACTTGAATTATTTTGATACATTACTTCACTAGGGACAATGTCACATATCGATCATCGGGGTGCTACCTCAAGAACACTGACCCACACTCAGTTTTTTGGACCTAGCAATTCACAATTACATGCACACTCAATCCGATTCATTTACAATATTATTAAATTCACACACAAAAATCTAATTTATTAAGCACAAGCAACAAACATGATATACATGTACTTGATTTTGCAAAACTTGGTTTGTTTTATATACTTTTCTAGCTTCACAATTCTTCCAAACCTATATATGATTCAAATATTAAAAGGAAAATAGATGTGTTTCAACTTAACATGGTTATGTTGGGGGTGGTGTAGTTGAGTACTAGGTAGTACACGACCGTGCCAAATGCCGTATACATTTCTCTCTCTCTATCTTTTTTTTTTTTTTTTCAACATGGTCTTCAATATGGTTATGTTAAGTGATTATGTATCTCCCTGTTTACTATTCATCAACACGACCTCAACATTTTTGTGTTGAAAGGTCGTGTTGAATTTTTTTTTTCAACATGGTCTCAACATGATTGTGTTAAGGGGCCATGTATCTCTTTGTTCACCTTAGATTTTTAACACGGTCTCCAATATGGTCGTGTTGGGAGGTTGTGTATCTCTCAGTTCACTTTGAGTTTCCAACACGATTGTGTTAGGAGGCTGTATATCTCACTATACATCTCGTAAATCGATCCCTCGACTCAATTTCTAATTAATTCAACCTAATTGATCCATCTAACATAAAATTTACAATGTAATACATTAGTAAATACACTTACTTGACTTGAATCGTTATCGTGGTGAGTGAATCGCTTGTTTCGTCCCTTGTGTATCATGGATTGATATAAATTTGTAAATGACCTTAATACGTTAATTTCTACACTACCATATACATACGTAAATTACGATTCATAATCGTTGATCTATGTACTTATCTTAATCTGATAAGCTAGTAGTGGAAAAAAGGGTCATTTTCTTTTCTATAGATTCACATAAGAAGGTTCAATGGTTTTATGAGATGCAAAGGGAGGAAAAAGGTTAATAGAGTTTATAATAACCTATTTATAGTCCTCATCTGAATTATTAAAATTGCCCCAAATCTTTTTAAATTATTTATGATGTGAACCTTAACTACATTTTTATCATATATATATATATATTATATTATTCGTGTATTTATATTCTTCCCCCTATAAGAATTTTTGTCCTCGAAAATTATTTGGATCATTGAGGAGTTTTAGGTATCTTCTTATCATCTCTTCTTCTAGTTTTCAGGTTGCTTCTCTTTCAGTTTGATTGTCCATTACACCTTGACATACTTGATAACCCATCTTCTTAAAGTTTGCTCTTTAGTATCCACAATTCTAACGGGTCTTTCCATAGTTGTGAGATTTTGCTGCACTTGTAGAGGTTCCAATGCAGTGATTTGATCTGGGTTTGGCACATATTTCCTTAGTATGGAAATGTGAAATGCATTGTGTATTCTAGCCAGACTTAGTGGCAATGCTAGTCTGTATGTTACCGATCTAATTTTCTCCAAGACTTCAAAGGGTCTCACATATGTAGGGTTTAATTTCCCCCTTAGTCCAAATCTTATCACTCCCTTCGTAGGTGAAATGTTAAAAAACATATGATCTTCTACCTGAAACTCTAATGAGCGTCTTCTTTTGTCTACATATGACTTTTGGCGACTTTAGGCAGACTGCATTCTTTACTTGATCAATTTCACTTTGTTTATTGCATCTTGAATTAGATTAAGTCCCAATATTTGTTTCTCACCCACCCCATCCCAATGTAACGATAATCGACACTTTCTTCCATACAAAGCCTCATATGATGCCATTCGGATGGTAGCTTGATAACAGTTGTTGTAGGCAAATTCCACTAAGGGCAAATGTTCATCCCAATTTCCACCAAGGTCTAATGTATACGCCCTCAACATATCCTCCAATATCTAAATCGTTTGCTTTAACTGACCATCCGTCTATGGGTAAAAAGTCGTATTAAATTGTAATTTTATCCCCAAAGCTTTATGCAAACTATTCTAAAACCTCCCAACAAATCTCGTATCTCTGTCTAACATTATGGAGACCAGTTTCTCATGTAACCTTATAATTTCTTTGATGTAACTTTATGCCAACTTTCTCATGCAACCTTATAATTTCTTTGATGTAAATTTATGTCAACTTCTCTAGTTTATACCCAGTACCTATTGGTATGAAGTGTGTCGATTTTGTAAGCCGATCAACAATTACCCAAATTGTTTCCAATTTAGTCACCGATCGAGTTAGTGCTGTGACAAAGTCCATGGTCACATATTCCCATTTCCACTTTAATATAGGTAAAGGTTGTAACATGCCAGCGGGTCTCTGATGCTCTATCTTGATCTATTGGCAGGTCATACACTTAGATACATAATTAGCCACTTCTCTCTTCATATTCCTTCACTAATAATGGTTCTTCAAGTCTTTATACATCTTGGTACTTCCAAGGTGTATAGAGTACCCATAATAGTATGCAACACCCTTTTTGCATCTTCATTGAACTCTACAGCTGTTCCCTCTTCCACTTTTCTCTTTATTTCCTATATCCCCACATCTTCAACTTGTGTAGTTTTTATTATGTCAATTAATACTGTCTGTATTTGTAAACTGACGAGTTTGACTCCAACTTCCTAGGTAACAATCTCTAAGTCTAGTTTCTGCATATCTTTCAATATTCTCTTTTGAGTTGTGATCATCGTTGCTAAATTACCATGCTTCTTTCTACTGAGTGCATCGACAACGATGTTAGCCTTTTTGGGATGGTATTAGATGTTTAAGTCGTATTCCTTTATCAATTCTAACTAGCGTCTTTGCCTCATATTTAGCTCCTTCTGGGTAAAGAAGTACTTAAGGCTTTTGTGATATGTGTATATTCTACACTTCTCCCCATAAAATAATGTCTCCATAACTTGAGTGCAAATACGATAGCTGCTAATTCTAGATCATGTGTCGGATAATTCTTCTCATAAGGCTTCAACTGTCTAGATGTGTATGCAATCACCCTATCATTCTACATCAATACACATCCGAGCCCTTGTATAGAAGCATCACTATACACCACAAATTCTTCACCACTGATTGGTAGTGCAAGTACAGGTGTAGAAGTCGACCTCTCCTTCAATGTCATGAAGCTTGCTTTACTTTGATCATCCCATACAAACTTGACTCCTTTCTGAGTTAACTTGGTCAAAAGGGTTGCTAGTTTGGAGAATTCTTCCACAAGTCTTTTATAGTATCCTGCTAACCCCAAGAAGTTTCTAATTTTTGTTACTATCTTTAGCTTAGGCTATTCATTTACAGCTCTTATGTTCTTACGATCTACAAATAATTCATCCTTACTAATCACATCTCCCAAAAAGGTGACTTGCTTAAGCCAAAAGTCACATTTCTTAAGCTTGGCGTAAAACTTTTCTGCTTGCAATCTGCTTAATGCTACCCTTAATTGCTGCTTGTGTTCTTCTTCACTTCTAGAGTATATTAAAATGTCATGTATGAACACAATGACAAATTTATCCAAGTATTACCTGAATATGTAGTTCATTAAATCCATGAAAGTTGCTGGTGCATTTGTGAGTCCAAAAAGCATTACTTGGAACTTATAATGCTCGTATCTAATTCTAAAAGTAGTCTTTTGGATGTTTTCCTCCTTGATCCTCAATTAATGGTAACCGGATCTAAAGTCTATTTTCAAGAAGACTTGAGCTCCTTATAATTGATCAAATAAGTCGTTAATCTTTGGGAGAGGGTATTTATTTTTAATTGTAAGCCTATTCAACTCCCAATAGTCCATACATAACCGCATGATGTTGTCTTTCTTCTTCACAAATAATACCAATGCACCCCAAGGTAAGACACTTAGTCTGATAAACATTTTGTCTAACAGCTCTTATATTTGATCCTTAAGTTCTTTCAACTCTACGGGTGCCATACGATATAGGGCTTTTGATATGGGAGCCATACCAAGCACAGTATCTATGCTAAATTCAATCTCCTTTACAGGAGGTAAACCGGGTAGGTCATTCAGAAATACTCCAGTAAATTCCTTTACTACTCTTACTCTCTCAATTTCCATCACCTCTTCAGCTTCAGTTGCTACTGATGCCATCATACTTTTACCCCACAGTTCATAAGTTAGCAATCTTGTTGGTCTATAAGTTTCCAATTTAAACTTAAATTGTTCTCCTTCTAGCGTGTTGAAATGGATGGTCATATCATGACAATCTATTGTTACACGATGTCTGATTAGCCAATCTATTCCTAAAATTACATCAAAATCGATCATATCTAACACTATAAGATCTGCAAACAATATTTTACCCTGTACTTCTATACAGACCTTTCTACATATTTAGTTTAATCCCTTACCCACACTCATAGGAATACTCAATCTCAATACAACATTTAACATTTCTTTACATATATTATATTTACTTCTAATTGCATCAGATATATATGAATAAGATGCACCAGTATCAAACAACACATATGCTTCAACAGAATTCACTAATAATGTACTTGTTAAGGTCTCTATATCTGGAGTGTCCTATCTCTGTAGTGCAAACACTTGTGCCGGTGCCCTTTGCCTTGACCCTGCCTGTTAAGGTCTACCATTATTAGTCCCAGTCTAGCTTCTTGTTGCTAGGGTTAGCTATACATTATGTTTTCTATTTTCTGGGCAGTCCACCATCTTATGACCCATTTGTTTGCAGAAGAAGCAAAATGTCAATGGGATTGACCTTTCCCAATAGGTTTTGCTATTGTGTCTTGTCTTCACACATGAGAAACAAGTACCCTTTAGCCATTTGCATTCGTTTAGCTCATGTGGCCTGTAACATCTTCTACACTTGTTACTTTATCCCATATATAAGGTTTTCACTTAGGAGGAGTTTGCTGCTATGACCATAAATCTAGTTTGTACTGTGTAAGGCCTTTTGCCCTTATCTTGAATGATAGTATTATGAATAGGTCTTTCTCCTAATACCACTTTCGTTCTCAAAGTTCTCATTTCGTCAGTTCTCTTGTGACTTTGTGCTCCAATCCCAACACAAACTGACGCGCCATAGACTTCTCATCAGCTCTAAATGCAGGTGGCATGAACTTCATTAGACAGTTGAGTTCCAGCTCATATTCATCTATTAATCTCTTTCCCTAGCAACAACTGTAGTATGATGCCTGCATTCTATCCCTAATGGTGGTCGGGAAATACTACTCATACAACATTTCTTGAAACCAATCCTAAGTGATCACCTCTATAGTGAGTTTGGAAACACTCAACCACCATTCAAAAGCTAAACCTCTCAATACCTACACAACATATTTCACCTTTTTATCTTCAAGTGTCCTCAGTGCTTCAAAAGTCTTTTTTAGTTCATCAATCCACTATTTAGCATCCAATGGATCGTCAACCTTAGGCCTGAATTCCCTGACCATTCTAACAAAACGGTCCTAACCCACTTCTCCAGTTGGCATCTCTTTAATCTCTCCCATCATTTAAGCCTGTCTCATGTTTAGCACTTGCATGTCTTATATCTATTACTGCTACTGTGCCACTACTCCTGCTAGAGTATTGATAACCTTTAGCATTTGTGCAGCATTCACCTCATTCCCTCCTTGTCTCTGATGAGAAGCTTTAGGGGGCATTCTGTTATCATGAGTATCACCTCTAACTTTTGAGAATGATCCTTGTCCTGAAATTCTCTTAAGCATTCCAACAAAACAAAATACAATAGTAAGGAATGATATAGGAATATATATACATTCCTTAGAGTATGAAAAATTTAAACATGACATTTTCAATATTACTGAAGGAGTTCACAAATCAGTAATATCAGTCTCATTTTCTAACCACTCTCAATATATATCTTTATTTTACAAATCTAATACCTAATTCATCAAAATATCATGACTTACTTTCTATTGTTTGACTTACACTATTGATCTTCGCTTAATTTTAAAGACCATCAAACTTATGTAGTTCATAAATTCATTAACTTAAACTCTAACGATCACAAACCTACATTTTTTTTTATCAAAGCCTAAGCTTCTAAGGATCATTAACTTATAGCTCAGATACCACCTAAGTTGTAACACCCTAAAACCTGGGTACGCTATGGCCTGCCACATGTCATCATTTTCTAAAGACACGTAAAGGCTCAATTTCCACTATTCTCCAAATATTCACATTCATGTACTCTTGATAATAATCTTAAATCATTTGCTGCATAACAAAAATTAATGAAATTTCTCGTCTTCAATAATAAGTCATCACATTCTTCTCAAATTAAATAGCGGAAGCAATTAACATTTACTTACAATAGAAATTCTCAAACGACTAAATAAAAATCTAACATATCTTTCCTTAGTCTATCTACTGGTCATCGTAATAGGCATATTCTACATTCTCTTCATTGTTATGATCTTGAGCTATTTCCCTTAAGTTTTTAACATATCCTACAATCTCTCTTGTAGCATCTGTAACTAAAAAAAAAAAAATTCTCACGAGAGGTAAGTTAACGCCTAGTACAATGCATACCTACATATACACACGCATGCCATGCAAGAAACAATAACACATGTAAAATGCATCATAATATTCATTCACAATTTTATTTATCTTTCACAATCTTTAGTCGATATACAATCACAACATAAACACCTTCACACATAACATTTCTAAACATCCTTTCACAATCCATCCACAAACAATATAATATATATAACAAAGGTAATCCTCTTTATCCATAAGTCTCTTACCATACATAATAATAATAATATATATTTGATAGTGGGTACTCCCCACTATCCATGAGTCTTCACAAATCAATCTTCTACAACCATACATAATAAAAATAATATATATGACAGTGGTTCTATCACATTGTCCATAAGTCCATGAGTCCTCGTATATCAACCTTTCACAACTAATAATAATAATAATAATAATAATAATAATAAGTACTCTCCACTGTCCATGAGTCAATATACTACAACATTTCACAATACACGTCACAACCTTCTACATCACAATATTTCACAACATAACCTTCCACATATGACCTGGATCATTTCTGTGCACGACTCCACTAGGGATAACATCATATACCAATCATCGGGGTGCCACCCCAAGAACACCGACTCACACCGGTTTCTTAGACCTAGCAATTCACAATCACATGCACACTCAATCCGGTTCATTTACATTATTATTAAACCCCCACACAAAAATCTAATTTATCAAGCACAAGCAATAAATATGGTATACACATACCTAACTTTGCAAAACTTGGTTTGTTTTATACTTTTTTAGCTTCACAATTCTTCCAAACCTATATATGATTTAAATTATTTGATTTTAGAATTGTATTCTTATAAATATCAAAAGAAAAATAGACGTGTTTCAACTCAATATGGTTATGTTAGGGGTCATGTAGTTGAGCATGAGGTAGTACACGACTGTGCCAAAGGTTGTATACATTTCTCTCTCTCTTTTTTTTTTTTTTCTAACTTGGTCTGAACATGGTCATGTATCTCTCTATTCATATGTTATTTTTTTTTTTCAACATGGTCATGTTGAGATATCATGTATCTCTCTGTTTACTATTCATCAACACGACCTCAACATGGTCGTGTTGAATTTTTTTTTTCAATACAGTCTCAACACGATCATGTTGAGAAGCCGTATATATCTCTGTTCACCTCAGATTTTCAACACGATTGTGTTGGGAAGCTGTATATCTCTCGGTTCACTTTAGCTTTTCAACACGGTTTCAACATGGTTGTATTAGGAAGCTGTGTATCTCTTTATACACCTCGTAAATCGATCCCTCAGCTCAATTTCTAATCAATTCATCTAACATAAAATTTACAATGTAATATACTAGTAGATACACTTACTTAACCCAAATCCTTATCGTGATGAGTGAATTGCTTGTTTCGTTCCTTATGTATCACAGATTGATCTAAATTTATAAATGACCTTAATACATTAATCTTTACGCTACCATATACATACGTAAATCACGATTCATAATCGTTGATCTATACACTTACCTTAATTCGATAAGTTAGTGGTGGAAAAATGGTCGTCTCCTTCTCTATGAATTCACATAAGAAGGTTCTAGGGTTTTGAGAGATGCAAAGGGAGGAAAAAGGTTAATAGGGTTTATAACGGCCTATTTATAGTTCTTGCTCGAATTACCAGATTGCCCCTGATTCTTTTAGATTAATTATGATATTAACCTTAGCTGCATTTTTATTATATATATATATATATATATTATATTACATTATCCGTGTATTTACATTAGTAATGTAGGATAAAATTTTATAATTGATTTCAAAAGACAATAGTCCTATATTGTTAAATAATAGAAACTTCCTGTTAGTGAAAATTTATATATACCAAACTGGACATACTTTAAAGGTATATATATTTATTGTGTTTTTAATAGAAATGTATTAAATATTGTAAATAAGAAAGAATTTTTCCTCATTCACATGGAACTTTTCTATATTGGTATTAGTTAATCCAATTGTACTGCTCAACTCAAACATGTGAGAAGTGTGACTCACGCTGCATAGTGTCAAGTTCATATGATAAATTTGCACACCTACACCCTTTATCTTTGTAATTTATATGATGTAATCTTAACATTGTCACCATTCTTATGGGAAATGTCAAAATATAACTTGAATTTTGGTTTTTTTTTTTATTTTAATATTACATAGGAAGTTGGAAATTACTAGATGTCATACTCTACAAAATTGTTGTTGTCAAGTTTTATACATCTAAAATATGAAATTGGTAAATACAATATCTAATTGAATTTTTATTTGGTAAATTTATTACCTCCGTCATCTTGAAAAGGATAGCATGTAGACATTAATTAAAAAAAATAGTATAAAAACTAATATGTGAAGTAATAAATTTGATAAATAAAAGTCTGATTGAATATGACAAATGATAACTTAGATTTCATATTGAAAATTTTAAAAAAGAAAATACTAAAAATTTCCAATAGTGATTATAATATTGTATCACACATCTCATTTGTTGAGGTATGTTGTTGAATATATGGTCATGATGTATTGGCATTAAGAGAGAAAACATTACATACCTTAGGAGGAAATTACAAACAAGGAAATCAAGTTTGTAATTAAGTTCAAATAGAGGATTAAACTTTTAAGAAATTAAAATAAAAGATTAATATTATGTTAAATAGCTAAAATAAATTATCAATATTATACTATTTTTTTTAAATGAGTAGCTCAATATTAGTAATGGAAAGAAAAGGGTAGCAACGCCCACCTACATATTAAGGGGTCGTGAACTAACATCAACAAATAACAATAAAATTAAAAGGATGGGAAATTGTAACCTAGATAAACTTTTCACACCTCCTTTTTACCTTGGAATGCAACTCAATTAGCACAACCATTAGCTTTTCAGTTTATTAAATTAAAACTACAAAAAGAGAAACAGGACTTCAACATGGTAATCTCTTCCACAATAGATTTGGTAACCCAAGAAGCCTTTTCTAAACTCAAAAGACTTGAAAATAGCAAAGGATTGTCAATTTTCACAATAACATTTTGCCAACATCCAACCTTAGCAAATTTGAGGCCCTCACATATAGTGGCCACTTCCATAAGTTCAACATTAGCTGCTTTTATCTACTTAGAGACTGCTGCAATCAATCTTCCTTCACCATTTTAGGCAACAAAACCAACACTAGCTTGTAGTCTTTGAACATCAATAGCACCATCGCAATTTATTTTGATTACATCTACTTTTGGCCACTTCCAACTATGAGCAAAAGTTTCTTGCAATTAGAAAGACCTTGTTTTATAGATTTGTTATGACATAGCTCATGTAGAGTAGCATGCATTCTCCCAAAAGCAACAATAGGATTAGGTACACAATTTTAAAAAATACAGTCATTCTTGTGCTTCCAAATAAGCCATAATGGTACAACTACTTTCACAAAATCTGATTTCCATTGAGAGGAGCTTTGGGAAATTTTTTGACACATCATCATCAACCCACTCTATTCTATTTATATCAAGTGAATTTGCTTTATAACCAAGCACCTCAAACCACATTGGTTGAGTCCATCCACATTCCAAGAGAAGAAGTTCCATAGATTCTACTTGATTGCAAAAATTGCATTTATTAGACCCCTTTACCTTTTTCTTATGCAAATTATTGTTGGTAGCTAAGCAATTATTACAAATCTTGCATAGTGGATGCTCCATTTTTGGAAGACAATTCACACTCCAAATCACCTTCCATAGTCTCTTGTCAATCACAAAACTTGATGATGCTCTGCTACAATTTGATTTCTCTATTTTCCGTTCTTTTTGCACATAAAGATAGCCTAACTTTACTTGATACTCCTCGGTGAAGAGCCATAAATTTTCATCAGGCTAATTTAGGTTGGCTAAAGGAATTGCTTTAATTGCTAACACTTCTTTATTATAAAGCTCATTTTTAATAGCAAATAAATCCCATTCCCTATTCCCCACTCTAATCAGACTGTTTACTCTCAAATTTAGGTTGCAATTAATAGGATGTAACTTATGGTCCACAGTATTTTAAATCCAAGGGTGATTCCACATTAAAATATCTTCTCCATTGCCCAACTACCACATACCATAGGACTAAATAACTCTTTTTCCTTTTTGTATGCTTTGCCAATAGCACAACGATCGACCTCTACAATTCGACTTTAGAAAATCTGAGTTAGGAAAATAGATGCTTTTAATCACTTCCACCCATAATGCATCGGGGTTTTTCACTATTCTCCAAGCAACTTTGCCTTACAAAGTTAGATTGAACAATTCTAAATATTTAAAACCTATACCCCTTTTTGCTCATTGGACAAGTTAGATCACCCCATCACTTCTAATGTATTTTCTTGTTTTCACAGTCTTCTTCCCAGCAAAATCCAGCAATCATTGCAGAAACCTCCCTACACCATTTCTTAGGAAACTTAAACACATTTATTGCATAGTTTGGAATTGCGTAAGCTACATATTTTATTAGAACTTCTTTTCCTCCTAGCGACAATAAATGACTCTTCCACCCTTGCAATTTTCTTAGGATTTTCTCCTTTACTACTCTTAAAGCATCATATTTAGGTCTTCCCTATAGGTAATCCTAAATATTTCCCCACAAAATTATATTTGTTAATTTGTAACTTTCCACAACAAGACATTCTCAATGCATCTAGGGTTTTTTTTTTTTTTTTTAAAAAAGAAAGTAATGGAAGATTTTTTTTAAAGTTCACAAGATGCTTCAATAAACGCTAAGGAATCAGCCGCAAACTATTAGATTTTATTTTAAAACCTTTCAACCTACCTCAATTATTTTCTTATGGACCATCATAGATAACATATCCACAACTAAAATAAAAAGATAAGGAGATATTAAAGCTCCTTGTCTTAACCCCATGGATGGGATAAAGTTACCAGTACGTTTCCCATTTACCATAAGATTGTAAGAAACATGTGAGGCATAAGTCACAATCTAATGGATCCACTAGGAGTGAAAACCCAATTTCTCCATCAAGGCTTTTAAACCACGCCAACCATGTTTATTTTGATAGTGCAAAAATGTTTCTTTTCTAAGTTTTTTTATTTTGAGAGCATGAAACACTTCAAGAGCTACAATCACATTATCAAGAATAAACCATACAAAAACAAAAGAACTTTGGAACAATGAGATTATTGAATCTAATATTGATTGAAGCCTATTTGCTAAGATTTTTGATATAATCTTATAGGAAAAATTACAAAGGCTTATTGGCTTAAATTGGGAAATACATTCAGGAACCTCTACTTTAGGGATAACAACAATACCAATATTATTAACATGGGTGGGAAATGAACCTAATTTGAAGAAATCTTTGATTGCATTGGTAATGAAGTCTTCCAATATAAACCAATTTGATTGATAGAAGAGCCCATTGAAACCATCAAGTCTAGGAGCTTTAAGGGTGCTTAAGTTAAACATTGCTTATTTAACTTCTTCAGTTTCCACATCCTTGGTTAGCCATTTGTTTCATTCATTAGTCACTACTTTGTCAATCAAACTCAAGGTTTCATTTCTATCACCACTTCTTCTTGCTTTGTACAATCTAGAAAGAATTCTAGACACACCTTTATTACCTAGTATTCATCCTCCAGTCACACCCCATTCTTATTTTTTTTGCAATAGACTTTATTTCTTACTCTTCTTGCTAAAGTAGTTTGGTGAAAGAATTTGGTATTTCTATCACCACAATTGATCTAGTTTTCTCGAGAATGTTGGTGCCAATAGAGTTCCTCTTGTGCAATAGCTTCATCTAACACTACTCTAAGCCTTTTTTCCTCATCAAAATCCACCTGACTACTCTCCTTCATTTGCTCAACTTCCAACTCTCTCAAAAGGTTTTGAATAACTATATTATTATTCCTCACATGATCTCTCTTCTAGTTCAAAAGAGCCCTCTTGCATTCCTTCAATTTATACACTAAGTTAGACAAATCAACCTTTATTGAGCCTACTTTCCATACATTCTCCATCACATCCTTACATCCATCCACTTGGAGCCAACTCTGCTCAAATCTAAACATGGGATCCTTTGGTTTCTTTCTTTCTTTCTTTTTTTGTGTATAATACTAATGGAGAATGATCAAATCCTTACACCACCAAATTGAAGATTTGAGTATGTGGAAAAGAGTTGTGCTCATTCATAATTAATTAAACCATGATCAAGCCTTCTTTCACAAAACCACAACTATGTCGCACACTAGACCATGTAAATGGTAAACCTTGATATCCAATTTCTACCAACCGGCAATCATACCACATTTCACAAAAAGCCATTATGTTTCTAAGGGGTTTCTCATGGCCTCCACTCTTTTCTTCTTTCTTTGCAATTTCGTTGAAATCACCAATCACCATCCGAGCATCATTTATCCTACTTACGATATCCCTTAACTTATCCCAACACTTTAATCTCACCTTAAAAATTGGATTCGCATAACATCGGGTCATCCTCATCCCTATTGATGCCCCTATCATCTGTACCCATGTATCTATTAGATTTTGTAAGGAAGAAAGGATATTAATCTGAACTGTCAACTCCCACCACAAAGTCAATCCTTCAAACAATCCATTAGGTTCAACATAAAAGGAATGCTCAAACTAAAGTCTTCTTCTTATCAAGTCCATTTTATTATATTTGTTTATAAGTCCCAATAAGAAAGATTATTGAGGGCCTATGTAAATGAGCAAGTCATTTCAATTCGTTTATGAAAAATTAGTTTAAACCAAAGATCTTGAATTGTTCTGTAAATGTATTAAATAGTTTTAAAAAATAATTTATTATTGTTCATAGCATTTGAATTACTTAATATAACGTTAATTTTTTATTTTAATAATTTAAAAATTCAATCATTTATTTAAATTTAATTTCATAGGTTGATCTCTCATATATAATTTTCCCCGCACCTTAGGCGAAGATCACTAGACGAGTACAATTCCCATAATATAGGCAGAGATATTTGATTACATAGGGACTATGAGCAACTTTCGAGGTTACTATTTTGACTCAATTTTGTCGATATCGAGTTTGGCCCGTAGTTTGAGACGACCATGATCTTCATTCGTCCAACAATATGATGCGAATTGCAGAGGCAAAATCAGAAACGGAAGACTATCTGGAATGTTTAATTGATTTGATAACTTATCCAAATTTAACATAAAATAATTCGAGCTTGCTGTCTGTTATTTTTACATTGATTATTTGATTCAAATAACTTATATTACACTATATTCAACATTAACTGCACTTTACTGAGTAGAATAGGGCCGTAACATAGCCGTAAGAGCAACATTAACAAGGAACTAAACACAGTTATCTATATGGAGCAAGTCCACCTTATCAATAAAGTGAATTGTAAACGTTACTTAACTTGTTCCTGGATACTATGTGAAGCAACTCTCCTTCAACACTTCTATATAATTTTTTAATCAAAGAAGCCTGACAATATCAAGTGAAGTTGCCGTTGAAATTCAGTGGCTCAATTGGAAAATTCATGGCCACGGCTTGTAATGGCCATTTCTTCTTCTTTGTTTACTTATTTATTTTTTTTTGTTTCCCTTGCAAAAATAGATAAAAATTATGTAGAATTTTTCTCTTAAAATTTTCTTCACAAATTATATCCATATAAAAATCTCTCTATTTCCAAATTGAGAGCAAATAGATCCTAATAAGTCTCAAAATTTATAACCCTTTAAGCACTAATAAGATTCACAAAATTTTCAAATGCCTCTAATTTTATAAGGCAGGCCATATTTCCCATTTGGTGGATATATTCGAGGTCTCCTAAATGACCAATTTTCTCAAAATTGACCAATTATAAACAACTCCTAAAATTTCAGTCAAAACCCGATTAGTACGACACTATCATATTTTCAATATGTTTCTCACCTTATACTAGAAAATATTCAACAATACATATCACTTGGAACAACTCCTCAACCAAACTCCAATCAATCACTGCAAAAACCAACCAGTACAAATTCACAATACCCACAATATTCTACCCAAAAAATAATAATAATAATAATTAGAGGATGAGGACGATACTGAAATTGAAGGAGATCAAGATCATAGAAAGAACAAACTTCTTATTCATCTGTGGTCTACAAGATAATAAACAGCTACTAGAGAGAGCATGGATGGATCAACATTACCTTTATATGAGGAATGTGCAGGATTTTCTCTTTTAAAACGGCTTTTTAGTAACAATTTCATTTTGTAGGCATTACCCATATCTTCAAACTTTGCATGCCTTTGATGCTTAGTGGTAAACTTTAGGGTTTTCATTCAATGACTATGCATTGGCTTTCCAGGAATATAAGGCTATAACAATCATTAAGGACTAAATAGTGTTTAATGCGCATTTAATTAAGGAGTAGAATAGTCTAACCATTAAGTTTGGCTGCGTTAGTAGTAATAGTGGCTGTGAGAATAGCCCTAGCCAATTATGAATCATTTCATGCCTGTTATTGACATTGCAAGACAAACGTAAGAAAAAAAAATTAAAAAAAAAGAAAAAGAGAAGGCACAAAAATATCAAAAATGACTCGTGAAAGAAAAATAAAAACTACTAATCATCGAATGTCTTGTATATGTATTTTTAATTGGATGCTGTAAAAAATTATTTTATAAAGTAAAAGTAAGAAAATAATCATGAAACATTCCATTAATATATATATATAAAAAGACCAATTAATTGGGTGTTGGAAGAAAACACTTTTTCATATTATGAGACATTTTAATATTAGCATTTAAAAAAATTGCATTTTTAAAATAAATAAAACTAATAAAATTTTCCAAATGCTATCTAGTTATACAATCCGTCCAAAACTTTCAGTTCGGTGAAGGGTAGGATTTAGAGAGAGAAGAAGTAATACAGTCAATTTTATGTCAACATGACATATCACAAGGCATGCTCTAGAAGGCCAAGGTCGAAAATATGGATCTAATGACAAATGTAAAAATATTCAAAATTGATACTTTTGAAAGATTTAGGAGAAAATCACAATAAGATCTTTAGAAATTTTCCAAATCTTTGTGAATAAAAAGAATATTAGTTTAGGTAAGAATGTTGTACTCTTGTATCTGTACATACCAAGCAAAATCTTCAATGATAAAAGTTGAAATGAGTGTTTGTAGATTTTCATTTTGGTATTTGGTTCATCTTATAAGGCATGTGGTGTAGATTAGGGTTTGGTCTCTTTGTTAGATTAGTTGTGTGGTGAGGACATCCACAGAAATTCAGTCGCATGAGACAAGGAAATAAAGTAGCAAGCACTATGTAGATAAATATTTAGGCCTCAGTTTCCATCTGAATCCGAAACCCAACATGACTGTCTCTACATCTCACCTTGTCCAATCGCACCGATCATGATACAAAGTTTTAATAGTACAAATATCATTTTTATTCGTTCATTGCTCATTCAATCTGTAGTAGAATGAATTTTTTTTCCCACAGCCCACAGACCACACCCCTTGCACAAATGGCGGTCTTATTGTCCTTTGGCCGCTCCAAATCAGCACACAATGTATAGATGCAGTTTTGTGTTGCCATCCCATATACTCCTATTTGAGGAAAATGGCATATAAATGTCTCTAATTTTGAATTTGAGCAATTTAATATTTAAAGTTTTATTTATTTAAAATTTAATATTTATATTTTAAAATAATATATAATACATCATTATTAAACATTAAATTTCTAAATAATAAAACTTTAAACACTAAATACTCAAATCTAAAAATAAAAATAGTTTATATTCCAATTAGTTACATCTTGTATGCCAATAATGTCTTAGATAAGTACGGAGGACATAAAATTACATTAATTAACTGGTAAGTTGGCAACTATTTACAGAGAGAGAAAAGAATATCAGTATATTAATTATATGCAGAGCTTGACTGGATATGACCTTTAACTACCTACGGCAAGGGTTGAAGTTCATTAATATCAGCCATTCAAATTCAAGAACAGATATTGATATCTTCTACAGTTGAATTTTTTTATTCTTGTGGGTATGTTATTTCATATTTGCGGCATATTTCCAAAGGCTAAGCTACAAAATATCTATTCAAGCAATAATAGGAAAGGATGGATATGTCCTATTATTTTAAGTCAACATTTTTTTTTCCTTGTATTCTAGAAATCTATTCAACCAACTCATAATTACAAGCCGGTTCGATAGAATTGAAACCTAATTTGGCTAATTGTGATGGTTTTTAATAGATTTGTGTAAATAGGTTATAACTCATAAATTGACCCGTTTAACCCACTTAAGAAATGAATTAAAGTTAAAACTTTTAATTCATTTAAAAAGTAGATCAAATAAACTTAGTTTGTTTAACTTATGGGGTAAAGTGATTCAACTCATTTAATCTACTCACCGATCCACCAACTTAAGGGAAAATTTTTTTTTGGCATAACTTGCCCTAAAGGCATATTATATTCATACCATATCACTGAATCATTAATTTACTTCACTTTTAAGCTTAATATAATAAATTACAAAACTCAAATTGCATACCATCATTCATTATCATCTTCCTCACTCTTCTTTATTGCTTTTTTTTTTTTATCTTACTATTTTCATCTTTCTCGCTAGTTCCATCCCTTAATCCTTCCATGATGTGCCTAATCCCAATATAGAATTAAGCAAGCGCAATCCTAATCGATAGTTCACAACAAGTAATCCAAACAATTCAAACACAACAACAAAATAACAACCTAAACCCTTACCAGATATGATGTACTAGCAAGAGAATAGTCCTAACATAGATTTGTTGATATGACACATAACAACCTTGATACCATCACTCGCCGCAATCCAATGATTGATAAGAGTATAAGAAGAATGAGAGACAACTCAAGTTTTGTATTTCTAAAATATCCAAAGTCTGTCTATCTTTCTGTGACAAAAAGGTATTTATAGTAATCTTTAAAAGAAACAAATATTGGCTAAGAAAATAAAAGAAATACGCAAAGCAAAACCAACCTAGATAAATTGTAAGCCACTAAGGAAAAGTCGACGACCTAAATTGCAACATCGCTGGCCTTTATGGAGATACACTATCGGCTTTAGGATTTACACCGTCGGCCCCTATGGCCGGCCTTTATTCTTGCACCGCTGGTTCTTTAAGGAAGGCCGCTAGCTTAACAACATAAGCTACTAGCTTTTAAAGGTAGTGTTCAATGCTTGTTTTGCATCATTTAATTTACTCGGTTGCCATCCCAACGCACTGACAGATGCATCTGTAATTGAGATGACTTGATTCCCATCATTCCATCATTTTATAATATTCATATTATAAGGATATTGTAATTATAATATCCATACTATGATATAAAATATTAAGTTAATTCATCATACTATTGCATAAACGATACAAGGTCATTATGAACTTTATATTTTTTACAATTTTAAATAAAAAATAAAATATATTATTAATGGGTTGTGAGTTAGCCAATATGACTTACTAAAATATATAAATAGGTTTAATGAGCTGTATTAGCCCATTTAACCCAACAACCTATGCAAGTTGGGTTAGGGCCAACAAATTCTAACCTATTTGTTAAATAGGTCATCATAGGTTAGCCCGTTTAAACCACAAGCCAAAGTAGGCAAGGCTAGATTGACCCATTTAACCTACCTGCACACTTCCAGTTTTTATTCTAAAACCATTAATTTTTTCTTAATTACTAAGAAGAAAAGGATAGCTTGCTACTATAGACATGGAACTATGTAAATTAACCATTCCAAAATTGAGTTGGAATAGCCATTCTGAGATAGGTAGTAAAGTAGAATAGGGTGCTTACTAAGCAATATTCTAGTAGACATGTACAATGTAAAAATGATAGAATTGAACATGAAAGACTTACATCCCGTTTGCTTTCTAAAATGAAATAGACAAAAAAATAGAAAAAGTATGCCTTGAAATAACTATTACTAGAAATAGATTAGGAATTTTTATTTCAGTATCGACTTGGTGTAATTTTTTTATTGTAGGTAATATATATTCTAATATTTGCTTCATCTCATTAATTAGTATTAAGTTAGGAATATGAATAAAATTATTTGTTTACCCCTATTTGGTCATTAATTGCAGTATTAATGAAGATATAATCGTCATAATATTTAAAATTTTTATTTCCTCTTTAAATAAAAAATAAGCCATAAGAACTAAAATTTCCTTATCATTTTTCTAAGTAAATAAGTTAATAGACAATTAAGAAAGAATAGCTAATCTATTCCCTCTCTATTACCTCCAAGTAAATGGGTTGTTAGAGACATGTTAACTCGTTATTCTTATAGAGTCATAGGCCTCCTATTATAAAGATTCATTAGCATTACACTTGATTTACTAGAATAGAATAGGACGATAATTGAATAGCATTTTCTTTTGTGTTATTTTGTTTTATGATGATGTCATTTTTGGAATAAAAGTTGCATTATGTTAGGAATAACAATTCCTTTAGTAAAGGAAAGTACTTGGAATTCTTTATGTATGCAACATAATATGAAATAAATATTCCTTATGGTATATTTTTTTTACAAATCAAACAAGGATATAACTATTTCATAGTAATAAAGATAGAATGATAATTCCATTAGAGTAAAATAAATATAATGTATGGTTAAGTTTGGTCTCCTCCTAGATGCAAACTAAGTCAAGAATAATGGGTAGAAATGCCAAAACTTTTATGGACCATATTCTTGTAATTTGACAGTTAATGTACATGAGTTTGCTTAATTAGAGAGAGAAGAAAATCCATAAATTTGGGAAAGAAACCTGTTAAATGTAATGGCTTAGTGTTTAATAAACACCAAATTGAAACTAAGGGAAAACACCTTTTTCAAAGACACATACCTTTTTATTGGAACATAGAACTTAATTAGATTGAATACTTTATCACTATATCAAAAGCTAAACCTGGTGATGATATACACTTAAATCTTTTCTAAGCATACAATAGCTCAAATACCATGCTTGATTGTGATTTGGTCTACCCCAACGTCCATTGTGATCAAAATGTTGACACTCTTAAGCATAACACCAATTAAGAGTAGAACCCATGACCTTGGATTTGATGCTAATTATTGGATTGAATGCTACCACTACACTAAAAGTTATAACCAATAATAATGTGCAATTCAAATCTTTCTTGATCTTAAAGTAGTACAAGTGCCATGTTCGCATGGGATTCAACCTACTCTTGTGAGTAACCTAGTTTTTTATGAAGTACATTATTGTTATAACTTGTTATTTTGAGTATGTTAAGAGATGTTAGAAACATGAGGGGAGAATATGGTAGAAACAGATTAAAAGACACAACACATACTAATCAAGTACATTTGGGTAATGTACTAAAATAAGAGAATCGAAATGAATCTTCTATCAAAGGTTAATCTTGAGATTACTTGAATAATTTAAAAAAAAATGGAATTTGGAAAATAAAGTAATGAAAAGAAATCTCTTTCATAGCTTAGGAATATTGCAAAACAAATTAATATTTTTCAAAAGCTTAAATAAGTTAGAATGAATTTGTTGGATGTTGCTTGATATTTTATGAATAAATATGTTTAGTTTAAGAGAGTTAGAGATGTGTTAGAGTTTGATATAAGATAAATCATTTATATATGCAAAGCACATCTACCGGTATCTTCTCTATAGGAAGCTTAAGTTTAAATGTGTGTTTCAAAGGGAAATAATTCAAACTCTTTTCACATTTTTGAGCCCATATAGTTTCTTAAATCAAAGTCTTCCTAAACAAAGTTTTTAAGCCATTGATCATTCCATCTTTGGACAAGCTCGACCACTATATAAACAAAGGCAAAGGTTAAGAGCATACAACAAAGAGCTTTACAAGAGTATACATTACATCATGTGAAACTAAGTATTGCTAGTAAGAAGCACTCTTGAGATATTTAAAACTTGCAAGATATTCTAATATAGAAGAAGGCCTAAGGAAATTTCGACTATTGTGTTGTCTTTTAAAAAAAAAGTATCAATTATAAGAGCATGAAGTGAGTGTCTATTGACATGACTTAGAGGTGTAGTTTAAGAAGTGAGATTTGTGTGAAGAGTTATGGGCTAAAACTAATGAAAGTTGGTAGAACCCTGAAGAACCTTAGGGGACATAGAAACAATAAGCTTCTACTAAGTGCTACTAAAGTTGCTAAGGTTACAGACTCACTTACACTTGCTTTTGAAAAGAAATAGTGGATCCTTGTGGTTGAGATGGTAATGCTAGTAGAAAAGACATAGGTAGGAGCCTAATCCTTTATATATTTGTGCTTTATCTCTCTCTCCCTCTCTTTCTTTACATTTCTTTATATATCTTATTACTTCTTGTTGTAGTGCTTTATCTTGCATCTCTAAACCTTTTCACTTAAGGTAGAAGCTAACAAACACACATAACTCTAATATAATATTAAGTTCTTCCAAGATATAACTTAAACAAGGATTAATCAAATTTGAGCTTAATTTTATTCAATAACCAAGTCAACCCCAACACCTTAGTTGTGTTCTCTTTTCCAACCCTCGGTTGCCACTCTAGGACCTACAATTGGTATAAAAGCTTCAATGCTTTGTAGATACCATTTGTTACATCTCTTTTTTCTACAAAAAAAGTGCTTTGCTTTTTAACTAAAGATTAATAGCAACCAATGGTGCTTATCTACTAGAAGGTCAATCCACTACATGTCCACTCTTGTTTGATGGAACTAACTTTGCATATTGGAAGTGCTAGATAGAAACCTTCATAAGAGCAATGGAACTAAATTAATGGCCAATCATCATGAAAGTTGATTATATTCCAATAGAACCAATATCTTCTAAATGAAAGAAGAAAGATGCTTATACTACAGATGACAATAAGAAGATCTCCCTCAACTTCAAGGCTAAACACATGTTGTTATGTACTCTAAACTCATTAGAATTCAACAGTATCCATGTGCACATGTGAAAATAAATATAAAATAGACTCATTGTAACACATGAAGGAGATTCTCATGTTAAAAAAAGCAAGTAAAACATTCTTATATAGGATTATGAATTGTTTAAGGTGAACTCAAGAAAAATGGTACAAGAAATATATGATAAGCTAAATGATATTGTAAACGAGTTAAAACCACTTAGAAAAGAAATAAGTGATGTTGAGCTTGTAAGAAAGATCCTTAGATCTTTACCTCGTTCATGGGATGCCAAGAGGGTAGTAATAGAAAAAGCTAGGGACTTGAGTACCTTTCCTCTCAACAACTTGCTATCATCTTTGATGTCTTATGAAACCAATATTAAAGCCTCAAAAGAAAGAAACAAAAAGAATCCAACTTTCAAATCAATAGAATCAAATATATCTGTAGAGGATGACAATGAGTTTCCTTTAGTCACTAGGAAATTTTGAAAGTTCTATAGAATAAATAAAAGTACAAAAAGCATACATCTAAAAGGAGAATAAGGCATATTCAAAGGCACCAAGGAACATAATCAAAAGAAGATAAAGAGGAACTTGTGTGTCATGAATGCAACAAACCCAGACATTACAAATATGATTGTCCATGATACAAGAAATCCTCCAGTTAAAGATGAAAAAGGCTATGATGGCAACTTGGAGTGACTTGGAAGAATCCTAATTGGAAGCAGAATCAGAGGAGACTGCAAATGTTTGCCTGATGATAGACGCTATTGTATCATCTAAAAACTCTATTGATGAAATTCTTGATAATTATGGAGAATTGCTTGATTTGGTATCAAAATATTAGAAAAAGGTAAAAGAATTAAAGGTTGAAAATAAAGTTATTAAAGAAGAAAATCAATCTTTGAATGAATAAGTAAATAGTTAAATAAAGAAACTATTATAACTAACTCTACAAAAGGTAAGTCTAAAGATAAATAAAAGAAAGAAGAGTTAAAAGTGTCTAATGAAGACTCATTCGAGAGTTAAGTAAGAATCAAATGGCGAGCTATGAGTTAATGAAAATAGATGACTTGGTATATATTAGGATTCTTAGTTGGTTTTTAGGGTTAGTTATATATATATATATATATATATATATAAACTAAAATACCTACATTTATGTTATCTTATTAGGAATGATAGTCAAGGATATTCAAGAATTGTTACTTAAACCCATTTCATGTATGTGTTTACCATGTTTGCTTACTGTGCTTGTTGGGATAAAATTAAATGAACTTATACAATATCTGATAATTAAATGAGTGTTGCTTGTGTGTGGCTAGGCCTAAGGGACCAAGAGTATTATAAGAGTGGCATCTCATGATTAGTATGTGATGGTATCTCAAGTAGAATCATGCATCGAAATGATTTGGGTAAATTTAGATTGACTCATGGACTTTAGAGTGTTGGAAAGTACTCAACACCGTATATGTATATATTATATGTACGTGATTAGAGTCTTATGTTACCTTAAGTTTTAGGATGCTAAGACTATACTATTTGTAAGACTTGATTATAAGATATTTAAATGGTTGTTGTGAAATATATATCTTGTGTATGTGAATGTGTTTGTGATCTATTTGATATGTGCATGTGGTTGTAGTATTCACATACTAGGTAATAGCTCACCCCTTATGGGACTTCATTTTCAGTAGCAAATACCTCATAGGACTTAGTGGTTGACAATGATACGAGTATGGATCCATACCAAAATTTGGAAGACAATGTAAGGTACTATTATTATTACGATGATTAGCTATATTGGTGGATAATTAGTTGAAGGAATTTCTATTTAATTTATATGATTGTAGAGATGAGACTCCTATATATGGTTGTATTTAGAGATGTAACTATGTAGTATTGTACTTATGTATTGTGTCCATTAGAGATAATAGACTTCAATTGAGATGTCTATTGGTTTATGTGGAGTTGTTGAGTGAAACTTGTATAAGCCACTCATGATTGTATACATGGAGATTTCTATCAGAGTTATCTTTATGGTAGTTGTAGGCCCATGTGGAGGTTATAGTTACTTTTGAACCTTTTGCATGTCATTATCCTATAGCGACAAATTATGAGCTGTATATGTTCTAAATTTTAAGGGCAATACATGACATTATGATGATAGTGATGAAATGTTTATGAGCTTCTTAAAAGTAAAATACATATTATAGTTTTGTAGAAGCATTTAAGCACAAATAATGTTTTTGCAATTTTCCCATTTATGTTCAAGTTTTCAGCCTTCACCATTTGTTACAAGGGTAATAGCATATGGCTTTTTCAAATAATTATTGGGTCTTTTTTAAAAACTTTAATACTCAATTAGTATACTTATCATTTTGTTATTCCAAACCAAACAAGTTCTCAAGTAGAACATGGAACCAAAATATAATAGTCATTTAGTTTCCAAGTGATGAGCTACATAAAGTAGAATTTAGAATCTACACTTTAAACCGGTTTATCTTAAAAATAGTCACTCTTAATATTATAATTACCCTAGTTAGAAGCTTAAAAGATAAAATATCAATTAATTGATTCATAGATAGTATAATCAATGATATTATAACACATTTAATATATTTAAAATCCTTATAATTTAATGATATAAATATTAATCTTATAATGAGATAGTTTTTGCTAAAAGTTATAATATGGTAGTAAGTTAAAGAAAAAAAAAACAAAAAAAAGAAAGAAAGAAAGAAAAAACTACTCATGTGTTTAATGATGTGATAGTTTTTTTGTGAAATAATTGGGGCCATTATCAATTTTGCATGTGGTGCACGATACTTTCCTAACACTAGATATAAAAACTTGACTTCTCGAGTTAGTCCAATGTTCCGGCTGTGTTATCCAATTTCTTTTGTGCATGAAAGTCCCACAGAAGCGACCCATTACATCGTGTGCCAGAAAGAATATGAATATATGCGAAAGACTGATGACTTCTCTACATATCGAATTAAATTCTTCATATCTTCCTACGAAGACGTTAATTTTGCGTTCACGACATAAAAGCAATGATTCATTCGGTCATAATTAGCAGAAGTGAAAAATCAGTAAGTATATGTAAATCATGAATTTCTATTTGGTTACATAAATTTGAGGGACGATGCTTTACTTCCTAAGTTTTCAAAGCACACGTTTCCTTTTCTGGGTAGAAGTTGGCCAAAATCGAATTATTATTCTCGTATCTTAACCATCTAGGTCAATTCATCAATTTATTTATTTTTTGTTTTCTTATAAGTAGGTTTAATGACCCACAAAAGGGAGGGTCGAAATCTCGTTTGTACAATTTAGTGAACATGGAGTAGATAGCATGGACCAAAATTTTATTTGGTCTTATTGGAAACTAAGTCCAGTTTTCAATTTCAAAATTCTGGAATCTGGATAAAGGTTTTGTTTCCGGCTAGTGCATGTACCGATCATCCAAATTGATGTCTGATGGTTGATACCTGTCCATAGGATTTGACTAATTGATGTTTGATGTTTGATGTTTACATAAAAATCCCTTATTTATTTTATGACTTGCTTATTAAATTTGTCATTACCTTTGTTATTATTTTTCATTCAAAATATTTCTAGGTCAAGATTCCACGTTAGATTTGGCATCAATAATTTTTCTATATTACCTACTTTTCTAGAAGGAAAGAAGATGATTCACATGTTTTATCTATCTACCTTTATCTTTTGCCTCCATCGATTGTTAGTCCAAACCGAGAGTACAGAATTTTCTAATGACTTTTATTAAATTAATTAAATTTTTTATTGATATATAATACATATCAATTTCAAATTAGTCCATGGTAATCAAATTAACAAAATTATAATATTAAATATATTTATTTACATAATATAATAAATAATAATATTAAATATATATAATGATATAATATAATAAAAATACAAAAATAATAACTAAAAATAAGAAAAGAGGATGAAAAATTTTATATGTATTCTTACTAGCTTAGCCAACTAGTTAAATACTAATTAAAAGTTAATATATACCTGAGATGGATATAAATTTAACATATTTGATGAAAATTTTATTTTTATAAAGTTTTGAAAATATTAAAGAGATTTATCAGATAGCAAGTAAGTTTTAGATCCCAATAAAAAGTTAACCGAACTAGAGAGAGTAGGGTTTATAAATTCAATACTTTAAATGACATACCTTGGAACCGATCATGCCTAATCTTATCAACTGATTCATAGAAGATAAATCAAAACCGGCATCATTTCCTAAGACACACCACGTTTATGTTATAGTTTCTTAACGAAATAGAGCAAATGGGGCCGGCATCAATAATGCATGGAGTCCACATTCCACAATACTTTCCCAACACACATGTAAAACTTGGACTTTTTGAGTCAGTCAAGTTTTCCGACTGTTTCTTCCTTATTAGGAGCTAAGTATCCAATTTCTTTTGTACCTAGAAAAGAGTCCCACACAAACAGCTCATTAGTTATCCTGTACTAGTAAGAATATGATTTGATGTGAAAGATTGGTGACCTCTATCTACATAGTAAATTGTTCCTATGTTCCCACGAAGGCGTCTTGCGTTTTGGTCATGATAGAAGAGAACGAAACAAGTCGTCGGTAGATGTCATATCTTCATTCTATTTAGTTAACTTAACTTTACCCCTAAACAACTTTGATGGATTCTTAGGATAATATAGCAACTTTTCCTTTAAAAACCTATTCACTTTATTCCACAAAGTTTTTAAAGAGGGTTTTTTTTTTAATATCATAAATAATATGTAAATACTAAGCTAAGCAATAGTCTTTAAGCTAAGAACCAATGCTTTTCGAAAGACTCGGTTCTATCCGTAAAGGGTCTGCATATAAAAAGTTTTTAGTCTAAATTTTTATACCAAGACGATCCTTCAGCGAGAGAGACGATGCTTTACTTCCTAAGTTTTCTAAGCACGTGTTTCTTTTTTGGTACAAGTTTGTCAAAATCAAATTATAATACTACTTATTAATAAAGTGTCCAATTCATTTATTTTGACAAATAGGTCCAATTGGACCTACTTATTAATAAAGTGTCCTAGGGCAAATGATAATATGTTCTTTCGGGTAATGTGTTAATCGTTTTTTTTTTTCCCTATTTTTTAATGAAAGAACTCGAGGAGCTTTGCCTTCCGATAAGAGTGGCAATTACTGCTGGTTGCCCATATAAAGTAGGAAAAAATGCTTACTGGGTGAATATATGGAATAAAGTTATGCTGCTTTTTTACTATATAGCAGCAAATCATTAAATTTAACACTAAAACTTTTAGGAATAAAACTCTATGGAATTTATAGGTTCCACAATGATTTTAATGTAACTATAAAATTCTCATTTGCTTTACATAATCTTCTTAAGCAGTTGCACATCACGGTTATCAACTTCAAATTTTCAGCTTACTATTAATTAGGACAAATTACAGTGGAATACCCGAAAACTTGCAAAATTACAATGACACCATAAGTTTTCAAACTATCACATTCTCACCTTTTAAAAAATATTGACACTGCAAAATTTTTTCCTTTAATTTAATACCAAGTTAATCTTTTATACTAACATACACTTGTATTATGTTTTAATGCCAGTTCGCCAATTGATTTAGGCTTTTTTTATCGATCGAGTTGATATTCACAGAGAATCATGGATGAAATTAGGTAATAAATTGATATAAAGTAATTCTAATTATATATTAATATAGAAGAATGACTTAGTATAACATTTTTAGAGCAAAAATTTGCCTTGTGACGTTTTTTAAAAGGAAACATGCTATTCTAGAGAATTAAGAGTATTGTTATATATATATATATATATTCATTTATTTATTGGGGATATCGCTATAATGAACCTTGTTTTTAGGTTGAAGCTAAACTTGTTTTAATGGTAGATAGGGCAAATTGAAGAGAGACCCTTTTAACTTATCCATGCACTTTGCTTTCTTTTACTTCAAAAATAAGCTTTTAGACCTCATATAATTTAAATTTTTTTAAATTTATTTTAAATAAATATTTGTCATATCAAATAATTGTCATATATATATATATATATATATATATATATGTACAATATATCATCTTTACCAATTAGTTGGATAATTGTATAGAATCAATTATTACAATATCATTATATATTTATATGTACGTATAACTATAATTTCTTTATTAATAAAATAACAAGATATTTACACTTTGATAACAATAGTCGTATGCATTAATTAGACACAATTAATTTATTTAGAAATCTTACATGAATATGTAAATCAAATAGACTATGATAAATTTTAACAACTTATTATAATAGAAAAATTTTCCATACTTAAGAAATTGGTGAGAAATATTAAAACAAAGAATAACTTTAAATAGATATTTGATAGGATATTGATCATTAGACACAATTTCAAATACTAAACTTTATTAAAATGCCAAATATATATACTTATGATAAAAAAGAAATATGTAATAAAAAGACAATTTAAATAAACCTTAATTTCATCATGTAGAATAAGTTGATTTTTTCTTTTTAGTATTAGAATAATCGTGATTTTTTTTTTTTTTTGAGACAATGAAATGTTTGTGAACTTTCTAGTTGAGGGAAGATGAAATATTTCGACCGCTTCATTGTCTCAAAGCATTAGGACATTTGGGAAGTTTTTGTGACCTACAATATATTCTAAATGATATACAGATTACGCGAAGCTTATGTGTTTCAACCAATATTTTGATATTTAATACTTACAATTTGCTATTTGCCAATTCGTGAGGTGAAATTACAAATTTTTTAGTGTTAATACAATCTATTTAGAAGAGGAAGAAGTTATCCAGCAAACATTATGTAATACTTTAAAACTCGAAACGTTACAACCCACCACGTGTACTACTAGATACAATATGCAAAAACTCATCTCACACCTATACTCAACTTGTTCAACTTCGCTTCATATTAAAATAATTATAAACTCTAATGATTTAAATAAATGACTTACAAGCGAGTCATTACAACCATATTATAACTAACATTAAACCACAATGTTCCACCTCAATATAACTACCACCATAAACAAGACAAGCAAATCACTACTAAATCCAAAATAGCTAAAGTAAAGTAATACAAGAAGACTCCAACAAAGTGTCACATAAATTATCTTCTAATTTCTATTTCTCCTTAGCTACTCATTATCAAAATAGTAACGATATCCTCCATTATCATCATCCTGATAATAATAATACATGTTTCGCATATTCATTATACCTACTTGTGGTTGAAAAAGAAGAAAGTTAAGTTTAAACCCAATACATGAATACCCAACCACATATCACAACAAATACAGGTTACACATATATATTATGCAGCAAATAATTAACAAGTATTTACTTAATTATCTTTCCATTAATCACTAAGCAACATAGGGGCACTCATGATCTTTATTTGTTATATATTTTTAAGTGTTTTAAACTTAAGTTGGGAACTGTTATCTTCGGCCCCAACTTCTTATAGGTATTGACAACTACCACCCTTAGCCCCAATAACCCCTAAAATCTACTTAAATCATGTCAATATTCAACTCCATAGGGAACAACACCATGTACCAATTAATGGGTTTCCCCTAGAGATCTACCAACTTCAGCCCTTAAACTGAGCCACATATAATTAACAAGCAAGTCATTTATCGAATTTACATTATGTTCATTCATTTACTATAACTAACAAGTACAACTAGTAAGCATAATAAACACGTGTATAAAAAAACAGCTTTAGACCCTACTTGTCTGCAACTATCAAGTACCTCAAGGCCTATCATGAAATAACAACTGATCTTTAGTTATACTCTACAACATGGCCTAAGCTTCACTATGCTATTCAACTAAGATTTAGTTATTTATTTTCTCTTCCCCAAACTCTATCATAAGTAATACTAACTTAGAATTAAAATAAAACTGAAATAGAAGGATTAAAGGAGTGTTCTTAGACAATATAATCATATACGTGGCTGTGTAGAAGAACATGGGTAAGAATATGGTCGTGTACATGATAGTGTACCTTACTGTACAAAAAACTCTCTTAACACACCCAAGTATATAGGTTGTGTACTTGGATGTGTATTTCAAAACGAGTAAATACACACTTGTGTACTTAGCCATGTATAGCTCATCTCATTAAATTCTCTTCACCCTCCTCACGAATAAGCACGCAATCATGTACCTTGACCGTATACCCTTTTGAAACTCATGAATCACTCCAATTTCATCACTATTCAATCATTTCTCCATCCTAACACTTATTAATCAATTCAATACTCGAAATCCACAAAAAAAATCTACTTAATTTCATGAATTCAAATGTAATTGGAATACTTATTTATTTCAAATTGAATCAATGACCTATATCACATTTGATCTAGCAACTTTGACTTGTAATTGAAATGTCCAAAAACCCTAAATTAACACCATACTACACCATTAACCAATTTCCCATAAAAAAATAATATATAAAACATCGATGTGTGAGAGATACTTACCTTCAGGAGCATTCAAATTGGAAGTCCTTCTTCATTGAATTATGGATTAGGATGGTTAAGGTTTTCTAAAGGATATAGAGAAACCAACGTTTTAGGAAAAGAAAAAGAGTGGCATTAGGGTGATGCGAGAGTTTATATAGTTTAAGGTCAAAAAGATCAAAGTGTACTCTTCTTAAAACTCTTAATTACTTTAGTGCCTCTTTTTTTAAAACATTATTTTATTTTTATTTTTCAATATTTTACACATTATGGTCATGTAGTTTGATAGCACGTTAGTACTCAATGGTAAAGGTCTTGACGTATATAATACTTATTAGTAAAGGGTTGGGAGGAGAAGAAGAACCTAAATATATTTAGTCCTTATTTGTTTTCAATCTTGGATTCCAAATCCTAAAATTCAATTCTTTAACCGTTAGGAGTCTAATTGCTAACCCATTATTTGATAATTATAGTAAATGGTTATGGAATATCAGTATTTTATTTGGTTGATTTGATGTGAATGTTAGAACTGTAAGTAAAATAGACATGCGCAAAGAGAGGGCAGAGGAAGAGGGAGACGAAGCGGAGTTTAAAGAAATGTGTGAAGTGATAATTTTATTAGAAGATGTAAGATACATTTAAAAAACTAAAATCCCAATAATGGGATAAGAAAAATAATTTGATTCTACTGCTTTTAAGGAATCAGATTTCTTGTGCAATCGGATTTCCATCCTATTTTTATTATCAAACAGTTGAATTGGATTTCTAAGAAATTAAAAACCTATTATTAGTAAACCAAATAAATCCACAATATTTATTTGTTTTGTGGAAAATGTTTCACAATCATTTTTCTTTATGTATTTGCTATAATTAACTCATTAACAGCGGACAAATTATAATAATAATGTGTTCCTAAGATAATAGTGTGGTTACTAGTATTTTTAAACGGCAAGTTGTGGTAAGAGAATGAGATGGCGATGACAGCAGGTCAATTGTGGCGGTTGATAATAACTATCAAAGGCACTACTAAAAAACATGGAAAATGTTTCCTCCTTCTAAAAACAGGGACCATCGTTCTCATATTCTATTAATATTTTTTCGTGATGATTGATCACTAGTTATCTTATCACCATAGGCTGCTAAGCAACACATTTGCCTCCCATCGTTGTTTATGCTTAGAGCAATAGCTAAAAATTGAAAATACTATGATAATATATGAGATATATTAACTCCTTCCCCCAAACTAAAATCTCTCCAAACACCCACTTAAAAGAAACAAAACATTATCGCAAAGTTAGTTCAAATATGGAATACTACACTCTACATTCTTAAATCCAGCATTCTCTTTCTTTAAGACATGTTTCTCTCCACCTAGATTCATTTAAATGGCTGACAGGTTGAATTTCTCCCTCCCCTCTCTCATCCCTTGTAATATATATCTAATTGGCCAAGAAAACAAAGATAATAAATAATCATCACTGGCATGGGATGCATTTTAGTTACTGCACCAAAACAAATGGGAAATGTTTATTATTGTTACTAAGGTTGAGAATGAATTTGAGATGCCGAATTACCTGATACTGTCTTATACAGTCAGGTCAACAATACACATGGAATGATAGGAAAAGTATATATAATGATTGGTTGGTATTAAACTCTTAAAATAAGGTTTCGATATAAGTATCATATTCATACCTTTATCGAAAATCAATTAAATCCTTCAGGTGATGATGTCAAATTTGTGATATTAGAAAAATCACTCAAAAGGTACCTAAGTCATTTTGTCATCCAGCATAAAAATAGAAAGGAAATATATATATATATATATATCAAAAGAGGCTAATCAAAAAGTAAATCTATGAGAGAATTAATGTTCCATGATGGTACGTGCGGTTGACCATTTCAATTTCTATACTATAATGATAGAAAAATATATATATATATATATTTTTTTCCTCTATCGTCATCGTTATTAATAATTCTTGTTATTGTCCCATAACGTTTTTTTTTCTTTTTCTTAATGTTCTGAGGAAAAACAATGGGCAACAACTATGCTTGTGTCCTGTTTTTGTTCTTTTGAATTACACTCAATGCGCTCGAGCCATAATTACCATCATATAATTCTATTAGGTGATAACACATTTTGTTAATGGCAATTCAAAAACAGTAAACCATGTGCAACATTTATGAGTTACATAGTAATCAATTCGCAAGCCTGCTAAGACTATTGTAGTTTAATAATACGAACACTCATCTTTCAATAAATGATTGAATACGATTTCTCGGCTCTCAAACGGAATTGTTTGGGAAAAAAAAAAGGCAGCCAGGCAGGCATGACTTTTCCCACAGAGAGCAGAATTAATTTCTAAAAGATCTAATCTTACTATTTCTTTTTTCTAACAGAAGGTTGGTCCCCCCTAATGTTGCTTCCGCCACTCGAGCTTTTAACTTATAATTAGCTTACTCTAAATCAAACTTGCATGGATATTTCGCAAAAACTTTTCCATATATAATATTGGCAATGGATAGCAAAATGACAATACCATTAATATATCATCCAAACTTTGATCAAATCATCTCTCCTACAAAAGGTTACAAAACATCATTTCCTTGGAGAAAGACTTTATATATACTCAGTTGACATCATTTACATATTCTGCAAAGTAGTGGTTAGAGCCAAGTAATAAATTATAGCTAAGTCATGAAAAAAATAAACGGGAAAGGAAAAGAAAACTTGATGATTTAGAGAGAAGAGAACATCTTTCTCGTATCTTCATACTGAGGTCAGAAACCATCCCTTTCTGACGATTTTTTTTTTCCTCATCTGATGAAGGAGTTGATTAGAGACTGAAAGATTTCTTCTTCACAAGGAATAGTGATGCCCATTTCATGACTAAAACCATATTCTTCTTCAGCTTTTCTAAGTAGAGTTAGAAACTCAGGGTGGTCTAGCCATGAAATAGGGATGATATGCCTACTTCTATGCTCTCCAACATAAACAGCAAAATGTCCTTTTGGTACATCTCCAGGAAGGTTTCCTTGAGTATATTTACCAAAGCTTGAGCATTTTTTCAGTATTTGTTTTATAGCAGCTGTTTGAGGTAGGACTTTATTTGTTTTCCTTAGAGACATTATGTTAGACGAGTTTTTAGAAGAGATGGACTTTGAAAAGTTTTTAGAGAGAGAGGGAGGGAGGGAGGGGACTACAGAAGGGTTTTTTTTTTTTTTTCTTTTGTGTATGATTGGAGGAGGAAAGAGAGGAATGTGGAGGTATTTATGGGAAGAGAGGAGGGACAAACTCATGTGAGGGTGTAGGAATAAGAAACAAGTGCGACCAAAGTATTGGTTTTTCTAGGGCTTAGGTGTGTAGTAAGGGCATGCAGTTTGTAAAAGCCAGTGGGTGGGGGTGTTTACCCTACAATGTTGGCCTTGCTTTGGACACCATTCGACCCATCCCTCTCTCTATACTTTTGTCTGTACTGACATGTACCCAATTATCTGGTCCAGAAGTTCCTTTAGCTATTACTGCTGTTGTGTACAATTTATCCTCTTGTGGAATCCTCCTGATGAGGGAGTGAAATGAACTAACTTTTACTCTCTCTCTCTCTCTCTTTATAAGCAAGTAGATGGAGCATCCTTTGATTAAGGTACAAGTGGCAGAGAGCTGGTCAAGTGACTCAAATCCAATGCTTCCCTCTACCCACAATTCGGTTATGTCCACTTGTCCAGACAACGCACGGTTTTTGAGGATTTTAGGACGAATCTTTTAAAGTTAATAATTTAGGTATAATGGAAATCTATGTTTTGGTTCTGCATGATAAGTTCTGAATCCGAGAAAAGTAATACTCTGAAGAGAAATGGATAAGTCATATATATATATAGGATTATGTATTGCGCATATTTTATTTTTTACCTAGCTTTAAACTACTATTGTTTTGAAGCTCAAGAAAAGATCCGATATTGCTGTATTAATCAAAGGTTTCATCTAGGTTTAGCCAAAAATTATACTGCTAGAATTCACTGTGTTCAAGAACAAAAGTTAGCTGGACAAAAACCAACAAGCGTACATGAATTTCATTCCAACGAAATAAAATTTTATAGTGTTACGTAAACTGATGACTAGAATGAGCATTTCGATCAAATGAATTAGACATCATTCAAAAAAGGTGCTGTTTTATAGAGTTTCTCGTTTTATTTAAGAATCAATTTATTGAACAGGTAGACACATCTATGTATTAATGTTATGGGTGTCAGTTTAATTTGAATTCATGCTTTAACTTGGTTGGCTTAAATTTGAATAAGAGGAGAAAATTCAGGCTGTAAAGGTGCCTTTTGAACAAATATGTTGATTTTAGACATATCTTTCTCTCGTTTGATTGACACTTTCAATATGCTATATATGATAGTACTTATATTAAGCGTATTATAATTATGCCGGTAATTACAATACGCAATATAAATGGAAATAAGTACTTCCAGATTTGTAAATAATGAACGTAGATACACTTAGATAAATCCATGCCTGGAAATGTGGTGTATAAATGGTCAGAGAAAAGAACTAATTAACAAGAAAAGGAAATATTTAGGAATATTTCACTCCCCACAAGATTTGCTTAGGGTGCTTATGAGATGACTATGATAGTTCAAAAGTGATATTGGAAAATGTGGAGAGTTCGCCAGACCGCCACCTATTTGATTAAATCACCTATTTAGATTCAAATCACTTGAAGGTACATCATTTTAAGTATAGATGTAGACACCCGGGGCTCGACAATAGTTATACCTCTTATGGTATTAAAACATATCCATTTAAGTCCAAAAGGAACTAATTTGAACCAAATCTATAATAAATTATTTACTAGTCCCAAGTAACATATCTTTTGCTATATTATAAGTAGAGGTAGACAAAAAAACCGATCAAATCACGAACTTACTCGAATTATGTATTAGGTTCAAACTGTCTTTTTAGATTAAAAAAAATTATAAATTAAACTAGGCCAAACCATCTTTTCAAGTTTGAAAATATTAAAAACCAAACTCTAATAAAAAAAAAAAAAGACAACGGAAATCTAAAAATGTATGACTAAAAAATAGTGGTTTATGTTACTTATTCAATTCTTCCTCTTATTTTTTTTTTTATCAAGTAACATACAATTTCTTTTATTATTTATTTTTACTTATTAACTAATATAAGAAATATAATTATCTTGAGAAATATAATAAAAAAAATTAAATATATCAAATGGGTATTAAAGATAATGAATGATATTGAAAAAATGATAATTAATTAAATTTTTTTAAGTTAAATATAATTTTTCATAACTTATTAACATATATATATGTATAAATTAATAACATGTGTAAAAACAGTTCAAACCATAAACTAAACTTGATCGAACCATTTTATTTAAGCTTGAAAAAATTATGAACTAAACTATATGATTAGGTTCAATTTTAAAAAAAAAAGAAGAACCATAATATATGGTTTCGTTCAGTTTAAAGGATAATTACAAGTAAAATGTACATACACTTGCTTATATTTATTGAAATGGATATTTTAAATTTATTTACTCTAAATTTACAAATTTCTTGTTAAGATTGTTTTAATTTTTAAAATATCTTATGATATTATTATTATAAGTAAGTAGAGGGAAGTGTAGCAGGTTGAGTAAAGAGGTAAAGCTTTGAATCATAAGTAGAGGGAAGTGTATAGGGTTAAATAAAAAGTGAAGTCTTTCTGATAAGTAGAGGGTAAAATAAAAGGTTAAGTAAAGTATGAAAGCAAGATCCATAAATAGAAGGTTAAATAGAAAGTCAAGTGGGTGGTATCAAATAGAATGTTTAGTCAACTTGTGATAAATGCTAATCGAATGATAATTGTGCTTTAATATCAGCACTAAGATCAAAGAAACTCGGTTTCAAATTGAAAAATTCACTTCAAGTAGTGTTTACTACACTTTTTGATTATACATGTTAGGTTACAAGTAAATAAATCTAAGTAATATTTGACTTGTAAATTTAATGTACTGCTTATGCTTGGCTAGAACCAAGGGACTATGAATATTAGTGATCTTGGTGTAACATCACAATGATCATTCGATGGCGCAATCCCTGTTTGGAGTTCATATCAAAATGATTTGTGTAGACTTAGATTTGACTTATGGACTCCAAGGTGTTGTGGAGTATCCAACACCACATACACACACACACATTATGAATGTAGGTTTCATGGTTTTGTGTTACCTTAATTATCAAGACGCCAAGACTACATTACGTATAACACTTAAATAAAATATAATTAACTAGATGATTGTGAGATGCATGTTGTGTATTTGCCTATGATCCTATATTTGCATAGCATGCATGTGTAACTATTGGTATTCATGTACTAGGAAGTAGCTCACCCCTCATAAGGCTTCTTTTTCAACTGCAAATACTCCAGATGACTTAGTAGTTTATGATAAAGTAAGTGTAGATCTTTACTAGGATTTGAGAGATGATATGGAGTTGTATAATACTATGATGATTAGTTCTTGTGAGAGATGGACAATGGTCAATGGATAGTGATATTTGCTATTACAGTTCACTTGTTCATTTATTGAAGATAGGCCTCTAGCTATTATAGTATTTTGTTATGTTGATTGTGCAAAGTTTGTCTCTATGTATTAGTTTCCATAAGAGTTAATAGACTCAAATTGGGCTTGTAATCTCAATAATGTTGGAGTTGTTTGTATCTTCATTTATGTTAGAATTGTAGAGTGAGACTCATATAAGCTACTCATGGTTATACACGGAGTTTTTTTCTAGTATTATCTTTATAAATATTACAGGTTTGAGGAAAAATTTAGTCAATTTTTATCCTTTATGTGTTATTATCCAATGATAACATATAGCAAGTCGTATGCATTCCAAGTTTTGAGGTATTAGATGTTGAACATGCAATTTTTGGTATTTGATTTTTTTTTTTTTTTAGGGTTGCATGGTTTAATTCAAAAATCATTTATTTGTTAAAGCTACTTTTAATTTTGGTTTTTTTTTTATTGTTTTGTGTAAAGACTTAAATTTTTAGTTAAATGTGGTTGATTAGTTTAGTAAGTAGTTATTTATATGTTAAAGGCATTTTACTATATTTGGGCAATCAAATTATTGTTTTCTCACAAAATGGTTCCAATTTTTTGGTGGCAATATGATCAAATTAATGGACCAAAAAATGAAGAAGGCTATTTAATATAAAATTAAAGGGGAATTCTATCATATAGTAATATAAAAATGAGTATACCATATAATCACTTTGCACTATTAACAGTCCATATTTTACTATGAATAGAAGTGTTTTACTATTTAAAATAATTTGTCGGCAGCTACATCAAGACTATCAATAGTTGTTTTATTATATTTAGGAAGGTAAAACTACAATAAAGGGAAATAACTATATGGTGCTATCACTTTTGAGTAACTACACCCTATAATTTCCTAAAATTAATTGAGTTTCAAAAATAATTATTTACTCATGTGAAGTTTTGGTTTTTTGGTAGATATATGTACAACAAAACCAAGGCAGCTAGAGAGGCCTTAGCTTCCTCAAGTTCAAGAAAAATTAATTTTAAAATTAAATAATATGTATTATATTTATATTTTTAAGTGCAAGTATTAATATGAATTAAATATGGTTAAATGGTCAAGTACTTGCTTTTATTAGCATAAGGTCATTATTATCAATTTCTATTAGAGCATATTTATCAATGGAATGCTTAGAGAGTTGCTTAGGGTGTCATATTATCATACTAAACAACTCTTTACTTTATCAATAGTTACTTCAATAAAGTTACTTAAAATTTTTTTAAAATTTTTATGGATCACTAAGGCTATTGTAATCTAATGGTATAGACATTGGTTTTCCAAATGAAATAGATTAGGTTTGAATCTCCCTCTCCCATTGTAATCACCAGAAAATATATATAAGTACCATTACTTGCCACATATTTCAAGGATCTTTAATAAACACTTTTAGTATTGTTTGAAAAGTAATAATAATTTTCTATTGTAATCTAATGGTATAGACATTGGTTTTCCAAATGAAATAGATTAGGTTTGATTCTCCCTCTCCCATTGTAATCATCAGAAAATATATATAAGTACCATTACTTGGCATTGTTTGAAAAGTAATAATAATTTCGAATTATTATTACTTTTCAAACAATACTGAAAGTGTTTATTAAAGATCCTTGAAGTATGTGCCAAGTAATGGTACTTACGAAAGTAGCTAGGTGAATTATTATTACTTTTCAAACAATACTAAAAGTGTTTATTAAAGATCCTTGAAGTATGTGCCAAGTAATGGTACTTACGAAAGTATCTAGGTGCTTCTAAGTGACTAGGGGTACTTGAGGTTAAGGATATTACTTGTATTTATCATTTTCTCCTAGTAAATGGTTTTCATTTTTTTCCCCCTCACAATAACTAATAAAATTAAACTTCGTTAATTAAAAAAGATTAAATAAATTATTATTAAATGTTATTCATTTGTTAGTAGTTTTTTACATGAGCAATGCTACGAGTGTTTCAATCTTATCACATAAAACATTAGCAAATACTAGCAATCTTATTACTTGATATAATAACATTTTCTTTCACAATTAATATTATAAAAATAAATGGATATTATTGAATAATTAATTATCTAATCACTATTGGTGGCATGGCCAATGAAATAATCTTGAGCATTAGTATAAAAAAGAATACTATTGTGTTGCCTTTTTTATTCTATTTATAATTTTTTATTTAAATACTTCTTGTGATTTGTTTTTATTAACACAAAACTTACATAAGTATTATTATTGATTTAATCTTTTATAAATAGTTACATTTGAATTAATATATATGCCCCAATAAAAAGTTAAAAAGTTTATTATTTAATCTTTTCAAAGTGCATCGAACACCTATAATCATTTTGGTAAAAAAGGTTCAAACTTTTTTTTTTCTATTCAATATTAAATTGTGTTGCAATTCACTTATTAACAAAATCTTTTATCTATATGAGATGCACTATAATTATAACAATAATAAGATTTTTTTTTTTTTTTACATAACTCTCGGTCTCTAGATGTATAATTGAATTAGTAGAAACAATTACTGATTCTCAATAGATACTTGATATTTTATTTAAAAAATATTTCGGTTGATATGTCAAATATTCAACTTGTAAGTGATGTTAGTCTTTCTAAATAGAAGCACATAGAATATTTCGAAATTAATCTAATCATATCATTGGTTTAAATCGTCTTTTTCTACTGACGTGAAGGGATTAGGTGGTTTAAGCCGTGTAAAACTCGATAGCTCCGACAATAAATAAAAGCAGACTCGATGGCCATGTGAAGAGAAGAATGAAGTAGCCAAAGCCCACAAGGCTAACGTAGCTTCTTAGGAAACAGGATGGCACACAGGTTCTCAACGTTAACCTTCCAGCAACATTAATACGGTCGCTTTATGTGGTTCTCCAACAGTCCTGTCCTGTCCTGTCCTTATAAATTTGATCGTTTTCAACGTACTTCGATATTCCATAATAACTATGGAACCATCGTGGTCGAATGTCCATTCACTCAATTCCCTTACTACTATCATTATTTCTTCTTCTTCTTCTTCTTCTTCTTCTTTTTGCGGTAATAACAAGACAAAAACAACTATAACGTGGAACAATGCTACTGGGACCACCATGACCCGGATGAGTCCAATAATAATGATACTCTCCCAACATGAATGAGTTTAATGGTGTTTATACAGAAACAGACCATTTACATTTATCCTTGTTTTCTTCTCTTGAACTCCTCCAAAAAATGGAGCTGGACCATGAATTGTGGTTAGAATTGTCCACATCATTCGAGCGCGTGACCTCTGGTTCCTTCATACTTCAAACTTGGCTCACCTTAAATCACGCTGGTCTAGGGACCCCCTATTAGAAGAAGTCACGTAGAAGTGCCACTATCAAATAGCCAGACCGCATTTACACCCACGGTACCAAAGTTTCCCCAAAGCACGTTTCTTGGTAGGAGTCTGCCCCATTGGGTCATCGTCGAGACAATCCAAGTTCTACTTAATGGGTCCTTTGCTTGCTCTATCTGTAATTTAGGCGAAAATGCAGCAACTATCGGGCATAATGGGGAAAAAAAAAATAAGTCCAGGAAAAGCAAGATTCTCATATAATATGGCTTCGCAAATCAGCAAAAACTAATTCGTACTTTCGCCTATAACTTTGAAAACATATGCAACACTCACCTGTGCTGAGAGAACAATGGAAGTTAAATTTAGGGATCTAGCATTACTTAAGTCCTAATAAATAATTACCACACCATTTCCCTAAGAGTTGGGGGAATTGCAAGTTGTCTCCCTAATCTTTGATCTAGATGTAGATATACCCTTAAATTTTCAAACATTACAAACTCAAGTTTTAATAAATTGGTAACATAAAGAACACTTGTTTCTTTAGTTCCAAAAAAAAAAACACTAAGTTTATAGTTTAGGAGTCATTAAAGTATAATTTGATAATTAAAAAAAGATAAATTCACACTAAAATTAAAGTTTAAAATGATTATTTACAATTTTTTGACATTATTTATCAATTTATTGAAGCTTAAAGGGATTGTTTATAAACTTTGAAAGTTCAAGGAGGTACATTTACATTTATGTCAAAATTTAAGAGGGTTTTTTGCATTTCCCCAACACCACCCGACAAACCCAAGGAGTTTAGACAAAGTTTTCCATGCCAGTTTTGGTTAGGACAATTGTCTCAACATTAAAAGACTGCCCACTCATTTGGCCTACCTAAAAATAAACTGCTAAGCAGCATAAAAGAGATGTAAGCAGACAAAATTTTCCCCCAAAAGCTAGCACCACTAGCATATCCAGGCTGCACAGACAATGGAAAATTTTACTTCCCATGTTCAGAGGCCAATAGTCAATTTGAGGAGAACAGAGATTACTTCCGCCAAACCAATAACAAAATTATGTATTAACCAGACAGCATCAGAATTATGCTTAGAACTAGATACGCCTGTTTAACTCAATAACCGATGCAATACAAACTCACAATCAATGAAGAATTAAATGAGCTATCCAGATGGGAATAGGAAAAGGAGACACCATAAAAAAGAAACTAAAAATAGGATAGGGCTTTGAGTCATGTCTAACGCGGCTACCCATGTTCTGTGAATAGAATATAGGTACAGACGAAGGATGTGATGCATGCGATAATCAATCACTGTCATTTTTTCTTCTTTTTTTTCTTTTTTTTTCTTTTTTTTTTTTGTTTTTTGGCTAACCTATCACTGTCATTTAGAGATTGATATCATTAAAGCCCATCAGCAGTAGGCATTCTATTCAAGTATATGGTGTGACCGTCCAATGATAACCATGTGAAGACCATGTTACTCTTGTCTTCACTATTTTAAAAAGACAAAACATAAGGCCACAAAACTTCATCCCATTATAGAACTAACTGATCCTCCGATTCAAACTAGCAATGATGAAGCTCTTTGCAAGAATCTTTTCCCTCAGATCACAATTAATGGCAGCTTATCTCAAATATGCTAAGCAGAGTGCTAATAATATCAGTTGATGGCGCATATGATATGATCATTAGCAAACATGTACATAAGCTAAAAGAGGTGGAAAAATATATCGAAGAAAAGGGAACAGGACTCCTTGACTTCCATTCAAAAAATAATTAATTATTAATATGACATCCTTCACAATGGAAAAGCTGACAGCTCCAAAAGTTCAATTACCAGGTTCAAGTCAACAAAAAACAGTGTTCAGGAAACATGAAAATAATATATGTTGATTACCTGCCTTGTGGTGAGCAATGTTGCAGTAAAATAATCAATCAATCACTTCTAATAAAACAAGCAGAAAGCAAGGAGCAATGGTCAAATATTTCCATATCCTAACCTCCCTTGGCTCCACCAAAAGATGAAGACAGAGACTATTGTAAATCTAAGTCGTATATCTCATGAGTAAATATACAAGATTAAGTCTATATTTAGTGTAGATATTTTATACATTCCTTATTTAAGAGGAAAATTCTCTTTAAAAGGATGTACAATGTAACATTACAATTAGTAAAAAATTATTATTTCCTTCCTCAAAATCTCTAATTTCTACGTAATATCAGAGCTACCTCTCTAATCCGAAGAATTTGAAGAAAAATTTTAGTGCAATTCCTAGTCATTGACAATTGGAAATGGTTAAGATAAATGAGATGGATCCAATTATGGTTGCACCACTGAATCTGGAAAATTCATCCATACCAATTACCATTCACAAGTTGAATGGTGTTAATTTTTTACATTGGTCACGATTAGTGACCTTGTATCGTCATGGAAGAGCACGAATAGGGAACTTAACCGGGCATATCAAGGTGCTAGAAGTTGAAAGTTACGAGTATCACAAGTGGGACTCCGAGAACTCGATGATAATTGCATGTAGGGATGCAACCAGATCGGGTTGTGATAAGGTATCCACCTTGACTGATCGATAAAAACCTTATAGGGTTAATGGTTAGGTTTTGGGATACAGAATAAAACCCGATAAAGTTTAAGATCGGATTATAAGATCTAGAAAAAACCCAACCCGTTTTTTTTTTGAAATAATAAATTAATATTATAATTTATAATTAGTATATTTTATTTTATTATTTTTATATTTTCAATCAGTATGTTCTTATATTTTTAATTTTTATATTTAATTTTTCCCTTCTTTTCATCACAAGTAAATTAATAATAATTAAAAAAATGACATATGAAAATAAATTAAAGTATAAAAAAAAAAATTATCGCCATTCAAGTTAGGTTCAAGTAGTGTCATTTGTTAATTGGGTCGGGTAAAAAAAAAAAAAAAACCATCAAGTCGAGGTGAGTTTTAGGCATATAAATCCTCTACCGAGTTGATTCGAGGTTTTAATGAACCCAGCCCATTTACATCCCTAATTGCATGGCTAATTAATTCCATGGAGACCAAGATTGGGCACACGTATCTTTTCCTATCGATGGCTAAGGAGGTATGGGATGTTGTAAAGGAAACTTTCTCCAACCTAAAAAACTCTACCCAAGTATTCAAACTCAAATCGAAGCTTAGGGATCAGAAAACAATTAAACATGACCGTGACCCAATACTATAGCATTCTACACAATCTTTGGCAAGAGATTGACCTATTCTATGATGCTGAGTGAAAGTGCACTGAAAATGCACTTCTATACAAGAAGATGCTGAATAAGGAAAGGTGATTCGATTTTTTGTATGGGCTAAACAAGGATCTAGATGAAGTGCATGGACGAATATTAGGAAAATTGCCTCTACCGTCCACTCAAGAAGCATTTGCTGAAGTTTGGCGGGAAGAAAGTCGCAAGCATGTCATGCTTGGCTCAACCCTAGGTCTCGATACTAATCATGCTGCTCTAGTAACACAATGGAATAACAATGCTGGTGAGAATCGCTCTAATCGACGAGGAAGAGTTGGTGTAAGCACTGCCATAAGAAGGGACATACTAAGGATACATGCTAGAAACTAAAGGGAAAACCAGCTGATTGGAAGCTAAGGAATGCATCAGGAACACGTAGATACACTGCTAGAAAGGTTTATTCGAATCCATTCACTCCCAAGCAAATAGAGCAGCTTCAATGTCTTCTAAGTCATGTTGAGAACTCCAGAAAACAACCTAGAACATCTGTGTATCGCATAGCCAGTCCAAGTAATTTGCCTACAACTATTACTGTTGATGCTTCTTCATTGATTGTTGACTCTGGAGCATCATATCACATGACTAGACAATCTCAACAGTTTACTACATATAGACCATGTCAAGGTAATTTTAAAATAAAAATAGCTAATGGTTCCATGTCTGCAGTTGCTAGGAAAGGTTCTGTTCATATTTTAGCCCATCTTACCTAACCTCTCGTGTAACCTTCCCTCTATAAGCAAACTTACTCATGATCAGAAGTGTATTGCAAAATTCTTACCACCTGGTTGTGGATTCCAGGAACTGCTCTCGAGGAGGATGAATGGGAGTGCAAAGGAATGTAGCGGCTGTACTACCTTGATGTTGAACTGCCCATCCAAGCTCAGGATAGGACCCTTTCTACTTTTGGTCGTAATGCCACCTCCAGTTGTGATGAAATTATGAGATGGTACTATAGATTATGTCATCCTAGTTTTCCCTATTTGAAGCATCCATTTTCTTTGTTGTTTAGAAATAAAATCTTAAGTTCATTTCATTGTGAAGTTTGCCAATTTGCAAAGCATACTCAAGCTATTTTTCAATCTTGCCCTTATAAAGAATCCTAAACCTTTCTCGTTGATTCATAGTGATATTTGGGGACCATCAAAGGTTCAAAATATATCAAATACTAGATGGTTCATCACCTTTATCAATGATCACACTAGAGTAAGCTAGGTATATCTTCTTAAAGAAAAATCTGATGCTACAAATATTTTCAAAAACTTCCATGCCATGATAAAAACCTAGTTTATTGCCAATCTCAAAGTTTTTCACATCGACAATGGTACAGAATACTTCAATACCATTCTAGGTGACTATCTAAAAACTCATGGGATTATTCATAAGAGCTCATATGTAGAAACACCTCAATAAAATGGAATTGCTTAAAGAAAAAACAAGCACTTGTTAGAAGTAGCTCGGGCTCTTATGTTTATGATAAGATCCTGTAATCAAGCAAGGATCCAACAAATTTTTATTAGCCAAAAGGACAAGTTTACAAGAACTCTGGTTTAGAGGACCAGACCCTCCAGCCTACGGCTCAAACTTCTAACTTTTCAAAAACTACTTCCAACAAAATGGCATTCTACCATTTATACTAAGTACCTATGGCTAACAAACTTGAGTTTCCTAACCACCTAGTGATTGGTAGTTAGTAACTTCTTCTAACTAATTACACAGTTAACAATTCAGTGCTAATCTGCCTTCCTAAACTTGCGCCTAACATAAACTTGAGTTATGTCGAGTCTATCAATACTCCCCCTCATCAGTTTCACCTTATCCTCAAGGTGAAATTCAGGGAATCTGCCAACAATATCCTCAAAAATTTCCCAAGTTGCTTCAGAAGTAGAGAAGCCCATCCACTGTATCAAAACTTCCAATCCTGGACCAGAGGAGAGATTGTGAATTGCAAGTAATGCAATCAGCTTCACCTGCATGCTGCCCGGTATCAGCAACTGGTCAGGCACTATTGTAGCAACATCATTTGAGCCCAGAACCCTTCGAAGTTGAGAGACGTGAAAGAGTGAATGTATCCGAGCTGTGGAAGGTAGTTATAGCTAATATGCCACTACCCCAATGCGCTTAAGGACCTCAAAAGGGCCAAAGTAACGAGATGTTAAATTCTCATTATTTCGTTTGCCCAACGAATGTTGTCGATAGGTTGCCAACTTGACAAAAACTTTATCTCCAATCTGAAACTCCACCTCTCTTCTTTTCCCATCCGCTATTAACTTCATCCTCTGTTGCACGAGCAAAAGATGATGACGTAACTCAGATAAGAAGTGGTCTCGTTCTTGTAGCAAGGTATCCATAGAATCAAAGGCAATAAAATGAACGTTTTAGCTGGTAAGCATAGGGGGATCTCGACCATATAAAACCTTGAACGGTGTAGTACCTAGAGTGGAGTGAAAAGAAGTATTATAGCAATACTCAACCCAACTCAACCAATGAATCCAACACTGAGGTTGCTGGCTAATAAAGCATCTTAAGTATGCTTCCAAACACCTGTTCACTACCTTGGTTTGGCCATCCATTTGGGGATGATATGCTGAACTATGCTTCAAAATGGTCCCCTGTAATCTGAACAATTCTTGCCAAAATTTACTGAGAAAAACCTTATCTCTATCCGACACAATAGAGTGTGGATAACCATGTAACCAAACCACTTCCTTAACAAAAATAAAGGCCACCAACTGAGCTGTGTAAGGATGCTTCAATGGAATAAAATGAGCATACTTACTAAGTCTGTCCACAACTACTAAAATAGTTGAAAACCCTTTTGATTTAGGCAGACCTTCAATGAAATCCACAACAATTTCCTCCCATACTCTCACTGGCACTGGTAAAGGTTGCAACAGACTAGCTGGAGAAAGTGAGAGATATTTATTTTGCTGACACGTAGGACACTCGGCTATAAACTTATACACATCCCGCTTTATCCCTTCCCAGTACAACTCACTTACTAACCTCTTATACATCTTTAGAGCTCCTCCGTGACCTGCCATATGACTTCGGTGACTATCAGCGAGCAACACTGGAATCAAAGAAGAAGTCCTCAGAATAACTAATCGATCCTTATAGAAAAGGCGATCCTGAACCACTGAATATGGAAAATGCACACCACCATTGACCAAAATGTCTTGCTTTAATTTAGATAGTTTAGGGTCAGCATCAATCTCTTCCAGTATTTTATCTATATCCACTAGTCGAACCATTGTCACGGACATCAACTCATTATTGCTGGAAATTCTGGACAATGCGTCTGCTACCTTGTTCTCTCTCCCAGCCTTATACTCAATACTGAAATCATAACCCAACAATTTAGACAACCATCATTGATAATCCGGATGAATCTCTCTTTGTTCCAACAAAAATTTGAGTGGTTGCTGATCTGTTCTGATAATAAATTGATGTCCCAGCAAATAGGAGTGCCATCTCTTTACTACCAAAACTATAGCCAACAATTCACGTTCATAGGTTGACTTATGACTCCTTGCTCCTGATTGAACTTGACTATAATAAGCGATTGGCTGATTATTTTGCATCAAAACAGCTCCTATGGCGTGGGATGAAGCATCAGTCTCTACTACAAATGGTTTGGAAAAATCAGGTAGTGCGAGAACTGGTGCCAACGTCATAGCTTGCTTGAGATGTTGAAATGCATCTTCACTGTCTTCGTTCCACTTGAAGCTCCCTTTCTTAAGCATCTAAGTCAATGGCCACGCGATTTCTCCATAATCTCTTACAAATTTCCTATAATAACCAATTAACCCCAGAAAGCTTCGCAATTCCTTAACATTTCTAAGGCTTGGCCAATTTAACATCACCTGAATTTTCTTCATATATGCTGCCATTCCTTCTCTTGAAATAATATGACCGAGATACTCAAGAGTCTCTTGTCCAAAAATACATTTCTTTGGATTCGCATATAACTGTTGAGAGAACAGAACACTCAATACCACTCTTAAATGTTCCACATGGTCATCAAGGCTTCCACTGTAGATTAGAATGTCATCAAAAAATACTAATACAAACTTCCGTAAGTAAGGTTTAAAGATATGATTCATAAGGGATTGAAAAGTGGATGGAGCATTAGTTAATCCGAAGGGCATTACAAGAAACTCATAATGTCTCTCATGAGTCCTAAATGTTGTCTTCACAACATCCTCTTTCTTCATTCGTATTTGATGATCTCCTGATTTGAAATCAATCTTCGAAAAAATTTTCGCCCCTTGTAATTCATCAAGCAACTCATCTATAATGGGAATCGGAAATTTATCCACAACTGTCACTTTATTTAAAGCCCTATGATAGAGATCGGGAGGCATCCAACACTCAGGACCTAGTCAAAGCTAATGACTCTTTACAAGGTATCGGGGGTCCTATGATACGATCATGGACCAAGCGAATGAAGGAGGCATTGCAAGGGTTGATTGTGAAACTTTAGGAGCAAGAGGTGATTTGACACAACTCTAACACAAGTCCTAAGCTCATGAACATCATATATCAAAGTGGGGATGAAGCGAAGGACATCGAAATTGCATTGACGACCACTAGCGAAGGAAAGGCCGCCAACCTATCACCTAGGCCGCCGGCCTAGAATTAGCCGGCCTTTAAAAGGCAAGGTACGCTAGCTATGAAGGCTGCCGGCCTTGGAATTTACACTACCGGCCTACTGGCTGGCCTAACCCATCCGTTGTTTTTTTTTTTTTTCAAAGCCGGCCCTGGATGTATTTAGGCCGCCAACTTTTAATTAATGACAAATATAAACTCCTTTGTAGGGCATTTGAAAGATCATTATCAGATTTATCATATTGTGAATGAGATTTTTGAAAGAGTTCTCTCTTCCTTTAGTTCTTGCGAATAGAACTAATCTTGATTTCTTCATCTTAAACGCTTGGGGAAATCGATCCGTGATAGCTTAGGTTCCATTCGGCGTGTTCAATTGGGGTCGGGTTACGTCTAATTCATTCAATTCAATTTCGATTCTAAAGTTTGAATCCTTATTGATCGTTGGGTCTTAGATCGATATCTATGGTTCGCGTAATTTGGTATCAGAGCCGAGGCTCATTGAATCGGGTAATTTCTATCCTTGTTCATATTTTATTTGTTCACTGATTGTGTGAATTTTCTGTCGTAGTCTATTAAAAAAAAAAATCGTTCATAGGAATTTGGCTCCTTAATCCCATTGTTTATTGCTGTCGTCGTTTGGTCACACAATTGCTTCTTGTGATTTCCCATTGTTCCAGATTCCATTGGCATATAATATATATATTTATACATTCCGCTGCCGATTTCATTAAAGGACTTAGAATCCTTTTTCATGGTCTCCTTCGGCCAATAGATCCACTTGCTCGTTGTTTATTCTAGTCGAGGAATATCACATTCCAAATAGCAATTCTTGGCGTGAAATAAAAAAAAAAAGGGGGGGGGGGGGGGGGGGGGGGGGTTGCTGAATGTTGATTGAATTCCCATTGATTTTTATTTCATTGGATAAACTGTCTGAGTTCATTGTTTTTCCTGTCAAGTCGTTCATATTCCATTCTGGTCATTGAGTTTGTCATCGTTATTCGTTGCTTAATTTTTTTTTTTTTTGAGTTGTCACATTGATTTATCCTAGTCATTTATTTGAAGAAATTTTGTTGAGTTTGTTCTAGAACAAGGACTTGTAAAGGAAAAATAGAGTGAGATTAATATCGTGAGAAGTCCCAAAATTTGTGTTACACATGAGTGAATTTTCATGAGTGTAAACACGTGAGGGAGTGAATTGTGAGGCCTTGATATATTTTTATTACTAACGTTCTTTATTGCAGCAAACATGTCTGGCCAAAGTTCACCCGAAAGGGAGAAGGGAGTAGGAGATAATAAGTTGATGTTTGATGCGTTGTTGAGTGAGATGAGAAAAATGATGAGGGCTGAGTTGGAGCTAGTCCAACAAAGGACAGATAGGATGGAGCAGAGTAGGGAGCCCACGGGTAGCACTACAGTGGGTCGAAGATTTGAGAGGCTTCCGAGGAGGGGAGTGAGAATGGAATTAGAAGAAGATATTGAAGTGGGAGAGTATAATTTTGTGATGGGGAGAGACAATACCCAAAGGAAAGATAATAATTTGGGTAGCATAAAGATGAAAATACTACCCTTTCAAGGGAAGAATGACCACGAATTATTCAAAGGATAAGAAGATTAAACTTGCAATAGTCGAATTCACTAACTATGCGAGTGTATGGTGGGATCAACTGGTTAGAAATAGACGACGACATGGGGAGAGAACTGTCAGCACATGGGATGAGATGAAAACAATCATGCAGAAGAGGTACATTCCTACTCATTATTTTAGGGATTTACATAGGAAACTGTAAAGCTTGACATAAGGGTCCAAAAGTGTGGAGGATTACTTCAAAGAAATAGAAGCTAAAGTAGAAGAGGATGATGAAGCTACAATGGCTAGGTTCATTACTGGCTTAAATAGGGAGATCGTTGATATCATTGATCTACAGCATTTTGTAGATATTGAGGAATTGTTGCATAAGGCGATCAAGTTTGAGAAGCAATTGAAGGCAAAGAGTACTTCAAGGTATAATCCAGCTTCAAGTTCTTCTAGGTATAATTCAACTTCTAGTTCATCATGGAAGTCAAATTGGAAGAATAATAAATCATCACCAAAAGCTAAGGAGGAAGAGAAGGCTAAGGCACCAGCATCTTATTCGAAAGGTAACACTGAAACCAAATCTACTTCTAGATTACGTGACATTACGTGTTTCAGGTGCTAGGGATATGGGCATATTGCATCGCAGTGTCCAAACACTAAGGCAATGATCCTTTTGGAGAGTGGTGATGTGGAGAGTGTGAGTTCAGGGGATGATGATGACATGCCCCCACTGGAAGATTATAGTGATGTGGATATGGAAGGTCCTGTAAAGGGAGAATTTCTTGTTACCAGGCGAATTCTCAATACTCAACCTAAGAATGAGGGTGATGAAGTGCAGCGAGAGCATATCTTCCATACTAGATGCCATGTGAATAACAAGGTGTGTAGTTTGATTATTGATAGCGGTAGCTATACAAATGTTGCTAGCACGTTATTGATTGATAAATTGAGCCTGAAAACTGTGAAGCATGAACAGCCTTATAAGCTGCAGTGGTTAAGTGAATGTGGGGAGGTTAAAGTGACCAAGAGGGTACTGGTTTCTTTCTCTATAGGGAAATACCGTGATGAGGTATTGTGTGATGTGGTACCTATGCAGGCTTGCCACATATTATTGGGACAACCTTGGCAATTTGATAAAAAGGTCACCCATGATGGGTATCATAATAAGTATTCCTTTATTCTGAACAAAAGACAAGTGGTCTTGACACCCCTTAATCCTTGGGAGGCTAGTGAGGATCAGTTGAGGATTGCTAGAGAGTTTAGAGAGAGAGGGAAACACAAGATTGAACAAGAAACGAAGAGCGAGATTGTGAAAGCGAGTGGTAAAAATACACTTGTGAGCCATGAGAGAAAAGAATTAGAGGGAAACACAAGTGAAATTGGCGAGGCAAGTGAGATTGAAGGTGCCTTGAAGGCAAAACGGCACTTACTTGTACTGATGTACAAGGATATTTATTTTTCCACTGACCATCTTAACCTTTATTTGCCTGCAGTTGTTGTTTCTCTTTTGTAGGAGTTTGCTGACTTGTTCCCTGAGGAGATACCTAGTGGATTACCTCCGTTGAGAGGTGTTGAGCATCAAATCGACTTCATTCCAGGTGCCTCAATTCCAAATAGACCAACCTATAGAGCAAATCCAGATGAGACAAAGGAGATTCAGAGGTAAGTGGATGAACTGGTAGAAAGGGGTTTTTTGAAAGAGAGCCTTAACCCATGTTCGGTTCCTGTTATTCTAGTTCCAAAGAAGGATGGATCATAGCGCATGTGTGTGGATTGTCGAGCCATCAACAAAATCACAGTTAAGTACCGGCATCCCATACCTAAGCTTGATGATATGTTAGATGAACTGCATGGTGCGTGTTTATTTTCAAAGGTTGATTTAAAGAATGGTTATTACCAAATACGCATGAGAGAAGGAGATGAATGGAAAACTGCTTTTAAAACCAAATATGGTCTCTATGAGTGGTTGGTAATGCATTTCGGTTTAACAAATACACCAAGTACGTTTATGAGATTAATGAAGCATGTTCTTCGTACTTTCATAGGAAAATTTGTTGCAATCTATTTTGATGACATTTTAGTCTACAGTAAAAGTCTAGAAGAACATGTTCAGCATTTGCAAATGGTTTTCACTGTTTTGAGAGAAAATAAGTTATTTGCAAATTTAAAGAAATGTACCTTTTGCATGGAGTCTATAGTGTTTTTAGGTTTTATTGTAGGTGTACAGGGGATTTCTGTTGATAAGGAGAAGGTAAAAGCGATCAAGGAATGGCCAACACCTAATAATGCTAATGAGGTAAGAAGCTTTCATGGCTTAGCAAGCTTTTATAGGAGATTTGTGAGGGATTTTAGTTCTATAGCTACTCCTTTAAATGACCTTGTTAAAAAGAATGCTGAGTTTAGGTGGACTGAAATACATGAGAAAACTTTCAATACTTTGAAAGAAAAGCCGACCAATGCACCTTTGCTTGTTCTACCTAATTTTGAAAAATTCTTTGAAATTAAATGTGATGCTTCTGGGAAAGATATTGGTGGTGTTTTGATGCAGGATTCCAAGCCAATTTCTTACTTTAGTGAAAAGCTTAATGGGGCGGCATTGAATTATCCTACCTATGATAAGGAGCTATATGCATTAGTGAGGACTTTACAAACTTGGCAGCACTATCTATGGCCCAAAGAGTTCATTATCCACTCAGATCATGAAATCTTGAAGTTCTTGAAGACTCAGGGTAAATTGAACAAAAGGCATGCTAGGTGGCTGGAATTTATTGAAACTTTTCCTCATGTTATCAAATACAAGCAAAGGAAAGAAAATGTAGTGGCTGATGCACTATCCAGGAGGTACTTACTTCTGACCTCTTTACAAACAAAATTGCTTGGATTTGAGTTCATCAATGATTTGTATGAGAATGATGCTGATTTTGGTCTAGTGTGGAGTACTGTTTCTGAGCATGCATATGCTGATTTTTATAAGCATGAGGGTTTCTGTTTAAGAAAGACAAACTTTGTGTTCCTAAATGTCCCTTGTGTGAATTGCTTGTTAGAGAAACACATGGAGGTGGACTAATGGGGCACTTTGGCATATAGAAAACTTTGAACATTTTGCATGAGCATTTTTACTGGCCTAGGATGAAACATGATGTGCAAGCTGTGTGTGAAAAATGCATTGTGTGTAAATAGGCTAAATCCAAAGTAATGCCACAAGGAGAATATATCCCATTACCTGTACCTCATCAGCCTTAGACTGACATTTCTATGAACTTTGTTCTAGGTTTGCCACGATCTAGTAATGGCAAGGATAGCATATTTGTTGTTGTTGATAGGTTTAGCAAAATGGCTCACTTTATTGCCTGTTCTAAAACTAATGATGCAACACATATTGCTGATTTATTCTTTAAAGAAATTGTGTGTTTACATGTCCTGCCAAGGTCCATAGTAAGTGATGGGTATCGAATCCAACAAAAATAAAACCTACTCCTAGACAATTATATGATTTGCATATAGTGGTGAGTAGGGTCGAATCCACAGAGATTGGTTAAACTTATTTCTATTCAAGGATAATAATAGGGAAAAAGGAAAATGGGGGGTTTTGTTTGTGGATCAAAATAAAGTAAAACAAGGTAAGAAAATCGGATATTAATAAAAGCCTAGCTAAAGGAATCAAGATAGTTTAATTCTAGGAATTGATCATCGATGCAAATATTTTCTATTCTTAATTCTAGATAAACTGGTTATGGTTATTAACAAGCTCTAACAACCTATCTCTCCTTACTTCCTCGATAACCTTAGACAAGCGCTTTGAATTATTTCTCTTATTGATTAAACAACCCTAGACAAGCGCTTAGGATTTAATCTATCAATAGCATTAAAATCTAGAGAGACCACCAATTCATGCCAGTAGATTATAAGATAACCTATTTAAACATGATCATACACCTCCATAACATGAATTCGATCATCTCTTTTATAACCAAACATGTTATTGCGTCACTAAGACTAGAACAATCAAACAATTACGGATTTGACGTGCTAGTTGACAATATATTAACTTGCTAATTGAGTAGAATAACTCTATTTATACCAATCAACAAAGATAATAATGACAAAACAATCAGAAGATATATGAATACCCGAAAGCAAAGAATAGAATAACTACAAGTCAATTAGACCTCACAATTCGTGGAGAATTAAACATCTATGACTCTTTGGCTAGAAAAGTAGCTTAGCTACTCATGTTCATCAATAAAACGAAAAATAAAAATAAAAACATAATGAACCCGGTTGCCTACTCTGCCTCCTCGTTTCCTTCTTGTCTCCAAGGTGATTCCAGATTTCAAAGATTCAAAAGTTCAAAAGTTGTCCTAACCCTCTAAGGTTGGTTCTATTTATATTGTTAGGGAGATGGCATGTGATCTTTTGCTAGCAAGATACGAAAATATCTTTCCTTTTCCAAGTAGATTTCGAGAAGTAAATGTTCGTCCGCCTGACACGCCCTAACACACGGCCGTGGGTCAAGCCATGCCATCCTCTATGCATATTTCATGTATCATCTTCCGTGTCCAGTGTGTACCACGGCTCCACCCACGGCTAGATTTCCAACCGTGCCTTATTCTGTGCATAATCAACAAGTCTTCATCCGTGCCCAGTGTGTACCATGGTTAAACCCACGGCCAGATTTCAAGCCGTGCCATCCTCTGGTTGATGTTCCACAATTTCTTCTCCTTGGCACGTCTAGCTTCCACCACGGCTCCAAGCACGGTTTCTCCCACGGCTTCCACCACAACCGTGCCTTAAGCCGTGTCTCTCTCTGTTGAGAGTTCTCATTTTCGCCTTCTTGTCCAGTGTGTAACACGGTTTGAACCTTGGCCGTGCCTCAAACCGTGCTTCCTCCGGTGGTGTAATTCCTTATCTTGATCCAAGTTGTAGATGACTTCTCTAAAATACTTGAATTAGCATCCTTGACTCCATTTAACCTGATTTATCACGATGATAGAATTAAAGTACCATTTCCTTATGATTTCTATAAAATCAATAATAATTTAACACAATTTATACTATAAAGATTGAGTATAAAATGGCTCTATCAAATTCCCCCACACTGAAACTCTTGCTTGTCCTCAAGCAATTGCATCAAGTCAATTGAGAAATCTGTCATAGATTATACAAACTTTCTTTTTATCATTCCAAGCATCTATTCATTTGTAATTCATGACTTGTAGTTTTAATGTCTACTACTTCAACCAAAGTGGTTTCCTGTGATCAAATTACTATGGACAAAATTCAATAGCTAATCTAAACAAAACAAACTTTAATCCTCATGTTTAGCAAAAAAAATTTTATTCCAAAAGTAAATACTTAATCCACTAAGAAAAAACACCCAATTAAACTTCATTGGACATTAGCAAACATATAATCCTTGCAACATAAAGTAAAAGCATATAGTATCAACTCTTTCCATAGATTTTCTCCCTTTTCTAGTCTTGTTTTATTCAATGAATGTTCACATTCATGTTCTTTTGATTTATTCAAGCATCTATTTTGACGGGTTTTTGCCCGCTTCTTTTCATGAACTTTTGCCTTTTTCGCCCTTATCATTATAGTGAGTTCATTGAGTCGGCAACATCCCAAGCTCATCACTCAAGTGACCGGGTTTTGAGATACCCCTACGGACTCTTCCTCACTCTAACATTCAAGTTTGAATACTCTTAACTCAATTAGTTGAATCATTGGAGTAATGGCTACGCTTGATTCTTTTTTTTTTCTTTTTTTTTCACTAAGTGTTATGATTGCTTTACAAACAACTTTAAAGAGTATACAGTAGCTAATATAACCTAGAAGTAAACTTGTTTATTTTTCACTTAGGGACTCGACTTACTCTTAGACTTCCAATTCTAAAGTTAAATACAAGGTAAATTTGTTTCTTAAAGATTTCACTACTTAATTTTAACCATGTATTCTAATCACAGCAGTGGGTGAGTAAAACATTTGAACAAGTCAATTTCACATTTTGTAGATGCTTATTACAACATTTAGTACAATCTCTAGATTTCATGATAATTTTGAAAAAAATTGGCTTAAAATTGCTTAAGGACAAACATTCAGAGTATAAGTTAGTTCTTTATTCTCTAATTTGGCTTAAAATTGCTTAAGGACAAACATTCAGAGTATAAGTTAGTTCTCTATTCTCTATATTTTATTATCCTCTCCCCCACACTTAGCTTGAACAGTGTCCTCACTGTTCCTAATTTAGCACAATTGAAAAGGAATTAACAACTCAAGGAACATTAGATAATAAGAGAAAGGAAATACTAGTACTTCCCTAGTATTGGAGTTTTCCCCTTAAGCTCTGGAAAGTGTCATCTGATTATGTGTATCCTTGCTACAGCTGATCCAAAGAGTTCAAAACTACACTAAAATCAAAACAAACTAAAATAAAACAAAACAAAACTAAAACAAACCAAAACTAATGCAAAACAAAACTTTTTTTTTTTTTTTACATGGGTTACCTCCCATGAAGCGCCTTTCTTTAACGTCTTTGGCTAGACGTTCCTGGCTAAATATTCGGATAAGGATTTTGATTCCAGCCTTGGTGCCTGTGGTGATGGGTTAATAACATCCGTAACAAAAACAGGAGAGATATCGTTAGGATGTTTCATGGCATCATAAATGTTAAATTTAATCACTTCACCATCAAATTCCATAGTGAGGGTGCCATCATTTACATCGATTTTCGTTTTAGAAGTCTTAAGGAATGGTCGCCCTAATAATATCAGTGATGAAGTATGAGAATCACTATCGTCCATGTCAAGCACATAAAAATCAGCAGGAAAAACCAACCCATTGACTTGGACTAAAACATCCTCTAGAACTCCCTCAGGATAATCATTGAACCTATCAGCAAGTTGAACAATAATACCCGTTTCCTTTAAAGGACCAACATTTAAACATTGATAAACAGACAAAGGCATGACATTGATAGAAGCTCCTAGATCACACATGGCTTTAACGATTCCAAGATTACCTATTTTGCAAGGAATGGTGAACATACCTAGATCCTTACATTTGGGAGGAAGCTTCTTCTGAATAATAGCTGAAACATTTTCACTCACACTAATCTTTTCATTACCTTTCAGCTTTCTTTTGTTAGTACACAAGTCTTTGAGAAATCTAGCATAGCGCGGTATTTGCTTAATTGCATCAAGCAAAGGAATATTTACCTCGACTTTGCGAAAAGTTTCCAGAATCTCTTTTTCTTCCGCTTCATTCTTGGATTTCGCTAATCTGGAGGGGAAAGGAGGTAGTATCAATGTGACCTTCGATGGCTCAACTAGAGACTTGCTAATCCGGTCGCCCTGCTGGCTCGGAGTCGAAATCTCTTTCTTGGTCTCTTCCTCAAGATTAGACGGATGTCCTTTCTTATTTGATCCCTGCAATTCTGTTCCACTTCTCAAGGTAATTGCATTAACGCTTTGCTTCGGGTTTGTAATAGTTTGAGAAGGTAACTTACCTTGAGTTTCTAACTTGTTTACGACTGAAGCAAGTTGGCTTACCTGATTCTCCAAGTTTTGAATGCTTTGCTTTGTTTCCTCCTGAAATTGTTTGGTATTCACAGCTAGAGACTTAACAATATCCTCAAGGGGCATACCTGAAGTGGAAGGAGCTTGGGGTACGTGGTGTGATGGCTTAGGCTGGAATTGTTGGACATGTTGAGGGTTATTGCCATATCGAAAGTTAGGATGATCCCTCCATCCAGGATTGTAAGTATTCGAGTAGGGGTTATACTTCCTTTGTGGCTGTCCTGGGAATCCTCCTACAGCATTGGCGTGTTCATGATTGTCATCTTGCAATGTGGGGCACATGTCAGTCGGATGACTAGGAGCAGCACAAATTCCACAAGCTTTCACCTGTTGGGTATTTCCAAGAGCTAGCTGCTGCACAAGGGAGGTAAGATTAAAAATTTGATGTTCAAGATTAGACACATTTACCTCATTTACCTTCCTTGAAGACGTATCATGCCTATACCCAAATTGTTGCGAATTGGCAGCCATAATAGAGATCAATTCCCTAGCTTGACCAGGGGTTTTGTTTACTATGGCGCCTCCACTTGCAGCATCCATCATCTTCCTCTCCATCGGAAGTAGGCCTTCGTAAAAATATTAGATGAGGAGTTGTTCAGATATCCCATGTTGTGGGCAGCTTGCACACAGTTGCTTGAACCTCTCCCAATACTCATGAAGAGTCTCGATGTCCTATTGTTTTATACCACAAATTTCTCTTCTTATACCAGCGGCTCTGGATGCGGGGAAGAATTTGTCCAAGAAGAGTCTGACCATATCTGTCCAAGTGGTTATCGAACCTGGAGGCAAATAAAACAACCAATCTTTAGCTTTAGTACTTAAAGAAAATGGAAAAGCACATAGCTTGATTTGATCGTCGATTATTCCTTACGGCCTCATACTAGAACACACTATATGAAACTCTTTCAAATGCTTGTGAGGATCTTCATTCTCAAGACCATGAAATGTAGGTAGCAGATGTATCAACCCAGATTTCAATTCGAATTCCACAGCTAGTTCGGGATAGTGAATACAAAGTGGTTGTTGATTCACATCCGGTGCAGCCAACTCCCTTAAGGTTCTCTCGAGATTTGCCATGTCGTCCTCTTTTTCAGAATCAAGGGATGAATCAGACAAGTCCAATACTAAGTTCGGTCCGAGGGATGATCTAGCTTCTTGTCGCAGCCTCTTTAGAGTCTTCTCAATCTCCGGATTATAAGTTAGTTCACCTGTCTGAGAAGAACGAGTTATACAAGAATAGAAATAAATTTGACACAAATCCCCGGCAACGGCGCCAAAATTTGATGGGTGTCGAATCCAACAAAAATAAAACCTACTCCTAGACAATTATATGATTTGCATATAGTGGTGAGTAGGGTCGAATCCACAGAGATTGGTTAAACTTATTTCTATTCAAGGATAATAATAGGGAAAAAGGAAAATGGGGGGTTTTGTTTGTGGATCAAAATAAAGTAAAACAAGATAAGAAAATCGGATATTAATAAAAGCCTAGCCAAAAGAATCAAGATAGTTTAATTCTAGGAATTGATCATCGATGCAAATGTTTTCTATTCTTAGTTCTAGATAAACTGGTTATGGTTATTAACAAGCTCTAACAACCTATCTCTCCTTACTTCCTCGATAACCTCAGACAAGCGCTTTGAATTATTTCTCTTATTGATTAAACAACCCTAGACAAGCGCTTAGGATTTAATCTATCAATAGCATTAAAATCTAGAGAGACCACCAATTCATGCCAGTAGATTATAAGATAACCTATTTAAACATGATCATACACCTCCATAACATGAATTCGATCATCTCTTTTATAACCAAACATGTTATTGCGTCACTAAGACTAGAACAATCAAACAATTACGGATTTGACATGCTAGTTGACAATATATTAACTTGCTAATTGAGTAGAAGAGCTCTATTCATACCAATCAACAAAGATAATAATGACAAAACGATCATAAGATATATGAATACCCGAAAGCAAAGAATAGAATAACTACAAGTCAATTAGACCTCACAATTCGTGGAGAATTAAACATCTGTGACCCTTTGGCTAAAAAAGTAGCTTAGCTACTCATGCTCATCAATAAAACGAAAAATAAAAATAAAAACATAATGAACCCGGTTGCCTGCTCTGCCTCCTCGTTTCCTTCTTGTCTCCAAGGTGATTCCAGATTTCAAAGATTCAAAAGTTCAAAAGTTGTCCTAACCCTCTAGGGTTGGTTCTATTTATATTGTTAGGGAGATGGCATGCGATCTTTTGCTAGCAAGATACGAAAATATCTTTCCTTTTCCAAGTAGATTTCGAGAAGTAAATGTTCGTCCGCCTGACACGCCCTAACACACGGCCGTGGGTCAAGCCGTGCCATCCTCTGTGCATATTTCATGTATCATCTTCCGTGTTCAGTGTGTACCACGGCTCCACCCACGACTAGATTTCCAACCGTGCCTTATTCTGTGCATAATCAACAAGTCTTCATCCGTGCCCAGTGTGTACCACGGTTAAACCCACGGCCAGATTTCAAGCCGTGCCATCCTCTGGTTGATGTTCCACAATTTCTTCTCCTTGGCACGTCTAACTTCCACCACGGCTCCAAGCATGGTTTCTCCCACGGCTTTCACCACGGCCGTGCCTTAAGCCGTGTCTCTCTCTGTTGAGAGTCCTCATTTTCGCCTTCTTGTCCAGTGTGTAACACGGTTTGAACCTTGGCTGTGGCTCAAACCGTGCTTCCTCCGGTGGTGTAATTTCTTGTCTTGATCCAAGTTGTAGATGACTTCTCTAAAATACTTGAATTAGCATCCTTGACTCTATTTAACCTGATTTATCACGATGATAGAATTAAAGTACCATTTCCTTATGATTTCTATAAAATCAATAATAATTTAACACAATTTATACTATAAAGATTGAGTATAAAATGGCTCTATCAGTAAGTGATAGGGATGTTAAGTTTCTTAGCCATTTCTGGCGCACTTTGTGGAACCAATTAGGAACTAAATTGTTATTTTCTACTGTTGCACATCCTCAAACGAATGGTCAAATAAAAGTAGTTAATAAGACCTTTTCACAATTGTTGCGTGCTATTTTGAAAAAGAACTTAAAACAATGGGAAAATTGTCTGCTTCATGTTGAATTCGCATACAATAGAGCTATGCATTCTACTACATCATACTCACCATTTGAGATTGTGTATGGATTTAATCCTTTGACTCCCTTGGATATTTTACCCTTGCCTCCTAACGAATTTGTTGATGTTGATGGAAAGAGAAAAGCAGAGTTAGTCAGGGAATTACATGCCAAAGCCCAAGCTAACATTGAGAAGAAGAATGAGCACTATGCTCGATAAGTAAACAAGGGTCGTGTCAAGCTTACCTTTCAACCTGGAGACTGGGTTTGGTTACATTTGAGAAAAGAAAGGTTTGCTACACAGCGGAAGTCCAAATTGCATCCTAGGGGAGATGGACCTTTTCAAGTATTGGAGCGCGTCAACGACAATGCTTACAAACTCAATTTGCCAAGTCAATACGGTAATGTAAGCGCTACTTTTAATGTTTCTAATCTTTCGTTATATGATGCAGGTGATTCAAGGACGAATCCTTTCAAGAAAGGGGGGAATGATAGAGATCGGGAAGCATCCAACACTCAGGAGCTAGTCAAAGCTAATGACCCTTTACAAGGTATCGGGGGTCCTATGACACGATCACGGACCAAGCGAATGAAGGAGGCATTGCAAGGGTTGATTGTGGAACTTCAGGAGCAAGAGGTGATTCGACACAACTCTAACACAAGTCCTAAGCTCATGAACATCATATATCAAAGTGGGGACGAAGCGGAGGACATCGGAATTGCATTGACAACCACCAGCGAAGGAAAGGCCGCCAACCTATCACCTAGGCCACCGGCCTTTAAAAGGCAAGGTACACCGGCTATGAAGGCTGTCGGCCTTGGAATTTACACCGCCGGCCTACTGGCCAGCCTAACCCATCCGTTGTTTTTTTTTTTTATTTCAAAGCCGGCCCTAGATGTATTTAGGCCGCCAGCTTTTAATTAATGACGAATATAAACTCCTTTGTACGGCATTTCAAATATCATTTATCAGATTTATCATATTGTGAATGAGATTTTTGAGAGAGTTCTCTCTTCCTTTAGTTCTTGCGAATAGAACTAATCTTGATTTCTTCATCTTAAACGCTTGGGAAAATCGATCCGTGATAGCTTAAGTTCCAATCGGCATGCTCGATTGGGGTCGGGTTACATTTAATTCATTCGATTCAATTTCGATTCTAGGGTTTGAATCCTTATTGATCGTTGGGTCTTAAATCGATATCTAGGGTTCGCGTCACCCTATAATCCACACAAAAACGCCACCCTCCATCTTTCTTCTTCACCAATAATACCCGGCTTGCAAAAGGACTGACACTCGGCTGGATAATACCCGAATCCATCATCTCCCTCACTAATTTTTCTATCTCATTTTTCTGAAACTGTGAGTACTTGTAAAGCCTTACTGACACTGCATTAACTCCCTCCTTCAATACGATAGAATGATCTTTAAATCGCTCCGGAGGTAATCGGTGTGGCATGTTGAATATTGCCTCAAAGTCCTCTAACATAGATTGAATTTCCCTTGGAATTAGATACTAATCCTTCGACTCCTCAACTCCCATCACTCCTAACTGTAGCAAGTATACTACGTCATCTTCCTCTACTGACCGCATCAAACTCTTCATGCTCACAGGGGTCTTCAAAAGAGTATAATCTCCTTTAATGATGAAACTCTGTTCCCCTTGTGAAAATTCCATTGTCATCTTACTCCAATCATTCACCACCTTTCCCAAAGTCTGCAACCACTTGATTCCGAGAATGATATCACAACTACCCAACCTCATAGGCAGATATTCTTTGTCTATCCTTACTCCTTGCACTAACAGTATTACACCCTTACAAACCCCTTCTCCTTTAATTTTCAACCCATTACCCATTACTACCACATACTTCTCAGTTCTATCCATCCTACAATCCAATAACTTCAACAACTCGCAAGAAATGAAATTATGTGTAGCACCACTATCAATTAACACAATTACTTCTCTACCTTCTACCATTCCTCTTACCTTCATTGTTCTGGGGAAAGTGAATCCCATAACCGATCTTGCTGCCAACTCTATGGTTTGAAGAGTTTCCTCCACCTTTTCCTTACTATTTACTTCACCAAACTCTTCTTCATTATCTATTGCAGCCAATACTTGTAATTCCATTCTTTTACATCTATGCTCGGGACTAAACTTCTCATCACATCTAAAGCAAAGGCCTTTTGCTTTCTTGTCTTGTAACTCCCCTAAGGTTAGCCTTCTAAATCCTCCCATATTTTGACTCCTATTCCCTTCTACTATCTTATTATTTGATGACATATTAAATCGGTTTTCACTACTTCCCAAATCTTCCTTCTTTCTTCCAACTCCTACCGATTCCAATTTTAGTCCCATATTTCCCACTCTACTCCCTATCCCACTCCGACTCCATCTACCTACCCCCATCCTCCTTACTTAACTTCTCTTCTATTTTTTGGGCTAACTCCATCATTTCTCCTAAACTCCTAGGCTTCAGAATTTGTATCTCTAACCTTATTTCATCTACCAATCCATTCATAAAAGTGCTTTCAAGCATGGAACCAGGCAACTCGGGAAGTGGTGCAGCCAACTCAAGAAACCTATTGATATACTCCGCTACCGTGCCATTTTGCTTAACCGCTAATAACCTTTGACATTGCATTCCTTCATAAGCAGGACGAAATTTTTGTATTAACAACTTTTTGCACTCTTGCCAGTCTACAATTGGCCTTCGCCCTTCCATCCAACGGAACCAAGTCAGTGCATCTTTCTCCAAACTCATCCCAACCAACTCCATCTTTTCCATCTCCGAAAATCTTCCTACTGAAAAGAATCATTCTACTCGATAAATCCAACCATCCGGATCCTCTCCCCCAAACACAGGCATCTCAATCCTTCTTGTCCGACAGTCTCTTCTGGTTTCTCCATGACGCCTCAACCCCATAGGTTGATCAATGCGGCATCTCGAATAGTTCCGCATGTCATTGCTTTCATATTGTTCATCTAACTCAATCGGATCTTTCCCTAACTCTTTTCTGTGATGAGGTTCCGATCGAATTTCTTCCGTTCTATTCGTCACAAGACCTTCCACGCCATCATTTTTTTTTTCCACGACTGTAACACTGTCAACAACATACTCTGCATCTCCGACTTCATATGGTCACACATCTCCTGGTTTGAGCATTCAAGTTGTCTTTGAAAATCTTGATGGACTTGACTAATTGCTCTCTAGATCTCCTCCTTATCATTTCTCCTTTCTTCACGGAAAAATTCCAGATCCCTCTCTATTCTTTCTATCCGGTTATCAGCCTTCTTAGCAGCCATTTCCCAAATTCAACGACTCTGATACCAATTGATAGGATCCCGTAATCAAGCAAGGATCCAAAGAATTTTTATTAGCCAAAAGGATAAGTTTACAAGAACTCTGGTTTAGAGGACCAAACCCTCCAGCCTACGGCTTAAACTTCTAACTTTTCAAAAACTACTTCCAACAGAATGGCATTCTACCATTTATACTAAGTACCTATGGCTAACAAACTTGGGTTTCCTAACCACCTAGTGGTTGGTAGTTAGTAACTTCTTCTAACTAATTACACAATTAACAATTCAATGCTAATATGCCCTCCTAAACTTGCGCCTAACATAAACTTGAGCTATGTCGGGTCTATCAGTTTACCACCTATGTTCCAAAGCAATTATGGGGCGAAGCTATATTAACTGCAGCTTATATGATAAATTGAATGCCATCTCATGTCCTACAATATCAAAGTCCCTTATCTATTCTTTTGAATACTTATCCTCAAACTCACTTACTCTCTAATCTTCCTCTAAAGACATTCAGGTGTATCTCTTTTGTTTACATTTCAAGCACAACTTGAAATAAGCTTGAACTGAGAGCCCATAAGTGTGTTTTCCTAGGATATTCATCTACACAAAAGGGATATAAATGTTATAGTCCTCAAATCAGGCATATGTATATGTCTATAGATATGACCTTTCATGAGTCTCAATCTTTTATTCAAACAATTCAAGTCCGAGAAACACAACGTTAGAAATTGTTTTTTGGGAAACTTGTTTGCCCACTCTCATCCCAAAAAATTCACCTATAGTGCCACTCATAACCATGGAGTTAGACAAAGGTAAAGAGCAATCAAACACACAACTAGAACAAAGGACATGCATAGAACAACCAAGCTTACAACCAGAACAAAAGACATGTGGAGACAATAAGCTAAGAGACCATACACGATGTCGAAGCAATAAGGTACAGCCCTCTACAAAATCTCCACTCCAAGAACCCAAACCAAGGGTAGGCAACCAGGTAAGTGAGCCATTAACTACTTTGGAATGTGTTGATATTTCCCATGATCACGATAGCAATGTAATGTCAAAACAAAATCTCCCAATTGCAAAAAGAAAGAGAATAAGAAGCTTTACATTACATCCAATCTCCAAATTCCTAGGCATTGGTAAATTAACTCCGAAGTATAGAGCTTTTGCAACTAAACTTGATGAGATAGCTATACCACGAGACATTGAGGAGGCACTTAGACATTCAAAATGGAAAGTGGCAGTCAAAGAAGAGATGATGGCATTGGACAAAAATAAAACTTGGGAAATAGTCACTCATCTGAAGAACAAGCACATTATAGGATGCAAATGGGTCTTTAACCTAAAATATAAGGCTGATGGAATTGTAGAGAGGTACAAAGCAAGATTAGTTACAAAGGGGTTTACTCAAACATATGGAGTAGACTATGTGTAAACATTTGCGCTAGTGGCTAAACTCAATACAGTCAAAGTTGTATTATCATTGGCTGCCAATCTTGATTGGCCCTTACAATAGCTAGAAATCAAGAAAGCATTCTTGAATGGAAATTTGGAAGAAGAGGTGTTTATGAGAATTCCACCAGGTTTCGAAGACAAATATGGAAGAGGAAATGTGTGTTACTTGAAGAAGTCACTATATGGGCTAAAGCAATCTCCACAAACTTGGTTCGAACGCTTTAACCAAGTAGTTAAAAGGCGTGGCTATATGCAAGGACAAGTTGATCATACGTTGTTCTTTAAACACTTAGACAATGATAAAGTAGCCATTGTAATTGTCTATGTTGATGACATAAACCTAAGTAATGATCTTGAAGAACTAGAGGAACTTAAGAAGTTCTTAGCTAAGAATTCGCAGTAAAAGATCTTGGTCAGCTATGTTATTTTCTAGGAATGGAAATTGCAAGTAAAGAAGGAATCTCTCTGTCAAGAAGGAAGTATGTAATAGATTTGTTGAAAGAAACTGGAATGCTAGGCTGTAAACTAGTAGCAACACTAGTTAAATGAAAGGGTAAAAGTAAGAACAAAGACGAAGAAGAGCTAGTAGACAAAAGAAGGTATCAACAACTTGTTAGAAAGTTAATATACTTGTCTCATACTCGTCTGGATGTTGCTTTTGCAGTCAATATGGTAAGTTAATATATGCATCATCCTCTTAGGAGAACTTAGAAGCAACATATAGAATCCTTCGATATCTAAAGGAAACATATGGAAATAAATTGTTTTTGAAGAAAAATGAAGAAAGAAGTGTAGAAGCATTTACCGATTTTGATTAGGCAGAATCAATTGAAGATTGTAGATCTACGACCAAATATTGTACTAAAGTGTGGGGTAATTCAGTGACATGGAGAAACAAGAAGCAACCCGTAGTAGCCCGTAGTAGTGCAAAAGCTGAGTTTAGAGCCATAGCTCAAGGTGTGTGTGAATTGATTTGGATCAAGCGACTGTTAAAGGAGCTACAACTTAACAAGACCAACACAATGAAGTTATATAGTGACAATAAATCAGCCATAAGTGCTGCACACAATCCGGTTCATCGTGATAGAACCAAGCATGTGGAGGTAGATAAACACTTTATTAAGAGAAGATTGATGATGGAATTATTTGCATTGTTTATATACTAAGTAAACAACAAGAAGTAGATCTAATGACAAAAGGCCTAGTCAAAGATCACTTTGAAGAACTGGTAGACAAGATGGGCATGTGAAACTTGTATGCACCAGCTTGAGGAGAGGTGTTGTAAATCTAAGCCATGCATCTCATGAGTAAATATGCAAGATAAAGTCTATATTTAGTGTAGATATTTTAGGAAAGTCTAGTAGTATAATATCTTCCTAAAATATTTTATATTTAGTATTTTTTTTTTTGTATCTATACATTCCTTTTTTAAGAGAAAAAATTTCTCTTTAAAATGATGTACAATGTAACATTACAATTAGTGGAAAATTATTATTTTCTTCCTCAAAATCTCTAATTTCTATAGAGACCCACTCCAACTGTCATCATATTGTAAAAAGGGAATAGGATGCATCCATATAAGAAAAATTAGAAAAAGATATCAAGAGAAGACATGAAAGAACCTGAAGATAATTGCATCCCTGACAATCAAAAAATGTACCTAAAATACTGATTTCCATACTGTAAAGTATCTTGACAAGCAAAGGACAGGATCAACATCACGCCCTAAAAGGCAATGAAGGAAGAATGAATGATTCACATGATATACTGTAACACAAGCATAGAAGACAGGAAATACATTTGGAGGAACTATACCTCAGATATTTTTCTTGTTGATGGACATTGATGAAACCCCTTGAAATTGTGTGCCACACATTCTAATACAGCTAACTTACTATACATATCATTCACTTGCTTTCTACAAATTCTGATTCCACATTAGGAATGCCCTCAAAGTAAATGCCTCATTCTGATACTTACAGCAAAATTCTAACATCATCAAAAAGATGATTTTACTGTCGATGCCAGCCTAATTGGGGAGGGCATTCCTGCAGCAAATTATTTAAAAAAGAAAAAGAAAAAAAAAAGAAAAAAGAAAAAAGAAGAAGAAGAAGAAGAAAAAGTCATGAGAAAGTCCTAACTTCTTTCAGAACAAGGCAAACTATGAATATGATGCTTTCTGATTGCATAACCAGTAAGATCTCAGACAACTATTAAGTATTGGATAACATGACCCATGAGAAAATTATTTGTGTAAATATTTGTCCTTTTCACCAGAAATCGGTACCTCTGATGTTCCTTGACATTCTATTCCCCTCAGCTTGGGTAATGCCTCATCAGTGAAAATCCAATGGGCTTCTGAAGGAAAAGATTCAGAGAAGCTATAGTCTTGCTTCCCTATAGTCTTCCCACGTAACATTGTAATTATAAATTTCCATGCATTGACAACAGGTAAAAATTTGAAAACTACAATGGTTGATTTCAGGGAAAAAATACAAAAAAGAGTTGAACAACTTTTTCAGACAATGGAACTCTAAACTGGCATTCAAGTGTCAAATTTTGAAACAATAACTCCTAGGCTCTTTCAGATGCAAAGATCCAAATGAAAAGAAGAAAGGGTCTATGTACTAAGTTAACCCGGATTGTATATTAAGCATGGTCTGTTCCTTTTCCATGAGAAAAGAGAACATAATATCTGCTGCCTAACTATCAAACCGAAAAGGGGAAAGAAAAAAAGAAAAAATATATATCTGCTAACTAATCATTCATAAGCAGCCGCTGGCTTTGATACTTGAGGTAAACCATCCATTACACTTAGTTGTCTTCTTAGCTTCATGATATTCACTTGGACCTGCCACAATGCCAGAGTTATTGGAAAACATTACTTTCACTAGCAATATTCTGCAGTAAGATCATTCAATGGTAGATTGAGAGAAAATTATATACTAAAAATGACTGAATACGTTGCCAAAATATATAGTGTACAAGTAGCTCAAGTAGCAAGTGGAGAAACTGAAGAGAGCTATCTCTTGACATAGAAGCAACTTCAGAGGAGCATCAAAGTAAATGCAGATTTGTTCAAACTTCTCATTTCAGCAATCATGACTTTTATAAACCAACCATGAAACTACTTTTATTACCCCCAACATCTTTTATCTTGTGGTTAGGAATTACCTCAACATCTTACAAACACAAAAAAGAATTATTTGAGGAAAAGAATGAAATCGATGGAAATCTTTTTCCTCAAAACTTCAATATAACCATGACAAAAGACTTCAGATGAAAATATATAAGCCATTCCAACCTGCTGGCGCGCTGCTGCAAGCTTCAATAACTCATCTGCCTCAGAGAAGTTCATAAACCATTGACTGAGCGGATGATCTTTAGTATCGCCTCTCTCTTTTTCATTAATATTATCCACTGAAGCTGTGAAAACCCACAAAGCAGATTCATCAATAAGTTCAGGGAAAAATAACAACAGGCAAGACAATGCCTTGATTGTAAAGCACACCTCATAGACATGTGATCAGTCAAAAATTTTGAGTATTAAACCTTACCAGGAGTAGATATGCTTAAACCAGCAGGAAGCCGGGGCACAATTACAGCCGGATGATTCTGAACACGGGCAAAGAAACCTTCTGATGGATCCGGAAAGACAATTTCATCATAAGATTCAACAACTACAGGTTTTTTTGTTGATTGAGGACCAGATTCATCCTCAGGGTATAGCTTCAAATGGTGATAACTACAAGACAAAAGATCTACAACTAAATTGATATTGCACAATGTATGAACACATACAACTAACCAAAGCTTAACACTCACAGGTCCAACTGCTTGTCACAAACATCAGCATGGAAGAAAAGGGAGATGGCAATTTCAAATTCACCCCAACCACACTCGGATAACTCATATGGTGATGATTCAACCACTCTTGTTGGATTATTAAAGCTAGGATGTAATTGGAATACTACCTTCTTTATCACCACCCCAAGATCTTCATTTGTTGGACTCCGAACATAAACGGTCCACTTATGTGATTGGGACCTTTTCAATGAAAGAACAAGTACTTTAATTACCAATGGCATGCATAAGAATAGAGACAATCCATTTGGGAATGAAACTTACTCGCTAGCCCTCCTGCCGAGGTAGAATGCAATAGTTCCATAAACTATCGGAACACTAATCTCAACATCCTTAAGTCTCCTACTTAAACCCTGTAGGCATGCAGAGAAAGCACTCTGATAAGCCAGACAAGTTAAGAAACAGCATGCAGCATTACACTTAAGAGAAAAAGCGATATCACATTTCATCATTCAGTTCCACATTATACGATGTAATTAAAACAGCATGAATAGAACAATATGAACTTATCCCTTTGCTCACAACTTCATAAAATATTTCTATTTTCACTTACATCTATAATCCAATCGTCCTAACTCCAACTCTCAAACAGCAAACCATACTATCTGAAGGAAAGGAAAAAAGACATGCATTTCTCTTCAAGAACACAGTATTAACGGAATGGAGTTGTAAGCTAGAGGTATGTTTGTTCAAGAAATAAGATTTTCCAAAAATTTTTAGAATAGTAAATAAGTAGATGATAAAAAGAAACTCCATTAGAATGAAGATGCTCAATAAAAACATAAGAAATAAAAGCAAAGTCTTAGTCATCACATTAATTAACACCAGCCACCAGCCACTATCATTTTCTGGGTTTTCTTTGGGTGATTTGTAGCCTACTGTCTTGACCTTCCAATAGAGGTGTAACTGAATAGCAAACTACTTAAGTCAAGCTCACACTCAAGTTCAAGTAAGTTACTGAGGAGTCGGGCTCAAAATAAAGTCATTCAAATAGCTTATTGAGCTGAGGTTGAGCCACAACCAATTCAACAAAATTACACCTAACTCAGTTTGGTTCTTCTACAGTCTATTTTCCCAACCTCGAACCACTGCTTTATTAGTAGTTAGCAGACGACATTCAATAACACAGTTACATATACTAACTATAAAAACTAACTCACTACTAACTTTGAGGAAAAAAGTACAGAAAACATTTTTTCCTGGAAAAAAAAAAAACACACTAAAACACATTCAATTCAAATGCTACCTACAATACATGTATAACAGCATAAAACACAAGTCGAATCTGATAAACAAAAATATCATTTCATACAAATACAAGACATGATTTCAATAATTATTAGCATGTAAAAGGCAAGAATTGATATTAAATCCACAATAAAGAAGTATAATTGCCTTTTTATCAGAATCTTCGGACGATTTTGTGATTTTGATGCGTTTCACGGTAGAAACACCTTCTTCTGGTTGGTTCTCACCTTGTTTTCTTGACGACATTTCGCCTTGGACAAGTTGAGAACGTGAATATTATATTCAAATAGAAAAATAATCACATGAAACCTCACTTTTAGGATCGATATTGCACTGTTAAGCGTAATTGGGCGATTTAGGGTTTTAGTTGGATTTTCTTGTGCTGGAGTTTGGGTTTGAAGAGCAATGCATGTAGAGGGAGTAATTGGGGCAGGGCATCCTTGTGACAAAACAAACTCTTCAAAATCAAAATCAAAATGAAACCAAATCAAAATTTTTAAAACCAAGCCAAACCCAATTTTTTAGTTTTACTTTTGATTTAAACAAAAAGGAAGAAACATAAATATATTAATATTTAAATGTAGTTTGTTTATATAACTATATATTAAATAATTATATATATTGTTTATCTATTATATCAGCTCAAAACTTCATTTTTAGTTTAATGTTTACTCACTTTACTCTTTGAATCCTTAATTTTTTTTTCTTTTATTTAAAATCTTATTAAAAAACAACTTTTGTTAAATTTATTAATTTTTCACATATCCATGACATATATCAACTTTAAATTAATTTATAATAATTAAATTAATAAAATGATAATATTAAATTATTTATTTACATAATATAATAAAAATAATATTAAATATATAATAATATAATATAATAAAAATATAAAAATAATAATTAAAAATAAAAAAAGATAGTGGAAAAATTTGCACATACCCTAACTACTTTAACCAACTAATTTAAGGCTAATCCAAAGCTAATATATGCCTAAGATAAATTGAAAATTTAACCTATTTAATGAAAGTTTTTTTTTTTTTTTTTTGAGGTTTTGAAAATATAGATAACTCAAATAAAGGGGAAAAAAAGTTAAAGGCTCAAATATAAAAGTAAGTAAAGTTACAAGTTTAAATTATATTCTTCAAAAAAAAATTAATCATATTTTTAATATTATTTATATTTTAACCAACCTATAAAACACTAGCTGCCTATTTCATAGAGTAGTAAACACTAATAAGTAGTTACTAACTTCATTTATCTAACCTGAGCAATCCCAATGATGAAGTGCATGTTAGTTAATGAAATGCTCATAAGATCTCATATTTGAGTCGTTACGTTTAATGATAGCAAATGCTAAGGCTATAAATAAGTCAAGGCAAGACAATACAATATTGAGCTTAAAAAATTATATCTCAATAATGAGGTGCTCATAAGATCTCAAGTTTGAGTTATCGCACTTGATGATGGTAAAGGCTAGGATTATAAATGAATCAAATTGAGATGATACAGTACTAAGTTCAAGCTTAAGCTCGAGCTCAACTTCAACTTAGAATTTCAAAGCTTAAGCTTAATTGAAGCTTAATCAAGCTTGTAATTTTGAGCTCAAGCTCCAATTATATTAGCATTCAATGAGCTCAAACATGACTCAATTAAGCTTATTTAGGCTCAAAAAATATAGCAATTATTTTTTAAATAAAAATAATTTTAATATTCAAACTTTACTCAAAACTTGATTAACTATAAAATTCGACTTGAGCTTGATTAAACTTTTGAGTTGGTTGAACCATACTCAATTAGTTTACAAATAAGATTCACTTGTTTACACCCCCTAACAAAGGCATGTTCCTTGAGGAAAGTTTTCCTTCTCACACATTTACAAACACACACATGCACACGAGCAAATATATATACAATATAATTTAATTAATAAGTCTAAAATTCAAATTTAGAGAATATTAATTTCTTTAAATTCAAAATTTTTTATTTTTTATATAAATTATTGTTTATTAAAGAATTTACTTTCTATTTAGAGATTACGCATGCATGTACATGCACACATGTGCAGGCATACACACACGTATATAAGGAATTTGACTTTTTTTTCACTGTTTTCTAAGTGATAAGGAGAAGTACATTTTTAGTTATTAACATTTACCTACATTTTTATTTGAGCCATCAACCTATTTTTTTTCTTTTATTTGAGATCATAAGACTCTAAATAAATAATTACATTTACAACTAATCATATTATATATAATTAGATAGTAAAATACGACTATGGATCTTGTATCCTACGGTCAACCATGATCGTAGAAAATCGGTATCCCCTACCAATCAGTAAAATAGGATAAATCCTAAGTTTCTCAATTTCAAATTCTATTTACAGAGGGGTTCCTAAAATTTCATCTAAGTAAATTTATCTTTCACAATTCTTACTTTGTTGTTCTGGTTTTTCCAAAACTCTGAACACTTCACATCTAATCCCATCTCGAGCTTTCGTAATCGCCACCTGCAAAAGAGTTTGTAAGGGGGTGAGTACACTATAGCTCAATAAATGGGATAGTAACACTTTCAATGCTACATATACACAAGCAATCTCAAATTAAGTTATCAAAACATATGCTATGCATGAGCAACCATACGAATGCAGCATTTTACATGGTCTTCCGGTAACCGATATGAAGTCTAGGGTTTACGCCCCCCCTTAACCTTGGGTTGGGGATTCCGAAACCACAATCAGTGCCCAGGTCATTACCCAGTTTATTTATCTTATTACTTTGTTAATTATGATATCTTTTTAACTCAACCATGAACACTATCATGCCTTTCTGCACTAGACAGAGCAAAACCCTCAAGGACAGGCCAGATTCGGAACCGTCAAGGCACGACAATCCTCTAATCACTTAGTTTGCACTTGGCAGAACAACGATCCTCTTGATCACTTCTGACGCATCCTATAGTAGTGATGGCCTTCAATCTCATGCAATGTCTCATGGAAATGCATGTCAGGTTTTAATCAAGTCCACTTCTTTAATTAATTGATTTAAGGTGATCAACAACATATACAGTCACAATCAATTTTCATTCAAACAATGAAGCAACTACCAAGCCTTTCATTTCACACTAATCACAACAAGCACAGATCATGCCTTTCTTATCACTCAAGATAGACATTGAACCTAGACCCCATAGACATAGACCTATCCAGTTTTACAACAGGTTAAATTAACCCGGCACCTCTCTATGCCATTTCTTTTAAATGTCAAACCAACCACTTGGGGTTGATTTACAATCATCTTATCTGACACCTCTATGTCATCGCACTTCTCAAGTGCTCTATTATTCACATTTTCAAGAGCCGGTAAGGTCATCTCATATTTTCCCTTTTTAAGTCCTCAAGACATTTGTGTATAATATATATATATATATATCTACATATATATATATATATATATATGTTTGTGACACATCTTTACTTAGGCACAACTTACTAGACACTTTCCCTTACGAACTTAAGAGGGTAAGAAAATAAGACTGTTGAGTTGTAAAAATCAAAGTTGCACTCATGATTTGTATGGTTATGTTCATGAGTGTATTGTGTAAATATAATAGGAAAATAAGTTTGCTTAAGTATATATACACATTCAGGAACCGACTCTGACATGTGTACATAATGACATCTATAGATCCTATTCCAACTAAGCTCACATGCTCGGTAGCTCTAGAAGGAAAAGCTAGGTTTCTATGTTTTGGTTTAATTTGGAAGAAAATAATTTTAAATCATGGGTTAGGCTTGTGGTTATAACACTAGCAATATGGCATTAGGTGCTATCATTAAGGTAACGACATCTAAACCCTCAAATCATTCATTCCTCTATATTCTTTATGACTTTCTCCTTAACTCATCAATCTCCACTATGACTTAACTCAACAAGAATCACAATCAATTTCAAACACAACAAACAACAATTTCACATGCATAGCAAATCATCATACAGCACAACATGGTAATATATCATTAAGTTTCCTACTCACCTATTTAGGGTTGTCGTAGTCCTAACCGAAGTCGAGCGATTCTAGTAGGTAACCTCTTGGCGTTCCTCTTGAAATCAGTGTCCTGCGATGTTTCCTCAACCCAATCATAAAAGCCGCATCTCCACTTGACTTTGGTAACCTTCTAGCTCTTGATTTGTGTACTCTGCTCATTTTACGATTGATGGCAAAGCGTGAAGTCTCCTCCTTAAGGAACTTTGGGCGAACAAAATTCGAACATTGAACACTTCTTCAACATGATTCTGATACAGTGTTCCAGAAGGAATGATCTTCCTATGAATCATCGCTTCCCATACCCCAAGTTACTGTAACCAACTGTCTGCTTTCCTTATGTAGATGTCGAGCAATGGAATGTTTTCGATCTGCTAAATTTGGAATTCCTTCTTCCTTGTATGCAAGATACCCTTAGAAAGGACAATTAAAGGTCTTGCATTAGGGTATTTAGCCAAGAATGATCTTCCTTAATATCCTTTGAACATTCCATTGTGAAATCCATTTCATTCCAAATATCCCTAGGCCATCATCTTGGATGCTGCTCGAATCATTTGCTTCACCATCTACACTAATATAAACATCCCTTCTTCCCATTTACTTTCATACATAGACACACTCACCTCCTTCACGCAATTCCCTCTTTCTCCTTGGTTTCACCTTTCCATTATTTCTTCTTTCCTTGTTGACATCTCCACCTTTAAGGTTTCCCACCCTCTCTACCAATCTTCATCCTTACTCACGCTTCCATCACCATACATATACCAACCTTTCCCACACATCACATGCATACACACCCACATATTCTTATCCATATACATACACACTTTGCACACCACGCATGCACCTATACATACATACACACGACCATACCATACACCACATTACATGCACACACAACTGCACTTTATTATTCTCGTTTTTCCTCAAGTCCACATACATACATGCCACTAGTGCACACATAGACATATACTCCATTCACTTCTCACATTGTCGACACACATACTCCATATACACATCACACTACTAATACACATGCACCCACATATTTCGCACACTCTACATTCATCTTCCATATCCACACACATATGTTCACACCCCACACATCATCTCATACTCATACATACATATGCCACATACATCATCCTCAACTTCCATTCTTACACCCACACATGTCCATACACCATACACATGCTACTTATTCTACACACCATTCATATACACACTAGTACCGCACACCGCACACCCTCCATACATATACATACCCTTACATGCTACATGGCATCCACACATACACACACAAACTGCACCTATCACACATCGTCCATATGCATATACCCCCCTTTCACACACACCACATATCATCCTACACACACAGGTCGCATACACCACACCACCTATATACATACGCATGCCACATACTCCACACCTTCCATACTCTTACATACATACTCCACTCATCCCACACCTTTAATACACATGCATACCCTCTCACACACACCACATATCATCACCAACACATGCACACATCCTTACACATCGCACAACTTCAACCACACATACACATATCCTTACATACACTACTCACCATTACTTACACTTACACACATCCCTACATACCGCACACCTTCAACCACATATACACACATATTACATACACTACTCACAATCACCTACACTTACACACACCTTGCACTATCACCCACACATACATACATCTCTATATACATCACACCCACCGTCACATATACAATCTTCACATACATTACACACTTTCATTCCCACACACACACACACATACACATCCTTACACACACACCATACACCATCATCTACACATACATACATTCGTACACACACCTCACACCATCACGTACATATACGCACATCCTCACATACACTATGCATTTACCTCCTCCTTTCCCACACATACACACACATTCCTACACACACACCACCCACTATCACATACCCACATCTTCACATACACTACACACCTTCATTCACACACACACATACACGTCCTTTATTCATATATACTCACATACACATCCTCCTTCACACACACACACACAAATGCATCTTCATTCATGCACACACTCACATATACCTCCTCATTCACGCACACCGCCACACACACTCACACGCACACAGGTCCTTCACCTACACACACACATACACAGCCTTCATTCACGCTTACCTACACACTCTCACACACACCCATGTACTTTACCCGCACACACACCATCCTTTACTTACACTATCCTTCATCTGCACTAAAGGTTCCCTTCTCCACTTTCTCAACACAACAACTGGCCGTCACTGCTGGGTCGCCGTTGTTACTATCGTTGGGTTATCGGTTGTTGTTGGAGTTGCTGCTGTCATGGTCGTCGTTTGGGTAGTCGTTATTGTTCTCCCCCTTCACACACATACACAGTTGCATAGGCCGGCACCACCTCATGCACATACAAACACATTGCGGCACCTCGTAACCCTCCTTCCTTCGTTAGTCCGTCATCCACCTACGCCGGAGACCAGATCACCATGGAGACTTGGACGTTGCTGTCGTCGTTACTGTCATTGTGGTTGTCATTGCTACTGCTATTTTTGTGGTTGTCATTGCTACTGTTGCTATTGTTATTGTTGTTGGGCTCGTCGTTGTAGTCATTGTGGAGATCACCGTCGCCGCCACTGTCATAGTTGTTGCGGCTGTGGTTTTCGTCACTACCGCTGTCATTGGGTGGCTACTGGTCGTTGTTGCGGTCCTTGCTATTGCTGCTACGGTCGGCATTGGAGGGGGAAACAACACCGCGTCGAGGAGCACAAAAATGATGGGGAAGAAGAAGGAAGAAAGGGGGAGCTGCACTAGTCGTGGTGAGGGACAATGAGGGGAACAAGACGACGAGAGGAAGAAGGTGGGAAAAACAGAAATGGTGATGTAGGAGAGTCGCGATCAGGGAGAAGAAGAATAATAAAAGAAAAAGTAAAGGGAGGAAAAGGACGTGCGGCCAGAAGGAGAAGAAGAAGAAGAAAAAGAAAAAGGAAGAAAAAGGGAGAGAAGGCAAATGGAAAGGGAAGAAGAAAAGAAAAGAAAAGAAAGGAAAAGAAAGATGATGGGACAAGGCTGGTCTATAGCAGATTTTGATTTTTTTTTTTAAGTTATGAATATATTTTATATCCCGAATGTCTCTATTTTAATATTTTACTCGCATACAAAAACATCTTTAAATTTTTATTTTTATCATTTTATTACAAAAGCTTACGTCTAGCTAATCTAATTATCTCGAATATAAATATTCACTCCAAATTTCTATTTAATGTTTCTAGATCTATAATTTAAATTAATTTCATTATTTAACCTAATATTGTTTGAAAATTACGTTTTGGGGAATTTTATTCCACTTACTACCTCAACCTAGAAGTATTTATTATTTTATTTATTTTCTTTAATTGTTTATATAACTTTTCAAAAATTTTAGGACTTTACATGTGCAATGACATGAAGTTTTGGCTTTGTATAATATAAGATACATCCATTAAGTATTTTTAGAACTTTAAACTATATTATCATTTAAACACATTTAATTATAATTGATTAGGATATTTTACCTATAATATTACCTTTTTGTACAACTCATCATCTATAGCTTTAAAGGGAAAGATATATCATTTCTAGATATATATGGTAAGGAAATTAAGTTTTATTAATGACTCCAATATTTTTTTTATTATTATATATTTTTGTTAGATGACTCCAATAATTAACATAAGAAAAAAATGTAAACGTTGGATTAAAGGACTTTATAGGTATATGCATTACAAAATTTTAATATTATTGTAAATTATTTTGAATTTCTTCAAATCATATGTTGTTACAAATGAAGAATCTTTTATGAATCTTATACATTTTATTCCTTTTTCTACTCATACATGATAGTATATATTTGGAGGCAAGGTAAGATGGATGGGTAAACTTTATTTGCTATGAGGAATGTTTGTTCATTTTTAGCATGCACAATTTAGGTGAGTCTTTACTAGTTTTTTTTTTTATGTAGTTAATTATTTATTGTATTATTGTCACCCTTAGGGTTATCAATTTCGCATAGCACGATTATAGAAGGGTTTGCATAAACAAAACTTAACATGATTAATAAATAAATCAAACTTATCTGAATTCGTTTATAAATATGTTCGATTTGGGTTTAGCATCTAAATTTGTTGACAAACCAATTTAATGAGTTGTCTTCTTTACTTTCCACCTATGTAACACTCCCTTTCATACTATCATCCACTGTTATCGCTCCAATATTAGTCTTAGTACTTGTTGTCACTCTCTCTTCGATTATCTTCCTCGTTTGTTTGACTCCAATTTTGTAATAGTAAAATTTTTAACTTTTTATTTCCTTCTAAATTATAATTCCTACATTTCAGGCTTTATTTTTATATGTATATCCATTTAGGCATGTCTTAACTCCCAACCTCATTAGTGAAACCACTTAGTACTTTCTAAAAGAACCTAATTGAATGTATCGATCATTAACTTTTTACATGATGATGGGGATTAACCTATATATAATAATTATGCCATAGTTTTTGTATAAGTTAGACACATAATATACTTAAATGTTTGAATCAATGGTTAAATATTGAACTATTATATTTTCATCTAGCTTATCCATACATTTAACTAATAATAGAAAGATATCTTTGCAAGTATTATTATAGTTTTCAATATAATTTCTGTTATAAGCATCAAACAATTCAAAGATGACACTAAAAATATATTTTTCAAATAAGACTTGCAGCTACAATATATTTATTTTAAAATTTTCTTAATCAAATAAATGGGTCAACTAGATATAAAATACACTTATTAAACAAGTTAGGTTACGATTTTAGGTTTTCAAACATGATTAATAAGTGGATTGATTATAGATTGAGGTTCTTAGATACAAATCTGTTTAGGCCAAAATGTGAAACACAATCCATTAACACCACTTATATGTGAGGGTATAAGATATGTTATGATTCTTCAAAACTATCATAAAACCTATGCCCTATAAAATCTAAATGTTATAAAATACCTCATGGAACTTTAATTCTTTCTTTTACATCAAATATAAACCAACGTATGGATTCAAATTGAAGATTTGTAATAGAGTTGACTACATGATCGAATGTTAGCATATAATAGTGGATCATAGGTTAAGTCAATTTAGTTAAATTTTCATTATATTTGTCAAATCAGTTACATTTGTTTTGTACATTATATCATTTATGTTCATTTTACATAATGTATATTGAGAAATTACAAGATACTTTAAGCCACAACCTGCAATATACAAAGTGTGGTTTCTAAATAGGTTCTAAGATAGGTAAAATGTTATACCTCATAGTAAACCTCATCATTATAAGTTCCAAAAATTTAAAACCAAAACCCATTCTACATGCCTAGTATCCATCATTGAATCTACCTACCCATGTAGTGTAAGATCCCATAGGTTTCGATACCCACCTATATATATATATGCAAAATTAGATTTATAGAAAAATATTACATGTTATGTTGTTTTAGATTTATATAAATGTATGTCTTTAACAATGTACTTACCGTACGTTTATAATCCTTATATCTACATCATAAGTGTATAAAATAATGTATATAATTTAAGATTTTAGTTTGTGTTTTCCTTATTTATTTATTTGGTTTAGTGATACCGTAGACTAAAACCAAACCAAATATATTGGTTTCAAAAAATTCTAAATTGAGACCAAAGCAAAAAACAACAAAGAAAAAAAGAAGAAGCTAGAAATTCAATTTGATTTGTTTTCTTTTAGTTTTCGACTGCTATCACTTAATATTGAAATTTTACTCATGTTCTTATCAATAAATATATAGGTTTTGGTTTTGTAGAGAACATTTTTCAAACACTATCTTTGTTTTCATTATAATCTAATATCCTATATTTGTGAATATCGTCAAATCCCAAAAATTTTGATGATAAATAATGCTAATTTAATGATTTAAAGACAATAAAGGTCTTATGATAAGCAATAGTAAAATTTAGGCCTGAAAACTAAGTATAATCGGACTCAATGGATAATTTATAACAAATAACTAAGTGAAAATAAAACTATAAATTAAAATGAGAAATGAAGATTTTAAGAGCATATTTACATCTAATGAATTATAATGAGGCTATATGTAAAAAATTGTCTAAAAATATTATAATTTAAGTAGTTAAGAGACCATTACTACTTGTGTAGTTGGATCGAGTATTAATGATTACTAGCCAATTTTGATTTCCTTATAATGAAAGTTGACCAAGTTTCTCTCTTACTTTTTCCCTCCTTGTTGGTGAAGCAAATAGTAATAACCATTTCATCTAACATGTATAGTTTTTCAATTTTGCAATGGATTTCCATCTTTCATTCATGGAAAATTTTGATGTAGTGAGTAATCACTCTGATTATTCATTTGTTTTCCTTAAAACTTACAATACATGTATCTTTCTTTATCACTTACCATATTATTCTTTCCATCACCATAACTCCTTCAAATATCAACTAGATAAAAAATGGTAAGTTGTATTGGATTTCTAATGATGAGTACTTCATAAGGTTAGTTGGTGAAGATCCATTTGTAGCTTTTGGTGGATCAAAAACAAGTTAAAGTCATTAACTATTGAAGTTTAAGTAAGATTAGTAACTAAATGCGTTATTAACCTTGTTATTTATTATTATAGGTAAAGAGCTTAAACTTTCACAACTACCAAAAGACAAGTTCAACAGTTAACAATGAGACTGAGGTAAGTGGAAAATTCAATAAATTATTACATTATATGCTCTTGATTGTTATTTATTTGATGAATTTAGTGTGTTAAGATGTTACTAGAGTTGTGAATGTTGATTCATGATGTGGTAAAGAATTTTAAAGGTAAGTGTTGTAGATTGTTTATGACTTTGTTATGTTCCATTTGAAATGAAAAAGTTGTAAATGATGAACTTAGGCCTTTGATCGAATGCCCCATGACATGGCATTTTGTCCTTCATCAAATTTACTTTTCATTCAAATGTTAGAAAAACTTGTCCTTAGTGCAAATGAGCCATTAATTGAATGCCAAAGGAAGGTCTAGACTCAATCATGGGTCTGAATTGACTTGGAACTATGCCCAAACCCTTCGAGTCAAGGTTCTTAAAGAGTTGAACCAACCCCAGATTCGAGGACCACTGGCCAAGGCAGGTCCTTAGACTTGTTAGTTCTCAGTTTTAGGTTAAGGACCATGAACCACCATTCATTTTTTTTTTTTCAAAATAACTTAAGTTAAAAATAAATTAAGTTTATAATTTAAAAAATAAAAAAGACTATGAGCCCAAAACTCTTAATAGTTTATAGTCCATTTTATAAATAAATTGGAAAGGATTTGTTTTTATTTATATAGATTTATATCCCAGTAGAGTTGTCATCTTAGTAATACGAGATTAAAGTTTAGAAAAATAAAATAAAAAGATAAAAGTTCGTTTCAGTCCTACGTTGTTGAGAAATGAAATCTTCTTTTTAGTGAAGTTTATAAATATCTAACCTGACATACTTTATAATGTATTTATTTATTGTGTTCTTAACAACAATAAACACATTAAATGTTGTGAATGAGGAATATTTTTTCCTCTTTTATATGGAAACAGTTTAATTTTTAATATTGTTTTAATTTTAATTTATTTAATTATATTTTTATAATTTTTTCTTTAATTTTTTTTGCTAATCTGGGTGAGCTCATTGTGTTCAAGGTTTTGACAACTCAAATCACCACAAACTTGTAGACCCTTAGCGTCCAATGATGATTTAAGATCTAGCTAGATGAGGCTAATTTTATGCTAAGTTTTGAACTTAACCTAAGAAGGTATCGTCTAAATAGAAGGGCTCAAGTACCATTTAATCTTTCAAACTTCCCCCTATCTTTTCTATTTTACTTCACTATATTTCAGAACCCTGTTTAAGAACATAAGTACTAGTCAAAACCATACCAAAAGCTTAAGTTACCTAATTTAAAAATAGAATTTCCAATCAATTTGTAATGCTAAACCAAACTATGACATTTACAAACTTATATATCTTCATTAACCATAGCCATATATATTCTTATGCAGTAGCCTTAGCCAACCTTTCTTTAGGAAGTGATATTAAACAATAACTTAATATCCTTCAATTCCCTCTAATTAAGAGCCTTCGAAAGTTTGTCAACTATCCTTAATTCCTTATCTTTACTCTCTAATATGAGATCATAAACCATTTAACTAACTACTTAAATTGAATAATCTAATGAAAAATTGATTTTGTGTGATATTGGATATGATTTTTATTGAACCTACTATTGAAATTGGGTGGTTGCTTGAGTGAATATATGGTGTAAATGATTGGGAAAATTACAAGCAAAGAAATTAATATTTAGGATCAAGTTTAAATAAATTATTGAACTTTTAAGTTATTAAAATAGATTATCAATATTGCGCTAAGTAATTTAAACAACTTAGTATAATGCTGATCCTCTATTCTAATCACTTAGTATAACATTGATCTTTTATTTTAACCACTTAGAAGTTCAATTATCTATTTGAACTCTACCCAAAATGTTGATTCCTTTGCTTGTAATAATTTTCCTATGAATGATTTGAACTTTCTTGGCTTATAATGGAGGAATCCATGTTGAGTGGCTACCACATATAGTATATGTTCACTTATGTGATGTTCTTGAGTTTTTTTATGATTATTGAATGGTCAACACTAAATGGACCAATAAAAAGCTTGAAGTAAATTAAAACTCGACATGCATTGCACAACTTCCCTTTGCACTATTGAAGATTATCACTATTAAATGGTAGATAGATATAATTTACTTAGAGGAGAAATTTTGTTTCACCATTTACAAACTAAGTGATGTAGGGTTGTCATGTGTTTGATGAAACCTGATGCTCTTACTCTACTATTTTAGGATTACAAGCTTCTTGCAAAAAGTGATGCTAAGAGCATTGAATTGATAGGTTCACAAGTAATTTTGATGAGCACAAAATTATGTTTAATAAAAGCTTGAATTAATCATAATTTTGAACTTAATTTGGCAAATTGTCAAATCATGGTTAATTCATAAGATTTCAAATCAAATTGTTGATTCCAATTTGGTGTCATATCTTTTGTACATATATGCATTACTTTGAATTGTCCTTGATTTGCTTGAAGTAATGAAGTTTCTATGTTGATGAAAAGGGAAGTATTACAATTCTGTTGCTAACTATCTAGCTAGTTATAAGTTGCACCGTTTAGCTAGTTGCAAGGAATTTTCTAACCCCTAATAGTGAGGCTAACAACCAATTGGTTATTAAGGAACTATTTGGATGGTTAGCCATTTTGAACAAACTATCCGGTTGATTCTTTGTGAATTGTGTAACTATTTTAAATAGTAATTAACCATTAGGAGCATTTAATGCAAGCTTTAAGAGGATTGGCAACCCAGTTTTCTCATGGGGCTTTAAATACACAACAGGACGTAGATAGATGCGACTTTGGAGCTACAAATTGCAATTAACTACTTTGTTCTCCTACTCATCATTCAAATTGTCTCTTGCACTTAATTTTGCAAAAATCTTGTAAATCCTAGTATAATGCTAAATGTTATTCATTTGCAAATTTTATTGAAGAGTTCACTATACTTGTTATAGAGAGTGTGAAGACTTATGTAGGATCTTGATCCATTTGAGATCAAGATTAATAAAGTGGTATGTGAAGTGTTCGGTAAGAGATAGTTGTGTATTCGTGGAGAGTAGACAGTACTTCGAATTCCATGACATATCTGGCTTGATTCTCTCTATCCCTCATCTCTTTTATTTCCTTACCTTCAAAAGTCATTATTAAAATTAATATTTGATGGATTAATGCCAACCCAAGAATGCTAGAATTGGATTTAAGAGGCCTCAACCCATTGGTTATCAAAACTAAGAACCAAAGATATAAAATACCAAGACCCGCTGATTAGAAAACTAGAAACCTAAAGTATAAAACCTAGCCATAATCAAGCCAAGAACATAAAGTATAATCAAATGTAACAAGAATTTGCTCATTTTTTATGGATTTACAAAAGAGAGTAATACTTGAAATTCTCATTCCATAAACTAAATAGTTTAATATAATTATAACTTATTTATAGTCATAAAGAAAATCTGAATAAAACAAGAAACAACTCATATAAAAGAAAACTAAATAAACTCCTAAACATGCCATAAAATAACTCATTCTCAAATAAAACAATGATCAAAACCTAAAATTAAATAGCTATAAAATATATAAAAGGAGGGGAAAAAAAGCACTTAACAAAGGAAAAACCCGAGCAAACTAATAAAAACAAGCTAATTTGGTCAAGCCTCGGGCGACCACATGTGGGATCGGTTGAACCGACCCTGTCGACCAGCCTCCACTCCATGCAGCTTCACCGCAACTCCTTGCTTGCCGACCACCTTGATTCTTTGTATTTTATCCAAACTGGTCACTCTTAGCTCCCATATTGAACTTCGATAGAGCCATTTGTGCCTGGTTTAAAACTTTCATTTGCAGTTTCTCAGGTCCAGCTTTACGTGCACGTGTCACCATTGATTGCTATAGAATATGGATTCTTAAAGTAAATGAGACTTTCACAAATAATTCTGGTTGATTTAATCCTCTCGTGAGTATCATGGTGGGGGTACAATGGAGTAATAGCGTACCCTAGTAGTAGAGGTTTTAAATTCAGTTCTATCATATATGTCTTTGTTTATCTGTCTCTTTAGTGATACATTTAATATAATTGTAACCATACAAAGAAGATTAGTATAACTTCAAAAGGATTGCATGCACAAATTGAGAAATGATTAGTTTAACTATTTTAATAATATAAATAAGCAAATAATCTTTTGCTTTTTCTTCCTCTCTCTCTCTCTCTCTCATTTTTGCTCAATTATAAAAAAATAACACTTCAGTAGAGGATTTTGTAGCATTATTGAAGTAATACGTGTAATAAGGAATCTATATTCGAGTTTGCCATAATGATAAGCATCGAATTCAACCAACTACAAATTGCTGGTGAAAGTATAAATTACTAAACAAAGTGAAACAAAACAAATGTATGTGTTTATAGTAATGTTTTTGTGTCTATTTTCTCCTCATTTTCTTTGTTTTTGCACGTCAGTCTTTTATCTTCTCAAATTACTTACCAATTTTATTGGCCATGATTTTATAGTTCTTCAAAGGATTTTTATCCTTTACACTATGTTGGGCTGTTTTTCATTGAAGAGAAATCAAAGTAAACGAGTAACGTTAGCGAAAAGATATCATATCTTCTTCACACGCTACAAAATTGGGATATAGGCGCAGCAAAAATCAGCTCTCGAGGGTGCAATCCTACCATTTCTATTTCGAAAACAGAAACTAGAACCTCAAGTACTGAAATTATCTACGTACAGGGTCAGCTACATTTGATTTCATGCAGCAGATTGCGCATTTCCTCAATATGGTACAAGCTAGACACCATAAATCACTTTGATCAGGAGGAAGACATCATGAACATTTTGTACACACATTACACGCTATCTATTCCTATGTGAATGACTTCACTACTGAAGAAGTTGCGGCGAGGCCTGAAAGTGCACCAGCAAGGAGTGCGCTGTTGTATATGCTGGGTTCGCCTTGCATCGAGTTCCGTCGGTAGTCCCTGTAGGTTTCATTTTGGAAAGGGCCACCAACCATTGCACCCATGGCTGTGTTTGGATTGGGAAATGATGAATTCAACCACTTAAATCCATCTTTGCAACCGGTTTTGGCATCAACCGGAATCGAAGATCCTCTATGGTGGACAAATTGAGGATATCTATCTCCATATCCAACCAGATAGCTCATCTCCATTGGGTTTTTCCCCAATACATAATCAACCTGCAAGCATCAAACAAATTCTTCTAGCATGTCGTTTTACTTGTCTTTTCCTTTAATCAACTAACTCCTCCTGGGAGAGGAACGAAATCTAAGGGCACGTTTCTTTTTTGTGTGAAACATGTTCGGTGAAGTAGTCTCCGGGCCAAAAATAGAGTGAAGCAGAATTGGGATCTAAAATGTGATTGCACCCCAAGTTCGTGTCTTAAAGTGAAAATTATCATATACCTGTGAAATGGCAAACTCGCGGAGGTCTGCTGGTTTGTACATTTTTCCTTTGCAGTACAAAATTGGAGTACTTGAAGTGAGCATGTAGTCGCTGTAAATTACAGCTAAGAAGGCAGAGGCTACAGGATGCAGCAAAGAATTATATTCAGTCACCCAAATCAGTCCGCCTGTATGAAAGATGGAGAAAGTCAAGTAGCAAGAACAAAAATATAGTAATCACTTCTAGTTTTTTTCCTCACAAGGAAGTTTTAGGAGTCACTTGTCTCTCATTTTCCATTTTTGATAAGATAAATCCTAGAATGTTAAAGACGGAAAGGGGGAAAATCTGGTTTGAGCTCTAGCATCTAGGAAGACTTGAACAGAATAAGAAAGCTTTGAATGCAGGAGCGTTTGCTGTGTACCGCCTAGAGTGACTAAAATCAAGGGTTGAAGATTACTCTTTGTCCTGTCGGATGTGGCAGTAAGTGAATCAGGTAAAAGGCCACACATCATTGCCTCTGCAGTTTTCCTGTACATCTGCAGGCCAAGATTCTGGGCGATCGGAAGATCTTTTGCGCCAAAGAAATCTACTCTTGATAGTAAAACCTGCTTGAGGAAGATGAAGGATCATGAATCCTTTTGCCAATTTATTTCTCAGCTGCGCTAAAGCTTCAGGAGCAATGAAAATAGTATTTTGCAAGCATCCTTAATCACATCATAAGATACTTCCTTAGGATCTCTTTACTGTATTAGAACCCGCATCCAAACTTAACTAAAAGGAAAATCAAGCCAAAACTTACATGAACTCCAGGAAGCTTGTCATCCCAACTAAACCAACTTGGCTTTCCCCAATTACCAAATGCTTGTCCATTGTCTATAGTTACATATCTAAGGTACAATCCATCCTGAGTTGCGAGATAGAGCCAGGTAGCAGCCCATAGAAGCTCATCTACATAACCTGAGGAGTTGTAGAATTGCTGCACTTGAGGGATGCTGACGCTGTAGGATCCTCTATAAGTATCTGCAAATGTGAATAGCTGCTCTGCATGGAGGAGGAGCAATTTGAGTAAGTGGAATTTATTTTCCCGAAAACCAAAGATGCTGCCGCCATTGCAGCTGCTGTTTCAGCCGCCACCTCACTTCCTGGAGAAGAAGTGTTGATCTTAAAGAGAGGCCTCCTCTCTATAATGACTTCGGGTCTTTCCCAACACTTGTGGTCTACTTCAGGATCACCCACCTGAAGCCACATAAAGGGAAATGATCAACCAAAGGTTGTTTTCACATGAATTATGGAATTCATAATTAGCCACTACTTGTCAGAAAAGAAAAAGGACCTTCCACGTTTGCTATGAGAACCCTTTAACTATTAGGTTTGTACAACTATTTCCAAACTCCTAAAAGTGATTTTACCTCTCAAAACTCTTGCAGAAGTGATGGTTGTTGAGGATTCACGTGGGAACTCCTCATGTTACATCGGAATTCAACTAAAGATCTATTATTATGTTTCACTTAGATAGGTGAAGAAATTTTGGTGGTAACTGGGTTACCTGTACATAAAGTACATATTCTGAAGCATGTGCATTGATTAGATAATCAGTAATCCACTTAAGGGAATCCTGAGCATGTTCCAATTGCCTCACTGCCTGCATTTGATCTCCATATTCAAGGATTGCCCATGACAAAACTGTTGCTGTGACAGCCATAGGAAATCCAAACTTCATAGCATCGCCTGCATCATAAACCCCTTTTGATAAGTCTAATCCTGCTTCACTTCCATCAGATAGTCCGGAATCGTCCCTCCATGAAATCCTACTATTAACCAACTTACCAGCTGCAATCACAAAGCACTAAATTCTTTACCTCTTCATTTAAATGAATGGAACACCATATATTAAGACGGTTCATTTCACCATCTAAAACAATCCATACTTGTACAAGTATCAATTTATTACTAACAACATAGAAGAGAAAGGAAATGGACATACATTTTTGTACATCAAAGAACTGCATGGCAATTCCTAGAGCATCTGCATAGTTTTCTACAATGGCTCTAGGATGACTCGGAACCGGAATACTAAAAGTCCTCCTGAAATGCAGGAATCTATGCAAGGTAATAACACTTGCAAAGAAAACTAAAGCTCCAATGGCAAAGGCCACCAAATACCATCCCCATACATTAGATTTTGTATCCTCATACCCTGCTTTCTGCTCCATTTCATTATAAGCCATGAAATTGACTCATGTCTCAAGGAAATGCAAAAAAAATAAAATAAAATAAAATAAAACTATATTTCGAAAATAACCACGGTGAGTCTTGATCAATTTTAGGAAGTGCATACAGGCTTTTGAGTGTTGATCAGATGAAAGTTCAGTGTTGTTCCAAGTTATACCCCCAAATCAAGACAAAAGATTGGATATTAACGCCAATATGCCAAAAACTTAGCTATGTTCTCTCTTTTATACGTCTAAGGAGGTGATAGATTCTCCATTTGATGTTCTATAATATTTTTAGCATTAGATGACAAATAAATCAACTATGCAGCTTGTGAGACTCCGATACCTTAGTTTTAAAACTTCTTGCCCATAGCCGGGTGCACCATGCACCTGTTTTTATAGGCCATAACATAACCATAACATACGTGGATCAATTCTAATTTTTATAGGCTCCATAAGCAAAGCACTGCACCAGAAATAGAGAGAGAAGAGTACTTTTTTTTTTTTTAATGTGACCGAATGTTAGATTCCACTACGAAAGTTCAGACAAGATGTAACACCCACAAAGTAGATAGTGGAACGGCAGTCCAAAGCCCCTTTTTTGCTTCAAAAGCTGAAAGTAGTCATAGCGTGTGTCATGGTGTTTGCAACATAGGAAAAATTTGATAATAGGGGTTGATTAGAGGGGGGTGCGCCGAAGGATCCTTCCCCCAAGCTTGAAAAAAAATATTATAATTTTTAAAAAATTAAAATTATATATATGATATGTATATTTTAAAAATAATTATTAACAAAATATGATGTATAATTTAGTAGTAAATATAAAAAATTTTATATTCGAAATCATGGATTTAATTTTCATGATTGTCATTTTAGTTTTTCTCATGTTACATTTATTACTCTAATGGTATTCTCTTTTATTTCTTCCTTTTATGTTTTTTTCTTCGCAATAACTAATAGCATTAAATTTCATTCATTATCAAATTATAATAAACTAAGTAAATTATGTTAATTTGCTATCTATTTATTAGTAGCATATCATGAATAATAATTATATTAATACTACAAGTATTTTAGCCTTATTCTATAAAATATTAATTAATAATAACGATCATAATATTTAATGTAGTTTTTTATAATTAATATTATGAAAATAAATGTGGATTTTTGAATGATTGATTACGTAATTAATCATATGAAATTGATAATTTTTATAGTATTGCTACGTCAATATTGTAAAAAAAAATCAAATAATACTTATATTTATATATATTGCTTTTTTAGTTTTACTTATTATAATATATATATATATATATATATATATATATATAACATTGATGATGCATATTGTAATTTCGATTTAAATATTTCCACCCGCATGTTTTTGCATCCTCCGATTGATAAAGTCGTGATGAGGCACTTCTTGGATTTTGCCACATGGGGTTGTTCAATAGGGATGATTTTGAGACGGATCCGAAAATATTTATGGGTTACCACTGTTGCCTTGTGTTAATAAAAGCTACTATCATATTTATCTAACCAAATTTATAGTGTTATATAGATGCAATCGATACAATGTATTACCCTTATTAATTAACAATTGTATAACGCTAATTGTAAATTTTCAAATTGGTAAATTTTTTTCAAAAGGGCGGATGGATTTAAAAAAATGTAATAATTATTATCTTTGAAGAAAATTTGTGTAGTGCTTTAAATAATAATTCAAAATACATAATTTTTTTATGAGAGAGAGAAAAAGAAGAAGAAGAAGAAGAAAGAAAGAAAGAAAGGTGCACTTGGCTTATGGGTAATTAACGTATGGAATTGCTTTTTGGATAAATCAATGAAGAGTAATGATGTTGCAATGGAAGCCTATTTGGGGAAATATCCATTAATATATATGGTCCGCTTACTTCGCTAAATGGAATAGTTGTTACTAGAAAATAGCTATTACGGAGAATTAGTATGATGTTGTTTACTTAGGTATAATGGAATAAGGACTATATTGTTTACTTGAGAGAATAAGGATAGAATAATAAATGGTTGAACGAATGAATCCTTAAATACCGCTACATAAAATTAAAGCTGAAAATTGGATTAAGTGTAAAAAAAACCGTAATCCTCAGTTGACCATGGTGAAGAACTACATACATGTCTCCAAGATGCATGCTATTATCAATTTTCTGCTATTGCAAGTGAAAGTAGAACAAACCTATCTAAGTCAAATGTTTTCAAGAATACAAAATACCTAATGGTTGTCCAAAACATTATTAAGTACAATAGTATACAAGATATGTCATACATAAGTCACATTTTCATAAGTCACATACATAAGTCCTATGTTAATAATTATGGAAATACTATTCCCTTGTTATATTAAAAAAAAAAATCAACTACTAAGAAAAACATCATATTTTCAATTTCCCTCTAAAAGCATTTTGACATACGTTGCACAACATGATGGATCTAGCTTATAGAGGACGTCGAGATTCTTTGGCATCCATGGGAGCTTAATTAATGCTTGATACAATTCTCTCTCAGATAAACTCTCAATTATCAACAAAAAACTTGTCAGTTCGGTTACATTAACTCTAGGCCGATCCATTGTTAACTGATTGACACATGTTTGTATTGTATCCCTTAATTGTTGCATCCCAGCCTCGAAGCGATCTATTGTTGTAGATAAATCTACCCCAGGCATATTTGTTGTTTGACTCCACCCCCTCTTTAAACTTGGACAGGTTACACTTTGGTGGATGGAGTCCATATCAACATCATCTTCCAGGGGTATGATATCATCTGGGTTCTTAATTGGGGGATCCTCTTTGTCTAACTCCTAAATGATGTCTTCAACAGTTTGTGTATCCTGACCTGTTGCACGATCCTTCACATATATCATTGACAACTCATTTAGGTGTGGGAAACTCCTTGTCATGTAGGGACTAGCGTCTTTATGACTATAAGATTTACACAATGAAAATATAACATCAGTCTAGTATTGACTAGACATAAAAAATGTTAATAACAGAAATATTTGAAGCATATACCGAAACATACGCCTCCCACACCAACTTCTCTGCTACTATCATCTTCCTTGAATCATCCCATCTAAATCCACTCGTGGTCTTCCCATATACCATGTCGCACACTATGCTCCAATCCTTTTTCAATGTTCAAATGCGCGACTCAATGTGGGATCTTGCCTTCAATGTATAATTTAGTATTCGTTGCATGAGCATTCGCTCTAACTCATTTAGGTAACCACTCTTGAAACCGGTGTTAGCACTGTGTGTCCCTCCATGGTGCAACTCAACCATGGATGCGGCTAATGCATCATCCTCAGACACTGTCCACTTCCGCTTACTTTGCTTCATTCACTTGTGATCAACCTTTGTAGATTGCACCTCCTCCATGTGTACTGACAAAAATAAATAGTACCTTCAAGCATTGAAACAAATAATTGTGGAATGTAATGTTAGAAAAAATCACATCAAAGCAATAAAGATTTAATATAGCATGAAAAATTAAGGAGTACACCATCACTACTAAAAATGGCATAACAAGTATAGGCAAATGCACATAGAAATACCATCAAAATATCCATTTTGCAAGTAGTGTTACAATAATAATTTATGCAAATCAATGTTAACTATGTCTACATGCAGTCCAATCATTGAACATCCCGTTGGCCAAACTTTGTCTCCAATTCGACCATGTGTCATTGTTCCTAAGTGTCAAAATCATATCGCCCTCATTATCTACTACATAATCCCCAGTACCCTCCATTACATTATCTAGCGGATCAGAATTCATCTCCATTTTGATGAAGTTATGGAGCAAACAAAATGCTAGAATAATTCGATTGTGGACTCGCACATGATAAAAAGATAGGCTCTGAAGAATGGCCCATTGCATTTTCAGCATGCCAGAACACCTCTCAATGACGTTCCTAGCCGAAGCATGGCGCATGTTAAACAACTCCTCTGCAGTTCTTGGTTGATGCCCTTGATGCCATTCATGTAGATGATATCTTTGTCCCCTAAATGGAGCAAGGAATCCCTCACAGTTAGAATAGCCTCCATCAACAAGGTAATAGCAACCTACATAAACATACATTATCGGTTATCAAGTATAATTATTGTTGTGAAATAGAAGTATTAAAAAACAAACCAATAAACAAATCATACCATGTGGAACTTGCAGGCCTTTTCTCCTAGTGAGTGCATCTCAAAGAATCTTACTATCGGCAGCGGATCCTTCCCACCTAGGTAGAACATAAACGAAAAGCATGTTTGGTATACATACTCTAAGAACATTAGTGGCAATTTCATTCTTTCGAGTTCTACATCTACCTTTGTCGATCAATGGTACTTTGATTTGGATATGCATCCTATTTAGAGCACCCAAATAGTTTTACAATCGCAAAAAATTTATTCCACCTCCATTGAAACCTTAAGAAATTTTTGTAATGCAAAATTTACCTTGAAAAATTTCCATTGTTCATCATTGCAATTATCCAGAATGGGTTCAAGCTTCTTCAATAAATGATGATGTAGTCGCAAGGTAACATGTAATACGGAATGAAAATAACGACTAACTGTTCGTTCAAACCTCCTAAAGTTATGCTTAATGACTTGCATAGTGGGCAAGTATATGCAAAAACATTGCAACTTGCTCATCTACATAGAGATACTTAGTTGCCTTTAATCCACTTATACAGTCTAACATTTCACACAATTTTTCAAATGCATGTCTATCTACTCTCAACTGTTCAACACAAATTATTACATCATCACAATGAACAAGTCTCCTAATTTTTTCACAATGTTGATAAAAGTTCAATTTGTAGGACCGAATAGTTGGTCAATGGTATGCAATGCCAATGCATACAACAACAACATAATACGATGCGTAGCATCGTAGTATTCTACTAAGAAAGCTAAAAGAAAACAAAGTATCTTCTTTTTCCTTTGTGATACATGGAGATTGAAGGTCGACTCATCCATAGCTACAATTACATGCTGCGGGTTTGACAAACAAATAAATTATAATATAACAACTACTAAGAAGAAGTAATCATAATATTTATAAACTAATCATCAATGAGCTTCAAGCATAGTATGTTGACCTATTGATATGGTATTTAATCAATCAGTAACACCCTTTGTAAAGATTCTACTACAAAAATAATCATTAAATTGTTGCATTTGTAATTCAGGTACGTTTGCACCCTATTTATGGTCTTCACATAATTTTGATCTCTTAAAATAGGCTCTTTTAATATTTACTTATACTGAAGTTGAAGATCCTTGTATAACTGCCTTATTTATAGTAAAAAAAAAATCATATTCAACTCTAATTTACTTAAGTTGGAAGCCGAGTTAGGTTGGGCTATTAAGTCTATAAAATCAAGTATGAAGCTGAAGCTTGAACTGACTCAAGAAATTATCTAAAAGCTTTAGTAGCCTTAGCTTGACTAGATTGCACTTTAATTGACTTTAAGTTAATATGAGTTGGCTTGATGCATTTATTTATAGAGTATTTCTATTTTGTTATCTGGATTCCAACTTCAATTTGTCAAAATGAAGACATGAATGTTCTTGCTGCATTTGAAGTGAAATAATTAATCTTTTGCATTTTTAACATTTTTATAGTAACCATTTCAAGTAAAAATCTTATTAGAAATTCTTGATGCCAAAGTTATAAAAAGCTTGGAAGGTGGTTTTCGAGTAGTATTGATTTAAAAGCTTCTTTTGGACTTAATTTGAAAGCTTCCTTTAAATTCAAATGTTAGTAGGATTAGAAGAAACTCTTTTGCATTTGTTTTACAATCAAAAGAAAGAAGATAAAATCTATACAAAGGAAGACCAAGAAAAGAAAAAGCTAAAGATTTTAGATATCATGTTATGTTTTGGGAAGTGCACCCAAGCCTGAGTGACCCAACAAGTGTGCAATCCAAAAGTATCAGCAATGATACTTTATCTAAGCTGGCAAACGTTGTTGCAGTGCTACATGAAGATAAGAAGCAGAGACTTCATATGGTAACTATAGTCCTTATATGCACTTTTCTAAAATTCCCTAATAGATCCAATTAATTGTACTAAGGCTTAAGTACTAAGAACAGGCAGGTCTATAAATGAAAAATTTATAATAGTTGCTCAAGTTTCCTTTAACTTTACAGTTTTAAACTTTTAAGACGATCTTGGAAAAGTTTCACTCATATGCATCTTTTTTTGTTTTCCTTTCTTAATTTTTGTAGTTCAAACTAAGAAATTGATCATAAGTTTTTGATTGGTAATGCATGAAAGCTCCAAGAGTTAGCAACTTAATTAATGACCTGTGGAATTCAATGGATACTTTTGAAGATGAATGGAGGTTATATGACCATGTTACCCATGACATATTAGCTTTTGTCGATGAAGTTACTGCACCTAGTGCACTTGCACTGGATCTCATAGAACAGGTAAGAAACGTCTACATTATAATTGTGTAGGGAATAAAAAGGTGGTTTTATTTGGTCGAAGTGAACAAATATTTGATCAACCTTTTTGCTTGTTTATAAAGGTTGAGGTGGAAGTGGACAGGCTTAACTAGCTAAAAGCCAGTAAGATGAAGGAAATTGCATTCAAGAGACAAGATGAGCTTGAAGAAATATTTGCTCATGCACACATTGAAATAGGTTCGAAGGTTGCTAGAGAAAAAAATATGGCATTAATTGATTTTGTAAATGTTGAACCTGTTGAATTGTTGGCAAACATGGATAACTAGATAGCCAGAGCTAAAGAAGAAGCTCTTAATAGGAAGGAAATACTGGATAGAGTTGGGAAATAGATGTTTGCCTGTGAAGAAGAGAGTTGGCTTGAAGATTATAATCGGGTATATGATTTGTTTTAGGCATGGCCTATGGTGTGTAGGCACATACTATTATAATTTATGAGTACTTCACTAAGAAATTATTGACTAAAAGCTTATAGATTTTATCATCTTATAGTTATGAAAATGAGTCATAGGTTATGATTGTTGTTGCCATTCTTTGTCAAGTGGAGTGGAGTTGTTAATTAGGTTTAGCATCCTGTTGTTTTAGTACACATATCAATGCATCTTGTATGTGATTTAAGGTCATTGCTAACTCTTTACCTTTGGCAATTAAAGTGAGTCATGATCATAGACAATCATTCTTTAGGGGATACCTCCAATTATGGATTTAAGAAAAGAATAGGCACATGAAATTCGAACTAAAGAAAAAGAGGCCTATGACTACTACATTTACTAATAATTAAAACATCCAACATACCAAACTAAACCAGTAGAACTAAACCTAGTACAAACTCGAAAGCATTTGTGTATCTTATGGCATGCAATTTAAGAGAGGTTGATTGCTGTAAACAACATCTTGTCATCTTATCTAGTGTGTGGTATTAAGCAATTCGCATAAATTAAACAACCATACCTTCAGTTTATTGAATTAAGAGCATTTTTATTGAACATTTTATTGAATCAATGCAAATCTAAGAAGTACCATACCTCAGTCAATAGTAGTTACAAAGGAGACATGGCGGTGATAGATCCATGAGCAGAGGGTTGAACGAAAGCAGCTACGATGAAGCTAGTGGTGAATACACCGAGGGACGATGGAGATCGGCTACGACGGGTGGAACTTGGAACAATGCACGAGGTCTGACGGTAAATCTGCGACGGTGAAGGATAAGCTTGACTACAGCAGGATGACAACGATGGCTGACCACATCGATCGACGTTCAGGCTTTAGCTGGGCCTACGATAGTGACGGGAGGAAAAAGGGTAAACAAGTGAAAGGTGTGCCACAGTTGAAAAGGGTTTAGGACCGAATTGCACTTACGAGGAATGGGGGAGGGAATGACAATTCAGGATTTTGTGGAATTACGATTCAATGCAAATTGCTATTTCATGAAGTAAACAACAAATTGCTATTTTGTAAAGTAAACGACGTAATAGCTATTCTACATGTAATAGACCCATAATGAAATAACTATTACATTTAAGTAAACGTGTCATTAATGTTGCAATGTTTCGAAAGGATTAAATTTGGTTGTTCTTGTCATATAGACGAGTGTGGTCTACGTTGGCGTTCACTTGCAAGAATATTGCCAATTAATAATTAATGGAATCTTATATATATTCAACATTGGATTGGATAGATAGATATACACATAAGTCCATGAAACTTTAGAACTTGGGTAAAATTCATGTGAGGTTCCTCTAAGGGGTGCTTTCAAAGAACTTTTTAATAGCTGAAACAAGAATATTATTACATAATTCTATTTTTTTTTTCTTTTGAAAAAAAAAAGTATGAACACAAAAACATGCTAATTTGTGATAGGTATGTAATAACTAGTTTAATAAAATAAAATAATTAAATAAATTTACTTAATTAATATAATAATAAAATAATAATAAATAGATTATACAAAATGAATTTTTTTTTTAAAAAAAGGAGGGTTTGAAGGCTTCCTCTTCTCTTTCTTTCTTTTCTTTTCTTTTTTTCTTTAGGGAAAAAAGAAGAAGAAAAACTTATGGGTTAATGGGTGGCTATGTAGGCAACCATCCACTTTTGATTTTGTACAATTTTCTTTTTCTTCTTCTTTTTATTTTTTATATATCTTTTGTAATTTTTTTGTTATTTTTTATTATTAAATTTATTTTAATAATTATTTCATTAAATTAATTATTATAAGCCAATCATAAGTCAACATGTGTCCCTAACTAGTATTAACACGTAAAAAATACAGCTCAAGTATTTGTAAAAAGGAAAAAAAAATGCATCATGACGTGAGTTTACATGAGGATCAAAATGCTATATATATATATATATATATATTTCTGCTCAACAAACCCAAGCACTATTAGCAATTTTCCTTTTGTTATTGCAAAGCACCACAAACCAACATAAAGATGCAGTCAACTTTTGTCAAATGGGTCGATGCTCACTTCTTTGTGCTTTTATCAAACTTATTGAGACGTTTGTCAAATTTTATTAGCGGTTTTAATGTACGTTTATGATTAGGGAACAAACAAATAAATAAATAAATATTGAAGTGCCTCTATAATTATGATTCTGTTTTAGGGATGTCAATGTGATCTATCCATTCAATTTTGTTCAGCAGCGCATCTACAATTTTCTATCCTAAAACAAGTAGATAATTTCACTTTTAACTTAGCCCTTATCCTTAGGGAAAAAGTATGCGTTCGTGGGAAAAGTCAAGCAAGTAAGTTATATTATAATTGCGACCATTTAAATCCATTAAATTTATATCAATATTCAACTAAGTTCTTTATATTTTAAGTAAGTCATTCAAATCCTTTTATGTTTATATTATTATTATAACGATTGAATTTTTCACACTAATGTATTGTTTGCTTTGTTATGATATGTCCCATGATTTTATTCTTTGATGTAGCTGCTTTCCAAAAGGCTGCTCATTCCAATAATGTTAAGCACACTTAACTTTAAGGTTAACTCTAAGCTCTTATACCAAAAAAATGTGTTTCATCACACTATATTGAAGGCATCATAAACCCCCTACTTATAATGCCAATGTTTTTACTGGTATCATTATATATGTCTATGATTACATTAGGCAAGAAAAACTTGAGAAATTCTCTTACAAGCTTAAACGATGCCCCTAAAGGGTAGCTTTATGCCTTACATGACACTTAGCTCCCCCTCATTTGGCTAATGAATTACTCTAATACCACTAGTAATGCTTGGAATTGCTTATAATGAGTCATTGTTCGCTTTGGTCTGATATACTTTACAATTTTGTCATTCAATGTAGCTACTTAAAGAGGTCAACTATCCTAGGGGTACTTCTTAGTAAGTATACTTAATCTTAGAGTTCTAATAAAGTCTAATTCATTACACAAAAAAGTGTTTCAATAATTAAATTTTCATCACACTACACTTAAAGAAATATAAGGAAAAATATACTTTTAGTTATCGACCTTTACTTATTTTTTTATTTGAATTCTTAATTTTTTTTTTTGCTAATTAAATCTTCAAAATTTTTAAAACCTTACAAAAATAAGACTTTTATTAAATGTGTTAATTTTTCTATTCAATTTAAACATTTATTGGCTTTCAATTAATCTTAAACTAGTCACCTAATATGATTAGAGTACACATAAATTTTTCCGACTCCTTTTCTTAATTTTAATCATTATTTTTATATTTTTTTATTATATTATTCATTAAATATATTTAATATTATTTTTATTATACTATGTAAATAAATATATTTAATATTATTATTTTTATTAATATAATTATTATAAATCAATTTGAAGTTAATATGTATTATGGAATGATGAAAAACTTAGTAAATTTGATCAAATACTTTTCTTTTCTTTTTTGTGAGGTTTTTAAAAGATTAGATACTCAAATAGAAGAAAAAAAGTTAGGAATTCAAATAGAAAAATAGGTAACTATTAAGAATTAAAAATATATTTTCCCTAAAAATATATATTATAATCATACCGGTAGGTCTTTTTTTTCTTTTAATATTTTTTTATTATTAGGACTACTCTGAAATAAGAAACATTTTAGTAAAGAACAAGTGAGATATTTTCTTTCCTTTCAGTTTCTTCTTATCTTATTTACCACATTTGTCTATTTCCGTTTCATTATTATTTAGGGTTTGTATTGTACGAATATGTTACTATCATAATTAGTAATACAAGCAAGAAAAGAGTTTCTCTTAAATTAATCTAAATTCGTGTTAGGAATAGTAGGTTGATTATGAGATCGGAGAGGGGTTAGAAATAGTAAGTTGTTTACGAGATCGGAGAGATCATTCTTAGTTTCTGAAAACCCTCATCCTAGAGAAACTTAAACTTATTATAGCAAAATGAAGCCCCACGACTACACCCACAAACCAGGTTTGCAACTTGGTATCAAAGTCGATCGTGATGAGTAATACTGAGCTTGATCGATTTGGAGCAATGTCCCGAAAGTACATGCATGATCGAGCAAAGTAGAAAGAGGAGCACAAAGCCTATACGCTTGACTGGTTAGAGATCCGAATGGCATTACTATTTGATCCTTGCGTCGGTCGAGTGCACAATGACCTAGAAGAAGTAGAGCCATAGAAAGTCCAGCCTCCATGCGCTTACGAGATGGCAGATGACCACCTCTTTTAGTCTTGACCTATGTAAGCCCAAAGCCACACCAGCCTCTACAGCGGGAGTCACGGCGAAAGCTCTATCCAGACGGAAGATTCGAAACAGCCTTGTGTTTTCTGCCATGGCGAGCTTTATTTTTTAGCCTATCCATGAAGAGAATTTTAATTTTTGCTTCCATGTGCAATCAGAGTCCTTTTAACCACCAGGTGTTTCGATTGCACCAAGAGATTAACTTGAGCTTGAGGACACGCCCTGTGGCCGTGATGGAGATTCATTGAAACTTATGACCACGTTTATATCTTTGTATGTCCTCTCGCACATGCTCTTTCATCTTTAAGCACCACAGATGTAGGATTTGGAATTCCATTCCGATGGGAATAGCAATGTCACATTACATTATTCAACGATACATGATGACCTATTAATGCAACAATAATGCTGATATAAGGCTCTGGAAGATGAAAAAGGCAAAGATGATGAAAAGATAACCCAGATAAATTGATTACATACATTACTTACACATGGATGGGACAGTATATTTGCAAGCAACAAGTCTATCAAACTTTAATTTGCTCCGAATTACTAATTACATATTTTCTCATTGAGCACTTCTAGTAAAATCCTAAGAATGATCAATGCTCCATATTCCTACATCGACACAATCCGACAAGAACTAGACAAAAAATCACATTACCAGACTACTAAAATCCCAATTTTCATGCAAATTACGATCCTTTGAACATGGAAGTAGGAGACAAAGGAGGAGTATCCAACTGATAGAAATTAAGCGAAGGACCAACGAATCTAAACAATATCCACCCCCCAATCACTATAAATATCGAAGCGTACGCAAACTTATTCAACCAAAACAGCAAACCCTTCTCTCCCATATAAAGCTCAGTCGCTTTCTCTCTCCAATCCATCTCTTCCCAACCCTTCGCCTCCTCTTTCTTCTTGGCTTCCAGGAAAGCCTTCCTCTCCATTTCGTCGTTCTCTCTCATCGCCTGTCGTCGCTTCTTCGATCTCCTTCGAAACCTTATCCGAACCGTCTCCGGAGGAGTCACCGGCGGCGGAGGTGAGGGAGATGCTGAGGGTGAGGCTGGTGGAGCATCGTCGCTGTTGGTGGCTCTGATCCGGAGGGAGCGACTGCGGAGAGTACGGGGAGGAAATGAGGGTTTAACTAGGGTTAGGGTTGGGGTGGATTGGAAGAATTTGGATCCCATTTTGTTGTTTACGGTGGAGGGGATGGAAGAGAGTGGGAGTGGAGTCCTGCTTATCTTCTTGTCCTCTTATCTTCTTTTTGTCTAGATTTGACAAATTAATCAATTGTTGAAGAATATTATTTTTAATTTTGGCCCCAATATTGTTTTCTTTAGTCCAATTCGCCCCCCTGATTCTTTTTTTTTTTTTTGGGCCATGGACCTTGCTAACACGTTTTTCACTTTTGTCCATAATTCAATTATTGAGTGACCCTCTAAATATATATATATATATATATATTATAAGAAATTCCCTAAAATACATCATTTATAAAACTATTCTAAATAATACTTAAAATAGGTATTATATCGATTTTACAAATGTTAAAAATGTATTTTTAAAATAAAACAAATTTATTTGCTCATGATATCCAATGTAAAATCAATATTTATGGTCCGTTCACTTTATCGTAATAATAATTCTATTCCTTTCTTATTTGTGTAGAATTACTATTATAACGTTTAGTTACATTTTGGTTATGTAATAACAATTCAATGCCGAATAGGTATAAATTAAAACATGGAATTGTGATTCGGAATTGCAATTCTTTGGCTCCCCCATTGAATCACAATTTTGTATTGTATTCATTTTGTTATTTCCCATTATACACTCATAAAAATAAGCAAATGACCACACTTTACCCTTATAAAATGAGATGGATTAAAAATCTATTAAAAAAACCCTAAAATAGCCATCTACCTTCTCCATCTCTATCTCTCCTCCACCCCCTCTCTCTTTATCCACCAACAACCAATGGCCACTCAATTGACATTCGAAATGCCCACCATCAATCACCTTCTAAAGCTCCCAAGTTCTACCACCATTATCTCGTGTTTTATGTTGTGTGTGTTCGTGGTTTTTAATTCTATCATCGTCATCCTCTAACCATCGCTATCTTTACCATAGGTGATGAAGATCGTCGCTAATTGCGAACAACAGTAAGACATTTGGTGGCCATTAGCGAGAAGTGACGAGTGAATCGGTGAAAGCCCTAACCTGTGCGCTATCATCCTTTAGTGCTTGCAGTCTCCATGACAGTTGGTGAAGGTGGTAGTTAACTGCAATTCCTAGTTTAGTTGGATATTTGAAAAGGTAACAAACTAACTACAGATGATGGTGGCCGCTCCAAGCTTTGTTCCTTCCTCCAAGCGTAAGAATTGGATGGTGTTGTGCTATTCATGTTGTTTCTGTTGTTGATCCTTGTCAATTCATTGGTGTAGTAACTACTCTTATGGTCACACGCTTCAAATGCAGGTTTCCATAGTGTTCCAATTTGAGGATTAAGGTTTCTAATTTGGGAATTCAATTGAGACATCTTTTTTACTTTTTATCTTTCACTGTTGTATTACTCTAATAGCTAAAGGGATATTTTAATACTTTTTGGTGTTTTATTCCTTACTAATTTTGTTAACTAAACATTGTTTTAATGATTCCATTATATTTAAGTAAACATGGTAATACCCATTCATAACTTATTACACATTTATTTCATTCTCCAGTAATACATATTTCATTATAACTTTATTCTATTCAACAAAGTGAACAAGACATTAAACTGCAAATCTCAATGCAATCAATTAATGGCATTTTTTGTAATAATTTTGCGATTGGTATATATATATATATATATATTTTCCTTTTCCCTATAATAATACTTAATTATCCCATTATAGTTCTCTCCCTACCTATTAAACCAGCTTCACTTTACTAGGTCCTTATCGTTATAATTCTTGGGGGGTCCTTTTAGTTTTTATCTAAATATAACATAAATTCATTTACTCAATACAACTACATATGATAGATTAAACCAGAAGAAATGGGGAGTATGAGATTCGATCTAACTATAAATACATGTCTTACACGAAGATGGATGGTATTAATGGAAGAATTCATATGCAATGATTAAATGAAGCTTTATCACTCTATGTGGGAAAAATGTCATGGAAGGAAAATTTAAAAAAGAAAGAAAGAAAGAAAACCAAAATAATACCTAGATTAAAAAATAAGACTCTAACCCAACTTTTATTTATGAATCAAAACGACTTTTTATTATTGTAGTTGTACAACAAAAAAAAAAAAAAAAGGCTTAAGGGAGGAAGATATAAATAAGTCAAGATCAATCCTTCATATGTTTGTCTTTGGCTCTTGTCAAATATGACTTATGACCAATACAAATCTCAATCAAACTCCATTTATCAACCCACAATCTCTCTAGGCTGTGTGTAAGTGTGTTTGATATAGCAGAAAAGGAAAGGGGCCTCTCGATTAGTTAATTCGATCAAAAATAAAACAAAGAAAGTAAATTTCATGCACACGTAACTTAAAAACTTAAAACAAGTTTTGAGATAAATTGGAATAATTAAACCATTTCTTCAATATCCCAAAGCACATAGCAGAGAAAGGAACATACAAAAATTTATTTACTCAAGTCCAATACATAACATAAGCATTTAAAATTCATTATAAACAAGAACAAATTGCTGCACCAACACCAAGCATGAGAAATCAATTTCCAAAACTAAACCTAACTATAGTTTTCAAAATCTTGCAAGCAGATTGTCAAACTTAAAATTTTACGTAGAATCACTAGAAGGTTTGTAGAATCGAAACGTAGAATTGAATAGTAGAAACGTAAATTTCTATAATCTATCTAAATTAGTAGTAAAAAATTATAAATATGTTTACAAAAGTTATAAAAAACTTAAAATATATGCTCTAAATAAAAAAATTCGATATAAATTTTAGTCACAATATAAGTTATAATATAAATAGTTAATTATAAATCATTATGCTAATGCATAAAACTAAAATATATGTATTAGTGTCAATATAAATACATTGCAAAATAAGTTATCATGATAAAAAAAAAAGTTAAATTAAAAACAAAACATGAATAATCCATTATCCTAAATTATCAAAACTATCACAACTTCACTCAATTGTAATTATAATAAACTTTATCATTATTATTATTGTTAATGTCACCATTGTACTGCTACCAATAATATCAATATTTTTTTTTGAGTTTTTTGAAATATTCATTTGTATTTAGTTTTCAATAGTATCAATATTATAAATATATAAAACATATTAATTCCAACTCTTCTAGGCCATAACTCTCCAAATTTATAAGTGTACCAATTTCCTTCATAATATTACTTTCATATTTTTCTTATCTCTTTCACTTGAAATGATATTCAACCAATTATTATTTGATAGATTAAATATCTTCTTCCTCAACTACCCAAATGAAAGGTCTTTAATAGGAAAGTTAGTAATGAAATCAATTTAAATTAAAAAAGCAAATACAACAGTATTTTACTCATAATTTGATAAGTTTACTTTAAATTATAGAAACTTAATTTTTTTTCTTAGTTTTAATAACCTATTAAACTTAAATGAAGTAGAATTACCTGAAATCGCATAGAATTGGTAGAATTGTAAACTCATAGAACTGTATACCTAAATTCACGATTCTACTACAAGTTTATATAAAAACAATTTTATATGAGATTTAACTCAAAAAACCCTCATAAAAACATAAATTTGTAAAATTGTATGAGTAGAATTGCGATTTTAATAACTATGCTTGCAAGCTCCACTTTTGAAAATGGTTGATTACCTAGTGGCTGCATAACTTCCCTCAAATGCCTCTAGAAATTCTCAAATCCATAAATCATCATGATGATGTACATCAACATGCATAAATTGATAGTGACAAAAGCTTTTGAATAGACAACCATCTAAAGTAAAAACTCAAAGCTAAGAGTGTGGAAGACAAAGTAAATAACCCCAAAACATCGCCTTTGATCTTGATTCTACTATGTATAAGAATGAAACATTAATGATTTTGACAACTGTTAAAGCTTGTGTGATTAAGTCCTTGCTACGGAGTATAGGGACATGATCTGTGCTACCCTTTGATTGGCCATGGCGAATGATACACCCTTAAATGGAATAACAACTCTATGGAATGATGCAACATCAAATGCCAGATTTTGCTCATTGGTGTTACCCATGAAATGAAACTAAAGAACATAAGGTTTTTGAATCTACTAAAGTAGATGATAGACTACTAGGGAATATTTTACATTAGTACTATTACATTAAAATCCCTAAAAGAAGATATAAAGAACATATGTGTATGCTTCCTAGAGTATATGTAGTATGCAAAACAAAACAAAGTAAAACAGGAATGTTTATCATGACAATCATAGAATGTCATGCTTTTATGGACTAAGAGTAAAACATATGACACACTAATATCGCATACAAGCTTGAAAATGCTACAGAAAGTAGAAATTAGGGTTTTAGCTTGATACTCACATTTCATGGATGAAATTTTGAGTCATTATTGCCTTTTCTTGGAAGGTGTTGATGACCTTGTTTCAACTCATGAAAATGTTCTTTCTTTCTTTCTTTTTCTTCTTCTCCTTCTTTTTATATAATTTCCTGGAGAATAATCCAAGCTTCATAACATATATAGGGCTTCTTAGATTGTCTTGTTGGATTTCATAAGTTAAAAAGCATATTAAGCTAAACATATGCAAATGGGTCAAATGTTTAGTTGTCTAGTAGTGTTATATTGATGGCACTTTCTATTCTACATTTGTGTAAGCTATAAACATACAAGCTATAAACATAGTGGTATTCAAAATGGTGGGACCTCATCATAACCAAGTCAATTCACTAATAGGAGAATAGACTACAGTGCAATTATTCAAAAGTGATTAAATGATATAATTACTTTTTTATTGTTAATGGATGGTGATAACCTTTTTTACTACTAAAGACCTTATTTTTACTGTGATTTAGAAGATTTTACCATAATTGCCAAAGCGACTTAATGGATTGTTTTTTCGATCGTATCAAATTAAAAATTTATAAACCTAAAGAAATCTAATGACTTAGCTAAGCAAGTGTACCTATCTAATATAGTATATATCGTAATGGGTGTCGTCTTCATAGATCTTAGAAACAAGTACTAATATTATTATTTTTCTACTATCTAGTCTAAATCTTGATGCGATATTAATAAACTAAATTACTAATTAATTAATATAATGACCTTAAGATTAATTAATATCATTTTAATAAATGAATTCAATCATAAAAACATATAATTATCTTGATCCACTCTAAACCCTAACTTTCTTATAATAATGTATTAACTAACAACTTGTTTATACTTTATACTACAAGAATTCTCAATTAAACCAATAACTCCCTTGAGTTAATTAATTAATAACCTTATATGGAATAGTGGAGACCACTCCCTCACTTTCGCCTTATAAGATTTCATTAAGTTTATAATTCCTAAATAAATATTTAATTTTTGTGTAGAAAATGGAGATTTTACTACCTTTAGGTAGAATATGCAATCTTTCTATTCATGGAGATTTATTCTATTAGATGAGACTTCTCTTTATCTAACAAGAATCAAACATGCAATTAATTTGCATGCATAAATTAATCACAAAGCAATTAAAATACATGAATAGATACAAAGGCATAAACTTTTCATTAATCAATAAACAATTTAATCACATGGTTTAAAGTTTCATAAGATGTAGGGTATATAAATCTACTCCATGGAATTTACGATAGTCATGAAAAATCTAAAGAAGTAATAAGAAATTATGATAAAAAGAATAAACTCTTATAGACGTTTTTTGTGATTTTTAATGATGCTCCAACATCATCGAAAATAAAAATATAAGGATAAAATAATGTTTCATTTATTTGGGCTAAGGCTAGTCCAATCTTAAACTGACTCATGAATTAGCCCACAATCCATCGCATGAGTGTTTCACTAAAACCCTTTATAAAATTGTTAAATTAGACTTATTTGATTAAATTGACTTAACCAACTTAATTGTAAGGTTAATTTAGTAAATGGATCATAATTAAAACAAATAAGCCCAATGGGCCCAATTTCAAGGCTATTTTCTCTTTAGGGCCCATAACCTAGATAAGTTTTAGTAAAATAAGATACCTTGATGGGCCTTATATGTAATAAGGCATAAATCCAAATATAAACTCTAAATGGGCTTAATTTAAGTGTAGTAGGTATAATTGGGCTTAAGAAAAAAGTAATAGGTTATAATGGGCCCAATTTGGAAAAAGGGGCTTCATTAGACTTAATATAAAAAAATAATAGATAAGGATGACTCATATGGGCCTAAAAGAATCAAATGGGGCTAAACTTAATAAATTAGACATAGAAAAAACCTAATTGGACCTATATGAATAAAATAAAATATCATAGGCTAATTGGACTAACTTAATTGGATTACGTAACCAAGAGTTTAATTAATTGATTACTTTAGTTGAAAAGGATTATTTAACTTAATTTAATCAAGTGGATCCAACTCTAAAATATTTAGACTCACTTTTCTTTAGAGTTTAATACTGTAGTGGGCCTCGATTAGACATGTGAATGTGGATGTAGAAAAAAAAAATCAATAGGTGACCTAAAATTAAAATGGGCCAAGCAGGCCTTAAAAAATTTAAATAAGTAAGACCTAAATTGACATAAGGATTAAATGGAAATTGGAGAATTGAATTGATAATTAATAAGTATAATATCATGAGATAACTAAAGTAACATGCCTTAAACAATGAATGGGCCTAATTATAGTCAAAGGCTAATTTGAGCCTTATACCCTTTTAGGTCATGATTAGCAAATGCCTTATTTGCATAGAAGCCTAAGAACCTAAACCCTTAATAAAACTAATAGTAATTAATCATTTAAATACAAAATACTAACTTATAGTTTCTTCTTTTTAATTGCATAAAATTAAACAATGATGATCATTAGGGATGCCTTCAACTTTGGGAAATCTTTAACCTTTCAGGTATGCAACAACTATGTGCTGCGTGGTAAAATAGATATATTAAATCGGACTAATAAGTAAACTTGGCTAAGTGACTGCTTGTTATTTGGTTACTTGAGTTAGTAAGTGGTGCTCTTGGTTTAAAAGTATGATTGCATTCATAGTTCTAATTAACCACAGTAGTTTAGGTGCCTAAGTCATTAGGGATGGCTTAGCAAGTCGTTAATAAATGGAATCATGTTAAATAATGGTAACTAAAAGTAAAGAAAAGATATATCGAGAGTTGCTCAAGGTTTATGGGACTTGGTAGGTAGTCTGATGTAGTTGGACTACGATCGATGATGATTGCATAACAGTAATGAAGTCTAAACAACGCTACTTTTAGGTGTTGAGGTTCAATGTAGAGTCTAGTTACTCCTATCATCCCTTGATGATCATTGCGGTGGTATCGAACCTCAAGTTCTTCATCCTGTTTTTGAAGTTGTGAATACTTTCATATTGGTTGTTTATTTAATTAATCGTTATACAAATTAGGGAAAAGCATACTTTTAGTTCTTAATGTTTACTATTTTATTTGTATCATCAACCTTTTTTCTCTTCTATTTAAGTCCTTAACATGTTTAAAACTTTACAAAAAAAAAAAAGAAAAAAGAACTTCAGTTAAATCTATTGAGTTTTCCATAAATTTGTGATATATATTAATTTCAAATTTATCCACAATAATTAAATTAAAAAATGATAATATTAAATATATATTTTTATATAATATCATAAAAAATATTTATAGTGATATAATATAATAATAAAATAATAATAATAATTAAAAATAAGAAAACAAGGTTGGAAATTTTTGTTTATACCATGGTTACCTTGGGCTCACTTTACGATTTCATGAGGTATAGCTTCGAGGAGGAGCTTTAGGCATACGTGAGTGACAAAGCTAATGAGGAAGACAATTAGATTAGCCACTTTTGGATCTCTAGACTATTTCCCCTTTATGGTCTTTAAGTGTGAGGACTTTATATGGATTGTGTGTAAACTTTTATGTTGGGTTATTAATTTAGGATCGGCTCTTAATTATCAACCAATCAATTCAAGAAAACCCATCAAATGTTTTTATAAATTAATTAAATAATTTCAAAGTGTTAAAACTAATTTAAAAACCATATATATTATATTTAAATAGATTATACGAAGAACTGTGGTTACTATAGAGGTTAGGGACATAACATTTCTTTCCATTTCCAAAGTTCAATCTATAGAACCAAACATGATACGGACATCAACCACCACATTTCCTTCCATCTCCTTTTCTTTTATTTCCTTTGTTTTCCATTTCCTCCTAAAATTGCCAAACTCGGGTAAGCATAAAAGCATTTCCATCGATCGGAGTCCATGAACACATTGAGTAGGTGGGTGGGTAAGGCTAGAGTTGTGAAGCTTTTGCTATTTCTGTTAGGTTTCGTTTTTTTCATTCTCCATTTTCAAAGCTTTATTCCACTAGAAATTTATGTTGATTGAACCTATCAACGACGGGAGCTACGATTACTGCCTCATCTGCTTTAAAATTGACCTTTATACGAATTTTGGTTCTGAAAAACCCATAAAAAAAAATGTGATTTCTCTCCAAGCCGATTCTTTATTTTTTGAAAAATCGCATTTTTATGGGTTTTTCAAAAGTGACATTTTCAAGCTTTTTTTTTTTCCTTTAAAATTAGAGTTTCCATTTGTTTTATCTTTCTATAAACATTTTCCATCCATTTTAGGGGTCAATTCAAGCGTTTTGGCACCCACCCAAATTCATTCTTGTGCTCATCTCATTAGTCTTCTCCATCTACAACACCCTTTTTTTTTTTTTTTTTTTAATTTTCCTGTGTTTAACAAGCACAATTTGTGGTCTTTGGGAAGTTGGTGAATTGTGATTGTTGATCTTCCCCTGCCCAACCTGGGTTTCTTCTCGGGTCTGTTTCCTTTCCTTTGCTCTAGTTTTCTTTTTAATTGTTTAATTTTCACTTCTTTATTTTTTGAATTTTTTTCTATTCTTTATTTATATTATATATATATATATTTAATGGTATTATTTATTCAAATTCATTATTTGGATAAATAAAACATTTCCACGTGTAAATACTGAATGAAAAATTTGACAATATTAACGACAGTTTTGTTTTGTAAATTTTTGTAAAATGTTGATATGATAATTGGTATGAATTATGACCAATACCATCTCAATTGGGCCACTCTATTCATGCGCCCTCAATCTTTCCAGCTCGTGTCTTTGATAGAGCTAGAGGGCTTGTGGATTAGGAATTACTTGAATATCTAATTCGATCAAAAACAAATAAAAGATTGTATACAAAGTAAATTTTATACAAGGTGACTTAAAAGTGGAAACAACATCTCCATAAAATGGATCAATTAAACTTTTATTTTCAAGATCTCTAAATCATACAGTAGAAAGAGAATTCCTTCTTTGAAAAGGAAAAGGAAAATTACTTACGGCGATTTCGAAAGCTACATGAATTAGGACATGATGATACATGAAAATAAACTAGTACATGTACATTTAACCTTGTACAGAACAAGGTGTTGCAACAGGTAAGTGAAATGAATGATGAGAGTATCAAAATACTTTCGAAATATTAAAGGAAAATATTCAAAGATACTTTCCCTAGGTAAAATATGCAAGATCCAAACTAAGTGTCTTCTACAAAATTGTGTATTTACTGATAGTTTGTAGCTTTTGATTGAATTGATATGTTATTTTTAGAAAATAGCCATGTAGCTTATCATAATTAGAGGTTATGATTTATTCTTGATGAAATATCACGGCTAGAAAAAAATTTGAAAACAAGATCGCAAAGTAACGACCATGAATTCTTTTTGCTTGTCCATCTCTCTTTCGTCGTTTCAAAACTCATAAATTGGAGTGACCTTATATAACCATATGAGTCATATACTCTAAGGAAAATAAATAAATAAGAAAAAAAAAACCCGTTTTGTAGTTTTATTTTTATTATACACTCTATTTGTATATATCCATCTATCTATATTACCAAGTCAATATACTCTTTTTTGAACTCCACATCTTTCAATCATAATTACACTCCTAAATTCATTGGAGAAAAAGCAATTAAACCATGTGGGATGAGTTTTATAGAACTCAAACTTGACCTGCTATTATATAGGATTACTCATGACCCACTAAAAAACCTTACAAGATTTTTATTTAATATCCAAAACCTGCTTCATTAAAAGTACTATGAACTTGTGACCCAACCTGCTATTATGATTTATGCAAAACATCTCAATGTGAAATAAAGAGACAATGTGTTACCAAGACTTATGATTTTTTTTTTACAATCCATAGAAGCTTATAATACGAGTAAAATGATAACATCTTATATTATAGTATAAATTGTTTATAAGAGAACAACTGTATTAAAAATAATTATATGTAATTACGATTTCCGTAAAATAATCTTAAGAAAATATTATTGAATCATACTTGAAAACTTGGAGATCAACGAAATAAACTTCATTAAATCATACTTAAAAGCTGTTGCAATAGGGACTTCAATATATTGTATAGACATTCATTCAAATCCTAAATTAAATAAAGTTCAACTCATTAATTATATATTCCTACAAGTTTATGACAAAATTCACCAAATTTTAAAAATGAACTAAAGTTCATCTCATCTTCTTCCTAAAAATTCATCAAAATTAACTAAAGTTTAACTCACCATCTTCCTCAATTATATCCATACCTATAAAGTGGAAAAAATTTCCATAAAACGTATTAGAAGAAATATGAGACTAGAGGATGTAAATATGGCTAAAAAGTGGGAATAGTGAGATTAGACAATGTAGATACCATTAAGGTTTCCTAAACTGTGACAAATAAAAACAAAAATAGTCTTCTTTAGTATGATGTAATAGGCTATAGTTATTAGCTTTTGAAATTTGAGTTTGAAAATATTATTATCAATCATTTTTTAGTAGGTCCAGTTTTCTCAATGGGTTTATTTTAAAACCTAAGACCTAATGTAACACCTTATAGGGTTTTAAAGCAATATCTAAACTAATTCTAAAACTTTATAGGGTATTATCCTATAGAATAATTAGAGGGTTAAGTAGGTCGAATACCTTAAAATAACCCATTCAGTGGCATCCTTACATGTATTATAATAATGTGATTTAAAAATATTCAAGAGCAATATAGGGAACTTCTTTAATACGAAACTTAATCTATTATCTTCTTTTCTCTCTCATATAATTGTAGGTGAGTGTTTTCAAACATAAACTGTTGAGTTTCTCTCTAAAATTAGGAGTAATTATTCAAATAAATATTAAAAATAGTTCCCTTTTTAAAAGAGAGCTTGTGGTATCTTGATTTTCCTTATATTAAAAAACATGTTCATTTTCATTTCCTTTATACTTCTATTTTCCTCTCCTAATCTACCATGTCGTAAAATTGTAAGTCATCTCTCTCCGTACTTTCTTGATACAATAAAATAGAAGCTTTTCTCTATTTCTCATCTTTTTTTTTTTTAAATGGTTTTGGTAAGGGCATAGAGGTGCAATTTGTAGCATATGTTACCATAAATGATGAAGAACCACAAAACCTAACCAAAGTTTTTCCCTTTAACTTGTGTTGATTTTGGGTTTACAAAGGTTCCTTTATTTTTATTTTTATTTTATTATTATTATTTTTTGTTTAAGCAAAGAACAAAGGCTAATTGATTTATAGTTCAATAAAAAAAATCTTAGATGTGGTTATATTAGCATTCTTTGCATTTTATTTATTTATTTATTCTAGAATTGATCTAATAGCACTTATATTTTGGTGTAGGATAGAGAATTAGTAGTTCAACACTACTCTTAAAATTAGCTTGTTTATTTGTTATATCAAGGAGAAGTGAAAGCTAGATCAATAAAAAGTTTCCATAAAACGTATTAGAAGAAATATGAGACTAGAGGATGTAAATATGGCTACAAAGTGGGAATAGTGAGATTAGACAATGGAGATATGATTAAGGTTTCCTAAATTGTGACAAATAAAAAAAAAATAGTCTTCTTTAATATGATATAACAGGCCATAATTCTTAGCTTTTGAAATTTGAGTTTGAAAATATTATTACCAATCATTTTTTAGTAGGTTGATTTTTCTCAATGGGTTTATTTTAAAACCTAAGACCCAACGTAACATCTTATAGGGTTTTAAAGTAATATCCAAACTAATTCTAAAACTTTATAGGGTATTATCCTATAGGATAATTAGAGGGTTAAGTAGGTCGAATACCTTAAAATAACCCACTCAGTGGCATCCTTACATGTATTATAATAGTGTAATTTAAAAATATTCAATAGCAAAATAGGAAACTTCTTTAATATGAAACTTAATCTATTATCTTCTTTTCTCTCTCATATAATTGTAGGTGAGTGTTTTCAAACATAAACTATTGAGTTTCTCTCTATAATTAGGAGTAATTATTCAAATAAATATTAAAAATAGTTTCTTTTAGAGCTTGTGGTATCTTAATTTTTCTTATATTAAAAAACATGTTCATTTTCATTTCCGTTATACTTCTATTTTCCTTTCCTAATCTACTATGCTATAAAATTGTAAGTCATCTCTCTCCATATTTTCTTTCTTGATACAATAAAAATAGAAGCTTTTCTCTATTTCTCATCTTTTTTTTTTTTTTTAAATGGTTTTGGTAAGGGCATAGAGGTGCAATTTGTAGCATATGTTACCATGAATGATGAAGAACCACAAAACCTAACCAAAGTTTTTCCCTTTAACTTGTGTTGATTTTGGGTTTACAAAGGTTCCTTTATTTTTATTTTTATTTATTTTATTTATTTTTTTAAGAAAAGAACAAATGCTAATTGATTTATAGTTCAATAAAAAAAAAAAACTTAGATGTGGTTATATTAGCATTCTTTGCATTTTATTTATTTTATTCTAGAATTGATCTAATAGCACTTATATTTTGATGTAGGATAGAGAATTAGTAGTTCAACACTACTCTTAAAATTAGCTTGTTTATTCATTATATCAAGGAGAAGTGAAAGCTAGATCAATAAAAGAGAATATCCTTCATTAGGGTATAAATGGATGAGTAATAAGATGTATTTTACATATGGAACATAAGTTACAAGTAATAAATTATACGAAGAGAAAGCATAAATGAGTAGAGAGATAATTTTTCTTCTTTCTTTTGAACATTTCAAATATAATTTATTTTAAATCCCCAAAGTTTAGGAGAATTTAGGAACTCATTAACCCTCTTCAATGCTATAAAGTCATAAAAATATCAGAGATCCTTAAATTTTTCCTCTAAGTTGATTATTGTCTTCCTTCTATAGGTTGATATTGTCATCTCATTGTGCATTCCTCCACTATCTTATCACATTCATATTTCAAATTTAGGATATACTATTATCCATTTCTCATAATTGATTTTTTTTTTAATTTCTACAATATACGACTTTTTTGTGATCATTAAAGATTTTATTGTTCTAATTATCTTACTATTGAAAACATAGTAAATTTGTAACCAATGTTTAATGAGTACCCTTGTATTTATATATTTAATTGAAATTTTCAATTAATACTAATTTTCTTTTTCTAATTTGTGTTTCATTCTTAAGAATTCTTATTTTGTATAATTTTTTAACTCTAAAGCATAGAGCAAATAACTTTGTGTGTGTGTGTTAAGTATTGATGATAACTAAAGCACCAACTATATAATTTAAATATCACATCGCAATGTGTTGTTAGCTAAGTAGTGAGGATTAGGATGTAACCTCATTTTATACTAAAAAAAAAATAAATCTTACATTGCTATATAGTAGTTTCTCATTTAATATAATTTTTATTAATTTTTTAGGTGAATGACAACTCCTTCAAGGAAGCAAATTAGCAATGATTAACACATTTTCAGTGTATTGCTTTTCATCCTTTTCCTTTCCTTTTTAAAAATTTTACACACACTCTGTAGACTTTTTATGTTTTCTTTTCTTTTTTCTTTTTTCTTTTTATTTTTTTCTTAAAAGCATTAGTTGTGTATATAGTTTGATTCAATTATTTAGTATGCTATAAACTCTATTGTATCACTTTATTTATCTTTTGCACATGTATCATAGGTGCATTGCTGGTATTAAATAAATTAATTTTTATGTAGGTTTGCTTTGGTATTGTTCCCTTCATTTGGTAATAACTAGAGATTTTTTTTTCCCTTTCACATTGTATTTTTGTTGGTAAAAAATTTTAAATTATAGCTATTCTTTGTCCTTTTCAGTTTCACATGTGTTTTTATTGACAATGTGACAAAAAAATTTCATATCCTTAAAATTTGATTTTCTTCCTTTTTTTTGTGCTCTCAGTATATGATATAATATGTTTAGTTAAATTGATACTATTGTATAATGAGTGAGGGAATGAAATTATTATTTCTTGACATTGGTTTTTTTTTTTTCACAACAATTTAATTAGTTACTTTGTGTCATATTCTAAATTGTATTAAATTGTTGTATTTAATTTTTTGCACACATATTGCAAATGCGCTTTTGCAAGTATATATTTAATCATATAATTATCTATTTTTTCTAACATTTGTAGAGCAAAAAGAAACAGTAATTTTTTACAGAGTTGTATCGACTTCAAATGATATACGGCAACTTAGATCTTCTTATAAGTTATGCATTGAAGTCAATATTTGGATAACTTAGATATTTTTGTATTTACTATATTAATGTAAATAGAAATTTGAATAATTCTACAATGATAGCTAAAATAAAAGATATATTATGTTCTAAATTCCTATCACTTTTTCTCACACCCATTTTATTGATTCATGGTATCGCTACTAGCAAACTTAAGAGAGAGAATTTTGCACTTTCTTGCCCATCTATCTTATTTATTAATGGTATCACTATTAGACCCATTTATCATTATAATTCCTTTAAGACACTTTTTCTCAAAAAAAAAAAAATATGAATTTTGTTTATTAAAATCCACTCTATTTAAATTTTAAGCCAAAAACTTTCCATTCAACTCCATCTTTTTAATCTATGGTTATAGCTGGTATTTTTATACAAACATAATCGATCTCACATTTTATAATAACTGCATTACTTTCTTCTTATCCATTTTATTACAAAATAACCACATGATTTCTCTTCCCCACTCTCACAAGTTGTAAAAAAATGTTCTCCATAATTTTCCATGTTAGTGTTACAATATTATATTTTATCATTGTTCATGTGATAGTACATATTTATATCACATATATATCATCTAAGGGGAATAGTTATACAACAATTTTTTCATAATTTAAATTCTACAAAAAAAAAATGCATTCCTTATGTTTTTTTTTCTTCTAATTTCATAACTTAAAATATTACAAACTATAAGAATAAATATTTACTTTTAAATTTTATAATTATTTTGTGCTTTTGGATACTTGATTTATAGGTGCAATATATTCTTATCATTTTTATTAATAATTTGATATCTATTTATTTTTCACACCCACAGTGTGACTACGTCACCCACTTGTATATTAGGATACAATTAGATATACAAACTGATAAATCAAACCAAAAGACATAGGGAAAAAAAGATTTGACTTGGCCACATAGCTTGAGAAAAATTCTTATGCAATGGTAAAATGAGAACTTTGACTCTCCTTGAGAAAAATTTCATACAAGGAAAACAAAAACGAAAAAAAAAAAAAAAGAAAACTAAAGTAAAACCTAAATTTGAAAATTCTATGTTACTTCAGTTTTTATTTGTAAATTGAGAAAAGATTTTGAATTTATTTTAATTTTTGAATTAAAATGACTTCTTGTTATGGTAATAACAACAAAAGTAGCTAAGTGCAGTTGTGAATTCGGGGGTGGATGACTAAAATATAATTGCTGCTAACTCTAATTTTGTTAAAAAAATAAATAAATAAATAAAGGGAAGAAGAGAGAGAGAGTAGGGTAGGAAAAGGGGAATCAAGATCAATTCTTTCTATGTCCAATAGTCATAGTGTGAGCCATATGACCAAAAAGATCTAAATCAGGCCACTCTATTCATCGGGCCAGACTCTATCTTTGATAGAGCCAGAGAGCCTGTGGACTAGGAAATTTCATATACAAGTAAAAGGTAGGAGTTAAATTTCATGCAAGGTGACTTAAAGTGAAAGCAACATCTCATCTCAGATAAACTGGATCAATCAAACCATTTTTCTATTTCAAGGTCCCAAAATCATACAATAGAAAAAAAAAAAAAAAAAGAAGAGGAAAGGGAGAATTCTTTCCTTGGAAAGGAACAGGAAAATAACTTATGGTGATTTCGAAAGCTACATTAATTAGTACATGATGGTATATGAAAATAAAATAGTACATATGCATTCAACCTTGTACAGAACAAGGTGTTCAAACGAGTGTGTGAAATCAATTTCCAGAACTAAAACTTTAACTGTAGTCTTCAAAATGCTCCAAGTTCCACGTCCGAAAATGGCTGATCGTCCAGTGGCTGAAAAACCTCCCTCAAATGCCTCCAGAAACTTTCGGATTGGTGAAGCTCCACCACAGCGTACGTCAATAAGCATAAATTCACAGTGACAAAAGTTTCCCAATAAACAGCCATCCAAAGCAAAAGTTCAAAGCTTAGAGCATGGAGGACGAAGTAAATAACCCGAAATACCGCCTTCGATCTTGATGTCGCTACAAATAAGAGCGATAGATTAACGATTTCAACGACTGTAAAAGCTCGTGTGATTAAGTCTCTGTTTCTCAATATAGGGACCTGATTCTGTGCCGCCCTCTGATCGGCCATGAAGAGTAATACACCCTTAAATGGAAGCACAGCTCTATGGAATGACGAAGCATCAAATGCTGGATTCTGCCCATTCATGTTGCCCCTGAAAGAAAAGCAAATAACGTAGAAGGTTTTGAATCCACCAAGAAACATTTTGACATTAGGACTGTTACATTTAAGTCCAGGAGAATAGATAAGAAACGACATATGCTTCCTAGAGGACAGGCACTATGCAGAACAAAACAGAGCAAAACAAGAATAATGTTCATGACAATGCTTAGAGTTTCTAGGTTGGTGTGACCTAGGAGCAAACTACGTGACCTACTATTACTACATACAAGCATGAAAATGCTAGAACAAGGACAAAACCATAGTTTTAACCTGGTACTCACATTTCATGGTTAAAAGTCTGATCCGCCATTGTATTCTCTTCCAAAGTGAAGATGTTATTTTATTTTTTTCAGCCCACCCTCTCACCGTGGTATAAGCTGTCTTCTAGTTAGCTCAGCTTCATACATATATAAAGATTTCTTAGGAGGAGTTCTGCGGTTTTCACCAGAGAGTAGTATATACGAACGAGGCGGCCCGTTCAGATATCTCCCTCCAATTCTGATTCATATAAACTTTTTACTCTGTCTCCGTGTAAGTTGTTCCTACAATGTTGGTCAAATCAAAATGGTGGGGCCTAGTCATATTTAGGACCAACTCAGCCATAGGAGAAGATTGTGAACATTCTTTCCGGATGGCCTGAATTCATATTCACCAATCGGATCCGTATCTTGTTGGGTGTCGAATTCGTACCAGTATCAATACAACATCAAATCGAATAGCAATCATAATCATAATCGATCGATTTATATTATAATTGTATTTATTAATAATATAATTATATTTTTATACTATATATCATATCAATTTCGTATTAATTTTTATAGTTATGCTTTTAATCATGCTGAGTTTATGTGTACTTGCTATCATACTATATAAAAAATTGTCAATATTGTCCCATTCTAAATCATGGAGCAAGGCAAAGAAGAAGGTTAATGATTTATTCTAAATTGACATTGGCTTTGTGTTGGTCAAAATTAGCGAGTTTGGCATATCATTTATTATTTAATTAGTATAAAATGTTTTTTCAATTATTAATTGTATATTTAGAATATTTGAATTATGGGAACATTGAGAGATTGGTATTTGATCAAGAGTGGTATCAAGATCAAACATCAATCTAAGGAACTGATTTGATAAAAATTGTTTGAATGTCATACATAAAGTTCAAGGGAGCTGGAAGTGCAAGTTAGCACTTTGCTCAAAACTCCTTGGTGACATCCAAATAAACCGTGTTTCCTTTTTTTCCTTTTTTGTGTGTTATGAATGATCAAGTGTTATTTCCATGCATAGTTGAGAAATCAAAGTGAAGTCCTTTTAAAATATTTAAGTGAAATATTCAAAGACACTTTCTCTAGACAAAGTATGTGAGATCCAAATTAAGTGTTTTATGCAAAACTTTATATTTATTTGATAGTTTGTGACTTTTGATTGAATCGAAATGTCATTTTTGTAAAATAATTACATACCTTATCACAATTAGAGGTTTTCATATATCCTTGATAAAATCTAATGGCTAGAAATGATTTTGAAACAAGATCCAAAAGTTAAAAGAGGTATAACCTATTGTGATGATTGAGAAAAAGTTAAAAAACTATTAGTTAGTTTTTAGAGGTTAATAATTATGAAATTCTTTTGCTTGTCTCTCTCTCTTTCTTTCATAACTCATAAAAAAAAAAGAGAGAAAAATAAAATTTTAGTTTTTAATTTTTAACTATTTTTCTATTAGAGTATTCAGCCTTATTTTTTTTTTTCCCTTCTATTTAAATTTTTTACATTTTTAGAACCTTGTAAAAATAGGATTTTCATTAAATGTGATAATTTTCTATTCTTGTTAAGCATGTATTGGCTTCTGAATAGAAAATGTTAAATTTTGAAAAAGTTGAGAACTCAAATAAAATAAAAATTTAAATAGAAAAATAAGTAAACGTTGAGACTTAAAAAATAATAATAATAAAATAACATGTGTACAAGGAAACATTAAGATTGCTATTTACTACAACTAAAATCTTAGTTGCATTTAGGAAGAGATACACACAATCGTCAACGAACTCTAGAAAAGATGCATAAAATTCATAGCTAGCGACAACGTGCTTTTGGTAACCTTTTCCCCCTTCAATGAATAGTGATGAATACCTTCTTTATATATATATATTGCACATAATTGAAACGGAACGGGGCGGGACATTGTGCACGTTAATATAAGATTATAAAATATAGGATCCACGCTGTTTCATATTCATCTCTTTTCGTTTACTTGGGATGTTCATGTAGCCAAAAGTATTGGCAATAAAAAAAAGCACATGAGGGCGAGCCTCATTATACCCAAAGTCCAGGACCTCAACGGCTCAACCCACCTCGACAGGGAATTACGGACGCCCCCAACCTCTGAAGTCTTAACCCATTTATTAAATGGATTGTATTGTCTTTAGACACATATTTACATACAACAAATCGATAATTCTATGAAAGTTTTAGACAAAGCAAAGCAAAGTATGTATTAATTTCATTTAATAAATCGATCGTATTATGAGTTTAGGTTTTATCTAAAGGATTCTTTTGTGCTGGAATGAAAGTGCAGAATAGGGGTAAGTATCCATTTCCACCGTTATGTTTGTGACATTTTTCGAAGCAACTGAAAATGGAAGATGATTATCTACATTTGGTTTGCTTTTCAAGACGAAAATCAACAATGGTTCAATTATATATTATATATGTAGAGGGTTATATTCCATTATTAATCTTAAACTCTAAGCTTAGTAATAGGTTTAAGTTTTTGAGCTAAAGTAATGGGCTCAAAGAGTTGAATCCTTGGATTTTTTTTTTTTAAATTGATAGAGATTTGGCTTTATTAATTTAAAGTAAAGACTATTAGATCATCTTGTCTATTTACACTTCTCTCAAAAACTCCATACACTTAAGAAAAGGCCTTTATAAACTTGGAACACACAGGAGCCCATTTGAAGGGTCCACTAAGATGAAGGTTAATAAATGTTGGCCATCGATTATCAACATAATTGAACTAACAATGTTGTTAGTTCAACTCTGTATATTAAATTAGATGCATTCATATACAACAGTTTGTAATCCCATTTCCAATGTAAAATATGTTGGTGTATATTAAACTATGGTAAAGTATATGATAACTAAGATAAATTGCTACCAAACATAGAACAATTTACTAAGATAGTTAGGGTTAGACATAGAATCTAACTATTTTGTGTTTTGGGTGGGGGAGGAGGGAGCAGGCGTGGGGTTGCCGAATTTACAATGTTAAAATTAATATTAGAATTATTTATAGAAAAATATTCACTTATCATTGCAATTATAATGCATCTTATATATATATATATATTATCAATATAATCTAATACTGAATAAAAAAGTAAATTTAAACTTCTTTTATGTATTAATTACGAGCACTTGATATACTTCGTAAAAGATCAAAAGAATAAACTTTTTAACATTTCATTAAATATATTTATTAATCAAAATATTATTGTCAATTTATGAAAAATGGAATCAAGACATAAAACTCATATAAGTTCTATTGTTAACAAACACAAATCAAAAGTATTTAAACAAAAAATTACAAATAAAATGAAAATGAAAACATAATATAAATAATTTAGTATTTTATAATTTCTTTATACTGACTTTGCAATATTATTTCATTAGTAATACTATAAATAAATAATATATATATATATATATATGTATGTATGTATGTATGTATGTATTTTTTTTAATATAGGTGATTAAATAATTGATTATTCAATAATACTCATTCCTTTTCATAAACTGTTGAGCATAGTTAGCAATAAAAAAGGGGGTAAATTGATTGATATGAAATTTTAACTTTCTTTTTCAAATGCACTCAAATCCCCCTTTAGTTACTAGCAGTGAAATTTGATTAAATATTGCAACAAAAATAATGAGTACATGTAATAAAATAAATAAATTGTAAGAAATTAAAAGAGTAAGGGTTAAGAAAATCAAGCAATCGATTTATAGTAGTTTTACCTTATGCTCTTAGTCCATTCTTCTAACCTCCACTATTGAAGACTCATCGTCTTCATTGTTATCGTTCCACTATGTCAAAATAGTCAAAACTTGAAGATTACAATACACTTAGCCTCCTTGACCCCATCATTCACTGCTCAGTTTCACTTACATTCCTCTAAAGCTAATCATGCAAAACTACAGTGAGCTGTAACCTATCAATTTAGATCAACTTCTAAAGAAGCTTACAGTTATGAGGAAAAACAAAATATATGTTCCTCTACAAGATTAGGGCTTTATCAGAATCAAATAAAATGATCATAGATTGCTTCGGGTTTTGTTCTTTGTTTTGAATATGCATATGTTATTTCATCCCTTACTTTTATCTTATATTTATAAATGAGTTACAACGGCTATTCATAATCTTCTCTTCCTCGATCATAGCTTCTCGTTACTATTCTACTTAATTTTCTACAATCTTGTAGAAAATATATTCTCTTCAATTCTCTATTATCAATTTGAATTTACAACAATTAACTATAGCAATCGGGTGTAGTTAATGTTTCTAATATCTTTTTTAATGCTTCAAAATCTTTCCTTAATAATCAGTGAGCAAATAATTTTCTTTCCTTTACTATATTTTTTATTAACATCAAAACTATTTATGCATTATTTCTAACATAATCTACTACTAAATCTAGACTTTCTCTAAACTTTACTCATAATGTAATAGGAATATTTGTAAACCAATCAAAACCAAGAATACTTTATTAAAATTCGTTTTATTATTTGGCATTTCACAAGCTAAAGGAGGCACGACCCTTTGAGCTTATTTAACTACTATGATTAGAACTTATCATGAGAAAAAAGAATCACAATCATAAAACATTATCAACCATTTCTTGTGGGTGGCAAAAGCCTTGTATATATCAACATTAAACATATAATAATAGACTTTTTTCACTCAAAAGTATAAAGTAAATTTTCAAAACCAAATTCTATTATTTCAAAATCCTATAAGATTGACATCTAAAAATGGTTCATCACGTAGTGGCAAAAGAGCCTCCTTCAATTGACTCCACAAGCATAAAAAATCATGAAGCTTCACCACAATGTAAATGACTAAAGATAAGCATAAAGTGATGGCTATAGAATTTTAAACCCCCCAAACTAGAAGATGAACCAAATAAGCTAATATTTTTATCCCTTGATTTCACTATCCATAAGAGAGAAAGGTTAATGAATTCGATGACTAGAAAGACTTGTTCAACTATGCTTTCATAGCTAAACAGATGAGGAAAAATTAGTCCAGTGATCCTTATTCCAAGTCTATCAAGGTAAATCTCTTTAAAATATCTTTGATTAGACTTGGTTTTCTAAACTTGTTACTAGCTCATTAAATTAGTCTATGGCATTAAATTAGACCACGAGCCTAATTACTGAATTGATATGCTAAAAGATTCATACGCTATGGTTGAATGAAACTTATGAGTCTACATAAGAATAATGAAAACAAAAAGTAATTACAAAGAAAACCATAGTAAAACTACATTTAAAAATAAGACTTTATATCAGCTTTTATTCATGAGCCAACACAACATTTCATTATTGTATTGCATAGCACAAGTAGTCACTATCCTTATTAATTTGGGGATGACAAAATATAACAAGGGGTTCCCCTAATTTTTTCAAGTAAAAAAAATAAAAATGGAAAATTTAAGGGAGGAAGAGAGAGAAATTGAGAAAGAGATACATAAATCAAGATCAATTCTTTATACGTCCATTATTAATCTCAATTGGGCAACTTTATTCATTATCCCATAATCTCTCTAGATTGTGTGTTAGTTAGAGCTAAAAATAGAAAAGGGGCCTATGGATTTCGAGCTACTTGAATGCCTGATTTGATAAAAAAATAACACAAAAGGTTCTTAAACAAAGAAAATTTCATGCAAATGTGACTTAAAAAAGTAAAAACAACTTCTCTGATAAAGTGGAACAATTAAACCATTTCTTCAAGGTCTCAAAGCATATAGCAACTAAGAAAGGAACATAAAAATTTATCACTCAATCCAATATTATAACGTGCTAGAACCTGAAATGCTATAACTTGCCATGTGTTACTATTGAGTAGTGATACACCAAGGTTCCAAATCTCTCTTCTAATTTCAAACTTATTCATTTTCATTGTAAAATGATATTATTGAAACTTCAAAAGTAGAAATGAATGACTCTTAGTGAATCATTCCAATCATCATTACATAGGACAACTACATTAAACTCCAAACCTAAAATCAAGGTAAACACCTATCAACATGTAATGGTTGACATAAATAAAAGTCTAACAACTATCTCCAAGTTTTATGAAAATGACCCTTCGTTATTTTCTACTTCATTCGTCCCCATAGTAGTATTGATATTCTCCTCTATTCTCATCTTGATAACAATACACTATGTTTCTATTCTCATTATATTCAATGTATTCATCATAATCACTTGTAGTTGAAAAATAATTTAGAATAAGCCTAAGCCTAGTACATGAGTACCATATAGATATGCGTGTGACACATTAATAACAATATCAACACACACATAGATACATCAAAAGTACATATCAAAACATTAGGTTAATAATCTTTAATTAGCCAACAACCAATAAGAGGGTACTCATGACCCCATTATACATATAGTATATATATATATATATAATCCTAAGTTAGCAACTATTACTATGGGTTCCATTTAGTTCTAATCTATTCTAGATCATTTTGATATAAAGCTTCACTAAGGGCAACACAATATACTGATCATTAGGGTGCCCCATAGGGATCTGCCACCTACGACCCTTAAGTTAAACCAAGCACAGATAGCACATGTAATTAAATCTAGTATTCCATTATATTCTTTTAATTACTACGCTAATAATCATAAGCAACAAAACACAATAAATATGTACCTAGAGAAGTGTTCTCATGATTATCTCTTATGTCACTAGTGTCGAGTCTAATTTTTTATTTTTTCATGTATATTCCTAATCCGATTTGTATTGGATCCTATGCTTATCTAATATAAATCCTCAACATGAACTAGGAATTTTATTTTATTTGGAGTTGCCACTCAACTGAAGTTGGGAAAAATTATTGAATTACAACTAATTGAGCTGATTAATTCTAATTTGGACAACTAGTCGATGAAACCCCCTTTTTTTTATTTCTATAAATGAAAAAGAAGAAAGGAAAACCAGAGATTCTTGACTCGGGGGCTAACCTATTAAAACCCTAAAGTTACTACCTTATCTTTTTGAAATATAAATCATATTCCAACATATTTTCTTTATTATAATTTTATAAGACAAGAGCATATTTAAAAATGATAGAATAATTATGCAGATAATGGTTTGAAAAATGATTTTTTAATTTCTTTTTAGAGTTGTCTCATAAGGGTACCTACGTACCTGTTACTCAGGATCAAATAAGTGGTAGTTCACTTTTTATAAAAAATTTTACTAGATTTGTTAATTTTGATTATGAAAATACCTTGGGTTTAAATTCGTTATCATTTTTAAAATTTTGGAAAAAACCTAAGCCTAAGTTTTATTATTTTATTTTCTAAAGAGAGTTTTGATTTAAGAAAAACCAATTTTGGATTTATTATTTTTTTAAAAGAATTTTTTTTAAGTAATAAAATAATTCATTATTTATTTGGTTATTATTATTATTATTTATTATATATTTTTTATATTTATTATTTTATTATTTTTTAGATTTATTTATTTTATTATTTATTATTTTATTTATTTTTTATATTATTATTTTATTATTTTTTCTTATTCTTTTCATTATTTTAAATATTTTTCAACATTTTTTATTATTTTATTAATTTTTATTATTTTTTATAATTATATATTTTTATATTAGACTAAGTATGTAAAAAAAAAAAAACTAATCAAAATTCTAACTTTTTTTCTTTATTATTATTTTATTATTTTTATTTTCGGATTATAAATAAATAACTAAACAAACATATAAATAAATAAATAAAAAGAAATCCGAAAAATTCGCTTACTTGGATGCGGGTCGCGGTTCGCGGGTTAGGTTGGACGATGATCAGAGATCTTTGTCGGTGTCATTCCGGCGTCTGTTTCCGTCGATTGAGGGGTGTTTTTGAGCTTTCTGAAGATGAGGACTCCAATAGTGGTGGTAGTTTTCGTTTAAAACCACCCTATGTGGTGGTTTGTAGGCTATGGTGAGGGTTTTGAGAGAGAGAGAGAAAAACTCCGGCAAAGGTTCAGCTCGTGTGGTTTCTTTTTTCTTTTTCTTCTGATCGCTTCCTCCTTTTGGTTGAGTCCTCCTATTTATAGACCCATAAAAGATCCTCCTGATAAGCTCGGATCCGTCGTGCGGTTAAAACCCTTTTTTTTTGTTTTAGATTCGACCCTATCTCAGAGATTTGATGCCAATCCGTTGTTTTGTTTTTTTTTTTTGTGATTTATCCAATTGATTTGGCTTAAGATTGATAATAATCCAAAAGGGTGTAAAAAAAAATGGTTCCAGAATGCTGGATTTACATTATCTTCTTCGCGTTTCCGTTTTGTGTTCGTTGGCTAGCTAGAGAAGATGATCACATGGCTTGCATGTGATCTGGGTCGCCCTATCGCATGCTACCATGTGGCAGCTTGGGAACAAAAAATGAAAAATGCACGAAGTGCCGTTCCTAGGTTTTGAACCCATAACCTTGCTTCCCTACGCACGCGTCCCAAGCCAATGCACGAGCCAGTTGAGCTGGCTCAAATATCATTTTTGTATTGCACACAAATTGTATTTAAGCGTGGCGATTTTTATTATTTTTGTATTTTTTTTAATTCTAAAAATTTATAAAAATTATTTAACCTCTTTTATTATTATTTCTACCATTATTTTCTAAAATTGGTATATTTTTCCTATTTATTTTATTTTTTAAATATTTTTCCTTTATTTTTGCTAATTTGGACGAAAAATTAAAAAATGGAAAAAAAATTATAAATTGACCATTATTAATGATTATGGGCAAAAATTGGGTGTTTACAACTAGGAAAGGGATATAATCCCGTCAAGCATAAAAGACTAAGTTCAATTCTATCTTACAATTTAATTTAGGTTCACTAATTGGTTAACTATATCCTAGTTGCATAATTTCCTTTACCACTATCTTATTTTATGTAATTCGTAATTTAGAATTGTAAGTTAATGAAATAGAATCGAATGAAAGGTGTTCTAGTGCAGCACGATCATGTAAGAGGCCGTGCAGAGGAACGCAGGCTAGAACATGATTTTGTTAATGGCTGTGTAGCTTTTCATGTAAATTGCCATTTCATCACACCAGTTACATGATCATGTATTTGGTTACGTACCTTTTTGTGAATTTTTGTAATTTGACACACTTAGGTACATGGACATGTCTGATGACTGCGTGCTTTTCTATACACATTCATATTTTTGACACAGGCAGGTATACGGGTGTGTATCTGATTATGTACAATACTATTTATCATGAACCCCTTTTTCCTCTTCTTTAATTTGTTCCCAAGCTTAATTTCTAGGAATCTAAGTCTAATTGATTCTATAATTATGTTAATCTTAATACATTATGTGAATTTTTACACTTACTTGATTTCATTAGTGATTCAAATCCTCAATAAGCTTGATTCTATGCCCATTCTATCTCATTCCTTATTTTGATCTCTATCAACATATCACCAATTTAACTTAGAACTATGAATCCATCATAAAAAATAAATATCTTGATGATCAAAATCCTTACCTGATGAAAAAGGGTTGGTCTGGGGGAGTTTGCTAAGTCATCTTGTGAGTCTCTAAGAGGGTCTCTTAGGTGTTTGCAAATATTCAAATGAGGGAAAAAGAAAAGGCCCTAAGTCAAGAGATGTTTAAATACTTTAACCTTAAAAAGACTAAACTGCCCCCATCTCTTTAACAATTTACTTATTTATCCTTGGTTTAAATATATAAATGTGTATTTATATTTTCTCCTCCTTATAAAAACTGTCATCCTCAAAAGTTACCTAGGTTTGGAAGGAGTTTTGGATGCTTCCTTCGCATATCTTCTTCTAACTCCCACATCGCTTCATGTTCTGTTTGATTTGTCCATTGCACCTTGACAAAAGGAATTACTCTTCTCTTTAATGCTTGCTCTTTAGTGTCTACAATCCTTATAGGTCTTTCAATGGATGATAAATTTGGCCGTACATTTAAAGGCTCTAAAGTCACTATTTAATTTAAATTTGGTACGAACTTTCTTAACATTGATACATAAAATACATCATATACCCTAACTAGACTTGATGATAGAGTTAACCTATAAGCAATGATACTAACTCTTTTTAGAATCTTAAATGGACTCACATATCTTAGATTTAGTTTCCTCTCAAACCAAATCTAATTACCCCTTTAGTTGAAGATTCCTTCAACGGAACCTTATTCCCCACTTGAAATTCTAAGGGGCATCATCATTTATCAACATAGCTTTTTTAGCGACATTAGGTTGAAAAAATCCACTACCTTATCACCTTCATTTTATCTACATCTTCCTGCACTATCTTTGGCCTAATTATCTATCTTTCACTAACTTCATCTCAGTGTAAGGGAGATTTGCACTTTCTACTATGCAGTACTTTATATGGAGTCATTTAGATAGTAGCTTGATAATTTTTGTTGTATATAAATTCCACCAAAGGTAGGTGATACTCCAATTACCCTCATGATCCAAAGCACATACTCGAATAGGTCTTCTAGAATTAGAATTGCCTTTTTAGATTGCCTATCTATTTGAGGGTGGAAAGTAGCACTAAACTATAATTTAGTATCCAAAGCTTAATGTAGGCTTTTCCAAAACCTACTTACAAATTGAGTATCCTTGTTAGAAGTTATAGAGCCTGGCACGCTATGTAATCTAACAATCTCCTTGATGTATAGTTGAGCAAGCTTCTCTAATCTATACTTTACCTTAATCAATAGAAAATGGGTAGATTTGGTTAATTTGTCTATAATTACCTAGATTAAATCATGTTTCTCCTTAGTTCTCGAGAAGGTTGTTACAAAATCCATAGTCACATGTTTCCACTTCCATTCAGGTATAAGAAGTGGTTGTAACTTACTAGTTGGTCTTTGGTGTTCATTCCTAATTTGCTAGCATGTCAAGCATTTGGATACGAATTTTGCTATCTCCTTATTTCATATTTCTCCACCAATAATGACTTTTTAGATCTTTATACATCTTAGTGCTTCCAAGATGTATTGTGTATCTTGAGTAATGGGCTGCTTTCATAATCTCCTTCTTCAATTCTATATCATCTAGAACATACCATCTCATGCCATATTTAACCACTCCTCCAACATCTACATTAAATTCAATGGTTTCAACCTATTTTATTTTACTCCTGATTTTTGGAATTCCAGGAGCTTTAATTTGTGCTATCTTAATTTGATCAAGGAGACTTGGTTGAGTACAAAGAGTAGCCAACCTAGTTCCCACTTCATGTGTCACCATCTTTAGTTTTAACTTGCACATGTATACCAATATCTGTCTTTGAGAGGTGACTAGAGCTATTATATTAATTTGCTTCTTCTAACTTAGGGCATTTGTAACAACATTAGCTTTCCTAAGGTGGCAATGGATCTCCACATCATAATCATTTATCAATTCAAGCCACCTTCTTTACTTCATATTTAGATCCTTTTATGTGAATAAGTATTTTAGACTCTTGTGGTCTCTGAAAATTTTGCACTTCTCACTATACAGGTAATATCTCCATAGTTTCAATGCTAAGATCATAGCTGCTAACTTTAAGTCATGTGTGGGGTAGTTCCTCTCATATGTTCCAGTTAACGAGAGGCATAAGCAATGACTCTTTCATTTTGCATAAGCACACATCCCAAACCTTGAGTTAATGCATCACTAAATACCTCAAACTCTTCCCCTATCTTAGGTAGAGCTAACACTAAGCTGTCACCAATTTCTCCTTTAATATTATGAAGCTATTTTCACATTTGTCACTCTACACAAATTTGACCTTCTTCTTTGTTAATTATGTCAAAGGAGTTGCTAGATAAGAAAACCTTTCTACAAAACATTTGTAATAGTCAGCTAATCCCAAAAAGCTTCTGACCTCTATTACAGTTCTCGATCTAAGCCAGTGATATGCCTATAATAAGTATCTATTGATATGCCATCCTTATTTACCACATGTCTTAAAAAGGATACCTGTTCTAGCCAAAACTTATACTTGCCAAACTTTGCATATAATATCTCCTCCTGTAATCTTTCCAAAATTGTTCTTAGATGTGTTTCATGTTCTTCCTTACTCTTGAAATAGATGAGGATATTATCTATGTATACCACTATAAATTAATCCAACAAGTCTTTGAGCACTCTGTTCATTAGATTCATGAAAGAAACTAATACATTTGTCAATCCAAAAGGCATTACCAAGAATTTATAATGCCCATACCGAGTCCTAAGAGAAGTCTTTTTGAATGTCTTCTTCCTTAATCCTTAGTTGATGATACCCCGATCTCTAGTTGATTTTGGAGAATACCTGAGCTCCTTGTAATTAGTTAAATAGATCATCTATTCTAGAGAGGGGGTACTTATTCTTTATCATGACTTAGTTTGGCTCCCTATAATCGATGCATAATCTCACACTCCCATCTTTCTTCTTAACAAAGAGTATTGGAGCATCCCATGGCAAGACATTTGGCCTGATAAACCCATTACTTGCAACTCTTGAAGTTAGGTCATCAACTTAGACAATTCTGTAGGTACCATTCTATAAGGCACCTTAGATATTGATACCACTCTCAATACCAAATCAATATAGAATTTGGTCTCTTTGACTGGTAGTAAGCCTGACAGATTTTCTAAAAAGACATTTGCATATTCTTTCACAATGTATACATCTTCTAACTTCATAACTTATTTGGTTTCCATTAACAATGCCAATATCTTACCCTTATCTCATAACTAATGTGTAGGAAGAGTTATAGGCCTTTGCAAATTCAGCTTGAGGAAAATTGGATCTTCATTAGAGAAATTAAAACAAACTACTAGATTGTGACAATCTATAGTGGCATAGTACTTAAATAACTAATTTACTCCTAAAATTATATCAAATTCCGTCATCTCTAACACAAACAAATCTATTGGCATTTTCTTTCCTTGTATTATAATTCCCACATCCTACACATTTGATCTAATTTTTCTTTCGCTTTAAAAGGAGTATTAGCAAACATAGCATCATTCAGCGGCATAAGTTTTAAACCATACATATGCATGAAGATAGGTGATATGCATGAATATGTAGTACCCGTATCAAAATAATACATTAGCTGTATTTGAATTTATAAGTAGTATACCTATAATGGTGTCTTGGTCTAGAGATCCTACTGCTGTTGTTATTGTAAAGCAAATACACAATTGAGTGCCCTCTGTCTCAGTCTAGGTAATGAGGTCTACCTAATGGTCCTCTAAGTGAAGGTCTTACTGGCTACTATGTTGGAGTTACTGCAACTGTCTGGTTATGAGTAGCACCACATTTAAAGGATCCATGCCCCTTTTGCTTACAAGTGTAGCAAAATGTTTGAGGAATAAATTTTTCTATGCAATTTCTACTGGATGCCCTGTTTTGCCATAGGAAAAGCATACTCCTTCAAGCCAATTGCACAAATGCAGATCATGTGGTCCCAAACATCTAGGATATCTTCTTCCTAGTCCTACTTGTGGTGAGGGAGGTAGTCCTAGAGGCATTGGCCTAGTTTGAAGAGGTTTAAGCGCAAAAGTCACAAGTTTAGCTTGATATACTACTGGCCTTTTTCCCTTATCAGCATATGACATACTTGAGGTAGGTCTTTTCCCTAAGGTAATTCCTAACCTACATGATAGCTTTCTTCCGTTCTCCTTTGGCTTTGCTCCAGAAATTTAGCTTTATCAACAACCTTTGCATAAGTGGGTAATTGGAAGGACCTCACCTCATACTGGAGATTAGGCTCTAAGCCTCTCACAAACCTTCTTGCCCTAGTAAGAACTTAATCAAGCAGTTTAGCTTCACTTCATATGCCTTTACAATTCGATTGCCTTGTTGGTAGTTATAGTACTCTACCTCCATTGGTCTTTAATGCTATTACAAAAGTACTTTTCATAAAACAACTCTTTAAAGCTTTGCCACTAGATAGGGGCTCCTGCTAATTTAGACATACTAGTCCACTAATCTGCAATCGACCCCTTCGACATGAATGTTGTGAATTTCACTTTCCTATCTTCCAATGCTATGAAGGCCTTAAATGTCTCCTCAATTTCAGTGATCTAATGTTTAACTTCTATTGAATCATCAATTTGTGGGTGGAGTTTGTAAACACTCAATTTTTGCCCTAATAATCAATAATAATCAACCATAACTAATTTCCAATTTTTTTCAATTTTTTCCATATTTTCTCTAATTTAGCAAAAACAGGAAAAATATTCAAAAAATAAAAATAAATAGGAAAATACATCAATTTTGGAAACTAATTTCAGAAATGGCAATAATAAGGGTTAAATGATTTTTACAAATTTTTGAAATTTCAAAAAATACAAAAAAAAAAAAAAAAATCGCATTGCATATATGCAATTTACGAAATAAATAAAATCGCGAAAGTGGGCTGGCTCAGTTGGTCCGAACCAGGGTCAGGTGCACGCGGATGGGTGCGAGGTCAGGGGTTCGAAATGCGAGGGAAGCAAAATCCGTATTTTGCAAATTTTACTCTGCTTGGGACACGTGTTAGCATCCGATTGGCTGGAGCAAACGCACGCGCCGGGTGCATGATCGTCTTCAACCTCTATCCGAGATCGCTGGCGAGGAGAAAAATCTGAATTTCGACCGTTTTGATTTGATTTTTTGCACAAATCCAACAGATCTTCAATATAATTAAGATAAACATCATCCAATTGGAATCAAATCGCAACAAATCGACGGATTTACACGAATTGGAGTTGGTTTTTTTAACCGCAAATCTGATTTGCTTTGATCGGTGGAAATCCAAGCTTATCCAGCTCGATTTTGAACGCCTATAAATAGAGGATGAAGTGGAGAAGCAGAATGACAGATCAAAAGGAGAGAAAGAGAGAAAAAGGAGAGAATCGAAGCTTGCCAGAGTTGTTCAAAACCGCGACCATCGATCAAGTGTTGGGCAGCCACCAGGAGGCGTTTCTGAAGTAAACTACCGCTACGGTTGAGTTCTTCACTTCCGAAAACCTAGGAATCGACATCTCAACCGCTTTGAAAGGCTACCGGAACACCGTCAATGAGCACTCCCAACCGCCACATCCGATCGACCCGACTCGACCCGACCCGCGCACCGACTCGGATCCAGGTAAGTCGGATTTTCTGATTTTTTGCATTTATTTTATTTATTTAATTATTTTATTTTCGAATTTTTTTATTTAATTATTCGTTATTTATAATTCAAAAAAAATAAGAAAAATGTTAGAAATTAGATTTTAGAATTTAATGATAAAATAAAAAAAATAATTATTATTATAATAATAAATAATAAAAATGTAGAGAATTATAATAAAAATAATAAAAATATTAGAAAAATATAAATAAAATTTAGATTTTTAAATAGGATAGATAAAAATCTAAGAGAAAATTTTTCAATAAAAATAAAGATTATAACAACCATGAAAATCATAAAATTAATAAAAATTAATAAACAATTATAAAAGTTAATTAAAATTAATAAAAAAAATATAAAAATGCATAAAAATTAATAAAAAATCAATAAAAATTATAATAGTAGAAATGAGTTGAAAAATAGAAAAAAATGAGTTTTATCACTTAGAAAAATCATTTTCTTAAATAAATCCAAAATTAGTGTTTTTTCCTTAAACTGGGCTTAGATTTTTTAGAAAAATCCTAAAATGGTAAGAACATAAATTAAAAGAAATTTCATAATTAAAATTCACAAACACACTAAAGTTTTCAAGAAAAGCGAACTACGGCTTGTTTGATCCTGAATAGCAGGTACGTAGGCACCCATTTGAGGCAACCCTTAAAAAGAATAAAAATTCATTTTCTTAAAATAGTTTATTCAAGAATAAAATAAAAGGCAACAAAAATATATAAAAGACTTTTCGGAAAAGAGTATATTTTAGGATATTATGTGGTAACCTTAGGGTTTTAATAGGTTCGCCTCCGAACTTAAAAACTTTGGTTTTCCTTTTTCCTCTTTTCACAAAAAACGAGAAGAGGAAATCACGACGACTAGTGATCCAAATTAGGACTAATCCGCTCCATTAGTCTTAATTCAATCTTTCCCAACAACAATTGGGTGGCGACTCTAAAACAAAACGAAGTTCCTAACTCAAGTTGAGGATCTACATTAGATGAGCATAGGGTCTAGTATAGATCGGATTAAGAATGTGAAATCCAAAAATTAGACTCGACAGAGTTCCTTAGCCAGTCAAACAAATTTGTCTAGTCCACATGGTTCCTCTACTGGTTTAGCAAGTCTCATAGCTTGTTGCAATTGTCGTGCCATCATCCTTACTAGAGCATTCAAAGTCTTTAGTAGTTGAGTAGTAGTGATGTTAGCCTAAGTTGGAACTCCCTACTGAGGTGGTCTTGAAGGATACCTTTCCTTTGGAGCATCTCTAACCTGTTTTGTGATAAATGATCCTTGTTCGGTTTTTTTTTTTTTTAGGAGGTATTTGTGATAGGAGGTAATTGAATAGTTCCAAAAGTTAGAGTCAGTATAAGGGGTTAGTGATGCTATACATCTATGTATACCTATGTGTACACACATACACATACACATACACACAAACATATATAATATATATATATATACAAACATTTAAAAGAAAATACAACTAAAGATAGTAATTGGAACAAAATAAGTTATTAAACAAAAACAATTGCCTCACTATTTACCCACTCTCTTTATCTCTTATTGTTTTACAAATTCAATGCTTAATTCATTTAAAGATTATACCTTGCTTTCTATTGATTAAGCTTACACTTAATCATCAACAACCTAGTACTTAAGGATCTTCAAACTTAAGCTCTATAAATCATGAACCTATACTCTATTGATCAAAACCTAAGCTTTAATACCACCTAAGTTGTAATGCCTCAGAACCTAAAATGCTACAACTTATCACATGTCACTATTGAGTATTGATACACTAAGGCTCAAAATCTCTATTTTAATTTCAAACTTGTTCATCTTCACTATAGAATGATATCATTGGAACTTCAAAAACAGAAATGAATGACTTCCAGGTTAATCATTCCAATCATCATTATATAGGACAATTACATTAAACTCTAAACCCAAAACCAAAGTAAACATCTATCAACATACAATGGTAAAAATAAAATAAAAGTCTAACAACTATCTCTAAGTTCAATGAAAATGACCATTCATTATTTTCTACTTCACTCATCCCCATAGTAGTATTGATATCCTCCTCCATTCTCTTCTTGATAATGATACACTACATTTCCACTCTTATTGTATTCATTATAATAACCTACAGTCGAAGAATAATTTGGAATGAGCCTAAGCCTAAAGTGTGAGTATATTACAAACATGCACGTGGCACATTAACAATAATATCAACATACACATAGATGCATTAGTAGTAAATATTAAAACATTAGGTTAATCAACTTTAATTAGCCAACAACCGACAAGAGGGTATTCATGACCTTGTTACACATATATTATTTAAATATATACAATCCTAAGTTGGAAACTACCACTATAGGCCCCGTTTAGTCTTAATCTATCATAGATCATTTCAGTATAGTGCTTTACAAGGGATAACATAGTATATTGATCATCGAGGGGCCTATTAGGAATCTGCCACCTCCAACCCCTAAGCCGAGCCAAGCACAAACAACACATGTAATTAAATCCAGTGTTCCATTAGATTCATTTAATTATTATGCTAACAATCACAAGCAACAAAACACGATAAACACGTACTTAGAGAAGTGTTCTCATGATTATCTCTTGTGTCGCTAGGAAAGGGATATAAACTTATCAAGTATAAAGGACTAAGTTCAGTTCTATGCTATAATTTAATCTAGGTTTGCTAATTGGCTATGTTTATCCTAATTGCAGAACTACTTTCCTCAATTTCTTATTGTACGTAATTCTTAATTTAGAATTGCAAATTAATAAAATAGAATCGAATGGAAGGTGTTCCAATACATCATGGTCATATAAGAGGTCGTGCAGAGGAACACAGGCTAGAACACTACCATGCTAATGGTTGCATATCTTTTTGTGTAAATTATCATTTCAGCATACTTAGGTATACAGTTGTGTATTTGGTCGTAAAACTTTTATGAATTTTTATAATTTGACATGCCTAAGTACACAGGTGTGTCCAATGACTGTGTACCTTTCTATATACATTTATGTTTTGACACAAGCAAGTCTATGGGCATGTATTTGACTATGTACAATATAGTTCATCACGAACCCCTTTTTTGTATTCTCCAGTTTGTTCCCAAGCCTAATTTCTAAGAATCTAAGTCCAATTGTTTCTATAATTATGTTAATCCTAATACATTAAGTGAATTTATACACTTACTTGATTTCGCTAGTTATTCAAATCCTCAATTCATTTAATCCTATGCTAGTTTTATCTCACTCTTTGTTTTAACCTCTATCAACATGTCATTAAGTTGCCTTGGAGGTGTTTGCTAAGTTGCCTTGTGAGTCTTTGAGAGGGTCTCTTGGGTGTTTCCATCTGTTTCAATGAGCGAAAAGAGGAGGCGTTAGGTTAAGAGATGTTAAAATACTCTGACCCTTGAAGGACTAAATTGTCCCCTTCTCTTTAACTATTTACTTATTTATCCTTGGTTTAAATTATAGTAATTATTTAATGAATATATATATATATATATATATATATATATAAAGATGTATTTACAAATATATGAAAATACTGGTGCATAACATATGCATTTAAAAATAATTATAAATAAAAACTGTTACACCAACACCAAGTATGTGAAAATCGATTTCCAAAACTAAACCCAACTATAGTCTTCAAAATCCTATAAGGTCCACTTTTTTAAATGGATAATTACCTAATGGCTGCACGACTTCCCTTAAGTGCCTCCAAAAACTCTTAGATCCATGAAACATCACCATGATGTACATTAACATGCATAAGTTTACTAGTGTCTAGATAGACGGTCATCTCAAGTAAAAACTCAAAGCTAAGAGCATGGAAAATCAAGTAAATAACCAAAAGCATTGAGTTTAATCTTGATCCTACTATATATAAGAGCAAAACATTAATGGTTTTGACAATTGTCAAAGCTTATGTGATTTAAGTCTTCGCTACGGAATATGTAACATATATATTATATTATAAATTAAGCATAAGGTAAGAAAAGTAATAAGTTCAATATATGGGAGGTAGTTTAATCATTTTATGATTAGGGTATTTAAAACCCTAATTGACCTATTGTCTCTCCTTTTTCCCATTTGCATAGTTGAAACCATAGAGACACTCTTAGACACACATTAGGTAATCTAATGGAAATCTACAAGATCAACCCATTTTCACCAAATAAGGGCTTTAATCGTTAAGATGTATATTCTTGATTATAGACTCGTAGGTTTAAATAAGTTTTGGTGATATGTTGTTATAATTCAGAACAAGGGGTGAAATGTAACGAGCATAGACATGAGATCAAGCAATTTGGGGTTTCCGATCACAAATTGAAGCAAGTAAGTGTACAAAATTCATATAATGCATTAGCATTAACAAGTTAATTGAATCAATTTGATTTGGATTCATAGAAATTAGGGTTAAGGAGCTAATTTGGGTAGAGGAAGAAAAGGATTATCAAAACAGAAGGATACACAGTTAGGTACATAGGCGTGTAACTTCACCGTGTTGAATGGAGATGAAATTTTGCGTTATAAGGGATACACGATAAGGTACATGGGCGTGTGTACCTACTTATGTTGAAGCACACAGCTAAGTACATGATTGTATATTTAGATATGTTGGAAAAGTATTGTACATAGAAAGGTACACGACCATTCACATGGTCGTGTTCCCTCTCGTGCTCCCTTACATGACCGCATACATAGTTGTGTTGTTCTAGAACACCCGTATTTCATTTCTACTTTGCTTTTCTACAATTCTAAGTTAAGATTCATGGTAATAAAACAATAGGGAAGAGAATATGCAATTAAGATATAATTAACCACTTAATAAACTTAGATTATGTCGTAGGATAGAACTAAACCTAACTATTTATAGTTGACAAGTTAAGACACCTTTGATAGAGACATAAGAGCTAACTATGAGACCACTCATCTAGATATGTTTTTACCTCGTCTATTGATTATGTATAATAGTGTAGTTTGTTTAATGAATTTAAATGATATTTGACCGAAATACATTTGTTACTTATGCTTAGCTCAGCCTAAGGGCCTGTAGTGGAAAATCTTTAAAGGGTACCATAATGATTGGTATACAACGTTGTCCCCTGTATTGTTTGTTAGGTAAATTCAATATAAACAATTCAATGGTTGTGATGAGTATATCTGTTGCATTTACATGTGTTTTTATTGTAGTTAATGTGGCACACTCATGTTTGTGTAGTACTTACATACTGGGCTTAAGCTCATTTCATTTATTTCTTAGCCATAGGTACATATGACAAGTACGCCAAATATGACAAATATGGAAATATAGTTTACTATTACCAAGATGAGAATGAAGGAGATTATCACTATTATTATGGAGATGAGTAATGCGGGAATATATGAAGGATTTTTGGTAGAATTTAGGGATATTTGAGTGAAAAGTGTAGAGATTGTTTATAAGTTATTAAACATGTTATTTAGTTATATGTTAATGGAAGTTTACAATGTATTTAGATTAAAGTTTGATGTACCTTTTCTTATTAATAGTGATTGGAATGATTTATTTATAAGTTATTCATTTATATTACTAGAGTTATAGTTATATTAAGGTATAGTGAAGATGAATAGATTGAAGTTGCTAGAGAGATAAAGGGTCTTAGCGTGTCACTATTGTAAATGATAGACTTCAATGGAATATTTAACATTAGTATTGTTGTATTAAAATCCCTAAAAGTTGATAGAAAGAGCATATGCATATGCTTTCTAGAGTATAGGCAATATGTAGAACAAAACAAGAATGTCCATCATGACAACGCACAGAATGTCATGTTATTATTATGTATTAAGAGTAAAACATGCAACACACTGATATTACATTATATAAAAGCATGAAAATGCTAGAACAAGTAAAAATCACGGTTTTAGCTTAGCTTGGTATTCACATTTCATGGATGAAATTTTGAGTCGCCATTGTCTTTTCTTCAAAAGTGGTGATGATCTTGTTTCAATTCACTAAAATTCTCTCCTTCTACTTTCCTGGAGAATAATCTAACGCTTCGTAACATATATAGGGCTTCTTAGATTGTCTTGTTGGATTCCACGAGTTAAAAAGCAAATTAAGCTAAAAATATGCGAACGGGATGAACATTCAGATGTCGAGTAAGTTGTAACATGTAAATATAGTGTTGGTCAAAATGGTGGGACCTCATTATCGTATCATAGCCATGTCCAATTCAATTGTAGTAGAATAGAGAAATCTAATCTAGATACTGTCTTTTCGAAATTAATGTTAAAAATTAAGATTGTAAATATAGTATAGATTATAATATTTAATACTTGATACTCTTTTATTTATGAGCCATGAAACTTTACCTAATAACTGTTAAGTATCCGATTTAATTGAATGAAAATGAAATGATTCCACTAAAATTCAACACAGGACCTATTTCAATTTCATGTTAAAAAATAACACCCCAATTATTTAATGTAAGAGCTGATTGAGTTATTATATTAATCACTTGAAAATATCGAAAATGATGTAAATAGAAGAATTTTCCTAATGGGAATCGTTTCATATGGTCGCATGACATGATAGGAGTTTGCACTATGCGAACAGCTTATAATTCCATTCGATGTGTAGCATATCATGCTAATCTCGGTGCCTCCACATCACATTAAATTGATAAATCCTTATGGTATTAGGTATGTTCTTGTAAATGCCTTCCTAAAATCAAGTTATTTATATGGAGAGCATTAAATAATGCTGTAATGACTCAAAGCAATCTTCGGAAAAAATAGATTTCAAATGATCAATGTTGTAGTCTTTGTTCATTTGAAGGGACAACCGAACATGTTTTGTTGTGTTGCCCTTGAACAAAGTCTGTGTGGTTTGCTAACATAGGCTTGCACATAGTGGTGGATAGTGTAGCAAGAAACAAAAAGGAATCCTTAGAAATATTTGCAAGAATTGTCATTGGAAGGAATGTTGTAATGCGGTCTTCAGTTCCAAGACCCTCAGCATAGTTGATGTAACGGAGGGTTGCAAACAAGCCATAGCAGATATCAGTATTCTCAACTCAGCAAATTCGGACAGTAAGAACTCGGAAGACATCCAGCAAGGAGTAGACAGTCTAAGTAAAGTAACACATCTGCTGCCTTATCACAATATACAAAATTCATCTATTTGTAGAGGTCCTATACAAACCCGGAAGGTGAAATCTAGTACTTCTTCTCCTTCTGAAACTCATATCGTGTTGGAGTGCTTAAGTACAGACCACCTGAACATGTGTCCAAGAGGAACAGAATGCGTCCTGCTGAACACGTCAACAAATGGCTGTTGTATGGTGGACAGGCTGAACAGATCCATGGCAGAACGTTGTTCCATGAGCACACAAAGCAGTAGCTTGTCCCAATTTACGTGGAAAGCACCTCAGGTTGGTTGGAGGAAGATTAACTTGGATGGTGCTTGGGATCTGTTTTGGGGAGGCGGTTTTGTGGCCAGGAATTACGCAGGGGACATTTGTGGTGGAGGATCTAATTTGTATGAGGCTGATTCGCCCGAGTTGGTAGAGTTCTTAGCAGTGATGGATGCAATTGAGTTTGTGATTGGGAAAGGCTGGAAGTTTGTAGCATTTGATTTAGAATGTTCAGTCCTTCATCAAGCTTTAATCAATCCTTCTACAGCTTCATGGCAATTTCATCCCTTTTTGCACGATTTACAGCATCTGCTACCGAGATTTTCTTCAGTTTAGTTCAAACAAATCAAAAGGAATGCCAACCGTGCAGCTGATTGGGTTGCGACATGCGCTCAAAATCGAATGTGTCCTCATTGGATATGTAATCCACCTACTGAGTTAGAACAAATCCTATTATCAGACTCTAATTTTCAGTGTATCGCTGATATTTGTAAAGATCTTGCTGATGTTTTTGGAGCTATCAATATATAAAATCACATCCTCTTTGGCCAAAAAAAATGTACTGCATATATTAGCCTTACAAAAGGAAATCGACGCTGTCTAAATTTTACTGTATCACGAAATAGGACAAGGCTAAATAAGAGAGGACGTATCATATAACATACTCAACCATTTCTCATGCGTGTTGAAAAACTTGTACATAGCAACCTGAAAAATACAACAACACAGCCTTTTTTTCACTCGACGGTGCAAAGTAAAATGTCCCAAAACCAAATTCTAGTATTTCAAACTCCTGCAAGCTCAACTTCAGAAAGTGGTTGATCACCTAGTGGCAGCACAACCTCCTTCAATCGACTCCAAAGACATTCAGAATCATGAAGCTTCACCACAATGTAAACGAACAAGCACGAATTGACAGCGACAGATGTAGCAGGATAGACAGCCATCCATAGTAGAATCTCGAACCAGAAAAGCTGGAAGATTGACCACATAAGCCAAAATACTTTCTCATCCGTTGACTTTGCTATCTGTAAAAGGGAAACGTTAATGAATACGATGACCTGAAAGGCTTGGGTAGCTATGCCTTCATGGCTGAACAAATGTGGAAATTTATCATTGATCATGGCAAATAATATCAACGAGTGAAAGATAAGACACTTGAAATGCTCTGGAAGCATCGAATGTTGGGCTTTGATCGTTGGTGTTTGTGTTACTCCTGAATCTAAAACAAAAGCAATGAGAACATGTAAGATCTTCTTTGAATATTGATACTGCATCATTGAAATCCATGAAAGAATATACTGAAACAGAACAAAACAGGGGATGTTCAATGTTTTGTTTTGGACAATTTTGAAAAATGTAAAACACAGACAGTTACAGTCGGAGTCGGCGCCATAAACAAAACTGCTGTTAGAAGACAGAGCTTGAACTTGGTACTCACATTTCATTGTTGAAATCCTGATGCGGCATTGTGTTGCCTCTGAAGTAATGGTTTCGTCTCGATCTTCAAATTTCGTTGTGTTCTTTGTGCTCCTGAACGGAATTTAGTATTTCACCGTGGTATTGCTCCACGCGGTCGTATGATTCTATATATATAGCTTATGGAGCCGTTCACTAAGCAGAATAGATAGTGGGGCCAAAGAGGACGGGACGTACGGTTGAACAGCCAAACGGGTCAAAGGGAGAAGAAGACATCAGCTTAAGAGATTATCTAGGTAAGGTGAAGAATATTCATTGTGCGGTATCATACATGTAACGAAATTAAAATTTAGAAAAGAACGTAAACATTTGTAAATGTTGAGAAGTAAAACAGAAAAAATTAAATATTTGAAAGTAAAGTAGAAAATATAGTAAATGTTGAGGATTAAATTTATATTTTTTTAATATAAAGTATGTAAACATCGTAATCATAAATTTTTTGTATGCATTAGCAATGAACACAATTAAAATAAATACAAATTATACACAATACAATGATTTATAATTTTATAACTTACATAAATAGAAAATTAATAGTTAGTATACATAAAAGGCATAACTTAAAAAGTAAACAAAATAGAAGACTTATTTGGGTAGGATTTACCTAAAACAACATCTCATAAACTGTAGCTTTTTCCCTTGTTGTGATAAGAAGAAGAGAAGGAACCCAAAATTCATTAGCAAGTTCTTAAATCTCTAAGAGTTATTTTTTTCAAGTTCTATTGCATTCATAATTGACTATTTATTGAATTAATCCTTTTATAAGCAAAGTAGGACTCTATATAAAGAAAACTAAACTCCAATTTTGAATACAATTTATAAAACTTAAAACCCCTAATTTTGTTTTAGTTAAATAAAAGAAAATTGCAAACCCTTAATTTTTTTTCTTGTCTAAAGAATCAAAGACCCTAATTTCATTTCTAATTCCTCAATTTTGTTTCCAATTGCCAAATCTCTTGAACTTTAATTTGTTTTGATTCATAAAATCTAAAAACTCTAAGTTTGTTTGTAAAAATCAAATATTTCAGCTTCATTTAATCTAATAGATCAAAGAAATCAAATCCTAATCTAGGTCATCCAAGTGGGTCATCTAAAGAATTGAAAGTATGTTTGCGAATTTCTTGCGGGATGACATAGTTGAATATAGGCTGACACATTGGGCCTCTTAGGCTAAATTATGCCCCCCTAATAGAAGAAGGTAGTTCAGGTTTTCGTTCCCTTATTGATGTATCAAATGTTTTCTAATCCAAATTATAGTGGAAGTTTAAGATAAAAAATTTGCTTTTTTTTTTTTTCAAACTACATATGGTCTAAGTTGGGGTATAAATCTAACACATATGAGTCTATACCAAGGGTATCCTAAGTATATGAAGTATACTTGAATGAAAGAATATTAAGCTTGAAGAAAATTGACAAAAGCAAGCGAAACAGAACCATACACGGTCTAAGGCACGGTCGTGTGTTGAGTGCAGAAGATTCACAGAAACATACACGATTGCATACACGGCCTAAGGCACGGCCATGTGTTGAGTGCAGAAGATCCATAGAAGCATACACGGTTGCATACACGATCTAAGGCACGGACGTGTGTTGAGTGCAGAAGATCCACGGAAACATACACGATTGCATGCACGACTTGAGGCACAACCGTGTATAAGCCGCATGTTGAGACCGTTTCAGGAGACTTTAAGGTTTCCATGCATATATATATATATAGTCGTATTCCCTTGAAAGTGTGTGCAATAGGACGAAAACACAAGAGTGAAAACCTAAAACACAAAAGGGGTAATTCCTAAACCTAGAGATAGTTCTAGAGAGAGAAATCCATTATATTTTGATCCACCGGCTTTGTGGTGAGACTGTGTAACCCATTACTTTGATAGTGGAAGAATTTGTGTTCGGTGGTCTCATGGTTTTTCCCCAAATTGGGGTTTTCCACGTAAATTCTTGGTGTTGTTTTTTTTTTTTTTTAATTTCTGCATCTTATTATTGATTGTTGTTTGTCAATTGTGAATCGTACAGGCAAGATGAAGAGAATGAGATCTTCTTTTCATATCAAGTGGTATCAGAGCACCGGGTTTCAAAAAGAAAATTAGGATTTTGTGTTTTTCAATCATAGATGTGGTTGAATCTTCAGGTACGATGATTAAACTTAACTCCTCTAATTACTCTATCTGGAAGTCAATGATGGAAGATCTGTTATACTGCAAAGATTTGTATTTGCCTTTGGGTGGTGATGTTGCAAAGCCACAGGATAAATTTGATGCAGAGTGGTTGATACTACATAGAAAAACTGTAGGGTATATTAGACAGTGGGTTGATCAGAGTGTGTATCATCATGTTACTCATGAGACTAGGATTGATGTTCTATGGAAGAAATTAGAGTCGATGTATGAGAGGCAAACTGCCTTGAATAAAACTTCTTTGATAAGAAGGGTAGTTAACTTGAAATACAGGGAAAGCTCAAATATGTTGAAGCATTTGAATGATTTTTAGGGACTCATGAATCAACTGATTGCTATAAAGCTTGTGCTTAGGGATGAGATCCAAGAACTCCTATTATTGAGCTCATTACCTGAGAATTGGGAAACTCTTGTAGTATCGATTAGTAATTCAGCTCCAGATGGAACGTTGACCTTATCTATGGTTAAGGATAGTTTAATCAATGAAGAGGCTAGAAGGAAACATTTGGGTACTGGTTCTGAATCTAGGGCACTTGTCACAGACAAGTATGATAGGAGGGGTAGAAGCAAGAACAGAGGAAAGAATGATAAATCTGACAGAGCAGATAAGTCAAAGGGGAAATCCAAGTCAAGGGGCAGAAAGAACATTAAATGTTTTTATTGTGACAAGTCAGGACATTACAAGAAGTAATGTAGACTGTGGAAGAAAAAACAAGGAAAGGGTGATGATTCAGATGAAGACACCACTGCAGCAGTAGACGGTGAGATAGTGGTTACATGGGACGAGGGTTGTATTAGTCTTGTAGGTTATGACAGTGACTGGGTAGTTGATTATGGTACCTCCTTTCATGTGACAGCACATGGTGAGTTTTTCTCATCCTATACCGCTGGTGATTATGGCAATGTTAGGATGAGAAATAATGAAATCTCAAGGATTACAAGCATTAGGAGCATCATCTTAGAAACTAATACAGGTTGTAAACTCGTTCTTAAGGATGTGAGACATGTACCAGATATCCGCCTGAACCTGATTTCAACAAGAAAATTAGAGGATGAAGTCTTTCACAGTTACTTTGGTGATGGTAGTTGGAAGCTCACCAAAGGGTCTCTGATTGTAGCAAAAGGAAGAAAGAATAACACACTTTACTTAATGCCAGCAAAGCTAAGTAAATGTGAATTGAACTTGACTAATGATGCTACTGTAGAGATGTGGCATAGACGGCTTGGGCACATGAGTGAGAAGGGGCTCTAGATGCTTATGAAGAAGAAGCTTCTACTAGATTTAAAAGGTATTTCTTTAAAACCATGCACTGACTATTTTGCTGGTAAACAACACGAAGTTAGTTTTCAAAGAAATACACCCAGTAGAAAAGCTCATATATTAGATCCAGTTCATACAGATGTGTGTTATATGAAGGATTTGACAATGGGTGATGCAATGTATTTTGTTACATTTATTGATGACTACTCTAGGAAGCTTTGGACATATGCCTTGAAGTCTAAAGATCAGGTTTTCAATGTATTCAAACAATTTCACTCTAGTGTAGAGCGTGAGACCAGCAGGAAGTTGATGTATGTCAGGGCTGACAATGGTGGGGAGTACAGAAGCCTGTTTGAACAGTACTGTGTTAATCATGGGATAAAACTGGAGAAGACAGTCCCAAAGACACCACAGCAGAATGGTGTTGTAGAAAGAATGAATCGCACCATCATTGAAAAAGTGAAGTGCATGTTATCTCAGGCTAAGTTGCCTAAGTCATTTTGGGGTGAAGCTATGAGAACAGCTATTGATTTGATAAATCTTTCTCCCTCATATGCTCTGGATGATGATAACCCGGAGAAGGTTTAGACAGGTAAAGACATTTCTTACAATCACTTACGAGTTTTTGGTTGCAGGGCTTTTGTGCACATTCCAAAGGATGAGAGAGTAAAGTTTGATGCCAACTCCAAGTAATGTATTTTCCTTAGATATGCACATGATGAGTATGGGTACAGATTGTAGGATCCTGTTAATAAGAAGATTATCAGGAGCAGAGATGTGGTTTTCATAGAAGACCAGATAGTTGAAGATATAGAAAAGACTAAGAAGCCAACATCCTCAGGTCAGATTCCCACAAATGTAGATCCTGCACCTTTATCTAATCTTATTGATGGAAGAATTATGGAGAACTCAGGTAATGAGTTACAAGAGCCACAGCAACAGGCTGAGGTGAGGAAATCTTCTAGAGATAGAAGACCATCAGTGAGGTATAGTCCAGATGAGTATGTGATGATTACTGATGGGGGAGAACCTGAGTGTTATGAGGAAGCAATGACTCATGACAAGAAGAAAAAATGGGTAAAAGCCATGCAAGAAGAAATAAAATCCTTGCATGAGAACAAGACTTATGAGTTAGTTGAACTGCCTAAGGACAAGAGGCCTCTAAGAAATAAATGGGTATACAGATTGAAGACTAATGAAAGTAGCTCACAGCTAAGGTACAAGGCAAGACTGGTTGTGAAGGGGTTCAGTCAGAAGAAGGGGGTCGATTTTGAAGAGATTTTCTCACCAGTGGTGAAGATGTCATCTATTAGGGTTGTGCTCAGCATCGCTGCTAGAATGAATCTAGAGGTTAAGTAGATAGATGCGAAGACAGCATTCCTCCATGGTGACCTGGAGGAAGAGATTTATATGGAGTAGCCTGAAGGGTTTAAGATCAAGGGGAAGGAGAATCTTGTTTGCAGATTGAAGAAAAGTTTATACGGACTGAAACAAGCTCCAAGGCAGTGGTACAAGAAGTTTGAGTCCTTCATGATTGATCAGGGTTATATCAGGACTGCTACAGACCATTGTGTCTTTATTAAGAAGTTAACCAGTGGTGAGTTTATTATACTGCTACTTTATGTAGATGATATGCTGATTATTGGCAGGGATGCCAAACAGATCAAAGAACTGAAGATTGCATTGAGTAAGTCTTTCTCCATGAAAGACTTAGGACCCACTAGCCAAATTCTGGGAATGAGGATTATTAGAGATAGGAAGAGCCAGAAGTTGTGGTTATCACAAGAGAGGTATATTGAGAAGGTATTAGAGAGATTCAACATGAGTAAAGAAAAAGTTGTTTGCTCTCTACTTGCAGGTCACTTTAAACTGAGTTTAGCTCAGTGTCCAAAGAGTGAGGCAAACAAGGAAGATATGAAGAAAGTCCCATATGCTTCAACACTGGGAAGTCTTATATATGCCATGGTATGTATCAGGCCTGACATTGCTCATGCTGTAAGTATGGTGAGTCGCTATCTCTCAAATTCAGGTAAAGAGCACTAGACAGCAGTTAAGTGGATTCTCAGATATCTTAGGGGTACTTCCAGGTTATGTTTACAATTTGGCAATGACAATAAATCTGCACTAGAGGGGTTTTCAGATGCTGAAATGGCTGGTGATTTGGATTATAGGAAATCCACTTCAGGTTATCTGATTACTTATGCAGGGGGAGTAGTGTCTTAGCAATCGAAGTTACAGAAGTGTGTTGCACTTTCCACTACTAAGGCTGAGTATATTGCTATAACAGAAGCCTGCAAGGAAGTCTTGTAGATGAAAAAGTTTTTAGAAGAGCTGGGTCAAGAGCAAGAAGAGCTAAAGCTGTACTATGATAGTCAAAGCGCTATACATCTCAGCAAGAATCCGATGTTCCACTCCAGGTCAAAACACATTGATGTTAGGTATCATTGGATCAGGGATGTGCTAGAGTCAAAACAGTTGAAACTTGAGAAGATTCACACTAATGACAACGTGTCAAATATGATGACGAAGGCTTTACCCAATGAGAAGATTGTTTGCTGCAGGAAGATTACAAGGGTGATGGAACCCCCCATATGAGTTGGAGGGGGAGTTTGTTGGGGTATAGATCCAATACATATGGGTCTATACCAAGGGTGTCTTAAGTATATGAAGCATACTTGGATGAAAGAATGTTAAGCTTAAAGAAAATTGACAAAACCAAGCGAAATAGAATCATACATGGTCTAAGGTACGGCCGTGTGTTGAGTGCAGAAGATTCACAGAAACATACACGATTGCATACACGGCCTGAGGCACGGCCGTGTGTTGAGTGTAGAAGATCCACAAAAGCATACACGATCTAAGGCATGGACGTGTGTTGAGTGCAAAAGATCCACAGAATCATACATGGTTGCATACACAGCCTAAGGCATGACCGTGTATAAGCCGCGTGTTGAGACCGTTTCAGGAGACTTTAGGGTTTCCATGCATATATATATATATATATATATATATATATAGTCATATTCCCTTGAAAGTGTGTGTAGTAGGGCGAAAACACAAGAGTGAAAACCCAAAACACAAAGGGGTAATTCCTAAACCTAGAGAGGGTTCTAGAGAGGGAAATCCATTGTATTTTGATCCACCGGCTTTGTGATGAGACTGTGTAACCCATTACTTTGATAGTGGAAGAATTTGTCTTCGACGGTCTCGTGGTTTTTCTCCAAATTGGGGTTTTTTCACGTAAATCCTTGGTGTTGTTTTTTTTTTTTTTTAATTTCAGCATCTTATTATTGATTGTTGTTTGTCAATTGTGAATCGACAAGTAAGAGGAAGAGAATGGGATCTTCTTTTCCTATCAGTCCAAGTACTTGAAAGGTCAATATCTTGTTGAAATGTTTGCTTCCCATGGCTTGTCAAGCTATGGAGGAGACTTTTGCATGCATGGGAGACAACTAAATCTATATTTTCTGGAATTGGGAAAGATAATATAAGTTTTTGGTTCGACTAATGGCTCCCCCATGGCACCCCATGGTTACTAATTTTTGGGATGACAATTGTCAAAACGTGGGAAAACTTTTCTCACTTACTTCATGGTGACTTGACAACTGACATTTTGATTATCAACACTCAACAGGATGTAAATGATTTACCCATTCGGAAACCATGGCAGGATGGATGGTTTTACCTTTTTAAGTTTTTGTAACGAGGTTAGACAAAAATCTCATCTATTTCCTATTTTTAAATTAATCCGGTGCAATTTTTTTCATTTGAAAATATCTTTCTTCCTGTGGTAGGCAACTCTACCATTTCTTCTTACTAAGGATGTTCAGTGCTCTTAGGTTCGAGCTTTGGTTTCTCGTTGTATTTGTTGCCTTTAGGACTGTGAACACAGTTATACATGTGTTATTGCTTTGTGGTTATGCTAAGGGAATGTGGAATCTTATAGCAATGCATTTTAGAGTTGGATTTATTCCTTTTTTAACATTGGTAAAACAAATGCTAATAGTTTGGTAATATAATTTGGTGCTGGTATAACAAATGTTAAACTGCGATGGGCAGTTTCAGAAGGTGGAAAGAAAGCGGGAATAGGAGGTCTTTGTAAGGATAATGAAGGCAAAGTCCTCGGGGGATTTAGTAAGAAGATTGCAGGAACCTCTCCAATTGAGGCCGAGCTATGGGCCATAGGGCATAGGCTACGGCTAATGAAGGAGATGGGGTTAGTCAGAATTGTTATTGATATTGACTCTCAAATGACCATAGATTGGATCACTAGGGAAGAAGTTAATGACTTGTGTCCATATGCTCTAAAATTATGCATGGACCTTGCAAAATGTTTTAATAATATTGTGTTTTGTAGGGCTTCCTTGAAGAAAACCACATGGTGGACAAACTTGCTAAGGAGGGTCTTATGGCTAATGAAGACATGATTTTTGAAGATGAAGCTCCTTCATCGATTTTTGAGTGTCTCTTAAAAGATAGTAGTAACATGGCTAATAGTAGATTAAGGTAGCGTTTAGTTGCCACAAAAATGTGTTACTGGACTAAACAAATTTTTTTATTCTGCGTTTGGTTGCCAAAAATAAAAAAGTACCGAACAAAAAAAGAATATGATATTGGACAAAAAAAAAAAAGCAAAATTTTGTACCATGGGTAATTCGGTACAAAATTCGTGGTATTGGACAAATTTTTTTTTTCAAAATCCCCAAACTACCCTTCCATTTATTTCCCCCAGCATTAGACAAATGAGTTTCCATCCCCAAATCAATTCGAGAGTAGTACGAAAACCCATTTGTGCCGCTCCAGCGAAGGGCTTCATCGTGTAATCGATCGCTGTTCGAATATCGCCGTCGTCACGCCATAGGTTGCCATCGGGTTCGTGTCCTTTCATTGTTTTTCCCTTGCTTGCTTTTCTGTCTTCTTTGCATGCTCTTCGTCTGGTTGTCGTCGTCCAGTTCGTGTGTGTGTGTGCTATGTGTGTTTGCTGGAATGGTGTAGGGGCTAGTGTAATGTTTGCGTTTTGGCTGGTGATCGTGTGTGTGTGTAAGATTATTAAAAAATGAAGAGTTGGATGTTCTTATGCAAATGGCAACAAATCCACAGTGTGAAGTTTTTTGGAGGCTCTAAGGGAAACAGAGGCTAGCATTTGTTAGGCGTATTATTGATTGATGGTAAAAATGTATGCAGTATTTGCGTAACTGAGACTTCTTTCATTGGCTTCTTCGCACATCAAACTATTTCTTTTTTTGAATTTTGTGATGATTATGGTTAACTCTACTAAAAGCACCTTTTATGTGCATGTTCTAATTAAATGCTAATCATGTGACCATATTTGATATGTGTTAATCATATTAATAGCCTATTTAGAGTATTGAACTTTATTTTGATGAAAATGTTACTTTGTTAAAGAGTAGTTCCTATATTATTGCCATTTACAATGAGGATATTTATTTAATTTATTTAATATTGGAATTTACTAAATGCATTAAAGTATTGTAATTTAAATACAATTATAATTACAAAAAAGCACCAATAAATTATTGTAATGCAATATATATTAGTGTGTTATAATATTAATAAAATTAACATTAAATATATTTTATAACTATTTTACTACAATTTTTAAAAATTACTAATATAATTTTTAGAACGTGTTATATTATTAAATATAACATAAATTATTGTAATTTATAATATGAATTATTAAAATTTTTCAATTAATGGATTTACATAAATTATTTTATATAATTTATAATCTTTTCAAATAGTATTTTCTTATAATAATATCAAATATATATAAATAACCATGATATCATTAAAAATGATATAATTGTCAAATTTATTATGTTCAGTCAAGTACTTTGTAATTCTAAACAATGGATAATACAAAAATCTTTGCCCAGTACTGAATAAACCAAACATGGTATAAATTTTTCTTTTTATCTAGTTTTTCTTATTTTGTACTGTCCAATATTAATAATTAAACGCTACCTAAATGTAATAGGGAACGATTATAATCGTAGCATACCTGAGAGTCATGGCTCATGACTATGTTTGGTTTCCTTTTTCTTATTGTTTGTTATGAGACTCTTGAATTTAGTTTAATGCTAGATTTCACCAAAAAAGAAAAAGAAAAAGAAAAAGAAAAAGAAAAGAAAAGGAAAGGAAAAAAAAAAAGAAAAAAGAAAAAGAAATTGGTACTAGTGGTTCATTTTTTTCATGTTAAAATTTTTGTACCTTCTATGACTCCCCAGTATGTTTCGGTTGAACAAATATGGGCAAATATGCATCTTCTTAATAATATGAAGAACATATATATATTTTTTCTTTTACTTTTGCTTGGTTTACTTTATTATGCATGTTTATTTTATTTTTTTATATATATTTAAGCTGTTATCAAGTAAGTGGCACATGTGGTATATATGATGTTAAAATATACTCAAAGTGGTATTTTTGAGTTATTTTAGTATTACTACTCATCTATCAATGCCCTATTTGTTATAAATTACAACTTGGTAGATTGAACCTAATAGATATGATGTTTATTATCTATAAACACTCCATTTTTATCTCTTTTTAGTTTAATTTAGAAAAGCCCTAATTTTAGGGAAAATAAAAGGCTAAAATACAAAATAAATAGAGGAAAATACAAAAAAAAGGAAAAATTGAAAATAAAAAAATGAAAAAAATAAAAGTGAAAAATAAAACATTGAAAAAAATTAGAAAATCACAAAAATTGTAAGACAATGGTCCATTTGACTTGTTTTAGGGTGAGAATAATTTTCCAAGGTACAAAAACAATTTTTGAGATTGAGATTGAAATGTGAATATGCGATTTGATAGAATTAGAGTTTTTTTTTCCCTTTTGAGGGGTCATTTTATTGAAAATCAATTTTTCTAACCTATGTTCTAAAATAAGCAATTTATATTGATCGCGGCTTCAAATGATGCTTTAAATGAACTTAAATTACTCATTTTATAAGAAAATGAAGTTTCAAATGAAGTCAAGTACTAAACAAATCGATCTCCTAATTCTATTGTATTGAGCTTTTCTTTTTTTAAATATATATATAATTTTACATATGCACTCTAGGCTCTTTAGTTACACACAAGAAAAATCCATTTTTCATAGCCCATGAGGCTCGAGTATTGGCCGAACAAAATGGGTTAAGGATTATTGTGTGCATCCTATAGCAAAAACAAGCCATAGCTTGGTTGGTTAGGTCGTGTAAGGGAGGGAGCTCTACTGGTCTTGTGGTCGATCTCGGGTGTGTGCAACATCGTAGGCCCAATTTCTCTTTGAGCACTATGAGGCATGACCTGATTAGGTCACTGACCAATTCTTAAGCATTACTTATCAAGGGTTAGTATCAATAGGAGTTCTAGGCATCAGTTTTAATAGGTTTTCCATCTAACAATACTTAAATCAGTTGAATTTTTTGGTCTCTCTCTTTAACCCTTGACCCATCTACTACATCATTCTCTTTTTATTTTTCTCATATTAAAAAAATTGAAGTAAATTAAAGCATCCAAACATTTCCCTATCATTATTAGAGTGAATCCTAGTGATAAATCGTACTCAACCAAACATGATATACTCCAATTTAATCAAGCATCAAAGTTACGTTTTGAGTTCATCTCCATATCAGTTCGATCAAATTGGATAACTTAGGCCTCAGTTTTTGCAAAATTGATTGAGGGCTTTCAAAGCCCATACCTCCAGGTGTTGAGCCGTCTTGTCACCTCTGCTAGAACCGACCATAACCAACTCGAGCCGGATCTAGTTTAGCTACGTACAAGGTAAGTTCTTCCCTTCTTCCATTTTTTATTAATATCTTACTCTAAAAATATATTAAAAAAATTCATTAAAATATTTTTTCCAAAAGATTAGTTTTTTTAATTATTTTAATATTTATCTTTTAGTCATTATTTCATTTTATTGGTATAATGTTTATGTCATTAGTAATAAAAGCCTTTTTCTAGCATTACTATTGCATGTTACTAGCACTTTCATTCTCATGATGTAGTTTTTTTTTTTTTTTAATTTTCTTTTCTTTCAACAGTAAATATTTTCAATCAAAAGAGTTTCCTTTCCTCAAAAAAAAAAAAAATGAAAAAACGTTTTTCAAAATAATGTTCTTTTTCTTAAAATTAAAAAAAAAAAGGTCTTCTTCTACCCTTAGGAAAATGTTTTCTTTAGTAAAAAGCATCAATTGGCCTTTCTCCTCAAAATTAGGTTTTTAATAGTGTTTTCAAAAAGAGAACGACAAAATTTTTTTCCTTTAAAATAACTAACTGATAACGAGTGTATAGTGAATTTTTTTTTTGAGAAATTAAAAGAATATAACAAATTGGCGTTTTTTAAAAATAATGAGAACTACATAAACCTAATTTTAGCTAATGGGTATATAGACACTTTAGCTAGCCTTAAAAATAAAAATACCTTTTTTTTTTCTCCTTGAAAAAAATAAAATTTATAAAATATGAAAAGAAAATTCCTTTTCTAAAATAAGAAAACACCATTGGAGGATTCCCTTTTAAAAGAAAAAAGAACAACATTGAAGGCCTTTTTAATTATTTTTAGAAAATTTCTTACAAAAACAAGCGTAAAAGTTTTAATAAGATAGTTTCTAAATTTATAATATTTGGTTTTAATTTTTTGTAAATTCCTTTTTAAAAAACCATAGACTAGTGATTGAAATTAGGGTTTATCTACCCATAAATTCTAATTTCACACCTTTTTTTTTTTTATTTGAATCATATGGCCACACCATTCTAAAAGAAATATATTCTAAAAATAAAACTTTTCCTTAATTTAGTCAAGTAGCTTTAATTGAGTGGGCTAAGGTCAATTCAAAGTTAAATTAAGGAAAAGAGGAACCAAAATTTTGGGTCAACACTACAAAAAGTTTAATTAGGTATTGAAAGTAGCACTTGAAAAGTTTAGATTTTTTATGGAAAAATAATTTAAATTTCAAGTATAAAATGTGATTACTTAAAAATAGACTCTCAAATGTGTATTTTTTATTTTTCTTTTCAAATATAGGCTTTTAGATGCATGTCTGAAAAAATATAAGCCTATAATACATGTTATAATTACAAACCTAATCCCCTCTTTGCATATATTTTTAGCGACACATCATGTTATCGTATTGGTAATGTAGTGGACATCCTTAGGTGCACGTTTGGAAAATATATATCCTATTATTCCTATAACCTATAAATCCAGATCCTTCTGCTAATTTTTTTCCTCCATATTTTATCACAATGCATGTAAAATGAGCAAGTTTGTAAAAGAAATTTCCTAACGAAAATATAGCATGTCGTTCTCTCAAAAATTCACATAGAAGTTAGTGATTGATTCAGATTTGAGGTTGGGTTTGGCAAAATTTCCAAACAAATATGGCACGTTAACCTTCATCTAAATAGGATGAAGAGTATCTTCCTCGCATAACGCGTACACGACCTAGATGATTTTTTCCTTCGTTTTCACACGTAAGATCGCCTCTCTGTCTTTCTTTCTATGATGTTTCATCATTCACTTTTCACTTACTCAAAGTCGGGGCAAAAAGCTCGACGGAGTGGGTCTCACAATATCCAAGTCGAGAACCTGCATGCACAGTGACGAGGTATTGTGGACGTCCCGAACGATCATCCAGTTTTGCCAATTTGAGATACATGTCTAAAGTCAGCCTAAACAATTAAGAGTTAAGACCCGCGTACGTTCGTGTTTGGCGCATATCGCCTGCACCTATTTACCCAACCCCTGAACGCGGTTTTTAGACGGGTCGTGATTGTGTCTGAGTTGATCCATTAACCCATTTAATGAAGCTTTTTTTTTTTCTTTCTTTCTTTCTTTCTTTCTTTCTTTCTAGTTTGTAATTTTTAAATAGACTTTGTTGATATGTCATGAATTTATTTCGGTAGAATTTATTATAAAATTTATGTATATCAGTACAAAGGATTCAAAAACAGGTTAGCACACTATTAAATGGATACAACCTGTATATTCTGTGTTGATTAACCGTGTCTTGTTGTAGTTTTAAATATTTTATTTTATTTATTTTTACATAGGCTATGCTACAAGCTTAGGTTTTTAAGATGAATTTGCATATAACAAATTGACAACCAGTGAATAAGGGAAGTAAATGTAATTTAGCAAGTAATCATGTTGTATTTTTCTATAATATCTTACTTGATCAAATAGTTTTATATAAATATTGAAAGTCGTAGAGTAGCTTCGGGTATAATTTTTTAAAACTCACTCTTATATAATAGAATATGAGTACTACATATTAATACTCTATACCTATCTTAAAATATGAAGAGTATCTTCTATATCCACTTATAAAAATTGTTAAATAGTAATGATAATATAAAACAATATTATATTTCTACATTGTAAGTTTTAAAAAAAAACTTAAAAAAATAAAAAATAAACATATAGACTATAATCCAAGCCTATTATCTATAAGAACCCATAAAAAATTTCCTACATGTCTTTCACCTCTCCTGTCTTATTTCTATATATATATGTATATACATATTTTTTTGTCTTTCTTGTCTAGTTTCTTACTCTTTACAAACTTGAGGTTTAATGTTATATTTTCTATCAGATGTTGTACTTGTAAACATATTGTATTAGATTTGGTATTATATATTTTAAGCAAGTGATTAGATATTTTAATCAATGTGTTACTTTTGTGATTTTTATTTTATAACGTTACTTTTGTCCAAGATATTATATGATATAAATTTTGTTATGTCAATTTTCTAAACTCGTGAAGGGTATGCCTTCATGTGATTAGAATGTATAAGACATTAGGTAACCATTAATGGGTTTAAGATATAAAAAATTTATCAAAAATTTAATATTATTAAAAAAAAGAAAAAAAATTACAAATTTTATAGAGTACTATAAATCTTAAAGGTAGAGATTCTAAAATAGTCTTAAGGTATTACAAGTAGTTTTCTACTCTAAAATTTAAAAATTTATACTAAAAAAATATAAATAAAATCTTATATTCTACTTATCCCATATTCATAAAATATATCCTTTTTTATAAGTAGTCCATTATAGATTCGACCTTGTACCTTAATTTGTAGAAAAAGACAACATCCTCGTACTAACTATTCTTAGTTTTGTCTTGAAAAGCAACCCCGTATACAGATAATCATCTTCCATTCCCAAAAACTTTTAAAAATGTCAAGAACATAACAAAGTGAAAAAGGACCCGCTTCACCGAAAATACGACACCTAAGCTATTGTAAATACTAAAACTAGCCTTACACATAATCTGTCTGCCAGCTGCATGTTTATTCCAGCACTTGAAAATGGCAATCATATGTCGCAACTTGATCAACATTACAAATAAAATCAGAAACATTTATACAGCTGTAAGATATGTTGTTATATAGCAAACTATTGTAAATCATATGATACAATAAGATAAATTGGCATTTCCAAACATAATATAAATTAATGGAATAGTTATATGATGAATACGATGATATTTTGAGTTTTTAAATGATTAATTAAAGATTATGTGGGCAAAAGAAAAAAATTGGAGATAATAAATGTTGCCAAACTTATTATCTAATTAATTAACAAATGTCCAATAGATATGACACGATGCACAAGCTAAGACTTTGTTATTATGAAAATTTATTAGAGATGTATCTAAATAATATAAGAGGAAATTATACCATAAAGGATGAATATTTGAGATCAAGTACAAATAAAGGGCGAAACCTTTTTATTAATTCAGATATAGCATAAATATTATTAAAGTGGTATAAATTGAAGATAACATTACATTTAAATAGATGATAAAAATTATGCACTAAATGATTGTGAATTTAACATGCCATGTCACTATAATCTAGTGAAGTTACATTAGAGTAGTATTTGAGAGTTTCATTTTCTATTTAAAATTGATTCTAGACATACATTGTCTACTATGTAATTTTCTGAAATAATATATCAAAAGCAAGAAGTAGAAAGTAAAAATTGGAACTTATCTAACTTTAGAAATTATTGAACGATATCTACTTAGGTAGCTTTTAAGAAAACATTGATATACTTGAAATGTACAGATCTAAGTTGAAACTTGCTTTTATGAAGAGCCATCACCATGCCGCAACATCTCCACCACCACTTTTACCATGATTGCCCCACTGTTGTTGCCTCTATCCCCAGCGTAGCAACACCAATTGCTCACTACCACTTCAAATGTAGCACCACTATTGCCCCATCATCATCAACACCACTATACCACTTCCATAACCAATCTTGCCCTCGCTTTCACCACTAACACTAACACATCTCTAATGTACCACACTATTACTTTCACCACTAGTAATAACACATCTCTAATGTACCGCATTGTAACACCATTTCAACCATAACCACTACTACCATCACACCACTATACCATGATTACACCTTTACCACCACTACATTCACAACCATACACACCACCATTATCAACATACCAATATCACCACCATCATAATTATTAAAATCACGAATTAATTATACAATTTTATGAGGTTTTTCTTAGTTAAAATAGATACAAAATTGTTTCAGTACAAACCCTTAATAAAATTCAAAATTTATGTGTATGATTCTACAAATTTTCAATTTTACCAGTTCTATACAATTTTACTAATATCATAAGTTCTAATCATAAATAGAATTGTGATTTTGATAATCATAATCACCATAAAGATACAATATCACAATCATGTCGCTTCAGCACCATGACTATCACTATATCACCACCATAACAACCTACTACACTAACTACCATCATTATTATACCACCAATATACAACTATAGCCATGGTTTCCATCACCATGTTGCACTATCACTACCACGATTACCATTGTCATTGATATAACCATTGCACATCTAGCAATTCCATTGTATAACTACCACTAGCATTGGTACTATCACCATTACCCCTTCCACAATCACTACAATACTAGCAATGTATTGATGGTGCTATGGTGATACTATATTAAGGTAATAAATATGGTGGTGTGATGGTGTAGTGGTTGTTTAGCGTAGCAAAGATGGTGGTAAAGGTATAATGGTCATGATTAGAAGTGTAAATGAACCAAACCAACTCTATTTACTTGAACGTGTTTTAACTATAATCAAATTTAGCTTAAGTTTAAGCTACTTGAGTAGCTTATAGGCTAAGTTAGAGGTTAAGCATAATTTGTGCACAATCCTGATTAAGCTTAAGTTTTGTTTATGTGCACATATATCTATGTTGATTTCAAGTAGAGTTTAAGCCTTAATGTAAATGTAAATTTTTTTAATAGTTGAGATTACATAAGCTTAGTCAAGGTGAGTTAAACTTTATTAAACATGACAGTTGAGCTTAGCTAAAAAATTAAGCTTAATGGAGTTTAAGCTAAATTGAGCTTTGTTTTCTTAAGCTAAGCTTGAACTTGAGTTAAGTATTGCTTGACTCACTTGAGTTAAGTTGTAGCCTTACTCGTGATGGTGATGGTATGGTGGCAGTAATGGTGTTAGGTGGTCATGGCAATGCTATGGATGCAATATTGATGGTGATAATACAAAGGTAGCTATCACAATGAATATGGTAGTGACAATGACTACCATCATGCTGATGATGTGAAGAAGGTAGTGACACCATGGTTATTAGGGTACATGGTAGTGGTTCTAGCTGTAATGGTACCAACAATGATGATGACAGTGGTTGTAGTGATGTAATAATGATGTGGTAAAGGTGTGCGTCGATGGTGGTGATGGTGAAGGTGGTGCAATAACAATAATGATGATAGTGGTCATGGTGACATGGATATAATAATAGTGTTGGTATAGTGATGGGGCATTAGATTATTGGAATTGGTGCGAGTTAGCAATGGGTATAGCACTAATGGCCCAATAGGTGATGTGACAGAGGTGGTGTTGTTGCAATTTTGTTGGTGGTGGTATGGGGAAAGCATTAGAGAACCTATTAAAACCTATAACGGGGTTTGAGTAGTTTTTAAACAAAATTTGTAGCCTATTCTTGAAAAAAATTCTTCTACTTATGTTTATAAATAACAACTTTTTTTTCTTTTTTTCTTTTTAGATTGGGGTTTAGATTAGTCCTTGTGATTATTTCCTAACTATCTTGTGAGTGAGGTCTTTAAGCTTTTTTTAAATTGATGAAATTGAAATGTAGTTAAATTCTTTGTTAGAGAAGATTTAGTGATTTTTCCCAATCAAAATCTATGGAGTAGAATATGTTATAATATGTTTGATATAACTCAAATTGTGGTGTGTGATAGAAATATTTGTAAACTAAACAAGACTAGGAATACTTTGTTACATTTATATTGTTCCAATATTGTGGGTACAGATTACATTTTATTGTTTGACATTTAACACTCTAAAGGAGGTCTTATGCCCTGAAACCTAAAAGGAATGATAGTTCGCCATGTGTTTCACTAAAGTAAAACACGTAAGGATTCTAAAACCATTAAATCATTTAAAGTCAAATTATTGTTATAATTTCAATACACTTACTAGTAAAGTTGAGACTAAATAATGGATCACTTCAACTAACGTCATCCCAAACCTTAACTGAGAATCAAATCCAGATTATCAGCCAGTATAACACCTATGATAGTATAAAGAGTGAGTCACAAGAAACTTAGTTCAATAGTAGTTACATAAGTACACATCGTGCCACTTACACACATGCCTAATTCTAAGGTAGCATATAAACCTAAACAAGCAGCATACTTGCTATATCTTGGAAGTTAGAGTAGCTCATGTCTCTTCGACATGATAGGGAATAGTGATCTAATCCATCATAGTGCACTCAGGGATCGACAACCATATATTTAGTAGTCTTATATGGAGATCATCGCTTGAATCTTCCTCTAGCAATCATAATCCACATGGAACGAGTTGTGCATGAGGCCCACAACTCCATATAACACCTGTTATAACTTCTTCTTATTCTCACTGTTTATACCAAACACGATTCCTTTTTATCAACTACCCGCTGCATCACCTATAGTGGCTTAAGCACCTAATCTATCGTATCATCCCAGTATTTATGGTTGCAATCATAAACCCAATCCAAGAGTGTCACTTGTTGACCTAAAATGATCAAGTATAAGCAAACAAACAAATAATTGATCGAGTTTTAATTAAGTTTGGTTTAATTTACTACCTAACAAACAAGCAATACATAGTGACTACCACATATCTTTAATCCTTCCAATCACAAACCAAAGAAGATATAGTCGAGTCTTAAAGTCAATCTTCAATTTTATATGCAATATGAAGTGCTCATTAATAATATTCAATTAATCTTGAAATTGCAATTGGTTATTTACTAACACTATCATAGTATTATTAGAATATATTATTATATTTTATTGTTGTATCATAAGTATAATATTATTTAATTATTAATGATGGGAATATTTATCGCGTTATAAGTTACATCAGACATATGTGAAAATTTCCTATTACCAAATCAAGCATTGCATACGTAGCTACAAATTTGAAATTGAACAATCAACAATATTTGCTAAACATATTGGTAATCAAATACCTCAAAATAGAATGATGAGAACATCATAGAGGTTCCACATGTCATTGAACCTTAATCCGATATTAAAACTAATAAATCAACAACATCATGTATCATATTTGAATACCCCAACTCCTCATTGTATCTGATTTGTCGTTTCATGAACTATCAAATTCAAAAACTAATTAAATAATTTACACTAAACCTAGAATCATTACACTTTGATATGTATACGAAATATATTATCTATGGTGTACAGAATTCTATCTAAGACATTTATAATAATATGATACCAATTAACTATAATAATATTACATCATGAACCTAACAGGAATCCCAAATCACAGAACAAAGCAAATCGCCTAGTCATCCTCTCGAATGGCAACATTCAAACACCAAACAATATTTATAGTTAGATAATAAATAATTTATTACATAACTTTTATTAGGTGAAGACAAGTTACTAACATAATTAATTTTAATTAACTTTAATAACAATAGCCAATAGGGAACACGAATGACAGAGATCGTCCTCAACATTTAATCGGAAAATAGACATGAAACCAAGCAAACAGTAAGTCGACTTCTTCGCGACAACAGCATTGGAGATCCTTAGACAGTCAAGTTCATGAATTGCGCTTCGAAGATATTTCTGTCGTCTGTTGAAAATGCTCGCCATCATCATGCAGAGAATACACCGGAGGTTGTGAATCGGGGTTCCAAGATGGCTCCTCGTTGTGTGATCGTACGTCAAATACAAATTCACCATTGTAGCGGAAACGGAAATCGGAACGGAGCAAATGAAGTAACGAGTTGTTCGTCAAATACAACTTCACCATTCTCGCCGTCGCCGGAGAAGAAGATCGAAGCTAAGTCAGAGAAGGAAACCAAAAATCAAAGCTTCGATTTCAGACATTGCTCGATATCCTTCCTCGACTCCTCGGTTCCGATGAGTTCCATTTGTAACTTCCATGGCGTTCCAAACATTTTTAGGAGATAAACCTATGAGCAGAAAGCTATCGATGATTGCGCTTCAAGCTCTTAGTGAACTATTACTATTACATAGAGAGAGGAGATCGTTCAAGTGAAATAAAATTCAGAATGAGCGAAAGCATTTCTGTTAGGGGTGTTTCAGGGAGGCACGAGTCTTTGGGGTTATCTAACTACTGTGATCTGAGCTTATCGCGAAACAAAGCTTAAAAAAAAAATTAAAGGCTGGGGTGAGGGAGAGAGAGAAAGGAGCTCGTATGATAATCATCAAACATCATTAACCTTTTCCTATGGGTGGCAAAAGCCTTGTAAATATCAACCCGAAACAAAGTAAACTTCCAAAACGAAATTCTATCATTTCAAAATCCTGCAAGCTCAACATCTGAAAATGGTATTCATCCAGAAAAAACATCTGACAATGGATCACGACCTAGTGGCGAAAGAACCTCGTCCAATTGACTCCATGAGCATTCAAATTCATGAAGCTTCACCACAGTGTAAATGACGAAGCATAAATTGACAGCTACAGATGTAGCTGGATAGACAGCCATCCATAGTAGAATTTCGAACCCGAACAATTGGAAGATGAACCAAATACACCAATATGCTTTTCCATTTGTTAATTTCGCTATCAGTAAGAGGGAAAGGTTAATGAATTCGATGACCCAAAAAGCTTGCGTGATTATGCCATCATGGATGAACAAATGTGGGAATTTGTGTTTGATCATGGCAAATAGTACCCACTTCAGTGAAACAAAGGACAAATGAAATGCTTTGGAGATATTGAATGTGGGATTTTGATCGTTGGTGTTAATGTTACTCCTGAAACCAAAACAAAAGCAATGAGAACATGCAAGATCTTCTTCACATATTGATACTGTATCATTGAAATCCATGAAAGAAGATACTAAAACAGAGGATCTTCTTCACATATCGATACTGTATCATCGAAATCCATGAAAGAAGATACTAAAACAGAGCAATATTAATGAACCAAAAGGTGGGGCAATTTTGAAGAACGTAAAACACAAACAGTTACAGTCGGAACCATAAGCAAACTGCTGCGAGAAGACAGCTTGAACTTGGTACTCACATTTCATTGCTAAAATCCTGACGTGCCATTGTGTTGCTTCTGAAGTAATGGTTTCGTCTCGATCTTCAAATTTCTCTGTGTTCTTTCTGCTCCTGAATGGAATTTATTTGTTTTGCGGTTGTTTTCCTTCACACGTTTGAATGTTGTATATATATATAGAACTGCTCACTAAGCCAAATAGTAAATAGGGGCCAAAAGAGGACGGTACGTCCCGTTCCAGGATTTTCACTTTGGACAAAGTTTAATAGCACAACATAACATGTCTTAGTAGTCACTTCCTTTTCCTTTAGACAGCCGAACGGGTCAAAGTAAGAAGATGTTACAGCTCATGCTAGGAACACAAGAAAGAGTCACAAATTGTCAACTAAATTTTAAGATTATATCATGTAACTGTATAACTAGAAATTAATTTATATAACAAGATCGGAATGTAACAACAAGGAGTATATAAATAAACGGCTCGAAAGGGAAAAAGGTTTTTACCCTCCTTCTGGAAATCAGTTTTCAAACTGTGGAGCTTAGGACTGCTCGAAAGTCCTACCTGCATATACAACACATTCACAATCACAAGTAAAGATTACCGTAACAAGAATAATACTAGAAATAAATTGAAGAGGAGAGCATAGAGTGTATCTGAAACCCTAACGCGAGGAAGAGAATGCGAGGTAGAGAGAGAGAGAAACTTCTAGAATAAAACACACGACGGGGTAAAATAGATACGGGCTTGGCACGGGATAAGGCTGAGTAGTGGGCTGGGCTTGGAGAGTAAAAACAACCCAACATTTTTTGTGCTCTCGTTATGGCTTCAACAAGATCACAGGAGGAATTTTCCAAATTGCAATCTTTAGTGCTTTTATTAGCAGAGACTATGAAGGGAATGCAATCACAGATGCAAGATTCTATCAAAGCCAATTTGGTTACTCAACAATTGATGAATGATTTGAATTCCACTATCAATACTTTGATTCAACAATTTTCAGAGAAAATTGATAACTTTCATAATCAGAATGGAATGTCTCAACAGGATGCAACTCAAATTCATTCAGATTCTAACCATTCATCACATTCTGCAATGAATCCCTTATTGAGAGGCATCAAATTAGAGATTCCCAAATTTTCCAGTCAAGATGTTTTGGCATGGATCTATCAAACTCAAAAGTTTTTTTACTTTCATAATGTACCGGATGGACAAAGACTAGAAATTGCGTCCTTTGCCTTAGAAGGAGAAGCCTTACAGTATTTGCAGTGGCTTGAGCAAAATAGCCAATTGGGTTCATGGCAAGCTTTCTTGCAGGCTTTCAAGATTAGATTTGGACCTTCAGAATATGAGGATATTCAGGGAGTCCTGGCGAAATTGATGCAAAAGAAAACGGTAACTGAATATCAAAAAGAATTTGAATCTTTGTCTAATCAAGTTGTAGGCATACCTCAATCATTTTTTGCTTTCTTGTTTCATTTCTGGCCTTAAATCTCACATTCGCAAAGAAGTGCAGATTTCTCGTCCTACATCGTTACCTCATGCAATTTGGTTAGCAAAAATGCATGAATCCAAGTTTCAAGACCATTCTTTTAGACCTCAATATTCTATACCTACTTCTTCCAATCCTACCTCTTATCCATTACAATTTTCTAAACCTCATCCTTCTACAATCGACAATTCTAAACCCACATTACCTATCAAAAAACTCTCTAGAGAGGAAATGCAAGTGAGACGAGAACAAGGCCTATGTTACAACCGTGATGAGAAATATTCCAGGAATCATAAATATAAGGAAAAATTTCTCTTGTTAATACAAGATGAAGAAGATGGATCGACTAGTGGTTCATATGAAGAGCAGTTGGCAGAGGATTCGGGTTGTGAGCATGAAGGTGTACATGATAATGGATTAATTAGTTATCATGCAATGTCCGGACATTTGGTGCCTCGTACCATTCGATTTTTTGGAATGGTGAATGGCCATTAAGTGACAATGTTAGTGGATTCCGGTAGTACGCACAATTTTGTGCAAACAAGAGTAGCTAAACATTTTGGACTGACAGTAGCTTCTACAGCCAATTTTGGTGTCATGATTGGCAATGGTAGTAAGCTATGTTGTGAGGGTCAATGTTCCGATGTTGTATTGGAAGTTCAAGGGTTGGTTTTCAAGGAATTGTTCTATGTGTTGCCAATCCAAAGTGCTGATTTTGTTCTAGGAGTGCAATGGTTACAAACGTTGGGACCCGTTACTATTGATTACACAAATTTGACTATGCAATTTGTGTATCAAGGAGCTACAGTGACATTGCAAGGAGTTAACAATGGTGCCTTAGCTCAAATTTCGCATCACTAGTTTCGAAAATTACTGAAAACTGATTCAGTAGCTTCATGTTTTCAATTGATGGCTCAGGAGGTTAGTTCTAATTCATGCATATCTACCAACAATAAAGATATTAATCTGTTATTGAGCAAATATGCTTCTGTTTTTCAAGCACCTTCATCATTGCCACCTTTGCGATCTGTCAAACATAGAATCCATCTTATTTCTGATAGTAAACCAGTGAATGTTAAGCCCTATAGATATCCTCATTTTCAAAAAAGTGAAATTGAAAAACAGGTGAAAAAAATGATGGAGTCAGGCATCATTCAACATAGCACTAGCCTATTCTCTTCGCCTATACTTTTAGTAAAACAAAAAGATGGTACTTGGCAATTCTGTGTAGATTATAGGGCTCTTAATCAGGTTACTATCAAAGATGAGTTTCCCATTCCCACTATTGATGAACTTTTAGACGAATTATATGGTGCTGCATGTTTTTTGAAACTGGATTTGCGATCAGGATACCATCAAATTAGAATGAAGCTGGCAGATGTGGAAAAAACAGCTTTTAGAACTCATGATGGACATTATGAGTTCTTAGTAATGCCCTTTGGCTTAAGCAATGTACCGGCCACTTTCCAGGCTATTATGAACAGGATTTTCCAGCCATTTTTTATGGCATTTTGTGGTGGTTTTCTTTGATGACATATTGGTTTATAACAAGGATGTTACTGCACATTTACGACACTTGGAATTAATATTACAAGTGTTACAGCAACATCAGTTTTATGTCAAGGCTTCTAAATGTATTTTTGCAGCATCTACTATTGACTATTTGGGTCATATGGTATCAGCTGCTGGAGTGAGTCCTGATCCTTCTAAGGTTCAGGGTGTTCAATAGTGGCCTGTGCCTATCACTCAAAAACAACTGAGAGCTTTTTTGGGATTGGCTGGATATTATCGGAGATTTGTCAAGAATTACGCTGCCATTCCATCACCTCTAACAGACTTGTTACAACGGGACGAGTTTCATTGGAATGCTCAAGCTCAACAGGCTTTTGAAGCTCTTAAAGCCGCCCTATTACAAGCCCCTATTTTGATATTACCAGATTTTTCAAAGACTTTTGTCATTGAAACTGATGCGTCTGGATTGGCTATGGGAGCAGTACTCTTACAAGAGACTCACCCTATTTCGTATTTTAGCAAAAAGATACCTTTACATTTGCGCAAAGCTTCTGCCTATGTAAGGGAGCTTTATGCTATTGTGGCAGCGGTACGCAAGTGGAGAAAGTATGTGTTAGGCTCACATTTTTTTATCCAGACTGATCATAGAAGCCTTAAGGAGATTCTAACACAAGTTATTCAAACACCTGAGCAGCAACAATATCTTTCTAAGTTGATAGGATATGATTACACTATCACTTATAAACCGGGTCAAGAGAATCAAGTAGCTGATGCTTTATCTAGACAGTTCACAGAGGAGGGACAGTTTTGTGGATGGTCTTCTCCACATTTCTCTTTCATAGAGACACTAAAGAAAGAGTATTAGACCATTCCTGCTTTTGTGCAAATAATTTCTGGCCTTGCACATGGAAACATAATTAAATGTCCTATAGTTTGGAAAAATAATTTGTTATACTATCATAACAGATTGTTTTTGGTGCCACAATCTTCTGTGATTCCAACTTTACTACAGGAATATCATGTGACTCCTAATGCTGGTCATTTTGGATTTTTGAAGACTTACAAGCGGATTGTTGGAGAATTTTTTTGGGACGGTATGAGGAAACAAGTTTATGACTTTGTTCGGAGTTGTATGGTTTGCCAACAGGTGAAATATTCTACTCAAACACCTGCTGGGTTGTTAGCTCCGCTTCCTATTCCAGACCAAATTTAGGAAGACATTAGTATGGATTTTATTACATGTCTTCCTAAATCTGAAGGCTTATCTGTTATTTTCGTAGTTATTGACCGGTTGTCTAAATATTATCATTTGGGTGCTTTGAGATATGGATTTACAGCAACTACAGTAGCAGCCTTATTCTTGCATATGGTCATTTGTTTGCATGGTATTCCGAGGACCATTGTGTCAGACAAAGACCCAATATTCATGAGCCATTTTTGGAAAGAACTTTTCAAATTGAGTGGGACTACTTTGGCCATGAGTAGTGCTTATCACCCTCAAACGGACGGGCAAACTGAAGTGCTCAACAGAACTATTCAACAATACTTGAGGTGCTTTGTGATGGATACACCTACTACTTGGGTAAAGTTTCTACCCTGGGCTGAATTTGCATATAATATTTCATTTCATGATGGGGTGGGTATGACACCATTCGAAGTGGTTTATGGTAGAAAACCACCAGCTGTGCCAGCATACATCAGGGGCAATTCCAACATACAAGCTGTTGATCAGGACTTAATTGCTAGAGATGAGGTGCTTAAGTTGCTCAAGATAAATCTACAGCAAGCTCAGAGTCGTATGAAGCAATTAGCTGATAAACATCGAAGGGATATCACATTAGAATCAGGAGACATGGTATTTGTAAAGCTTCGACCATATAAACAACTTTCTTTAATGCAAGGACAACATAAATTGTCTAAGCGATATTATGGTCCTTATAAGGTGCTGAGGAAAATCGGTTTTTTGACCTATGAAGTGGAGCTTCCACCAGCCTAAAAAATCTACAATGTTTTTCATGTATCGTGTCTTAAAAAAGCTTATGGAGTAGATTTTCCTTCTTTAGATTTACCTACGAGGTCTGTCAACAATCAACCTATGTTGACTCCATTAGCTATTGTGGACACTAGAGTTATTCACAGAAAGGGTTAAGATTGTAACCAGCTCTTAGTTCAGTGGTCGGGATTACCACTGGAAGACACGACATGGGAGGATTTCGACTCTTTTGTAACAACCTATCCGGATTACAACCTTGAGGACAAGGTTGTTTTTCTAGAACGGGAGCAAAATGTTACAGCTCATGCTAGGAACACAAGAAAGAGTCACAAATTGCCAACTAGATTTCAAGATTATATCATGTAACTGTATAACTAGAAATTAGATTACATAACAAGATCGGAATGTAATAACAAGGAGCATATAAATAAACGGCTTGAAAGGGAAAAAGGGTTTTTACCCTCCTTCTGGAAATCAGTTTTCAAACTATGGAGCTTAGGACTGCTGCTCGAAAGTCCCACCTGCATATACAATACATTCACAATCACAAGTAAGATTACCGTAACAAGAATAATACTAGAAACAAATTGAAGAGGAGAGCATAGAGTGTATCTGAAACCCTAACGCGAGGAAGAGAGTGCGAGGCAAAGAGAGAGAGAAACTTCTGGAATAAAACACATGCCGGGGTAAAATAGATACAGGCTTGGCACGGGATAAGGCTAAGTAGTGGGCTGGGCTTGGAGAGTAAAAACAACCCAACAGAAGAAGACACCAGCCATTATCTAGGGAAGGTCAAGAATATTCGTTATACGGTAAATGTGACGAAATTAAAATTTAGAAAAGCATGTTAAAATATCATTTGATGCATTATGATGTTTAAAAAATAAAAAGAAAGAAAAAAATTGATTCTAAAAATAAAAATTTGAGACAAGTTATGAACTTTCCACACATTTTTATTTTCGATTTTGATCATGCAAACTTTTTCTTTTAATGATAACTAAAAAGGGACACATTTTACATAGTTAAGAGCCTTGTTTGGAGTTCAATTACAAAAAGTACATATAAAATTATACATCATACTATGTAATTACAAGTTAGTAGTGAGCTTTTGATATCTAAAATGTTTTAAAACAAGCTCCACATTTGATGAGTTATGAAGCTTAACAAGTAAATGCTTTACTTGTAAGTACATGCTGTGCTACTATGCATACGATCACAAGTATATCTAATGCAATAGTCATTTTTTAATACATAATCTCGGTTATTTGTTTAAGGTAGAGGTTGCATAGACAATTACAAATAGTAATAATCCCAACATCTAGAGGCTAAGACCATGACCTTTGATGATATACTGAAACTGATATTTTACACCTGTATTAACCATCAGTAGTTCAATCCACTATCTCCATTCAATAGTTTTATCTCATAGCATAATTGTGACTCATCGATAGCTTCATTTCAAATTTCTTGGTTGGTATTAGCTATTGGCAACTTGCTTATCCACGATCTAGGTGGCATCAACATCTAACTTCAAGTTATTTCATTCCAAGTTTCCTTCCAATAGTAGGTCGATGAGCACCCAACCCATACCCATCTATCTAGTTGGTTATCAACCTTAGTGTCAGGTAAAAATAGAACATCACAATTATTTAAAGCACCAAAAATAATTACTTTCATTCAAATAAAATCAAACATGGTAGAGCTAGAACTTATCGTATTAATAAATTTAAAAAATGACTTCAAAATAAAAAGTACTACATATTATAATTAACCATCAAAAGGTCATAACCATCTCTCAACCTATGGTCATAGTCCATTGCCATTTATAAATCATGTCTTGAATTATCATAAATCATCCTTAAACCCAAAAATGAAAAAAATGGACTATACTAGTTGACCATAGGGAAGTGGCTAACCAAGGACTTCTTTGACCTACTATAGTCGACTACTAAGGGGAAGGTGGTCGATTACAAGGCTAAAAGGTTCGAAGCGCACCTCTAGAAATGGTTGAGTACTCAACTCTATAATTGTTCTAAAATACAAAAAATTGTACTTTATATCTCCAACAAGAAATTGAACTCTTAATTTAGTAACAAATTCAATCTCTTCCAAATTTCCTTATCCAACCCCACCATATTTGGATCTCTAATAGATAAACCAAAAACTTCAATTTTCAACAATAACTAACATGTGCAAACCTAAATCACAAGATTCTAACTCTAATTATCAATTTATAATCTTAATTAGAAGAGTGAAACATAATTCCTACGAATTCTGCGAATCAAGGTTTTGGGATCACTTTTCTTTCGCTAAATCAAATTGACATTGAAAAAATGGGTAATGTGGGAGCCTACTTGAAAATACAATGAATGGGATTTTTTTTTTTTTTTTTGTGTTATGAATCTAAATTAGTGTATGATAAGTTATCATGAACACAAGGCGAGTACAATTACCTTACTAGTAGGAATGTATGTTTAAATTTACATACCAAAGTCCTAACAATATATAATCTAGCATTAAAAACACCTTAATGATATGATAGGAGAAGAGACCTTCAAAACATGTGCCAAAAAATAAAGTCAGCAACTTGGTGAAGATAAAAATATAAAATAAATAAGTATTAGACCAGATTACATGCATGATGATGAATGAGAAAAGACAAGAGAAGAAACTATGATTGAACGGTGTTTAAAAAAAGAAAAAGAACAAAAAGGAAAAATCTTGTCTTTTAACTGTTTTTCGGAATGTACCTAAGCAAAAGCAAATATAAAACCCAGAGCTTAAGGGACGTCCGGTTCATTTTCCTTTCTGGGATCGCAATGGTGAAAGACATTCCATATCTCGGTCGTCATATGATGTTTAAGGAAGACTTTTAGACTCTATTTCTTAATAAATGCAGTACACTTTTTACCCTTTTAATATCCAATAAATCATCAAAGTGTCTGCACTGGTCCCCTCAGTCCTCGACTCTCGTGCAGAAGTTTCGTAGGGATGGTTCCAATTGACCGGGAATGGAAACCAGCAAAGCAGTTGCAGTAACATAGGCATCCAAGTGGTTGGCAGATAAGTACACATTTCACATAAGCAGATTAAGAACTAAAACTCACATTTATCTTTAGATTTAGTGTGAAATATATTAGACCCTTTTTTTTGTGAATTGTGATTTTAAGTGTAAAAATTCACTGTCCGAAAATCACGGAATTATTAACAGTTCTTTTTATGAATTTTAGAAGAATTTCGAGAAATTTTAAGAAAAGATTAATGAAATCCATTGCATGTCTTTATCCTTTATTAAGCACACGTTCCTTATCTTTTTTTCTTTCCATATTCAAAAGCTTCATGGAATATAGATATACTATAAAGTATAGCAAATAAATGCCCTACCTACATGTACACGATATGCCACAACACATGCAATCATAAGTATATTTAATGCAACAGCCAACCATTATACGTAACCCATTATTAGTTGTTTAGAGTAGGGGTTGTAAGTTGTATAAACAATTGAAACAATAACGATCCCTAGCATCCCAAGGCCAAACGACGATAATAAATGATATTTGAAAACTGATACCCAACATAGCCATATCGATGCCTAGTTAAAGCCATTTCGTTCCAAGTTCAATTTACGGCATTATGGTTTAGGGTCAAAACAGGATCTAGGAATTGTAACGTAGAACTATTGGTAGTAGGTTAATCTATCTCAGTTAGTAGGCTCGTTCCAGGTGCTATTGATTTGAAACTTGAAAAGAACTATTGGAATAGGTTTTTTTTTTTTTTTTTTTTTTAACTTGTGTATAATTACTAATTTTGGATTAAATTAACGTTTCTTCTTCTTTTTGTTAAAATTACATATCTTATAATATCAATTACGACTTTTCTTGCTTTTCTTCTCAATGTTTGACGGTGAAATTTTTTCGTGTTGTTGGCTTTTAATTAATCACACCAGGGTTTGGTTTCTAATTAAGGCACGAGCTAGGGTTAAATTTTGTGTTTGGTTTCATGAGAATTCTTAAATTAAATTTGACGTGGATTTTTATTACTTTGCTTGAAATTCCATAATCTAGAATTCTATTTTACCCTTTTTCCTTAAAAGAATGTTTGATTATGAAGCTTATTTCTTGAAGTTGATTTTTTATCCAAATAACTTTATTAGATCTAAAATTATACGTGCATCTGTTTAAGGTTTGATGTGTTTGGTTTTTTATTTCTATGCAAATTCCAAGAAAGTTTTTGGTTTAGATCTTGGTTAAACTATTCCTAAAATTAAGAATTAAAAATTGGATTTGCATCATTAAAACGAAGATATATATATATTCAATGTTTCAACCTGAAAATCTTGTTGAGATTAAAGGAATAGACTTGGTTTGAAACTTAGATTTTGTTGTACTCACCAAGGAACAAAAATGGTAATTATTCTTATTAAATTTTACGCTTATCTTATTTTCCTTTTCTATCAATATATTAATTCGATTTCCTTATCTATTATCTAACTAAGGCAATTACAAGAGAATGGGATATCTAGTAAAGCAAGGGAAAGTATCCAAACTTAATGGATAGTTACCAAATAGTAAGTGATTTACTAATATATCCGTAACACGAAAGATGTTAAGAAAGTATAAGTGAAGTCACAAACTCATAGGTAATATTCCTTACAAAAAGAAAAATGTTGAGCAATTATAAACATTAAACCACAAAATTCAAAAAATAAGCAAATTGAATTAGACGTCTCCTTGTATGTACACGGAATAGTGTTCCAAGTAAAGGTATAAACGTTAAACGAGCTCGGTACTCATAAGGGACGTACGTTCCTGTATGTAGATATCGGATTTCCCATGTCGTTCCATAAGTAATCTAATTTGGATTTTCTACATTACGGCTGTACTTTAGATTGGACCTACCAAGTCAAAAATCACACGTTCAGAGGCCCTGCTGTTCCGATGATTGTTGTCAAACCGGAACACCACGTTGACTTGGAAATAAGAAGAGGTTAAGGGCTAAGGCATCGAATTAGAGTTAATAAAAATATTAAAATATAATTTATATTATGTTTATAATTAAAAAAATTATTTACTCTTTTGATATTCAAAAATTGAAAATTTTTTACTCCTTTTTTTCTTTATTTTTCTTGGGTCTAGGTTTTTATTTTTTCTTTTTAAGTAAATTGATACATTTTTTAATAAAAAGGTGAAAAAATAGTGCATTCCGATCAAAAACCTAAATGAGTCTCATAAAAACCAAGTTGAATTAGACAGGTCAAATAAGTTTTTAGGGGTTACTGTCAACGACAGTCAAAAGAGTGATTCGAACTGGTTTTATGATCGAGTTAGGTCGAGCCAAATTGGATAGGATGGGTCAACTTGAATCTAACATGGTTCCAAGTATTAAAAAATTAGGGCTGGCAATAAAAAATACAAAAAAGAAAAAGAAAAAGGAAAATATTGGCGATGTCGTCATGAGGAGAGACGTCAATATGTACAACTATATTTTATTGGGATGAGTATTTATGACAAAATCCAACTAGATATCTTATATTTTAAATAAATCATTTAAAATTTAAATTATCTATAATTATACCAAAATTTAAATAATTCTTATATATTTTAAGTAAATCATTTAACACGTATATTTGTTAACATGACCGAGATTGAAAATAAGTATGAAATATAGACAATGGGGTGGCGGAATTGCCACCCTCTGGTACAACCTCTTGGAAAGATTCCAATAGCAATCTGTTTCGGAGAAGGGAAAAAGGAATAATCGAGGGAGATGAAAAGGAAAATCCATTGGAAGCGGAAACCTTTCAACAACCAATGCAAGATAATAGAAAAGTTATTTCTGACAATGATATAGTCCTTGCGAATATTTCAGGAGCTAATGAGAAGGCTTTTTTGTACAACAAGAGGAGAGCACTGATCAACAGGCTATGGATGATGATGTAGAGGAAGAAGATATGGAAAATAACCTTAGAGAGGAGGGAAAAGGTGTAAAATCTATAAAAAATTTAGCTACTTATAGTATTAGAATGATTAAAAAATTATATTGAGAACCTTAAAAATATCCCGTATAGGATTTTTTAAGAGAAATAATTACGTAAAGAGCAAATAATAAAAAATTATTAAATAAATAATAAAATAAATTAAAATTATAAACTTAAAATAGTAAATAAAAATTTGAAATAAATAAATATATTTAAGATAATTTAATTATCTTAATCATAAAATTTCATAATAAAATACTAAAATTATTAAGTTTACATAAACTATCCTTTCAGATAAATATAAAAAAAGAATTGAAATGGTTATATATATATATATATATATATATAATATAGACATTAGATCCCAGTGATTCCAGAACCCTCCAAGCCTCCAGTCGAAATGGAAAAGAAAAGGAGAAACAGGAATGACGATGAGGACAGAGGAGAAAGGGGCAAAGGAAAAAGTGAAGAAAAAAAAGTCGTAACTATGGACGAACTCCAAATCATAAATCGAAATCACTATTAGCTCTACGAGTACGAAATGAGTTTTATTTTTGAAATTTAGATATAATTTTAATATATATATAAATAAGATTTAATTTAAGAAATAATTAAAATAATTAAAAATATACTATATAAAATAATATTTATCTTGAATAGAATATAATAATATAATTTTCTTCTATTTTACTCGAACATTACTATAAGCAATCGTATATAATAAAATATGTTTACATATAAATATAAATATATGTATGCATATATACAATCATGCTTATGTGACTCAATGGCTTATGTGTACTGTTTTGGGGGTTCTATACTCTGTTTTTTTTTGTTGGCGTCGTAGTGTATGTGGACTCAACATATGTAAATGGCTACTGCGGATGTTTCGTTTATGTATATATTGTTTTGTGCTGCTACTGGATTCCATGTAGTGCATGATTGAGGTTGTGACTTGTCGCTGCTGATCACAGGATTATTACGGGATGTGTGCATGGGAAGTGTAGTGCTGGTGCGTGTGTAGGGGAGAGGCGCTGCTAGTGCATGGGGGCGAGAGAGAGTGCTGAGGTGGGCGTAAAAGTGTAGGAGCGTGAAATAAATCCGATGAGTGCAGTTGAATCTAACAAATGAGGAAAGTGGAGAGGGATTCCGGCAAGCCAAGGAAGAGACGGAAGTACACAGGGGGGCGAAATGATTTAAAAAATTCATAATCATATATATTTATATATATATATGTGTGTGTATACATATATAATGCTAGCACAAGTTGCGCATGTCTGATCAAATAAGTTGTATATATAGAGAGAGAGAGGTTTAAGGGAGAAGAATTCGATGCAGGGGAAGAGGGGACGTGAGCTACCAGGTGGCATCTAAGGGCAGACGAATACTTATATATATAATATATATACATATATAAAGAGAGAAAGAAAAGAAGAGAAAGAAATCAGCCGTGAGGGTGTGCAAGTGTGCAAGCCAGCAAGGGAGAGGGGAGTGTAATTCTAGCAAGAAGAGGGCGTGTGTGTCAAGGTGTAGGGTGCCCGCTGGAAGAGAACCACGTGGTGGTGCCTAGGCGCAAGAGAGTGCAAGGGAGAGGGGAGGAGCTGTGTGCCGGCATGGAGTAAGACAAGAAGAAATTCCGGCGAAGGAGAGGGACGTGGGGAATCAATGAGGAGATCGGAGAGGAAGGCTGGCTACTGGGAGAAGAAGATTGTATGTTATACGTATACATATACATATGTACGTAGAAGTATAGAAGAAGAAGAAGTTTATATGTAGAGGAAATTAAATTATAATTATACATATACATGTGGAAGCGACGTATAGCTAAAGAAAGAACTCTTATAAACATAAATACGATACTTAATAATTAAAATATATACATATATAACCATAGAGTAATAATTATAATGATACTAATACTAATAATAATAGAAGTAACTAGTAACTAGTAACTTGATAATTATTGGAAAGGCCATCTATATATATATATGAATATAGATGTTTGTGAATCCATGAGTTAGATAAAAAAAAAAAAAAGAATAGGTGATGCTTAGAGGTCCTTAGATGACATCCAATGTTGTGTGATTATCTTTTCCATTTTTGTGAGTGTTAGTCTATGATTGGAATTGAATGATTATATTTCATATCCGTCTTTAATGTGATTGAACCTTACATATGTTTGATCCTTACGTGATCATCCTAAAATATTGAATTAAATCATGTTGACCTAAATAAAATTTGTTATGCATTGCACAGAACATTACATTATTGAAGGTCATCACTGTTACAAAGCACATTAAAAGTAATCGTAGAAATATTGTTCTGCCAAATGTAAACGAAGTGATTAGGGAATTATCGCTCCTTAATGGTTCTGAGTTCGGTTTATCCTTGAGAGTGTTAGTGCTTAGTGTGCGAGTGACCCTTGAGCGAAATTACGACATTAATATTAAATAGTAGTAAGAGATAATACCTAGTCAAGAAATAAGATGAATTAATTAAGTGTGAGATTTGGACATTGATGGTATGATCTGAATCCTTAACCCAAGGTTAAGGTAGGCGCAAACTCTAGACTTCACGCTGATTACCGAAAGATCACGTATGATGTTGCATTCATATAATTGCTCATGCATAGCATATGTTTTGAAAATTTGTTTGAAATTAATTGTGTTTGTAGACAGTATTAAGATATTGCACTCATATCTTATTAGGCTATTAGCTCATACTCCTACAGATTTTGCCTTACAGAACGCGATTATATAAACTTTCTTAAAAGACATCAAACCGATATGTATAATCGCTTCAAACTTAGGAAACTGGGGTAAGATAAAGAGATAGTATGAATATTGTATTTAACTTGATAAACGTTGAGATTTAGAAGATTGTAAATATCTAATATGGTTTCAAGAAATTTAGTGGTATGTATGTGTATGGGACTCAGACGAAACCCTTTTTGAGACATATATAATGTATCCGTTGAATGCAGAATAAGTTTGTTTGAGATGAAAGAATGCTAGAAGCATTCAAATTGTCAATTATTATATTTGAACAGGTTGAACTATGTTGATCTGATATGCTTCACGATTGCATAATAAAAGTTGAGTAGTTGTGGCGGGTTATCATGGATTGAGTATCTTGTGGGGCAGGGCATGATAAAAGGAGTGAAATCGATACTCTTCACAAAGTTGGAAAGGGAAACGATGAGAGCGCTATAGAAAAATGCCATTATAGTAGAGGTTATGAAAGTCAACTTGGACTATAAAGTAATCCAGACTAAATTAAATAGCATGCGGAGAAGTAGGGGGAACTTCTTGATGATAAATATGAACTTTTTTACAATAAATTTCAATTCTAAGAGGATTTAAATAGGGTCATTAAGGGAGGTCCGTGGTTTATAAATGGTTACTTTTTAGCCACCGGTAAAACCAAATTTTAATCATTTAGTGCTGGCTTTGAGGCAATGGTTGTTTGGGCAAGGATAAACGAGTTACGACTGGAATGTTATAGAATCACGTCAGCTATATCCTGGACGTGTTAATATTGAGTGAGACGAGAATGCGTAAGGGAGGATGCAGATGCTCGAAGGCAAATGCTTAGGTTTTATAAAATGCTTTGTATTGAAGCAACTAGCATAGGTGTGGTATCTTGTGGCATAGAAGGAAAGAGTTTGCGGAAATTGAGGAAATCCGCTTGACAAATCAAGAAATATGATGGTTGAGGTACAAAATTCTGACACTTCTATTTTATTTCTGTTATGTATATGAGTTTGAGGCTTACGAAAAGCAAGTTCCTGTAGGAAAGTCTAGTCACTGTCTCTAATCATTTGAGCCTTGAGTGGCCCATGATTGGTTATTAGGGTTTCAACGAAATACTAACAAAAGAGGAGAAATGGAGAAGGATTGTTCACCAAACTTATGCTCTACTGTACCAAGGCTACATGAACAATTGTGACCTTTGGAATTCGGGGCATGTGAAGCTCACTTTACTTGGAGCAATATGGGTAAAAATATTATGGAGCTTATTTAAACCCGAATAGATAGAGTGTAGGCCAATTTGGGGGTGGAGAAACCTCTACCTTAAAACGAAAGTGTTTCACTTATCCATTTTGAATTGAATCATTGCCCCTCTTGGTTAAAACTGACCAAGCTTGTGGCAGGGGAATCTACACTATAGACCATTCAAAAGCAACTAGGATGCTAATTTTTTAAATTATTATAAACAGCCGGAGGAGTTCAAGGATAGACTAAGGAAGCGAAAAGAGGAGGTGCTCGGATTCATCCCGACAAGGAAAAGGACACAATGAGGGCGTTGGTGTCTCTGGAAGAATCATTAAATCAAAATCCTTCTTAAGAAAGCTTAATAGAGTAAATCAAATTAAAACTGAATCAAATGACATCTTAATGTATGAAGAGAAGCTACTGGCTTCCAAGGTCAAGATGAATTATATTGTTGATGGGGAGACAACCGCTAGATTTTTCAATTCTAATGTGATTGTGAAAAATAACTAAATTAATAATTATTGGAATTGTCAACAATCAAGAGGATTGAGTGATAGTGTAAAGGGCAGTTGCTAAGGTATGCATGAAGTTGTTTTAAGATCTATTTAAACCTGACAAAGTGTAGGTTCCTTTATCTAATGCTTTAAGTGAACTAGGAGGTACGAGCCTTAATGAGGAGAAGAAAAGTGGGTTGAAGTGCTCCATAATCAATCAAGAGATTTTCATAGCTCTTAAAAGCATAAGGTCAAACAAATATTGGGAATTGACGGTTTTCATGCTATTATTCTCCTTATGATGGTAAATTGTAGGAGAGATGGTTGTGATGGTGGTGAGGAAGTGTTTGAGAAAGGGGACATGAATCATGAGCTAAATAAATTAATACTAATTTTGAAATTAAAAAGTGTTAATTGTATAAAAGATTTTAGATCGATTAGTCTATGCACAACTTTATATAAAGATTGTATCTAAAATCTTGATAAATTGGTCAAGGCCATATTTAAATGACATCATTAATCCGATCCAAGTTAGTTTTGTCTCAAGGAGGGCTACAGCTAATAATACCATTAATCTACAAGAAATAATGCATTCATTGAGTTCAAAAAAGGGGGGCAAGAAGGGTTAGATAATAATAAAATTGGATTTATCCAGCACGTACGATCGAATGGAATGGGATTTTTTTAAGGAATTTGTTACTCTGTTTAAACTTTCTGGATTGGCGCATTAAACTAATTTCCTCCTATTTATCAATAGTTAATATGGCGGTGGTCTTAAATGGAAGTACTACAAAGGAATTTACCATGAGTCAAGGTTTAAAGCAAGAAGACCCACTTTTTGCATATCTTATTATCTAAAACGTGGTTGAAGTTGAGTTGTGGAAACCTATTAAAGTAAGAGGATGCAACATAAAACAGTCACATCTTTTCTTCGTAGACGATATTATCCTAATGGGAGAGGCAAATGTTTTAAATGCTGAAGTTATGGTGGAAATTTTAGTCTTTTGGAAACTTGTCTAGATAGAATGTTAATCACGAGAAATCTAGGATAATTTTCTTGAAAAATGTCACTAAGGAGGTTAAAAAGCGTATTTGCGATTTGAAAAAAAAAAATGAAATGAGGTGATGGTTTGTCAAATACACACCCACAATGCATATTTCAAAATTAAATATAATGTTACAATAAAATATAGAACATAACTTAGTTACTAAACCAAACCGTATACATGATTGACAATTTATTAAAAAAAAAAAAGTAATGCACAAATAGTCTTAAACTTTTTGGAAAAGAAAAACACAATAATTACACAATATATATATATAGTACGCAGACATACTTAGGTATATCTTCCTCTCCTAAACTTAGGAGTATCTAATTTTAAAGATTTCATTGATTCCATTTTCATTTTTTCTTTTAATGATTTCTTCCTATCTTAGATGGCTTGAAGAAATTCATTACTAGGGCTGATCATTTCGAAAGGTTTGAAAAGTGGTTTCTTTTTAACCTTAATGTTTTCATTATTATTGACCTGAGGTTTACTAATTGAATCTTCAATTCTGTCAAGTTGTTGACCTATTGTGTGAAGATTTTTATTAGTAAAATTGTTTTGATCAATAATTTTCTTAATACCAGTTCCTTCAGTTGCTTCTGCAATTTTGAAAGGAGCTAGCTTGATTTCGATTTCCTTATGAGGATACCGGATATTGCTAAGTGGCGGATGAGTAGATTCAACTATATTTCCATCACTTAGTTTCCATTGGATGGTTCTATTAACTTCATTTATAAATTTTGGTTTCAAATAATATTCTTCTAACCAATCGAAGAATAAAATCTGTGTACCAATTTCATTCATGAATTCATAATATTCATTTTTAATTTGTATTTTAAACTTATCAAAAGTTTTAAAATATCATTTTCTTTTCTCCTTGTTTTTAGAAGAATTAAAATCATTATTTAGAAATAACCTATCTAGTTCGAAGGGTTTTTCTATGACATTGAGTTCAGAATCTCCTAATTCTGAAGCAGTAGGTTCTTCCCGTTCTGGAGAAGTTTGATATATTGGTCGAGTTCATCCCGAAGGCTTATTAACTAAACCAGAAATTGTAGGATTAGTCTTCTTAGGACTTTCCTTGATATTTTTAGTTTCATCAATTTTGGACAGATCAACCGACCTTCTTGATGATCCTAAGGACATTGAACTTCTAGGAGTTTCGAAAGATCTCCTAGGGAATTGAAGTGTAACTTTACCATCAGGATGTTGAACAACATTAGATGGTTCAGCTATTTGATAAGATTTCTAGGGAGTAGGATTTTCTATTTCCCAGTGGTCAGGTAGGCTAACCTGATCCCATTTGATTACCCTATGGATAGTCACATTAGATTTGTTTAGATCTGTTTGAATCAGAAGCGTTTGACCTTTTTTGTCAATTTTGTATGCTTTTGATCCAAAAGCTGTTTTCATTAATTTGAAATAGATTCGATAGATGACTGCCATAGGCAGAGCACCTTGAACCATTTTATAATTGTGGGTCTTAATTTGAAGGGTTAGGGATTTCATTATGGTTTGATCCCTAAGACCTAGAGTGACATTTGGATGACATTCAAACTGGACTGGACCAGTACTAAGACTGGTTTCAATCGATGCATAGACCGATCTTTCATATTCCAGTTCTCTTGCATCCCTAAGTACCATTAGGACAGAGGTATCTAATCCTAATTTTGTAAGAGGTTTAGCTCCTACTTGGATCAGACCTATGTGCATGTAATTCCATTCTTTTCCATAATTTTGAATGGAACCACGGTTTAACATTTCAACTGTTGTCAATCCATCAGAGACGGGTATGTCTCTTTCTTCTGTGGATATGACATAGTCATTTTTGCCAAAGATTTTCCATTTGGCCATTTGATAGATTTCATCATAAGATCTCTTAGAGATTCTCCAATTATCTATTGCTTCATCAAAATCTTTTATTCTAATTTCATCTCTATTGTTTATATTTCCTAGATCCTCAAGTTCCTCATTTGGAACTGAGCTAGAGGACGACATAGTCCTGCTAAATAAATTCATTTTAGGATGGAATTCCTATTTTAATCTTAATTTTTGTACATCCCGTAGGGGAAAATACGGCATGAGAGCGTGGAATTTGGCCGCTCAGGGTTTCAACTCCGAACCAAATGCGCTACCCGTCTTACGCTCTATCTGCAGGTTTTATGCGACTTACACGGCGGTACTGATTACTCCCCCTTCGCATTTATCAAAGCATTTTGAAGAACATTTATCAAAAAAGATCAACCATGTATGAGATATTTTTTGATTCATTCTTAAAAAGGCATTGAACCAAGCTTGCTTATAATCGAAATAATTATAAGTAGCTAAATGTGGTTCCATTGGTCCCAGCGGATTAAAGCTGAGCTTTTGTTTGCTAACCGGCTTGCCAGGCCAATCGCACAGGTTTATGACCTTGTGGATTCTAGCAGTCGAGTAAGAAATTACTCCATTGTTTTGAAAATTTTTTATTGACACAGAGCCTGTATCAATCAGAATTTTCTCGTAAAAATCCATATTTTTCAATGGATCATACGATACATAAAAAACATTTTCAGGAAATATTTTCCTAGCAAAATCAAAAGGATCATTTTCATGCATACCCTTTTCTATTGAAAAGATATACTTGGAAATGTTCTTATGATACCATTTTTTAAAAGATTTTTGAGGAACTAGTGCCTTCGAAGAAGACGCCACCTCAATATACTAACTGCATTTGATTTGCTACTATGTGCCTACAAAATCAATAAAAAATATATTAATTGGGAAATTTTAAACATAGCTAAGTTAATTGTTTTAATATAAAATGATGTTACCTAGTAATTAAGTCTTTAAACTCCTTGTATACCAATTCAAGTGTAAGTTTTTTAATCCTAAAAAACTGCACAAAAGAATAAAACAACTTAACAAAACAAAATTCAAACAAAACATGTTCATAGATGTTAAGACCGTAAGTAAATAAATGCTAATAGAACAATAGCATGAATATATATATAAATTATAATTTGTGATTTCCTAAAGCCTTGATTATTTAAATTCTTCGCCTCTCGAGACAAAGAGAGAAAGAAATTAATGAAGTTGATTTCATGAAGAGTTAAGAAAAGAAAGTAGGGTAGAATAGAAAATGTGAACCCACAAAATAAATTAAGATTCAATTATAGTGAAATCATAATTAATGACCAAAGTTCAACAGTCCACACCAAAATATTGAAACGAAGGACATAAATTAGATGAAAAATATAAACCATAAATCTGATGCTACAAAGTCTTGCATGATTATGCCATTTGTCCACCATTAGCGTTGTGCATGTGCATTGCGAGGGATTTATTTCTTCTTGTGTTGTGGCTTTTAAAAAGATATTTTTCTATGCGGGGTTTGAACGAACACTAAAGAAGTTAATAAAATCTAAAAATTGTTCGATTCAATGACAAATTACCTTTACATTCATCTCGTAAGTTTGATTAAGGAAAGCGATCAAATCATGAAAATGGACAATGGATCGAAGGAGGGATTGAATTATGTTACCAAAACTACTTGTCTATTTTAGTTATTTCCTCTTGAGTCCTTAATCTTAAATAGTGGCATAACAAGGAAATGACCAATACCCATTTGTACTGTAACAATAAAGATGTAACATGATGTTAACATATTTGATAAAAACAAATCAAGACAAATGTAACATGTAGGCATGCAAATGATACCTTGCATTGGAATTTTTTAGGAGGGTAAAAACTTTTAGAGCTTCTAAATGCCCAAGCTCCAACTCAACTCGCCATTGTGATTACTCCTGTTTTACAATCGACAACCAGTCAAATAGCATAAAACATGAAAAAAAAAAAAAACATTAATATGTTGGCTTACAGATGTTTCTGCAATCAAAGGTCATTTATTCCCATTCTTCTCATGTGAAATTCCATTTATAGCCCCTACATATTGTATAAAGAAAAAGGAAAAGATAAAGCCAATTATTTAAGTAAGAAAAAAGAACAATTAGGAACCTTTTTAATGGGTAAGGAACTAAGTAAGGCTATTCAACATCTAAACAACCTATATTTCTAAAACAGTGTTAATCTGGTTTATCATTTACATTTCCTCATCATGGTTAAAATGCGAACTTAATTAAGAATGTTATTGTTTCTCCTTTTTGTCAAATTTATTTATTTATTTGGTCAAACTCAATTCAATAAAACGATTTGAATAATTGTTTCTATTCCCCCATATTTTGCTTTGATAATCCATAACATTATGTGCCACTTCCAAATTAATTCTTCTCGATACTTGTTTCCATCACCTTTTTTTTTTTTTTTTTTTTTTGGAATATTCTTCACAAATTAGGCATATAAATCAAGACCTCTTCTTCTTGTATGGCTGTCATACTAGAGTCTCAGCCACCTTCATTCATCCATCCCTCCCTTACAACGAACAAAGTAGAAAAAAAAAATAATTAGGTAATATCGGTATTATTTCATTGTAATATGAATGTACTTTTATATTTGATTCAGAAAATCGTAAGTACTTCATTTATCATCAATCAATTATCGATTACATTGAAATAATAATAAATAACAAAGATTACTGATTGGCGTTGATATTTAATTAAGCTCGTATAGTCTTCGGGTAGGGGTTGCAAAAGAGTAGATGAAGGAGAAGAAAGGCACAGGTACTTTTAAATAATATTAAAATTGTGAGATGGATTTGCAATCGCTTGGTCCCGTAGCTCAGTTGGTTAGAGCGTTGGTCTTATGAGCCGAAGGTCGCGGGTTCGAGCCCCGCCGGGACCATTGCACTCAATATTAATCAAAATTAAGAGAACCTGTATATCTTCCATATTTCACTTCTCTCTTACTTTTTTGCTTGGAACATGGAAGATGTCATTGATGAAGATTTTGTCAAATGGCAAGTTCGTCCTTCTCTTCATTTTTATTTTTTTTTTAGGAGAAAAATACTTTAAATGACCGTGAAAACCAAGCTATATCGTTGCTAAGAAATTTGAAAGATGTAATTTTAGGTCAAGCAATAATTACCCCAAGCTAGACTTTTTGACTCCACTCACAGTGATGGAAGAAAAATAGAAAATTAAACTAAACTCCCTTGTGTGAATCTGCACTTCCCAAAATAAATGCACAAATGCAATACAAAACATAATTTAGAATCCCTGTATGGACTCATGAAGCTTCACCAAATCATATGCCCCAAATGGACTGCCGACATCCTTAATGGAAATTCGAACACAAAAACCTGCGGGAAGATGAAGTAGAATAGTCAACAGATTTTCTAACCTCTTGATCTCGCTTTCTCTAAGAGGAAAATTTTGAAGACCAAGAAGGCTTGTGTAGTGATCCCCTCACCCTCTCTATAGCTGAAGAACTGTGAAAAACTTTGAAGGACCATAACAAGTAATGACCCCTTTATTGAAACAAAATGAAAGTGTGAACGCTGAGGAAGCATCAAATCTTGTGCCTTTGATCGTAGGTTTTATCATAATCTTGAAACTAAAACAAAGGAAAAGCGTAAGGAAGCACCTTATGTACATGATTGGCCAATTATAATTTCCCCTACCATACATGTACTATACAAGCATAAAATTTTTTGGATCAAGTAAATTTTATTAATCCAAAGAGAATAGTTTACATTGTCAAATGGTAAGATACAAAACAACCAAGGTACAGATATAGCAACAGAATGCTTCTAGGTAGTACAGACTCTATCTTACATTAATGTAGCATACGTTCTAATTTGGTTTATAATAGAGCCTATAGCAGATAGGTTTCCTCCCAAGCGTACACTGTTGCGTATACGCCATATACAGTATACTGACACTATAAGAGCTACACTCCATGTTTTAGCTGCTGAGGTAGAGGAATCCGCTATCGCCACCAAAGCACTCATGGTTCCTTGTCATGTACTAAATGAGGAAGGGCATTAGCAACAGTTACAAACCAAACCCCATAACGCTGATGTGTAGCCACAAGTAAAGAAAAGATGTTCATGGCTCTCTCTACCTTGGTTACAGAGCAAGCATGTAGCAAGCACTGAGATCCCTCATGAGATCATTTTATCCAGGGTCGCTAGTTTACCTTGCCAGGCTAGCCAAAGTATGAATGAGTGCCTGGGTAAGGATTTGCTGTTCCACACTACTTTACACCATGGCATTGCAGTGTCTGGGGGGCAGAGGAACTCATAGCCACTTCCGATGGTATACTCTCCTAAACTTGAGTGGTTCCAATAGAAGTGGTTTGAGCGTGAAGCATTCGAGCGCAGAAAGGCTAGTATATGAATGTTATTCCAAAATGGGGTTATTGGTATTCGTCAATCATTATCATTCATTAAGGAACATAGTCTCATTGTTGGAGGAAAACTCGTGTTGCCTCTCTCTCTCTGGCACTGAATAGCGTGTCCAAAGGCCCTATCGGGAGCCAGTAGTCTGCCCAAAGTGATATCTCTAGCCCATTGTTAGGTTCCCATTGAAAACAATATCAAACCTTAATCCTCAATTTCAGCAGCTTCCTCCAAGACCATGAGCATCGAGCAGGTGCCTTAATAGACCAAAAGCTTCTCCCTTTAAGAAGGATGGAATGTACCCATTCAGGTCATATGCTCTTTGGTCCCTCCTTGCATAGGTGCCAAATGTGCTTAAGTTGGATAGCCTTATTCCACTGAAGTAGGTTTGGGATTCCCAGCCCACCACACCGCATAAGTTGGCACACCTTCTCCCAACGCACTTTGGCTTTAGTATATGTGTTGGATTGACCACTCCATAAGAACTTCTGAATTAGTCGGTCGATCCTCGCTATGACAGACTTTGGGAGGATGAACACTGAGGACCAGTGAACTTGCATGGAGAATAGGATCGACTTTACCAGTTGGAGCCTACCCACGTAAGACAAGTATTTAGTAGTCCAGGTAGTGATGCGTGTTGTAATCCTTTCCAAGAGTGCCTCACAATCCACTTTTCTGAGCTTTGAAGATACGAGTGGTATCCTTAGGTAGCGCACTGGCAGCTCCTTTACGCAAAACCGGGTGGCAGAGAGGATATCTTCTCCAGTACTCGATGTGACATTTGAGAAGAATATGCTGCTTTTTGCATGATTAGCCTGTAGACCCGAGATGGTATGGAAGTGTTGCAAGGTTTGCATGACCAGTCGTGTGGACTCCACATTCCTATATGTGAATATAAGCAAATCGTTAACAAAACAAAGATAGGTTATTCTCTTAGTTTTGCATCGCTAGTGAAGGGTGAACTGAGGGTTAGAAGTTAACCTCCTCAATGAAGTGGAAAGCACTTCCATTCCTAATACAAATAGGTAAGGGGAGATAGGGTCCCCTTATCTCAAGCCTCACTTGCTCGCAAAAAAGCTCGACAATTCACCATGTTGACAAAAAACATAGGGGTGGTGACACACTACTCAATGAGGGTATACATGTGGCGGGGGAACTTTATTACTTTTAGGACTGCTAGTAGGAAATCCCAATTACACAAGCATGAAATTGCCTGCACCAGAAAGAAAAAAAATAAATAAATACAAGCATGGAATTACTAGATGCAAAAAGAATTATATTCTTGAACTTGGTACTCACATTTCATTGCTTAAACTCCAGTTTTCCATTATTTTCTTTTAAATTTTTTTAACAAATATAATGGGAATAAGGATTTAAATCCAGTTTATCTTATTAAAAAATTAATATTTATACTATTAAATTATAAGAATTTTTTTTCCCTCCAATTGATCTTGTTTTGATGTACAGTTTTTGTTTGGAATACTAGGTTCTGTAATGAAATAAAGTATTATTCTTTTTCTGAGTTTTATTGCAGGTGCAATATATGTATTCGTCCTTCTTAGAAGGTGTTGCTATCTCAGGAGTTCAAAGTTGTAAATAAAGCGAAGCAATCGAAAGAGAACGGATCCAACACTTCATGAAACACGCATAATTTGTCTTTTCTGTTGTATGTTTCTCTTATGATCATATCTTTATAAGAAAACAAGTAAAGAGAAAGAAAGGCACGTGTAATTTACTCAAAAAACCCTAAACGGCATGGATAAAAAATCACAGATAAAATGGAAAAAATTATATATTTTTTTATTAAGGTATTGAATTGCTTCAACAAATACTAGGGCTTTTCTCTTATACACTATTTTATATGTATAGCCAAATATTCCACGCTCCTCTACTCAAGCTTATGAAATATTTTTTTTTCTATCCATATTCCAAAGCAGAATGACACCAGTCATAATCTAAGTAATTCAAGAAATATTTTCTTTTTGCACAAGTTATGCTCAAATTTATGTAAAGTAAGAAATCAAATTTAAACATGGGGAAGAAGAAATGCACTTGTTTTCTCGTTTTATCTTGGGGCAGATTTATTCAACCTATCATATGTGAAAGAATATTACATCATTATAAAGATACATGTGTACTCGGAATGAGCTGGAGAGCTCTTTTACGTTGCTCAAATCCCTAAGCCATTATCCTTTAAAAAGTAAATTTTAAAAGTTCCTACATAAAATTTTATTAGAAATAATTAGAGTTGAATTATAACAACATCCCTAAAAATTATTTAAATTATAAAGATACCTCAATTTCAAAAATTATTATACTTATATCTCTTTAAAAAATTTAATATCAGAAAATAAGTTGGTAGTACAAATAAAGATATTCTCATTTTATTTCTATCAAAATTTCTAAAATTATGTATAACTCTAACAATTATGGGGGGAAATTTTACTACAAGATATAAGAACAAATTACCAAACTTGGTAAGCAAAATTTGAAGACCAAAAAGGCTTGTGCAGTGATTCCTCTCCCGCTATGGCTGAAGAAATGTGAAAATTTTTGAAGGACCATAATAAGTAATGACAACTTTATTGAAACAAAAAGAAAGTGAACGCTGAGGAAGTGTCAAATCTTGGTCTATGATCGTAGGTTTTATTGTGCTCCCGAAACCAAAACAAACGAAGTGCATAACTTTCTATTTTTATAACTAGCTTAAGACTTGTGAGGCATATTGGTATTGGATACCTAAACTATATCATTAGAAACCACATAGTAAGAATAAAATAAGGATGTTGTGTCAAAATAAGTAACCTTCTATACAACTTTTGACTTAGTAGATTTAAAATAGAAATCATCGGATTAAATTATCTATTTTTGACCTTATTCAATTGTCTTATACATAAAGTAGGCATAAAGAAGGCTTTTTGTTTTACAGCCCTCTTAGGTTGTTTTATAAGCTTTGAGCTTATTTTAGAATGATTTGAGCTTCCTTTATAAAATCATAAAGACTTGGGATTAACTAGGTCTATTCGCATTATTAAGCCCATGGAATTATAAAGCCTCAAGAAGATGTTAATCTCCTCTATTGATAATAAAAAACAATAAAAAAGTCACCACCAGCAATCTACCTTGTCTATTTATCTCCAAAATTGCTCAATGGCCAAGATTAGGTACTAAATCTATAAATAAAGGGGTCATTCTCCTCATTGGTAACATTTAAACATTATCAAGCTTGGGAGAAATGTTGAAGCTATAGTGAAATTGCTCAACATAAGATCAAAGCAACCAATTGATCAAGAGCATGTCAAGATGAGTAAGAACACTTATTTTGATATGCTATCACATGTGCACCTTCAAGAAACCGAGTTCACTTGTTCCTCCGCCCACAAACTTCTTTAACATCTCTTTACGTGTTATCAACTCAAGACTTCTCCATGTCAACAAATACCCCTTATATACACGATTGGTTCATTATAGTGACCCTACCATACACATACTATACAAGCATGGAATTGCTTAAGCAATAAAAGAAAATGATGTAAACCTTAAGTTGAGATTGTCCTAGAACTCAATCGGATGGAAAGGTAACCTTAGAATTGTTCTTGAAACCAAGCAACAACTTGACCCTAACTCGAAGAATGAATTAAAACCAAAGTTATAAAGATACATTCTTAATGAAGAACAATAGAGAGGTTTTCCTTAGGAGAAAAAAATACATCCAAAAAGTCCCCAAATTTGAAACCTTAAAGGACTATATATAGTCTTGACAATTAAAGGAACAAAATGACAAAAAAAATCGCAAGAAGGACAATTAAAAGCCGATCTAAAGCCGACAGCTTATGTTCTACGCCGGCTAAGTAAGCCGGCAGCTTACAATGTCAAGGCCGGTGGACTATATATAGGTCAACTCTAGTAAGCCAACCGCTTACAAGGACAAAGCCGATGGCCTAAAGTGCTAAGCCGACATCACAAAGCCGGCAGTCTTCTTCCACTTCCAAGCAATCTTCAATATCAATAGTGGAGATGCTTAATAGATGAAAAAATGATCTTTTTCTCTGTTGGTACAAGTATTTGCAAAGTGTGGTCCAGGTGTTCTGGAATAAGTACATTCAAGGCTTGCTCCAAGCATTTTGCTTTTGCCCTTGTCATCAATCCTCCAATTTCTTCCAATGGGTCATAGGAAGGAGTTGGTGCAACTTGATTCCTATTAAAAAGGGGAAAAAAAAATACAAGCATGAAATTGCTAAAAACAAAAAGAAATATATTATTGAACTTGGCACTCACATATCATCCCTAGAAAACTCCATTTCCCATCATTTTCTATTTAATTTATTTTTAGTGAATATAATAAAGAAGAAGAACCAAATGTGATTCATCCTATTAAAAACCCCATATTTATACCTTTAATTTACAAGAGTTTTGATAAAGTTACCACTTTTTTTTTCCTTCCCTTAAAGTGATTGATCTTGTTTTAATATACAATTTTTGTTTAGGGTACTGGGTTGTGTAACGAAATGGAGTAATGTTCTTTTTCTAAGTTATGTTGTTCATGGAAGATATATTCATCTTTCTTAGAAGGTGTTGTTATGATTGCCAAAATTACGATTCTACCTACTATTAAAACTTATAAAATCGGTAGAATTATATAAAATCATACAAAATCGATAAAATCAGAAACGTATAGAATCGTACACCTAAATTCATTATTTTATCAAGAGTATATACCTAAATTATTTTATATTCATTTTAACTAAGAAAAACCTCATAAAATTGTAAACTCGTAGAATCATATAGCTGATTTGCGATTTTAACAACTATCCTTTAAGAGTTTAAAGCCATAAGAAAACCATCTTAGTACTTTACTAATTTTCCTAAACCCATTCCAAACCCTATAGGGTTTTTCACCCATTGCCCAAATCCTACCCACTAGACTAATAGAGTACTCGCAACCCACCCACTACTCGCTCACAAAATTGATAATATTTTGCTTAAATACTTTAAAATTCATACTTTAATGAATCTAAATTAAGCAAAAGAGAATTCTAACTACTAAAATATCATTCAGCAAAGTCAAATGTTATTAATAACATAATTTCAATAATGTGCTATGTAACATTTATAAGAATATAAGTAACTAAAAACTTACAAATATATTTGCAAATATAGAATAAAATAATAAATAATAATCTTAGCGATTCCACATTTCCCATCAGGTATTGACTATATCTCGCAACTCAACTTAAACCCTATAAGGTTTTGAAAATTATCCCAAAACCTATCCTAAACCCTCTAAATTATACCATCAAGTAAATAGTGAGTTTGAATAGGTTAGGATCCTTATAATACCTTGCCCACTTGTATGCTTAGAAATATGCATAGTTTGTCTTTTAGTTCTATGTTTCTATTATGATCAAATTGCTATAAGAATACAAGTAAAGAGAAAGAAAGGTACGTGGAATTTTCTTGAAAACCCTAAAGAGCATGGATAAAAAATCATATGTAAAACTAAAAGTCTACTATAATACAACATCAACTATATAATGATTCTCATATAAACTTACACTATGTTTGGAAAGACGAAAAAGGGGAGGAAAAAGTGGGGAGGGTTTCCAATTCCTTAGTTTGGGAAGAGGAGGGAATTAAGATTGTGTTTGGATTGAGGAAAGAAAAAGGGAGGAAAGGAATTGGAGAGGAATTGTTTGGAAAAATAAGAAATAATAAAAGGAAAGAATTTTAAACACAATTTTTTTTATGGGTTCTACAAAAAAGAATTCTCTTCAAAATGGAGAGAATTGGAAAGAAAATATACGAAATTACTTAATTACTCTTTTAGTAAAAAGTTGTTTTAAAATTTCAAGAATATTTTAGTACATTAACAAGTTTTTCAAAAAAAAAAAAAATCAAATGACTTTCCATTCACAATCATTCCTTCAGCTTTTCTTCTTATTGAAACAGATATTTTTCCTCTACTTTCTTTTCTTTCTATTTCCTTCCTCTCATTTTCTTTCCTTTTAATTCCGTTCCTTTATCCCAAACATAGTATAAGGGGAGAATGATTGGGGAAGGAATTATTTCCATGGCCCCTACCTCTTTTCTTTCCTTTCCAAATTGGAGGAAAAAAGAGGGAAAAGTTGGGGAAAAAAATTATATTTTTTTATTTATCCCTCTTCTATCTATCTTTTCTTTTTCTTTTTATAATTTTAAGGATACATTAGTAATTTCTTACAATGATTATAATTCCTTCTATTTTCCTTTTCTACACTATCCAAAGACATAAAAAAATATTTTTTTAATTTTTTTTTGGTATATTCTTTCCTTTTATATTCTTTATTTTTTAATTTCTTTCTCCCTACCAAACACAGTATTAGAGTATTTGATTGCTCTAATAACTGCCACTCTTTTTTCTTTCTTTTTTCTTTTTTTTTTTCCTAACTATCCATATTCCAAAGCCGGAGGAGATTCGTATAAATTGGAAATACAAACAAATAGTATCCTATTTTACGAAACTTCGCTGTTGAATTCAAATATGTCAATGTGTTGTTCTAAACTCTCAAGCTGTCAAGCAGAATAAGACTTCATGGATTCCTTCCAAACAAACTAGACGGAAACTGTCAACGCAGTGACTTAGCATTATTGTATTGGTCAAATACTTCTCAATAAGCAGAATGACGCCAGCAATAATCTAAGCAATGCAAGAAAGATAATTTTCTTTGCAAAAGTCATGTTCAAATTTATTACATCATCATAAAGTTACATGTGTATTCATATTTAATTGAAGAGCTCTTTTACGTTACTCAAATTCTTAAGCCATTGTCCTAAAAAATAAAAAAGAAAAAAAATGTAAATTTTAATAGTTCTTACATAAAATTTTATTAGAAAATAATTAACATTAAATTACAGTGACATCCTTAAAACTATTTAAATCATAAAAAGATCTTAATTTTTTAAATTATTGCACTTATATCTATTGAAAATTTTTCATAGGAGGAAATTTTTCTGCTAACAAAGTTGCAAATAATAACCACTGACAAGATAAAATAAAAATAAGTTGGTAATAGAAATAAAGACATTCTTATTTTGATCACTATCCAAATTTCTAAAATCATACATAACTCTAACAATCATTGGAAAAAAAAAAATAAATTTACTACAAGATATAAAAACAAATCACCAAACTTGGTAAGCAAGCTATATATTATCCTACAAGATAGGTATTTATTATCGGCCTTCTTTTACTTTGGAAAGAGGAAATAAAAAATATTATTTTTAAAAATATTCTCGCAAATGTATCAACTGGGAGAATATTCCCAAAAATATACCACTCGAAATCGGCACTTAAAGTACTGATTTTAGTTGAATTTCAACTACAATCAATCGGTACTCCAAGTTCCGATTGTAGGTAAACTCCAATCAAGTTATATTTTTTAGTTAAGTAATGAATTTGATTAAAAATTATTCAATTTTTTGTAATAAATTAATCATTCCCTTTCCGACAAATAAGTTTTGTTTGATTTTGGATTTTGATTCATGCATCATTAAGTGATTCTATTTCGTAATTTTAGTTTACTACTCGGTACCATAAAATTGAAAATAAATTATGCTTATAATGATTGTATAACCAATTTTTTCATTGATCTAATTTTGAATTCTTCTATTTTAATTCAGAATGAAATAGCCCTTGTGTTTCAAAAGAATTCTTTATTCATTTTCCTCACTCCAAATACTATATCTAGTTCAAGTTCAAATAAAACCAGCACTTGAAGTGCCCATATCTTTTTGATACATACACACAAAAATAGCAAGTACTAATTTTAATTCAAGATCTAGTAAAATTGATACTTGAAGTGCTAAGTTTTTCCTACTATTCACAAATAACAATGCTCTTACAATCTATAGGGACAAAAAATTTAGATAACTTGCAATAATACTCCAAAAATGCTACAAAAACATCCAATACAACAACCTAATGATCCATCTATTGATCAATAGTCGCATAGGAGCAAAAATTCTTGGAGACAATAACAAGAATACATCATTTAATGGATTTCAGCAACTTTCGAATCATCAAACCATATAAGATCATGGATAACACAACTAAATGAAGAAATCGAAAGTTTTAATTACGCATGTAATGGTATCTATATAAGTATAGACCAAGTATCCACAAAGTAATGGCTAAAAACATATAATATAACATTGAGATAAGGCTGTCTCCTTCTCCATTGCTTGAACATATGCTCACTTTGATCATTTTGACATAGGGTCAAGCTAAGGCTACACCTTTTAATCCATATCTATCTATGTAATCTAAGTGCCATCTAAACCTAAACTAAGTGAACTGTATGGAGGAGACATGTGAAAAAAAAGGGAGTAGCCTCGACTTGAGTAAGACCCTCACCTATATCACCATCACCATGACCAAGTCATTTCTTATGTGAAGTTTGAGTGGCAACATAAGAGCAAAAACCCTCTCCGAAATGAGTGAAAATGGGTGCAAACATTGTTATAGATGGGTCTGGCTTGTTATGTACACTGCAATTTGAGTAAGGGATGCGGAAGGTGAGTCCTTACAGTCATCTTTGATCTCTAGTTAAGCACATCTACAACCCTATCCTCTACCTTGGCTTTGAGCTTAAGCACGTCATCTTTGAGGGGTTGCAGTGGTAGCGAGTCCTCCCATTCACCAGCATCATCTACAGCGGGTGGTGCATCATCTAAAGTGATACCCATCAATTAATGGACTATCGTAGCCACCTCTAGTGCCTTAAATAGAACAATACTATGTGGCATCTGAGGTAGACACTCAATAAAATCAACTTACAAAAAAAAAAAAAAAAGACACTGTAATTAATTTGTATAACATAAAACACAAGAAAGAATATAATAGGAAGATTAGAACGTATCATATAACCTAACATGTCACCTATCTAACCTATATACCGTCGGGTGATCTCCCAATACTAAGTAGCATACCCTAAGACCACACTATTTGGCAAGTTGTAAGCTAGAGCTAAATGGATGATTTGTTGTCAATGGTCGACCAACTACTTTAACTAGGTTAACTGGCTCAACCAATTTGTCTTGGTCTTACCTTCTAAGTCATGTTCATAGAGTTGTGTAGATGTGTCAGTACACTGAGGTATCATTTAAATGCCTCCAAACTGATGGATTACCTAGTTTGAAAAGTATAACTTCACGACATAAAAACAAATAAGTGGCACTTCAGTAAGCTAAACGTCACTACCCTCTTGACAATAAATTGGTAGCATTGCTATGTCTACATGCGTGTATGAGACCCAAACCACTTGGAAGCCAACATGTTAAAATAACCTCGAATCATAAAGTTCTAAGAGAGAAGTAGAAGAAAGTAAAGGAAGTTGAGAATACCTACTTAGGAACCTAGCAATCAAAGGCATCATGGTACTATGTTACTACAGGAGTCGATAGTTGCGTAACATCAAAATTGGCACCCCATCTACATATGAGTGGTCAATCCTTAATCGGTGCCATCACCTTACAATGCAAAGGGGCAATATGAGGGAAGTGTTCTCATGCCCAAATCGATAATATAACCATTAGGCCACTAATCTCATATGCCTCCATATACGATGCAATATAGAGGTGACGATATAGTCAGGCTAAGCATGTCACTCCTTACGTGTATTGCCTAATTGCTTGAAGGCCATTTTGTCATTTATCAGCAAAGATCATACCTCCCATCAGTTATAAAATATGTGATCTCGCAAATTGTTGGATGGTGATGTCATTTGCATCTAGTGGGAGATTAATGAAATTATCCCTGAACCATATCAATCTAAGTCGGTTTCTCTAAACAGCTGCTGCTAGCAACCTTGCTCCTAACAACCGATGTTAACTATTCGGATAGTCTAACTACGCGTTACCAATGATAACCTCCCCATCAACTAGTAAGCTTACCAGTATGGAAATGTCCTGCAACGTCACAATCATCTCGCTAAAAGGCATATGGAAGGTATGTGTCTCTAGTCGCTAGTGCTCAACTAACGTTGTAAGTAAATGTTAGTCAAGCTAAAAGAATGGCAAGTGTGCCACCCCAATGAAGCTTGATGCATGAAGATATGGCACAATTTGTGGGTCTACCTCAATTGGCTGTCTCTCATATCGTATAAGGATCACCTCACATTGACAACACTTAATCTAGTTATTTTCTTGCACATTTGACATAATTCACGTTATTCTTAACCCAAATACTAATAGAAGTATTATGTAGTGAAATTCTTACTTAACCGCTCCAAACAAGCTCCAACTAATGGACCACCTGACCTTACAACAATGATCTATTGTGTGGTCCTAAATCCATATGCAAACATCAAATTAAAAACATCATTGGCAATGGACTTGCAAGAATAAATATAAGAACAGCAACGCACATAAATCACAACTACAAGGATAGTAACTTGCCAACATTTGGTGGACATCATAACTATCAGTAATAGGCATTACATAATAACAATAGATGCTACCATATATTATTGGCAACTATGGATCAACTCAATTTGGTTAGTTGCACCATCAATCAAAAGATAAGTACAAATAATACTTAACAATTGTTCATAAGTTGAATTAAGATGAACTCCAATCACTGTTATCGAGTATCTATCATAACAAAACCCATCAACTTCATCCACAATATTCCCATAGGCATAACATATGACTCTAACCTCAGATATTTTGCTTACCTAGTGGCTTGAAACATTTCGATGACAATTTATATTATATACCATTCACATGCAATTTGTAATCAAATCTAATCGTGCATATTATGTAAAATTTAAGATATAAAAATTAAAAAGATAATCTAACTCTTTATATTAGACTCAGTCATTAGATTCATATATGAGTATTCCTTGTACTAAGCATAACATTGTCATCTAAAATATGATAAATCAATTCAACTTGAAATACATTTTTTTTTTGTTATTGTAAAAACATTTAAAGTTTATTATTGTAGACTCATACAAAGTGTACAAAATATCCTTAACTACTTTAAAAAAAAAAAGTTTCATTCCTATTGCATATTAGATAAATCTAATATTGGCAATATATATATATATATATATATATATATATATATATATAAGATAAATCCGACTTACCAATTGTGGGTGTGTTGGCCCGATTGCAGGGTCACACATGTGTTGTGTGGGAACTCACTACACGTGGCTTGATAAGAGAAGCAACACATACAAGAATGATCAAGGGATAAATGAGACGGGAAGGAGCAATGGGCAGTCTCAAATGAAGCTCAACACTATGGTGATAGGTGAGTATTCTATAAGAATATCATGGTTTTGATCTTTTGAGGAAAATCCGGCAAAATAATGACATTTTTCCCAAGAAGAGTCCCCTTTAAATGAGGAGGCATGGGATATTTATAGGATGTTGTTATGAATTTCGTCTATCAGATGATGATGATGATCAACAATTCTAAGTGAATGAGCCCACGTATGGGCTTTTCATGGGTTTAGACCCATTAGTGGTATCTAATTTGTGAGCCTTATTGAGAAAGGTTAGACCGAATCAATCGATCCAATAGGCCCTACCCCAAGCTCACCCTACTAAATCTCTCCTGATTATCCAAAAACATAGACTTCACTCTTTAGGCCTTATTACCTCGGCCGAAACAGTCAAATCCATTAAAATATCAGGCTAAAAACCTACGAATAGAATTTAGTCCTCTACATTTTGTCCCCTGACCAAAGTCCTTGGAATGAAGTCGAAGGGGTTAGAGCATCAGATAAGCCTTCTTAATGGTTAAGATATTGCTTGGCACATGTGAACTTATGGAATAGCTATACTGCTATCATATACACATATGCGAAATTCATATTACAAGAGCCTAGCGCCGACGCTACATATAATTTAGGTTTTTCTCTCAGTGCACATGCTCGCAGCACCATTTAATTATGCACGTCGCCTTTAGCCAATCAAAAATAGATATTGCCTAATATCGAAATATGATATCACTTAGGAGGAACAAAGTGTAGAATAACATCGGACCTGGGTGATTAATTGATTGAGGAGCTAATAATCATAATGATATGTTAGGAAATTTCCCTCTAAGTTCTTAAAATGTGATATTGGCAACATATGATGGTGGCTCGATGAGCAAGATTAACCTAACATATTAACACATAATAATGAAATGTAGTAGACTTAGATGTCTAAGATTGCAACAATTGGAGATTATGCACCAAAAGACTAGAGAAACAAAAGCCTAAACTATTAACAAATGTCGGGAAAGCAACGTGCCACTATGACAATTTTAAAAGCATGAAAACACAACTTGATCATTTAAAACAATCAACAATTGTAAGGGATCTTGAATTGAGCGGTATATTATTATTATTATTATTACTGTTATCTGATAGCTAAAAGAGGAACCCTCCTTCAAGAGATGTAACCACAAGAAAAGAATTCCAAATGATCCACACCACCTATTTGAGTTTCTTAATACATTTTCTCTGTTTTTCTCTCATTGGCAACCTCGATGGATAGTATAGTCAATAATGCTTTTACTCTTTTTAGACATAGTAGCTTTTATGACAATGTTCTTTAAAAAAGGAAAGTTCGTTTACTATGGCAAATGCCACTTTCTGTGTCCAATAGACAATTCATATTTATTTTCCATGGAAGGAAAGATGTACCTTTGTGGTAGAGATTAAATAATTATTTGTTGTTGTTGATATGCTTTTATATAGTTTTAGGTTAAGTCTTTTCTTTTCTTTTTTTGTATACTATAAGATAAATAGTTGACTTCTAGAAACAAGGCACAGGCTAATAGTCTGTTTGGAAATTCACATGCATGCTTTTAAGGGGACTAGAGTTCAAATCTTGCATGACTCAAAGATAAAAGAGTATCTCCCTAAAGCAAGGCATAGGCCAATGGCCTAATGGAAAGACATGCTTATGATCATTTTGCATCAAATGAAATGATAGCTATAAGCAGCAAGTATGAGATACTGATTTTTGTTGCTTATTATTTATTGGTTAAAACACCTGTAAGATGCTTTGTTCATTGCCACTGGTAAACTTATTATTTTTTTGTATGAGATGCATAGGTTTTTTATGAGCCACCTTCATCTTAATATTTGAACTAGTAGTTACAATAGAGATATGATCATCCCCTGTTCCAATTTTTGCTATACTGAATAACAACATTAATTGACCCAGTTACTTAGATTCCATCTGTATCGGGACTGTCTCCTAGAGCTGAGACAAACACTTCTGATATCCTAATAGATTATATCTGGCTCAGTACGCTTAAGAGATTGTGAAATTCTACGCAAAATCATGAGCAAATAGGCAGAAGAAAAGAGGCTCTATGGAGCTATATGTGCTGCTCCTGCTATCGCATTGCTTCCCTAGTTTTGACAATGTGGCTGCTACTATCATCCGTCATGTTCTTGAAGATCCTCAAACACTCGAGCAAGCGATGGAATTTGAGATTAGGCACGGCCTCTTAGCTGCAGCTAACGGGCATACGAATGGGCGGGTGACACCCCGCAATTTCTTCAGCATATCTACTAGAGTTCCATTGATAATAGACATGTTAATTTTGCTGCAAATTTGATAGAATATTAAAGGTGTACTGGCATGAAGATCCTAAATTATTTTGCTTTCCATCGTGCATATAACATGGGATATTACATGTATACTTGGTAGACATAATAGGTGAGTATCATTCTGTTTAACTTTCTGGGACGGTGTAGTGCAACATTACACACACGGGAAGAGTTTCTCAAAGTTCTAGACTTGGCAAGTATTGATGCACTAACAGTGAAGATCTAACTTGATCAAAAGGCATGTGCTGATACCTTTTTCCTTGTTCATTGTGCTTTCAATCTCTATGATTTTAGCCAGCCACAAATCGCACCATAATATTGATGTGGATAGCGCAATTCATCCCTTACAGTGGGTCATGGGGATCGAATCTATTGAAATGTAGATTTCATTTTTTACTAAGTGATTTTAAATTACATTTGTACTCTTATACTTAAACTACCTCTCGTATGTATTGAGAATGATATTATTGATATCAATCGTGTATGTGGTAGGAAAGTGCACAGAACAGTACACGACCAAAGTGCACGGTCGTGTACACGGTCGTGTATATGTGCACAGAAACGTACAGAAAGTACACGGCCAAAGTACACGGTCGTGTATCCCCTGCCAGAATATGCACAGAAATGTACATAAAGTACACTGCCAAAGTACACGGTCGTGTATCTCCTGACGGCTCTCCACGATTGTGATATATGTAATCTTTGTAATTTAGGTAAATAGATATTTGGAGATATTCTTGTTATTGACTTAGCTAATGTGTAGGAGTAAGTTTAGGAAGGAATAGATAACATTTTCGTGTATATATATTTATTCAACATATGGAAGAAAGAAATCAAGAGAAAAAAAAAGGGAAAAGATTTCCTCAAACCATGTTCCTATTGTTCTGTTTTTAATATGGCATCAGAGCCTTGAACACAATAATGGCAGGAGAAGAAAAGAAATCGTTGTCACCATACACATTGTATGCGAATGACAATCCTGGAAATATAATAACCCAGGTGCAATTGAAAGAAGACAATTATGATGAATGGTCTAGAGCTATTCGGACTGCTTTGAGAGCCAAGAAGAAATTTGGTTTTCTCGATGGAACTGTGACTCAGCCTGACGAAAACTCGGATGAGTTGGAAGATTGGTGGACTGTGAATTCCATGCTTGTATCATGGATAATGAATACAATCGAGCCAACAGTGCAATCCACATTGATGAACATGGAAATTGCAAAGGACTTATGGGAAGACATCAAAGATTGTTTCTCTGTGACAGATGGTGCACGAGTGCAGCAGTTGAAGACGGAACTTGCAAATTGCAGACAACAAGGAATGTCACTCATGAGTTATTATGCCAAATTGAAACAATTGTGGGAAGAACTGGCAAATTAAGATGTGATATCTATGTGCAAATGTGGGGGTTGCAAGTGCAATATCGGAATTAAAATAACTAAGAAACGAGAAGAAGAAAAACTTCATCAATTTCTGATGGGGTTAGACAATGCCTACAGCACAGTGAGGACAAATATCCTGAGCACGACACCGTTGCCCGGTGTAAGTAAGGCATATTCGTTAATGTGCCAAGAGGAAAGGGTTCGAAATATCTCCAAGGAAAAGGAGATTAAGAATGAGGCTGCCAGTTTTATGGTCCAAACCAATGAAGGAACCAAGGACAAAAGCGTTGTCTGCACACATTGCAATAGAGAAGGACATGACTCCGCGGGATGCTTTCAACTTATAGGTTATCCCGCTTGGTGGGGTGATCGGCCTAAAGCAGTTGGTAGAGGTCGAGGAAGACAATTGGGAGGCAGAGGTCGAGGCAAGATGACAAGAAGAGGACGGAGCGGTGCTCGAGTTAATGTTGCTCAAGTGATTGAGGAGTCAAACACAGAAACAAAGGAAGTTGCGACTCCTGGTACGTTGACAAATGAATAATGGGCAGCAGTTATGAGCATGCTGAACACTTACAAATCAGGGAGTAATAGTGAGAAGATGACTGGTAAGGAAAATACTGTTTGGATAATTGATTCTGGAGCTACGCAACATATGACAAGGAATTCAGAATGTTTATCTAGCTTAAGAAACATATTAAGCTGTCCAATTGGCTTGCCTAATGGAGAACAAGTGCTGGCGCTGCAGGAAGGGTCTATTTGCTTAGGGAAGAACATTCAACTAGATAATGTTCTTCATGCTCCGAGATTGCATTGCAATTTGATTTCTATGTCACAATTAGTTGATGAATCGGAATGTAATGTATTGTTCACTGATAAACTTTGTTTAATATAGGACCGCACTTCGAGGATGGTGATTGGAGCGGGTGAACGTTGTAAAGGGCTATATTTTTTCAAGAAGGAGCCACCAGTTCATGCACTTCAGTCTCGGACGCTGACTTCTGATGAACTTTGGCATAGAAGAATGGGGCATCCGTCACCAAAGATTGTAGGCTTAATTACTGAAAATAAGACTCAATTAGATTCAAATAAGACTTGTGATGCTTGTTTCAGAGCAAAGCAAACCAGAAGTATGTTTTATTCTAGTGATAGTAGAGCTAGTGAATTGTTTGAACTTGTTCATTGTGATTTATGGGGACCTTATAGAATCTCTAGTTCCTCTAATGCAAGTTACTTCCTCACAATTGTTGATGATTTTTCTAGATGTGTGTGGATATATTTGCTGATTGCTAAAACTGAAGTAGGATGCATCCTGCAAAATTTTGTTGCTATGGTTCGTAGGCAGTTTGATAAGAACGTTAAGATAGTGAGAAGCGATAATGGAAGTGAGTTCATTAGCTTGAAAGATTATTTCTTGAACAATGGGATAATACATCAAACTTCGTGTGTTGGAACACCACAACAGAATGGGCGAGTAGAAAGAAAGCATCGACATATACTTAATGTAGCTCGAGCATTGCGATTTCAAGCTAATTTGCCAATTGAGTTTTGGGGGGAATGTGTGTTGACAGCTGGATATTTGATCAATCGCACTCCTTCTCAGGTGTTAGGAAGAAAATCACCTTATGAAATTTTGTATGGTAAACGACCTGATTATCATTACATTCGTACATTTGGGTGTTTATGCTATGCAAGGAGTTTGAATCGTGAAAAGGATAAGTTTGCTAGTCGAAGTCATAAATGTATTTTTGTGGGATATCCATTTGGACAGAAAGGTTGGAGATTATATGATCTGGAAACACAACGCTACTTTGTGTCTCGGGATGTAGTTTTTCATGAAAATGAGTATCCATATGTAGATGCGTGTGTACAAATGAACAAAGATACTGTAGTGCACTCTCAAATAAATGAGTGCGTTGACGAGGGAGAAACTAATTTGATTGGGACAGAAGAAAAGGAACTCATAGAACTTGCTGATGAAACACCTGAGCAGTTGAATGATGCTCAAAATGTTAGTGCTGAAGTCAGGGAGGGTGATACATCACCAGAGGTCAGATTGGAGAGTGTAGAACAAGGTTCGCCGGTCCTTGGTCGTGGCCTTCGATATAAGAAAGTTTCTACATGGTTGAAAGATTGTGTGACTTATGCTGCTCACAGTAATAGCCCCTCTGCAGGTTCAGCCAAACCAACATCATCCTCAGGTATGCCCTATGACTTAGCTCAATATATAAATTACACAAATTTCTCACCACGTCATCAAGGTTTCTTAGCAGCCATAACAGGCAGTGTGGAGCCAAAATTCTTCCATCAGGCAATGAAGGATGCATACTGGAGAGAAGCTATACAAAAAGAAATTGATGCCCTTGAGCAGAATAGAACATGGACATTAGTTGACTTACCACCAAGGAAGAAAGCAATCGGTAGCAAGTAGGTATACAAGATTAAGTATAATTCCGATGGCACAATTGAGCGGTACAAAGCGCGTTTGGTTATTCTCGGAAATAATCAAGTTGAAGGGATAGATTACAATGAAACCTTTGCCCTAGTAGCAAAAATGGTTACAGTGCGTACATTTCTTTCTGTCGCAGTGGCTAAAGGTTGGGGACTACATCAAATGGATGTCCACAATGCCTTTCTTCATGGAGATTTGGAAGAAGAAGTTTATAAGAAAATGCCTCCTGGATTTCATACTCGTCAACTCGGAAAAGTATGTCGTTTGAAGAAGTCCCTTTATGGCTTACGACAAGCACCGCGATGTTGGTTTGCAAAATTGGCCGAAGCACTAAAACGGTATGGTTTTTGTCAATCTCGTTCAGATTATTCTTTGTTTACTTTGATACAAGATAAAGTGCACTTGGCTGTCTAGGTGTACGTAGATGATATCATTATTGCTGGAAGTGAATCACACTTGATAGATGAGTTAAAAGCATATTTGAATCGCTGTTTTCATATGAAGAATTTAGGTGCTTTGAAGTATTTTTTGGGTATTGAAGTGGCTAGAAATGACAAAGGCATGTTTTTGTGTCAGCGAAAATATGCCTTAGACATCATTAATGAAGCTGGGTTGCTAGGTGCTAAGCCCTCACAATCTCCGATGGAGCAAAATCACCACCTAGCACTTGCTAAAGGTGAATTGGTGTATGATCCTGAACAATATCGAAGGCTGGTAGGATGCTTGATTTACTTAACTATCACTAGACCTGAGTTGTCGTATGGTGTTCATATTTTAGCTCAATTTATGCAACAACCAAGAAAAGAACACTGGGATACAGCGTTGCGTATAGTTCGATATTTGAAAGGCAGTCCTGGACAAGGTATTCTTTTGAAAGCTGAGAGCAATCTTGAGTTGACAGCCTATTGTGATTCGGATTGGGGAGGTTGTCCATTAACTCGAAGATCACTTACAAGGTATTTTGTTTTCCTTGGAAACTCTCCAATTTCATGGAAGACCAAGAAACAACATACTGTTTCTCGTTCTTTAGCGGAAGCAGAATATCGATCTTTGGCAGCCACGGTTTGTGAATTAAAATGGCTTAAAGGATTGTTGTTGTGCTTAGGCGTGCATCATGGTCAATCTGCTATCGTGTTTTGTGATAGTCAAGCTGCAACGCATATTGCTGCAAATCCTGTTTTTCACGAACGCACAAAACATATTGAGGTTGATTGTCATTTCGTACGTAATGAACTACAAGCTGGATTGATCAAAACCATTTATGTTCGCAGAAATGAACAGTTGGCAAACATTCTGACAAAGGCTTTAAGACTAGAGCAATTTCAGTTTCTTCTTCGCAAGATAGGCATTCGTAATCCTCACACTCTACCTTGAGGGAGGGTATTGAGAATGATGTTATTGATATCAATCGTGTATGTGGTAGGAAAGTGCACAGAACAGTACACGACCAAAGTACACGGTCGTGTATATGTGCACAGAAACGTACAGAAAGTACACGGCCAAAGTACACGGTCGTGTATCCCCTGCCAGAATATGCACAGAAATGTACATAAAGTACACGGCCAAAGTACACGGTCGTGTACACAGTCATGTATCTCCTGATGGCTCTCCACAATTGTGATATCTATAATCTTTGTAATTTAGGTAGATAGATATTTGGAGATATTCTTGTTATTGACTTAGCTAATGTGTAGGAGTAAGTTAGGAAGGAATAGATAACATTCTCGTGTATATATATTTATTCAACATATGGAAGAAAGAAATCAAGAGGAAAAAAAAAAGGGAAAAGATTTCCTCAAACCATGTTCCTATTGTTCTGTTTTTAATAGTATGTATTTCTTAATTCCATATATTTTACGTGACCTTGATGTAAATATATATATATATGTAAGATTTTATTGATTCTAGCATTTCCTTTTTAGCATCCCTTCTTTTCCATTGTAAGACTAACCTATCTTCATCTTCATATGTCTTTATAGGTAGTGAGCCCATCTAGAGACTTAACACCCTTCTCTCTTCCCCCCTAAGTGTAGTGATCAGATTTAGTAAAGATACTGCAAAGACTAAGTCATACAACAAGACTAGTAACAAGGGTAAAGAGATAGTGGCATATTTTGATGGTCGCATACGAATAGTGCCTTCTTGTCGAAGTGAATGGCCTGACCCAACAATTAAGAAGGATTTCTTTTAGACTTACATAAACAAAGGAGATACACAGAAGTACCAAAATGCTAACGGCACTTAGCATTTCATAAAATAAGAGCTTAAGGTCGAAGACAAAAAGAATATAGAGGGGGTTTTATACTATGTGATAAGAATTATAAAGTAATAATTATTTATATAAATTATAATAACCTTGTATTTAATTTTCTTATATTTTGTATAAATAATACACTTAATTAATTCTTATTTTAATTTTACAGCCTTTAAATTATAATTTATGAATTAATGAAAAAATTACATGAAAATTAAAGAAGAAAATATAATTTCTACGATATGAAAGTTCAACACATAAATCAATATCAATGTGTCTAACAATGGAAAACAAATCGTGTCCAAATTGTGAGTTAAGCCAAGAAAAGGAGGAAGTGCAGCAGCAACACGAGGAGGTAGACACGCCCATGCTGGTGGGCGTGTTGACGATGAACGCTGCATAGAATTGTACACTTGAGGCAACACACCCGTGAAACGACAAAGTCCTGACTCTGCTGAAATGAACCAGATTTACAAGCCGGAAAGCACGTAAAATCCATCCATATTGCCCAAGATAATTCGTGTTGCATTCAGTAAATATATATATATATATATATATATGAGAACTAGCCGAGACAAATCCGAGAATCAGCAAGGAAAACGCGAGGAAGAATTCACCGAAAAACTCACCAGATTTGATATGCTGGAAAAACGCAAGGAAGATCTCTCCAACGCTACGCTCCGAATCTGATATATATAACAGCATGAAGGAGAAGACAATCAGATTCCACGACAAGGAAAAATCAAATTATAAAAGATAAGACGACCAAACAGGATGATGATCCAATGCAGCGAGGAAGATTACATCCTTATCGTCCAAGATAGTGATCCGGCTGCATTCTACATATATATCAGAACGAAGAAAACGAGTCTAGACGAGAGTTTTAGTTTTTAGAGAGTAGATTAAATTAGGAGTCCAAGAAGCAGTAGAGTAAAATTAGATTAGATAGTTAGAATTAGAATTTAGATGAAAATATTAGATAGAATTAGAAAGTAGAATAGAATTAAAATATTAGAGTAGATTTTTATATTTTTAATTTTAATGTTTTTATTTATGTTTTCTTTTATTATTGCTTTTAGATTTAATATATTTATGACTTAATTTCTTTTATATTTGAGGATGATGAATTCTAAAATGAACATACAAATTTTCATGATTATTATTCAATGATTTATTTATCATTCTTGTAATTCAATTATGTGTTTTTATTATTTTCAATTTAATATTACCACATATTAGTTGAAATTTGATTTTTTATATAAAAATCAAGAGTTTTATATAAGAATAGATCTAACATAATTGAAAAGAGTTGCATGCAAACTTAGAGATAGGATGACATAAATCTTCCGAATTAGGATCAAACCTAATAGTGGAATTCATAAATCGAATATAATGCAATTTTAGGAGTTTTAATTAGGAAGAGATTCCAATTAATCAACCTAAAATTAGGAATTAATATGACTCGAAAGAGCTATTAGTTCAATATAGGAATTCCCATGGTCTAAGAATAAAATAAGAATCTCAATAATAATTAATTAATTACATTAGTAATTCTAGGGGGATTCAATTCCTGAATATATTAGTTTTATTGATTATTGTTTTCTTTAATTTATTCATTATTTATTTTATTTACTCGTTTATTTAATTCTATCGATTAGATAATTAGAAAAAAAAAAGGTAATTACTAGTACTCGTAATCTCTGTAGGATCGACACTCGATATTTTTATCCACTATATAATAGAATCGATAGGTGCTCTTACCTATAGGTCTAAAGTTAGATAATAGGAAGACTGATATCACTATGCCTTAGGAATGAAAGGGGGGAAACTTCCCCTATTAGACACTCAATTTTTTGTTCATAAGCAAGTTATGCCGAGCTAACCCCCATGGGTGAATCACATTATGGGCGATTCAAGATATGTGGATACTTTGGAGTCTGTAGAAATTTATTACCTTGTAATGATTTCCTCCCGCTTTAGGTTTCCTCATTCAAACGAAATGGATTTTTGGCGAAGTATAATAACTCATTGGAACATGTAGACACACTTTTGTGACCTCTTAGGGCGATATCACTCCTACATTTTCATGATTTCAGGTTAACAAATATCACCACCGCTAATGTCACCAGAGAGGATGAGGCAACCATATTAGCTTTAGAAGCAATGATGGAGGTGGCCATTGATAGTCGCAAGAAATCCACCTTCTTTACATAGATCAAGTACTTCTTTGAGCAAAAAAATTAAGATCATTTAAATGATCTATTTAAGTAAGTTTTTCTAATCTTGTACATCATGCCTCTTTTGTTTGTGAATTTCAGTTTAATTGACTTTATATCGCTTTTTGTTGTTCTTAGGTACAAGCTTGAGGCTTTCTTAGCATGCTAATTGTCCTTGTGTGTATTTCCTAGTGGTTCAGGTGATGGTGTTAATTGTCAATTCTTTCATTTGGTTATTCCTATGGCATACAACACACATTTTACCTTAGGACTATTGTACCTCGGCTCCTTGTATAAACGTCTAGACTTATATCACGAGGCTTCAATTCAATCGAAGAGGCGTTATATCATACTATCACATGTCGATGTGGTGTTTTTACAAGTGTTCTTCGTTGAACTATTCAGAAGACACTTTAGTTCGCCTCCAAATAGACCCAATCCTATCGAGTCCCAAGCCTTCACATAGATTGATAGAAAGCCTTTAGGTTCACTGTTCTATGTGATAGATGACATGAAGGAGGTGAATTTTCGGCTTTACATGAACAGATTAGCTTGATAGTTATGATTTTTGAAGCTTTATCCTAAGGGATCAAAAGATATAGTGAACCTTCTTGGGACTCGCAAGAAACTTAATGTTGGTGAAGCGGGGTTTGTTTTATGGTGCTCACCTGGAGGTCTTCCTTCTCGTTATGATTAGAGTGACTCCTCTAGCTGTTTTCGGGAACATAGGATCACGTTATACTCGCCTCATAGAGTAGCCCAACAATTTAGATTCGATTAAGGAGTTCCTCAGACTGTCTACATCAATGAGGATTTTGATGTGTGTTACCAATCACTCAATCCTACAAATTTCAGAGATATTCATTTGGAAATGAGGCAATTATATTTCCCCTTTTCATCACGTTCCGAACTCGCCTTTGTTGAGTGGTTGACATACTAGACTAACTACTTAGCTTAAATGATTTTAAAAAATACATAGGTAGAACAATTAAGAAAGAGCTACCGAAGGAGCCTATTTTTAAGTATGACTTTCAATTTCTTCTTCCAAGTGAAAAAGCAAAGTCGTTTGCTAATGCAAAGAACAAAGCACCGAGTGGTCATCTTACTCCTCCTTCGTTGATTATGAGAAAAGTAAAACATTATCGCATTCAAGAGGTATTGCTATTATTTATGTTCTTTATTCTTATTTTTTACTGTTATTTCTTCAACTTTTGATTGTTACTATCCACTTATCTTCCTTTTTCCCTAACAGGATAAGAGAGATCAGATCGCTAACAATGCTCCCACCGGCCCTTCGAAATCGGCTCCTACTAGCATTGCACCATTCCTAAGTTAATATGGTGTTGGGAAGGAACTTCAAATTAAAGATTGTCCTGCTATCATTGAGGTTACCAATGAAGAAGAGAATGATGAGATGGTCAATTTCAAGGATACTCCTAGGCACACCATCAATAGTGGGGGAAGTACTCCTATGAGTGTTAGTAACTAGCAGATTGAGTCCTTACTAGGTAATAACGTCAAGATGAATCCTACCATTCGAATGGATGACATTGATAATGATGAAATTGGGCACTTTAATGAACATGACATTTAGGCATACATGGATGTCTTGAGAGAGGCAGGACTCTTTGATAGTCAGATGAATGGGATACTGAATGAAGCTTCTATTGATGTTGTCGTGTCTCATGATATACTTACATTCTGTAGTGAGGTCACCTCACCCATGACCCTTCCTAGCATCATTCCTCCCCCAGTTGTTGAAGTGTTAAGACAAATTGAAGAGGGTTCCTCAAGTGTACTACCAATGGCTTCGTTTCATGGGTTCATGATTCACTCATAGCTCTTGCCTTCACTGGAGCACTTGTATAAGTTAGAGGGGGAGTTCTGGTTGGAAGCAATTTGCTAGGGTTCCGAATTAAATACCACTATGGTATCAATGCTTGGATAGACTATGGTTCTTTTGAATAGATACTGGAGTTCATTATTTAAAAAGGAATTGAAGCTCATCATTAATAGTGTTGAGGGAGCACGAACCTTAAAATTCAAAGTTGGTAGCATAGAGCCTATTGCGATTGAAGCAAAGAAGGTATTAGATTGCTAAGACTTAGTAGAGTGGCATAAGAGGGTTTTAGCAGGACTTGTAGAAATTAATCTTAAGATAGAACAAACTTAGGTGGTTTAGATGTTAATTCCTTAGTAGGACCAGTTGTGGGTCCTTGATTAGACATTACTTTTTTTTTTAACAATTATTATGTTTTCCTTTAATTTCGTATGGCATATGCAGTCTTATTTGATGAAGGTAGTTTCACTTGATTTAAAGCCTCATTTGATATCTTTGTGGATTTTTTTATATCATATAGTCTTACATTGACAAAAAAAATATGTTGTCCATAGCGCACTTAATAGTAGTTACACTTATGTTAAGAACATGATAAGGGATGTTTGTTTTGCTAAGGGGGTATTACCCACTACTTAACAATTTACTTATGAGATTACTAGAGAATATTTTGACTAACAAAACCATCGTATTTATTAAAGGCATTATACCATGTACTTAGGAGGTAATATTCCCACCAATCAACATGACATAAACTACAAAATATTGCGCACTCAAGAGATAGATCTACTGCTAAGTTGTGGCAATGTAATGGTATATTTATCAACTTTTCAACAATATGTATAATGTGCGCTAAGGAATTAAGCTTCTGTCCTTGTAGCAACAACAAATAAAAGTTTTGAAACAAGAAGTCAAAAGCAAGCTCTCATGACTTGAGTTGTATTTTCGTTTATTTGCTCCTCGTGTACATTTCACTTGTTACAGGTAAAACTTTTTGATATATTGAAAATTAATAGGAGCAATGATGGCATATTTGTTTTGGATTACGAAGTTTGCAATAGCCACTATCATAGACCTCTTCAATGACAAAGGGTCCTTCCCACTTAGGCATAAACTTCGGTGCTAAAGTACCTTAGCATACATGCTTAACTGCTCGAAGCACAACATCTCCTTGTTGGAATGTCCTCTTTCTAACAAGACGAGTATAAGCTATGCCCAACTTATGTTAGTAGCTTATCAAATTGTGTTTAGCAGTTTTGCGCTTTTCTTCCAAGGCTTCCAAATCTAGCATTCGAAAAGTATCTAGCTCGAGCTTAGCACCAATAGCTAGTCACACGAAGGGAATCAAAACTTCAATTAAGACTATTGCCTTGGTCCCTTACACTAAAGAGAAAGGTGTCACCTAAGTTGGTTTTCGCTTGGATGTCCTATAAGCCCAAAGTGTTAGTGGCAACTTATCATGCCATTTCTTATGATTATTGTAAACCATTTGGTTGAGTACCTTAAGTAAACTCTTGTTTGTTGCCTTCACTAGCCCATTCCCTTTTAGGTAGTGGGTATAGATTTGACATGATCAATACTGTAGGAAGCTAGTAATTGCCAAACATAGGAGTTGATGAAAGGAGTTCCATTATCAAACAAAGTACGCTTCGGGATTCCAAACCTACATATGATATTCTCCTTTATGAAACTCGCAATCGTTGGTCCCGTAGCCTTCTTTAAAGGAGTTGCCTCCACCCATTTGGTAAAACACTAAGTCCCTACCAAAATCCATATACATCCCCTTGATGATGGGTGAATAAGACTAATAAGATCAAATGCCTAAGTGTGAAAGGACCATGAGGTTGTTACATTGTGAAGCATAATTACTAGAGCATGAATGGGATTGTCATGTTGCTGACAGATGACACATTTCCTGACAAAATTAAAGGCCTCAACTTCCATGGTCAGCTAATAGTATTTTATATTGAGTAAATGATAATATAATTTCCTTCCTCCTTGGTGTTCCCTACATTCTCCAACATGAGCTTCTGTCAATATCTTTTTCTAGCTCAGGGGGTGTAATGCACCTAAGAGGTTTACCCATAAATGAAACCCTATATAATTCATTTTCATGCATGAGATACTTTTTGGCCTTCCATTTTACTAATCTAACATTAGTATGATTGGTGGGGAAAATATTATTTGTTAGGTAATCAATGTATTGACACCTCCAATCTCCTACCATGGCCACAAAATTACATTCCTTTTCATCTGGTAGTTTAGAGCATTTAGGACAACTTGTTTGCACTTCAAACACATGTTTGGACATTGACGGTCAGCAATATCTAGTACGTTGAATTCGACAATACAGTGGTGGTCGCTCTTCTCTACACTAGATCTAGTGATATTTATCCAGCTTGAGGTATGCCTCCTTTGTGTTAATACATTAGGACAAAGCACCCTCTGGACCTTTATAATACAACATGTCATTCAAGTGAATGAAATCTTTTAGTATAGAAACAAAAGCAACATTAAGGTGTGCTAATTATCCATTCACTAGAATGTGCCAATCATTACTTACCTCTTCACCTTCATCGATAAGGTTCAATGCAGTACAAGGTATAGATTTCCTAAGTACTTAAATACTCAAGCTGTTACGAACTTCTTGAATTGGAACCTTCGATGCCAAAGTAGCTAAAGCATCCACATACCTGTTAACAAATCAAGTTGTGTACTCATAACGAACTGACTGAAACTTCGTCACTAAAGCTTGCACTGCAGCCCTATAAGGTGCAAGTGTAGGTTCTTTAAGTGCAAACTTGTCATTGGCTTATTTAATGATCAAATTAAAATAGCCTTAGATACATAACTGACAAGCTTTAATCTCTTGTGCAAAAATCAATCCAAGTAAAAGAGCTTCATATCCAGCTTCATTGTTAGTATAGTAAAGATCGAGTTTAAATGTCAACGGTATTTCCTAACATTCAAGTGAAGTCAATACAACTCCTGCCCCCTAACCTTTACTTCCTACAAAGCCATTAAATTGGAATGGTGATTCACCTTCTATCTCGAACATTAGAGAATCTTCATGAAATTCTACTAGTATGGTTTCTACAACCATGCTCTCTCTCACATTTAGGAAATGCATCAGTAGATCAGCTAATGCTTGTGATTTTATGGCTCTAGGAGACCGAATTGAGATGTTAAACTCCCCAAGAAGAAGTAACTACTTTACAATCCTACTAAATAAGGCCAACTGAGATAATAAATACTTGATGGGGTCTGATCGAGTAACTAAATTAATCTGGTGTGCTAGGAAATAATGTCAGAACTTTTGTGACAAATACCAGCGTAAGGCATTACTTTTCGCAAGGTAAGTAATTAATCTCACTCCCTTGAAGAGTGTGCCTTAAATAATATACAAGTCGCTCTTGGTCATCCATCTCCTATGCAAAAAAGGCCCTAATAGACTTATTAGTGGAAGTCAAATACAAAATTAATAGCAAACCCTTTATCAACATTGTCATGGTTTGAGGAATAACTAATATGCCTTTGATCTCTTAAATTGCTTCTTCATGTATCTAGTCTCACTCAAACAAAGTGCCTTTCTTCATCAATTGATGTACGGGGATATGAAATCTCTACGAATACTGGCACAAATCTCTTGATATAAGAAACTTTGCCCACGAAGGTTTTAAATTCTTTCAGGGTAATAGGAAACGGCATAGACAGTATAACTTCAATTTTTGCTAAGTCAACATCAATTCCTTTTCTATACACCACAAATCCTAGAAACTTTCCTGAAGCCACACGAACAACACATTTCAGAGGATTCATGCAGAGTTTATACAACCAACATCATTCAAAAACCTTTTATAGGTGGATCAAGTGATTAAGTGCTCTCCTTGACTTGATGACAATATCATCAACATAGTCCTCCATGAAGTCATGATCATAACATGAAATATGGCAGCCATAGCCCTTTAATAGGTCGCACTTGCATTCTTGAGTCCAAAAGGTATGATAATGTAATTAAAATTCCCCACTAGTGTTCTAAATGCAATACACTCAACATCTCTGGTGGCCATTTTGATTTGGTTATAGCCATTGAAACCATCTATGAATGAGAATAACTTATGCCCTACAATTGCATCCACCAGTGCATCAATATTTGGAAAAGGAAAATCATCCTTTAGACAAGCCTTATTTAAATCCCGAAAATCAATGCAAACGCGTATTTGGCCATTCTTCTTCCTCACCAATACGACATTAACTAACCACACAATATGTTTAATTGGCTTGATAAAATTAGCAGAGAGCAACTTTTCAATCTCTTGCTTAATTTGAATCTCGATCTCAAGGCGAAAGATCCATTATGTTTGCTTCATAAGCGCAACTTATGGGGTGACATTTAATCTATACACCACCAAGCTAAGATCGAGTCTTGGCATTTCCTTGTATGTCCATGCAAACACGTCTTTATACTCCTTTAACACTCTATAAGAGGAGCCTTTATCTCATGTAATAGACTTTTTCTAATAAAGATTAGTCGTGGCAACTCTTCAAGTCGCTCTAGATCCAATTCTTCTATCTCCTTAGCTTGAGGTTTTATTTGATCTTGTAATTGATGTAGGACAAGCTGAATGTCTTAGAGTCATATGGGATCAGACGAGAATGAGCATACCTCCTTAAACCCGTGTGACCATCATAAGCAGTACACTGTTCGCCTATCCTTCCTAACATAACTTTCAATTTCAACTGGCTTCTTATTCTTCTTCCTACCTCCACAACATTATTCGTGCATTATTCTCTTCTTTTGTCAGCCTTATTGGATCTCATCCCATATAGGTAATGGAATGCCAGTAAGCCTTACAATAGTTGTCTCCCCCTCTTCAGCAAACTCATCAAAGAAGGTTAACTCTATAAAATATGATTTGTTATTCTCAAAGGAATTCTTAGTAGCAAAGATAAACATATCCTTCCCTTTCCAATGGCCCTTGATATATTGATGCAATGTTGAGGGAATCAAATTGTGATCATGAAATCATTTCTTCCTATAAGCGGCTGGAAAGATACAAGTGTATTGATCATGTGGAAAGTAATAGAATCGTCGATGGAGCCAACCTTGAAATCTACATTAATTCGTCCCAATGTCTTTGTAGGAGAATAACTGAAGCCATTCACCAAGATAAGTTGTCTCACAAGTCGTCAAATATCAATTCCAACAACTTGGAAGGTAAACATTAGCATGATATTCAAGGAAGAACCAAAGTCAATAAATGTTTTCTTCACTAAATAGTCATTAAGTGTACCTTTGACATATAGAGAACGATTATGATTCGAGTCCTTGACACACATGTTAGCACTAGTGAATAAAATAAAATTGCATTTTCATGCGCACGAGCTATTCTTTTCACAGGTTACGCTATACTACACTTCGCATATTAATCTTCTGAGATCTGCATGAGTGTAGTAACTACTACAAGCCTAGCCTTCTCATCAAACCCGAGAAGATTAAAGAAATTTCTAAAACTTAATGTCTTCATAACTGTGACAACAGTAGGAGGGCACTCATCCTCCTCAACTTGAACCCACTTTCCCTTTTCCTTGTTTACCTCAATGGGTGGCTTATTATTTGTTTCCATAGTAGTAAAGTGATGAGTGATGGCATTTACTACCCCACGCTAATTGTTATAAGCTGGAAGAGGATTGTTACAAATATTTTATCTTCAATAATAAGCTCTTTGATCCATTCCCTCTCATTAAATATCTTCTTCAAGGTAAATTAATCCTTAGTAGAATGACCTATAATTCTATGAAATTTTCAGAACTTTGGATTATCCTTCTCTTTAGGGATAAGAAGACGCTCAACCCTCAAGAGTCTAACATTTTCGTCCCACAACCATATGTCAAGCATTGTATGCACCTTACCCATTGGGTACGAGTACGTTAAATTTTCGAACTTAGATTTCTCCATTTTAGTCTTCTTTCCTACCTTGGAATCCTCTCCTTGAATGGAATTCATGGATGGCCCTCATTTATTGAACCTTATATGTTCGCCCCTTTATCTCGCAACCGAGTTATTGGTTCGTCGTACATTTTCAACCAATGCCACAAATGAAATCAAAGACAAATTCTTCAAATGAATAGCATACTTATTAAATATCCCTTGTATGCAAATCTTTACCAACTCCTTCTCATCACAAGCATCCTCAATATTAAGGGAGTGCTCTTTAAACCTCTTAATGTAATCCATGAGGTCTTCCCTTGACTTTTGATGAATTCTTCCTATGTCAGTGAAGGTTACCCTTTCTTCTATTAAGAAAAAGTTTTCTAGGAACACCTTACACATGTTCCCCTATGATTCCACTAACCTTAGAGGAAGATTGACAACTTACCATGTATATGCCTTCTTCATGAGAGACTTGGAGAATTCCTTAAGTTTCAGGTCATCATCCAATCCATAGATTTTTTGTGTTTCAATAAACTTAAGTAAATGCTTATTAGTACTTCCCTTCTTTCCATTAAAGAGCATGAACTTAGGAGTCACATATTTCTTTGGGTAAGGTTTTGCAGTGATATGCTGATGATAAGAGAGCTTCAATTCTAGAATCCTTATGGTGGACTTCACTTGTATCTCTCTTAGATATACATCCAAATCTTTCTTAGTAACAAATGAACCTTTTGGAATAGAGGCTCTAAGCTCTACTAGTGTGACAAGGATAGCATTAGGGTGATTCACATGTTCAATAATAGTAATGCATGGGGTATTGTGGGAAGATGAAGGAAACCCCATTTTGAATCCCTATCTCCCTCACCACAATAGTCGAGTGTTGTGCAGGTGCAGGTTCTTAGGCTGGAGCTTGCTCCTCAATTGCAACTTATTTATTGACAATAAGGGGGTTAATTTACTGAGGTACCTGAAAAGCATGCTACGATGCAGCGTGTATAGGATTTGGTAAAGTTATACCTTGATACGCATTAATAGCAACAACCATCGCAAGCATGAACCAAGTCATCATAGATATAAAGAGATCCATCTTCCTATTGTTCTCTTGGATCGCTTGCATAACTTAGGCATTATCAAGTGTACCCTCTGGTGTGGTATTTCCTTGGTTTGCATCACCAAGGCAGGTGTGATTTGCGCAGTAATTTCAACATTAGTGTCTAGTTCTTGATTGTTTCTATTAGTAGAGTCGGGTATCTTTCTCCTTGGAGGTACCATGTTATAAGCTTCCTTGATCCTTAGTGGAGTCACCAAATAAATGTAGGTGTGTTGGTCCAAGTGTGGGGTCATGTGCGTGCTGCATGGGAACACGCTACACATGGCCTAACAAGAGAAACGACACGTATAAGGATGATTAAGAGGTAAATGAGATGGGGAAGAGGAATAGGCAGTCTCAGATGAGGCTCAACACTATGGTAACAGATGAGTATTCTGTAGGAATATCATGGTTTTGATTTTCTGATAAAAAAATTGAGAAAATAACAATATTTTTCCAAAGAAAAGTCCCCTTTGAATGAGAAAGCATGGGGTATTTATAGGATTTTGTTATAAATTTCGTCTATCGAATGATGATAACGATCAATAGTTCTAAGTGAATGAGCCCACATATAGGCTTTTTATGAATTTAGACTCATTAGTGGCATCTAATGCATGAGTCTTATTGAAAAAGGTTAGACTGGACCGATCGATCCAATAGGCCCTACCCTAACCCCACCATACCATCTCCCCTGGTCATCCCAAAACATAGACTTCATTCTCTAGACCCTATGACCTTGACTCAAATAGTCAAATCCATTAAAATATTAGGCTAAAAGCTCACAAATTGAATTTAGCCCCCTACACCAATTATATAAATATGCATCCATCCTAATTGGCTAATATGCATTATTGTTTAACTATCGAAAAGTTAAATTTTGATGAAACGTATATACTTTGAGCTTCATTATATATTACATATATTGCATTCATTATATGTAATTTTTATATCAACATGTTTATCTATTATAAATAATTTTTACAGGTTATTGTATTAGCAAATAATTGTCTATTAGATAACTATATAACAATGATATGTATGTATTTACGAAGCTATATCGTATACTACTTAACAAAAAGCCACACAAAAAATAAAAATTTAATGTATATATCCATAAATATAAATTATCAATAATATTAAAGCCTCAAACACTTATTTTGATATCTTATGCACTATTACAATTCGTTTTTATTTTGCCTAAAAATAGGTCCTCATCTTACATTAACCCATACTTTCTATTTTTTTTTTCTCAAGGAATGGGAAAACATTACTTTTTTCTTCAAAAAAAATTTCCTCACTAATACCAATTAACAAAGTAATCCCATTGCTAATTTTAACTTAATAGGATAAAAAAAATCTACAAATAAAAAAAATCAAAAACTATCTAAACATCATAACACAAATAATTCAGCACCATAATATCATATTATCCTACATTTACATATCTATAATATTTTAAAACTACAAAATGTATTAAAAAAAACATTTACCTTGAAAATTATTATAGCTTCTAAAAAGAAAAGTTGAAAATACCAAGAAAACACACTCTTAACCACCAGATGAATGATCCAACTATTTAAACCTCTTATTAGCCTTTACTTCATTCTAAAATAGCCTAAATGAGAGGAAATATGATGTTAGGATTTTTAGGTTTTTAGAGATTGAGAGAGAAATGAAGAGAATGTTTTTAAAAATAATATTATTTATTTCCTCTCTTTTTTTTTTTTTTTTTACATACTTACCTCAGTATTGATTTTTCAGATTTATACTCCGTATATATAACCAGTACCTATACTGATAGTTGTCAATCAACGCTCATTGACTCTCTTTCTCTCTCGTGTGAACCTTTGAAACTTCAAGAGACCGCCATGGAAGCTAAACCTATTGAACACCACCTCGACCCGTTCCTCTTTGAGTTAAGTATGTCCGAACGACGAGTTGCATCGGAGTTTCTGTCCGTGTGGCTTCCCTTTCTCTCCGAGGGCTTTTGTTTGCATTGTACAAAGATTTTGTCTGATCGCATTCGCTTTCTAGATACAGGTACCTCTTAAAAGAAAAATGGAAGAGAAATTTATGATTCGAATCTGCTCTATGAAAGAAATCAAAATTTGGGTCTTCCATTTTTTCTTTTTTTGGTGATATTTTATTTTATGTGAAATTTGCTTGCGTGTTTAATTCGAGTATTGTCGTTGGTTTTGTGAAAGTCGTCGCTTCTGGGTATATGTCAAGTACGGTGCCGTTTATAAAAGGATAGAAATTTTCCATTGCGTGAATCGGGTTAAGCCTTCTATATTGTGAATCGTATAAAATTTCTAGCTTCTTGCATGTTGCATGCAATGGTTTTCGTTTTATGTTTATGCTTTCTGTGATTTCATGTATATGCCCGATTCAACTTGAACCTGAAACACATGAGGATGGACTAGTAACTAGTGTGTTAAGACTTCTGTATTACTCCACAAATCACATGATTTCGTAAATTTCATTCCCGGGGATTCTGATTACGGCAATTTCCCTGTCATTGAAATGAAAAACTTAAACGTGGAATGAAATTTTAGTCTTTTGTTCGCTGCATCGGTATAGAGTTAGATGTCCTGTATTTAGTAAGATTTTGTTATAGTTTCGATGATGTTGCTGTTATGAAAGTCCGGTTGTTTTTCTTTATTAGTGAAGTGGGGTTTGCGTTTTCCTTTTTTGCTTTTTGGTTTTGTTTAATTTGTTACTACGTGCATGATTAAGGAAGAATTAAGCCTTGAGCTCTTCTGTCTTCGTTGGCTACTTACCTTAGATTGCTTGTTTGAATTAGTTTTTTCATTTTGTTATGACCTTGAACGTCAATGATAGTGGCAAGTTTTGCTGTATTTTGGTTTCTTGTTCACCTTGCCCTTTTTATATGCATATTAACCAGTCTTTTTCCATGATCCTGTTGACTGAGATATAGCATTTTGGAATACATTCTGATATGCATTTTTGGAATTGCAGAAACTGAAGGTGGCATAAAACAAATGCCATTAGAAAAGAATTTGAGCCCTTCAACTTCTGACATAATGAAGTCACTCAGGGCAGATAACAAGGATTGCGATAGCTGTGATGCAAATTTATCGGGCAGCTGGAAAGATTGCACTGAATCACGTTCCATATGCAGTGAGAATGGGGAAGATAGTCTTCTAGTAAAGGATCTGACATGCAAAGTAAATTCTATGGAGACACCACTACAACATGCATTACAGGAAGATATGTCACTGAGTGATGAGTTAATGGGCAAGGGGTCAGGAGATCAAAATTCATTAGCAGGGAAAGCTCGGACATTAAGTGGGATTGAGAAGCTAAAATTATCAAGAGAACAGCGAGAAAACATCCGTTTCAAGAATGTGAAGAGGAAAGGGGATTTTGAATGTTTTGAATGGGTTAAGGGTAGTTTTGTAAATGTTCTGGAGGGGCTTGAGCTGCATACTGGTGTTTTTAGTGCCGCGGAGCAAAAGAGGATAGTTGACCATGTCTATCAACTTCAGAAGATGGGAGAAAGAGGAGAATTGAAAGGTCAATTTCTCATCCATGCTTATCTTGCGATTGGAGCGTTCCACTAACATTTCCTTTCTTGATAGTGTAAGATATTACTCCTGAAAACATTTAGAAATCAACCATCTTGTGAGCTTTTTCGCTCGTTTGTTGAATCACCACAAGATTGGGTACTTACTAAGCTTTTAGGGTTAGTAGACCTTGACAAGGCTTCATCTTTCTCATTCTTTTACTTGATGAACTTGGAAAATGCTCATTGAGTCAGGAGACATCTTAAAGACTGACCTTGCATATACTTATTCCAAGTCGTTGATTAGTTTTGATGGGGAAAACCGTGCATGCGTGCCAGTTCATTTTGACAACTAGCATAGGACAATGTAATCTAAAAATGCAACTTAAGCTCAAGTCATAGGACAATGTGAACAAGCTTCTGGATTGTGATAATGAAACATATTTCCCCTTTGTAGACATAATTACATTCTTGAGTTATCTGGAAAAGAAGGATTTATCCAGTGCCAAGTCAACCTTCTCATAATTGCATAAGCAGGATACACTAAGCACTTTCTTGATTTCTGCTGATTAAATAAATTTCAACTTCTAATCTCTCTTTCCTGGACGTCTTGTGCCCATTGCATATTATTATAGAAATTGGCATGCTTGCAAGTTGCATCTTAATTTTATAGTGTTGTCCTTCCTGTTTTTCCTTGGAATGAAGATCTATCCCTCTTGGTGATTGTCTAATTTTATAGATATCTCATTACTCTTCAAATTTTCAATTGGGGTTCTCAACTACCACAGACGACAGTTTTCTTTAGTTGCTCCATTGCTGCTGTTCACAGTTCAGTATTTGGAGTATTGAGTGAATTTACCCCTTTTCAAAAAAGTATTTTTTAAAATAGGCTCTTAGTCAAACTAATTCCTTCAATACCATTATAAAATCACACGTCTAATATGTGATTTTGTTTTCAGAAAAATTTTCAAAGAAATCACACATAGATCATGTGATCTATCGCATTGATTTAATGAAATCGCATGTAAGGCATGCAATATTTGCAACAAAATCGCATATCCAATATGCAATCATGCAATTTTAAAACGATAATTTAAGAAATAGTTTAGTCATAATCATATTTTAAAAATAATTTTGCCTTGAAAGAGTAAACTGACTCAATACTCTTAATGGTTGAGAGGTCATCTTGGTATTCTTATGTTACTTTTTTCTGCTTTGTTAATGGTAAAGTTGCTGTCTGTCTTCCTTTCTGTTGTATTCCAACTTGTGCTTTAGCTGGGGCTTTTTTTTTTTTTTTTGCCTTTGCTACTGCAGGTTTCTTAATTTCAAATTCATAAAGGCTGTGATGGTTGTTGTCTGCCAGGTTGTGCTTTGGCTGGTGCAGGGTTTTTTTTATATATATATATATATATATATATGCAGGCTTTTAAATCTCATCTACATATAAGGGCTGTGATGGTTTTTCCCTGATAGTGTCAAAGATGTAATGGGCATTGGTGCCTGATTTCTCTGTTTCATGAAAATGAACTTAGACTCTGGTTTTTTGGTGGGGAAAAAAAAATATATGGTCAATTGTCGATTGATTAAGCTATCTTTACCCTTGTTTCCTTAATGAGAATTTTTATGCAGATCCACTTTTCTTGTATATAGCATTTTTTTTAAGTTATCATCTGAGTTTTCATTGATCTATGCAGAGCGGACATATTCGGCACCAAAAAGGTGGATGAGAGGCAAGGGACGGGTCACAATCCAATTTGGTTGCTGTTACAATTATGCAATGGTAGGTTTTAGGAGTATGCTGTCTAAAAGCTTTGACATTTGTCTCTGTAAGTGCTTCAAATTGATTATTGCCTAAAGAACTGAACTGGCAAAGAAACACAATGGAAGCTTTAAAAGGTTAATATTTAATTAGTTGATGTTCTGTCCACGGGATAAGAAGGGAAACCCACCAGGCATACTCAAATATGAATTTGTGGATCCTCTCCCTCCTCTTTTTAAAGTGATGATAAGAAGAATGATTAGATGGCACGTACTTCCACCGACTTGTGTACCTGACAGTTGCATTGTTAATATATATGAAGAAGGAGACTGCATACCTCCGCACATTGACAACCATGATTTTGTGAGGCCCTTCTGTACTGTGTCATTTCTTAGTGAATGCAACATTGTTTTTGGTTCAAACCTGAGGATTATTGGTCCTGGCGAGTTTGCTGGCTCAACAGCCATTCCTTTGCCCGTGGGGTAAGTATATTGTGCAGATTCCACTTTTCTTATTACAATCTTTGCTGTTATTTCTTCGCTTATCACTTATTATTAGTTGGAGTTTTTTGAATCTAAATTCTTAAAACTAATCCTGTGTCCAGATCGGTTCTTGTTTTAAAAGGAAATGGAGCTGATGTAGCTAAGCATTGTGTGCCTACAGTCCCCACAAAGAGGTGAGAATAAGATAATATTTCTCTTTTATAGTCACTGCTTCTTTCGTTTAATGTCTAAATATCTTCTTTGTTTTCTTTATCTTTTCCATTTTAGAATATCGATCACTTTTCGAAGAATGGATGAAAGAAAAAGACCAAAAAACTATATGCCGGAGCCTGATTTACAGGGAATTCTACCGTTGCCACATGAAATAGATGAACCAGAAGAGCTGAACTCACATGTAACAAAAGCATCCATAGGAACGCCTGAAGCTAGATTATCTGACACTTCTGCAAGGAGATATTCAGACGGGATGAGATATTCAAAGGAATCAGGTCCTGGTTCAACTCACAGGTGGCAAGGGACAAGGTGAGCATTTAATGTTGGCAGGAGGAGGTAGGAAAATCCCCAAACTTTGCAACTTCGGAGGTCATGTGGAAGTTCAGCCGATGGAGTGGCAAGTCCAACTTGTCATATCATACATCTAAATTTAGTCTTAGTGAAGATTTTTTGTTCATGTTGTATATGTGGAAGTAGAGGTCTTTTTTACCCGACGGGCGATGAAACAATTGTACAATTTTGAACGTATTCCAACATGCTAAGGGCTATCCATTGAGGATGTTTAGTTTAAGTTTTCTAGAAGATTGTTGTTGTTCTTGCCAGCAGACTGGCATTGTCTTACCATGAAATGAAGGAAAGGAATTCTAGGAAAGACTTGAATTTTCAGTTTGTCAAGTAACGTCAGATTTGTAGGTTTATAAGGCATAGGAAGCAAGAATTGTTTATGGTGGGTAAAGTTCAGTACAATTCCATGGACAGTTTGTCAATTAGATTTGTGCTTCTGAGCATTATAACCATCCAGGAGGAGGTAATGTAGATATTTAAGTAAAATGACGTTTTCAACAAATTTAAATGCCCAATCATGTCTTGAACAATTTAAATAATAATGTTGAATATAAAATATTTGAAAAGTAGAACAAATCCTTTGAAAGAATTTACAACAATCCATTACATCAAGTATTTTATGTGTGCTGAATCATCTACTGACGGATCTTATCTTATCCATTTACTTGACTTTCTACTTAACCCTCTATGGATTTTACTTTCTTCCTTGCATCTACTTGACCTTTTAGTTAGAGATTTTACTTTCATTGATGCTCTACTTGATCCTTTACTTATAAATCTCAACTTCATACTTTGCTCATCCTTCTACTTAACCCTCTAGTTCCCAATTACTTGTACCCATGCTTTAACTTCTACTTATAGACTAAAGTCTTAAAACTATAGTTTATTATGTAGGTTTTCACTCATTATCGTCTTCAAACCTCAATCCTAGCTAAAAACATGTGATTTTTTGCATCCCAACAACGATTTCCACTTACCTAAATAATATTCAACAACACCACAAAACCAAGTTTTAATCTTTCAATAAATCTCTTGAACTTTAACATAAATTTCATCATAAAAGTTTTGAACACTTACTTGAAACTCTCCTTCTTAATGTTCTTGGAAAAAGTTACTCTAAGATGGAAAGTTGCATGATAAATTTACCCTCATGCAATTATGCCTTCATCATTGTCCATCCATCATTTGATCGCTTCACTATCTCCTCTCTCGTCTTGTCTCAACTCTCATCTCACTCTCACCATCCATCACCATCTCTTGCCAGTCATCTCACCCTCACCATTATCACTCACGCCTCATGGCCTCTAACTTACTCTCATCACATCTCTCAACTCGCACTCACAATCCCAGTTAAACCATTCATCTACTCTTACCCTAGTCAACTAAACCACCATCACTAGTTACAGCCTTACTATCATCTTGTCTCATTCTCTACTCTCACAATCCTCAATTACACCCTGTTTTTCTTTCTTATTTGGTGAGTTTTCCTTTTTCATTTACACCATATATTTCTTCATTTCCAATAGTTGCATCAGGCCACTAGCATGAATGATAGAGCTATTAGAAAGGAATGAGAGGCAAACAAGGTGGTTGAGTTTGTTATCTCAAAGAGTTGAGTAGTTGGAGAAGGCATCATATGTGACAAGTTGGGGAAGAAGAAGAAAAGGTAGGCATGTGATGGTGGTGGTGGTGGTGGTGGCTCAGAGAATTTTCTAGATTTAGAGAAATATGGAAAGAGATAGGTAATGTGTTGATGAATCATTTTTATTTGCTTATTCAACCCTTGTGCTTTTAACATTGGGAGAATTACATTGAAGGAGATCAACGTTTGGGGATAATTTCAAAGAGGAATCGAACTTTAGTTAGTTAAAATAAATGATCAAAGTTACACAAAGTGATTCAAATAGAGGATTTCATTACTCTGCCATTACAACAACATTACATGGCACTAATGTGACACAGTATCTGACATGTAGCGCTAACATGTGTCACATAACATGCCATGTATATTACATGTCGCCACCAAATATTTGACACAATAGTACCACATGTTATATAACATGTCACATCGGTGCCATATAACAATATTGTAATGGTAGAATGATGAAATCATTTATTTGAATTATTTTACTAGTCAAAAGTTCGATTCCCTATTTGAACTTATACTTAAACATTGATCCTCTTCATTGTAATTTTCCATTTAACATTTGAAATGTGGATTTCCTTTGAAATAACAAAAAGCGAATTTTCACAAATTGTTTTTTCTTTTGATCTTCCAAGTTTCAATAAAAATACAATTAAAGAAGGGGGGAATCAATTTTGGTTCACCAATACTCTATAGGGTCATGTTAAGTCGAGTCATGTCGTGTCGTGTCATAGATTCAACAAGACCCTATAGGAGCAAGTTTTGGTATAGAACAAAAACCTTTTAAGGCTTTCAAACAAACCTTGTAAGGTTTTACGATAGGTTTTAGGCTACATAAGGTATCAAGTTGGATTTGGGTTTTGGAAAAACCATCCTAAACCTACCCTAATGGCATCCTTAAGGAACATCATTTTTTTTATCTCTAGAATTAACTCAAATGAGGAGCAATCACTGAGTAATTATAGACTTATAAACCTAATGACATCTATCATATCATCATAGTAATCGATAAATGAGATGGAACTTATTCATTTCATAGTTATCTTGAATGAGTCTACTAAGGGCCCAAGACCAATATTATGAGTGCATGAGCTACATGAGAAAGATTGGAGGTGAACAGATCGATGCAATGATACTTGTTCCAAGTCCACTAAGTCAAATCTTTTTTAATCATCATTAATATGGACCAAAGCCTCTGAATTCTATCTCCTAGCCTAATAATCAAACTTAAATTAATAGTGGGTTAAGCCCAATAACCCTCTACAACACAAATTTCTAAAAAAGTAATTCTATTCATCATTCATAATTAAGGCTGGGAGTAGTTCGATTCGATATAGTTTGTCCCTCGAACCGAACTAAACCATATATTATGATATAGTTTTTTTCTCTAAAATTGAATCTAACCATACGATTTAATTTATAATTTTTTCAAACTTAAAAAAAAAAAACGATTCATTCCAATTCAATTCACAGTTTGAACCGTTTTTACACATGTTATTGTTTTTTTATATATAAGTCAATAAATTATGAAAAGTTGTTCTTAACTTAAAAAAATATCAATTTATTATCATCTCTCAAATATTATCCACTATCTTAAATATCTATTTGATATATTTAATGAAATTTTATTATTTTTTTAAGGTAATTATAATTTTTATATTAATCAATCAATAAATATACAAAATTAAAAAAAATACTTAATAAAAATCAAATAAGAGAAAAAATTGAATAAATAATATAAAATCCTCTCATTTTAGTCGTAAGTTTTTTAAATTTTCAACTGTTCCTTGATGTGGCCGTGCTTGCTATAGCTAAGGGGTGGGGATGGGGATGGGATGGTGATGGGATAATTTGATTTTTGAAGTAGATAGTGAGGTTGTGTTTTTAGACTTTTTTTATCCTGTACTAAATTCAATTTGGTAGCTTGTCAAGCGAAACAGCTACTTGGATTCCTCCAAATAAGGGGAAATGATGTTGCCGATTGCAGCAACACAATTGCCGAAAATATTTTCCCCTAACAATTGGAAAAAAAAAAAAATCCAAAAATTTTTAGAATATTTTAGCATGTGTCAGCATTTCTTTTATTAATTCTAAAGTTTGACATGTGGCTAGATATACAGTCGATGCTTGCAACAGCTTTAAATTTTACAAGTTAAGCAATAGCCCTTTTTACAATTTCCATTCTTAATCTTAAAACTCTCTATGTAACTCATTGATAAAAAGATAATCTTATAACAATTTATATGATAATCACACCACTCCTATGCTTCTTTTACAACATTCTTAATCTCTACAACAACGTTTGGAATATAATGAACATGTTGATGTGCCAAAAGAGTAACCATCAGATGGCAGCTCGTTTTCTTTTGCAAGTCATAGGGTTGGGACATCATTTCTTCAAAATTGCTTGAAAAGACATTGCTGTATACTGCACTCTGCTGTGAAATGTTTGAGTTTGCCTCTTTTGGGTAAATTTAAAAAATAAATAAATAGTTTCAAAAAAAAATTCTCGAAAATCATAAGTTAATACTACGATTTCTCAATATAACAGAAATCGTATATTAAATATGTGATTCCTAAATCTAAAAAAATCGTACTTACAATATGCGATTTGAAATTGAAAATCACATGTTTAATATGCAATTTTTATTATATTTAAAAATTACAATGTCAACATGCGATTTCATAACGATATTCCTGAAATTATCTTTTTTGAAACCATTTTTTTAAAAAAATATTTGTTCCCAAAGAGTAAACTCACACTCTGCACACTTCATAAAATTTTGAAGTTTCATTCAATAAAATTGTTATTCTACCTAATGTTACAAAAATTATTCGCATTTTATATTGCTGTCTTATTATTATTATTTTGTTTAATTTACTAATTTTAGTTTAATAATAATAATTTTTGAGATATTTTGCATTGAATAATATTAAAAACGCATAAATGATAAAATTGCCATGTGCATCACGGTGATTGGTTGAAAATACAAGTTATGCAACTTCAAACATGTTGGTAATGCTAGCACGTTAATGAATTTGACAATCACAAATCAATTAATTGATGAATAATATGAAAAGGAGCCGTATTATCGTGAGGAAAAAGGTTGCAATTAGTCCTAAGTCTTTCTAAATTTTGTTAATCGAGTATACCTACACTTAAATACCATATCTTTTTTTGTTCTATATACTAAAGTAACGTTTAATTATTAAAAATTTATAACATTTTATCCTTTATTTAATTTACATATTATCTTGATTACTGAATATAAAAATAATCTAAAATGCTAAACAAAATACTCATATTTTGCATCATTCAAAATATGACATAAAAATTAAATTTACTAAACAAAAATACAAAAATTCTTATTGAATATCTGTATATCATATTTAGTATAATATTTCATAAATCTAAATAGTAAATATCACAAAAATCCTTATCTAATACTACACATACCAAACATGTTATAAAAAAGTTATACTATGTTTTTCTGATTTTATGTTGTCTGATTCTCTTTATACTATTTAATACTACAATTTAAATGCTAACTAAATCTTTTCAAATATGCACAGCGAATGAGTGAGTACATGAATAAATTCTTTAATAATTTCTAAAATATCTCTTAGGACCCAATTATATTTTTTACAAGCATGTTCTAATGGGGTGTACCCATAGATCTCAATGAAAAATTTAGTAAATTAAATTCAATAAAATCCTTTTCCTCTAAATGAGGCTTACAAATAAAAGTACAACAGATCAAAGAACAGAAACTTAGGAGAGAATAAAGAGACATATGCCCAGATTGCAATCGTAAGGCTCTTTTTTTTCTTTTCCTTTTTTTTTGGGTATTGCTTGGATCTCATGTAGAATCCTCCAGTATATGTAAATTACAACTAAAGTAAGCAGTTTCTCCTTTGCTGATGGTGAACAACTAACTAAATGAATATCTCATGTTAAATACTAAAACCAGCCCCTTAACAGATGATCCAGAGGCTTACAAAAAAACACTAGGAGAAAATCAATTTAAAGAACCTGAAATCCTTAATCTGATCATCAACTTAAGAATGAGCAGAATCCCTGGAGACCACTCCGTAGATATGGAAGATCTTTTCAAATGCAGCAAGTAGGTTTATCCGGGGTGGACAAGGCTGCAAGAGTGTGAACATACACCTCTGCACTCCCAAATTTCTACTTCCAAACTTTGCAGGTAGGTTGGCATTGTAAGCTGCTGTCGGGTTTTGACAAGTTCGGTTGAACACAAAGAACGTCGTATTTTCAAGCATGTTATGCACCCAAGCAAAATATTTAACCCCAAGAACAACAGCCACTGAAACTTCAACAACCCATTTGACATAGATTCAGATCAACCAGGACTTCAAAATGTTCAGCATCTGCAAAGAGTAAGGAATCATTGGCTTGAGTCACTCATTTAAATTACTCCCCAATAAAGACAGCCAACACACTCTGAGGAAATAACAAGACTAACTGCAGAATCAGGTAATGTTGTCTCAAATGGTTTGTGGATCACAAGAGCAAACGGAAACAAAAATTTCACACAACTTTTGATTTATGAACTATACACTGAGTGAATTAAAAGGATAAATTTCAGTTGAGGATTTAAATATACCTCAAGCAGTAACCTCCACAACTAACATAATATACTACTTGTAAGGATTCTTTCCTTTTGCAGGATAATAAAGCAGCACCAATTCAAAGATCCCCTTGCAATGAGTCAATAATTAGCATGTTTTCCATATTCAATTACTCCTTTTGAGGGAAAAGCTATGCGCCAATGCAGACCCAGAAATGACTGGGGAAAAAAACCAGTGCTATGCATTTGAACATTCATATAGGGTAATTAGGAGAAAGCAGAATTACCAAAAATTAGGAGAAAGCAGGCCCACCTGCCCATGGCTTTATGAATGATGGATCCAGTATACCAGTTCTACTTCCGTCCAACATATGCGCCCAGTTTAGAGAGATCAGGAATCCAAAAGGATAGCTCCGAAGATCCAGTTGCAAACATAAGACTTCCTGGTGCCCACTTTATGACAGGAGGCTCAGTATCAGTACTCATCCAACTTGCAACCTGAACAGGAACCACAAAGGAGTTAGTAGCTAGCATTGACTCGGGAGGGGGGATGCTTCAGAAAATCGTAAATACAGGAGCAGGTGTTCTAATATCTAATTACTTCAAACTGCAATTTTTTCCTTAAAAAACAAAGACGAGAAATGGGGAGCCCCAATTGCTATTCAGAAGTCACGTAAATAGATATTTAGTGATCTGTTGAATACAGAGCTACAGAGCTAAAGATCAAGCCAGGCAATGCTTTGATGTTTCAATTTATGACAAACATACAAGGAAAAAAAATTGAGGGATGCAAAAATATTATAACAATATGCTGCCATACTTCTTTCCCACTCCTGACACTCCAAGCATAGACACTGCCATCACCAGAACCTGCAAAGGAACCAGAAAAAATTTATCACTCTTCTATTGTCACTAACAAAATGTTGAGTGCATGCCAAGGTAATATAAGCTTCCCCTATGAATAGGTATACTGATGAAAAATATGAAATATAAACATCACCAAAAGATAGTCTCTTGAAAAGCTATAGACAAGATCATATCAGATACTTCTAAATTCTTGCAAAAACTCAAGGAGAATACATCACTCAATTGGGATAATAGATGCCCCTTCAAGGTAAATATTCCAACATTATTTATACATAGATGCGGAGGACATTAATATTACTTCTTACTAGTCATTTAAAGCATTTTTCCCAGACAAAATTGAATACCAGTGGAGAAAAACTGTTCCTTAGTGGTCTAGTGGTAGAATTCCTGTGCTCTTAGTCACATGGGAGTAAGGTTCAATTCCCAACCCAACACACACCCCACACCACCCACGCCCCCACACAAACCCGAAAAAAGAGAAAAGAAAAGAAAAAAGGATTGATAGAATATACCAGAAATAACAAACATTCCTTCAGGGCTAAAAGAAGCTTCCAATGTAGAGTTCCTTGAAACTGGCTTGACATTGTACGTGGATAACTGATTCAATACATACATATTAGAAATATTTCCAGAAAATAAATGATGCATCTTAGATATCATTCACATGAAGGGTCGAGATAACCAACCAATGTGCCTCTAAATGAATCAAGAACATGAATATGTCCATCCATAGTTGTCAAAAGCATAAGTCTCCCATCATTGCTAAATTTCACAACATTTGCATCAGAAACATCTCCCCCGACAGAAAAGACATCAAAAGGACCCTGAAGGTTTCAAACATCATCTTATCAGTTGTAATTTTTTTCCCCCAAAAGCTTTACCTCTAAAAAATACTGTGCAATGTTATCAAACAAAGTAAATGCTATTGAACAAATTATTTTTTTGGATAATTTATTGAACAAATTATTTACCTTTTCAAACTTGCGAGCATCAAACATTCTAATGTATCCTCCAAAGGCAATAGCAAATACTAGACCTTGGTCATCATAACATGTGGCAGGCCTACCCTGTATGCGTAAAAGACCCTGAACATGCCATTGGAAGATTAGTACTTGATTACGAAAATCAAACCTAAACTAGAGAAAAGAATCCACCTGACACTTGTCAGCTCGTTGATCCCAGAGCAGAACAGTTCGATCAAGAGAACCAGATATGAAGCACTCCTTACGTGGACACAAGCTGAGCGACACAACCCTACAAAACAACCGTACAGATAAAAATACCTAATCATCCACAGGTGCCCCAAAAAAGGGCATAACTTGATCCCTACCAAAAAAAAAAACGACATCACAGGAGCCTGTAGAGAACCTGTCATGATGACCTTTAAAGTACCGCAAATACTTGTTGTCATGCAAGGATAATAGCCTCAGTGATTCTGTTCAATTGTTCATGTAAATAAGCTTTGCAGCATTTGAAATATCCTATGACTACAAAACAAAATTTCAGGTTCCAAGGACATACCATCCCAACCATTTTTGGATGAATATATGACAGTTGTTGGATGGGAAGTAAATGAAACTAAATCAACTCCATACTTCTTACTGTTGATAGTCTTCAAACATCTGGGAATCCATAGTCACAGTTAATAAGAGTAAAAGTCGGTGAAGCTACTACGTGAAAAGCATTTTGTGATAAACAGCTACTTCTTTAAGCAAGAAGCGTTTCTTAGTTAAGGTTGATGAGATAGCTGGATGAACATGGTCGATAAGACAAAGGGAGTACAAAGAACCTTACAGATTTAAAATATAGGAAAAATCAACCTAAAGTACACGAGCATTATAATATCCTGATATCCTGTCAAAATGCAGGTTGCATGAGGGGTCTACCCTAAGCTCAGCACTAGTAAAGAGAATAATCTAATGCTCAACTCTAATCTTAAGGATGAACTTTCATGTTGAAGAAAGATAAAGTCAATGTATCAAATGGCTTAAAGAGCTCAGACAGATAAATTTATAAAAACAAAAATGAAAGCATAAAAAAAAAAAAAAAATACTTACGTTGCATTAGCTACATCATAGAGACGAATAGATTCATCATCGCTGGCAGTCACTAGATAGCTGGATGTTTTGTGAAAATCCATGGAACTGATTCTACCACTCTGTGAAAAATAATTACACCAGGAATAAGAGCAAAATCACATAAAAAGTTTTTAAAGAAAAAGGAAAAGAATATTCCACTAAAACGATGATAACTAACACTCTATGTTTTTAGATAACAAACACACAGAAGACTTGGATGGACACCCCTCTTCAAGTAGCTTTCAGAAACATAGACCTCACTTTGCCATCCCACATGACACCACCACCAGCCCCCCCCCAAAAAAAAGAAAAAAACATAAATCATAGATCCAAAACCTTTTAACAGACATGAATGAAAGGCTATTTCAGAGTTTTCACTTTTTAAATTAAGTGCAGATCCCACTTAGAATAAATGAAAACCCTAAACCTAAAAATGGGAAAAACGTAGACCCTGTCTCTACTTTTCCCCATGCATCACCCTATAAAACCAATACACCAGTTATATTCAGCTTGCACTTAAGACATTAAATTCAAAACTAGATCCCATGCAACTTGTAATGAGATCATCAATATCTTAACCAGTAGTGCAACAGTATCTTTCACAGTAATTAATTAAGACTTGTAGTGATAAAGGGTAAACACATTTGCATATATCCTTTACAAGGAAACATAAAGCTAAACCTAGTCTTAACCAAACAATAGTTGAGATTAAAAAATAGACAAACTCACAAGAGGCATACTACATTGCAACAGATGGGTACACTACTTCATCTAAAGGAATTCTAACACACAAGAAATTAAGAAGCACATTGCACAGAAATCACCATTTTTTCAACCACTCTCCATGATTGAGAGAGGATAGTCACTCTCTGATTATTCTTTTTCCTTGAAATATAATACCCCTGCCACAACCATCAATCTCCAGATAACTGCTACAGCAGCTCCGTTAGATGGTAAAACTGCTAGGTCACGTATGATATTCATCATGCTTGTAAACTTGAGTGTAGGTGGCTAGTTTTGCCCACATAGCCTTCACTGAATTACAACCAAAGAAGAAGACGTCATGGTCTTGTCCATTTAGGCATACATGGTATGTGTCACTCTGTACCACCTTCTAAGATCTGAGCATATCTAAAGTGTATGATTCTCCTTCTACAGCAAGCTAAGAGATGAAGTTAGTTCCAGGCATGTCCTTAAACCGTGAAATTCTATGCCATTCCATGTCAGGTCAGTTGCCCCTAAGCATTGTAATGCTCTGTTTAATTAAGAACTTATCATCTCGATGCATCTTTCATGCTCACAAAAGACTCGCCCAGCTTCAGGAGGAGCAGAGTTCCCATATACTTGCTTTCTCTCTCTCTCTTTTTTTTTTTCAAATTGATCACACACCCTGCATTTACGTCAACTATTTCAGATGATTTATATTCTTAATTCAATCTCTATATCCTCCACTTAACCAAACCAGGCCCTAAAAATCAGAACTACTAGAACAACAATAAAACTCAACCTTATCACCACTATTTGAGGTTGGCTATACGAATCCTATTTTGCCATTGCACTTTATCGTTTATCATAATTTCACTAACCCTAAAGAAATATGAAACCAGCGACATGTGACCGGCAAAAGCGAAACTGAGTGAGAGGGAAAAAGAAATACACATGATAACGCATAACAACATCTTACATGGACCTAAAGACATGTAACCAATAAAAAGCGACTAAAATTGAACTTCAGCTATCATTTTCCAAACTGGGTATTCGAAAAAACTAATTTTTTAAGATCATTCAAAGTAAGTTCAAAACTTTGAATTTATGAAAACTGCTTACATAGTCTCTAAAAGCCATGCCAACTTCCATACTCTGGAGAATTTCTTCTGTTAACTCTAGAGAAACTTTCTCTTTGTCCTCTCTCTCCATTCGGGTGCCTGAAAATGAGCATGAATTGTTATGCACCGGATCGAAACAACAAACAACACTGGAAAAAAAAAAAAAAAACGAAGGGGGGGCGCAAGTTTTAAACAAGGAAAAGAAGAAGGCGCATTCAATAGAAAGTGAAAATTCAATACCTCCGTAGGAGATCCTGGGATTGGAATAATGGGTCCTGACTCTTCGGTTACGTAAGTTCGAAGAACAGAGAGCAGAAGTATGATACGAGAAAAGAACAACGGCGAAGGGAGAGTATGATGAAAAATTATTTTGTTTGCTACCTTACCAACGACGGTGCAAAATATGGGCTCCTTTTCGGGCTTTCTAGATGAGTATTGAAAAATTCAAAATGGGCCATATAAATTGGGCTTGATGCTACCAATTAGGTGAATCTAAAACTTTTACCTTTTTATATTCCCACTTTTCAGGCCTCATTAATTTTTTCTTCCATTATATTTGCTACTAATTTTATTTATTACATAAATGCATTATTTAATTTAACTAGGCATTCATAGCATTGGTATTCAAAAAAATATAGTCCATGGGCGGACATAGGGGGGCCGAAGGGACCCCGGTTCTCCAAGTTCGGAAAAAATAATTATTAAAAAAATAAAAAAATTAAAAAATATGTATTATATGTATAATATTATAAACCAATTTTGAACTAAATAAAGTGTATAGTTTAGTTTTTTAACATTTGAATTTAAATGTTACTGGTTAATGGTTCAAATCCCATTAGAAATAATTTTCATTTTCAAAAAGTATTTATTTTTATGTTATTTGAATAACATTCTCTTTTAGCTTCTTCTTCTTCTTCTTTTTCTTTCTAAAACTTTTTCTTGATAACAACTAATAGCATTAAATATTACTCTTTAAAAAATTATGGTTTATAAATTAAATTTTCCTAAATTGCTACTTATTTATTACTATTACAATGTAAATAGATTTTTATGTTATTTAAATAACATTCCCTTTTAGCTTTTTTTTTTTTCTTTATAACAACTAATAGCATTAAATATTACTCTTTACAAAATTATGGTTTACTAATTAAATTTTCCTAAATTGCTACTAATTTATTACTATTACATTGTAAATAGTAATAACATAGTGAATATCAAAAATATTGTAGCCTTGTTATTAGTCAATAATTTCATTATAAAATTATGTTAACAAAATAAAATTTCCTAAGTTACTATTTATTTAATATTGCCATACTATGAATAATAATTACATTTTGAATACTATAAGTATTTCAATTTTATCAAGCGAATATTCATCTACAAGTAATTTTACTAATGTCATATATCTAAAAATTTCCTTAATTTTAATGAGAAAAATCAAGTAAAAACTATGCTCACAAGTCATTGTGGTATAAATAGGTTGTCCCTTATACTAAATGTTCATGACAATATTTTGGTTTTAGAAAAATTAGGTGAGTACTATAGCTTACAAATCATGGCTATGAGGTGAGAATAGGTTGTTCCTTGGGTACTAAAATGTTTATCACAACATTTGGATTTTGTGCTTTTCTTTTCTTTTTCTTTTTCTTTTTCTCTATTTAACCATAACTCACTAGATTTTTCCTTTGACTAAGCGTCTATGTAATTCTTCATGTTTGGAAAAATGAGCAAAATGCTTTAATTTTATGTCAAAATTAGCAAGAGGGAGACCAATAATGAAGCAAGCTTATATGGTGATGATAACCATGAGATCGAGAGCTTTCATATATAGATACAATGTATTTATCAATAGATGATGATTTTGTCAACACAAGTGTGTTGTATGATTGAGCATTTCATATTGTAATCAAGGTCAAGATATATGAGATGGAGAAGAAATAGACAATGATATAAATGTAGACTAATATTACAAAATGAAGCTGGTGTTATTTAGTGAAAGTAGAAAATCTATTTATTTATGTTTTTCTTTTTTAGTTAATATTGAGAATTTAGAATAAGTCCATGCCTTCTTTATCACCAAAGAAACAAAAGTCCATGTCTTGTAAAAATATTAAATATCTATCATATATGTTTTGGGCTTTTCATGTCGACTAAGTGGTGAGTAAGAGCTTGTATTCATATGAGTACTTACATGCCTGTAAAGATCTTTACAAGCGTTTCTAACTTTTGTAGGATGAGCCATTAAAACTGTTGAAATCACAACATGCCTAAAATAAAAACTATTGTCCTAAGTAAGATATAACAAAACCTAACTCCTATTATATAGTATATACGTAATATTACAATGGATGTAATCCTAACATCAAGCAACTCCCATTAGGATAGGATTACAACCTTTTGTCCTTGTTTTGATGTATAAAAGAAAAGAAGTTGCTTCATTCATTGTCTTATTTGCTTCCTTTTGTCTCTAGCGTTGATCAAACTAAGATATCAATTGAGATGAGGGTGAACATTTACTCAAACTTTGGATTTTAGTAAGGATGCATAAAATACTAAAAAATATAGAAGAAAGAAAAAAAAAAACAATTCAAGCGAATTCAGCTTTAATCCTTGCATCTATCTTTTTGTAAGAGTATGTGCTTTTTTTTAAGATCAATTACATGATTCTTGCCAATTGTGGGTCATCTTTGTGATCAAGTGGATAAAATGCCTTAAATAATAAATTAACTATGGGCTTATTATTGGATTCCATTCATCTTTGGTCATGTCAAATATAGGCAATAAAATTTATTATTTTTGGTCATTTGAATTTTTCGTTGCTTACATCCAAAAAAAAAAAAAAAGGTTATAAATATTTGACCCTAACTACATCTGATGCGCTTATCGCTCGGTGAAATCATCTAAGAACTAATTTCATGAATCTATAGTCATTCAAAAGGCAAAAAACTTGTGTAAATTGTGTCAACTATGGTTGTTAGTTTTTTCAATTGTGTAGTTACAACATTAATGTATCAATATAACTCTTATGGGCTTAATATAAATTAGAGAAATATGTAAATGTATAATTTGAGAAGAAGAAAAAGTTTTTTGCCACTTACTAGACAATAAGCCAAATTTATTAAAAATCTCGCTATCATCTTTCTCATATTTTATCTATTGTGAAAAGATCAACATCTTCAGGAAAAGAGCTGATGATCTTCATTTGCATCTTCCTCAACCTACAAGCAAACTCTAATGCATCATTCATGGTTCTCCGTGCACTTACCAGAGCCTGCTCCAAGTCTTGGTTTGTCATGTAGAATGAGCATATTTGGCTAAGAATCCGATCATGCCTTTCTTGGGACCTCATCACTCTTTCTTCAGCATGTTCCAAGGCCTCTGTTATGATCCTCAACTTCTCTAGTGCATCTTGTTTTCTCTGCCATCTATTACAATTTCGGATAAGGAATATTAATGAAGTTGAGAAACCAATAACCACGAAAATCATCCGTCCATAATCCATGGACCATTTGCCATAGCTGGAGGAGGAGAAACAAGGAAGTGAAATAGGACATAAGACTAGGGAAGTTGCTTTTGTTTCAAAGATTCTTTACCTTGATTTAGGGAAACAAGCAAGCAATTAGTTTCTTAGGTTTCACTCTTCTTATCATAAAGAATAGAAAAAATTATTATTATTTGATAGAAGTGTATTATATAAACTTTGCTGCTATAAATAGATAGATTCCTTGATTATTTTGCTTGCTCAATGGCTTTGGCCTTTTGGGTTGGAACCTCAGTCCTCATCATCCTCCTAGTAGAATAACTAGCAATTTGAAAGAAAATGTTATTAGAAACTTGATATACAATATTATTTCCAATGCCACATGAATATGATTGATTTAAATGCTTAACAGTCAAGAATTGCACTAATAATTCATTAGGATAGTTTTTCTTATAAATTGACTAAAAATGGGAAGTTCATTTGAATTTTTGCTTACAACAGGTAGTTGGATGGTTATGGAGCCATCAAAGATGGGTGTATAGGCATTTGAAGCTATTAGGCATGTTGGTAGGATATTGTGAGATTTATGAAACTAAGACTTTTGTTTCTAATTTTGATTTAGGATTAAAATTGAATCTTTTGATTTTGATCAACTATGTTGCTAGGAAAAAGTTAAATGCACCAACTTTAAAATTGGCTTATTTGAATCAGTTCTCTTCATTGGATTAAAGTTTAATATTATAGTGTTCGTGTATTTGATTTCTAAAAAATAATCATTAATTTATATATAAATTTCAATCATCCCCACTTATCATTTTCTCTACCATTAAAAAACTCCCACTGAAAAACCATAGCAATATACACTTACTCCAACAAATACCATCACTATATAATGAGGACCTAATTTGATGAGGAATTTTTATGAGTTAATTTTAAATTATCCCACATGACCTATTACTACAATTTCGGATCATATTAGAGTGGCCTTCTAAGACCAACTTTTTTTATTTATTTTCTTTTTAATTTCAATTTCCTTTTTTTTTAGTCGCAATTTCAATTTCCTATTTGAAACTAAAAGTTTGTCTACTTTAATAAGAAAACAAGATTTGCTATTTTATTTGCTAATGATAGGTACTTATTTCCTATTTTTGAGATAGCCTACAATTTTAGAAACTTTTATTATTCATAACTTTTCATCAATGATACATTTGGTAATTTATAATTATTCATTTTGTGACTTAAAACTTTTTGCTTAAAAAATATTTAATTTTAGTTATATATTTAAGAGACCATTCATTTTTATGCTAAAAATGGTACTTATAATGAAACCAAGTTACAACTTTTGGATGAGGTTGAAACCTTTGTATGACTCAATATGAAATAACACAACCATACATGATGATGTTGTATTTCCATGATACATAATTTGAAAGTTACAAATTCTTTTTAAATGTCAAAAGATTTTATATAAATACAGAAAATGCCACCAATAATCATATAAAACTAATACCACTAGTAGTCCTATACAACTAACATGTACATAATTTAAACCAATTTTGAAGTACTAAGAATACAAAAGTAGCAAAACACATTTTACAACAACTTTATCCTATAAAATCTAAAAGCATAGCTATATTATGGGGAAAAAAATAGAATTACTATTATAAATTAACAATTGTAGCAATTGTTGATAAACTGCCGATAATTTATGATCAAGTCATCTATTTTCTTATAATAAACTATCATCAATGTTACGAAAATTCTAACATGGATTGGTTCATCTAGATTGAGTATGTCATGTCTTGAACCTAAAAGGCATGATGACAACTTCTTGTGTCTCCCTTTTGTTGAACACACTAAGGCGTTAAACCTAATTACTTGTTCTTTGTCTAATTTTAGTTTATGAAATCGTTCATTAATTTTGAAAATGGTTGTATGCTAGATATGATGATTTAATTGTTCATTGCCTAATTTTAATTTTTGAAAATGTTGTTAGGATTAATTTGCAAAATATATTTACAAAAAAACTCATAGTATATCATCTATATACCATATTAAAGTCTAGGGCCCTAAGACCTAAAATAACCAAAAATCCAAAGTCCATGTCCTAAAGCCTAACTACAACATATTAACTAGATAGTAAAGCATTTAAAGTAAGTATGTATTATAAAGTTCCAAAAATAAAGTTTGATTAGTCTGATCAAAGTAGAATAATTTGAAAACCATCAAGATCCACTATAACAAATGAGAAGTAACATTCAGTTGTGCTTAATATAAAGGTAATTGTCTGCCATATTCTTTTTAGATGAACTAAAGCCCAAATCATCATAGCAATTATCAATATAGTAGTCGTCACCTCAAAAATGACAAATAAAAAGGGAGTGAGTTGTAACAACTCAATGGACAAAAAACACACGATGTCGCTCATATACAAGCTTAAGTTTCTAATGTAATATCTAAGTTCCTTCAGTTATTATTTTAAGTTTTGCAAACAACACACTATCAATGTCTCGGAAGTTGGAGTAATCTTGACTCCTCAACAGTTAGAGTAACCTTGACTCCTCAACAAGGTAAGGGAACGAATGGAGTTCACCATCACATCAACCATCAACTACCGCAATTCACTTGCATTGTACCATTTGTAAGCCCCATTCCTCTAGATGACAATTACTGTAGTTTATTCCCACTTTTGTCAACCTGTTAACAACCACAGTTTCCCCCCTATTAGCTACCTATCAAGCCATTGCAGTGACTTTGGTGCCTAACTAACACATCATCCCAAAATCTACAATCATAGTTATAGTCTTAATCCGATGGTGTTTTCTACAACCTAAAACAACTAAGAATAAGGAAAATATGCAATTATTAAATCCAGTTTAATTTAAGTCCATTTTCTTTTTAGAACATGCAAGATTATACGTACATAGAAGTTCGAAAAGGAAAAGTTACAAGGTGAAGTCTGAATTTGCATGCATTTAGCATTTTTTATGCAATAAAAAGATCAATAGTTAGTAACTAGTTAATTAACATTAATTAAGGTTAATCATGATTAGTTAGACTTAATTTAAGTTCAAAACTTTAAGTTTATTAGTTAAGCCCAATTGATATTAAGTTTCAAATTAAGCCCAAGTCCAGAATGGTTAAATTATACTACATAAAATGGTGTTAAGATTACCTTAGATATTTAATTTCTAATTATTATCAATTAATATCAATTTATTATTTCTTTTTATTGTTTAATTATGCAATTCACCTAGGAGATACCACCATCTATTATTATTATTATTATTATTATTATTATTATTTATCCTTTATTTTAGTCATCAACAACAACTTACATGTTGATTAAACCAACTTTTGAAAAGTTTTTACTCCAAAACTATAATTCCTTTTATGTTTAAGTTTGTTCATAATTTTTAGATTTTGTTAACCAAAAACATAATTTGGGTTAATTATTTACATAACTCCAGTTTTATCTCAATTTTGTATTGACAACCAAGTTTTTAATGACTCTTTGCCCTTATAATGGATCAAAGGAAAGTTTTTATTAAGAATAAGTAAAAGACCAAGATGAACACGAAAAAAAAAATTATTTGAAAAAAATGAATACACTCAAAGAATTTAAATTTTTTGGAAAAATCATATAGGCATATGAATACTTTTGAATCTTGAGAATTAAGGTGTGATAACTTAGGCTATGGATTTCTCTTAGCCTTAGAGGATGTCCTATGTCTTAATGTAAACTTTATAATATGTTCTTAGAGTATGGGTTGAGGAATCCATATTCTTCTGAGATAAAATGGAGGGATTAGGCAAATGAGTCTTAAAACGTGTATTTATATACATCATGCAATAGTTATAATAGATATAAGTTAAGAGTCAAAGAATACAAAACGAAATATGATTAGGATTAATGAGGTATGTATATATATGTATTTATGTATGTATATACATTAATACGTTACTTGAATGTATTAAAAAAAAAAGATAAATAATAACAATAGTAGAATTTATACATTAAAGCTAATAGCTTCAATAGAATAAAAAATATATATAAAAGTGTATAGCTAAAACATGAAAATTGTAAAGCTTGGTGGAATTAAGGAAATATATTAGCGATACCTAAGCAAACTTTAGTGGGGAGACAACATTAGGAGAGAGAAAGTGACTTTATTAAGGATATTGTCCTTAGAGCAAGAAAGGCAAAATCTCTTAATCATAAAACTTTCTTCTCCACCAAACCTAAATTTTGGGAGTTTTCTTGCACTTTTGAGAACCATGCAACCTATCTTAGTGACCACAAGTGATAGCTAGTAGAATATTAAGCAATAACTAGAGGAAAATCAAGGGAAAACAAAGAAGAAAACAGGGGTAGGCACTGATGGTTGTGGCTGGGGAAGCTAACTTGTAATTGTTGTAGCGCCACTTTAGCATTTGAAGTTTAGGGCTAAGAGCACTTAAGCCATCACATTGGTGGCCGATGGTTGGTTAAACAATAGAAGTCGAGTAGGAATGCAAGTGCCTGGGTCTTGATAAGGTACCTAACTTGACCAACCTATTAAAAACTTGATAAAGTTTACCTTTTAGGCTTTTTTATTGGGTTTTGAGTTTTTTTTTTTTTTTTTGAAACCCTTAAGAGGTTGGGTTCAAGCATGTAACCCTGTAAAAACCTAACCTAATAAGTAACACATGCAACATATCATTCCTTAATCCAAATCCAAAATCTTAAAGACTTCAAAAACCTTCCTTTCCTTTCTCTCTCTACCTTTCTCTTTCTTTCACTTCTAGCTTCAAGGTGCTTATGAAGAAATATGGCAAAGTCACACTCGGTGTCCATTTCTTGGTTTCTGCTATTTCCATAAGCAGCCCCTATATCGCCATTAAAAACAACATTGATGTCAACATTGAACATCTCTTAGCTAAGATCCATCTCCTCGACCTCATGAGCTTAAAAGAAGATTTGTTGTCTAACTTGCCATCATCTTCCGATGGTTTCATTAATGAAGAAAAAATGACTAATTTTTACAAAGGTGATAACAAAATTTGTAAATAAAGGGGTAAGGTGGAGCAAATATCAAGTATTCAATATCCTTATCGGGGCAGGTTTTAGGTTCAAGTAGAAAAACCTTATAAGGTTTTCTCTTAAGTTTGGGTAATCCCTATAGGGTATTGGGGTAGGTTCGAGTTTTATATAATCCATCCTAAATCAACTCCAATTACAACCCTAAGGTTAATTTATGCCCACAACTTTAGAAATTTCTTAAAATATCTAATGAGCATGTAAATTTATGAAACTCAGTTTTCTTAGTCAATTTTATATGTAGTTTAATATAGTACTTTTACTTTGCTAGAAATCAAAGTGTGGATATGGGCTCCTTAAGAATGGCTTAGTTTCAAACAAAATTGTTATGCGAGTTCCAAAATAGCAAATGATGTGTTCCTAGTCTAATTTTTGGTATTCAAGTAGCTAATAGATTAAACTTAATTTACAAAACAAGAATTTTGGAAATTGAGTATGTGTTGAATTTTCTATAAATTTTCAACAAAATTTGCCCTGTTTTCTAACAAATCTAGCTTAATTTAAACTAAAATAGGTTGGTTCTAATGTGAAATTACTAACCTACTGGATTTATTAAAGTTATCTTAAGGTGATAGGAGGTTCCCATAAAGCTTAATTTAAACTAAAATAGGTTGGTCCTAATGTGAAATTACTAACCTACTGGATATATTAGAGTTATTTTAAGGTGATAGGAGGGTCCCATATGTATGAATGGATGTATGTATAGTTCATTAATTTTCTAAATTATGTTCAAGAGTAACTACATATGCAAAGTGATTCAGGTGGTACTTTTGTGCATTGGTTGGGTTGCTAAATTTGTAAGCAAGGTGAGTATTTCCTTTAGCTCGATACTTGCATTATTAGTGGTTAATAGTATAGATCACTTGTTTGTTATTTAGGAGCCCTATTTATTCACTTACGTGACCATTATGGGAGAATCTAAAATGATGTTGAGGATTTGGCTACTAAGTTTGATTGGTTTCTATTATTAATGATAATATGTTGTCTTTGTTTGGTTCTAAATTATGATAAGCCAAACCATACTAACACTGCTAGTATGTTAGGTGGGTGTGGGATGGTCTTCTTTTAAAAATGAATTGTTAATCTTGACTTGTTGTTGTGACTATGGATACTCATGTTTATTTGAAAGCTAGGTGATGACTTTATGATGTATCCATGCTAGCATAACATGACCTTGCTTTTCCTAATGTATATCATACTAGAGGAATAATTTGAAATGTGTTGTTCCTTAACTTAACTACTTGAATAATAACAAATTCCTAGGGTACTAAGTTAAAATTTTATAAAGAAAAACAAGTCCCATTCCTTACTCGGTAAGTTTATGGTTTAATCATTGAATCAACCTGATAAGGATGTGACACAATTGATGAATTAGCCTGGTAATAGTGATCTATGGGGATTTTGTCACCCCAATTCATTTGTAGTAGGTGAAAGGCACAGTGAAATATTTCTAAAGTTTATGTGATTTTGTTAATGGAAAGTAATTTAATGATTTCCAAGTTAGTATATGTGTAAGTATAATGGTAGATTTTTTTTGTCAAGTGATGAGTCAACTTATGGTAAATGGTATCATGCTTGGAAGAGGAAACTAAAAAAAGTAGCAAATATGTGGAATTAAGCAAGGAACCTCTGAATTGCTTGCTACATGGTATCTACCAAGTGTATCTTCACTTTTGTGTTACAGTTGAGGAATGAATTACTGACTTATCATGTTTGTGATATACATTTTTTCTTAGCTTTTGACTCAAGTATTGGTGTTTTGCTAATCCTAGGTGTAGGAATAGAAAGATAGGGCCATCGTTTGCCTTTGGAACTCTTAAGAGCATTAGCTTGGTTGAAGGGAAATACGGGCTTTTGACTTCCTTTTTAGAATAGTGCAAAGCAAAACTACTTTGTAAATAGGCTTGACGATTATATGCAAAAGTTTATCTAGTCATTATACTCTAGTTATGGTCTGTAATTTGTAATATAGATGATATAAATGGCTTGGGACTCAAAGGTTTCAAAAGCTAAACTCTCTTTGTTTTGTGTTCATGAGATGGTGCCACTATTGATGTGGTTCATAATAGTATATGTTTTGCTAGATAGCCATAAACTATCTTAAAGGATTCAATACAGGTTATGCGCACTAAATGTGCCATCTACTACAACTGATACTAGTTATCGACTTGTATTATCAATTTTGGAAATATAATTATAGGTTTTAAATGTAGCTATATCCCTACTTAAAGATTGGCTTAATTACACCACTTCTAGGTACCCAACCAATATACATCGTTTCTTTTGGTCAAGTTAGAGTAAAACCTGAAAGGTCGGTCATTATAGTTATCAAATCAAGAACATGGTTAAATATTATCAAGAACACATTCAAAATTCAAAAATATTCAAACTTTAGCACAAAAAATACTTCAATTTTTGAAAAATTTAATTCCAAGAATAGCACTCTCAATTGACATAATCAGTTACAAGAATCAAATACATCCATACATCATAAACATATAAGCTATTACAAGAAATTCAATAACACTAATTGAACATAATTAACCACTTGAACATATTTGTAATTTTCTAGAAAATTTCTGAAATACTTAAACTAAAACAACATTATGTATGCGCCCAAAATATGTGCTAAACATAGCCCAATCAAACCAAATTAAATCCTAAACTTACATATGCTAAGAAAATGATCAAATCAACATTATTCTATAACATTAATCAATATAAATTGAATCAAAATTAATCTTAATTCTATTATACATGTCATGACCACAAGTGGTGCATAGTTAATTTAATTTTCAATTCAACTTCTTTAGTTAAACTTTGATTCAATAATGCCAAAACCTAAATTTAATCACTCATTACAAGAATTACAAATCAAACAAGCTCATAGCCCACTATATGCTAATGGCATTACAAGCATCATCATCTATTGCCTAATTTTCAATTTCAAACAACAATTAAGCACTTAAAAAGGATCATAACATTATATAAACATGAATCAACTATCAAATCATCATATAATAAAAATCAAGCACCCTAAATATCCATTAAGAGTGGCATCAAGTACTACAACCCACAAGAACCCATTTCTGAATCATCAACTTCAAATCAATGCTCCTAAACATCAAAGCTCTACACATATCAACAATGAAACACTAAATTAAGATTAAAGAGACTTACCTTGATTAAACTTCCTATTCCAACTTATACATCATAAACTTCATTTCTCTTTTCCTTCCGCTTTATTCCATTAACATTAACCTCCGTATATTTGAATGTTTCTACTCTTAATATTTTTGGAGCAACCATTTTTCCAAAAAAAAATCCACACTTCCTTGTATCTCAAAAGTACTATTATCAGGACATCATGTGCAAAACTACCAAATCATTTCATCCTTAAAATATGATTGATCAAATATGTAGGCAAATCAATAGAATAATATTTTGTTAAGAGTAAAAGGATCCCTATATCATCGATGGTTATTATAGTGGTACTATCTTTCTTTGGTAAAATAATGGACCGATGGATGATCATGTGCCATATATTAACTTGAACCGGAAAAAACTTAACAGTTATAATTATAGAATCGAACTTAATTTCGTTTTCATTATTGATTTCTATAAAGATGGAATCTCTTACCATCTCATCAAATTGTCCATCTTCAATACTATCTTTTAAGATAAAATAGGAAACTATATCCTCCTTCTTAAGAATCACTTCATTATTCTTTCACAATAGATTCAAGCTTATCTGGTTCACTACCAACCAGATTAAGGTATAATTCTTTAATTAAACCTTTATCTCTATCTTTGGAAAAAAAAGAGAAAAAAAAAGAAGCCTTTATCTATATTAGATTGAATTCACGAAGTATATTCTAGCCAAATCTCTCAAGGGTTCCTTTGATACCCATTCCACTAGATATAAGAAATTGTAATCAAGATAATTTAACTTAAGTACTTTCTCTTCTTTTTTTTGGGAGGATGACGGTGAGATAATATGTAATCTACCTTTCTTTTTTTTATTTCCCTTCTTCTAACGGAGCAGATTTTGTTCTTAGAATTCTTTTCATAGATCTTAAGGTACCAGCGTCTAACCTAGAAACTTTTCTTACTAGAGTACTAAAGTCGTCTCCTTCCTATTTCTCTTTCTTGTAACCTTTTTGCAACTAACTCTCATATTAGGATAACATCATTGGAGTGGCTATCAAGAATTATGTGTTCAAGATGCAGTGTCGAAGTTTTGGTTCATTGTTCTTTGAGAATTTCACGGCAATGTAATGGTTGAATAAAATTTTATGAAATTTTAGGGTTTTTTTTTTTAAAGATGAAGAGAGGGAGTGGGATTTTGAAAATAGGAGGGAAGGAAAAAGGTTATGTACCTTTTACTTTAAAAAAAGAATAGAAAACCAATTATTTATATTACGTTTTTAATGGGCTAATTTTCTATATTGAGATATACCATAAGACCAATAAGTCGATTTGAGATGTTACAATTAATTTTTCAGCCTAGAAAAGGTAATCTTTTTTTATATAAGGATAAAATTTGTATCCTTAAAGAGCTATGTATGAATTTTTTTATGCATATAGTTCACCAAAAAATTGTGGGGAAGAAAAAAAAGAATCAATGTGGTTTTCATTCTCCTTTTTTATTCATACTAGAATCTTTTATATCAAAACATCATTAGTTATTATCCACCATTAAACAATCCTAATGGCATATAATGTTCAATAAATCTATTCATGTATTCTACAACCTTAATTGCCAATTTTTCCATTTAAGACTATCATGTTTGTAATATATATAAAATTTCAAAAAAAAAAAAAAGCGCAAACAAAGGATTGAGAGAAATAGTTTAGTTTGCCCCTTATGGGCAAACTCTTTTTCAAAATATGGCTCATGGAAAAATAATTTGGCAGATATCATAGCTAAATCGCAAGATGGAGATGCAATTTTGTTTAAACATAAATCTATGTAGAAATCATAAATAGAAGTTGCGATTTAAAAATCACATGTGGAAAATGCAATTTATATATCGCAATTTCTACATGCAATTTACGGCTTAAATGAAACATGACGTTTTTAGACTTGATAAATCGTATTCCTTATATGCGATTTAGTCATGTTTTATTTCCTATTCAGTCTTCTTCCTCATTCATTCTACATATTCTTCTCTCTCTCTAAAGCCATCGATTTTTAAGGAATTTTTTTCCATAAAAACTTGCATTTTTTTTGTCATTGTGGACATTGTAGTGCTACTCAAAGTAAAATAAATAAATAAATAACCCAACTACTTTGATTGCTTTTCAACCCGATTTGTTGAATTTTGTAGTTGCCTTATTTAGTTCTCTCTCTAAAAAATGAAATAATTTATATTTCATTTTGCAGGTAAGATCGTAGTTCACTGTTTGTATAGTGTATTTTGAAGAATAATCACCTAATTGAAGTAAATAGTTTGTGATTTTTTTTCTTTTTATGCAATGTAGAGTAGTATTGTGTGGGAAGTCCATTTTCCAACTTTTTTTGTGTGTTGGCTAAAATATCTCAATTTTCTTACTTAATCACATAATAGAGCTACCATGAGTAAAACGTGTAGGTGCGATTGTTTTGAAAGGTAATTTCTTGCATTTTTGCACTAATCTAAGTTTAATTTCTCTCTCTAGAAGGTAAAATTTTTTTGGGTTTTATTTTGTAGGTTAGATTATATTTCAATGATCATATCATTGTAAGTCGGAAAATAATCACTTGACAGAGGTTAGTAGTAAGGTATTTCATTATTTTAAGATGATTTTGTAAAAATTTTAAGGTCTTACTCTTGTTTAAATCACATTTTGGTTATCTTTGTAAATGTCAAACTTTTACTACATGTTCACTTTGGGGGAATAGTTATTCTATTCTCTCATCATTCAATATGATTTGGTATTAGGATATTCACTTACATTTTAAATATCATAATAGTCATTTCGTATGAATTGCTATTCAATGGTTTTTTTTTTTTTGGTCATTTTCTCATGAATGTCCCTACGTTGTAAACACTATCACCACTGCATCTATTATATAATATAATAAATATTTATTTTTTTTACTAGGGGTATAACAAATATTTTACTTTCACCACTAATTAATTCTCTACTTTTTTATTAATGTCAACTAAACAGTGTAATATGAATGTAATAGTTATTACAACTCTATTGCATTTCCATTGAATTACAATTCAATTCCCTTTTAATTCTATATGGTGAAGTGAACGAACTATTAATATTTAAATTGTGTGCTCTTAATTTCTAATTATTTTGATTAAGTATTCTTTTATTTATTCACTTGGAAGCTGTAGTTATTTAAGCATAAAGTCATTTATAATGTATAAGTTTTCATTTTCTTGCAGTTGTTGTAATTACTATCTAATCTAAATCTATGAAAAAAAGGTTTATTCTTAGAAATATCATTCTCTTAAAATCTTGTTAAAATTTTTAGATTTACAGGTTACCATAGTTAATAGTTGACAAATAAAAAATCAAAGTTTTTTTTAGAACATCTTTGATTATAAAACGCTCTTGTGGATAATAGTGCTCCATACCAATGTGTGTTTATGTATGTGTGTGTTTGTGTATATAATATTCTTTATGTTGATGTCAATAGGTGGTGAAAATGTCGAATTTTGTAAGATTTGCTATTTTTGCCCAATGGACTATCTTGCAATGTAGAGACAATGTATTTTATGATGTGGGGCTACTTAAGAAAATTAAAGTGAGGACATATATAAGTTACTTAGAATTATTGAACAAGATATGTGCAATTATTGGAGTTGATCCTAGCTCCCAACATTTGGAAGTGTTTCATAGGCAAACTACAATTTTCAACTTGAGTTCTATTAAACCACAATACTCGTTGATGCCTATCACCAATGATGACAATGTAGAGGGTCTTATTGACTTTGCTAAAGCATTAGGTCAGTTGTTCTTATATGAGCTATATATTAGATTGCAAGATAGCTCCATAACAACTCAATAAGAGAATACACTACATGAGATTGTCGTTCCCCCTCCATTGTAAGTCCAACAATTTATCAATGTGTTGGCTACATTTGAATGAAGAGAAGATGTTGCTAAAACTTATTCTGAAGAGATAGATTTACCAATAGGAGAAAATCTTGAGAGAGAGATCAAGGAGGTGCACTAAACTATAGAACCTGATACAAAAGAAGAGGCAATAAATGAAGAGGATGTAACTAGTAGGCACTATATTAACTTTCAAATGGACACATTCGACGATCCTCCATCTCTAGTAGCAGCCCAAATCATTCCAAAAGACTCTAGTTTGCCTATATCAACTACAGTTGACCCTACAGTCCTATTGTTTGAGCATCTAATCCCATTCTTTAATAAGAGGGATGGTGGCAACATGACATAACAATTGAGGAGGATGCTTTAATGTACGATGATCTCAACTTTGGTGATCGATGATACTCTAGCAAATTCAGTTGATCTTGAATATTGCACATGGTGCCACAACGTCACCAAGCATTACATTGGATACACTGGAGCAATGCTAAGAGCATTGGTAAGATTTATCATCTACATGACTCTTTCTTTCTACGATAACTAATGTGTTAAAGTAGTTTGCTTTATCTTCATTACAAGTTGATACAATCAACCCTATTGCCTAGTTTGTTCCTTACATTTTATTATAGAGCTCACTATTGATCCTTAGTTCCATGCAGCTTCTACATCATATTCAACACTAGATTTTGATCTAGTTCCCACCATTACACTCACTCCACCTACTCCACAAAGGTTTCAGGATCTAATTGCATGTATTATGAGAGAGGCCATACATATTTTTTAGGGGGAGTCGCCATTCTATATGCAATCTAGCTAGAAGGATGTAGCGGGTACCGATATTTCCTATATAGGGTAGCTTATCTCATGTCAATATTAGAGGCACCATAGGAGGAGGGACTAGATATTATCATACATATATGTACATGTAACTCATTATAGTTAGTGTTTTTGCATTGAGACTTCTACTTAACATTTGCACTTATGATATCTAATTATTGCAATAGAGTTGTTTTATTTATATTCATAATATCATGCCTACATTTAGCGATTTTGTATACTTGTGGTATATGACTATTGGAACAAAGTTGTAAATTAATACTTACGTATTGGGGTTTCATTTCACATGTTTGTGTAGATGCTTGGTTTAGGAAGCTGATTTTCAAGTTTGGTTTTGGAAGTTGGTGTCATAGTTTGGTTTATCACGCTTTACTTCTTGTATTGTATTTTTTTATACCTCTTGTATTGTTGTTTTGCACTAAGTAAACATTGAATTTGATAAAATAGCTTTTGTAATAACCTCAACATATGGGCATGCAACACTTTGTATTGTGAGTTATGTGTGTAGGAACTAAAATTATAGGCTAGTAAAGGGATGCATAAAAATCGTAAGTACTATATGAGATTTAAAAATCACAGGTAAAAAATAGATTTTTTTTTTGCATTATACTATTCAATCAATGAACCTATTTTTCATATTACTTTTATAGGTACCGAAAAAAGAAGAAGAAAATTCTACCCTAAAAGGTAAACTAACTTATTTCTCAAGGATTGAGCTTTTGTCAGGGAAAACAAAAGCCACGCAGACATACAACGACAAGTCCGTAGTTTGTTGTCAAATGAAAAGGCAGAAGATAACCGCTCTAATTCTTTTTCTTTTCCTTTCTTTTTTTTTTAATTTTATGCTTTCAGAATTATTAAATACGATACATAAATCTTTCATCCAATTAAATTTTCTATTTTTATCATTTAAAAAAGAATAATGTGATAAATAATTATTAGTTAAAGGGATCCCAAAAAAAAGCAAACATTAAATTTAATAAATCCACTAACTTCTTGAAAGTTGAAGTGCGTAGTGATTCTAAGGTTATCCGAACTTCGACTCCACGAAAAAGGAAATAATATATTCTAAGCTGTTTCTACTTGTTCTTCAAGCCAATATCTCTGACCGGGAAACAACGATCGGACCATTCCTAATGTTGTTGTGTTTGTTTTACGGGTAGCTATTTCAAATATATTTCCTATTATCAAAGTTTTTTCCGATTCTTATCTATTTTATAGTCATGGATATGATTATTATATTTATTTGACTCCTATTTTACAAAAGTATGTCAATCTGTTGATCATTTTTCTTGAAACTTAGTGATGTTGGAAGAGGATTGCAATAGTAACGACGGTTAACAACTATGAAAAATGCTAATAAAAGAACAGTGAAATGATTTTTTCTTAAGAAAAATGAAAATTTATTTCTCCATTTTCTGTAAATATTTTTTGTTATTGATAATTACCACTAATTCGTCATCCCTCTCGAGGTTTTGCCATTATAATATGTAGCAATCATGAAGATTTATTATGGTGAAGATAAAAAAAGATGGAAAAATATTTTCTTTGAAACAAATACACGCACATAAGCAGATCTATCTGAACGAGCTCTCTATATTACATTCATCAAAAAAAAAAAAGAAAAAAAAAGTCAACTTCATGGCACAACTCTTTTTCATACCCATATAATACTGAAGCTTTGATCCTATCATATATGCGCTCTATCGTAAATCATATATTATCTCAATAATCCTATAACATATCAAACAATAATACAATAGAAAAATTGCATAGTCATCTTACATAGTACGCATGTGATCGAAATTATAGAATAACATCAACCCTTGTCCTGCAAATTAAAATCAAAGAAAAGATAGAAAATTATACTAATTCTATACGACTTTCGTTATCATCCTGTACAACTAGAAATTACATACACTCCATGGTCACATACCTATCTTTCTGGTAAACATGTTTATTAAAAGAAGCCATACAAATAACAGAAAGAGAGATGGGTTTCTCCCCAATAATTGCACACCCCAGATCTCACATAACTGGTACAGGTAACACTACTTCAGCTGCTACATCCATGGAGGAGGAGGAAGAAGAAGAAGAATCAACACCATTGACACACTCGCAGCTCTCTTCAAGAATGGAGTTCTTCTTTATAAATTCAATACAATCAGCAACTGCTTCGCTATGGTGTGCATCCGCAGGATTACAATAACGATAATCGGAAGGGGTTGAACAATGACTTTTAACGTGTGAGGAAGATGTTTGGTGATTGTTATTTGTCTTGGGGAGGGTGGACAGCATGATCAACCGAAAAACCGCCTCCCGGAATCGCTCGAGGAGCGATACGGGGGTGAAACGGTAGTTCTTGTTGGTGCAGGGGCTGCTGTTGTTCCTAAGACGAGGGATGCATTGGGTGTTGGTAGTCTTTTGTTTGTTCCTAATGGTTCCTCCTAGTTTTTGGTGCTTCTCCATTATGTGGTGGTGTGTTTGTGTTTGTGTTTGTGTTTATGAGTTGGTGGTTAGTGAAAGACATGCATTGTGTTTATGATATTTTTGCTATATCATATATGGAAATATTGGAAGGAAGTGTACTGGAGTCATGGCTTGGCTTGGCTTGGCTTGGCTCATTCAAGGTGACCAAAGACAAAATAAACTGAGCTTATTTTTATGTTTTAGCAATGAGATAAAAATGGATGGAAAGTCAATTGTTTAACATTTAATGACAATTAAATCCCTTGTATAGATAAGAATCTAGAGTTCCAAAACCCTCACCCCCAATACAATGAATGAAAAATTTATGGATAGGGTTCATACTAATTGAGTTATGAAACTTGGCAATAGGAATTTAAATTAGAGATCATTTTTTCTTTCTTGGAGCTAAATCCAATTCTTCCAACCTTTTTAATAATCGTATGTATGCATGATACTAGGCTATAATTCATCTCAGTAAGTCTTTAGACAGATTAAAAATGAGTATTCCATATTCTCTTTTCAAAGATCAAATAATCGATTACCTAAATATTGTATTATTGTGTATCGTTTTAAATTTATATACGAAATTTGAAATCATTAAATATTTTATTTGATTAAACTTTTATTTATCAAATTTATTACCTTATTTTTCTTTTCTTTCTTTCTTTTTTTAAGTAATTGATTCTCACTTTTCATTATTTATATTGGTATAGTTCAATCAATGAATGTTTGTTACAACAATCATACTAATAATGATAGAGATAGTAAATTTAACCAGTAAAAATTCAACTAAGTATAGCATTTAGCAATTTCAAACTCTAAAAGTGAATTTGACATGAAAAATTTTGATTAAGGCCTCATTTGTTTTAGGGAAAAAATATTTTTAAAAAATATATTCCCTATTTTTTTTTTGTTTGTTAAGCTGAAAAATAGCCATTTAAGTAGAATATGTTGCACTATTAAAGGGAAAGCCTTTGCATATTCGAGGAAAACAGCTTACACCTTTAAAAATTATTTTCAATCTCCATACGTATTTATGGTAATATGCTTATAATACTTTATCTAGGTATGATTATTTACTTGAAGTTCATGTCAAGCACTGGAAAATATTTTCTATTAGGAAGGGGTTTTCCTTTAAAATAGATAGGGCCTCACATGATTATTAGCAACTTAAAACTTTATTTATAAGTTAAATAAAATATTTAAAGCTCAGATAGTTATTTTCACATTATTTTCATTTAGAAAACTGGAAACAAAGCATACCACCATACCGTACCCTCGGGGAAATAAGTACATTACGTCACGTTGAATTTCCTTTCAAGGAAGTGACACAACTCTTGATGATTTTATCAAGAAGGGCATCTTCGAATTACGAAAGATAATTGTAAATGCCCTATATTATTCATAACTTTCTTTTAAAATTCATAGCATTTCATAAGTTCGTAATCATCTTCTAAGCTCGTAAATTTCCTTTTAAACTTTGTAACAGTCCACAAAGCTTCACAATTGTCATCTTTTTAAACCATCCTACAAGCTTTATAGCTTTCCATCATACATGGAAATAACCCTCTACATTTTCTAATTTACCTATAATCAAATTTCTTTATTTTCCCTAGAGCATCCCTTTATCTTTGTGATTCTACCGTTTTCCGTAACTCTATTTATTTATTTACTCTTTTTTTTTTTTTTGGTAATAGTCCATATTACTCGTGTTATCATCTCTCACACAATTGTAATTGCCATTATAGTGGATGATTAAAGAAGAGAAACAAACCAATTTGGCATAAAGATTACTATATGTAGAGTATTATTGTAATAATAGACAAGAGTGTATGCAAATAATAGTAGCACTAATCACAAATACACAAGTAAAGAAAGAGAATTGTAGATTGTAAACAATTAATAGTGATTGTAATTGAGAGAGAAGAATTCAAAGTACCATGACTGTGCTGTAACCAACTATAAAAGAAAGAATGCAAGAATGAAAAGGGGACAAGTAATTAAACCCCAAATCTAACTTAATGGATATGTAAAAATAAATGGAGAAGCTAAAATAGCTTCAAAAGGTAGGGAAGATACATATTTGCACTTTGGGTTTTCAGGTCAAGTTCTTCAACATTAACTGAAACTAACTTGGACTTTATATTTCGCATTTAATGTGCCTTTCGTTTTGGCTTAACAACGACTACTTTTAGCTCGATGATCCAGCTTTTGAACTTTTTGATATAGTTATATTATACCCTTAAGACGAGCAAGTGCGTGGCATACCCATGTATAGTTTGAGAAAAAAATTATACTGAATGGAAGGATATGTCAAATAAGCCATCAACATTTTAGATGAGCAATGGCATAGTGATGGTTCTTATAAGTAATGCAGCTTGCAATCCGAATTGGTAACGGGTTTTTAGGGTCACCTCACCTTTATGGGATCATGACCCTTTATTTCAGTCATTGTAGCACATATGCCACCCAAATGTCATAGTAATGTTGTGTGAAAAATTATTTGAAAGCACCCTTCTTTTGAAAGATATTGTCATAAAATTATTACCTATTTAAAGCATACACTCAAATATTAGCCATTTATATGTCTCACTTTGAACTTTGTGGCATATTTGGAACGTAAAGCATAAGCTCGATTATAATATTAAATACTTACTTGAACATCATAACCTTTAATGGATTTATTCCAAATTATAAAGAATCGTTAAACTTTGAACTTTTTCCACTGAGCCATATTCCAGTATTATTTAGAGTGAGGGTGAAGTTATACATTACTAATCTTCTTAGGGTATATCTATGGAATTTGGAATAAAGATAAATCTAGTAAGGTATATTTTATTACTCTCCTTCTTGTTTAGATTAAATAGAAAGTATATGTACTTTGAAAATACACTCAAATTAGTAGTATGGATGAATTGAATTAAGTTAGACCATGATTAGTTCAAATTAAAAAAAAAAAAAGTTATTTCAAGTTCAACTCAATAGTTCTAATTTTGAGCTTGATGTGCCACTGAATGAGCTAGAATTTAGCTAAAACTATATGTTCATTTATTTTAAAAGAAAAGGTTTCTTTCAATAACAAATTTATAGTGGTATTTGATTTGAATTATAGTTGATTCAATTTGATATAAATTTCAACATGCTGTTGAAACTTGAAGCCACGAACAGGCCGAGCAAGTCGAAGCTAGCGCCAATAGATGTCAGGTCATGATAAACTCTTGTCTTGACTACGACAGAGTCCCACATGGTTACATGTGCATGGCAATTTATTATACCCCATCTCCATTAAAATCAGCCGACTTAACCGACCCTAGAAAATTAAATACAATTTAGAAAATTCATGAGTACGACATCACAAATGATCCTTCTTCTACTTATTAAATATCCCAAATCACCCTTCTCATATGAGTAGAGAGATTTTGCGAATAAGCAACTCTGCAATGGGCCGATCGTAAGATGAAAGGTTGGCTCCTGGAGTTTGAGGCATTAACAATATGAGTAAGTTTCTGGTGTATTTATTTTTAGTAGTATTTTTTATTAAAATATAATATATAAAATAACAGAGATAAATATTTATTATTCTTAATTTTCTATCTAAAATATATTTAACTAACTATACACTCACTCTAAATAATAAACTGATATTTAAATATAAAAATTTATTTTATCGAATCAAATATGTGCGATTGATCGAGATACACTAAAAATAAAAAATTAAATATAATAAATATTTATTCGAAAAATGAAACTCATATGTGAAACCAATTTCTTTTATATAATACCCGGGGTGTTATTAGAAATAATATACCAATTTATTTTTCTAACAGTATATGATAAGACACAGGGCTAAATCTCCACCATGCCTTCTGTTGATTTTCTATGTAAACCTATATAATGTGTTTGTACAAGAAGATGAAAACTGAAAATGAAAAAAATGAATTGATTGATTTTATTGCTCACTTGCACAAGTATTTATAGGAAAGCTCAACTAACTCTATTTATTAACTAATTTCTACTACCTAACTAACTAGTAATTAAAGCTATACAATAATTAGTACAATAATCTTCACACCTTCAGCTAAATTTGCTGTAGGGAAATGTGTTTGGGGTAAAAAATTTCCTTTCTTCTTTTACCTATTTATCGGATTGGTGGGAAATCCCTAATGCACTAAATAAGATGGTAAATAAAAATATATGTATATGAATGTAATTATTGACTAAAAGACTATTCAAACCTATTATGCATAAAGTTGCTATAGCTTTAATTAATGCATTAATTCGGTACCTGTCAACCATAATATACACACTTTAGATTTTAAAGAGGAAAAAAATAAAAAACAAAATGCTAGCTATGCTAGACTCTTATTGCGTGTTTGGTTAACTTTATTAGGGTATGGTAGAATAGTTTCTCTTTAAATACAATTTTATTTTTGTGTTTGTTAGTAAAATGATTATTCCACAAAATTATTATTACTAAAAAATAGGAAATTGTAATTCCTCTATAGAATTAAAGAAATAACTATTCTTTATTTTTTTAGTATATTTTTATATTTATTTATAAGACCTTAAAGCAATTATAAGAAGTAGCTATTACTTTTCTATTGTATTCTATTCATGAAGAATTTCAATTTTATTCCTACCTTATTCTACTATGTAAATCAAACGCACTATAAACTCTTATAATTTAGTAATATAAATATTCATTTTCTAGTTAGATAAATTAGGTTTGAATCTTTATCTTTTTTGTAATAATAGAAAAAAATTTGAAAAATAAAAAACATTGAATGAAATAGGTCGGTGGGGGATATTTTGCTTAATTCCATAATATGTTTTTTTTTTTTAAAAAAAAAAAAAAAGTTAGCAGACTGTTTTACCAAATGTGGAAATGTTTCTCGAGTTCGATTGCATTTTAAGTTGCTCTTGTTCCATAATAGCACATTGGATTAACTTCAGGATTGGATTACAATAGCAATATCGTGCTTTAAGGTTACTATTGCATTGGATTTACGGGATATAAAATTTTAATAGAATGCCTAATGTTGGCAAGTAGATAATTAAAATGAAAGCAATGCTTATTCCTTAATTTTTTTTTATATATATTATTTTCATAATACACTCATAAGACACTAGTGATGATACCAGCTATGGAGGAATGAATTATTTTGTATGTCTGCAAAACATGCATTTTAAGTTGCTCTCACAGCTGCAAAACATGATTTTGCTAGCAGGGTTGTGTCTATCTAATGCAATTGAAGCAAAGGCTGTGGCTGTCTTAGAAGGTCTCAATCTTGCAAAGAGTAAGGATTGGAGGCAAATTAAATCTATTCTTGGCAATATTCATGTTTTTAAATTTTCCTTTTAAGTTTTATTATTGTTATTTTAAAAAATAAATAAATAGAAAAGCAAATGCTTGTGTTGATTGGCTGCGTCATAAGGTAAAAAAGGGATGGGTTGTTGCTTGTGGGAGTTGAATTCCTTATCTCCTTTATCGAGCTTATTGAGAGCCGATCATGTAACTAGACCACCTGATGTGTAGGGGTTTGGAACTTTTTTCCTGATATATTTAATAAAGTTTTCCTTTTGGGGAAAAATATTATAACGAAATAAGGTTATAATTAATTTCTCATTATATATATATATTTTGGAAATTACGATTTTGTTCATATTTTACTGTATTCCACCAACCAATGCAAGAATAAATTGACTAATAATCCGAAAATGCTTGCCTAATTTTTGTTTTCACCATATTGAGCTCTCCTAGAATTTCAAAATATATAGTCATGATTTAGATGCTATTCTCTTTTTTATATTTAGAAATGTTTTTAGAAGGTGGAAACGTGATTCTTTGAAATCAACGATTCTACTTTAAGGGGAATTGGGATTCCATTTTTGAGGGGGCAAATTTGCAATTTTATTCCTTTTTTTAAGAAAAATTATTTAAATAATCTTTATAATTCATCGATGCATATATATTACATTCACTAATTGAGAATAACTTTAGTAAATACTATTATATACAATTTTATTTTATTTCATTTCATTCCATAATTATTTCTAAATACAGAATGAACTTGGCATTTTATTGCTGAATTTATTCCATTCAAACTAATTCATTTCATTCCATTCTAGATAATTTATACATACCAAACATGTAGCATGATTAAAAAGAGCCGATAGTAATTATGGGAAAATTATCGGAATAAGTTGTCATTTTGCAACTTCAAAACAAGTGTTTATCTAAAATAACAAATCTTATCAAAGAAAATGCTATACCACCAAATCATTACAAAAGTTCGTAACTTTGTATTTATCATATTAAAAGACATTTACTAAATACGTATGAATTTCACAAAAAATAAAAATAAATTTACCATATAAAATGTTATTTTATCGGATAAAATATCAATTTACTATAAGAAAGGATTTTATACTAAATCGCTATTTGGACTAAACCCTACACCGACGTGCAATTGTGTGATAATTTATCTGCCTTATGCTCATGGTGATGGTAGTTTTATGAGTACAATAACTGCATTATATCACTTGCTCACGTATGACTTATTAATCAAATGCCTTATTAATCATGACGAACCCTAACATAACTTCAATCAATATCGGAACTAAGTTAAATATAATAAAAGAGCGTTATCGTTGCTTTGATACCATGCGAGGGTTTGCAATTATCCTTGATTAATTTTTAGAAGTCGTGTGTTTGATCAAGAACAGCTGCTTGCTATGTAAAGCAAACAAAACAGAACAGAACTGAGAGAGAGTGAGAGAATATGTATTGGTAAAGATGATCCGAGTTATTGAGTAAAGTCACGAATCCACTTTTTATTTATACTACAAGTACGTTTAACTAAATCTGCTATAACAAATGCAACTACTATTCTTCGACTTTTGCCTCATTTTTCCACATGTGTGTAAATATATAATATTTTTACACAAGCAACCTTCATTATCAATGAAAGAGGGATGCTTAACATTGGAATTTGTACCAAACACTCCATTAAAAATACTCTAAAAAGTGTATATTGGGTCACAAGTCAAGTTGTAATATGCAAGATCTGTTTTGGTCAGTGGAGTTCGCCCTCGAGCACGCTTTTCCCTACTCTTCCGACACCGGTCTATCTTTAGCATCCAGATAACTCCGACTCAACTCGGTCTCGTACAGCCATGGGTATTTTACTTCCTTTGATCATCACTGTGGATTGATTATATAGTTTCATCATGGTAGGATAATCTCCATCAAACTTGTTTTTGTCTTTTTGTCTTTTTTTTTTCAATTGACATGTTAACTATTGTTTTTTTTTATGGAAATTAATTGTGGATTTAGTATTCATTTATTGTTTTAATTTTTTTTTTGTATTTCTATGTTATTTTAATTGAGTGGAACACGTGTTGAGTGCTCATTTCCTCCGTATGCTAGTATGGCGATCAACTATTGGCATTACTAATCGAGTTAGTGACTTTAACTAATTAAAGTTTAATTAGTTACTCAAATTGACATCCCAAGAGATCATTAATTGAAAAATAAGTTAAAATTCATGTATTAAATAAAATATTAACCCTTAAATCAATAACCCTAATCTATTTCATTTTGGTAATCGCGAGTAGAGGGGTATTATATAAAATTAGGCTTAATTAATCTGAAGTTAAAATAGGTAAAAAATCATTCATACAACTATAAAGAGACTCATACATCTCAATAAAAAATGTCAAAAGACTCAAAAATGCATAAAATTGAAAATTACAACAAGAATTTTGCTGCTTCTTAATGAATTTCAGTCACATCCATTCATTGGTGGACTTCTCTTCCAGTCTAGACTACACTTCATCTACAGTATCGTATCAAACAGAGCTCATGAAAACAACATATAACACAATGCAAAATTTACGCATAACAACATGGGATATTTGACCCATATATAGTCCAACATTGATAGTGTCCCTTTTCGGGTTCCCGTCTATATTGTCATTTATAAAATCGAAATCATTATATATGGCAGCTTATGACAGGTGACAACAATAGGACACTAATAGAAAAAATTTATCTATCCGCCTCTACCATTTTATTTGCAAATCTTGAACGAAGCAAATATTGCTTACTAATGAAAACTCCCTTCTTCATCTTGAGTGCCCTTCTTCTTGGAAAACAGCCATCCCACTAGTGTAACCAAAGGCTTCCTATTCTTTTTCTTCGTGGATGGTGACCTGCCAACCGTTTCATTATCCTCAATGATACGAGTCAACAATGGAGGACTAGCAAATTTCACATATCTAGTCGTCTTCTTATGAAACTCGAACCCTTCTTCTTCTTCATCTTCACCATGATCATTGTTCTTCTTAGTCGATACATTTTCGACAAATTTGACATCTTCAATCTCGGGGTTTGATATCTGTTTCTGAAATGATTCTCTTGATTTCAGCTGTTTTAGCTCTTTTTTGGCTTGGTCGTGCTCTTCACGAAGAGACCTGATGCAATATGCCATTAAGTTGTTTTCTTCTCTTACTCTTTGAAGGGTTTGCTTGGTTTCCTCAAGCTCAGCTTTTAGAGCTTCGATCTTGGAATGAACTGGTCCACTTTGATTTACTTCGGCTCGTATCTGATGACAGGGAGACCTAGTGGTTATTTTCGCCAGAAATATTAACCAAGCGGATTGCACCCACGACGTGCGTTCTAAAAATTAAAGAAGTTTGAAACCATATAGGATTATTAATATCAATTTTTTTTTTTAATTTTGATTTTACATACAAGCATGGTTAAAAAAGAAGAAGAAGAAGAAAAGTATAACTACCTCCACTATCTATACTACTCATCAATGATCCTTAAAAACTAGTTTTCAAAAATCATATAATATACGAGTAGAGTTGAATAACAAATTGATTTGACAATATAGATATTTCTTCTAAAAATGAATCTTTTCTATTTTTATTCTCTTAATTTATATTAATGTACAAATCCCCATAATTGGTGTTTTCGTCTCAATCTCGTTTAAAAATTGCTATGTATAATAAAAATTTAATAAAAGCTTGCTTTTTTATTATACATGGCTATACATAATTAGATGGGACACGAATAGAAACAGCAATAGCATAGAAACTCTTATCATGTGTGTGAAAGATGGAAAAAATAAAAATAAAGACGACCTCTTTGAGCTTGTGAGTGATTTCCCCGGCAAGAACTCTTTCACCAAACAACATGACAGCTTCCTTCACAGACTTGAAGGGTGCTCTTGTATCAATCTCTGCCCTCTCCATTACACAGCCTTGATCTTCCATCTTATCCATTTTCAAAAAAAAAATCCTCACTGCTTCAATAACGCTAAGAGTCCCTTAACAGGTCTTTCTCGTCAAAACCCTAATCTATAATGTAGGAAAAACTAAAAGGCATATGTTGTCGTGTCACAAATGTTCCCAGTCCTAGTAGTATTAATACAAGTCATGAAAATGTGATAATCAAGGTCGTTACTAATGGACTGAATCTTGTTGGTATTAGGTATATTTTGATGTAATAAATGGAAGTTAAGTGAAATCATGAGAAGGGAAGTGCATTTGGTTTATTTCTTCGCGTCCACTCCACTAGAACGAATGGAATTGAGATTGACAACGACAACAAATGGTAGTTAAACCATCTTGGGTTCATCACTATGTTTGCTAATGTAAGTGCACTGTGTTTCCGTAGATTAGGACCCACCTCCTCCTAGTCCTATCCCATGGGAGTGGGGCCGATTTGCTGTCTTCATAGATTATTTTACGTTGTTGTCGAACGATTACACTCATGCTGTATAGGGTATCAGAATTAAATTGTAATAATAATTTTTTTTAGAAAATTAATTTATTCAAAATATTGTACATAAAAGTTTCTGGCACAATATCTGAAGAGGGGTTCTGTTTCTTTACTCCCAAAATTTTAAAAGTAAAATGGCTATTATTATTGTTGATTGAACTAGTTGCCTTGATGCAGTTTTGGGCTAGATCAAATTCTTAAATTGATGCAATCCAATCTACAACATGAACAAATGTGAGCTATCGGGTTGCTGAAAGTGTCTCCAGTACTTAGACTTCGACACTCAAGTTAAAAAAGTAATGTGAAAGTATGGTAATCAAAGTGTGTAAAAAGTATTTGATGATTTACCTAGTTGAAGGGACCTCTTTTTATAATACTATGAGGACATTATATTTTAGGTAAGTAAATATTCCTGAAGATGCTCTAGTTATAATAGGAAATATTTACTTACAACTTGTTCTTTAAAGGATTTATATTATTTTCTTAATTTATCCCAACCAGTTTTGGTACTTTCATATTTTGTGATTGTACTCATATAAAATGGGCCCTATGACTTTAAGCCAATTTAGGCATATAGCATTGATGAGAGTAAAGGCAATATTCTATTTCTTTCCCGAGGTGATTGCATGGATATGCTGGCCAAGCCTATCTCTAGCTAAAAGGCATCTATCCAACCTAAGGGGATGTTGGCCAATCTCGGTGTTCAAAGCACTCATTTCAAGACATTCACCAAGCTTCATTTTGTAACAGATTACCTTCTCTAGATCGAGCGAAAGCGAGGAACAATCTATCTAAACTAAAGTTGCCCCATCGAGCCACATACATCTTATCGAGTCGTAGCGGATGAATTCTAAGCTCTAAGGACTAACTCTGAGCCTAATGAAGGCGAAAAGGCTTATTAGGCATGCATCCATCTTTTCAGCTATCAATTTTAAATCATGTTTGCACATGTGAATCCATGCATTTAATGCGTTAAGACATGTGGCAAGATAGGGTTTGAAGTATTTATAGCGGCAAAATAATCTCGACCATTCATTTTGGAACCGTAACACATGGCACAAACCTAATGCACATAGGAAAATGCACATGTCCTTCGTAACTGCCTATATAAGGCACCAAACCATCATTTTTTTGCACTTTTGCACCCATCACATTCTTAGTTCTTGTTTGCTCTCTCTCTCTCTCTCTCTCTCAAATTCTTGCATTGCATTTGCTAATCCACCATTTCTCCACTTCCTTATTTGAACCAATCACTTAGATATGTTAAGCTCTTCTTCCTTGCATACCCTTTCGGATTTCGTTCGTAGGATGATGTCTTCTTCAAGTGCAGCATTGAATCAGGCAAGGCCTTTAGCAAACCCTTAGTGCTAATACCACAAGCTGAAGAAGTAGACAATGAGATCCTTCGATCATTTGAAGAAGAGATCAATGAGGTTGCTCATGGAGAATTGTCATTGGACATCTATCCATGCTATGGAGAGGTCCAAAGCCTAGCCTATCTTTGTTTTGAAGGTCTTGCTTTGTCAGGATCGAGACCAGATGTTGTTAAGAGTATAGTTTATGAGGTTAATGCCAATGTTGTAGGACTTTATAGTTCCCCAGTTCCTAAGGGTTGGATCGTCTAACCAACTTGTGAAGATGAGCATGTGGCCACAATAGAAGGAAGTTGACCAAGCGTAAAGCTAATGGATAAGTTGCCTTCCTTGGTACATGACTAGAAAGTTAAATTTGTTATGATTGAGACCGGGGAAGATTCGAACTTTTGGATTTGTTAAGTGAATTCGACAAGGACTAAGGCCATTAAATTATTCCTAAATGACTAATGTCGCGTCGAAATTTTACTTAAAGCTCTAAAGCAAAATGGAAAACCCTTAGATGCCTTAAGCATAATGTGGAGCTTTTTGGGTATTGGAGTGGCGACTTTAGAGGGGTTTGAGGCTACAGAATATCATGGATCACAAGGCTCGAAAGATAATAGGGAAGCTGGTAAGGGTTTACGCCTTAGATGGGATTGGCTTAAGGGTAAGCTTGTCAACTACAACCGGAAGAATTGTATTCCCTCGTAAAGTTTCTCTTTGGTAAGGGGTTCTGTTTTAATTTTGCTAACTTTGCTATTTATTTTGTAGAAATGGTTGAAATCCGACTAGTGAGACTATTTGATCTTATCGCTTGTCAAGCTGGCTGTGGCAAGAAAGAAACTCAAGGAGGGAAGAAAAGCGGATTGGTTGCTCCTTTTCCAAAGAAGGCTACCATTGGTGGAATTGTTATTAGGAGCCCGATGCCCTCTCGCGTCTTGAAACTTGCCCCTACTAATATTGAAAGAAAAGGAAAAGCGCCGGCTGGGAATTATGGGTGGTTTCAACGAGCTCTAAACTGAAGTAAAGTGCTTAACCTAAATTGTACCCATGCTAAGGAGGTGATAGCCATCCCGAATGACATCAAGAAAAAGCCTATTACTTTGGGTATTAATGGTGATGCTATGGCAAAAACAGTGCCATGATAATCCCTTGGGGTAGGGAAGAGCATAAGGGGAGTAATGACCCTCTAAGGACCCATGGTTCTACCTTTTCTTGTGTTCCACTATCGCTGGTGGCTCAAGTTACAGAGGGAGGATCAAGTCAAGCTGACCTCTTCGAGGGAATCCTCAATCCTTAGGAAAGAGGGGAGATAGAGAATATTGCGACAAAGATGTCTACCATAGACCTATGCAACTTCTTTTCTACTCATCTCACTAAGGTAAGTTATCACCAACCCTTCCGCCTTCTCCTTTTTAGTTTCTCTCTTTTCTTCTTCTTTGGTTGTTCTCATCACATGTTGTATTTTGCATGTCATTAAGGTTACTTACGGGTTCTCTACACTTATGCTAAAGGTAAACGACAGATATATGAACAAACTACGGAATGCTCATCTTATTTTAAGTTATTCAACCACCAATATTAGTATAACACCGCTCATTTTCAAAGCTGGGTTGCAATTGAGGTGGAGCTAAAGGAGGCTCGGGACTAGCTTAATGCTATGAAGGAAGACTATCGTCGGAATGTGGTTGAAGTCAAGGAGAGAGTTCAAAAGAATGGCTTCATGTGGCAAAAATTTCAAGGTGTAGTCAGCCTTATCAACACATTATCCAAGGAAGTTTTGAGCTGTCGATAGTAGGAGACTTACCTCACCATTAAGCTTCGGTAAAAAAAGGATATGCATTGGATTACAAAATGGACTTAGATCTTGCTCAGTAATGCTTAGAGAAATGCAGCACGAAGGAGGTAGCCATGAAAAAGCAAATTGGGAATTGTGAAAAGTATGTCGCCTATCAGGACACATGGATCTAGGGGCTCGTGGAAAAATAAAGAACTACTGAGGATCAATATTATGTGGAGATTCAAAACTCCTACAAGTGTGTTGAGTAACTGGTCAAGGTAATGGAGGAAGACTAGAAGATCATGAAGCGTTAGATTTTTGGTAGGGATCCTTCTTATGATCTCTCATGGCTAAGAGAGATAATGTACGTGTCAAACACCTCTTTAGAGGAGCAGGAGGAAATGGAGAGGGTGGCAGTAGAGGCTGAAGATGAAGTAGATAATGAGGATATGCCTCTATTGCCTGGGGTGATCGTAGTGGAAGATCCTCCTCTTCCCCCCAATGTAGAAGAAATTCCCTTCCTCCAATCAAGAAAGAAATACATCTTCCTCTAGCTATTGAAGAGATTCCACCTTCTCCACCTACCAAGGTTTAGGTTAAGGAGAAGGCATGTAAGCTTGCTCAAGAGCAACTTGAACCAACTTTAGCACCGATAGAGGACTCAATAGCGTAGTCTTTACGATTTCCTATTTTCCTCTCTTTTTTACATTCTTGTGCTATGGTCGGTATGCCAACCTAAAAACTTTGTGCAAAACTACAATGAATGGAATATGATTCTTCTTAATATTGTGCAACATTGTATTTTCTCTATGCTTATTTGTATCTATGAGATATTATCTATTTTTTACTCATTGTGCTGTTTTGCTTTTGATTAATTCTTTAATGTGTGATTGACTTTGTTTTGTGAATTCCATAGACCAAAGTGTAACTGGTTAGATTACTTATGCTAACTAATTAAGTATTCGCAATTTATTGGGGTGGTATATCATAATCGTTCAAGTTCGTATCTACTTGGTTAGGATATGCCCTTATTTCACACTAAGTAACATTGATTAATATTTGATTTGATCGATTATGAGTGGTCACTAGTTTATTAATCGGAGTGTCGTTGTTGACTTGGCTTAATTAAGGTCGGTGAGGGACATCTTTATGATGTCTTTGGAATACAAGTCCAGCTATTCAAGAAGGGCTAGGTGCTCATTCACTAAGCATCTAACGAAGTCCATTGATGCCTTGACATATAGCTTTACTCGTTAATCATGATTCCGTATGATTAAGTTTTAATGTCATGTTTGAATAGAAGTTTGTAAATATAGATATGAAGAGCAAATGTGAATTGTAATTCCATTAAGTAGTAGGAATGTTTACAATCACCAATGATACTTTAAAACATGTGTTGAAACATCATCTGTAAATTACTTGAAATATGGGCGTAAATTATCCATGCTTGACGTTTTAGGGATTAAATGGCCGTTCCACCTCTCAAGCTCATATGCACTATGTCCGACCATTCTTCTAACGTAGGTAAGGCCTTCTTAATTTAGTGTTAATGATGCGAAATCGGTTTGCTCGAATTCCTAACTAATACGAACCACGCCAACGTGTGATGAAACCCAATACCAATACGTTCGGAATTCGCTACCTAAGATGCCAAACACACTCAAGTGGAAACCGCGACCCGTTGTCTATAAGCGAGACAAGAACCTTGGTATAATATGAAGACGCCACAATCGGGATGAAAGACCGATTGATAAGTCGGGATGAACGCACGGAAGAAAAATCCGATAAGTTCTAGATTAGTTCTTTAAAGAACCAAGAGAGGAATTCTCTCAAAAGTGTTTTTTCAAACTTTAATGTTGTATGTTCTATCTTCTAGCTGTTCTAAACCCTAGGAGTTTTATAGTAGGGTTTACAATTCGTAACAATAAAGCCCCAAAATGACATCACTTCAATAAGTTGCGTAAAAATAACAAAACAAGACATGAAGGCCGGCGGCCTTGGAGCCGGCGTTGGAGAAGTACACGACCGGCGTTGGAAATGTACACGACCATGTACTTCTAGTCGTGTATCTTTCTGTGGAAATCTTAACAATGTACACGACCGTGTACTTCTAGTCGTGTATCTTTTTGTGGAAATCTTGACAACATACACGGCCGTGCCTTTGAACCGTGTATACGACCGTGTATGATTCTGTGTAACCTCCAGACTCCTACACAGCCGTGCCTTGTAAAGACACGCCCTCTTCAACCCGTATCCATTATGACTTACACAAGAGCAAGGGCATTCCCATGGTTGTTCCAATCCATTCCAGCTTCATGATTGCTCCAATCCTTTCCGACTTCATGGACATCCTTTATCAACCCGTTAAGTGCTTCCTTGAATCGTTTTGCTCGAGTTCTTGTGATCGGTCCAGGTGGCACTTCAAGAGGATCTACATTCCATCTTCTGGCTTGGCTCCCATCATGGCTCTCATCAGTTAACTTGCTTTGCCTTTCTCTTCATCTTGTAGCTTTGAATATTCTACAAACTAAGTTACTAGGTTGGAAAACCTTATGCTTTACCTTTTTATCATAGTATCTTGTTGATCATTGTTAGTAGGCTACTACCTTACAACTAGCTCAGTTTTGGAGCTCATTGAGGAGATTGAGGTTAGCTCTAAGCCCGATCTTGTTGACTTGAGGATTAATTTCTTAAGTGTGAAGGTTCCAAAGTTCAAGCTCAATGGGAAGGATATCTTTGGTTCCAAAGTCTAGGCTAAAAAGGCTTTCTCCTGTTGTTGTTCATGAGGTCGTCCAATAGCCCCATAAAATGTAAGGGAGCTCATTTACCTACTTCCCCTTAACCTAATCAGCTTTTTTCTTAGGGCTTTGCACATTGTTAATGGATTCAGCTTAACCATTCAACTGTGGGTTGACAACCAAGGTAAAATGGATCTTGATTTTGTATCTTGCATAAAACTCTCAAAATTTAGCATTGTTAAATTGGGTGCCATTATCAGTAACGAAGGCACTTGGAATTCTAAATGAACATGGTGTAGCATAAGTAACAAAGTCCCTAATGCTATGCTTGATAATTTTAGCAACTACTTTAGCTTCGACCTATTTCGCAAAGTAGTCAACTACAACAACAATATACTTTCGTTGTCCTATGGCTTTAGGGAATGAGTCGAAGATGTTAAGCCCCCTTTGAGCAAACAACCATGGACTCCTCATTGGCATCAGGTTGTTACTCAATTGTCTATCAACCGAGAAGTGCTTCTAGTACTTGTCACATTGCTACATAACACCTTCGCATCATTTTTCATGGTGGGCTAGTAGTATCCAATTCAAAGTGCCTTGATGACTAAGGTGTGGCCCATTATATGGTTGCTACATATCTTGACATAGAGCTCAATCTACAAGTGCTCTGTTTTGGGGGGCCGAAGGCACTTGAGAAGTGGCAGACTATATGCCCTTTTGTAAAGTTGTCCGATAAGGGGAGTGTATTAGGCTGCTTTCTACCTCAAAGCTTTTACCTTCTTCCTTTCATCAGGGACAATTCTATTCACTAAGTACTCAATGATTTGATCCATCCAACATGGTTGCTAAAGAGCTTGGTCATTGTTGGCAAGGCATTCTTGTGGGGCTTTGTCAATACTCCTCATCGGAAAGAATTTTATGAAAACCTTCTTGTTCAAGTCAAAGAAGCATGTTGAGATCAATTTAAATAAACCATCTACTTTGATGTTCTAAGCTCAAGGGATTTTCATGATGCTCCATGATGTAAAATTAGAGCACAGGGATTTCACGACCTCTAAGTATTTAGTCATCTCTTCGTCTTTGACAACATACTCTCTATTGACCTATTGGACTATGAGTTATGAGTTAAAAAAAAAATCTCAATCTTCTCCGCTCCTATTCCCTTCACCAATTTCAATTCAATAATGAGAGCTTCATATTTTGCTTCGTTATTATTGACCAAGAATCTAAACTTTAGACCATACTGAATTTCAACTCTGTGGAGGCCACACATTATAAGTCCTTCTCCACTTCCTCCTTTAGTGGATGAGCCATCAACATGGAGTGTCCAAGTAGGCTTTTCATCATCTTCAATGGGCAGTCCATCTTCCATTGCTAACTCAGCTATAAAGTCGGCCAACACTTGTGCTTTTATAGTTTCGTGTGTTCAATATTGGACACCATATATACTAAGCTCTAAGGCACAACAGACTATCCTACTCGACATATCTGGCTTTTGAAGAGTTTACCTCAAGAAGTTATTGGTGAGGACTACTTAGATAAGCTTCGAAGTATGGGTGCAGCTTCCATGTAGAGATAACCACAACCAAAGCAAATTTCTCTAACTTGGACTATCTAATTTCCAAGCCTTATAAGATGTGACTCACATAATACACTAGTTGGTGCTCTTTACCATCTACTCAAATAAGTACTAAAGAGAGGGCTTAACTAAAAATAGAGAGGTAAAGATAAAGTTCCTCCCCTGTGATGGGCTTAGACCGGATTTAAGGTGTCGTAGGTATTTTAGCTTGTCAAAAGCTTCTTGACACTCATTAGTCCATTAAAAATCTATTGGATTCTTTAAGATTATGGAGAATAGAGAACATTTTTCTACTGACCTAGAAACAAACCTATTTAATGCAGTGATCCGCCTTATTAGTCTTCATGCTTCCTTAACTGTCTTAGAGGGCTACATGTCCATAATTACCTTAATCTTCTAAAGGTTGGCTTCAATCCCTCATGAAGTAACCATTAAGATAAGAAATTTCCCGAATGCAATGCCAAAAACGTACTTTTCAAGGTTTAATTTCATGTTGTATTATCAAAGTGTCTGGAACATCTCCTTCAGGTCCATAAGGTGCCAATGAGGCCCCTTACTCTTCACAACCATATCATTGACATAGATATCCACATTACAACCCATTTGATACATGACCATCTTTGTCACTAGTCTCTAGTATATTGCACCAACATTCTTAAGTTTGAAGGGCATAACATTATAATAATATGTTCCGAAATTGGTGATAAAGAAGGAGGTGTGGACTTGGTTAGGCTCGTGCATTCGAATCAAATTATACAGTAAAAAGGCATCTATGAAGCTTAGTAGGGTGTAGCTCAAGGTCAAATCAACTAACCGATCATTTCCAAAGAGCAAGAAACAGTCCTTTGGGCAGGCTTTGTTAAGATTGATATAGTTGATGCATATCCACTACTTCCCATTAGACTTCTTTACTAATACGCAGCTAGCTAGCTACATAGTGTAAGGCTATTCTCATATAAATTCGACCTTTAAAAGTTTTTGTACCTCTTCTTCTTTGGTCGCTTGCAATTCAAGTGCAAAATGCCTCTTCTTTTGTTTGACTACCTTCATATCATGGTCAATGTTCAACCTACAAGTAATCACTTCTAATGGAATTCTAGGCATGTCAGATGCACGACCATGCGAAAATATTCATATTAACTCGAAGGAAAGCAATCAGTTACCAGTAAAGCTTAGCCAAGACTATTGTACTAATCTTCATAGTTTGTTCAAGCGAACTACCAATTTGGATTTCATTCGTCTCTTCAACAAGTTCCCCTATTGATCTTAGTTTTTCCTTAAGAGTAGATTCTACTGTAAGGATTGGAAGAGGGTCTATAGATACAAGCACCTCGATGTTTGCTAGTTACCATTGCAAACACCAGCACTAGTAGAGGTAATGAACTTAGCCTTCAAATGCTTTATAGAGGCTATCATTTCTACTGTATTTTGCGACCAACACCTAAGAATGACATTGTAAGGAGAAACCATGCATTAACAATAAGGAAATCGACCAAAATCTACACCTTGTTAGGTCCATCTTTGAGCTTTACAAGGAGAGTTATGATGCCTTCTGGCTTTATAGTTTGGTTGCTGAAATCAAAGAGCTCGTTGTCATATGGTTTAAGCTTTGCCTCAATTTGGTCTTTCATTTAATCAAATGCTTTCTTATATATAATGTCTATAGAGCTGCCATTATCCATGAGGATCTTGCAAACATTGATGTCAACGATTCGCGCTTGGATTATAAAGGCATCATCATGGGGGAACATTGTGCCTTCAAGGTTGTCATTGGAAAAAAGTGATCGTATTGTCCAATTTAGGGCGCTTCACCTAAGTGTTAAGTATATTCTAGTAACTTCTTGATTGGGCGTGCACCTTATTTTGGGAGATAGATTGTCCTCCTACAACTAGCCCTTTGACAATCATATTAATTATGCTCAAGTGGGGTAAGCTTCTTGCTCCTACTCCATTTCTTCTCTTTCCTCACTTCTTCCTCACTTCGGAGGCCTGTCATTTTTTTATGATATACTCTCATAAATAACCTCATCTAATGTGGTCTTCAAGGGCATTCTTTAACTGTGCACAATTTTCTATGGTGTGACCCCTATCTTTGTAGAAATCATAGCATTTATCAAAGTTTCTTTTAGTAGGATTGTTTTACGTCTTGTTAAGCTAAGTGATAATACCTCGATCTCCTATCTCCATAAAGATATTGGCACATAGCTTGTTAAGTGGGGTATGTTGCTCTTAGAAAGGAATGGCTCGTTAATTTGCCACAGTTACCATTTTAAATAGACCTGTTACCTTCCTTAGTAGGGCCAAGCTTATTCTTAGTGGAGGATCAGTCCTTGCCATTCTTCTTTTTGTTTGAAGAATCCTACTAGGCTTGCCTTCTTACTAATATGGCATCTTCTTAGGCAATGTAGTCAGTGGATCTTTCTTGAAACTCTGATGTTTTTGGGTTTGTGTAAGATAAGGGAGTAGAAGAATAGAGATCTATCCTTTACTCCATTAATTACTATGCTGAGAGCTACACTCATGTCAACATTAAGAATCTTAAGCATTACTTTATTGAACCTAGAGATATAATCTTTGAGCGCCTCTTCGTGCTTTTGTTAGATAAGATTGTGAGTTAAAGAATCCCGTTTGGGCATTTTACTTGTTAAAAAATACTAAAGAAATTGTATGGCAAGCTCTCGAAAACTAGAGATAGAGTTTAGCTTGATGCCTTGGAACCATGTTCGTATTACCTTCTTTAGTGTTCTTAGCATTAAAGATGCTAAGGAGATTCATTTGAGTTGTATAGTAGTTCAAATGCTCTATGGGATCGATTGTCCCATCATAGAACTCCAGTTAAGGAATTCATATATGTGTAGTGATACGAACGTCAACCCGTGACGAAACCCAATACCAATACATTCGGAAATTCGTTGCCTAAGACGCCCAAACACCTAAAGTGGAAACCGCGACCCATTGTCTATAAGCAAGACAAGAACCTTGGTATAAAAATGAAGACGCCACAATCGGGATGAAAGACCGATTGATAAGTCGGGATGAACGCCACGGAAATTAATCCGATAAGTTCGATTTAGTTCTTGAATAACCAAGAGAGGTGCCTCTCAAAAGTGTTTAATGTTCAAAGATGTATATTCTAAGTTGTTCTAAACCCTAGGAGCTTTTATACTAGGGTTACAATTCGTGAAAAACAAGTCCAAAACGACGTAGCTTAGATAAGTTGCGTAAAAACACGAAAACAGAACAAGCTGGCCGGCAGGGGATACACGGCCGTGTACATGACCGTGTACTTTGGTCGTGTACTTTTCTGTGCACATTACGGTCACATACATGACCATGTACTTCTGGTCGTGTATCTTTCTGTGGATTTGCTTGTCTCCATACACGACCGTGCCTTTTAGCCGTGTGTCTAGCCGTGTATGATTCTGTACAATCTTGGAATTCCTACACGGCCGTGCCTTGAAAGTACACGCCCTCTTCAACCCGTGTCCGGTGTGACTTGTATAAAAGCAAGGGTCTTCCCATGGTTGTTCTAATCCGTTCCAACTTCATGATTGCTCCAATCCTTTCCGGCTTCATGGACAACCTTTTTCAACCCGTTAAGTGCTTCCTTGAATCGTTTCGCTTGATTTGTTGTGATCGGTCCAGGCGACACTTCAAGAGGATCCACATTTCTTCTTCCGGCTTGGCTCTCATCATGGATCTCATCATTCCCCTCCTCTTGAAAAGGATTTGTCCTCAAATCATTGCCTGTATCAAATGGACTCAGATCAGTAACATAAAATGTAACACTTACTGGATACCCACCTGGTAAATTTTTCTTGTAGGCATTATCATTGATTCTCTCAAGCATCGGAAATGAACCGTCTCCCCTAGGGTTCAACTTGGATCTCCTCTGCAATGGAAAACTCTCCTTGCGAAAATGCACCCAAACCCAATCTCCAGGCTGAAAAATCTTGGGTCTCCTGTCTTTGTTCACCCTTGAAGCGACCCTGGCATTTTGTTTTACAATCCTAATCTTTACCTGTGCATGTAGCTTTCTCATGAAATCTGCCTTAGAATCGGCATCAAAACTCACATACTTGTTAAGTGGAAATGGTAATAAATAAACAGGAACCAATGGGTTAAAACCATACACAATCTCAAATGGTGAACAATGAGTAGTGCTATATAAAGCCCTGTTATATGCAAACTCCACAAATGGTAGACAATCCTTCCAAGTCCTAATGTTCTTCTCTATGATTGCCCCTAACAATTGAATGAAAGTCATGTTAACCCAATCAATTTGCCCATCAATTTATGGGTGACAGATAGTTGAAAACATCCGTTTAGTTCCCAGCTTTTCCCACAATACTCTCCAAAAATGACTCAAAAATTTCTCATCTCGATCACTAAAAATGCTTCTAAGTATACCATGCGGACGCACTACCTTTCTAAAGAACAAATCAACAATGTGTATAGCATCATCAGTTTTATGACAAGGAATGAAATGAACCGTTTTAAAAATCCTATCCACAACAAAAAAATTAGAATCTCGACCATGCGTAGGCCTAGATAATCCTAACACAAAATCTATGGAAATGTTTATCCATGGCTCACGAGGAATGACACTATAATCATATAACCAATCTAAGAAGTCATCTAAACAAGGAATAGAATGACGATACTTTACTGTAATGTTGTTGATAGTGCGACAGTCAACACACATTCTCCATGTCCCATCCTTCTTAGGCACCAAAATCACAGGCACTGCACATGGACTCATGCTCTCTCTCACGTACCCCTTCTCCATTAGTTCATCGACCTGCCTTTGGAGTTCCTTTGTCTCCTCCAGATTGCTCCTATAAGCTGGTTTGTTTGGAATCGATGCTCCGGGTACAAGGTCAATCTGGTGCTCAATACCACGAATAGGTGGTAATCCCTTTGGAATCTCTTTAGGGAAGACATCTTCAAAGTCCTGTACAAGAGACACAACCACACTAGGCAAAGAGTTAGATAAGTCATTAGTAGTCAAACATGTTTCCTTAAAAACCAGCAACAACATAGGTTGCTTCATCACTAACGCTCTCCTCACTACACTTGCTCTTGCCACACAACTCTCCTTTTGCAAGGCTGCCCTCTCCTTTTCACTCACCACCAAAGTTGATCCCCCTTCAACTTGGCCTCTCACACTCTTTCCAGCCTTCCTCTCCTTTTCCTTTTGATCTTGACTTTTATATTCCTTTTTCTTCTCATTGTCTTTTGCTCTCTCACTCTCACTCTGCTTTTCACTCACCTTATGTTTTGCAAAAGACTGTTGTAGCTGCAACTGGTCCTCATACACTTGTTTGGGTGTTAACGGTTTAAGATTAAAGCTTTTCCCTTGGTGAACAAGCGTATACTTGTTAGAAAAGCCATCATAAACAACCTTCCTATCAAATTGCCATGGCCTCCCCAACAACACATGACATGCTTGCATTGGCACTACATCACATAACACCTCATCCTTATACCTACCAATGTGGAAACCAATCAATGCTTGCTTACTCACCTTAGTCTCACCACTATCATTTAACCACTGCAATTTATATGGACTAGGGTGTCTAACAGTTTTGAGCCCCAGCCTCTCAACAATAAAGTTACTTACTACATTGGTGCAACTTCCTCCATCAATGATCAAGCTGCAAATATGATCTCCTAGATAACATCTAGTATGAAATATATTCTCTCTTTGCACCTCATCTTCTTCCTTCACCTGCACATTCAACGCTCGCTTCACTACTGCCACTAGCCTTCCCATTGCAGGCTCCTCATCATCACTAGCATCCTCTAATGGAGGCATATCATCTTCTTCACTATCCCCCTCAGTCTCATACTCTCCATCATCACGCAAAATCATCACACACCTATTTGGACATTGACTAGCAATATAGCCTCTACCTTGGCATTTAAAACATCTAATGTCACGATTCCTAGAAGTAGAAGATTCAGGGTTACCTTGGTTACCAGGAGTAGAACCCGCTTGCCTCAGCTCCCCTTTTGGTTTGGTGGGTAAAGGCTTTTCTTCCTTCTTCCATTGATTAGTCTTCCAAGTGGATGAACCATTACCCTGTGGAAACCGTGCATTACTACTACCTTTCCTCTTGTGCTGGTTCTCAACCTTTATAGCCATGTGAACCATATCCTCCAATTCTACATAATGCTACAATTCAACCACATTTTGGATTTCTCTATTCAACCCAGCAAGAAACCTAGCCATTGTAGCCTCTCTATCCTCCTCTACATTCGCCCTAATCATAGTGACTTCCATCTCCTTGAAATATTCATCTACACTTCGGCTTCCCTGCCTCAAGTTTGCAACTTGTTGTGCAATTCACGATAGTAATACGCAGGCACAAACCGCTTCTTCATCACTCTTTTCATCTCTTCCCAAGACTCAATAGGTGGCTCGCCACTCTTTCTCCTATTCAACATTAGTTGATCCCACCACACTATAGCATAATCCGAAAACTCAATGGCAGCAAGTTTTACTTTCTTTCTCCCACTATAGTTGTGACAATCAAACACCATCTCCACCTTTTTCTCCCATTCTAAGTACGCATCGAGATCATTCTTCCCTTGGAAAGGAGGAATCTTCATCTTTATGCTACTTAATTGATCATCCTCTCTATTCCTATCTCCTCTATCTTCCCAATCTCTAGTTCCTCTATTCCGACCACTATATCCTCTATAACTCCCAACAGAAGGCTCATCAAAGTCATCATCCGTCATTTCATCTCCACCCCTCGGTACTCTCCTAGAACGACTCTCCCTCTTACGCCCTTGGAATATGTTTGTGGATTGCTCGAGTCTTTGCTCTACCATCTCATGAATTTGTTCCATTCCCTCTTGGAACATCCTCTTCATTTCTCCCCTCAACGCCTCAATTACTAACCTAGCATCAAACCTTCCCCTCTCACCTTCAGGAGAATGTTGTCTCGACATAGAAAAGATTAGTACTAACACAAATATATATATAATTAAACCTCACGATACACTCCCTTACGTGTTTCGCTCAAATGATGATATCACACAGTCACTCGTGTATTCTCACAAATAATGATGATATCAACTCGCCAATTTCCTCTTCTCAATTCTCTTGGAACTAACCCGAACTACACCAATTTCCTTCCGTAGAATTCAAAACAACTCTAGGATTCGTAAATTTTCCTCTATTTTTCTATCCGATTTTTTTTTTTTTGTCTTGGTTGTTGCTCTTGATCACATTTTTCTTTTCTTTTCTTTTCTTTTCTCTTCTTTTTTTTTTGTCGTGATTTTTACTCTTTTTTTTTTTTAACAATCGCCTAGTCAATATTACACTATCAAAAGACAATCAATACTACGAAATTGAATACGATAATTGATATGAACGATTGGAGTTAGGGTTTTTGATATTACCTTCCTCAACCGAACTTGATGTTTTGACAAACCTAAGCTCTGATACCAAACTTATACGAACCACGCCAACCCGTGACGAAACCCAATACCAATACGTTTGGAAATTCGTTGCCTAAGACGCCCAAACACCTAAAGTGGAAACCGCAACCCGTTGTCTATAAGCGAGACAAGAACCTTGGTATAAAAATGAAGACGCCACAATCGAGATGAAAGACCGATTGATAAGTCGGGATGAACGCCATGGAAATTAATCCGATAAGTTCGATTTAGTTCTTGAAGAACCAAGAGAGGTGCCTCTCAAAAGTGTTTAATGTTCAAAGATGTATATTCTAAGTTGTTCTAAACCCTATGAGCTTTTATACTAGGGTTACAATTTGTGAAAAACAAGTCCAAAACGACGTAGCTTAGATAAGTTGCGTAAAAACACGAAAACAGAACAAGCTGGCCGGCAGGGGATACACGGCCGTGTACACGACCGTATACTTTGGCCGTGTACTTTTCTGTGCACATTACGGTCACATACACGACCATGTACTTCTGGCCGTGTATCTTTCTGTGGATTTTGCTTGTCTCCATACACGGCCGTGCCTTTTAGCCGTGTATGATTCTGTGCAATCTTGGAATTCCTACACGGCCGTGCCTTGAAAGTACACGCCCTCTTCAACCCATGTCCAGTGTGACTTGTATAAAAGCAAGGGTCTTCCCGTGGTTGTTCCAATCCGTTCCAACTTTATGATTGCTCCAATCCTTTCCGGCTTCATGGACAACCTTTTTCAACCCGTTAAGTGCTTCCTTGAATCGTTTTGCTTGATTTCTTGTGATCGGTCCAGGCGGCACTTCAAGAGGATCCACATTTCTTCTTCTGGCTTGGCTCTCATCATGGATCTCATCATGTAGGGAGCTGCTTATCTCGGATCTCTTGAGTGAAGGGAGAGTTCCGAATAGTAAACATGTCTCAAAGATTAAGCTTCTTTACATCCTTAAGCTCATTAAGGTGTTTGATTATACTGTCTATATCATCAATAAACTAATCAGCTAAGAATCTTGTGGATTGTGCCTCGAAATTATCATTCCTGTTATTATTGTGCTCACCCCTTGGGTTAGGAGCTCTATGCGAATTTGGTGACACATTCCCATAGTGTTGTGAAACTCAATCACCCTACTGCATACTTTATGGCTAAGAATGTCGTTAGGAGCACTTGTTAATTTCGTTAACTTGGCCTTGTAAACAATGATTTTCAACCAACATGTCAACAAGTTATCTCTGAGTCTTGTAACTTTATCTTAATACCTTTATTACACATGAGATGGTATTGGTGGCGCTAGAGGGTAGTTGTTTTCAATTGTTGGTGGGTTGTAGTTATCGAAGATATTCTTGCCAAAGTTTCTTCCAGATCTTGTGCTAGCTATAATCGTAGTTGGCCTTGAGATGGAAGGTGCCAATTGTTGATTGCACTCATTGCCTTAATGCAGTCTTGAGTTAGATCAAATCCTCAAATTGGCGTAACCTAACCTACAAGATGAACAAACGTGAGCTATCAAGGCATCGAAGGTGTTTTCAATGCTTGAACTATGATGCTCAAGTCAAAGAAGCAACGTGAGGTTATGGCAATTAAAGTGTGTAGAAAGTATTCAATGATTTACCTAATTGAAGAGACCTCTTTTTATAATGTTGTGAAGACATTATATTTTAGGCAAGTAAATCTTTTTGAAGATACCCTGATTATAGTAAGAAATATCCACCTAGAGAATATTATTCAAAGGATTTAGATTATTTTTCCAATTTATCCCAATTAGGTTAGATACTTTCCTATTTTGTGGTCATGCTCATATAAAATGGGCCTTGAGGATATAACAATTATATATTATTGTGCCCAAGGATATAAAATAATAAGGTACCAACAATCTTATTGAAAATGTAAAGCCCTATAAACATGAAAAAAGAGGAGAGGTAATGAATTTCCTTTTCAAAGCAAATACACAATGCATGAGATAGTAATTGATTAAGTCATCAATTACTAAATCAAAAAGAAACTTCAATTTAAATCATTAACTAATTCATAAATTAATTTTCCACTACTAAATTTTCTTCTTTAAAATCTCTTCTTTAGAAATTCTATTGTCAGATTTTCAAGCTATCATACAACGACTTATTCTAATAATTTCCTTGCAATACGAGTAATGGTTTAAAAGGTTTGATATGTATTTGTGACAAAAAAACTTTGATCCATATATAGATATGATTAAATAATCTCTTAGCTTAATGGAGATATTAAAATAACTAAAGGTAGTAAAAATATAATAAATTTCAATTCAATTTGCCTTATACTAAAATAACATGATTCATTTAGACCCAGGTGCAAGCTTGTTCCTTAATCGAAATTGATCTTTCACCAGCCTGCTAGCTCGGACACCGAAACCATGACCAGTTTTGAAACCATGAACCCACCAATTTCGCGACTCTCAGGCAGGTTCTCCTGCCTGGACTTTTGGAACTAATGAGTTCCCCCCAGTTCCACCAAGAAAGGAGAAATTAAAAATTAGAAAATAAAACATATAATTAAATAATATTAAAATTTTATAATATTTCGATGTAAAATAGGAAAAACTGTTTCCTACTTACAATATTTAATTTATTGCCATTAACAACATAAAAATTAAATACATTTTAAAAATATGTCTAGTTTGATATATATAAACTTGTACTAAATTTTTTTTTTCATTTCTTAACAATGTAAAACTAAGACTAACTTTTGCCTTTTAATCTTTCTTTCTAGGATTTTATCTCATATTACTAATATTAAAACTCTATTTTGGTATAGTTCTATATAAATAAATATAAATTCTTTTCAATTTTTGCCTTTTAATTATATTACTAATATAATTTTATATGATGCAAAAATATAATAGTATTGAAAAAAAATATTATTTGAAGTGTTTGAAAACAAGACTTATTTAGTAATTATAAAATATATAATAATGTTTTAATAAATTACTTCTTAATAATTTAACTAAGTATAAATAATGTAAAGACTAGCTTGGAAAGGCTCTATTATGATTTATTCATACTAAATTTGAAATTGAAGTTCAGGTGGATGGAGTGTATAGGATACAAAAACTTCATTTAAATGAAGCAGACATCATTTGAATGATGTAGACTTTGTTCTAACGAAGCTAATTTCTCATGCCATGCGATTGAATGAAGTTAGAAACTCGTGTCATGTGAATGGATACATTATTGGAACAAAATGTCTTTTAGAATTAAAATAAAAACAAAAAAAACAAAAATGGAAGCTGTTTCTTATGTGGACTTTATTTGAACGAAGTACCATTTTGTAGAAGAAAAATGAGTATGCCGAAAAGTTGCACCTTTTAGTCAAACCAAATCATTATATCTGTTTGGTTGAGTGAGTAGAGACCTCTATTAGTAGTATAGTTGTCATTTTAACTCAAAGTAGAGTGTTAACATCTAAATGGTATGATAGTAAGTTTAAATTTGGATACAAAGTTAGTATAAGTTGTAAAGTTATTTTATGATTACCTATGTACATTTAATATGAGTTTCACTTATTTTGTAAGATATTGCTTACTTCTCTTTTGCAATATTCTCCTCCTATCCATTAAAACACTATCATATATTCTAATTGTGGTTGAGAAGATTAGGGACTACTTGAGAACTTCTCTAGACTTGGTATATCTTAGGAAAGCACTGTCATTATATCCTTTAGCAAATTAAGTGTAGAAGGCATAAATTTCTTTAAAAGCATTTAGACTTTCTTCTACCTCTAAGTCGTATACAAGTTTAGTTTTACATTTATTATTCATTTAGTATCTTTGGTGTACTCGTGTCCCTAAAAGGGGAAATAAATAAATAAATAACCTCAAGGTAACCTAACAACATATAAAGAAAGCATATTGAAAATTAGAGACAAATAATAAGGATAGCAACCTAGCCACTTGAAGAACCCTGAAGCTACTAAAAGAACTAGTTTAGATAAAATCAATTCCTTAAGGAAGGAATGATCTCTAACTGGCTTTGGTCGGATAAAGTCTCCTTAAGAAAGCAAGAGGAATGATCTCTAATTGACTTCTCCATATATAGAATCCTCTTTACCAATTAACCTTTATTTTTTTAAAACCATTGGATAGTTTTAAACCATAAACTCTTTTCTTAAGTTTAATTAACATTTATAGTGTTTTTAATCATAGTTTAAGAGAAGTTTTAATATCATTACTTATTATTAGCTAATTCTGTCATTGTAGTTGTTTACTTGTTTTGAACAACTTTAAATTTGTAGTAATAAAAAGTTTACTCTTCTATTGTTACATTATTGTTGTTAATGATTAGCTTAAATTCGTAATTGATTCATGATGTAGTTGAAGCTTTGTTGGTTATGGAATAATGGTTTCTTTTATGCAAATGGAGTACTTAATGTGTAAAAACCCAATAAATATTAGCAATCAAGTGTCAAGGGTTTAGGAGGCAGGGGGGTCGGCAACACAAAGGGGTCTTGACCCCTTAAGCCCCAAAAAAAAATTAGTTATAAAAATTAAAAAAAATGAAAAATACATATATTATAATATTTTAAATGTGAAATATAATAAATTATGAAATATAACTTAGTAGTAAGGTATATATATTTTTAAACGAAAGGTCTTGACACTCTCTCTCTATTTTTCCTTTATTTTTCATTATCATAATTAATAACATTAAATTTTATTTAATACAAAATCATAATTAATTAATTGATTCTCTTGAGTTTTATTTATTCATTAATTGTGCATGATGAATAGTAATTACATTGCCAATACTATGAATGCTTCAACTTTATTGCATAAAGTATATATGATTAATAATAAACATATAACTTGATGTATTTTATTTATAATTAATACCATAAAAATAAATATACACTATTGAAAGACTAAAGAAAAATAAATTTTCTAACATTATTAATTAAAATCTTATAGAGTCATCATTAAAAAACACGAAGTATAATTATATCTATATCATTTTGTTTTTTCCATATTGCTTGTATTTATACAAGTTACTTTTATTTATTTATTTATTTAAACTGATGGTAAATTTCAATATTAATATATTTATGACAATGGAAAGATAAGATATTTATTGTTTATCCTTTTACAAAGTGTATTGAGTACCATTACTAATTTTTATAGATAAACAAGAATTAAAATTTCCTTCTTAATATATATATATATATATATATATATATATAAAGATTATAAGTAATTGTAATATTAACTTAAATATAGTAAACTCAACCCTCAATCCTATGGTTCTACGTCAACCTTAGTTTCCCACTCATTTGCCACTCAAAATCACTGTTTTCAATTTTTACAAATAATATTTGACAATTCTAAAATTTTAATTAGAAAAATGATAAAAAAAAATTCTAGAAAAGGTTTTCCATGAAACAAATACATTTTAAAGTATGGCGTGTTTATGATGTGTGTGTTAAAAATATATTGGTGTATAATATGTAAAATCAAAGGCAAGACGCTTCCTTTAGTATCTTTATTGTTATAACCATTTATTTTAGATTTCATCTAATTTTTCTTCCTCAACTAATAATGCAAATTCAAGTCTTTTTTATTTTATATTTTATTGAATTAGCTTGATGATTTTTTAAGCATATACATCGAGGTATACATCTACTAATTATGTATAATATGACATCATGGGCAGATCCATGAGGAGGCCAAAGGGCCATGGCTCCCTCAAAGCTTAGAAAAATTGATTATTTAAGATTAATTAAAAATGAGAAAAAATACACATTGTATGTATATTTTAAAAATTAATTATTAATAAAATATTAAATATGGTTTGGTGGTTAAGTAGTTAAACTTAAAAGCTTGTGATCATTGGTTTAAATTCCATAAAGAGCATTTTTTTTCTTTTTCCAAGTTGCATTTATCTTTTTGTTGTTTTAATAACATTTACTTTTATCCTTTTTTTTTTTACTTTCTATTTATAATAATTAATAACATTAAATTTCATTCATCCTAAAATTATAATTAACTAAATTAATTCTTTTGAGCTACTATTTGCTTATCAAGCGAATTGTTTTTTAATAAATAATTCTAATATTGACTTATATAAGATAAGTTCAAACCCCATCCTCACCACCCCCCACCCGATCACATGATTCTACATCCACCCTTGGAATCATAGTCAGGTAAGTTAATGTTTTATTGATTAAAATGCATTGATTAGTTTTTTTTTTTTAATCTAAGAATGAAAAATCTTAAAGGAAAATTGAGTTTTGCATGTGGAAGTAGAACCTAAGAGATGCATGGGTGGTCAACACAATTATGTTGATACCCATATTGCCAAATATACGCTTAAAATAAACAACAACATGGTCATGTTAGTTTAAGAAGGAAAATCTTCTGTTGTCTCGAGAGATACACAAGATGCAACATGACCATGTTGCTATCGTGTTATCAAACATGCCTATCAACATGTTTCTTCTCTAGAGTGTTACATAAAAGGCAACATGCCCATAATTTCTTCTCTAGAGTGTTACATAAAAGGCAACATGCCCATATTACTACCTATGTTCACAGTATCTCCCGCTATATCATTGTCTTCAATCAATTCATGAATTCCAATGCATACTCAATCATCGAAGCTTTTTGAATGAACCACACTAGGATGTTTTAGACATATTCTTAACACATCTAAATATATCATTATGCTCAAATAATCTTATAAAACCTAATTGTCAATTCTAAGAGGTTCATACCTATAACTCCATCTACTAATCTAGTTATACAAATCGTTAGAATTAAAAGTAAATAGAAAATCTTGAAAAGTAATTTAGTTTAACTTTGTTTAGATACTAAATAAATGTTATTTATGATTCTAAATCAAGGCTTAGAGTTGAGGAAGATCAAGATTGTGTGGATATCATGACATCATGTACGTGTTTACCATTTTTGATAATCATGCATGATAGGTTAGAAACGAATTAACTTAATTAATGTTTAGCTTGTAAAAGTGTTCCGTCGTTGTATTTGCTTAGGTTTGATAGACAATAAGCTATAATCCCAATGATTAGTATATGATGTTATCTCTAATGGAGTTGTGTATCAAGATGATCTGAGTTAGGATCTCGTTAAGGACTCATGGACTTATGAACTCATGGAATTTATGCTTGTTTTGCTATGCTCTATTTATTCTTCTTATTTGTGTTTAGCTTTAAATAAATTTATTAATGAATTGTTTGCTTGTTTAATCGTTGCATAGTTGTGTGTGAACTTTGACTACTTGACATGTGAATGTGCTTACTGGTATTCATGTACCAAGCATAAGCTCACTGCTTTTTTCTTTTTCAACTTTAGGAGAATTTAACGATAGCTTAGTATATGACAACCCCAAAGTAATAGACCTCTACCAGGATGAGAGGAGTGGCAATTACTACTATTATGCAAATAATCAATAGTTTAGAGCTGTTGGGCAGTGTTTATAAGTTAGTGTTTATAAATTGGAGATAAACTCCTTTTGTATTAATTCTTGATTTCAATTTTGTGTAGGATAGACGGATTAGGAGTAGTGACTTGAGTGTTGGTCTTTCTTAGGATGTATTATAGATATGAACTAGCTATAAAACTCTCGTTGTTGTGTGATGATTTATGTTTTATGATGTTAGCAATTGTTACAAGTAATTTTGGTGGATTTATGTTTACAAAGTGAGCTTTTGCGTGTCATCACCTTGTAATGACACATAGCGAGTTGTAATGCCTTGAGTTTAAGGCATTACATAATAGCTTTTACTTTTATTGTTCTTAATATTATTATTTAAGATAGTTAATAGAAGTTAATAATTTTAGTGCCCTATAAGTCATAATTGCTAAGTTAATGATAAAATTAAAAATAAAAATAAAACTTAGTGATGAAGTGGAGGTATTAGCAAACAGGTACATGGCAAAATGGGACAAAATTGGATTGGTTACGATTTCTTGATTTCTAAACCTTATTTTGAAAGAAACGAGCTAACTCAAAGAAATCAGTAGCTTTAGTGCTGAGTTATGCCATTTTTAGGGCAAATTCCTTCATTTAGTCTCTTAAATAGTCGGATTTGCTATTTTTGATAACTTTTATATTAGCTATAACTTTTTATAGATACTTCTGTTTTGAGTGTTGTTTGTAGTGTTGTATTTTTCTTCTAATTTTCTACGTGTCCATAAGTTTTAGGCATTTTTATTTTTGGCAAATTTTAGGTGTTTCCATTTTTGAAAAACTCTTATGTTTTATTTTTGGCAGCTTTGTGCCTACTATTATTTGTACGCCCTAGGGCATTAAATAGAGATATTATTGAATATTATCAAAATTTTAAGTCGTCATTACTCTATTTTTCTCCCAAATTCTCGAATTCATAAAATGATCGAATTTGAATGCCAAATATCAAGGAATTCATAGAATCAATTGATATTTGAATGTCGCACACCAAATATTCACATAATCAACGGTTTGTGATAAAAATTCTGTTTAATCTCATGTGTTATGTTGTGTCACTTAGCGTTCAGTTCCATTAATCAACTTAATCTAGTAGATTAACATTTAGTAGCAAATATGATGGTTACGCTATAGAAAGCACTACATAATTAGTGATATAAATTACACTTAAGATAAAAATACCAAGTGGATTTAAATAAAGTAATCTTGTAGAAAGCAAGTCATGAGTATTTTCAAAAAGATTGAAACCATCTTCTAAGGACATTTCCTAAACAACCTAAAAATCTATAATCGACTTCTTGTAGGTTATGTTAATAACTATGTTCTCATTCCATAGTTTTTTTATCCTTTAATTATTATTTGATATTTAGTCTTCTTTTTTGCCAAAATTTTTAATCCAGTTTAAGTTTCTAAAATCATCAATGTTATATTTGATTTCAACCAACTAAATCATAGCGATAAGTGTTAAAAAACCCTTATTTAGAATAGTGAATTTGTGCTTTATGGATATATTTTGTAGGTGATTCATTAAAGAGAAGAATATTTATTTGAAGGAATATTGATTTTAGGCCTTTTATAGCTTTTTGGAGCTAAAGGAAGGAGTTTGAAAGAAATAAAGTGAGATTAGAATGAATCGCACAAGTTGCAAGCAAGTTAAAGATTCATGGAAAGTACACAATCATGTACTTTGCTTGTGTATCTATGGTGGAGGTTTTGTTTTAGGATGTTCATATGCATAACTAGGTACACAATCGTGTACTCTCTTGTGTATATCTCTACCGTGAACACTGGGAGCAAACTGGAGATACATAACTGAGATACACAATTGTGTACCCAATTGTATACTTTGCCGACAAAGAAGAAATCATCCTTGCACATACACGATTGTGATGCACAAGTTGTGTACTTAATTATGTATATGCCTACTCTATCACTACATGGTAAGAGTTAATTAAGAAGGTATATTTTTGCTCTATCACTACATGGCAAGAGTTCATTAAGAAGTTAATGGATAAGTTCTTCGCCCTCTCAAAACTTTATATAAAACCTAAGAGAGATTTAAAGAGTCAATGAGGAAATGTCCATGCCACAGGATCCTAAAGTGGCTTCAAGTGTAGATCTTTTATAATAGCTTGAATTACCAAACTAGGCATATGATAGATGTCGTAGCTAGTGGCACCTTTAACCACAAGACCCCTGAAGAAAGCCTCACTATCTTTGAAGACATGACTACAAATAATTACAAGTGGTCACACACCAGGACTAGAGAGAAGAAAGTTGCAAGTATTCTAGATGTGGATGTGGCTACCACAATCATGGCCAAGGTTGAAGCTTTGTCGAGAAAGATTGATGGCTTAATCGTTTTACAACAGCAACTGGCTATTGTAGATCCCTTTTTTAGTGAAGAAAGTACTGAGCAAATAGATTATCTAGGAAATCTGATTCGGCCCCAAAATAATTCGCACGGTAATACATAACTCGGGTTGGAGAAATCACCCGAATTTCTCCTGAAGTAATAATAGCAATATTTAAAAGGGCAATCCTAATCCCCTTTGGGTTTTCAAAGACCACCTACTATCAAGGATAGGGAAAAGCAATTAGAGAACTCAGCTACAGAGAAACCATCATCACAGTTAATCTCAAAATACAAGCCTACCATTCCGTACCCAGCAAGACTTAAGAAAGAAAATATAGATGAGCACTATGGCAAGTTTTTAGAGATTTTCAAGCAGTTGCACATTAATCTTCCACTGGTTGAGGCATTGTCACAAATGCCAAGATATGCAAAATTCTTGAAGGTGCTACTGTCAAATAAAAGAAAGCTAGAAGAATTCTCTACCGTGACTCTTGGAGGAGAATGTTCTATTGTTATCCATAATAAATTATCAAAAAAGCTTAAGGACCCGGGAAGCTTTACTATCCTATGTTTAATTGGAAACTTATCTAAGGAGAGGGCCTTAGCTGATTTAGGAGCTAACATTAATCTCATGCCATACCATATGTTTAAAAAGTTGGGATTAGGGGAACCAATGCCAACAAGAATGAGTTTACAACTAGCTAACAGATTAGTAAAGTTTCTTAGAGGAGTGGTTGAAGATGTATTAGTAAAGGTGCAAGATTTCATCTTCTTAACAGATTTTTTTATTCTAGACATAGAGTTAGATGAAGAGGTCCCTCTTATCTTAAGAAGACCATTCTTGGCTACTACTAGAACCATAATAGATGTTGGAGATGGGAAGCTAGTCTTGCAAGTGGGTAATGAAGAGGTTATTGTGAGAATACCTGATGTGCTTAAACAAATTTTACACCATGATGACACTTATTATGCAATTGACTATCTCAACTTAGCTGTTTTAGATTCATTATCAGAACTTTTGAGTAATGATGCCCTAGAACTTTTTTTGATGAATGGAGAGCAAGAGGAAGCTGGAAATCTAATAGTCAATTTAGTTGCAAACCAACTTAGTAATAATGTTGAATTTAAGAAAGAGGGGAATTTCGAAGTCATCAACAAGGTCCACTATTTAGAAATCAAACCCTCTATAAAAGAGCCACCCGAGTTGGAACTAAAGCAATTGCCTAACTATATGCAATATGCATTTCTAGAAAAGACTACAAACTTCTAGTGATTATAGCATTAGACCTTAGTCAAGATCAACGGCATTGGCTACTATATGTCCTTGTTCAACACAAAAAGGCAATTGCATAGAAGATTGCAAACATAAAGGGTCCGACCCCTCATTTTGCTCACATAAGATTCTTATGGAAGATTACATTAAACCGATGGTACAACCTCAGCGCAAACTTAATCCTAACTTAAGGGATGTGGTGATGAAGGAGGTCATTAAACTACCTAATACTGGGACGATTTATCTGATATCTGACAGCTCATGGGTGAGCCTAGTGCAAGTAGTCCTTAAGAAGGCTAGCATAACAGTTGTGCCTAATGAAAATAACGAATTCATTTTGATAAGAATGGTTACGGATTGGAGAGTATGCATTAACTATTGTAAGTTAAGTAAAGCAACTTAGAAAGATCATTTTCCCCTTCCATTCATTGATTAGATGATTGAGAGGATAGTTAGACACACCTATTACTGCTTCCTAAATGGAATATCCAGATATTTCCAAATCCCCATTGCACTAGAAGACCAAGAAAAGATGACATTCATGTGTCCATTTGGAACATTTGCTTATCGTTGAATGCCTTTTGCATTATGCGATGCCCCAACCACCTTTCAAAGGTGCATGATGGCAATATTCAAAGACATGGTCGAAGAGAGCATGGAGATCTACATGGATGATTTCTTAGTCTTTGGTAACTCATTTGATGAATGTCTCTACCATTTGTAATCAATCTTGTAGTTTTGTGAAGACACCGATCTAGTACTAAACTGGGAGAAATGCAATTTCATGGTACAAGAAGGAATGGTCTTGGGATATAAGGTCTCCAAGAAGGGCATTGAGGTAGATGATGCGAAGATTTAAGTTATTTCCAAATTACCACTGCCATCTTTAGTTAAATCCATTAGAAGCTTCCTCGGCCATGCTGGATTCTATCATAGGTTCATAAAAGACTTTTCAAAGATTGCAAGGCCAATGAAAAAGCTCCTTGAGAAAGACATGCCATTTGAGTTCACTTAAAAGTGTTTAGATGCATTCAACTAAAGCAAAGGCTCACCAATGCCCCTATTATGGTCACACCAGATTGGAATCTCCCATTTGAGATAATGTGTGACGTTAGTGACTTGGCTATAGGTGCTATTTTAGGGCAACGAAAGGACAAATATTTCCAACCCATGCACTATGCAAGTAAGACACTCACATTTGCATAGGAGAACTATACAACAACTAAAAAGGAGCTACTAGTAGTTATGTTTGCTTTTCACAAATTCCGACCCTATCTCATTTTTTTTAAGGTCACTGCTTACACAAATCACTCTACCTTAAAGTTCTTGTTGACAAAGCAAGATGCAAAGCTATGTCTCATCAAGTGGATTTTACTTCTTCAAAAGTTTAACCTTGAAATAAGGGATAAGAGGGGTGTGGAGAATTTGGCAATTGATCACTTTTCAAGACTGTAGAACCCCCATTTACACAAGTTGAAGGAAGTAGACATCAACGACGAATTCCCTAAAGAAAGGTTATATGCCATATGCTCAGTGGAGGAAACAGACACACCGTGGTTTGCTAATATTGCCAACTACTTAGTGGCAAAAGTCCTTCCCAAGGACATGAACTAGTAGCAAAAGAAGAAATTCTTTACTGATCTCAAGCACTCCTTTTAGGAGGACCTGTACCTATTTAGGATTTATGTGGATCAAGTAATTAGGAGGTGTGTACCTCAAGAAGAAGGTTGGAAATTATGTTCCGCTGCTATAATGGACCGACTAAGGGACACCATAGTGCCAATAGAACAACTCATAAGGTGCTGGAGGCAAGCTTCTATTGGCTATCATTATTCAAGGATGCTTAGAGCTACGTAGCCCAACGTGACAGATGTCAAAGGGTTAGAAACATCTCGAGAAAGCATAAAATGCCACAACAATACATTCTAGAGTGTAAAGTCTTCGACGTTTGGGGCAATGACTTCCTGAGCCCATTTCGTCCTTCCTTTGGCAATAAATATATCCTTATAGCTATGGACTACTTGTCCAAGTGGGTGGGGCACAGGCCTTACCAATAAATGATGCTCAAGTGGTGGTGAAATATCAAAAAAAAAAAATGTTCTCTAGATTTAGGGCTCCATGAGCACTTATTAGTAACCAAGGCACACATTTTTGTAACATACAAATCGAGAAGGTGCTTAAGAGATATGGAATCACACATTAACTTGCTACTCCATATCACCCACAAACAAGTGGGCAAGTGGAGGTCTCTAATAGAGAACTAAAGCATATCTCAGCGAAATCTATTGTACACCACAAATGTGATTGGGCTGAGAAGCTAGATGAAGTCTTATGGGCATATAGAACAGTCTATGAAAAGGTTTGTCATCTCCCAGTTGAGATTGAGCATAAAGCTTATTGGGCAATTAAACCAGTTATTTTAGATCTTGATAAGGCTAAAACATATAGGAAGATGTAGCTTAACGAGTTAGATGAATGGAGGCTCATGGAATATGACAACTTACTCCTCTACAAGGAGAAGGCCAAAAAGTATCATGATGCCAAGATATAGTAAACCAAGCAATTCAATGAAGGTGACCCTGTCTTACTCTTTAATTCCAGATTGAAGTTATTCCTAAGAAAGCCCTAGTCAAGATGGTCAGGTCCATTCTGAGTAAAGAGAGTCATCCCTTATGGAACAGTGGAGCTAGAGCAACTAGAGAAAGGTATTTTTAAGGTGAATGGTCAGCGAATAAAACTTTATTTAGGGGATAAGAAGATTTTTACGAGCAAGAAGAGCTTAACCTCTACCTTATATCCACTTAAGTCTAGCCATTTCATTACTTTAAGCTAACAACATTAAACAAAGCGCTTCTTGGGAGGCAAACCATGTCTAATGTAAGTAGTTTAAGGTATTGAACTTACTAAAATTTAACCAACATCAATTTTTTTTTCTTTCTCTTTTTCTTTTTTGCGGTGCACTAGACTAAAGCTTCTTTTAAGCTCTACACATGGGGAATTTCATGATAGAAGACATTTATGCAAAGAGTACAAGTTAAAGTTTTACCAAGTATGTATTTTAATGTACACAACTTGTTACACCTTTTGTGCACATAGTTTTAATAAATGTGGAACAACTACTGGATGCGCATTCCAAGTACACAGGTATGATACACGATCATGTATCAACTCGTGTATAAGAAGTTTAGAGACATGGATTGTGCACTTAAGATACACGATTGAGATACATGATCGTGTACTCAGTTGTGTATCCTTGAGAAAAAATCCACAAATTGCTTAGTCAAGATACACGATTATATACCAAATCGTGTATATACACAAAGTTCCACAAATTGCTCAATCAAGATACAAAATTAGGATACACGATTGTGTACCAAATCGCATATATACATAGCATTCCATAGCATGTTTAAGCACTTGAGTGAGACACACGATTTTAAATACACGACCGTATACTTAATCGTGTATCTATTTTTTGCATGACTATATAAACTCTCTACCCCTGCACATACACTAATTCTCCCTCTTACTTGTGTACACTTCCTCTTCCTCATTTACCTACACTCTTCACTTCTACAATCGTGCACTCAACTTACAAGTAATTTCCATCATTTTTGCTTTGATTCCAGGTAAATATTCTTCTTTTTTCTCTTTTCCTCCTTCCTTTTCCTTTATTATTGCTTGCACCTAACTAATGTGCTAGACTAAATAAATAAGCATTTAAATCTTTTCATAATGTTTGATTTTGATATTTCAATGTCTACATTCTTGATGGAAGTCGGTGTTTATCTTTCTTTGATGAAGATATTGTGGTGAAACATGCTTGTATTTCCATGGATAGCCTTCAAAAGGCATTTTTTAGATTAGGGTTCTTGAGGGCAAATTTGGGACTTTTGATTGTTTAGGGTTTCTTAGTTGTCTCGTCTTGTTTTTACAAGTTTTTCTTGATAGGAATATGGTTTTTTTATTCCAATTTTTGAATTTCATGTAGTTAAATTCATGAAGTCATGCACTTAGGGGCTTAAATTTCAAGATTCAAACTTTCTTGTTTAAAATCAGTTATAAGTGTGGTTGAGGTGTAATTCATGTCTATTAGTTATCGGGTATATTGTATACACATGATACATGAGGAAATTTTGGGCATTCATTTAGTTGGTTTTATGTGCTTACAGTGGGCAAGTACACAATTCGATATACAATTGTGTATCTTAGATTGTGTATATAACCTTGTATCCTATTCTTCCTATCTGCTGAACCCTAATGATAGTTGTGTTGATTGCTCTTTGTGCGATACATTGACGAGCTTAGTGCGAATATTTGTACTTGATTTTTTGTAAATGATAAAACATCCACCTGCGTCCTCAAAATTTTAGCTTATGACTTTTAGTTTAAAGTAAGCTTGGTTTGTTTTTTTATGCGATTTGCTGTTTTCAATCATGTTTTTCTTCTTGAAAAATGGGCAAAAAGACTTTTGTTGTTAAAAAAACGTTTACTAAGAAGAAACTTCTACTAAGAGAAAAAGGGATGATGCTAGCTTTTCTTCAGCTCTAACAGTGTAAAGAGTTTCCGAACAAAATTGGAGCAAAAAAAGATTTGATAATCTTTCAAAGAAGCCAATCAGGACCAACCAATACTTAGATTGGGAAGTATTAAGAGAGTATGGATTGGAGTAACCGATCTAAGATTTGCTTTCTACTAGACCATGGGAGGTCCCTTTTACAATTTAAGAGCCTACCTATAGAGACATCACTTTAAAGTTCCTTTCCACCATGCACATGGAAAAGAACAACATTGAGGCAGGTTGGGACAACTCCTTTATCTTTGAAGTGTATAGGTACAAACATACTATCACCATTAGTCAGTTCTATGTCTATATGGGGTTTTATTTTGAAGAGTTCACCCAAATAGCCAAATTTCAAGCATTAAGCTATCGATGGCCTATAAGAGTTAGCCTATAGAGTTTCTGGGAGGAGTTAACTCAGAATAGGGATCAAACATATTTTCCATCCAACTCTAAAGCATCATTGATCAAGGATCACCGACTAAAGGTATGTCACTGGCTCCTAGCTAATACCATAGGTGCTAGGAAGAGTAGTAAAGAAGTAGTGAACAATTTTGAGATGTTTTATTTGTACAGTATGCTCCATCAGTATAGGGTGAACATTAGATTAGAACTAGCCTTTTACATCTAGAGACAAGCCTACAATTCTAGGTCTAAGAGTGTATATTATGGTGGTTACATCACCAAATTATTAATGAGTATAGGCCTTTTTCAAGCACCTAGTCCTGACGTTTTCTATTGTAAGAATGATAGAATGGTGATGGTCCGACGTTTTCTGTTGTAAGAATGATAGAATCGGTGATGGTCCGTTCACCAGATGGAAGTTGAAAAAATTTATAGGCACTCCAAGCCTTACACATGAACCTTCTTTTTCTACTTGCCTTCAGATATTCCCATCCCGTCATCATCACTTAGTGAGTCTTCTAGTCCTTTATTTGAGCAAGTGCATACCTACTTAACTACTATTGAAAAGACTTAAGATGAGTTAAAGCAGCAACTTCAAGGAATGAAAAAGATGGGCAAGAAATTCAAAAATTTTGTAGTCCAAGCTTTTCACTCATTGACTCAGTGCTTTTCCTAATGGCAAGTTAACTTGCCAACTTCTGCATCATCTCCTAAGGTTGAGGAGAGAATTGAGTCTAGTAATAGGAAGGATAAAGAAGAAACTGATGAAGAGTAAGATGATGGGGAAGATAAAGAAGAGGAAGATGATGACAATGATGATGAAGATGGGGAGGATAACTCAAATTAATTCCTATTTGATTTGTAGGAGCTCTTTATGAGATAGACCTATTATATTCTTTATTTTCAAATAGTTGTACTAAGGGATCGGCTAACTTAGATTTTTACCTTTAGTTTTTGTTTTTATTTGTGATTCTTTTAGGTTTTTCACTAATCAGCTCATAGATCTTATGGTCTCCAGCATCACACTTCATTCATGTAGTTGATCGACCTTTCTCTAATGGTCGTTCAAGTGATTAAATCAGGGTAGTTTCAATTCCTTTTCTTTTTTATTTTCTTTTTATTCTTTTCTCTGCAACCTAGTTCTTTAATGTTTGAGATATTAGGGATAATGTCTCAATCTAAGTGTAGGGAAGTTGGGGAATACTAAGAAAATCTTATAAGGGTTGTGATCATATGAATTACTCAAACTTTCCCCTAATTTTTTTATAATTGGACTTTAAAGTGATGATTGTAATTAAGGAATATTTCGGCATTTAGTAAATGAATTCTTCTAAAATAATAATGGAATTTAGAGTTAGGATTAAACCAAGGTCTTTAGTAAAACATTACTTGGTTCAATTTCTAAGCTTATTAGGATGGATATTTTCTCATTAAAGATCTTGAGAGCCATTCAACTTTAATGAAAGGGCAAGTGAAGAGATTCACTTGGTGATTCCTTCTTAAAAGGTCTCTTCAAACTTGTAATTAATGAAGGCACATTATGCTTAAAACTAAAGACTTAGTTAGTATGGGTGAGCTTTGGTCCCTTAGAAGAGTGAAGTTTGACTTTGTTACTAACTAGTCAAGCTAATTAAAAAGATGATGATGCCACTATTCCAATGACTTGGTTTATCCAAGTTAAGAGTATCTTTATGAATCCCTAAAGTTAAAATGATAAAAGTTCAATAGGGTCCCTTTAAAACCTAATCACCTAAGGTCGTTTGGCCTAAGATCGGCCAACCGAGCAAATTATCATAGTAAAGTGGGACACTAAAAGGACAAAGTTCAGCAAGTCTTGTAATTAAAGTAAGTAAGTCTGTAGTGATGCCCTCAATTGAGGGGATAACATCTGTCGAGCTCAGGATTATCAATTGAAAGTTCGTTACATAGGTTACAAAATCCCAAACAACTAAACTTAAAGAGGATGAATATATTGAATTAAATGCAATGAATAAAATTTTTTGGAGAGCTTAATTTAAAAGAAAGAGGAATCTAGGAGGAACACAGATGCAAAATACTTTCATTCTTGATTTTTTTGCTTAAGAGATAGTTGAAGGGATTATAGACTCTCAAATGGTGGTTGAAGTGAACTAAGTCTCCTTTTACTCTATTTGACCTTGTGTTTGAATTTTATTTTGAAAGCTATTTTAAATGATAAGGGTGAAGCTTAGCTTACTCTAATTAATTCTAGAAGTTTAGCTAAAGTATCTTTGATATAATACTCCCATGATAGGGTGAGAAGCACATTTATGAGATTCATGGAATTACATTAAGCTTTAAGGATTAAAATTAATGAATACTGATGTTTAAGTTAATTTTGTTTGGTAATTTCAGTCATGATTGATGAGTAGTTCATTCGTTGATGTTGAAATCCTCATTTGATTTAACAATTTTATTTTTTTTTCTTGAGAACAAGCAAAGACTTAAATGTGGGAAAGTTTGATAAGTGTCGAAAGACTCTTATCTAGAATAGTGAATTAATGCTTTATTGATGTATTTTGTTAGTGATTCATTAAATAAAAGAATGTTCATTTGAATGAACATTGATTTCAAGCCTTTTATAGCTTTTTAGAGCTAAAGGAAGGAGTTTTGAAGAAATAAAGTGAGATTGGAAGGAATCGAACAAGTTGTAAGCAAGTTGAAGATTCATGGAAATTATATAATTGTGTACTTTGCTTATGTATCTAAGGTGGAGGTTCTATTTTAAGATGTTTATATACACAACTAAGTACACAATCGTGTATTCTCTTGTGTACATCTCTACCGTGAACTGTGAGAGCAAACTGGAGATACACAACTAAGATACAAAATTGTGTACCTTGTTATGTACTTTGCCAACAAAGAAGAAATCATCCCTACACATACACAATAGTGATACACAAGTTATGTACTTAATTGTGTATATGTCTCATCTTGTAAATATATATATCCTCGAACTCATGAAAAAAGAGAGGTTATCATTTATACACTTCCCTAACCACAAGAAAGAGAGGGTTTTGTCAATTTTCAAGGAGATTGAAGATCCACGACGTCAAAGATTTGATCTTTAAGAGTTATAATTATGAAACTTTTTTTTTTTTCCAGTTTTTGCATTTTTATTGATAATATCATAGAAAAGTAAACTCTAGACTTAGATTTTGTTCGAAATTCTTCTGCCATGTGATGAAGATTTGTTCTTAATAAAAGTTTATTGAAGTTCTTATGTTCAATTGCATATTCTTTCACTATTTATTAGATTCATAGATCTGAAATATGAATTTATGTTTGATATCATATTAGTTAATTGAGAAATTGCTTTTATGATTAGATCTATGTAATTAATAAGATTTGCTTGTGATTCTAGAGATAGAATAACAAAAGCCTTCTGCTTTATAATTGATTTGTTAAAAAGTTCATGTTATTCATGCAATTCTAAGCTGTTATTAATTGAGGAGAGATCCTAATTAATAAATTTAGGGTTAGTATGTTAATAGACTTGAAAAAGTTAACTGGATTGAGACACTTTACAACTTAAGAACTCAATAACAAAAAAATCTTGAATTCTGGTGATTCATATTTTAAAAGAGCAGTAGAATGAAATCTAGATTGCTTTGATAATTGAATTAATCTTTCCTTTTTGCTGTTAGTGATCCATTCTTAGTTGTTAGTAACATAGTAATTATTAGTTTATAATTCAAGATATAAATCAATCTTAATTGATGGTTAGATAATAGAAATAGAGTTATTACTAGTAATTGGTTTATCTTTATGAAATGACCTTGTACTTAACCATTATATTACATTCATGATAGGTGCACTTGCCTATTGCATCGAAATTAAGATTAGGAATAGATACTTTAAATTATTAAAACTACAATTTAGCATGATCACATAGCTAAGGATAGCTTAGTATTTATTTAAATGGTTCCTAGTATTTCAACCTTAGGCTCACCGAGGTAAGCTAAAAACTTATACTACAATTGATATGGTGTAATTACTGAAGTTGCTTGTGGGGGCATATAAGAGGTCTATAGGAAAGTTTAGAGTACTAGACATGTAACTTTTGTTAGCTAATAGGCACGTGCTTTGCACAAACCAACTTTATTGGAAATTATTAAGAGAGAATAGTAAAGACATTTTAGAGCTAATCGAAAGAGAAAATAGAGATGAGTGATCTATAAACAGTTTGAAAGAGAAGGAGAATGTATTGGTACATGAACAAAAAAAGTCAAATATGAAGCCTTATGTTTCACTTAATCCTTTTCTAAAAAGGTTGGAGTAGTAGAAGTTGGATAAGTAGCTTCCAAATTTTTTGATGTGCTTAAGATGATCTATATCAACATTTCCCATGCTAACTTGAGGAGACACCCTCCTATGCTAAATTTATGAAGGAGACCTTCTCTAAGAAGAGGAAAGTGGCTAGCGTGGAACAATAAAGATCACAAAGGAATATGCATTGTCATAAAAATAAGTTGCCACATAAAATTAAGGACATCATAAACATCCTTGTTCTATGCATTTTTGGAAACTTCTTTTTCGCAATCGTCTTAAATAATTTGATACACAACATTAATATAATGCTCTTGTCCATTTTTAAGAAATCAAGACTTAAGAAATGCAAGCCCATGAACTATCACTACAACTAATAGACAAGCATAAATTATGTAAAAGGGATAATAGAAGATGCCCTAGTAAAGGTGGATAAGTGATTTGATATGGGATTACACTGAAACCAACTAATATGTGATTTTCAAATTTAAGGTTTAATATGATAAAAGATACTGCTTTATTTATTTATTGTTATTTCATAAAGAGTAGAAAAATAAAAGAGATATGGACAAATCAATATTGGATGTTACTCACTAATCTTAAAATAAATTGGGGTCAAGTAAAACACATATTGATTAGACACACAATCTATGAATTATTCTTGTTGAAAGAGTGTCTAACATGACACATGGAACTTAATCAACAGTTGTTTGCAACAAACTTGGAAGAGATTGATAAAAACAAGTTGATTGCCACAATAATCAAATGATTGATAAGAACTTGAGACTAAAGAGAAATCCATCTTTAAAATTTAATACCAATAAAGGTTTAACAAAATACCAACAACCTCATATCCTATTACTGTTGGCATGGAATATTCTACAATCTCTAGAATAGGGGAAACTAAATATTTAGAACAGAAAATAGAGTAACATTGTATATAGGATATATAGTTTCCTTTTCCTTGTAAATATACTTGTATAATATAGAAGATTGCATCTACTCTATATATTGATAGAGAAGAAGGAAAAAAGTTAAGCTTTTCCGAACATGGTATCAGAGCATGGAAAAGATCTAGGACCGGCAGAGTGAAGGAATCGGAAAAGAAAGATCAATGGGAGATCAAACACCTTCTACTGGATCTTCTCGGACAGACCCCTCGGTTCTTGATGACTTAACATCAAGAATAACACAGATGCTACATCAAACATCCATACCAACAACTACTGATCCAGTTCTCACGTCAATGGGCGTTAAGCTGGAATGAATTATGGCATATGGTTGCAAGTTATGGAAATGTATATTGCGGCCAAAGACAAGTTGGGCTACATCAATGGAGATTCACCAAAGCCTATGGAAACGGATCCAATGTTTAGAAGATGGAGAATAGAGAATGCCGCCTTTAAAGGATGGCTAATTAGCTCTATGGATCAGAACTTGATTGGAAACTATATCAGATTTCCAACTGCTAAAGCTGTGTGGGATGCGATTGCTACAACATACTTCGATGGCATCGATACCTCACAAGTTTATGATCTGAAGCGGAAAGTGTCAAGAATGAGACAGAATGGCGGGTCACTTGAAGCATACTATAAGACACTTCAAGGACTATGGAGAGAAATTGATTTTAGGCGACCAAATCCAATGCTTTGTGATATTGACATAGAGAAATACAACTCTATGTTGCAAGAAGATAAAGTGTACACCTTCTTAACGGACTTGATGATCGAATTGGATAGCATTCGAGCTAATACACTTCGTCTACAGCCACTACCTTCTGTAGAACAAGCATATGCATATGTTCGAAGGGAAGATCAAAGACAAAGTGTGATGTTGATGAAAGAAGAAACGATGTCTAGCGCAGCGATGATATCCAAGGGAGGACCGAAACTACAGCAGAAACCTACTCTTCATATGTTTCAGTACGGAAAAAGAAGTTCTGCCACAAAAACAAAGAATCAAACTAAAGAGAATGGTTGCACCCATTGTGGAAATACCAAACATACAAAGGAGACCTGCTTCAAGATATATGGATATCCAGATTGGTAGCATGAATTAAAAGAGAAAAGGAAATGGGAAGTAGGTCATGCTGCTAATGTTACTATGGATATGACAAATGTGGAATCAAATCTCTCTCTTATTCCACAAGGAGAGTCCTCTACAGCAAGAGCTAATTGTTCCTCGGCGAAGGATGAACCCAGGTAATCAAGGGTGGATCATTGATTCCGGAGCATCGGATCATATGACTTTTGATCCTCGAGATGTTGTTGGGAAAACTGATTCGAACAGAACTTACATCACGAATGCAAATGGTGAAAAATACCCTGTGACTGGTTCTAGAGATGTTTTTTTTCGCCCACACTTCATCTTCCGAACACTCTTCTTGTTCTGTCTCTCTCAAACAAATTAGTCTCAGTGGGGCAAGTTACTGAGGATTTGAATTGTTGTGTCTTAATGTATCCAAAATTTTGTTTGTTTCAGGATATTCTCACTAAAGAGATTATTGGTTGTGGTACTAAACGAGAGGGGATATATTACTTGGAGGAGTTCAGTGGGAGCAGAGCACACAAGGTCAGTAAGGAGGATACTAAGGAAAGGGACTTCTAGTTGTGGCATCGCAGACTAGGACACCCATCGTTTTCTTATATGAAGTACTTGTTTCCAAACTTGTTTTGTGATATTCCTGATAAAATGCTCAAGTGTAAGTCTTGTATTTTGGCTAAGAGCCATAGAGTCACATATTCAATTAGCAATAAAAGATGCAACAAACCATTTATGTTGGTTCATTCAGATGTTTGGGGCCCTGTACCTATTTCAATCTCTTCAGGAATAAAATGGTTTGTGATTTTTATTGATGATTGCACTCGTATGACATGGTTGTATTTGATGAAGAATAAGAGTGAAGTTACTGTGATATTCCAAACATTTCACACTATGGTTAGGACGCAATTCTCGACTAAGTTACAAGTACTTCGTATTGATCATGGAGGGGAATTTGTTAACAAAGAATTGAGGGAATATTTCAGGGCTCATGGTCTATACCATGAGACAACATGTGCACATACCCCACAACAAAATGGCATAGCAGAAAGGAGAAATAGACATATACTTGAAATAGCCAAAGCCCTCTTGATATCAGCTAATGCTCCTAGGAGATTTTGGATAGATGTAGTGACCATTGCTATATACTTGATGAATCGCATGCCTTCCAAAGTGTTGAACTATGAGACTCCATTACAAGTCTTAGCTCAACATGAATCATTGCCTTCAATTTTAATGCTCCCTGCAAAAGTGTTTGGATGTACCATATATGTTCATCTCCATAAGACGGAGTGAACTAAGATTGCTCTGTATGCCGTCCGATGTATATTCTTGGGTTACACCACTCACAAGAAAGGATATCGGTGTTTCGATCCACTGGCTAAGCGTCTCTATGTAACAATGGATATTACTTTCCTAGAGATAGAGATGTTCTTCCAAAACTTTGATTCACCTCTGTCTATTCAAAGAGAGCTAGCTGGTGAAGAACAAGACAGTCATAATCCTTGTTGGGAAATGTGACCAGATGCCTCAATCTTACAGAATGAAGGCAACAGTCATCTCTATGAAAACATTGGAGAAGGAGGATCTACTAAATCTGCGAAGGAAGAAAGTGAAGGGCGAGAACAGTCCATTCTAAAGGAATCTCCTCAAGAACAGCAACTCCCACTGGAACATAATACAACCCCAAGTTTAGTACCAACGGATCAAACTCCTGAGAATACAATAAAGGTACAATCTTCTAATCCATCTCTTAGTTATAAATTGCCTTTCAGGAACAACCGTAGCAAGCCACCAAATCGCTATACACCAGATCATGGTGAAAGCAAGGTGAAATACCCGATTGCACACCACATCAGCACAAAGAAGATGTCACAACCAATGAAGAATCTGGTACATCAATTGTCATCTGAGAACATTCCAAGTTCGATAGAAGAAGCCTTACATGATCCTAGATAGGTTAAGGCTATCAATGAGGAAATGAAAGCACTCCAAAAGAATGATACTTGGAAGCTTGTGCTGATACCAAAAGAGAAGAAAGTGGTAGGATGTAAATGGGTATTTTCCATTAAACATAAAGCTGATGGGACGATAGATAGATACAAGGCAAGACTGGTTGCAAAAGGATACACTCAAATGTATGGCATTGAATACCAGGAAACATTCTCACCAGTGGCGAAGTTAAATACGGTCAGAGTATTGCTTTCACTTGCTGCAAATCTGGACTGGCCACTACTTCAATTTGATGTAAAGAATGCATTCCTACATGGAACTTTAGAAGAAGAGGTGTACATAGATATCCCACCAGGGTTCATTGCCTCACAAACCAGGATGGTGTGTAAGTTGGAGAAGGCGTTATATGGGTTAAAGCAATCTCCAAGAGCATGGTTCGGACGTTTCAGTATGGCGATGAAGAACTATGGTTATAAACAAGGCAATTCAGACCACACTTTGTTTCTAAAGCATCGGAAAGAAATGGTAACAGCACTGATTATATATGTGGATGACATGATCATTATAGGGAATGATGATGAGGAGATGGTGAGACTTCAAAACCATTTAGCATCCGAATTTGAGATGAAAAATCTTGGGGGTCTAAAATACTTCCTTAGAATTAAAGTAACGAGATCAAAACAAGGGATCTTTCTTTCACAAAGGAAGTATATTCTTAATCTACTAGTGGAGACAAGAATGCTTGATTGTAAACCTATAGACACTCCAATTGTTCAGAATCATAAACTTGGAGAATATCAACATCAAGCTCCCACAAATAAGGAAAGATTTCAGAGATTAGTGGGAAATTTGATTTATTTATCCCACACAAGACCCGATATTGCATATGCAATAAACCCGTTGAGTCAGTTTATGCATAATCCAAGTGAAGAGCATATGGAAGCTGTGAAGCGAATACTGCGATACTTAAAGGGCTCGCCGAGAAGAGGACTTCTATTTAGAAAGCACAATCATCTCCATGTGGATGGATATTCAGATGTGGACTGGGTTGGAAGTATTACAGATAGGAAGTCGACATTTGGATACTTAACATTTGTTGGTGGAAACCTAGTAGCATGGAGAAGCAAGAAACAAAAGGTGGTGGCATTGTCGAGTGCAGAAGCTGAATTTCGTGGTATGGCTAAAGGGCTATGCGAATTACTTTGGCTAAGAGAGCTGATGAAAGAAATTGGATACACCTCTGAGTATCCAATGAGACTTTTCTGTGACAATAAGGCAGCTATTGAAATTGCACAAAATCCAGTTCAGCATAACAGAACGAAGCATGTCGAGATTGATAGACACTTCATCAAAGGAAAACTCGAAGAGAAGATAGTTTAATTTCCTTTTGTAAAGTCAGAAGAACAATTAGCTGATATGCTAACAAAAGGTGTCTTAAGTAGAATATTTCATAATTCACTTATCAAGTTGGGCATGGAAGACATCTTGACACCAACTTAAGGGGGGGTGTTGGCATGGAATATTCTACAATCTCTAGAATAGAGGAAACTAAATATTTAGAACAGAAAATAGAGTAACATTGTATATAGGATATATAGTTTCCTTTTTCTTGTAAATATACTTGTACAATATAGAAGATTGCATCTACTCTATATATTGATAGAGAAGAAGGAATAAAGTTAAGCTTTTCCGAACAATTACATCTCATGCCTAGGGGTGTTCATGGTTTGGTTTGGTTCGGTTCAATTTAAGGGTTAAACCAAACTAAATTGTACTTGAAAAAGTTCAGTTCAAACCCTTAATGAACCAAACTACTTTTAACAATTTAAGATTCTCAACCAAACCACTTAAGATGTGGTTTAGTTGGGTTGGGTTCGATTCGAACCACTTTAAACATACCTTATTCTAGTTGATAGTATTTATTGCTATTAGAGTTTTTAACAAGATATTAATATTCAAATCGAAAAACATTATGCGAGAATGTAAACTACATAATATTTTATCATGATAACAATACATTTTAAGTATTAGTAGAGGCACACCTATCTACTTGAGAAATGAGAAAAGAAGATAAAGGAAAAGGAGTGGAGTATGGATATTAAAAGTATAATGAGAATTGACAAAAGGAAAAGGTAAATAAGATTAGACAAATATTTTAATAAAGTTTAAAATTAAAAAATGTCCCATGACTTATATTTTTTTAATAAGAAGCAATTTGGTTTGAGTTTAAGCGATTTGGTTCGGTTCGATTCAATCACTCAAACCAAACCACAAGCTGTTTGAACCAACTCTAAATTGAATTGCAAACCAAGCTGAAATATAAAAGAACCACATTTTGCAATTCAGTTTGATTTACGATTCAGTTTAATGAATAGCCCTACTCATGCCTATTTATATGCTAAATAAAACTTTAACTAGATACTTTGACAAATTAGGAAATAATGAAACAAAATATTAGAACTAAATAAGCAAATTCATCTAAAAAAGAGTAAATATATAAATTCAGTTAACTTAATTGTATGGGAAGCCAAATCCAATCAACCATGTTGAAAATCCATGTACCTGATTTCCTATATGCCCAATCTAATTGGCCTAATCTACATTTGGTGGACCTAATTGGTCTTCTCTAGCCCATTTGACTCTACAATAGCTTTAACTCATCTTTTCTTATCCTTAGCCACTAAGACCTTATATACCCGGCTCAATATTCCATTAATAAATTTATCTTTCCACTAATTTAAAACTAAATTGTTGAACAAACCTAAGGCTTAAGATTTAATGAAGAAAAATACCTTATATTAGTTAAGTCAAAATATGAATAAATTAACATATGCTTATAATTATACTAAGATCAATCATTCAAATTTTAACTAAGTTCATAAGGATATCTTTCCCATTCAAGCTGTGATAATCATTATCCTAACATTGATTTCACTTTGAAGTTGTGTCATTTGTAATCTCCATTTAATAATAAGATTTCTTTTTCTTTTCCCCTTCCTCAAAGAGAACCAATACTTTATTCATAAACAATGTAAATGAAAGTTATAGTGCATTTGAGACTCATTATATGATCAGCTAATAAAAGATAAATTAAAGGATTTAGGAGATTAAAATCCTAGAAATGCATGTAACAGCACTTGTTGTCTTGGGATGCAACCCAGTTGATGTGCTAAATCCTAGGAAGGATTATAGACACAATCTCATAATCGCACAACCTATCAAGGATATGATTTTTATGCTCAAAACCAATAATTTTGCATGTTTATGAAGGATAATCACTAAACTAATTAAGAAACATAGCGATAGATATTAAAATCTAGGGAGAGTTCAAACACTAGATTTGAAACTAACAAGAATTATATTTTTATAGGTTTTTATGATTTTAAGTAACAAGAAAATAAAATGGATATGGATAATTCTTAGAATTAGATATGATGCACCAATCTAAGAAACAAACTGTGTTATTAAGTTCTAGTACCGATATCACACACAATATTAGAAAATAATTGAAAGAGGTGTTTGCCACAATCTGTTGAAAATAGATTGATAAGAACAAAGAAGGGTTTTGAGAACAATCTCAATAGTGTTGGTTCAATATATAACTTTTCAATAAGCTATACAACTCATAGCCTTTACATTAGCTAAAACATATAGTAAAGAAAAGGAAATAAATAATAGCCTAGTATCTAAAATATTAACTTTCCTAATAGAAATGATCCATATCTACTTTGAAAAGGAAAATACGTAAAATGACAACCTTAACAATAACTAATAATATCTTAATATTTGTGGAATCTAAATATTAACTGAATTGGCATAATAAAATGACTAGTAACTCTAAATAATCTGTGTGTGAAAGTGCAAGACAAATATTCTATAACAGAATAAATGCTGGAGTGGATGTCGAATTTAAAACTAGAAATAGACTCAATTTCAAAGTTAGCAACTTTAGTTAGAAATAGAAGCTCAATTGGAACTAGAATAAGTCAAAATTTCCAATGTTTAGAAATCATAACATCTAAATCTCATCTTTGAAGCATGAAAAGAATTGGAAGCAATTGGAAATAATTGAATCGAAAACTTGATTAGGAGCTCAAAAAGCACTCTCTTCTCAATATAAGTAAACATCTTCTTGATTTTGGCTTTAGTCTGGATTCTAATTTCCATCACCAATTGGTGCAAGCATTGGCTTTCTTATATATTAAAGAGAAAGAGTAAACGTTTGAAAGTTGAAATGCAAGTAAATTTAATGTAGCACATTTATGAACAAGAACCACACCTTTTTGACTTAATTTTCACTAATGGTGGTACCATAATGGTCTTTTGCTTATCATCAAGTAACCATTTTTCCTTTAAATATGGAACTTTGAACATCAACATTAGTTACCTTCAAAAGCTACAAATTGGTAGTTACTAGAAGTTCCTTACCACCCAAGTTAATGTCCTTCTAATAGGAATGCATATACTAAGTTGGCTTAGTGGTTTAGAAAGGATGGATTTCCAATCTTCTACTTAAACTAACTCAAGCTGTGGCTTAAACTTGCTTGTGGGGTGATAAGTAATTCTTTGTCGATCACATGTTAATTAAGTGTTATTAGGTTGTCTCTAGATGTTTTGATGATAATAAAATGAGCTAAATGCTTCTAATGAGTTTACTAAGTGTACAAGAATGTCTATGACTATAATACCTTGATTAAAAATTTGGAAATCAAAATTTAGATGAAGAAAAGTTTAGTAAGTTTTGATAACTCAGAGGATAGGTTAGAAGGTACTATAACCAAGCAAAATAATAATAATAATAAAATTAAAAAAAAAAAAAGGAGCTTAGAGGGTAAATTAGAAAGTGTACTTGACACAAATAAGAAAAAACAAAATAGATTTCCTTTTTTATCTAAGTTGGATATTTATTAAATATGAAGGCCTAACTCCACTTATTGAACGTGTTTAGGTAATATGTTCAATATGTTCTACTAAAGTTGAACAAAAATCCATAGGGATTAAGTGATTATTTTTGTAATCAAGAAGATTTATTTGAATTGATCATTATATGATTATTTATTTCAACTTATCAATAAGGATCAATTTTATTTTTGAAGATATAAATTAAATATAAGTTAGTTTGGTTTTGAGAAAGATTTATCTCAAATATCTTGGAGCATATATGGAATGAAGTTCAAATTTAAATGAGAAGAAGCTGATATTGGTTCCACGATATCAATAGGAATTTGAACATTATCCATATCATATCAAGTTTGAATTATTCAATAGGATTTTATGCAAATAATGCAAATCTTGACAAGACAATGTATTTAGACAATTGTTAACAACATATTCAACTTTTTTTTTTTTGGAGATATAACAAAAGAATTTCAAAGAGAATAAAAAGTAAAATTTTAAATTCAAATTAATGCCTTATTGAGGATTTTATGCAACTACTTTCAAGACCAAGATATCAGGAAACTTTTATAAGATAAATCCATATCAACAAGTAGCTGTTGAGCATCAATAGGATATAAATACAACTATTCAAAAATTCAAACACATCTCTTATCTAATCAACAACTTTTTGCAATCAAGAAAAAGAATTTATAAGCACTTAGAGACTAACTCAGAACCTAAATTGTTTATTTCCATATTTTTATTTTTACCTAAGCTGATTTATAAAGGACAATTATTCTTTTTTCCTTAACTGCTTTTGATATATTTTGAGAGTTATGATCTATGTTAGTGAGGGGATTATATTGTATCTTTGTAGATTTATAATTAACCTCAGGTAGGCTAAATAGGTTGAGTAAAGTGATTGAAGCCAAGTTATTGGCGGGCTTATTATAATTTCTTGTTTATTTATTTGATTAGTGGAACAATATCGGTATAAAAGACCGAGCCCCCAATAGTAGAGCTAGAAGAGCGGATATAGTTATAAGGCCAAACCACTTTAAATCTTGCGCCTGATTTTCTTTTTCTCATCTCTTTTTAATTCCCACATGTTTTATTGTATTGTTTTATGCCATAACTTGTTTAAGTGATCAAAAGGGGATGTTTTTAATTCAAAAATTTGAAAATTTGACAAGTAATCAATTTACCCCTTTCCTCTTAATTGCTTAATTCAGGATGAACAAGTGTGACCAAGGAAACCATAATAGTAACATACATTCGAAAGTTGCTCACAACTAAACCACACCCAAATATTATTATTTACTAAACTATCTTGTCTACATGATTCAAGTGCAAAGAAATCTTCCCCGTCAACAGTATTTAGAAAGGATATAGGATCATCATATAGTGAAACCATGATTACTATGGCAATAGAAAGGAACAATACAACTAAATAGGATTGCGATGAAAAGAAAACAAACACCCAATTTTGGAGTATTATCGAACAAATTACATGACAACATGTAGACAAGAAGAAAAGAAAGGAATGAGAATAACATTATTAATGCATATAGGTTAATAGTAGTGGCAAACAAGGAAATAACGAAAGTAAATATGACAAAGATTAAATGTATACAAATAAATTTGAAACCATGGAAGTTGATAAAGATAATAATTAAAGGAAACAAAAGAGGAGTATTGTTTGTCTTTAGAAGTATGAAACATAAAAACACAAACACCTTATCAAGAAAGCTATAGATTTACAAAAGGAAAATAAAAATTGGAAGTACACAAATTATTACAATATAGATTAGACAATGTAAGATGTAAGAAGTAAGAATTTTATACTGTATCGCCACAAAGAGTTTAGTCATGGTTGTTAAAATCACAAGTCAACTATACGATTCTACGAGTTTGCAATTTTATCAAGTTTTTCATAATCAAAATGAAAGAAAAATCATTTAGGTATAAACTTTTGATATAATTATGAGTTTAGATATACGATTCTACAAATTACCGATTCTATCGATTTTATATAATTTTATACGATTCTACCAATTTTATACTATTCAATTCTAAGTAAAATCGCGATTTTGACAACCATGAGTGTAGTATAATCTCATGGAAAGGGGGAAAACTCTTGTAAAGTAAGGGGGAAACTCTCATAAAGAAAGAGGAATCTCTCTCATAAAAAGATACGTCTTTCTTTTATAACATTAAAGATAAATGTCATCTATATTACTAGGACTAATTCTATTAACAACTATTATACACATTGGCATTAGGAACCAATGAGCATTTGACATGTGTTTTGTCTCATTAAATCAAACATAAAAAAGTCAACTAGGACTTCCTACATCACCCTTGAATTTTTTTTTTATGTTTTAATATTTTAAACAACTTTATTAAAAATAAAGAACAACACATAGAAAGTTTTTAAAAGTGCACTTCTTCATCTCTTTCTACTGAATTAGTATAACCATAATACTATCACCTCTTCCTCACTTCTACTCTCTTTCTCTGACAAACACCCCAACCACCACCTTGGCTTTTTCTTTCTCTACCCTTTCCTTCTTTTTCCTTTATCAAATCAAGAAGAATCTTGCTTCATCCCACTTTCGTTCTCTCTTTATCTTTCACATTAACTACACCTAAACTCGTTGATGAAATCATCAACCAAAGTTAGTGGGGTTAGATTGGTGTTTCATTTGCTCACAAGTCACATATATGGGTTTTAGATTTAGATTTCATCTACAATTTACAAGTTGCAATTCATAAAATGAATGAAACCAATAATCATCAATAAAGCTTTCATTTTTTTTGGGGGGGGGGGGGGGGGGGGGGGGGGTGGGGTGTTTATGATGGAAACAAACGAAAACAAAGATCCCATCTACCCATTGGTTGCCCTTTAGGTCTAGATTTAGATATAGATCTACATTTAACAAATCAAGGTTTTAAGGTTTGGATATATATGTAAGATTTTAGATCCATGTTCATGTTCTTTATTTTAGGTTTTATATTAAGTTTGAAGTGGGGGGATTATTGATAGAGCATTTTAGACTCGGCCCCTTAAAGCTCATTTCAGTCCACTTAGACTCTCGCCTAAGCTCCTCCTACCCATGCTGACCTCTTTCAACTTAGAATTACATGATCCAACTTTAAGTTTAAAGTTTTCAACCTCCTCCAAATTAGATCTCTATGCTATCCTCATAATGGATAAACATGGAAAAATGATACAAGTAAGGAAAAGGGTTGGTCAAAGATACACCATCGCTATATTATGAGAGGATCCCAAAAATTAATGTACTTTTCAAGTTAGAATCATCCATATGCTTCAAATGGAGGCAAAACTGATGACCAACCATAAGGGCAATGTAATCGTCGGCTTGAGGTGAGGAAATACTTCCAATCGGGACAATTCTTTATATAATATGAGGCTATGGATGTCGTTAGGAGTATTTCCTTCATCACTCGATAAATAAAGTGGTTGCATCGGTCATCTCTCCTCACCATTGTCAAGGTACACGTCTTTTGGGATCTGTGTAATGGTTGCCACAACATTGATAGCCTTATTTAGACTTCTAATTGATTCTTTAATCATGCCAAAATTATGCCAGAGAACTTCTTCTACCGCTATTTGGGGAGGAATACCTCTCCCAATGGCCTCTCAATTAGTTTGGGTAAGGAGAAAGAAGAAGATGCAATACTTACTTGGCAAATTAAACTTACAGAGTTTTAACTAAGTTTGAAGTAAGAGGATTAATTTGCAAAGAAATTTTTTTTGAAAGATAGAGTAAGTCTAAAATGGAAAAAGTGTGGAAAAGGTCGAGAATATAGATATATATAAAGGAAAGTACGAAGAACGAAGCAACGGCCAATGTAAGGACGCGATGCGATGTCCTCAAATTCGATCTTGATACGTAGCCCACAATTCAAATCAATGGCCATGATTACATTTGCATGCATTTCCCGCCCATGCCTCAACTAATAAGGCACCGATAGTTGTGCAACACATGCATTTACACACCAAAAGACAAATCAAATCAATGTTAGCTTAGGAAAGATCATGGCCCCTCGAATTATGTGCCAATAGATTAGGCCCTTAATGATGCTATTTCTTGGAGAGATACTCACCAACTTAGGTTAGCGCAAAAGACTTTTATGATCATTGACACCCCATAATGAACAATCACCCTAAAGATAACTATTTAGTTCCCCTTGTTACCTAGCCCGCCTACCACTATTCTTAGCATAGGTCAACCCAAGTTGGGTTTCCTACTTGCTCAAGAATGTAACGGCCCAGCACAGGGAGACTCAGGTTGGGTCACCTGCCTCTATGGCCATCTAATGATGCCTTTGTCAATAAGAGGTCAAGGCTCATGACACAAAGTTCGTCATAGGCAATTCATCTCATCTTCAAGACCTTCGAAGCTTACCCAAGGGCCATTTCAACCTACTTAAACTCTCGTTTGAGCTCTTCCCACTCATATTGACCTCTTTTGACCCAGAATTGTATGATCTAACTTTAAGTCTGAAGTTCCTAACCTCCTCTAGATTGGATCTCTACGCCTATCCTAATAATGGATAAATAAGAGAGAATAATATAGATAAGGAAAGAGGTTGGTCAAAAATACAACCCCACCATATTAGGAGAGGATCTCAAGAATTAGCGTACTTTCCAAGTTAGGACCATCTACAATGCTTATAAATAGAAAGTAAAGACGATTGAATAAAGTACTTTTAAAATCTCAGGTTCTCAATATTCATATATTCCATTCATTCTTCTCTTGTGCTAACTTAGGCATTGGAGTATCCACGTCAAAACAAACCTTGACATCCCTCATAGCTTGACTTGTTTCCACTTTTGTAGGCGATTTAACTACCTTCCAAAAACGTAACACAACAAGGATGTAAATTGATTTATTAGAGTTTATTCAATAATAGGTGTCAAAATTTAATTGTGATTCATGACTGCTATTATTAGTTTATGCTTTATGTGATATAACTAGCGCTTATGGCATTAAATATAATTATTCTTTATCATAAAACTACTAATAAATAAATAGTGTCCAATGATAAATTATTTAGATAACTATCATTTTTTATCAATGAAATCTAATTATATTAGTTATGGTGGGAAAAAAAAATGAAAAAAAATGAAAATCATCGATGGAAAGATAAATAATAAATGCAACTTAAAAAGGTAAAAATGTCTTTAATGGGACCTAAATCATTAACCTTGAGGCCTAAGCATGTCAAAACTTAATATTTAAACACCTAACCATATTCAATTTCACAATAATATTTGCGCTTAAAAATATAAATATAATACCTATTTCCTACTTTCAAAATAAATTTAATAATTAATTTTTTTCTAAGTTCGAGAGTGCTAGGGCCCCTTCTAGCCCTCCTTGAGTTTACCCTTGGAGATACAGATAGAGATGCGTGTGTTTTTCACACGCCGAAGACAAAAATAAAATCCCCAACTTCACAAGTAGTCAAATGTGGGTCTTGCTTTAGGGGAGCTTGCACTCAATGCCACTTACACTAGGCATGCCATCAATTCATGTTGCAATTAAAATATTCACAATCTAACCCTAACCTTTAAGCTAAAATCAATAAGAAGCAATAAACAAATTGAAGTTCAAGTCCATTTAATCCCAATTAATTAAGCTATTAGGCCACTGACTATTATGGTGCATATTTGGCAAGACATGAATAGAATTTAAAAAGAAGTCCAATTTAGTGACCAACTTATACCTAACTAAATTTAAATCAAATCTTTTCCTTTTGCAAAATCACAAATTGGACTTTAACAATTAATTGAATGAAATCTAACATGACTTAAATAAACATATTTATCGCTCATTTGAGTGTGTTAATTAAAATCAAGCTAAGTTAAAAACAATGTAATAAATGTAAAGCTTTATATTTACTGAATTACCAATATGCATTAAGGATTGAATAAAATTGCATCTTGCCCATAAAATTATACCTTTTAATTAGAAAATTTCATATTCCTCCCCACGCTTTTATTTGTGGTTTCACTTTTTTTTTTTTTGTTTCTCTTTTCCCAGATATTCTTATTTTCATTTTTTTCACTATTCTAATTTTTTCTTATTTTCTCATTGTTTAAAACTTTTCATGTTATAACCTTTTTTTTTAGATTTTTTATTAAAGACTATCTTAGACTAAAATTTTCATAAATTAAAGGGTAGAAATAGGGTTGTCTATAATGCTTAATCATTAATTAAAATATATAAAATTTTATCATTTTCTTTTTCAAAAAAATAGTGAGAAAAAAATACATGTCAAAAAATGCAAGTGGTTGAGATAAATAGTGGAATTGAGGATAACATAGATACTTATCATCAATGAAGATACAAAATTTTATTATAGATTTAGAGAGAGAAATTGCAACTAGGGTTTGTATGAGTACCTTTGCTATGAAATCAAATTTATTTAAGAAGAAATGTAAATTCTCTCCAAAGTGTTATTTCCTGTGGAGGAGGAAACAATTGAACATTTGCTACTAAGTTGTAGTTGGACTAGATCTATATGGTTTGAATGTATAGGATTAAGAAGTGAGCAAGGGCCAATTTCAAGATTTGATGATTAGATCATTATTTGCAGTTAAAGATTTAAGATCACAAGAGGCCAAGGGAAAGGTCTTTATGCGTCAAAGTTGTTTGGTGTGCTAGTTTATTTAGAAACACCAAAATGAGTGTAATTTTTAGAAGAAAAGCTTAAACCCTACACTAATGATTGATCATTGTCGGGTTGCTGTCAATGAACCATCCTTGTTTATTTCTTTGGAAAGGAGACCAATTCTATAGAATAGTTAGCAATTTGAGTCATCAAGTTGGCAATCTCTTTGTTTTTAAATAGTCAAGTTGAATTATGATGTATTATTTAATTAGAAGCTAAATGTGGTTAGATTAGGAATTGTTCTCAGGGGAGCTTTGGGCAATTTTATTAGTGCAACAGCAGAGCAAATGACTTATATGGATGTTAAAGTTGTAGAGGCTTTAGTTGTTAAAGAAGGCCTTTTATTTGCCAAAGATTTGAATTTTAGCAAAGTTGAAGTGGAAGTTGATAATTTATTGGCCTTTCAAAACTTTAAGGAGTCTTCTTCATGGAAGTCTAAACCTATTATTGCAAATATTTTGTCTTTAAAGTCTTTTTTTAAGTTTCGTGGAAGTCTAAACCTATTATTGCGAATATTTTGTCTTTAAAGTCTTTTTTTTAAGTTTTGCAATTTTATGTGTACTAAGAGGTCAAATAATATGTGTGTTGACTAGATTGCATTCTAAGGTAAAAAAGGGGCATGCAAAGTTTATTAGATATCTAATACCCTTCCCCCTTTAGTTGACCTTCTTTTTCTAGATTGTGGTTCTAAGCCGTTAAATTCTATTATATAATTTCTTACTTACTAATAAAGTATTTATTTATGAAAAAAGAAAGAAAAGAAAAAAAATTTACTCATACCTTATGCATGTCAAACCCCAACACACAAAAATGTATTTGTAGAGTGTACCTTCGTTATAACATGAAAATACATATACATTCTTTATACACACCTTCATCTTAAATAGCAAATAGCGTTTATAATGTAAAACTCTCTCAAAGGTGAAAATGTGATTGTATATCTATGAGAAGAAACTAGTAAAAATACCCTCTTTATAAAAACTATTTTGTGAAAAATGATTTCGACAAAAGTAATTTGGGAAATACTACTACTAAATTGTAAGTAGTAGATGCGATTCAACTTTTTTGGGAACTCTACTAAAAAATTGTAGCTTGAGTGTGTGATTTAGTAATCATATGCCTATTGTAATCATGATATGGTTTGTGTGCCTCAAGAAATTGCATCATAGAGGTGTGATTGTTCCAATGAAAATCACAAGTTAAACTTGCACTTTCTATTGAAAAATGTTGAAATAACATTCACATTCTACATGTGATTTTGTTACAGTATTTTGCGAATTAGCTTTACTCTAAACTTTTTCTTTAAAATTATTTTAAAAGATGCATTATTTTCAACTTTCATCTTACTAAATAGATTATTTTTAAGGCCCTGTTTTTAAATATTTTTTAAATTTTTTTAGAGATCAATGTAGAGCTCAAAATGCTATGCCAACAACCACAGTTATACAAATGATGCAAGTACTATTCAGAATGATTAGGTGTACAGCGTTTGTAGGTGGCCTTTTAAGTCCGCTGTTAAATTTAAGGCTTAATCTTGGATAGGTAGTGGAAATTACCAAGTTGGCGTATAATTGGAGTAGAGGGAATTTTTGGTGGAGTAATAAAATGTGCAAAGATAAAAAAGAACACAAACGGTGAAAACACTTTATTGGACCAATATTGATAGTAAAAGATGAAAGTTAAGGGGGCAAATGAGATTAGATACTCTAGTAGTCCTAGCCAAAATATTATCTACCTTATTGAATAGAAATGTCTTCCGTTGACGGTTATCAACCCCATCTTAGTAACTAAAATGAAATCTTTACAAGAAAGAATTACTTCTACTAAAGATAGATCTTACTTCTACAAGGCGAAAAGAGAAATTTTTAAGGTCTTTATATTCATTATGTCTAGCATTATATAGATTGGATATTCACCTTATCTGTATCCCGAACAAAGAGGAGTCCTATAATAAACTTGCATTACACAATCAATCAAAACATTAAACTATTAAGAAGTTTATCAAGTAAAAAATGCCTAACTGATTCAAAATTAAAAAATAATAATAATAATAATAACATTATGGTCAGAAAGCTTATAGTAGCAAAAGCCATTGGAATTTTTATTTTATACATTAGAAGCTTTTTGTTATTAATCAACAAAAAGATGCTATGCAAGATCCAATCATGAATATAATTAGATCATTTAAGATTTGTATGATCTAATTGTATGAGCATGTAAAATGATTTAAACTAGATAAATATCTATTTAATACAACATGATAAGAACGAGTAGGATATATAACAATCTTAACCATAGTTTGCTCCATTTACCGGCATAACATTATACCTTCCTCACAACGTCTTACAAAAGGCTAGTACCTCTTTAACCATTTTTATGTTACCTTATGTTATATATTCTATGTTCTATAATTGTAATTCATTTTTTATACATAGAATCCTTATTCGAGGTAAGTGTAGAGCATACTTTGAATCTTGGAAGATAGATTAGACATCTAAACAATTTCTTTCTTAAAGGAATCAAAGAGAGAGGAAGAGAGGTTTAAAGACTCATGACTTATGGTGAAAACACACTATTATTTTTGTAAGGCTTAGTCTACCTCTTAATTATATAAGTTCTTCTATTTATAATAAAAGGAATTTTATTTACATGGTAGATAGAAATCCACTAGATGTGAAAAAGCAAACAGAAAAAAAATAAAGCAGGTAGAGACGAAAACATGATCACATGCTAATAGTAAGTATATAGACTAAAATGGATAAAAGACATAAATAGTAGCTCTCCAAGTGGCAAACAAGGACTAAAGTTGAAATTGATGTCTTGCTTTTGAAAGTTAGGTCCAGTAGGATGGTGACAAATTACTTTTTAATGAGAAATCGGAATCATTGCTATTGTATTTTGGGTCCAACCATGTGAGTATTTTTTTCATGTCTCTCTTTATTAGTCATCTTTAGAAAATCCCCATAAGAATCTTCGTTGTCTTGGTATGTATTGTGAACAAAACATGTCTTTGGAAAGTCTTCATAGGGATCTTGGCTATCTTGTTAAGGATCAAGAATAGTATTCAGATGAGACTGATCGTGCTCATCATATCCCTGTGGATCATCTTCTTCCATGGGTTGGATTTGTTCTTGAGAATATAACTATGTTAATGCTAGTTCTCTCTTTGATCTAGTTTTTTCATAATCTTAACTACAAATCCATGGGACTTCTTTCTTATAAGCTCCTAGCCATATTTATTTTGGAATTACCAAATTTACTGTACATAGTCTTCTTTGAAGTTCCCAATATTGGAGATCATTTTCCTTAATATTAAAGAGGAATTCATTTAACACTATATGATTTGAGAGAGGATAGTATAAGAACTTTTTATTTTAAACCATTCTTATCATAACTAAAAAATCAATCTAAGGTCCTCTTTATTGAATCCTGGATGTTTCTTTTCTATATTATTAATCCATTATTGGATTAGCATTTCCCAAACATGAAGTGGTTGGAACCATCACAATAATTCTCCTAAATATAAAGATAGTCTTCCTTTGGTGATGACGATGTTTGATAGGAACTTTAATGCTTTAGCAGCTAGAATTTGTATGGCTATGATATAATTATATAGTAAATACCAATAAAGTCATTTTAATTCCCCTAGGAATGGTTCTTCAAAATGGATTATATGGAGATATATAAATGGATATTCTAGATGCAATCCCAATGGATTGAGATTTAGTCCCCCATATCATTTGAAAATTAAGAACTAGTATTCCTAAATTTTAGCTTTGGTGACTTCATGAAAATTTGCCCTTGTTATGAGGTCTATCATTTCTGGATGTGTGGTCTGCCAAAAAAAATGAACATTAATATTATGCCTATCTTTAAGGGAAAGAATACAAGAATAAATATGATGCTATTTGTATATATCACTCGCTGAGTCTCTATTACCACCTACCCACTCGCTGAGTCGATCTCCCCACTCCAAAACGCTGACCCCCTCCTACCGTTCAAAAAAAATAAGGAGGGATCCGCTGCTTAACTGCTCACTAAAACACATAAAAAAACAAAAAAAATGATTCGTACCTATTTAATCGTACCTATTTGAATCATATTATGTTATGGAATCATGAGAATCTAAATTTTAAGAGGTTATATTCGTCTATCAACTATTATTCTTATTAGGAATGCTTACAATATGATATTGATAGTGTTAGATGGAAGATTCGTTATCCTAGAAATCTCTATGCTTCTACTAGTTTTATGGTACCATACCCTCGCATTATTGATTATGAAGTTATAATATTAGCCTTTATACAATTGCTAGAGCAGTACGCTTACAATATTGATTCCGAGTATGTAAAATTTACCATGGGATATACAATGAATTTATCTACATCTTATGATATCTCATATACTTTAGGTAGGGCTATTACATTGTGTGATCCTTTAGGTAATAGACTTCAAAAAAAAAAAAGGATCTATGATATAATTGAACAACAAGTGAGGTTATACAGTGATAGATATCAGGATGCTGTGATAAAAGGGGTCTTCATTAATATCTATTATGAATCAAAGGATTCCATTAAATCGTTAGACTTTCCTAATATATCTGATTATGATATGACTGGAAAGATTATCAAAGTTATAGATTCTTATATAATAAGTGCTAATCTACCAGAAGTCAAATCAATAATGTATAAAAAGTGTCATATTCCCTCTAAGATAAGCGCAATCAAAGGTAATAATATACAAGAAAGTCGTCCTTTCATTATAGCCGATATAAAGACTGTAATGGTTAATAATGTTCATGTTCCTTATGCAGCTAGTTACTTAGTGGTGAAGCCTGGTGATGATCTGACTTCCATACCTTCCTATTCGATACAAACCTTTTTCAATGAAAATCACATAACTTTATATCCTAACTTTGAAGAAAGGAGTTAAAGAATGTTATTTGATTTTTTTTCTCTAATTTAGAAGAATGTGTGATGAAAAATAGGAGGCTTCAAACAGTTTATTTCCACAATTTTGCCCGATTTGATGGAATTTTCATTCTTCGGTATTATGTTGATCATGGTAATAAGTATAAAATCAAACCATTGGTGAGGAATCATAAACTTTACGAGTTGAAAGTCTATATTAACGATAATTTCTTATTACGTTTTAGAGATTCTTGCACATTGTTGCCTAGCTCTCTTGCATCATTGGGGATGACATTATGCCCTAAATTAGGCCCCAAAGGTTCTATCCCCCATGATGATTTGGTTGTGTCTGATCTTCAGGTTAATAGTGAGGATTTGATAAACTATCTTTGACAAGATATCCTTATCTTAGGTGGTGTGATGTTGAAGGCTCAAGAGATTAATTAGTCTAAGTATTAGATTGATATCGAGGATGAGATGATAGTGTCAGCGCTTTCCTTGAAAATCTTTCATAAGAAATATTTTGATGATAATACCTTTCATATCAATATACCTACTAGAAACCAAGACACTTTTATTAGGCGCGACTATTATGGGGGTCATGTGGATGTATATAAGCCTTATGGTGAGAATATTTACTACTACGATGTTAACTCATTATATCCTTTTATTATGAAATCTTATCCAATGCCTTGTGGTGTACCTGTCTGGCAGAATAATTTGGAGGGCGTTGGTTTGGATAGCTTGTTTGGCTTTATTGAGGCCTATGTTGTATGTCCTACTAGTATATCACGTCCATTCTTGCCATATAAGGATAAATTTGGTACTTTACTCTTTCCTACAGGTAAATTCATTGGAGTCTTTTATAGCAAAGAGTTGAAGTTCGCACGTGATTTAGGCTACCAGATAATTCCTCTTAGGGGGTATTTGTTTGAGAAGAAGTCCAATCCTTTCGAAGGGATCATCTCAAACCTCAATGAAAGCAGACTAGAAGCTAAGAAAAGAGGTGATGAGTCTATTACATTTATTTATAAGATTCTAATGAACTCGCTCTATGGTAGATTTGGTATGAATCCTGAAAGTACAGTAACAAAGATCTGCAATAAAAAAAAAAATACGAGGAATTGATGAAGATGGACAATTTTTAATCTGCAAAAAGCTTACCGATCATTACTATATTGTCAATTACATTACCAATAGTAGCTTTGTAGACGACAATAACTAGAAAGCTCCTAAGATGTCGGCAGTTCAATTGGTTGCAGCTATAACTACTTGTGCTCGTATTCATATGTATCCACACATTTCCAGACCTAACTGTTATTATATTGATACTGACTCAATAGTTCTAGGAAGTCCTCTTTCTGACGATTTAATCTCATCCATGGAAATGGGTAAGTTTAAACTCGAATACCATGTTAAGAGTGGAATCTTCTTAGCACCAAAAAGTTATATGTTAGAAATTGAAGATGATAGACATATTATTAAACACAAGGGTCTTGCTAAAGATTTAGTAACATCTGAATGGTTTCAAAAGCAATTATGCAGATCTATCTCTAATGGAGCAGATCCCCATTCATGCAAATTTCAGAATAGATTAGAAAAAACTCCAAATTGGAAAAAAAGATATTATCATCAAATTAGGACTACCACAAAGTTCGAAAAGAGAGAATGTCTATGATTCAAATAATGCCTGGATAGACACACGATCTATAAATGTAATTGACCTAGGAACTCAAGATGCTACTACTATTTTAAAATATGAGCTATTGAGGAAAAATGGGGAATTGGTCAGTTAGTCCACTACTGAAGGTCAAAAGACCACTACTATTCAACCAACTCTCTACAATACCAAGGCTAAGAAGGACCATGACAATAGTTCTCCTGATAGACCCAAACCTGATAAATAAAAGCAAGAAATGAGAAGGGCCCTTCCTTATCTCCCAACTCTCTGGTTCAACCGTTATACCGGTCCATTTAAATTTTTAACATCCTAATATATTCTAAGACACGATCAACTAAGATAACAGACACACCCAAATCAAAAGCACTAACCATAGACCCGATTTCTCATTACATATCAATTATACTTTCAGGCCTTTCCCATTGTAGGTGCCCTTCTATATTAATATATAGTTTACCCTGCTAAGGTCTAAGAACTCTTCCTCACCTGGTTCCTGTACGCACTTTAGCAGTCAATCCCCATGCTGGAAGTGCGCAGTCTAACTGCAATATTTTATTAAATTTGGAGACTGTTCTCTTATCTGTAAATCCCAGAATAGCGGTATTCAAGCACCTACCCATAAAGCAATTTAATCCAGCTTGTTTATCAACTCATATATAAAGTGATCAACATGCTCTAAATACAAATCCATCAATATAAAATATAGTAAACCTATACCCCTAGTTGGTTTCGTTTTAGTTTGAATGAATCCTAAGATTCTATCTAACGTATCACCATCTACTTGGAGTTTTTTAAAAAAGGAATACACCAATTCTTTTATAATAGGATTTTGTAACAACTCATTAACCTTTAGCATAAGCTTATCCCTACTCATATAAGTAGTACTTGGTGAAAAGTCATAAAGTTTGAAAAACCCAACGTGAGTGATGCTTTATTAGCTATTAAGCTATCTATAAATCGAAAACGAATATAATTAGGATGGAATGGCATTATATCAGGTAAATTTTCTCCATTTTTGTACCCTTTGAAATCAATACAATTCTTCTTCATGTAAAGGAAGTGCGCCAACGACGATTGAACCAATGGTTCCATTATAGGATCATATAGCATATCACTTCCAATATCTTCTCCAATCCCATTGTTACTGAAAGAAGTAATTCGATCCTTAAAATTGTTTATATCTATACTAGAAATCAAAGGGTATTCACTAGAATTCAATTGATAGTTATGTTCCAAACATGCAAAAAACAAGGCTAATTCACTCATAGGACAGGTGGTCATAAGTAGTTTTACATCCATTTATTATTTCATTTTCCAATACAGACACGTTGCACTAAGTTACTTAAGAGGCCGTACCTATCCGCTAAGAGACAGCCACCTATTAGCGCCCTACCTATCCGTTAAGAGGCAGCTAAGAGCGCTAAGAGGCCACTGCTATAACTCCCTATTTCCCTAGCATCTATTCTAATTAGTAATGCACGTTATAATTATGACTTCTGTTCTCTAGAAGTTGCTTAAATTTATTCCACTTCACTTCATTAGAAGGCTCCTCAGAATCAATCACTTGATTACCGCACACAGCATCTACATAGTTGTTGTAACACTTAATAAAGTCGATACCATTATACGCCATTTCTTTTTATCTTTAGTTGGTGAAAGTGAACTCAAGAAATCTGTAAGATAATTAGATGGCATAGGATCATTATTCTTGTGATTGTATACGAGTGAAATGTTATTAATATCTTGAGTATGGGAGTATGGAAGAATCAGATTTATCTTAATAAAATCATTGATTATTTGAAGTGGATGACCCATATTAATAAAGACCTTGGTATATATATCAGGGACTACTTTTACGTAATGCGGTGTTGTGATAAAATTATTGTGTGCGGTATAGATAGCAGCACATTGACTCAATAATGATTCTACTACTTTCATGGCAATGTATGCATCCTTTTGATGAATAAAGTTGGCGCATGTTGAGGATTGAGTCTTTCGCCTATCCCTCTTCATAGTAGGTATACTTAGAGTAACCCGTCGTCTCTTTTTTGTACTCCTTTCATAAGCACTTATATTTTCTTTTTTGAAAGACATATAGTCCTATTTTGTAGTGAAATACGGTATACTATAGAAAATAGCTTTATCCATTGCTGAACAAAACCAACTAATGGTGGTAATCAACTTAATCAAATTGGCTATGTGTAGATATTTATGGATCCAAAATTCATTGCTAAGTTTAGCGAGGTTATATGCATCCTTTCGACTTAGTAATTGACCATATGTTTGCCTAATATCCTTTTCCATGCTGATCAATGTCTTCCCATAGATCAATGGCATGAATAAGATCTTGATGAGCTTTCTATCTAACTTAGATTCAATGATTTCCATCTTTAACTTATCATTTATTCGATGATGCATAAATACCTTTAAATCCTAGAGCAACTACGTGTATACATCTTGTATTTTCCCATCAAGGTGGGGAATAAGATTTGTTCTCCTAGCCATTTCTTCGTTAAGTAATAAGTAACTCATGATCTGATAAGCACTGGCAGCAGCATCTTGAGTTATTGGTATTCTATTATATTCTTGAACTCCATCGTTACACAGGGCCTTGGCTATGAACTGAAATGGATCGCTAGCACCCTTAGCAAAGCTTATTAAACTCTCATCAGAAGCATAGATCAAATTCTGGTTTTCCTTATACCATTGAAGAGCTTCATCATAAAGATAGAATTTCTTATACTTAAAGGCTGCTGTAGAGGCTACTATGTCCTTTGTCGACTAGTTGCATCCTTCTTCCTCTTGATGATTGTTAGCAAAGACTATTAAACTTCTAGCTAAATCTCGCTCATGAAAATGCAAGATACCAGCACGGTAAATTCTACCACGGAAGTCCATAAAGGTGGGCAGATAAAAGACATAATCCTCGTATGCGGACACTAGCCGATTATGAAATCCTCATACCTAGCTTTTTGCACCTTAATAGCTAATTCTTTTAAGAGAGCATTAAGGCTACAAGCTCCCTCTATAGCCTTATTTAGGTAATAAGATTTCCTCAGAAGATCGAAGGCTTCTTTCAGATTTACACGTGCTAGTTTTCCAGGCATAAGAAAACCTACTTTTTCTAAAGTTGGACGATTTTTATTAATGAACTCCAATACCTTTTTATTTATCTGAAATCCTTGTTGTGAAGCCCATTCAATATGGAGCACATTTCCTTATACTTATAATAATGTAATTCTATATTGAAATTGCTTAGGTTATGGGATGATAGAAGACTAATTCTATAATATATATTAAAGATAAGACCGCTTAAATAACCACCTCTCAGATTTGATAAAACAAAAGGATTCTTTATTTCAAAGTTATAATTGGGATCAAATAAATCCATTGGGCGTTCCCAATCTAACGGCTTGCAAACCATTGGAAGATTGAATATCAACGGGAGAATACTTAAGTCAAAATTACATACAGCGAATAAATTGTATTCTAAATAACCCTTTCCTTTCTCTTTCACTACAGCTTTATTATCATCTGCTGAAATGGACTCAATATAGATCACTTGTCTTTCAATCATTAATTCAAGCAATCTTCTACCTATTTCAAATTGTGTACCTTTTTTCTGCTTGATATTACCTTCCTTACTACCATCAACTCGACTACTTGTTGATGTACTACTTTCCATTTTATTCTTATTGATTATATTTGCCTGTGTTAGAACAGTTCTATCTAGCAGTCCCAATAAAGATTGTCATGTTGGCTGATGAAGATGTCATTAAGGATAGAGAGTTTGCTATAGAGGATCCAAATATGGCATTTGATGAAGTAGCCTCTATCCTTTATGGACACGAGGGCTTTCTTCTTGGAAACCTTCCCAAGTACAAGAAATCTTTGGAATTACAAGAAGGTTTGTACATGGCTATCATATGGCTTACTTGACTCTTAGCCTAAATGTTCTTTGATCGTGTTAATGCATGAATATCACCTAAAGGAGCATCTTGAGTCAGAGGCCAGTTTAATGGACTAATCCACCTATGGATTCTTACATTCTTTCTATTTAAACCTGTAAGTTCAATAAGGCTTAATGATTTTGCTGAGATCTAAAAAGAAAATCTGCAACTGAGTTTTTCTCTCTTGGTATGTATTTGACCTCGTATAAGTATTTTGAAAACCATTCCTACCACCTTAAGAGTTGTGGACGTAGTATTTTTTTTGCTTAAATTTGAGCATCTTTGGAAAAGTGCTCATATCCATCTCTATCTTTAAATGAGAATCCATGAAATGATATTCAAATTTGTAAATAGCATTTTTAGCAACAAGGATCTCTTTGAAGGTAGAATGATAATGGATCTTAAAGTCTTTGAAACATTTGCTTCGGTAACCACAAATATGTCTCTTTCCATTATTCTCTTCTAAGAGAACAATTCCCCAATGCTTGTCACTAGTATCAATCTTAAGAATTAGTTTTCCTTCTAAAGGAATTTTTAATGATAGCAAACACTGTAGTTTTTCTTTCAGTATCTAGACAACTCTCATTTGATGCTTTCCCTATTCTAGATGATTCTTTTTTCAGCATTTTTTAGAGTAAACTAGTAAGCCTGAAGATTTTTTGAACAAAATCTCTAAGATGATTAATGATACCCAAAAACTGTTGGATTTGCTTGGTGGTGAAATTTCAGTTAGTAAATTTGAGCAATTCCTAAGCAATTGATGGTTCAGGCTTATAGCAACCATCTTTGATTTTTATTCCTAAGAACTCCATTTCTATCTCAGATATCCTCATTTTTGTTTCTGCTAACATTTCTCCTTTTGTTGTGACAATTTCATAAAATTTTTGGAGTAACTCAGCATATGTTCATCTGAACTATACAAGAGAATATTATCTATGTAGATGACTACATGATCAATAATTGGCTTGTTATCTTGATCATGGCTTTTTGAAAAAGTGAATGTGCAATTTTAAGCCCAAATGGTAATACTTTCCACCAATAGTGGTGGTTTGGGATTTAAAATCATGTTTTGGATCTTTCATCAGGATGGATCCTAAGTTGCCAAAAAATCGCTTTGAGATTAAACTTAGAGAATATCTTAACTTGGGTGGTGTTCTGGAAAACTGTATTCCCATTCAAAATAGGGAATTGATCATCCTAAATAAGGTTATTTAGAGGTTGAAAATTAATTACCAATCTTAATTTGCCTCTAGCTTGTTTAGATCATTTGTTCACATAGAACGCTTTACACACCTATTGTGAATTTGATGATTCGATCAATCCTTGTTGGAGCAATTCTTTACATTTTTACTCAACTAGCCTAAAGTGTTCAAGATTCATTCATAAATAGCTTGCTTTGGTTGGGTTGACATCTTGTTTTTCTTGAAAGGAATTTTTACAAAAAATTTCTAATTTTCTCATAAAGGGTGCTTGCATTTAGCAAGAAATTTGTGTGGCTTGCAATATAAGCTTTTACCTTTAATTTCTCAATGATCTCTTGGATAGTGGCTCCTTATATGGTGTAAAGTCATGAGACTTTTGTATAAGGTTTAAAGTATTTCTTTAACCTTATTCCTTCTACATAGATTTTTAACCTTGGTAATCATTGGAGTATATCCTATCTAATTACAATATATTTGTTTGGAAGTGGTGATCCAAGAACTGGTGTGATGATTAAGCATCTTAGAAAGAATTGTATTTTGATCGGTACACTTCTCAAATATACTTGAATTCTTCATTTGAGGTCATAACAAAGGTTTTATTGTACGGCTTCCAAAATTTTTCAAGCAAGATGCTAGAATTAAGAATGTTTTCTACAACTCCAATGTCAATAAATCCTATCACTTGGATAGGTGATTAAACTTGCTAGTAATGACTTAAATAAGAACGTATAGAGTTTGTAGAATGTTTTTAATTTCTAGCATTGTTTTTTTAACTAGTTGCACTAAATATGATTCTTCCCCAGAGTCTGAAAAGTCTGGACTGGATGATGGTAAATAGACTTTGATGGAGAAGAGGGTGCTTCTTGTAAGTTCCTCTTCTTCTAAGAATAGTGATTCTAAGTCCTCTTCCTTGTCTATTTTGATTCTAGTATGGTGATATATTGATTGGATCATTTTTGTAATTCTTTCGATGGACATTGTTTAACATAATGGTCCATCTTGTTGTAGATGAAGCATCAAGGGGATTTCTTTTCCTTTCGAGTCTTTCTTTTGAAGTGTTTCCATTTTGTTTTTTCTTCTTCTTCTTAGCTTAAAAGAATCTGTAATTGGAATCTTCCTATGATGCTTCTTTTTTCTAATAAGATAGCTACATTTCTTATTTGAGTGTTTGTACTTAATTTACAAGTCTTTTCTCTTGCATATCTTATCAATGATTTGTCCTTCCTTAAGATAGTCCTTGAATAGCTTTATCTTTTCGCACATATCATCAACCACCAAGTGTGCAACTTGTTGAATTTCTCCAATAGGAATGTCTATGATCCTTTGATTTCTTAATTTAAAAACTTTTATATTCCTCTTGAAAGGGTTTCAAGAATAGAAGATAGGAACACTGGTTTGAGAGCTGGGTCTGCTATAAGTTGACAAAATAATTACACCATTTTTTTATAGTGTAAATCTAAATCCTTTTTTCTGAAAGAGCAATATTTTCTCTCAAAGAATTCCTCTTAAAGGATTCTAATTACGTAGTTGAAATCTATCTGATCTAAGAAAATATGTTGATCTATGGGATGTATTAAGTTCCATGAATCTTTCAATATCTTAGTAAATCTTACAATAAATTTAGACGGTATCTCAAAATGATTATAATTTGTTAAGAATCTCGTGATCAGCCAAGCATGAAACTCTTGTAGCCTTACAAGGCACTTAGAGTAAGAAATATCATCAACAATAAATATTATATTTGTATTGAATGATTTCCGGTGAATGTTGTTAGTCTAGGATCAAATGTTTCCGATCTTATTTCCTCTTCTTCACCCCTCATCATAAGAATAGGAACATCACTTGCTGAGTTTTGAGAGTCCATTGGACTTTCATGATCTTGTTCTCCTTTCATTTGATTCTGGTTGCTATTGTGAATTGATGTATGGGCATCTATCACTTGTGGAGCTATCTATCACTTATTTTGTATTGGACTTTTAAGAGAACTTTCATCAGTTGAATCTTTTGAATTATTGGTTAGACTCTCGGTTTCAGATTCAACTTATACTATCTTTGAAGCTGTTTCAGGTTGAACTTGATTAAAGACCTCAAGAGTATCTAAGACCTTATGGCTTTTAACTGTGAGAACATTTTGAATGTTTAGGTTTTTATCCCGGTTCAAATTCATCATTGTCACTGCTTAGGTCTTGTGTTTGGTATGGATCTTGAGGAGTTAAAGAACTAGTTTTTCTTTTGCATCTAGAGGAAGATTCCTCTCCAATTCTTTTTTCTTTTTTTCTCTTGATTTCATCTCTCGATTCAACTGTAGTCTTTATCTTTGGACCTTGTTAAGGTTTTAGCATAAAAGGTGAAGGTTTGGAAGCTCTTGGTTGACTTTCCATGTTTATCCCCATTCTAGGAGTAAACATGTCAAAAGTTGAGAACACACCTTTTTGTTTTGCCTCTAATATGTGTATTTGATCTCACAACTTTCTGCTTTCTAACTCTTTTTGTTCGATAAAGTCAAAAAGAGAAATGCTAGGTGTAAGCATAGAATTTTTTATTTCCCTTATTCTTTGTTGTAGTATAGATATCCTTTTGGATGTTTCATCTATTGTTTTTTCTATAGAGGAAAGTCTATAATGCATACTTTCAACTTTGTTTCCAATCTTTGTTAGCATCTAGTTTTGTACCAAAGTATTATCAATTTGCTAGATAAGAATAGCTTCTACTGTACTACTCTTCTTTTTGATGCCATAGGAATCTCTTTTAGTTAGATTCTTTATTTTAGGAATATGTCTATACTCACCATACTCATTGTAATACATGAAATTTTAATTATTTATTTAATTATATAATATAGGTATTATCATAAAGAGCTAAGGACGAGGATGGAATTTTATAAAAATTCAAAGGGTAATTTGATCATTTCACACGGAGCATATAAATACTACAAGTTGACCTATAAAGCATCTTTTTGTCATTCTGAGCAGTAAATGGAGCTATAGAGAACAAACGCTCCATATGAAAAACCTAGGACGACGATAAGAAAAAAGATTGAACTGATTCCAAGAACTTGAGGTAAGGATCATTATACAAATTTCAAAATAGGATTTATGGAAAATGTAATTATGAGTGTCGATTGTTCATACAGAAAATGAGGTGCGTGAAAGGACGAAAAAGAACGGAGAATCGACGATCTGAGAGGATTCAACTCATAGGGAATTTGAAGTAAGTAATCTAATCCATGTAATTTATTTATAATTACATGTTTTAAGAACTTAGTTAAGCTTAAGAATAGGAAGGATTAGGTTTTAAAGGAATTGAAGTAAGAGAAATAGGGTTTGAGGGGATTTCCAAGGGTAGCACGACCTATCAACACGGTTGTGTTTCTATCGTGTTGAGATGGAAAAGTGCACCGAGAGATACATGGCCTCCCAATACGGTCATGTTTCGATCATGTTAAGCAAGGGCAACATGACCTCGCAACACGATCGTGTTTAAACCGTATTGAAACTAAGTTTTTCACCAAAAGATACACGACCCTTAACATGGTTATACTTTAGCCGTGTTGAGCAACACGACCCCCAATATGACCATGTCGAATGAAGTATAACATAATTATATGTTTGTTCAACTTCAAATTAAACTAATTTCCACGCAACCTAGATAGCTAGTAATGTCTTAGAGAAATTTAATGAATAGGATTAAGAAAATTAATAATGAAATTGATCTTTGATTTAATATTAAGAAGAACATGTTATTGTGTATAGATTTCCAATTAGATTAAGTCCAAGACGGGGAAGTGCTTAAGGTTATGATCCAAGGTATGTGTAACTTGCGTATTGATTTGTGCTTGTTTAAGTTAGTTTATGTATAGAACTTGTGTTAATTGATGAATTGACTTAAGTGGTTAAGTGATATGCTGTATGTGCTTAGCTCTCCTTAGGTGCTCGTAGTGGCAGATCCCTAGGGAGCACCTCAATGATCCTTATGTGACGTTGTCCCTAGTGGAGTCATGCTTGGAAATGATCTAAGCTGAATGTGATTAAGTGTACATAGGTGTGGGGCCTGTAATAGCAATTCTCATCACCAAGTTTAAGTGGTTAAGTGGACATGGGTGTGGGGCCCGTAGTGACAATTCCCATTACCGGGTTTAAGGTTTAAATATACAAGGGTGTGGAGCCCTTAATGGCAGTTCCTATCACCAAGTTTAAAGATTAAAGGATCATGAGTATAGGGCTCGTAGTAGCAATTCCCATCACCAAGTCATGCTTTAATGTATTAAGTGTGTTAAGGAGGTTATGAGAACCCTGTTGTTTACTTGTGGATATAAATTATATTATGAAATGGTTGTCTATGTTTAAGTTCTGCATGATATGTGTGACATTTGTTTATGTTTGTTCATGTGTATGTGATTGTGTTATACGTACTAGGCATTAACTCACTCTTCGTGGAATCATTTTTAGATGTAGGTGTCGAGGGAGATAAGGACTCAAAAGATAACTTGGGTTTGGGTGAATCACAAAGAGAGGAAGAAGAAGAGTGCCATTATTATTATGATGATTAAGTTTTAGGAAATTATGATGTTTAACTATAATAGACAATATCTTTTGAAATTGTTATTTTTGGTGTTTAAAGACTTCCGCTACTTTAGATAATTGATAGGGTTTAAGTTATCATTAGAATTTTTAGGATGTATGAAATGTTATACTATAGGAGTTACATGTTAAAATGTATCAAAGTTGTTTTAGAGCCTTAACATATTCTTGTGAGATAAGAAAACGTGACGAGCAGTAACGCAGCCTGAGTTTCGAGGCATTACACTCATATTCTTCCATAAGAGGAAATATTTCTTATTTTTGATTCCCTCGTATCATATAAATTTTCCTAAGTGGAGTTTCTAGTTTATCTTTTTTGCTTTTTTGGGGGGACTAAAAAATGTATTGTCCAACATTCTTAGTTGCTCCTCCTTCAGAAGAAGTGTCTAAGGATGATCTTATGGAAATCCATCTATCAGCATGCTTGGATATTAGTTGAGTGTTTTTAGTTGAGTTGAGCATAGATGCTTCTGATGTGGAAGCTTCTCCCTTCTTTTTTTTTTAGTACCCAATTCTTTTTGGCACCTTAGGCATTAGATTTCTTTTTTCATCATATTTGCCTTGAGTGGATTAGGAGCTAGGTGACACTTAGCTTGTTTAACTTTTGGTTTTTCAAGATTTAGTTTAATCATTTTTAGTCCTATCAGAACATTATAAAGTGACTGATTAGGAGGATTATGTTGAGGTGTTTTAGTTACCTCATCGTCATAATCTTTCTTGTTTGATTCAGAGTTAGATTCTTCTAAGGGTTTCTTTAGAGAGTTTCCATAAGAAACCATATATTACCATTTTCCATAGTTTTCCTTAAGGGGTCTAACATTAGGGTCCCTTTCCTAGTATCTCTTAAAAAAATAGAGTTTAATCATTTCCTTCTTTTCCTTTTTTATGGTTTCTCATCATCATCACAGGAGAAGTTTCTTCTTACATAGCAATTTTCACACGGACACTTTAGGTTAAAGAATTCATGTCTATTGAATGAATCTTTAGCAAAGTAGGCGGGCTTTTTTTCTTTTGTGAATGATTTGATAATATGTTGCATTGTTTTATCTAGCTTATTCACCAGATATTCTTTGTTGGTTAACAAATGACTTGAGTGGGCTAAATTATTAGGATATTGGAGAAGATGGATGGTATCTTCTTCTCCTCTTTGTCATCCTTTTTGAAGCTAATTGTGACAATATCATTCTTCTTTTTAAGAAAGGTTAGACTGGTAGACTAAATAGGAACAATGTTCTGATATAGCTTCTCATAGCTTGTTACCCATGTTTCGGGTATAAGTTTGAAAAGTTCTTTCCTTTCTAGTTGTTTTGGGGCATCTATCACTATTGGTATATGGTTGGTATCTATTAAGATAGAGAGGGTATCTCTTCTTTCTTTTGGTAAGGGTAAAATCTCATGCGTGGTTTTGAATTCTATAAGTCATCTAATAATAAAGTGTAGTTGATAGGAATCCTTCTATCATGGGGCTCTAAGCATTTGAATTTGAACCTTTAACATCTCCAAAAGCCTTTTATCTCTTAGAGGGATGCAATAATTAGGAATAGTGTCACACATATTATTTTTGTATTCAATATTGACTTTATCGTCTCTATGCATGCCTACTCATATTTTAAATATCTCGAGTCTAAGAGAGACGTTTAGGTGACTACGGGCATACCTTTTCTCCCATGAAAGGTTAGGGCCAATCTCATTACTTCAAAATAAAGTTGAGTGTATTCTTGTTCAATCCATTGGTATGGAAGTTTTGGAAAGATTTATAATGTGACAAATTACTAGTTCTTTGTAACCTTTAGAAGGTATTGGTCAAATTTTGTAGATTGAATGTATTCCTTGACTCATGAGGATTGAGGCTTAATGAGGGATTTTATAAATGATAAAACATTTTTATATGGTTTAGTGAATGCTGAATATGAGTTAACAAGAAATAAAATGATGTTATTTATTATTTGGTCTTCAAAATAAGTTATTTTATATAAGCTATCTATCTTATTGGTATGAAAATTTTGAAAAGATTATTATTACTTAAGTTGAGAGTAGATATATGATCTTTTTGGTATGTCCAAGATATTAGTATCATTCGTGAAACTCTCGCGTGCTTAGGTATTGATTCAGTAACCTGAATTAGATGAGGATAAATCAATACGAATTGTGGCCCGAAAGTCGAAACCGACCCGAAAACACGCGCGCGATAAAAGCAGGCAATCATTCTGTCACTCTGTCACAAGAAACAAACATGGCAACTCCTCCCCCCAACATCCTAGCTGGGTTCGGGGACGGGACCTAACGTAACGAAGATGCAAAAGAAAGAAAAGAAAGCTCAAAGACCCGAGCATACACTCTAGATTACACTCCTTCAATTCCTTCTCGTTTCACCTGAACCCTAATTTCACTCCACTCTCATCTCTCTCCCACACATACTTTGCTAAACTCAATCCTGCTTCTCCTTCTTCAGCTTTTTTTTTTGTTGTGCTAGGGATATAGTGTGCATAAACAAACAGTCCTCAGAAAGTAAGGCGGAGACGAACGGCTTCATTTAATTCGTTTTGGAGAAAGACGAAAGTTAGGGCTTTTAGGGTTTTACAAAATGAGTCCAGTTCAGAATTTCGAGCATCACTCTCGTCACCTCATCGAGCCTGAACTCCGTATTCTCTCTCTTTCTCTATTTCTTACGTTATTACTGCTTAATGCTTGTTTTGTTGAGAAAATCAGAGTAAAGGAGCCCCTTTTGCAGTTCTCTGTAACTTTTTGCTAATTTCAATTAGTTATAAATTATGAAATGGAAAGAAACAGAATGAGGTCTAGTTTAGTGAATTATCTCGACATAGTAAAAAAGCGCCGTAATTTTTATTCACAGTTTGAATGGAACGTATGTTTGTGTGGTTTTATTTCTTTATATACGATCACTTCCTTGGATGTCTTTGTAGTAAATGGGTAGATGCTAATGAATTAGTAGGTAAATAGGGGACGTTTCATTGAGTAATTCGTAAGACTTTAGTGTAACAAAGGCTATTCCTTGGTGGTCTCTACCCACTGCATGGCTGGATTTGGACCTAACTGTTGAAGGATTTCCATAGTGTGGCGCATAGAATTCCTATCTGCGGTTTGTGTGTTTCTTTATGACGTTTGTTTCTTGTTTCCTACTGCGCAGACATTTAGGCAATGCAAATAATTAATAAATGTAAGTTTGTTCAAGTTGCATGGCTATTATATTATGATTGGTGAGCATGCAGTTCAGATAACACACTTGAAATGCTAAACATTTTTCCTGTGATTTATGTGTCTGGAGGCAGTTGGCTCAAAATATGTTCTTGCTTCTGTCTTACTGTATAAAAGAACAGGCAAGGTGCTTATTAGGCTTGATATAGTAGGTGGAGTGAAGAAAGAAGTATTTTATTGACTGTATTTTGCTTTTACAAGAAAGATATGCTCATGGATAAAAATGTGAAATAGGGATTAATAGTTTAGAGCTTATCTTGGAGTGCTTGTATGCACAGGCGAACAATTACTTGTAACTAAGAATTTTTCTAAAGGCAAGGATCTCAAGTTTCCATCCTCTTCTTTTTGTGTAAAGGACCCGGTGTTCCACAGCTATGCTAATAGAAAATAGATAGATATGTGGATTAGAATGTGAGGCTTGACTTTATGTTTCCTTTCTCTTTGAAACAGCAATCCCGACAAGGCTGGCAATGGCAGTGGAGGTGCGAGACAGTCTAGAGATAGCCCATACGGCCGAGTACTTAAATTTCCTGAGATGCTACTTCAGAGCATTTTCTGTAATTTTACTTCAAATTACAAAACCCCAATTCACAGATAATCCAGAACACAAGCTCCGTAATATTATCGTAGAAATTCTTAACCGACTTCCTCATAGTGAAGTGTTACGCCCCTTTGTCCAGGACCTACTGAAAGTAGCTATGCAGGTTCTCACTACTGATAATGAAGAAAATGGTCTAATATGCATACGTATTATTTTTGATCTTTTACGGAATTTTAGACCTACATTGGAAAATGAGGTGCAACCATTTCTAGACTTTGTATGCAAGATATACCAGAACTTTAGAGCGACAGTCGGCCATTTTTTTGAAAGTGGGGCAATGGCTAGTGAGGATGTGAAGCCAATGGAAACTTCTTCTGACCAAGGGATTACTGCTGGAGGGTATAGTAATGGTCAGCTTAATCCAAGTACCCGATCGTTCAAGATAGTTACAGAAAGCCCACTTGTGGTCATGTTTCTGTTCCAATTGTATAGCCGTCTTGTTCAAACAAACATTCCACACTTGTTGCCTCTAATGGTGGCTGCCATATCTGTTCCTGGCCCGGAGAAGGTCCCTCCACATTTGAAAACTCATTTCATTGAGCTGAAGGGTTCCCAGGTTAAGGTAAGGCTGCTCCAAATTTTTTTGTGTTTCTTAAAATGGGCAGCGATGAAATTAGGGATTTTTGTTGGCTAATATGATCTTTGTTGAGGTATAGTGCTTTTTGTTATCAATAAATGGGTGATTATGTCAATAACTGATATTATCATTCAATGTTTAATGTTCATATCTATTCTTTAGTGTTACTGCAGAGTGTTATGCAGTCCAGACAATAAAACTATGGTCTCTTTTATTCTTGTGACCAAACATATTAATTCACTATTTTCAGTCTCCAGTCTATTCCTTGGGATAGGTATTTATGTCCCTGTCTCTTTCATTCATTGTGCTTATCAAACAGGATTGTAGATTAATGAACATTGATTAACAAAACCTATGTTGTATCAATCTGTTTTCCAATGGAGCTATGGAGGGACCCATAAGCTAGGTACTAGTCATTCTTTCTTGCACCAGAGTAGATATTTAAGATTGTCTTAGAGATGACCTTTTGGGTGCATATGCTGCTGTGGCAAATCAATGGATGACTGTTTAAGTGTACATGTTGCTGTGCTGGTCATACATTTCATGTGTGTCTCCAAGGATCTGCTTGACTTAAAATGAATTGGCTTCATGTGTCGAATGGTTTATTTTATGAATGCGATTTTACTGAATCTATAAACTAAAAGCAAAAAAAAAAAAAAAAAGGGCTGAACCTGCAGGTTTCACCCAGAGGTGTATGTTGGAAATTGTTTTACATTTTTTTGGGTAAAAAAATTGTTTTACATTTGGTAGAATTGATTTTTACGAATTTATATGTTTTGGAAATACTAACAGAATGTTGATATGTTCATTGTGATAGACACTGAAAAATTAAATGACATTTTTGAAATGGTGAAATGAATGAGTAAGTAAGTAAAGGAATAGGTTTAAGGTTCGGTGGGAGCTTGTTGCCACTGAGTAGGCAGGGAATTCGTTTGATCCAATTAATATCCCTAATTTATTTAGGATGGCCACTCTGTTGTTCACCATTCGATTAGTGAGACAGAAGTAATCTGAGGTTAGGCATTTTTGTTGGAATTCAGTAATATATTTACTTCATTTTTGGCTTTTTTTCTGTGGGCAATCCTGAAATTTCAAGTTCTACCAGATTTGCTACTAGCTCTTGGAGGCATGTGCTAATAGTTGAAATGCTTTTTGTGACTCTTCCCTTCCATTGTACACGATGAAACTGTGGTTTATACATTTCTTGTGTTCTTTGATTGGATTTTTCTCCCAATGAAGTCTACTTTATTTGTAGAAACTTATGCAAAAAGAAAATTTTTTCATAAAAAAAGAAATAGCTTGAATAATCTCTTATAAATTATAAATATTCCAAGGAAGCCACTTTTTCTCTAGCTATAAATCATTGATGGTACTTATGAAGCAGGTACTCTTTATTACATACTTGCCAAAATGGCTAGTTATCTCCTAGTTCTGTCAGTACAAGGGGCAAAGAAATTGCTTCTTATACTTCCAAAAGAGGGAAAAAAGGTGTGCAGAAGGCAGTTGAATGATTATTTTGATTGTGAAAAAGTCTTTATGATAATGGATAACAAGGAAGTATATGATGGTGTTGTTGGTATTGATGGGTGTCAATGTAAGATGGCTAGGAAGGATAAGTCATCTGCCTTTTCCAATTCTCTGAATTATGTTTTAGTACTTGCCAGTTGCCACCACCCACAGGAGCTGATGATTTTAGGCCAAATTAGTTTGTCGATACTCCCATGGAAACACACACATTCATACTAGTGTAAGCTTAGGGGAATTGTTTTGAGTGGTCTATGCCTGTAAGTCCCCAGCCTCTTTGTGTGGTTGCAGATGTGAGGTTTGGTCATAGTAGTAATTAGCTGCAACTAAGGCATGGGATGCTCTTAAGGGTCTTGTTTGGTTTATTCCATGGAATTGATTTCCTAGAACAGATCTAATTAATGCTTTTGGTGAGGGTTTGGTCATTCTATAAAGGTGGTGACCAAGAAAAAGAGCTCACGGATCTTTCACTAAAAAGGAAATAGATCTTCATTTTCATTCTCTTAATTTATATCAATTTATAAATCAGCGGTCAAGATCCTCTCAATTTACATTAGTTTGTAAATCAATGGTCAAGATTACTTTGATTTTTGAACTATCTTGTGATATTTTTATGATGTCAATTTTTTTTCCTTATAATCTTAATCATGGATTACATGTGAGGGTAAATTGGTGAAAATTGAAATAATGTAAAAAGAGAGGATCCAAATCCATCATAATTATTAAATTGAATTCCCAAGGATAAATCAAATGAAGCCTTATTCTTCCTTTTATGAAGATCTAGCTCAAGATTTTATCTAATTTGATCCAATGTTAATTGTAAATCCTTGAATTTGCCTTCTTCCTCCCTGTTAGGTTTTATATTCTTGTAATCCTTGCATTTTGATTCACTCAAGTAAAAACAAAAATCTGAATTTGGGTAATTTGTTATTTTGCTTTGATATATATATGTGTGTGTGTGTGTGTGTTTGTGTGTATTGAAGCTCAATAGTTTATAGATAAAGAAATATTTGCAAGAAATGAGGGGTTACAAGAAGACAAGAGTCCAAGAAGAGGCATTGAAACACCATGCAACTAGAGAAATAGCATAGGTTGATGCCCTACAAATGAGGGACTAAAAAACCAAATGAGTAGCTCGACTAGAGATATAACAAGAACATGGTTCTAGATCCTCCTTGCTCTAATAATTGGAGAAGTGGAAAGAAATCCCATACACCTTTCATTTCGTTCTTTGCAAAGAGGGAAATGGTGGTGCAAAAGGCAAGCTTCCATCAAATGAATCTTGGATTAGAGTTGCTGAGACTAATACCGGCAGTAGCATTGGACCAGGTGACGAAGCTAAGTAGACATGCATGCGGACCTGATTCCAGAACTTAGTAGCATAGGAGCATTGCAGAACAAATGGGCATGACTCTCAGGATCAATAACACATAAATAATGAATATTTGCATGGACAACACCCCCATTGAATCATGTCACAACCTTTAGAGAGAAGTTTTAGAAAATACTCACTGTATCAAAGTTGCTTTTTGCTGCCTACTAAAGAGAGAAGGAAACTTTTTCATATAGTTCGTAACATTAAGAACAAAGATTAACTTTATTTTCCTGATGTGAAATTTTAGTAAGATAATCAAGGAGTATCATGCAATCTGAATTGTTCTCTTTAGTTACGTAATTGTATGGAGCACTGAACATTCACCTTTTCCTTTGCTGGACAAATGGTTCTCAGATCTTTCTTTTGATTTCCCTTTATATTGCAGACAGTATCATTCTTGACTTATTTGTTAAAAAGCTTCGCCGATTATATCAGGCCACATGAAGACAGTATATGTAAAAGCATTGTGAATCTACTTGTGACATGCTCAGACTCTGTATCAATCAGAAAGGTGAGAGATTTAACCTGTGCTGATTGCTTCTCTTATTCTTTTGGGGGAAGAATTGCTTCTCTTTTTGTGTGATATTCAAATTTCTAACCAGTCATACAAAACTTGTTGGATGCAGGAATTGTTGGTGGCCTTAAAGCATGTTCTAGGAACAGATTTTAAGAGGGGTTTGTTTCCTCTGATTGACACCCTATTAGAAGAGAGGTATATAAAAAATTTTCCTTGATTTTTATGAACATTTAAAGAGAATTTTTTTTTGCTTTTCTTGGGGTACTTGGTTTTACAAGCATGATATTTAGAACTGTAGTTTCTGGCGAATTTATTACATATTGAAGAGTTAAAAAAACTTCTAAGATTTCAAATCTCCGTTTCCTAATAATATAATCAAGCTCTCTTGGGTACTTACTCGAGCAAGAGACTCACTGTGGTATCTTTCTTTGATTGAGCTTTTGTGTCAATAAATGTGGACACTCACTTGAAAAAGGTTAGTTTTGGAGAGATTTGAAACCTATTTATTCAGCTAAGATCCTCTTGGACTGATGTCAAGGAATTCTCTCTATCTAAATCAACTTGAAAGGTCTTGCAAATGTGAGCCACTCAAGGATCAATATTCTAATCTTGTTGCTGTTTCTAGAAAATTTTGCTGTCATATAGAAGTACACCATCTTTTCTTAAGTATCAAGGAGTTGGTAAGTCTAGTCAGTGCTCCAGATCTCATTAGACAGAATTTGAACCTTGATTGATAATATTCTGTGGTAAGAATGAATGAGTTTGGAACATGCTATTGTAATACTCAATTATGTAGTGGTGGTAATGACTAAATAAAAAAGTTTATCATGCTCTCCATGAAGGCATGAAAAAAAAAGAAAAGAAAAAACTATGGAAGTAAATACATAGCTTGAAGTTCATGGTTCAACTGATAAGTAAACTGTCATATAATGTTTCCTCACTTCTCTGTGGTCTTCCTACATTGAGAACAGTCCAGTACATGAAATGGACAGAGCCTAAAGAAGTTAGAAATAAATGGATGAGAGGTCAAACATGGACATTTCAGTCTCATCTTTGCTGTTTTTCTCTTTTATCTTCCTCCGTTTTTAGCATAATTATTCATGCTTATTCGTTATTATGAAGGGAAGAAAAAGGAAAATTTTAATACTAGTTTATATAAGTCTACCTGAACCTGACCTAGTACCTAATACACATACTAGTGTACATAAACACTAACCTGACTTATTTATTTTGGGAGTTGACATGAAATGGTATTACCACCCCTATATTGGTGTGAAAATTGGTCTTTGACTTTATGGCAGTTGCCAATAGGATTACTTAATGTCTGTTTGACTTTTTTGCATCCATAGCTAAGGTTCTTTTGCTACATATAAGATCTACCATATAAACCCAATTCATGTGCATTCATCAAGCTCAGTGTTTGCAGTCAGCACACTTGATGCCTGTGACGATATGATTTAGGCTTTATTGTTACTAATATTGCATGCTTTTAAAGAAGGCTGAAACTATTTGTCACTTATTGAAAGTATCTATTTTAAGCATAGTGTTACATCCAAAAAATCTCTTTTATGCATATTGGGAATCATACATTTCTTTCAATGTTTTCCTAATATCATATCTTTAATTCCTATAAAGTCTTTGGGGAAAGGATTATCAGTTGTGAGCACCTCTGGTTCGTGAAATTTTTTGAAGTAAGAAATGTCCTGGTGCCATTTAAATGAATTTCCTCTTATGGAAAAAAAAACTTACAACCTTGGAACTCCTTCATTTCACATATTTAGTAGGTGGAAGTTCTCTTTCATTAATTGGGGGCATATAGCTGTAATTTGTCCTTTTGCTTAAAGTCAATGCACTAAAATATGATACTTTTGTGTCAACTCAATAAATTTTGTTGTTGTCTTGAACTTGATAGAAGGCATAATTATGCATGATCATCTTGTATTGTGTTAGGTACCACTTGATACTCTCAATACAACCTTTTTTTTTTCCTCATCGAAAGGGGGGAAAAGAAAGGGGGATGGGGTGGGGTGTGGTGGGGGGTGGGGAATCTGTTGAAATATAAATTTGCAATCAAACCTATATTTACTGGCTTAAGTTTTAGATGAGTGTGTGCATATCAAATTTTATTAGTACTGGAGTGAGGCATCAATCATCATGAGTTCAAATCCTCATGTTATTGCCAAACTCCTGTGTTTGGTTTTATTCAATGTCTCATTCCACAATGTGAGGGACAAGGTTTAAATATATGGATGAAACTGCGCTGTTCCTATATCATTATTGAACTCTGGTTTAATTACTTTCTTGTAATTAGTCCAAAGCAATTCCTCAAAGCATATGTGAGGGAGGCCTTGAGAATATAAATATATTACCATACCAATATTTTGGGTTAAGCTTTGGGATCAGTTGGTTCTGCTAACAAATTTAATTATAAGTATTTGTGAAATTTGACTCTATTTGACTTGCTTTTAGCTTTTGTTGCTATTGTGTTAGCTTTCTCACAGTTTGCTTCTTTGTCTTCATCATCAGAGTGCTGGTTGGACCTGGTCGGGCATGTTTTGAGACCTTAAGACCATTGGCGTACAGTTTGCTTGCTGAAATTGTGCATCATGTTCGTCAGGATCTTTCCTTGTCACAGGTAGAATTCTGATTTGTTTTGTTAAAAGAGTTAATTGCTATGTTGCAATTTTATTTGTAGCATCATAAAAAATGAGAGAGAAAATGCTCTCTTCTCTCTAGGGTTTCCTTTTGGATTTGAGTTTCTTGCCCTTAGTGTCTTCACCTAGGGTTTTGTCTTCTTCCCCCTCTGCCACCTTCTGCTTGCTAGCCATCTTCTGCTCACTGGCCACCTTCTGTCCGCTGGCCGCCATCAAGCTTCCAGCCGTTCTTCTTCTCTAGCTGCTGTTTTCTGGCTGATTTCTGTTTGTTGTTGGTTTTCTTGTTTTTTACTTTATTTTTTTTCCCCTTCTGGTTGTCTTCTCCTCCATCGGCTAGGGTTTAACAAACTTTACTCCTGCTATTGTTCCTCCTCTTCCAACCAAGGTGAAGCTTTTCCTGATGAATCTGTCATCCTTGGTCTCACCTGGGGTTGTAGTAGCTGTTAGTCCCATTGCTGCCGGTGAAGTGGTGGAGTGCTGACTTGTGCCTGAGGCTTCTTTTGGGTCTCTTCTGGTGTTTCTCTGTCTGGCAGCTTGCTCTACAAAGCCATTCTTTCTTCTCCAACCTCAATAGTCTTGTCTCCCTCCCACCCTCTCCTCCGCCCCTCTTGCCAGCTTACCCTCTCTCCTTGGCTCTCCTTTACCCCTTTTTGTTCACCTCTTCCCCCCTCTTTCTCCCAATAAACCTTCTGTTTCTCCCTCTCCTCCTTCTCACTTTTCTCTAACCCTCTCTCAACCCCCTCCTATAGTGGTTGCCTCCCCTGTGGAAGCCTGTTCTAACCCTTGTATTGTTCTTGAGGTCTATTGTTCCCTTCTTTTTTACCCTCTGGTTTTGGATGGAGATGAATTGGTGGTGGCCCCGCCATTGGAGGTGGCTGAATTTGGTGCTAGCTTATGGAGAAATACTCTGGTAGGTGGTTTTCCTGTTCCTTCATTGAAAAGATTGCTCATCCGTTGTGGGATTATCATGGTTTGACTAAAGCGTTGTTGTTACAGGATCGCATATAATGATGGGTATTAGGTATTAATAGATATATCAGGTTCATACAAAGGTCTAAACATCCTTCTACTGCGCTTTCCTATTTTTGAAAGGCAAGTTTCAGGCTCTCTGGAGAGAACCCAACAATTCTTGGTTTACATCTAGTTTTGAGAAAGTTTTTGCATAATTTCATTCTAAGAGCTATAGCTCTGTTTTATCAAGTTTAATGGCAGTTGAGGCATAATTGCAATTTTCCCACTATGCTTCCCACTATCCACAACCATGTGCAGACTCTCATAACTGACCATTACTAACCACTCCAACCGCTTGGCTCAAACGACACAACAATACATCAACAACCTGGAACTGCATCAGCTAGTACTTGAACAACTAAAATTCAAATACAAGAGCAACTACAAGATGTACAACACATGACCAACCCAACACACTACTACAACTAACTGTACGCACTATTACGTGATCTCCAACCTTTACATGTTCTTCTTCTTGTTCCTGCGTGTATGCACATGCTCTAAAGGGGCCACCTTATAATGTTTGTGTGAGCTGGCCTCGTGCATAACATTACTTCCTCTTTTGAGTATGTGCTCGACCTTAGGTGCAAATGAAGGATGTCATTGCGAAATCATATCTGCCTCTTCCCCAGATGCATCCAGTGGTGAGTATCCTTCCCAATGGACTAGAGCTACTTGAGTGGAAGAGTTCATCCTCATCTCTAATACAGCTTTAGGCGTAGGAATCACTTTCCCTTGTTGAACTAAAGGAAGGTGGGAGTGACATTTGCTGCCCCTTGAAACTTCTTTAAACATGAAATGTGGAACACAGGATGAATTTGACATGCGGTGGCAGACATAGGCCATGGGAAGTGAGGATGTCTTTCATAAGTGGAGGATTCCCTTCTTTACTGATTTGATTCAAGTTTTGGAGTGTGCCTAGAGTTTTTCCATAAGCAATGCATCAGCTATATTGTTGGTTGAGCTGGAAAACCTTTAGTGGCTAACACCTTTATAGCCCGATAAGATTGAGTGGGCTTTGCTCGTGTTTATCTTGAGATGAGTGCTAATAGTGATTTCATAAACACAACTTGGATCTGACATAATGACATGTAAAAAGATTCTTGTAGAGGTTGAATACTAGTGCAAGCCTCCTAGCTATTCAAGTGCTGGGCCTTTGGGCGAACTTTTGCTGCTTGTTCATTGAGGTTAGAAGGGCATTTGCTTGATTCCATTGAAGTGTATGCTGTAATTGTTGCTGACATTGTGATGATAGCTTTGGATGAAGAGGCTATTGAGGCCCCTCCGCCTCAGGTTGATGTTGCCCCCTCTGCTACTCTTCAATTCTGGTTAAAGCAGGTGCTGCTATGCTTCCATCTATAGACCAAGTAGAAGCAAATGACTTTGTGGTTGCCTTTGATAGAATATAGAGCTAGGGTGAGGTGTCTAGTTCCAAGGAGCTTTTAGAGTCAAATTGAAGAATTTAGGAGGAAAGAGATAAGTTTATTATTCCTCTTCTTCTTAATCTTTTTACATAATGACATAGTGTATATATACACTTACAAGAATGCTATATTAGGAAAGAAAGTAAAATCTCCTATCTAATATTTAAATCTTACAGCTAGAACAATAATATTACATATATGTTAACACTCCCCTTAAGTTGGAGCATAGATATCACACATGCCCAACTTGTAAACTAAAGTATGATAGGTCTTGTGACACAACCCTTTAGTAAATACATCAGCCAGTTGCTTATCAGATGTCACATGATGTAAGCTCAAGATGCCCTCAGTCAATTTCTCTTTGATGAAGTGTCGATCAATCTCTATATGCTTGGTTCGATCATGTTGAACTGGATTTTGTGCTATACTGATAGCAGCTTTATTGTCACAATACAAGGATGGTGCTTCTTTATCTGACAGATTTAATTCTTCCAATATCTTCTGTAACCACAGAAGCTCACCAACCCCCTGAGCCATAGCTTTGTATTCTGCTTCAGCACTTGATTGAGCAACTACACTTTGTTTCTTGCTCCTCCATGTTACAAGATTCCCTCTTACAAGTGTGCAATAACCAGTGGTGGACCTTCTATCACTTAGAGATCCAGCCCAATCTGCATCTGTAAAGCATTCTATCTGAAGGTGACCATGCTTGGCGAACAGCAGTCCTTTTCCAGGAGCAGACTTCAGATATCTCAAGATGCGAAATACTGCTTGCATGTGTGATTCTCGTGGATTATGCATAAACTGACTCACTAGACTAACTACATATGCAATGTCCGGTCTAGTGTGCGAGAGATATATCAGTATTCCTACCAATCTCTGGTATCTCCCTAAATCAACTGAATCACCAACTCCAGCCTGCAGCTTGTGGTTGTTTTCAATGGGAGATTCTGCTGGTTTACACCCCATCATGCTAGTTTCTTCCAAGAGATCCAGAATATATTTTCTCTGAGAAATGAAGATACCTTTCTTTGATCTAGCAACTTCAATTCCTAGGAAATATTGCAGTTTCCCTAGATCCTTGATTTCAAATTCCTGAGCCAAAAGTTTCTTCAATCAAGCCATCTCCTCTTTATCATCTCCTGTCATCACTATATCATCAACATAAACTATGAGAATAGTAACTTTACCCTCATTATGTTTAATAAATAGCGTATGATCCGCATTACTCTGTTGATAGCCAAAGGAGATCATGGCTTTGCTGAACTTGTCGAACCATGCTCTGGGAGATTGCTTTAATCCATACAAGGCCTTTTTCAGTCTGCATACTTTCCCATGTGTTGTTTCATTATCAAATCCAGGAGGGATCTCCATAAACACTTCTTCTTCTAAATCTCCATGTACAAAGGCATTTTTAACATCAAATTGCTGTAAATCCCAGTCAAGGTTGGCTGCACATGATAACAAGATTCTGATCGTGTTCATTTTAGCTACTGGAGCAAGAGTCTCCTGGTAGTCCACTCCATAGGTTTGAGTGAATCTTTTAGCTATCAATCTTGCTTTGAACCTGTCAATTGATCCATCAGCTCTGTGTTTTATAGTGAACACCCATTTACAGCCTACCGGTTTCTTTCCAGGTGGAGAGGCGACAAGCTCCCAAGTCTCATTTTTAGTCAAGGCTTTCATTTCTTCAATCATTGCTCTCTTCCATTTTGGATCGTTGAGTGCTTCCTTCCAATCCTGTGGAATAGACACAGATGAAATGGACAAGGCAAAAGCTCTATAGGAGGGAGACAAAGAATCATAGGAAACAAAATTAGAAATGGGATGTTTAGTACAGGCCCTGACACCTTTCCTTTGAGAAATAGGTTTATCTAAATCATCAAAAGGTAACTCACTAGAAGAGGAGGATTCTTGGCAGTAGAGAGTAGGTTGCACAATGGCTTCTTCTGTCTTGTCTTTGTCTCTCCTCGAGTACCTCTTCAAATCAGGTTTGTCTAAACGCCCAATTTTCTCCCCCTGGATAATAGTCTCCTTCTGACCATCATTTTCTCTTGGGGTAAGATCAGTAAGAGTCACAGAACTAGGTATCATCTCTTCCTTTGCATTATTCTCTCCCTGAAGAGATGACTGGGTTGGATTGAAGTAAGGTTCAGTCTCTCTGAAAGTAACATCCATACTTACAAAATACTTCCGAGATTGAGGGTGATAGCATCTGTAACCCTTTTGTGTTGGTGAATACCCAATAAACACACACCTAAGGGCTCGTGGATCTAGTTTTCCAGCATCCTTAATATGAACAAAACAAACGCATCCAAATACCTTTGGAGGAACAGTGTACGTATTTTGTCCTTTTAAGGTTTCTAAAGGACTCCGATAGTCAAGAGCCCTAAAAGGCATTCGGTTGATAAGATATGCAGCAATTAGAATTGCATCCCCCCAGTAAGGCTTAGGAAGATTCATGGTAAACATAAGCGACCTAGCAACTTCTAGAAGATGCCTATTCTTCCTTTCAACTACCCTATTCTATGCACTTGTATATGGACAACTAGTCTGATGAATTACCCCATGCGACTCCAAATAAGAACCAAATTGCTATTGATGTATTCAGTGTCATTATCAGTCCTAAGAATATTTATTTTAGCATCAAATTGAGTGCAAACCATCTTATGAAAAGACTGAAAACAGGAAAACACATCACTTTTAGCCTTAAGTAGATATACCCAAGTCATCCTGGTGCAGCAATCAATAAAAGTGACAAACCATCGACTACCAGACAAAGAAGTAGTCTGAGTAGAGCCCCAAACATCAGAGTGAATAGTCATAAAAGGAAATTTGCTTTTATTATTATTCAAAGGATAAGAGTTTCGAGAATGTTTTGCATATTCGCAAGCATCACAAAATAAAGAATCAGACTGAGTCTTTGAAAACAAACTAGGAAATAATTTGCGTAATACTAAAAAAGAGGGATGGCCCAAACGCTTGTGCCACTGCAATATGTCCTGATTAACATCCTTATTTCCCCCAAAAAAGGCCTGCTGAAGACTAGAACCTTGACCCCCATCCAATAGATATAAGCCATCGTGCAATCTACCACTGCCAATCCTCTTCCCTGTTTGAAGATCTTGAAAGACATAATGATCAGGGAAAAACTCAATTTTACAGTTGAGATTTTTTGTAAGTGCACTGACAGATAAGAGATTGACAGGAAATTGAGGGACATGAAGCGCAGAGGATAGTTCGATATGAGGAGTACAAAAAACAGAACCTGTTCCAGATACTGGGGTGAAAGAACCATCGACTATTCGGACATTATCTCCCTTTAAACATGGTGAGTATTCAACAAGATTTTTTGAGGAGCCCGTCATGTGTTTATTCGCACCAGAATCAATAATCCAACAATTAGTATCAAGGGTAGCAGAAAAAGCATTACATGACTGCACAAAATTGGATTTGGCACTGGAAGAAGATTCTTGATGAGAAAAAAGATGCTTGAGATGCTGAATCTCATCAGGAGAGAAAAAAACAGAGTGAGTCATCTCAGGAGTTGACTCCATAGCTTCAGACTAATTGGCCCGAGTAGAGTTAACCCGTTTACCTCCACGACCTCTTATTGGACGTCCATGTAGCTTCCAGCAAGTCTCTTTAGTATGTCGTGGTTTCCACAATAATCACATTGTAAATGATCTTTATGAGAACTATGTGCCTTCAGCTGCTCAGATGAATCACTAGCAGCTACCAAACCAGACTTTTCAACCTGCAGGATATAGAGCATGGCACTGCGCCTACTTTCTTCCTGTTGAACATAGGAATATGCCTCCTTAAGAGAAGGAAAAGGTGTCTTACCGAGAACATGGACTTTGATATGATCAAATTCATTGTTTAACCTAGCCAAAAAATCATATACCCTTTCTTTTGCAAGTAATTTCTGGAACTTTACTGCATCTCCGGTACAATTTGCCTGAAAATCTTGATAATAGTCAAGTTCTTGCCACAAACCATTCAACTCAGAAAAATACTGGGAAATTGTCATTTCTCCTTGCTTCAAACAATGGACCTTGTTCCGAATCTCATAAATCTGAGCATCATTTCCCACCTGTGAATAGGTGAGGGTTACAACATTCCATATCTTTGCTGCTGTGTCCAGCAGTAAGTATGTTCTTGAAATATGGGGTTGCATGGAATTGATAAACCAGGCCATTACCAAGGAATTTTTAGAATCCCACTGATGGAATAATGGATCGATTGCTACTGGTTTAACTTTAACACCGGTAATATAATCCTGCATTCCCCTAGCTTTGATAAACAATAAACAAGACCGTGACCAAGCAAGGTAATTGTTCCCATCAAGCTTGACGGGGCTGATTTGCAGTGAAGGATTATCAGTACTAATTCCAGCAATTCTCTTATCAGTTTCCATAATGCAAACAGTTAACCCAAGCAATTAAGACAACAAACTTAAACAGCCTTGAAGGAAGAGCAAACAGAATAGTTCGTAAACTTTCAAACCCGTACCCGTACACAAACTGTCAAACCGTATGAATACACATAGGGAAGTGATGAGCGCAACCTAAAGCAAAACCACCTGGACGCAACCTAAAAAGAAACGAAATCACCTGGAAAACAGTTGGAGGGCGTCGGAAAAGAAGGGCGAGCAAGACAGCGGAAAGCCCACGAAAAATGGTGGCCGGAACAGTTCCCACGCGCCTCACGTGCCGACGGCCGGCCGAAGCTTCTCACACGCACGGTTTCCGGTGGTCGGAGAAGAAAGGGTCGGTCGGAAAAGGGTGGCGCTCCTCTTGGGATGGGTGGTGTCGACTACCTTCAAAGAAAAAACCTCTTGTATGGCGTTCTAGGGTTTAAAAATAAACCGTGCTAGAAAAAAAGAAAAAATTTTTGACCTAAAAAGTGGTTTTAGGCTCTGATACCATGAAGAATTTAGGAGGAAAGAGATAAGTTTATTATTCCTCTTCTTCTTAATCTTTTTACATAATGACATAGTGTATATATACACTTACAAGAATGCTATATTAGGAAAGAAAGTAAAATCTCCTATCTAATATTTAAATCTTACAGCTAGCACAATAATATTACATATATGTCAACACAAATCCTTCTTTTGACATGATACTAGCAGACTTCCATGATGGTACCAAATTCTGTGGTCATGGCCCTCAAAAAGTGAATATTGGAAGATCTGTGTTAAACAAAAGAAAGAGTAGACATTGGTCTAGGACTTAGTGCGTTGGCTGTTTGTTTGCCTTTCATGTTTGTATGGTCTTTGCTTAGGAGTCTTTCTCCTTTGGCTGTGTTTTCTTTTTAAATATCACTACTTGAGGTGACTCTTTATCTTTTATACTTCGCTTTCCCCACCACAACCTCCCACCACCCCACCCCCCCTTTGGTCTTTTGTATCCCCTTTTATAACTGCTTCATTATTTAATGAGGAAAAAAAATTGAACTTAACCCCCCACAAAAAAGTTTTCAGGCATTTTCCTATTGCTTTATTTTATGTTGACCTATCTTTTTGCATTTTATCTGATGGCTATGCACTTTTGTACAATGCAGTTATCCCGTATAATCTATTTGTTCTCAAGCAACATGCATGATGCATCGTTATCGCTAAGTATTCACACTACTTGTGCTCGACTGATGTTGAATCTGGTTTGTATGCTGTTACATTTCGAGTTGTTTATATTTAAATAAAATATTTCTCAGCCTCAGATATCTGATGTTTATTCTATGTTTTTTGATGCTGACTTTGTTTTTATTTGGTTTTCTATTAACAAAGGTGGAGCCAATTTTTGAAAAAGGAGTTGATCAAGCATCGATGGATGAAGCCCGGATTTTACTGGTTGAAATTTATTACCTCCTCATTGTCCTAGCAGCTATATATATATTATTTTGTGATTTTACATGTTTTATTAACAGTTTGCCACATTTGTTGTAGGGCCGAATCTTGGATGCCTTTGTTGGAAAATTTAGTACTTTCAAGCGCACTATTCCCCAGGTAAATACTTAATAGTTTTATGCTTCTGTTTACATTAGCTGGTGGACTGGGATGCTGGTGGTGATCTACTACCTGCTTATTAAATTAAGAAACATAACTCTTAGTTACTCAGAAAAAAGAAATGTACCTCTTATTTGTATTATTGAAATATTATTTTCAGAAAGTTATTTTTATGATATTTTCAAAAGCAAGGGTGTTCCTCTCTCATTTCTACATTTATTTGGGTTCTAGTTTACTGCTGCATCAAATACTTGCTTTTGAGCAATTGTTTGGAGAATCCATCTTTTATTTTGTATACTTGGTGCATTGGCATCTTCTTCCTTTGGACTCATTTCTTATAATGTGACTTTAGCATAACTGCATGCTCACTTTGTCATATGCAACAAAAAGGAATAATTCATTATGTAATGGGAAGTCCTATTCCTAGTTGAATAGAAATTTCTGGTCAATTATGTAATCTAGTTGGCTTGAAAGGGCCACACCATTGTCCTTTGCTTCATTGTTTCTTTGGATTTCTCCTGCTTCTCGTCCATTTCTGTCCTTAAATTTGGTATTTTTGTTAGACCATTGTCCTTTGGTATCACTCTGCTTGATCTTGTTAAGTATTCCATATTTTGAACTCATGATGCCTTTGACATGATTTGCCTTTCAGTGAGATGGGATCAATTGTTTACAAAGATTTTGTCTCATACAACCTGTTGCAGTTAAGAGCTTTGTCCATTATGGTGTCTATGAAATTAGGTCTGCTGAGTTGACCCCCAAAATAAAGATCAGCCGGGGTTCTAAATCCTTGGCTAACTTTTTAGGTATAGGGGAACAAGGAATTCACTGCTTTATTGCTGATTATCACATCACAGTATCTATGACTTTGTGAATGAATCTTATCACTTGATATTTCCATGTATGGTAGCAAATTGTAATTTATTCCAAAAAGAAAAAAAATTGTAATTTATTCATCTGGGGTTATTCTTTGTTCTTTGGTTTGTTAATGAGCTTAAAGATTTTATAGTGCTCCTAATCACATTTTGAGTACTGATTCATATCTAGCAGATGCAACCAATATGCACTTTCTGCATGTTTGTGTATATTATGTTGTTCCCTTTCCCAACAAAGGGGGGAAAAGGAAGTACATGCTCTATTTGCTTTTCCATCATTTGATTGAAACTCTTAGGTCAAGTATATCTCTTCTTGTGCATGTATTCTCGTGCTATTATTAGAAGGGTAAGGGGCAATACACTCGTTATAATTCACATTGAAGGCAGGACCTTTTCTTATCGATTTTATGTTGTTATTTCAATGCTAGCTGCTGGAGGAAGTTGAAGATGGAAAAGATCGTACTTCCTTGAAGTCAAAGCTTGAACTTCCTGTGCAGGTTATGTGAGAAAAAATTTCTACTTCTTTACAATAGCTGTTAGGCTTCCTACTCTTTTCAGATTACACTTCTGATTAATCTGGTGACATTATACCCCTGCTTTTTCCAATATATAATAAATGAGTATATTCTGATCTATATCTGTCAGTGGCTTGTTCTGATTTGTTTGCTAATGGTTGAATATCCCCTGTGCAAGGCAGGTAACGTGGTCCTTTTCATTGCTTTCTGTAAGAATATTCAGAAGATATAAATATATGTTCTAGCTTGATAGTAATGTTAGTTTCCACAACTCACCTCCCCACCCCCCTTAAAAAAAAAATAAAGGATATATAAGCACTAAGTGGTCTCTCTTATCCTATCATGGCTTCGAAAGAAGATTTCATCTATTGCTCTCTGAAATATTTAATCAGAGCCTGCTTTGGATAGTACTCTTTGCACATTAGTGCCATGATTTCAGTCATAACACCCTTTTTTTTTTTGTTTGGTGTTATGCTTGAGATCCTAGGTCTCTTGTGTTTCTTGTCTTTTTCATATAGTGGGTGTTTGCTGCCCTCATAACTTCTTTCGCATACCCTTTTATAATGAAATATAAAATCTGGCATTTCATCCCCCAAAACAAAAAAAAATAAATCAGAACCTGGATGGAGATTTTTTAATCAAATGACTCTGTTCTTTTTGAGTAATTGGCTAAATTACCATGTTGATATATGTCGTCATTTAAAATTAGTTCTACGTAATGTGCCTTGACCGTGTGTTAGCTCACGTTCACATAAGGGGAGGCTGGTGAGAGCTGAATTATAGTCACAACACTCCATTTCTTCGACTTAATTTAACTTTGAGATGAAGCATTTGAGTTTTGGTCAGTTTCTGTACTGGATATGTATATTTAGGGATTGATTACTTTCAGTATTAATATTTAATATTATATATAGAAATTATTTTTTTTCAAGGAATTTTTAATCCAGACCATTATAATGATTTCTGTTAAATTTTAGTGTCAATATGGTTTCTGTCTTGGACCCTCATTTGTTCTCCTTTTTAGCACTTGCAGGCTGTATTGAATTTGCAGGTCCCTGTAGAGCATGCTAAGGAAGTGAATGATTGTAAGCAGTTGATTAAGACCCTGGTGATGGGTAATGAAATTTCTTCTCTTAATTGTGTATTGTTGTGTTATAAGGGCAATATGAATTGTTAATGCTTTTGTTTCTTCCATTTTCTTTTGCCCAACATGTTTTTCTTTTATTGAAGTTGTACATTTTTCACTTTTGTTGATTCTATTTCAGGAATGAAGACAATAATATGGAGCATCACCCATGTACATACTCCACGATCGCAGGTTTCTTCTACACATGGAGCACATCAACAAGTTCTTGTTTCATCAATGTCTACTGTGCCAGCCACTCAAGCATTTAAGGGGATGCGAGAAGATGAGGTGGTTTTGCATTTTGGAATTTCCGGTTTCTGTTCTTTGTTTTTTATTTGCTGCCGTTGACCTTCACCTGTTTTACAGGTTTGGAAAGCTGCTGGTGTTTTAAAGAGTGGTGTTCATTGCTTAGCCCTATTTAAAGAAAAGGATGAGGAAAGGGAGATGCTTAACTTATTCTCTCAGATTTTGGCAATTATGGAACCTCGAGATCTCATGGACATGTTTTCTTTATGTATGCCTGAACTTTTTGAGTGCATGATTTCTAGCACTCAGTTGGTCCACATATTCTCGACACTTCTTCAAGCTCCTAAGGTGTACCGTCCATTTGCTGATGTTTTGGTGAGCTTCCTTGTGAGCAGCAAACTTGATGTCTTAAAGAATCCAGATACTCCAGCAGCAAAGTTGGTGTTGCAGCTTTTTCGATTTATATTTGGTGCTGTTACAAAAGCTCCCTCTGACTTTGAGAGAATATTACAGCCTCATGTTCCTGTTATAATGGAAATCTGTATGAAAAATGCAACGGAAGTTGAAAAACCACTTGGTTATTTGCAACTCCTCCGTATGATGTTCCAAGCACTTCAAGGATGCAAATGTGAACTCTTGCTTAGGGAGTTGATTCCCATGTTGCAACCTTGCCTTAATATGCTATTGACAATGTTTGATGGCCCCTCTGGGGAAGACATGAGGGATTTATTGCTGGAGCTATGCTTAAAATTGCCTGCACGGTTGAGCTCTCTTTTGCCTCATCTTCCCCGTCTCATGAAGCCTCTTGTTATGTGTCTGAAGGGAAGTGATGATTTAGTGGGTTTAGGTTTGAGAACACTTGAGTTCTGGGTTGATAGCTTAAATCCTGACTTTCTGGAACCTAGCATGGCCAATGTTATGTCTGAGGTTATCTTAGCTCTATGGTCCAACTTAAGACCTGCACCATATCCTTGGGGTGGAAAATCTTTGCAACTTCTTGGCAAGTTGGGGGGTCGCAACAGACGTTTTCTCAAAGAACCCCTTGCACTTGATTGCAAAGAGAATCCTGAGCATGGGCTTCGATTGATTCTAACCTTTGAGCCTTCTACACCATTTCTAGTGCCTTTGGATCGTTGTATAAATCTTGCTGTGGCAGCTGTTATGCACAAAAATGGTAGCGTTGATACTTTCTACCGGAGACAAGCTTTATCATTCATTCGTGTTTGCCTGTCATCTCAGCTTAACTTGCCAGGAAATATTGCTGATGAAGGGTACACTCCCAAGCAGCTTTCTACTTTGTTAGTTTCTAATGTAGATACGTCATTGCGCAGGTCGGAGTCCTCAGATGTAAAGGTTAGTTCTGCACTAGTTAGTTTTTGTGTCTCAATTATCTTAAAAAGGTGTGTTTTTCCCCCATGAAAACTTCCACTGGAGCATTAACTTCTTGTTGCGGAGAAAAATTCATTGTTGTGCTTTTGGTAAATGGAACATATAGTAAAAAACTGAAGCTTTCTCATGCTTCTCCCTTCCTCTAATCCAACGTTTTTAGCCTAAGATGTAAGGTCATTGTTTTTCTGTATAGTGCTTAACTCTGCTCAGTTGATCACTCTAAAGGCATTTCTCTTTGCTTTTAAGAAAGAAGCTGTGAGGATAATGTTTTTGATAGTGCTCCTTCTCAGTTGATTATAGAAAATACTAAATACCCATAATTTTTAATATATATATATATACACACATACATACATACATATTTTGACCGTTTTTGTTACAGCCCCTTTTTGTTGCCTTCCCTAGTCTGTCTTACATTTTTCATAGTCTTTCTTGCTTTTGCTTCTTGTTAGATAAGCACTTTAGAGTAAATGATTGCTTGGAAACACTAATTATATCATTAATTTTTTTTTTTGAAATATTGCTATTTGATACAATGTCTTTTGGTTTGTGAATCTATTGAAGTTAGCTTTAAAAAGAGGGTACTGAATTTGGAAAGGAGACAGGAGACATAAATTGAAGGATGTATTTTTCTTTTTTTAATAATTTTTTTTTTACAGAAACTGAAGATAGATCTAAAAATGTGACAGACTGGTGTGATTGAAGCTTTGTTTACTTAACTTTTTCATGAACATGAGCATCCCTCATTTTCTACTCACTTCCTTATGGGTGTTATATCTTCAAATTGCTGCGTCGTATTTCATTTGGATGAAATCTTATGAGCTCTCTCCCTCTCTCTCTCTCTCTCTCCACACACACACACACACACTACAATGAGTAATTTTCAATGTGGTGAGATGGATTTTCAATTGTTTCCTAATATGGAGCTGTAGGAGCATCTCTCGTTATGGATCTCACTGAACTTTTAATATTCCACTGCATTTCATTTCACTGCCAATAACTTCTGTTTTCAAAAAGAGCTACCTGAGACTTTATCAAACCTGTTGCTGCTTGTATGATACAATGAAAATTTGCAGGCTGATTTAGGTGTCAAGACAAAGACTCAGCTCATGGCTGAGAAGTCGGTTTTCAAGATTTTATTGAAGACAATTATTGCCGCAAGTGCGGATCCAGATCTCTGTGACCCCAAGGATGACTATCTTGTGAACATTTGCCGCCATTTTGCAATGATATTCCATGTTGATCATTCCTCCAATAACAGCACAGTCCCAAATCCTGCTGTTGCAGGGATAACACATCCTTCGAGCATAAATGTTAGTTTAAGGTCAAAGAGTAGCAGCTGTTCTAACTTGAAAGAGTTGGACCCTTTAATTTTCTTAGATGCATTGGTTGATGTTTTGGCTGATGAAAATAGGGTTCATGCAAAAGCAGCATTAAGTGCATTAAATACCTTTGCTGAAATACTCCTCGTCCTTGCCCGTGCAAAACATTCTGATGTCATGATGTCTAGAGGAGGCCCCAGCACTCCAATGATGGTGTCTAGCCCTTCAATGAATCCTGTCTACTCACCACCAGCAAGTGTTTGTATCCCTGTTTTTGAGCAACTACTGCCCCGTCTTCTGCATTGTTGCTATGGTAATACATGGCAGGCACAGATGGGAGGTGTTATGGGACTTGGTGCTTTGGTTGGGAAGGTTACTGTTGAGACATTGTGCCTTTTCCAAGTGAAAATTGTGCTAGGACTTGTATATGTTCTCAAAAAGCTTCCCATGTATGCTACCAAAGAGCAGGATGAGACAAGTCAAGTGCTCACACAAGTTCTTCGTGTGGTAAATAATGTTGATGAAGCAAATAGTGAACCTCGCAGGCAAAGTTTTCAAGATGTTGTTGATTTTCTAGCTTCAGAATTGTTCAATCCCAATGCATCTGTCATCGTGAGGAAAAATGTTCAGTCATGCTTGGCACTTCTGGCCAATCGAACAGGCAGCGAGGTGTCTGAATTGCTGGAACCACGGTATCAGAAGTTGCTTCAGCCTCTTATAGGACGGCCGCTTAGGTCCAAGACTGTTGATCAGCAAGTAAGTGATGCTTATGTAGTCAGACTTGTGTACACCACATTTTTGCATTTTACTGATTTGATTTGTTGGATGTAGGTTGGAACAGTTACTGCTTTGAATTTCTGCTTAGCTTTGAGGCCTCCTCTTCTCAAGTTGACCCAAGAGCTAGTTAATTTCCTCCAAGAAGCACTGCAAATTGCTGAGGCTGATGAGAATGTGTGGGTTGTGAAATTTATGAATCCCAAAGTTGCCACATCATTGAATAAGCTCCGGACTGCTTGTATTGAGTTACTCTGCACCACAATGGCCTGGACAGATTTCAAGACTCAAAATCATTCAGAATTGCGTGCGAAGATTATTTCAATGTTCTTCAAGTCGTTGACTTGTCGGACACCAGAAATAGTTGCTGTTGCGAAGGAGGGTCTTCGGCAGGTCTCATTGAAATCTTTGCTTATACCCATTATTTTCTCTTGTGATTGTCCATTGCCTTGTGTTTTCTCTTTTAAGTTCCTCACACATACCAGTTATGTTTTTATTATTTAGTCGAAGCAGGAGTGTATGGACAAATACTAGGCTGGAATGACCAAAGCCTCTTGATTCTCGCTAACAAAAAGTTACTTATGCTCTGCTGCATTGCTCCTGTTCAGGTTATCAATCAGCAGAGAATGCCCAAAGAACTACTACAGAGCAGCCTCCGACCTATATTGGTTAATTTAGCACATACCAAGAATCTTAGTATGCCACTTCTGCAAGGTCTTGCCCGTCTTCTTGAGCTTTTGTCCAATTGGTTTAATGTTACCTTAGGAGGAAAATTGTTGGAGCACCTAAGGAAATGGATGGATCCTGATATGCTTGCACAAAGTCAGAAATCATGGAAGGCTGGTGAAGAACCGAAAATTGCTTCTGGTGATGCATAATTTTTTCTCCCACTTATTAAATAGATAACTATTATGAGCGTGTCCTCATGATATACTGCTGTTTTTTCTTTCATCTGCAGCAATAATTGAGCTTTTCCACTTGCTTCCAAGTGCTGCATCAAAGTTCCTTGACGATCTTGTCACTTTGACCATTGAATTGGAAGGAGCCCTTCCAGCAGGACAAGTATATAGCGGAATCAATAGTCCATATCGTCTACCGCTTACAAAGTTTTTGAACAAATATGCAATCCAAGCTGTTGATTATTTTCTGGCTCGATTAAGTCAGCCAAAATATTTTAGGCGGTAAGGTTAAGATTAGAGATTTTTTGAGTGTTTTATTTCACTGCTAACAATTGTCTCTATCCAGGTTTATGTACATAATTCAATCAGATGCTGGCCAGCCTTTGCGGGATGAACTTGCTAAGTCAACACAAAAAATAATTGCAAGTGCCTTTCCTGAATTTCTGCCCAAATCTGACGTTGCAACGACTTCTGGGTCTACCTTATTGTGTGATGGAGTCGTCCCTGTTCCATCTGATAATTCTGCTATAACCACCACTATAGCCACCCCTGGTTCAATTTCAGATGGGTACTTTCAGGGACTAGCGCTTGTAAAAACTTTGGTCAAACTGATTCCTGGCTGGTTGCAGAGCAACCGTATTGTTTTTGATACTTTGGTAATGCTCTGGAAATCTCCTGGAAGAATATCACGATTGCGCAATGAGCAGGAGCTGGATTTGGTGCAAGTAAGTCAGATGGAAATAACCAAGTTATATGTGAAAGCCAGATATAGCTTTTAGTTGTTATAAAGTGCAATAGTGACATTATACTTTGAAATTGCTTTGGATTTGTAGAGCTTATTCTAGAATTTGAGTGCCTCACGTTTCATTTTGTAGAAATGTGTCCTTTCAATTTCTGATGGTAAATTAACAATGTCGATCATCTGTATTGGAAATTTGAGTCAAGTTCTTGAGAGGATCCCTGTTCCACTTCTATATGTCATGCATCTGATCTTTTTTTTTAGTTATCAGATATTCATCAGAGCATTTTATTGCAGGTTAAAGAAAGCAAATGGCTTATAAAATGCTTCCTGAACTACCTACGGCATGGCACGCCTGAATTTAATATTCTCTTTGACATCCTCTCAATTTTTCAGTACCATACACGTGTAGACTATACTTTCCTGAAGGAATTCTATATTATTGAGGTACATCAAGTATTTGTTTTTGACATCTACTACTCATGTTCTGAGATTAATATGCTCATTATACTGTCATCCTCCCCTTTTTTTTCTCCAGGTTGCTGAAGGATACCAGCCTGCCATGAAAAGGTCACTTCTATTGCATTTCCTGAATCTTTTCCAAACTAAACAACTTAGTCATGAGCACATGGTGATTGTGATGCAAATGCTCATCCTCCCAATGCTTGCATATGCCTTTCAAAATGGCCAAAGTTGGGATGTTGTTGATCAAAGCATTATCAAAACTATTGTTGACAAGCTTCTTGATCCTCCAGAAGAGGTATCTTCTGTATAAGACATCATATTTCACTTTTTAGATACTTCAATCATCTATGTGGATCCTTTTTCCCTCCTGATAGATAATCTTTTCCTTTCCTGATGTTATAACTCTCTTTTGTAGGTTTCTGCTGAGTACGATGAGCCTTTGAGAATAGAACTTTTGCAGCTTGCCACTTTACTTCTCAAGTATCTCCAGGGTGATCTCATCCATCATCGGAAAGAATTGATCAAGTTTGGATGGAATCACCTCAAGCGTGAAGACAGTGCCAGTAAGCAGTGGGCATTTGTCAATGTTTGTCATTTCTTAGAGGCATATCAGGCTCCAGAAAAAATAATACTTCAGGTGTGTTTATCAGTATATGTAGAGGCAACATGACTTGTGGACGTTATTTAAAATGAAGAATAGCTTTGACATTGGGTTTGCATTTTCACTTATCTTTAAATTTTTGAATTAATCCCCAAAAAAAAAAAAAAAATTTGGCATTTTTTCTTTGGTAATTTATGTTGATATATTACACAAAGGAAATATATGCTGTTAAAAAATAAATCTGAAACTGCGCCAAATCTATTAGGCTTACACTTTTAGTTAGGATGGTTGTAGATCTAAAATCATTATGATAAAGAGATCCTCAATTTTAACCTTAGTGACACTCATTTTGCTCCAATTTAACTAATGGCACAATTGATGGACTTTATTCAAAGTTCCTATCAATAAATGAGGGATGCTACTAACCAATAGATAATAAACTATACGGGATCTAATATGTTAAAACTTTTAGTTCAGATGATTGTGATTGTGGTTATAAATTCATCATGTACGAATAGGTAGTCCCCCTTATTTGATGGCAGTGGTAATCCCAGTGTTTTTTAATGATATGACAAACATCAAGACACAGATTTAGCATGCTGTCAGCTCTATAGGATTATAGTCCACGTACAATAAAAAGAATTATAAGGCAGTCATAAGATGGATCAAATTGTTATAGTTGAAAGATGCAATGATATTATCTTTTTTTTTTAAAAAAAAATACAGTTTTTGATTTATTTGACAAGTATTATACAACTATTAACTAAAGCACCTATGATATTATGTGCACTATACATCTTAGACAGTATTGTAGTGAGGTGTGGCCTTGTAGAACATGCTGAGTTGTTTAGTCTTGTAGATTGGTTCAATTCAAGGCCCAAATAATTCACTCAGAAGTTCCCCTTCAATGCAATGAAAGAATTTTTGTAACATGTAATGGAATTGCAGGTTTTTGTTGCGCTGCTTCGGACATGCCAACCAGAAAACAAAATGTTGGTCAAGCAGGCACTTGACATTCTGATGCCTGCGTTACCACGGCGGTTGCCTCTTATGGGGGATACTCGCATGCCAATTTGGATAAGATACACAAAGAAAATTCTGGTTGAGGAAGGCCATTCAATTCCTAACTTAATTCATATATTCCAACTCATTGTTCGCCATTCGGATCTTTTCTATAGCTGTAGAGCACAATTTGTGCCTCAGATGGTGAACTCTCTCAGCCGTCTTGGATTGCCATATAATACAACTGCAGAAAACAGGCGACTTGCAATTGAGCTTGCAGGGTTGGTAGTTGCTTGGGAGAGGCAAAGGCAGAATGAGAAGGCAATGGCTGATAATGATGTCCCTAGCCAAAACAATGATGGATTTAGCACCAGCTCTGCTAGTGCTGATCCAAAGCGTCCGGTGGAGGGACCCTCTTTTACTGAAGATCCAAGTAAGCGGGTTAAGGTCGAGCCTGGTCTGCAATCGCTGTGTGTCATGTCGCCAGGTGGTGCCTCATCAATCCCTAATATCGAAACCCCAGGCTCTGGCAGCCAGCCTGATGAAGAATTCAAGCCTAATGCTGCTATGGAAGAAATGATTATCAATTTTCTTATAAGAGTGAGTATTTTGTTTGAGCTTAAGCATTAGTCTTTGAGCTTCAGCTTTAGTCTTTGAGTTGACCACTCTAATGTGCTCATCTGAATTTTTCTATTTGATTCCTTAAGCTTCTTATTTAAGAGTCTTAGACTGTTTCTATTGCCTGATCCTCCATCTGTGAGTTGTATAGAGTGTTAGTGACAATATATGATCCTGCAGACTGACATAGTTTCTCTGAAACAGGTGGCTTTAGTCATTGAGCCTAAGGATAAGGAAGCAAGCACTATGTACAAACAAGCTCTGGAGCTCCTGTCACAAGCTTTAGAAGTGTGGCCAAATGCTAATGTTAAGTTCAATTATCTGGAAAAGCTTCTAAGCAGTATTCAGCCTTCCCAATCCAAAGACCCTTCCACTGCTCTTGCCCAGGGATTGGATGTCATGAACAAAGTGTTGGAAAAGCAGCCACAGTTGTTCATTCGAAATAATGTTAACCAGATTTCTCAAGTATGTTGATTAACAGAGAACTTTTTTATTATGTTATCATTCCTCATTGATCATCTTCTAGATTTGAAAATCACAGATCTTGTTGAGTAACAATGTTTCTTTCTTACACAGATTCTGGAACCCTGCTTCAAGCACAAGATGTTAGATGCTGGGAAGTCATTATGCTCCCTTCTGAAGATGGTTTTTGTTGCTTTTCCATTAGATGCAGCTACCACACCGCCGGATGTAAAATTGCTGTATCAAAAGGTCGATGAACTGATACAAAAGCATATTGGCCTTATTACTGCTCCCCAGGCATCTGTGGAGGACAGCTCAGCTAATTCAATTAGCTTTGTCTTGCTGGTTATTAAAACCTTGACAGAGGTGCAGAAAAACTTTGTTGATCCCCATATATTAGTTCGTATATTTCAGCGACTGGCACGGGATATGAGTTCTTCAATGGGTTCCCACCTAAGACAGGTCTCCAATACTTTGTCCCTGATGAGATTTCTTATTTTTAGATGTTTATTGAACTTATGCAGATTGTTGCCTGATATTTTTTCATGTTGTTTGATAGAAAAGTCTCTTTGTGCACATTTGAGGTTCTCAGGTTTTATGCATAAGTGCTATCAAGCAAGAAAAGGCCTTTGACTATAGTCAGGCTAAGGTGCCTTTACTAATAATATAAATAGCTATATAGTTGAGTGAGGTTCATGTTATACGCTCCTTTTCTGTGTGTGGGTACATATTTTCGATTTCAGTTTGTCATTTATAAAGCTGTCTTTCCCCTTCCCTTTCTAATCTGGAAAATTGCATGTTTTGAAACATAAAATGACAAAACCCCTGATGATACCATAGAAACACTTCTTGGATTTCATTTACAATGAAATACTATATGTCATCCTCATATTAGTTTGATTATTATTTTTTTTCCCATTAAGTATTTATTAAGATTATTGAGGTGTCCACTGAAGGGAAACTATCAATCTTCTCAACCATGTGGTTTAACTGCAAAACTGAAAGTTACTTTTGCTTTTAAAAAGAATGCCTCTGCAAAATCAAAGGAAGTGCACATGTGTTTATGACTAAATGGATAGATTCAAACCTGACCACACAACAACCCCCCTCCACCCCACTCCCCTTTCCCTACCCCACCCAAAAAAAAATTCTGGTTTTAGCATCTTCACATTCCTATAAATTTCACTTTAAGTAAGACCTCATTATTTGAGCCAAATAGGATGACTGTTGGATTTGATCTATTAAATTCCAGGGCCACATGATCTTTATCCTTGTTAGGATTTAAAGTCATAAGTGACTTGGTGGTGGAAATTATAACCAGAATATCTTTTAGCATAAAATTATAGTACATATTGACAAAGTTTGAACTTGCCTTTCATTTGGATTTATAGGGTGGGATTTTTGGACTCTGTTGGAGTCTGTCTTTTATTTCACTGATTGTGAGCGCAATTGGTATAATTTACTCAGATCCTAAAAATGATCAGATCTGTCATTACCTTTTTATATTTTATTACATTCCACTCACTTCATACTCACTTCTAGATTTGATTTTAAGCTCCCTGTTATTATTATTTTTATCTTTTTGAGTTGGACATGGTCTACTTGACGTTTTTGATGCCGTATACTGTTCTCTGGTAACTTTTTTCTTAACTCTTCTAGTTTGTTCTTTGTGAGATCTGTCAACTATAGTCATTCTTCTGTAGCTGACTTGGGATACTAGGAGAAATCTGTTATAATTTACTGCAACCTTGGAATCATTTGTCTTCTGATGAATGACAAATATATGTTCATTATCTAGGGTCAGAGAACTGAAGCTGATTCTGCAGTTACTTCTTCTCGCCAAGGTGCTGATATTGGGGCTGTCATTACAAATCTCAAGGCTGTTTTGAAACTTACTGGGGAGAGAGTCATGCTAATTCCTGAGTGTAAGCGTGCTGTAACCCAGACACTGAATAGCCTTCTGTCAGAGAAAGGTACAGATGCTAGTGTGCTTCTTTGCATACTAGATGTGATAAAGGGGTGGATTGAAGATGACTTTGGAAAGCCAGGAGCATCTATGTCATCAAATGCTTTCCTTTCTCCAAAGGAAATAGTTACTTTCCTTCAGAAACTTTCACAGGTTGATAAGCAAAATTTTCCTGCCAATGCTCTAGATGAGTGGGACGATAAATATCAACAGCTTCTTTATGGAATTTGTGCTGATGAGACCAAGTAAGTTAGTATCATCTGCACCCCTCTGTTGTACATTATCTGGATCTGATGTATTGTTGTTTGCTTAACTTCAGATATCCCCTTGCCCTACGTCAAGAGGTGTTTCAGAAGGTAGAGAGGCAGTATATGCTGGGTCTTAGAGCAAGGGATCCGGAAATAAGAAGAAAGTTTTTCTCACTTTATAATGATTCTCTGGCAAAGACCCTTTTTGCGAGGCTGCAATACATAATTCACATTCAGGACTGGGAAGCTTTGGGCGATGTTTTCTGGCTAAAACAAGGTCTTGATCTTCTCTTAGCCATATTGGTCATGGACAAACCTATTACACTTGCCCCAAATTCTGCGAGGGTGCCAGCACTGTTGGCTTCTGGTTCTTCTCCTGATGGTTCTTTCAGTCAGCTGCAGTCAACTGATGCCGTAGAATGTGCTGATGATGCTCCTCTTACCTTTGACAGCCTTGTTCTCAAGCATGCCAAGTTTCTCAATGAGATGAGCAAACTTCAGGTTTTTCTTTTTTTCTTTTTTCTTTTTTTGGTGATTACTGAACATATTTATAGTGCCGAACATTTTTGTTTTTTCTTGGTGGCTCTAATTATGGTGCACCAACATGCAACGTATGTAATGGAGATGTGCTGCTTGGATGTTCAGTTTCATAATTAGCTCTAATTTGCTCTTTGGGCATTTGACAGCCAAGAAGAGCTAATCTTATGGTTTATGGACCCTTTTTGTCAAGCTTCTCTTAAGCAAACAAAAACATCATGGATAAGCTTTTACTAAGTGATATTTGGTTAAATAAAGACTGTTATTTATACTACTTAATTAGTTCACTCACTCTTTTTGGTAGGTGGCTGATCTGGTAATCCCACTCAGAGAGCTGGCACATACCGAGGCTAATGTTGCATATCATTTGTGGGTGTTGGTTTTTCCAATAGTTTGGGTGACCTTACAGAAAGAAGAACAGATTGCGCTTGCTAAACCAATGATCACTTTGTTGTCCAAGGATTACCATAAGAAGCAGCAAGCCAACAGACCGAATGTTGTGCAAGCTCTTCTTGAGGGCCTGCAATTGAGCCACCCTCAACCTAGGATGCCAAGTGAGCTTATTAAATATATTGGGAAAACATATAATGCTTGGCATATTGCCTTAGCTTTGCTTGAGAGTCATGTAATTCTATTCACGACTGAGACAAAATGCTCCGAATCTCTTGCCGAGCTTTATCGCTTGCTGAATGAGGAAGATATGAGGTGTGGATTATGGAAGAAAAGATCGGTCAGTGCAGAAACAAAGGCAGGGCTATCATTAGTGCAACACGGATATTGGCAGCGTGCTCAAAGTCTGTTTTACCAAGCCATGGTTAAGGCAACGCAAGGTACTTACAACAATACAGTTCCCAAGGCAGAGATGTGTCTCTGGGAAGAGCAATGGCTTTACTGTGCTACACAGCTCAATCAGTGGGATGCACTGGTGGACTTTGGAAAGAGTGTCGAGAATTATGAGATACTCCTGGACTGCTTGTGGAAACTGCCTGACTGGGCATACTTGAAGGATCATGTAATTCCTAAGGCCCAAGTGGAAGAAACCCCTAAACTTAGGATTATTCAGGCCTTCTTTGCTCTTCATGATAAAAATACAAATGGTGTGGCTGATTCTGAAAATCTTGTTGGGAAGGGAGTTGATCTTGCTTTGGAGCAATGGTGGCAATTGCCTGAAATGTCGGTTCATGCCAGAATTCCTCTGCTGCAGCAGTTTCAGCAATTAGTTGAAGTCCAAGAATCAGCTAGAATTCTGGTGGACATTGCCAATGGGAACAAGCATTCTGGAAATTCTGTTGCTGGTGCACATGGTAATACATATGCAGATCTCAAAGATATACTTGAGACCTGGAGACTACGAACTCCAAATGAATGGGATAACATGTCTATTTGGTATGATCTCCTTCAGTGGAGGAATGATATATACAATTTTGTAATCGATGCATTTAAGGACTTTGGCACAACGAATCCACAACTTCATCACCTTGGTTTTCGTGACAAAGCCTGGAATGTCAACAAACTTGCTCATGTTGCTCGTAAGCAAGGACTGCATGATGTTTGTGTGGCAATACTTGAGAAGATGTATGGTCATTCAACTATGGAAGTCCAGGTATGGCAACAATCTATAACTGCAATAATTTGAAAAGTAGGAAGCAAATGGATTTATCTATCCATTGTCTTTGAGGTTTTGTGTATATAATATGTGAAACATGCATCAACACTCTATCAAGAAACAAGTGAGTTAACACAGTAGTGTGATTCAAGAAACAAGTAAAGCTAATAAAACACTGCAACTTCATTTCTGGGATGTTTTCTTCTGAAAGCCTTCCAACTATGGGTAATGCATATAATGATATACTGTATTTATGAATAAACTCTATCTGACTTAACAAATATGCACTTTTTTCTGGGACGTTGGAGAAGGTAGCCCTTTTCCAGTAAATTGGATGAGCGCTGATGAGTGACTTTCATTTTTCAGGAGGCATTTGTGAAGATAAGAGAACAGGCAAAAGCTTATTTGGAAATGAAGGGAGAACTCCTGAGTGGTCTTAATTTGATCAATAGCACAAATTTAGAATATTTTCCCCCCAAGCATAAGGCTGAAATTTTCCGCCTCAAAGGTGATTTTTCGTTAAAAATGAATGATTCTGAAGATGCTAATCACGCATATTCCAATGCCATTAGCCTCTTCAAGAATTTGCCCAAAGGATGGATAAGCTGGGGAAATTACTGTGACAGGGTATTGATTCTTCTTGCCCCAGCATTTTTCTATGTGTTTGCTGCTTATGCTAACTTCAGTTATTGCTGATCTAATGGTATGTGACAGGCTTATAATGAAGCACATGATGAGATCTGGCTAGAGTATGCCGTCAGCTGTTTTCTACAGGGTATTAGATTTGGTGTGTCCAACTCGCGTAGTCACCTGGCTCGTGTTCTGTTTCTTCTCAGTTTTGATACACCCAATGAGCCTGTAGGTAGGGCATTTGACAAGTGTCTTGAGCAAATACCCCACTGGGTTTGGCTTTCGTGGATTCCACAGCTACTACTCTCCTTGCAGAGGTCAGAGGCAGCACATACCAAACTTGTTCTGTTAAAGATTGCTACTGTGTATCCTCAGGTGAATTTATGTGAGAATATTACCTATCTTAGAGACATACCGCTCGATTTCTTCTCGAATGACAATCTGGTTATCTGATGTCAGGCTCTATACTACTGGCTTCGTACATACTTATTAGAACGGCGTGATGTTGCCAATAAGTCTGATTTAAACAGAATGGCAATTGCTCAACAACGGATGCAACAGAATGTTGCTGGCCAGAATTCTGGCTCTCTTGGAATGGTTGATGGGAGTGCTAGAGCACAGAGCCATGGAGGTCCTGCATTGATGCCTGAAAATCAAGGTTCACAATCTAGTGGTGGTATTGGCCCCCATGAAGGTGGAAATCACGGTCCAGAATCTGAAAGACCTGCAGCACCTGAAAGCAGTATGCATGTGGGAAGTGATCCAGCACTACAGCAAGGCTCTTCAAACATCAGTGAGGGTGGTCAGAATGTGCTCAGACGCAATAGTGCGTTAGGCTTGGTAGCCTCTGCTGTGAGTGCATTTGATGCAGCAAAGGATATTATGGAGACACTAAGAAGCAAGCATAATAATTTGGCCAGCGAACTTGAGGTAACAACTTCCCTTCTCACACACTTCAGATTTTTGGGTTTCTGATTCATTGTATTTTGTGTCTGCAAGCGTTACATTGAGATTGATCTTCATTTACAGTTCCAGAACCAAATTATTAATTAATTATTTTTTTGTTGGAAAATTTCAGAATTTGCTTACAGAGATTGGTTCAAGGTTTGTAACTCTGCCAGAGGAGAGACTGCTTGCTGTGGTAAATGCACTGCTTCATCGCTGCTACAAGTACCCAACTGCTACGACAGCTGAGGTTCCTCAGTCTCTCAAGAAGGAGCTGTCTGGAGTTTGCCGAGCCTGTTTTTCAGCTGATGCTGTTACAAAGCATGTTGAGTTTGTCCGAGAGTACAAGCAAGATTTTGAGCGGGATCTTGATCCTGAAAGTACAGCTACTTTTCCTGCTACCCTCTCAGATTTGACTGAGCGGCTGAAACACTGGAAAAATGTCCTTCAGAGCAATGTGGAAGACAGGTTTCCGGCTGTCCTAAAGTTGGAGGAGGAAAGCAGGGTGCTTCGAGATTTCCATGTTGTTGATGTTGAAGTTCCAGGACAATATTTCTGTGATCAGGTATGCTAAATTTTTATGTCCTATGCAATACCATCAACGTTACTGTTAATAAAATAAGGGAAGATGTTACATACTGGTCTGATGATAATGTTGTATCTCTTAATTTCAGTACTTGACTTATCTAAGCTTAGCTTCTTTTTTCTGTACATTTATTATTTCTAATCTTATGACAAGACACATTTTTTTCTTCCCATGTCTTGCAGGAAATTGCACCAGACCACACAGTGAAGTTAGATAGAATTGGGGCTGATATTCCTATCGTTCGTAGACATGGTAGCAGTTTCCGGCGGTTGACTTTGATAGGATCTGATGGCTCACAAAGGCATTTCATTGTTCAAACCTCTTTGACCCCCAATGCTAGAAGTGATGAACGCATTCTTCAACTTTTCCGAGTGATGAACCAGATGTTTGATAAGCATAAGGAATCAAGAAGGCGCCATATAAACATTCACACGCCTATAATAATTCCTGTGTGGTCCCAGGTAACTTGACATATTCATGCTTGCCTGTTTTCTCTCCTGCTTTGGCTTGCACATTGTTGGGTTGATACTGAACAGTATATAGTTATTTAATCTATTTTTCTATATTTTCCTACTTTATCTTCTTTATTTTTCTTTTTCAAACATTGATGATTATAACCACTTGAATCTTCAATATATCATGTAAGATGTATGAGAAAAGAAAGAACATCTTTGGTTGGGCTGCTGCATGCATTCCTGTTATACTTTGTTTTACATAAGTTCATATTGGCTTACCATAATTACGACAGGTATTCTAATTGTTCTGTGCATGGTTTTGTTTATCGGTCAACTTTTGTTAGTTTTGCATTTTGCATGGTATGTAACAAGTTCCTCTGAAGTTGACCAACGTTGACTATAGTATCTATGGTCATATTGATGTCGTTTAATCGTTTATTTTGCCTGACTGATAGTATAGTGGACTAGTAAAGTCTACTTCCTAAGTCTGAGGTGGTTGTTTACCTTTGGAGTATCGATTTTTATGTATATGCAACTTTTTTATGAATTTTACTCTTCTATTAACCAAAGTCTGTATGAGAGTTTATTGAAGCTTATGTGACGGGAATGATCTTATATGAGTAAAAGATGTATCATCATCTGCATGTGTTGTATGGACCGTCAATGTGTTATTTTTGAACATGTCCTTTCTCTGTCAGCATGTAGGCTTTATGTATTTGATGGTTTTTTGAGAACAATAAATCCAATTTGTTGGAACTTCTGGACAGGTTCGTATGGTTGAGGATGACTTGATGTACAGCACCTTTCTCGAGGTGTATGAGAACCATTGTGCAAGGCACAACAGGGAAGCTGATCTTCCAATTACCTATTTTAAAGAGCAATTAAATCAAGCAATATCTGGCCAGATATCCCCAGAAGCTGTGGTAGATCTCCGGCTACAAGCTTATAATGACATAACGAAAGAACTTGTCACGGACAACATTTTCTCTCAATACATGTACAAGACTTTGCTTAATGGCAATCATATGTGGGCATTCAAAAAGCAATTTGCTGTCCAGCTGGCCCTGTCCAGTTTCATGTCATTCATGCTACATATTGGTGGGAGGTCCCCAAATAAAATTTTGTTCGCAAAGAATACTGGGAAAATATTTCAAACTGATTTTCATCCTGCGTACGATGCCAATGGAATGATTGAATTCAGTGAACCTGTCCCTTTTCGTTTGACAAGAAACATGCAGGCCTTCTTCTCTCACTTTGGTGTGGAAGGTCTTCTTGTTTCTGCAATGTGTGCTGCGGCACAGGCTGTGGTATCACCCAAGGTGAGGTTTCCCAGAATCTTCTTACCTTTCCCTTTTTTTAACAGATGCATGTTCAAAGTATAATTTCCATGAAATGTGACTAACCTTGTTTGTGGCATGTATTACAGCAAAATCAACACTTATGGTATCAGCTGGCCATGTTTTTCCGGGATGAGCTACTGTCTTGGTCTTGGAGAAGACCGCTTGGTATGTCTTTGGCTGTAGTTGCTGGAGGAAATAACCTGAATCCCGTTGAATTTAAGCACAAAGTTACAACTAATGTTGATCATGTTATCACCCGGATCAATGGAATAGCACCACAGTCTTACTCCGAGGAGGTAAGACTCTCTTGACACTGGATCTGTAAATTTTTATGGTTTCCTTTGACTTTTTCTTCTTTCATCACAGCATGATTAGCCTTTTAAGAATGAAGTCATTAGTTTTTCTCTTGCATTCTGGTTCGTCCATTATTTTGGAAATTGAGATTGATAGGTTGTTTTGGTAAATTGTTCAACTAAAAGTATGGATGCATTTTGTGAGAGGAGCTTGAGGGATGAATGAGGAGATACAGACAATTTGAGGAGAGGGATAGCTGTAAGAATGCTCCAAAAGTCTAGGCTCTACCTACGATGTGGTGACATTTATTTTATTTTATTTCATAGAATTTTATCCTTTTTTCTCTTTTCATCAAAAGCAGGTATTTCTTCATCTTTACCTTTCCTGAATAACGTCTATACGTCTACATAAAGAGGTGATTAGGATGAATTATTCTTCTCTGATGTTAGACGTTGATATCCGAATAAAAAAATGCTCAGATATGACTAGATAAGTGACATAGTTTCTTAGGTTTAGGAGTGTCTCATAGCCAGGTAATATTAAGGTTATCCTATCCTTCCTACTTCCTATTCTTATTAGATAGTGGACTTAAGCACTTGGAAGTATCTCAATGCCACATCTGATTAGGTTTCCTTCATTTTGACTGTCATCATCGTGTTGTAAGAACAGCATTTGCTTAGTTTGAACTGTTATGTTTTTATACTTAATCATGATCTAAGGCATCCTTGTTTCGCAATTCAGGAAGAGAATGTTATGGATCCACCGCAGTCCGTGCAAAGGGGCGTCACTGATTTGGTTGATATGGCCTTGTTTCCTCGAAACTTGTGCATGATGGATCCCACATGGCATCCTTGGTTTTAGTTCTAATTTAACATTACCGGCACCAGAGGCTTTAGGTTGGTTCTTGAAAAACTTTTGTTGGTGGTGCATGAACCGTTGTATATATATACATGTTGTATATAGTCTGATATCTTATGTAACTTCAACATACCATAAAATTTTTGCTGTAGAAATGAAGCCATATTTTATAATTTTTTTTTCCAGCGGTATATTTTCGGCTGCCTTATGAAACCGAAAATTTTCACTTTTCAGGCCACGACTCATTTTCTTATTGTTGAATGCTCTTCTTAAATTTGTGACTAATTTACCGATCGATGATACAGTGTAGAGTTTAAGCATGATCCAAAATTTTAATACTTGAGCTTGGCTTGAGATTGGTCAAGTTTAAACATTTGAGGTTTATTTACTTTAACGAATAGAATAGACATGATTAGGATTTGAATAAGTCCCTAATGGTTATCACATTGTTTACTTAAGAAAAAAAAAAAGGCTCATAAGGAATAGATTTGTAATGAGTGAAATGACTACATTATGCTCATCTTCTTCCACCACCATCATTATTATTATTTCGTTCTCTTTATCTACTTTCTCACATTTTGTTGGTTCTACTTACTCATATCTTTCTTTTCATTCTTTGGCTACTCGCCTCTCTCTCTCTCTCTCTCTCTCTCTCTCTCTCAGTGAACATTGACGAAGATGTGCGTGAGTCTCACGGGTCTAGGTGTGTGGGTTATAGTAGGTTTGGTGATGTGTGGTAGGTTGCATGGTGGTCGTGTGCTGATGGGTTGTGGTGGTGGTTTCTATTTTTTCACATCTTGTCTTTTCATTCTCTTTCTACTCTCTCTCAATGAATATAGATGAAGATGTGAGTGGGTCTCGTGAGTTTGGGTTGGTGGGTTTGGTAGTGGTGTGTGGGTTGTGCAGTGATGGTGTGTTAGTGGTTACGTGGTGGTGGGAGGGTTTGGTGGTTTTTCATGTGTTGGTGTATAGTGGTGGTGTGTTGGTGGTTGCTAGTGGCATTGTGTGGTCATGTTATGTTGGTGTTGGTGGTGGAAGGAAGTGAAATATTTTTTTTGCTAAATTGCAATTCTTAGTCTAATATGAGAATTGCAATTCAACAAAATGAGAAATTGCATGGAATTACTATTATAGATTGAAAATTGAACTAAATATCATAATAACAATTTTACAAATAATAATGGGGAAATGCAATAACCAAATGGCCATTAAGTTGGATATCATTTAATGAATCTAAATTTGTGTAAACATTGAGTTGAATTTAAGTAACTTGCATATTCATTTATACCTTCGTAAGAGCTTAGCCTATATCCTTGAATTCATTGTGCAGGATATTTAGAATTCAGGGGATGTTAGTAAGTAAATTCAATTTGAGTTTTGAAAATTCTACTTAGTTAATCGCGTCATTTTTCTTATAGTAGTCACTTGTTTTTGTGCAAATTTCCCAAGATGTTTTTCTCTAGTCATTGTCATTCCCTCTAGTTTATTTATTCTTGTATTGCAACATTTTTTTTATGGATTTAAATCACATTGAAAGGTGGTGGTCAAAATTGGAGTTAATACAAATTATTTAGATCATTTTGACTTAAGTATAATTTGGACTATGCTAAAAATAGCATACAAGAGTATTAATGTTTAGGGTTGAGTTTAAATAAAAAATTGAATTTTAAAATAGTTAAAATAGAAAATCAATATCATATAAGTAGTTTAAATAATGATTAAACTTTTAAGTAGTTATAATAAATTATTAATGATATAATAAGTAGTTTCATAAAAGATTAAAATTAAGAAAAAATTAGAGTTTTAATCTTATATTTAAACTACTTAATTAGAACGTTGATCATCTATTTTAATCATTTAAAAATTCAATACGCTATACAGTTTTAGTATTACTTCTAGGGTGTTATTGGCGACCTTTTTTCCAAGCTGCAAATTTTGACCTTTAGATATTAAATCTCAGCCATTAGACAATTTCAAGGTGAATACTTGCAATCGATTGGTTGCGTATAGAATGTCATATTGTAGCATACCTAATGAAATTGTGGCATTTTCTTTCTTCTTATTTTAATATAATTTTTTTATATTATAGTATATCATATTAGATTTTGGTACACTTACTTATTTAATTGCATTATTTTATTTTCCCAAAATTTGGTATATTGTGTTAAATTGTGATATCGTTTTTAATATCTGGTACCAACCATCTAACAAGTTAAGTAAAATTGAATGTATTCTAAAAGTACTTTTGGATAATATCATTGTATAATTTTTTGGACTGTGGTACATATGAGATTTTGGTACTCTTTTATTCTTATTTTGATACAATTTCCATATTGTGGTATATCATATGTGATTTTGGTATAAGTACTAATCTAGTACACTTTTATAGATTGTAACAAGATTGAGATTGTGGTACTCCTTTCTCATTATTTTGATATAGTTTTCCATATTGTGGCATATTATATGACATTCCGGTACATCTTTTCTATTTTATTATTAGTTTAGAAACATTATATATTTGGAATATAGTTTACATGTATCATATCTTCTTTGTTATTTTTATTTTTTTTGGTCTTATTTTTGTTTTGTTCCATTAAAGACCTTTATAACAAGAACAGTTCATGCATGCTTCATCACGGAAAGATATTACAAATTCCTAGTCCAAGATTACATCAACGATAAAATTAATTTTTACTTTTATTTTTCATTATCAATCTCTTTTATGTTATTGTTATTATTTCCATTGCTATCATGAACTGATTGAAATATCAATATTAATTTTGCAGTTAATGTGATTGGCATTTAATAATATTTTTATTGATTAATGATATTTTAATCGTGTTATGAGATTACTTACAATATTTCATAATTTTTTTTCCTCTAATTAAAAAATTTTATGTTACTAAAGCTTTTTAGATGTTCTGCCTTTTCAAATACCTTTTCAATATTCAATTCCTTTTCAAAAGTGGCCAGCCATTATTATTATATTTATAGTCTCATTGGTATTATTCTATAAGCGTTGCACTCAATTGCTTTTACTCCAATATTATTTTTCCTTTTAGCTCCCATTCGCTTATAGTGATTCGTAATTGAAAATGTATTATTTTCTATTTAATCAATGGTGATTTGATTCCCATCAATATTCATCAAAATTAAATACGATTGTCTTTAAGTGTTTCTGTCTTTTTAATAGTATATTATAGTAATTTTTTTATTTATAAACCGTGATAATGAGTCATTTCATTTTGGAGATCTTGAATTGCATAAAAAATTCATAAGATCCTTTCCTTTTTAATTTTGTTTAAATGATGTATTTTGCCATGTACAAAACATTATGATAATGTTGGCTAAGAAAAAATGCTGCTTGTCTTTGAATACTTATATTCCTTTAATATTGATTATCTTTATTTTCATTAAAGTATATTAATGTAATTTTATTATGTATAAACCATGTTAATTAATTGTTCATTTCCAACATCTTAGGTAATTTCTTAATTAAAATATTATATCCCTTTTATAAGATGCTTTCCATTTCAAATCCGTTTAAATGCAAAGTTAATTTTTTCACAGATACATTCCCGGTACATTTTATCCCCTTCAAAAAACCCATTCTATCATAAATTTGTTTAATTGCAAAATCAATATGTCATTTATATACCAAACAATATTAGTGCTTGTACATTCATAGTAGATAATTTAATATAATATCTATGCATAATATATTGTAAGTATAAGATACCAAATACTATGTATTATGTATGTATGTATGTATCTTTATTTATATATAATATTATACAATGCATCATTTAGTATATCATATTAAATTATAATATACTTAATACACACACATGTATATATGTATATATATTATATAATAAAAAAATATATTGTAATTTTTGTATATCATATATAGTAAATGGATGAAATATGGCACTAATTGTCATAGCATGTGATGTAATACATATTATATTATAATATATAATTTTGGAAATCCTTACCTTGTACGGTTTTGGAATCATAATACTTTTTTATATTATATCATATCGTATTATATTTTTTTTTATAATAACAAGTATATTGAAGGAAAATTCCCATATTAGTTACATTCTAATATAGCTTGTTTATATTCAAACATTCCATTCATATTCAATTCTCGTCTAATGGTATAACTTGTGTTCTAATTTATTCTTTTATATGTAATTGTTCCTTTATATTGAAATAAGTAAAAAAAATTAATGTGTGTAAGAGAGAGAAAGAGAGTTTTTTTTTTTATGTTTTTGGATAATATGTTATAATGTCCATTAGTAAACAAATATTAATGAATTAAATATTTCATTAGATAATATTTCTTCGATAATACATAAAACATTAAATTATATTTATATTTGTTATTTAAAAAAAGTTAGAGTTATAATTTAAACTTATTGTTTCATTTTTTGTTATTTTTTATTTGCACAATGAGCAAGCATTTAACTAGTTTTATTAATTTTGTTAACTTTTTTCATAAGTATTCTTATTATATAAGTAGACATGTTTAAATTCTCTCATGATTGTGTTTTTCATTTGTTAGGCACCTATTATTTTCATACCTTTTATATTTATTTATTTACCTAGTTATTATCTTACAATTTTTTATTAGTTAGGTTAATTTAGGGTTGTAAGCAAGTCAAACTTGCTTGCAAGCTACTCAAGTTCACCTTGGTATTAGCTCGAGTTTGACCCGACTCTAATCGAGTTAAGCTTGAGTTCGAGCTACTCAAGTAGCTATCAAGTTCAAGCTCGAGTTTTATAATACTCGATTCATTCAACTCGTGAGTTTAATCGAGCTTTCCATATATTAAGAAATTTTTTTTTTTTATAAAACATTATCTTTTCCTATTTTTAAGGCCCATTTTGATCTCTTTTTTTTTTTTTTTTCTTAACCAATGGTTAACGTTTATTCATGTTTTAAGACCCAAGTCAACTAAAAATCCTATTCTATTCTTTTGCTACTGTAAACCCTAGCTCACTACGGAGTAAAAATTGGAACTTAAAAAGTCACACCCTTTGTAAGCATTTGCAGCCATCCTCAATGGTGATCATCGTTGGTAAGTTTTTTATTTCTATAATGTTTGTTTTATTATTCTTTTACCATCTTCCATTTTCATTATACTTTTGATTTAGTGTTTGCCTTATTATAATAGTTTATGAAACTTTGATTTTGAGCACTACATCATTAGATTTTGAATGCTACATATAGAGAATTCTAGAAAGTAGAAACACATGACAATAATTTTGTTGACATTCTAGTGCATTTTTGGTGATTTCAAAGATACTATTATTTTAAAACATAAATTACTGAATAATGTCATCTACACTAGATGCGGGTAGTACTTCCATTCCAAAAGAACAATGTCAATTGCCAACCAATGAAATAGATAATGCACCAGCTTCAAGGAATGACAATGTAAATCCTAATGTTCTGAATCCTGATGTGGAAACGGAAGACGAGTATGATGAATAAACTTAGTTTCATGGCAAAAAGAGGTAAAAAACTTCAACTATATGGTGGGAATTCAAGGAAGTGACTCTTTTTTATGGCAAGAAGAAGACTCATTGCTCACATTGTAAGAAGATGCTCATGATTCTTGCAAGTAAGAGCACTGCTCATTTCATATGTCATTTAAATACATGTGTGAAAAGAAAGATTTTTCAAAATTAGCAAAGTAAACTTAATTTTTTGTTTACTAGTGTAGCCAAGAGACACAATAAATGACCCTTGCTATAGTAAATGGTAAATTTGATATGGAGAAAATGAGAGAAGTTACTAGTCATTGGATTAGACAATGCATTAATCTAATATATTTTTGAAAAACTATAATTTCATACAGGACTTGTCTTATAATAGGTGCTAATGTTTCTTGGCTTTATATTAGTGAATTTATTGTTTATTTTCATGCTTATGTAATAGGATCCATCATGTTGAATGTTGATGATGGATTATAGGTAAGAAAATTAAGAAATGTTTATATATTATTATTTAGTTATCCTTTTAGATAAAAACCAAGAGAAATTGAGAAATCATATAATCACACATGTTGTGCTTTATATTTCAATTTTAACAGGGTAAAATGATTCAGTTTTATAGAGCTTCAAATTGATCTTGAATTGGTGCTCAAAACCATCTTATTTTTAAGTAGAATGGAATTTCAAAGAAATAATTGAGCCTAATCGAGTCGAGCTCAAAAATTAGAGCTTGATCAAGTTTGAGTTGAGCTCGAGCTTCAAGTTTTTCATTTGAGTCAAGTTTGAGCTTGACACTGTATTATCTTGACTTGACTCACTTACATTCCTAGGTTAATTTCTACTATCGAATGACTTGTTCAATAGATTTTCTATTGAGTGATTCATTTGATGGCCTAATTAGCTTCTTTAGTTTTATAAGTCCAAATCTATTTGATTGGTTAGCATTTTCGATAGATTTTCTATATCTTAAGGTCAATTAAGATTTAGGGTCAATGATAAAAGCTTGAATATTTTGGGTCCTTACATATCTTTATTCTGATACAGTTTCTCATTTTGTGGTGCACCATGTAACATTCTAGTACACCTTTTTATTTGATTGCATTAACATTTTTTTCCCCAAAATCTAGTGCATTACGTCAAATTTTGGTATCACTTATTATATTTAGTATCAACCTTCTTACAAGTCATTATGATTCTAATACCATTGAATGTATTTTGATAGCACTTTTAGTCAATATTTTGGTACAATTTTATTGATTTTGGTAGTCCCTTTATCTTTATTCTGATATAGTTTCTTATATTGTGGTAATATGAGATTTTAGTACAAATACTAATCTAGTGCACTTTTGAAGATTGTGGTAAGATTTGAGATTGTGATACTCATTTTTTCCTTATTTTGATACAGTTTCCCACATTATGGTACACCATATGACATTCTAGTACACCTGCTTATTTGATTATGTATCTTTTTCCAAAATCTAGTATATAATGTCAAATTATGGTATTGCTTACTATATTTTTTTGATAAGTATTGCTTACTATGTTTGGTAACACTTTTGGACAATATTTTGGCACAATTTTACATATTGTTGTAACATATGAAATTCTAGTGCTCTTTTTATAAGTATTAATCTAGTACACTTTCGCAAATTGTGGTAAGATTTGAGATTATGGTATTTCTTTTCTTCTTATCTTGATATAGTTTTTCACAGTATAGTATAGCATAAGAGATTTTGATACTCCTAATTATTTGATTGTGTTGCCAAAATCTAATATATAACATAAAATTGTGATACTCTTGATAATATCAAGTTAGTCCACCTTCTAATACATCATTATAATTTTGGTACCATTGTTTTTGTTATAGTAAATAATATTAATGAGTGATCGGCTTCTCGGTCATTCACATCGTGACTTGAAAAAATTCGCAATTAGGTCTTTAATAACTCCCCTATTGATTCTTAATGGGTCTCTAAACTTGATAATTTCTCTAGAACCTGTTTATACAACTTATTATGCGCCTAGCTCACTGTTCACCTATTTAATCCATTATTTCTCATACACCTAGACAAAACATATTTATATGGAAGGTGTGAACCTCTATTCGTTTATTTATTTTATTATTATCAAATTTATATTAGTTATCGCATCAACCATATTCATTTTAATGTTTATGATAAACATGAATTACCCATTTACGGAGGGAGTGAAGAAGAGCTATGGGATAGTACACCTTATAAAATGCTATTATTACTATTATGATGATGATGATGTATCTACAGATACCCATTTATGTAAATGTCTATCGAGAAAAGAAAATTACTTGCTCTTTGTAATGTGTATAGATTGTGGGTGAAGTTGAAGATTTTATTGGTAACACTACCTTGTTCATTCTTCTTGCTATAAAATATTTTGAGGGAAACAATATTAGTAATGATCAGGGTGGGACTAGTCTTGAGTATAGGATGAAAAACCTTGGACTAGATTTTGGGAAACATTGTCATGAGATTTATACTAACATGTTTGTCGAGTCTAATTTTTGAATTTTCCCATTCCTAATCCGATTTAGACTAGACCTTATGCTCATCTAATATAGACCCTCGACTTGAGCTAGGAACTTGGTTTAATTTTGGAGTCGCCACCTAACTGTTGTTGGGAAATATTGAATTAAGACTAAAGGAGCGGATTAGTCTTAATTTGGTTCACTAGTCGTCGTGATTTTCTCTTCTCGTTTTTGGTGAAAAGAGGAAAAGGAAAACCAAAGTTTCTAAGTTCGGGGGCTAACCTATTAAAATCTTACGGTTACCACCTAATCTCCTAAACTTATCTCTATCTAGAAATGTCTTTTATTTTGTTTCTGTTGCCTTTTATTGTGTTTTTGAATGAGTTATTTGAAAAAAATGATTTTTTTTTATTTCATTTTATGGGTTGACCCAAATGGGTGGTTACGTACCTGCTATTCAGGATCAAACAAGCCGTAATTCGCTTTTTCCTGAAAAGATTTAGTGGGTTTGTGAATTTTAATTTTGAAATCTCTTTTTATTTCTGTTTTTACATTTTTGGGATTTTTCTAAAAAAATCTAAACCTAAACTTAATAATTTGATTTTTGAAAATGATTTTTGGGGAAAACATCAATTTTGGATTTATTTGAGAAAATGGTTTTTCTAAGTGATAAAACTCATTTTTTTCTTAATTTTCGAATTTTTATTAATTTTTTTTTTGTGATTTTTAATGATTTTTTTATCATTTTTATGATTATTTTATTATTTTAAAATTTTTATAATCTTTATAAGTTTTTATAATTTATTTTTTATTTTTTATTAATTTTTCATAATTTTTGTACATTTTTGTTTTATTAAAATTTTTCTCCTAGGTTCTACCCTATTTCAAAATCTAAAGTTTATTATTATTATTTTTCTAATATTTTTATTATTTTCTACATTTTTATTATTTATTATTTTGATTATATTTTTTTTCTTTTTATTTTTTTTATATTATTAACTCCTAAAAAAATCTAATTTCTAACATTTTTCTATTTATTGAAATATAAATAACACATAAGTAAATAAACAAATAAATAAATAGCAAATTAATAAATATAACAAAATTAAAATCAAATAAATAAACAAAATAAAATAAAAAAAACGGAAAATCCGACTTACCTGGATCCGGGTCAGTGCGCGGGTCGGGTCGGTAGAGTCGAATCTGGTCGAAGCGGTCGGACATGACGGCGGGGAATGCTCATTGACGGCGTTCCGGCGGCCTTTTGCAGCGGTTTAGGTGTCGAATCCCAAGTTATCGAGGGTGAGGAATCCAATGGTGGCGGTGGTTCGCTCCAGAAACGCCTCCTGGTGGTTGCTCAACTCTTGATCAGCGGTCGCGGCTCTGAACTCCTCCGGTGGACTTCGATTCTCTCTTTTCTCTCACTTTCTCTCGCTTTTGATCTGTGTTCTGGCTTCCTCACTTCATCCTCTATTTATAGGCTCTTGAAATCGAGCTGGATAAGCTCGGATTTCCACCAATCGAGGCAAATCGTATTTGCGGTTAAATGAAACAACTCCGATTCATGTAAATCCTTTGATTTGTTGAGACTTGATTCCAATTGGATGATGTTTATCTCAATTCTGTTAAAGATCTGTTGGATTTGTGCAAAACATCGAATAGAAACAGCCGAAATTCGAATTTTTCTCCTCGCCGGCAATCTTGGACCGAGGTTGAAGACGATTACGCGCCCGGCGCGTGCGTTTGCTCTAGCCAATCAGATGCTGCCACGTGTCCCGGGTAAATGAAAAATTTGCAAAACGCAGAATCTGCTTCCCCCGCGTTTTGAACCCCTGACCTCGCACCCGCACGCACCTGCCTGACCAAGACTCGGACCAGCCGAGCTAGCCCATTTTCCTGATTTTGTTTATTTCACAAATTGCATATATGCAATCCGATTTTTTTTTATTTTTTTTTGTATCTTTTGAAATTTCAAAAATTTGTAAAAATTATTTATTCCTTATTATTGCCATTTCTGAAATCATTTTTCAAAATTGATGTGTTTTCCTATTTATTTTTATTTTTTGAATATTTTTCTTATTTTTGCCAAATTAGAGAAAAATTGGAAAAAAATTAGGAAAAATTGGAAATTGATTATTATTGATTCTTAGGGCAAAAATGGGGTGTTTACAGCTACCCCTCTTTGTAGTAAAGTTTGAAAAACTTAATTACAAAGATAAGAAAGACGCCATTTTTGGCCTCTTGATTTGAATAGATAACGCCTTGTTTTGGCTGATTATCTTGGAAATTGGTTTCTGGTGGGAAAATGCTCCAAGAGCTAATAATCCCACGAGTTTAAAATGGTCTTAACAATTTAGAGTAATGTTCCTTCCCAAAAAGTGCTTTATGGGCTGACTAATTGGCAATAGGAATCATCTCAAGCATTGTTTAGGAATGTAGAATAAATGATGATAGGAAGCGTCTTATCAGACTAGCAACCTTGAACAGAAGATTATCTTAGGAAACGCCCTAATGAGGTGGCTACCTGTCAACAGAAGCGTTTAACTAGACTAGCAATTGTTTGGAAAAATACCTCCGAAAAGTGCTCCATTGAGTTGACTAATCGGTTATTAAAAGTTTGAAAAAAGTGCTCCTATGAGCTGATTAATTAATAGTTTCGAAAAGTGTTCCTCTGAGCTAACTAATCGATGGGTTCGAAAAGTGCTCCTCTGAGCTAACTAATCGAGGGAGTCTAGGAAAGTGCCCCTTCTTTAGGTTGACTGACCTATAGCGGGAAGTGTCTTCTTAGACTAACGACCTTGGAGGAAATGTCTCAAAAAGTGCCCCTATGGGCTGACCTTGAGACAAGATATTTAGGAAAGTGCCCCTCTTGGGCTAACTAACCTATAGCAGGACGTGTCTTCTTAGACTAACGACCTTGGGGGAAATGTCTCAAAAAGTACCCCTATGGGCTGACCTTGAGACAAAATATTTAGGAAAGTGCCCCTCTTGGGCTGACTGACCTATAGCGGGACGTGTCTTCTTAGATTAACGACCCTGGGGGAAATGTCTCAAAAAGTGCCCCTATGGGCTGACCTTAGACAAGATATTTAGGAAAGTGCCCCTCTTGGGTTGACTAACCTATGATAAAGATATCTCAAAAAGGTGCCCCTATGGGCTGACCTTAAGAGAGGATATTTAGGAAAGTGTCCTTCTTGGGCTGACAACCTATGATAAAGATATCTCAAAAAGGTGCCCCTGTGGGTTGACCTTAAGAGAGGATATTTAGGAAAGTGCCCCTCTTGGGCTGACTAACCTATGATAAAAATATCTCAAAAAGGTGCCCCTACGGGCTGACCTTAAGAGAGGATATTTAGGAAAGTGCCCATCTTGGGCTGACTAACCTATGATAAAAAGGTCTCAAAAAGGTGCCCCTATGGGCTGACCTTAAGAGATGATATTTAGGAAAGTGCCCCTTTTTGGGCTGACTACCCTATTAAAGGAGATGTTTAGACAAGTGCCCCACTATGGGCTGACTCATATTATGCTTTTTGAATATGCTTTCTACTGACTGAGCTAAATGATGTGATGCTTTTCATGATATGATGATAGTTATTCATTTTAATATGCTTGCCAATTTATCGTGCATGGCAACCAAACAACCGAACCCTCATGCTGGTTTGCTTCTGCTTCACTTCTTGTCATCTTGACACGAGGTTGAAAATCTTGATATGCTTCCTTTCTTATGCGCATGGCTCTTTTGCCGATAGTGTTATCCTACCAATGCGCTAAGTTTTAATGCTCAAGAATAGATAGAATTATATTACAAAACTTATTGAGATTCATTATTATTTTAGTGTTTATCATTTATCGGTGAAGTGATGGGTAATGTGTTTAGGGATATTTGTTGCGATGAGAATCGATTGGGATTATTGACCATTCAGGGACATTAACTTTGCTTGTAAAAAGTAAAAACTCGACTCAACGAAATTTGTATCGAACATTGACTTTCATAAACATTGGCAAAATTTCAATTCCCTTGCCTAAGGATAGTACACATTTACAGCATCTATGTTAATGGAGTCTCTCAATTCCAGACCATCCATTTGAGTCAGTATCAAAGCACCTCTTGACAGAACCTTTTTCACCACATAAGGGCCTTCATAGTTTGGGGTAAATTTCCTTCTGGAGTCTTGGGCATTCGGGAGAACCTTCCTTAGCATCAGATCCCCTTCTTTGAAGTATTGGGCCCTCATTTTCTTGTTAAATGCTTGGGCCATCCTTTGTTGGTAACACTAGCCATGACATAGTGCGGTAAGTCTTTTTTCATCAATCAGATTCAGCTGATCAAGGCTCTTCTTTACCCAATTTGATTCAGTTAGCTGAGTTTCTGACAAGATTCTGAATGATGGTATTTCGACTTCAACTGGTAGCACTGCTTCAGTACCATATACCAATGAATATGGGGTAGCTCCAGTAGATGTTCTTATTGAAGTCCTATAAGCCATGAGAGCAAACGGTAAGATTTCGTGCCAATCTTTGTAAGTAGTTGTCATTTTCTTGATGATCTTTTTTATATTCTTGTTAGCTGCTTCTATTGCCCCATTCATCTTAGGTCGGTAAGGAGTTGAATTTCTATGGTTTATGCGGAATTGTTGATATAAACCTGTCATCGATTTGTTGTTAAGATTGGTGCCGTTGTTAGTGATGATAGACTTAGGAACTCCATATCGGGCTATTATGTTCCTTTTCAAGAAGCGGACTATTACCTCTTTGGTGACATTGGCATATGAAGAAGCTTCTACCCATTTGGTGAAGTAATCAATCGCTACCAGTATAAACATGTGGCCATTGGATGTTGTCGAAGTGATTGGGCCAATTATGTCGATTCCCCACATGGAGAAAGGCCATGGTGCTAACAACAAATGTAGCTCATTGGGCGGAGCATTTATCCGGTTCGCGTATACTTGACACAGATGATAGTGCTTGACATATTTTATGCAATCTGATTCCATGGTTAACCAATAGTATCCTAACCTCATGATTTTTTGGGCTAACATGTAGCCATTCATATGAGGTCCACATACTCCTTCGTGTACCTCTTTCATCAGTTCGCATGCTTCATTTTTGTCCACACATCTCAACAAGGTGGTATCAGATGATCTTTTGTAGAGTATAGACCCACTTAGTAAGAAATGGCTTGCTAACCTTCTGAGTGTTCTTTGGTCATTCTTGCTAGCCATTTCAGGGTATTTACTTTCTTGGAGAAAGGTCCTGATGTTGTGATACCAGGGCTTGTCATCTTGTACTTTTTCAATGGTTAAACAGTAGGCGGGCCGATTTTCGATGTCTATCTTCATCGGTTGGATTTCGGCTCTCCCTGTTATCTGGATCATAGATGCTAGTGTGGCTAGTGCATTTGCAAACTGATTCTGAGTTCTCGGGATGTATGTGAAAGAGATTGCCTTAAATTCTTCGATTAGCTCTGTCAAGTGTTGATGATACGGTACCAGTTTAGGGTCTTTAGTCTTGTATTCCCCTCTTGTCTGTAGTATGATGAGCGACGAATCTCCGTATACTTCTAATTCGCGGATTTCCATTTGGCAGGCCATTTTGAGGCCAAGAATGCATGCCTCATATTCCGCGATATTATTGGTATAGGGAAATGTAAGTCTTGTCGCTGTAGGGAATTGAGTGCCGTCTGGGGATATCAATACTGCCCCAACTCCGCAACCGAATACGTTGGCGGCTCCATCAAAAAACAGTTTCCATTTCGGTTCTGCTCTATCATAAAGTCTTCTACCGGTATATCTTCCACTGTTAATATATTTTCGTCCGGGAATTGGCTTGTAGTTCTTGGGAATCTGTCTCGACAGGTGTTCTACCAATTGGTCGGCTAAGGCTTGCCCTTTCATCGAGTTCTGATTTATGTATGTGATGTCAAACTCGGATAGGAGCATTTGCCATTTAGAGATTGTCCCTATCAAAGCTGGTTTCTCTGCTAAGTATTTCAAGGGATTATGCTTTGTCAGTAGCTCAATATGATAGTAAAGGGTGTATTGCCTTACTTGATGCAAGACCCAAATTAAAGCACAACAAGTTTTCTCCACCTCTGAGTACCTCTGTTCCCCTTTGTGAATTTCTTGCTCAAGTAATATATGGAACGCTCTCTTCCCTCTTCATCTTTCTGCCCTAGCACACAACCCATGGATTCAGGGAGTATAGTGAGGTATAAGAATAAGAGCTTCCCCTGCTTCGGGACTATCAAGACCGGGGGTTTTATAAGGTAGTCTTTGATCGTCCTGAATGCTTCTTCGCATTCGTCGTCCCATTCTATAGTGGCATTTTTTTTCAACAAATGGAATAGTGATCGGCATTTATCGATGAGCTGTGAGATAAAACGAGCTATATAATTTAATTTTCCCAGCAAGCTTCTTACTTCTTTAACGGAGCGTGGGGAAGGTAACTCTAATATAGACTTTACCTTGTCAGGATCGATTTTAATGCCCTCCTAGCTTATGGTAAACCTTAACAATTTCCCCGTTGTGACCCCGAAAGTGCATTTTTCTAGGTTTAACTTGGGCTGGAATTTTCTCAGTCGCTTAAACAATTTCCTCAGGATATCTATATGGCTTTCTCCTTCCTTAGATTTGGCTATCATGTCGTCGACGTATACTTCAACCTCTCGACGCATCATGTCATGAAGTATCGCGACCATGGCTCTCTGATACATTGCCCCGGCGTTTTTCAAACCGAAAGGCATGACTTTGTAACAGAAAGTTCCCCACGTTGTGATGAAAGTCGTTTTAGTTTTATCTTCTTCAGCCATTTTTATCTGATTATATCCTGAGAAACCGTCCATGAATGAGAAAAATGGTTTCCCGCAGTGTTGTCCACTAAAACATCAATGTGAGGTAGGGGGAAGTTATCCTTTGGCGTAGCTTGGTTTAAGTCCCGGAAGTCTACGCATACGCGTATTTTTCCATTCTTTTTCATAACAGGGACTATATTTGCCACCCATTCCGGGTAATCGGATATTTCAATGAACCCTACTTCTAGCAGTTTCTTGACTTCTTCTTTAATCTTTAGTAGGATGTCAAGCCTAAATCTTCTCAGTTTTTGTTTTTTAGGTTTGACATCTTCCCTTGTGGGAAGCCTATGAACTACTATTGATTGGTCTAGTCCTGGCATGTCGCCATATGACCAGGCGAACACATCTGCATATTCTGTTAATAACTCGGTTATCTCACATTTTTGCTCGGAACTCAAACTGGTCCCGATTTTGAGTTTTTTAGGTTTTTCCATGCTTCCTAGATTTACTGTCTCCACCGGCTCGTCGATCGAAATTCCGCTTTGTTCATGTTTTTGCCAATTTTCTTGTATTATTTCGTGGTCAAGGATATCGCCTTTAACAACTGACCCAGCAGCATTGGAAACGACACCAGCGTTTTTATTTTCTACCTGCGCAAAATATCCTCTGATGTTCATTGGTAAGAGATCTGGGTAAAGTAAAGATGAAAGCATGTATATAAGAAAAAACAGACTGTAATTGAATTGATAAAGAGTCTCAATAGAACTTGTTCAATAATTGTTCTCTATCTTTGAGCTGACCTAGAGCTATTGATAGGATAACAAAACCAATTATTTAGAGCTGGATGCTGACTGGACGTGCGGGGGGTTGGGTTCCCATTGCTGTTGTCACCTCTGCTTATCCGAGGCTCTTGAATGTTATTTGCTTTTCGGAAAGATTGTTGGAGGGGTGGAATACACATCGGGGTGTTGCTTGGCTTTTCCTTCATTCTACCTTTGACACCTCTTGCTTGTGCTTCTTCTCTGGCTGTAGGAACATAATCAGTGCTGGTCTTATTGCGGTTGTCACTGTTGCTGCCACTGTTTGCCATCTTCGTTTTTGACCGTGTGCAAATTGGGCTTCTGGGAGGGTTCGATTGTTTAGGAGTTATTTTGATACCTGGCGTGCATTTTTATTTTTTTAGTATGATGTATGCAGACGTGATGCATGTGTCACGCAGATGCTAAAAATAAAAGGGTCAACAATTGATTGATGATGTAATATTGAAACTTCATTTTTATTAATATTGGAAACTTTGGAGTTCGATACTTAAGAACAAATAAAAGAATACAATGATTATCTATTTCCTAGCTCTCTTGGTCTTCTGTTGTGGAGACTCAGGCTTCCAACTCGTCCATCCGTATGCAGTACCCGTTACAGTCTGCTAAGGCCTTATTGACTGCTGTTTTGCGGATACCCAGGAGTCTGCGGAAAATACCGGCTAGCCCGGCCTCAAGATCAGGTACATAGACTTGGTCGGTTAGTGTTGGAGCCTGTAGTAGCTCGGTGTACTCTTCCACGATAGGGGTGATCTCATGTGGCCAGATAAAGAAGGCTGTGGGCTCAATTTCCCATAACTGTAGCATGGCCGGTACCAAAGGCAAATTCACCTCCATCTTTGTTAGTGAGAGGATGGGTCCTATTTTTTGCTGGATGAAGGCCTGCTCCTCTGGATTGTACAAGGTAAACCAATGGTCCAGTACCAACTTTGGGTCCAAAGGTTTGTACACCCGAATTTCTTTGCGGAGGAGGCGATCGACTGCGGTACTAGCCATCTATTACAACAAGAAATTCCCTAATTACAACAAGAACTATGAAAATATTACAGGGAAATAGATCCGAACTCCATGAACAAAATAACAATTTATTACATTATCATCAATTGTCAACCCATGACTTATGTATGCAAAATAGGTTGGTTCTAACTAGTCCCCAAGCTCTATGGCCTCCCGCATTCTCGGAGAAATGGATCTCAGGCCATATTGAAGCATTAGGTAGGGTAGCCTAATCGGTCCTGAACGGTGATCAAGTCACTTCGCCCGAAACCTACACAATGGCTCCCCGTCTTAAGGTTCTAGGATGGTTGGGTTCGACCGCATCTATTCACACAAACATATGCATGCATGCAGACCCCAAAGTAAAGAAAACTAAACTTAGCTAATCCTTGAAAAATTAGCAACAGAATAATAATTGAAAGACATTTCTTTAAAAGAACATCTTGAGGAGATTCAGGTGGCTAGCTTACTGGAATGAGGCTCCCCAGTGGAGTCGCCATCCTGTCGAGTCTAATTTTTGAATTTTCCCATTCCTAATCTGATCTAGACTAGACCCTATGCTCATCTAATATAGACCCTCGACTTGAGTTAGGAACTTCGTTTAATTTTGGAGTCGCCACCCAACTGTTGTTGGGAAATATTGAATTAAGACTAAAGGAGCGGATTAGTCTTAATTTGGTCCACTAGTCGTCGTGATTTCCTCTTCTCGTTTTTTGTGAAAAGAGGAAAAGGAAAACCAAAGTTTTAAGTTCGGAGACTAACCTATTAAAACCTTACGGTTACCACTTAATCTCCTAAAATTATCTCTATCTAAAAATGTTTTTTATTTTGTTTCCGTTGCCTTTTATTGTGTTTTTGAATGAGTTATTTGAAAAAAAAATGATTCTTTTAATTTCATTTTATGGGTTGACCCAAATGGGTGCCTACGTACCTGCTATTCAGGATCAAACAAGCCGTAGTTCGCTTTTTCCTGAAAAGATTTAGTGGGTTTGTGAATTTTTATTTTGAAATCTCTTTTGATTTATGTTTTTACCATTTTTGGGATTTTTCTAAAAAAATCTAAACCTAAACTTAATAATTTGATTTTTGAAAATGATTTTTGGGGAAAACATCAATTTTGGATTTATTTGAAAAAATGATTTTTCTAAGTGATAAAACTCATTTTTTTTCTTAATTTTTGAATTTTTATTAATTTTTGATTTTTTGTGATTTTTTTATGATTTTTTATGATTTTTATGATTCGTTTATTATTTTAAAATTTTTATAATCTTTATAAGTCTTTATAATATTTTTTATTTTTTTATTAATTTTTCATAATTTTTGTGCATTTTTGTTTTATTAAAAAATTTTTTCCTAGGTTCTACCTATTTCAAAATCTAAAGTTTTATTATTATTATTTTTTCTAATATTTTTATTATTTTCTACATTTTTATTATTTATTATTTTGATTATATTTTTTTTCTTTTTTTTTTTTATTATTTTTTATATTATTAACTCCTAAAAAATCTAATTTCTAACATTTTTCTATTTATTGAAATATAAATAACACATAAGTAAATAAACAAATAAATAAATAGCAAATTAATAAATAAATAACAAAATTAATAAATCAATTCGGAAAAATAAAATAAAATAAAAAAATGGAAAATTTGACTTACCTAGATCCAGGTCAGTGCGCGGGTCGGGTCGGTAGAGTCGAATCTGGTCAAAGCGGTCGGACATGACGGCGGGGAATGCTCGTTGACGGCGTTCCGGCGGCCTTTTGCAGCGTTCAGGTGTCGAATCCTAAGTTATCGAGGGTGAGGAATCCAATGGTGGTGGTGGTTCGCTAAAAAACGCCTCCTGGTGGTTGCTCAACTCTTGATCGGCAGTCGCGGCTCCGAACTCCTCCGGTGGACTTCGATTCTCTCTTTTCTCTCACTTTCTCTCGCTTTTGATCTGTGTTTTGGCTTCCTCACTACATCCTCTATTTATAGGCTCTCGAAATCGAGCTGGATAAGCTCGGATTTCCACCGATCGAGGCAAATCGTATTTGCGGTTAAATGAAACAACTCCGATTCTTGTAAATCCTTCGATTTGTTGAGATTTGATTCCAATTGGATGATGTTTATCTCAATTATGTTGAAGATCTGTTGAATTTGTGCAAACAATCGAATCAAAACGGCCAAAATTCGAATTTTTCTCCTCGCCGGCGATCTCGGACCGAGGTTGAAGACGATCACGCGCTCGGCGCGTGTGTTCGCTCCAGCCAATCAGATGTTGCCACGTGTCTCGAGTAAATGAAAAATTTGCAAAACGCGGAATCTGCTTCCCCGGCGTTTTGAACCCCTGACCTCGCACCCGCACGCACCCGCCTAACCAAGACTTGGACCAGCTGAGCTAGCCCATTTTCCTGATTTTGTTTATTTCACAAATTGCATATATGCAATGCGATTTTTTTATTTTTATGTATTTTTTGAAATTTCAAAAATTTGTAAAAATTATTTATTCCTTATTATTGCCATTTCTGAAATCATTTTTCAAAATTGATGTGTTTTCCTATTTATTTTTATTTTTTGAATATTTTTCTTATTTTTGCCAAATTAGAGAAAAATTGGAAAAAATTAGGAAAAATTGGAAATTAATTATTATTGATTCTTAGGGCAAAAATGGGGTGTTTACAATGTTCAATTGAAACTTGAAAACTTTGAAGTTTTTCTTTAACAAAAATAAATTTTATGTCAATTTGTTTCGATTTCAATGAACTATTGTTCTTTGAATACACTTTGGCAACCTTATCATCACAATTTATCTTCAATGGTTTTTCAATAACATCAACAATTTCTAGCCTTATGATAGAATTTTGGAACCATATTCTTTTGTTAGATGCCTCATAACAAGCAATGAATTTTGTCTCCATGGTAGAAGAAGTTGTATGCATTTGTTTGAAACTTTTCCATGACGCAACTCCACTAGCCATGATGAAAACATAACTGGAAGTAGACTTTCTGCTATTAAGGCATCTAATGAAGTTGAAGTCAGAATACTCCATGATCTCCAAATGATTAGATTTTCAATATGTGAGTATAAAATCCATTATTCTCTGTAGGTATTGCATGACACGTTTTGTTGCTTTCCAATAATCCATGCTAGGATTACTCATATATTTGCCAAGTATTCCAACAATGTACGCAATATCTGGACACATACATATTTGAGCATATAGAAGACTCCCTACTATTGATGCATAAGGAATCTACTTCATTGCCTTTTTTCTCAACGTTATTATTTAGACATGGATTTAAATTGAACTTTTTATCCTTTGCCACATGAGTGTCTTCTAGTGCATAATCTCTCATGTCGAATCTACCAAGTGCTTTATTGATATATGCCTTGGTGATAAGCCTAATATACCTCATAAATGATCATGATGAAGCTATATGCCCAACACAAATGATGCATTCCTAAGATTTTTCATTTTAGAATTATTTGAAACAAATCTCTTGGTCACATGCAATATGCCTTTATCATTACTTGCAAGCCAAATATTAGTGACATACAACACTAGAAGAACAAATTTACTCCTAATCTTGTGATATATATATTAATCAATAGCGTTTTCCTTAAAACTAAAAGAGGTAATGACTTGATCAAACTTACGATACCATTAACAGGATGCTTACTTTAATTCTAAGATGGATATTTTTCTCTTCAGCTATTGCAATAGTATTTTAGTTTTCTAGTCTTGAAATGTGCATTTAGATGTGTCAAAGGAAGCAATCAAACAATGATCAACAAGAAGTTTATGGACTAAAAATAAATTGTGTGAATTGTGGAATAAGAAGAACATCATGTATAGTGAGATGAGGATTGATACGAATAGAACCTGATTGTATAACCATTAAATGTCTACCATTTGGCAATTTAATATGAATTGATTAAGTCAAATCATGGAGGTTATGAAGAAGAAAAGAATGGGGTGTCATATGATTCATAGCCCTTGTATTAACTATCTAAGAGCTAACATTGTTACGAGAAGAACTAAAACATAAGATAGAACTAGATATACCTGCAAATTGAGTTATATTAGCAAATACTGACTTATCTTTAGAATTTATCATCTTAATCGCCTCTTGGCATAAGGTTTGAACCAACTACTTATTATTGCACTTGCTCCCTTTTGTTGAATACTAGATGATAAAGAATCTAGAAAATCAAAAGGGCTTTCCAACATATTAGTTAGACAATGAGCCATAGAACCTTGACTTTTGCCTTTCACCACACATTTTCCTTTATACCATTCAAGATAACCCACCAATTGGAAGCAATCATCAATAACATGTCCTTCTTCCTTGCAATATTTACAAAATAACCTACCTTTCCCTTTCTTTCTTTTTGTTGTACCATTGTTTCCATCAACTTGATTTTTTTCATTTACTAATAAAAAATGCAGAATTGTCTAAGTCTAATGATAAAATGGATGAAACTTGTCTTTGTTTTTCAATTTGGTACTAGATAGAAAGCACGATTAATTGAAGGTAAAGGTTCCATGGAGAGAATCTAGTTCTTGACAACATCATAGACCTTACTCAATCCCATCAAGAACAACCTTAGTTTAGTTTGCGACTCAAATTCAACCATTTGTTCCTTTAAAGCACAAGTGCAATATTTTAGTCTCCCACAAGAACACACTGGATAAAGCATGCAATTGTTGAAGTTCATCCTAACTCTTTTTAAGTATGTTGTAACAAACTTCCACACTTCGATTATTTTGTTTCAAATTACAAATCTCATGTTGCAATTGCAAAACTAGAGGCCCATTCGCTACCCCATACTGCTTAGTCATCTCAATCCATAACTCATGAGTTGATTTTGTGTAGATAAAGCTTTGTAAAAGAGCAGATGACATGGGGTTCAATATTTAGCAGTGAACCTATATAATTACACATTAACCACTTTACTAAATCAGGCAAATCATCTGATGATTTTTGAATTGGTGCATTAATAAACCTTAATCTTAGTTTCTCCCCCTAACTTTTCACTGTTCCGCTCCATCTTAAGTAGTTGTTTCCATTAAAAATCAATCATCCAATAGACATTTGAGGATCATCGAAACTAGATATGTTATTATAGTTCTAACTTGTTCAAGATTTCCAACCATTTTGACAAAAATATTTAATTTCGGATCAATGAAATGATGTAATGTACTTAATTTCACTGTTCCGCTCCATCTTAAGTAGTTGTTTCCATTAAAAATCAATCATCCAATAGACATTTGAGGATTATCGAAACTAGATGTTATTATAGTTCTAACTTGTTCAAGATTTCCAACCATTTTGACAAAAATATTTAATTCGGATCAATGAAATGATGATACTTTGATACCCTAACTTTTCACTGTTCCGCTCCATCTTAAGTAGTTGTTTCCATTAAAAATCAATCATCCAATAGACATTTGAGGATCATCGAAACTAGATATGTTATTATAGTTCTAACTTGTTCAAGATTTCCAACCATTTTGACAAAAATATTTAATTTCGGATCAATGAAATGATGTAATGTACTTAATTTCACTGTTCCGCTCCATCTTAAGTAGTTGTTTCCATTAAAAATCAATCATCCAATAGACATTTGAGGATTATCGAAACTAGATGTTATTATAGTTCTAACTTGTTCAAGATTTCCAACCATTTTGACAAAAATATTTAATTTCGGATCAATGAAATGATGTATACTTTGATACCATGATAAATTTTGAGTAATAAATCAAGGAGTCGAATCATAATGACCAATCCAAGAACTTCAAGAAATAGGGTGGTGTTATATATACAGGTTGTTGCTACTCGGCTAACTACATATGTCAATCACATATCTTGCCCAATGTCAGCTGCACTCTCTGCCATGTGTACAATATCTCTATTGGGAGTGTGTGTTTCGTAATTTATTTTTGAAATAATTTTTTTGAATTTGATATTTTATAATTTTTTATTAATACAATGAAATATAGTTCGGTCAATTATTTTGAATGTTGCAGAATGACGAATTCTATAAAATTCATCGATCGCTCCCCATATTCTTAGAATCCCCCCAGGCATTTTAAAGTTTATAGGGGAAAAAATGGGCCCTCTTCTTTAATTTTCATCAATTTTCAAATAGATTGATGATGGTGTTAATACTATATATATAAATAAGATCGTGTTTTTACTAATAATTTTGTGACGGGAAAAATTAATAAAAATAGATAAAAGAGATTTTATTATCACTTCATACGATACGACAACATCAGTATTTCATCTTGTAAGATGAAAGAAGAGACAAAATGACATAATCCCATCCAAACTAACAAAATAAAAATCCTTGTCATTTTCCTCCATCTTCTTCCTCCTCGAAACGCATATGCTTTCCTTTTGGTGTGGGCAGTCCTTTCAAGCGCAACACATTTGGAGAAACAGCACAACCCTCCTTTTCCTCTGCTTCCACAATTTCATCATCGCTGTTGTACACAAATCTGGTGTGTTTCCCTTGAAACTGCACACTACTCTTCTTTTCGTTCACAGTCATCTTATTCATCCCTAAACATAACTCATCCACTAATCCTCCCTCCTCATCTGTCTCCTCCCCTTCTTCTTCCTCTTCATCATAGTAATCACATTCTTCATCTTCTCCGATATCATCTTCGAGGAACAAGTCATCGTCCTCATCATCATGAGTACTTGCATTGGCCTGGATAGACCAAACAGAAGAACTGTCGACTTCTGTTGATGATTTCTCTATGTTATTGCTATCAATCTCTACTCCTTGATAGCTCAGAACCGATAAGCATTCGGATGAATCGGCAGTTTCCGATTTGTCGGAGAAATCCAACAACAGGGACCGAGTTACTAGGCTCTTTTGTGACTCAAGACTCCCTTCATTGTTACCATCAAAATTGTCATCCACTACCTGAAAAACAGTCATTAACAAAATTTAACATTAACTATGCACATAATCACAAAACAACTTGGGCGGACGTGGATCCCTGTAGCTGAGCTGCCCCCCTCGAACTTCCAATTTTTGTTTTGATTTTAATCTTAGAAAATTTAAAAGTTTCTTGGAAAATTGTTAATTTTTATAGTTTCACCACCTAAAATCGCAATTTGATCTCCCCTTTAGTAAAATCTTGGATTTGCCACTAGAAGCACAGATGGGTGCACACTCACATCAATTGGATTGGCAATAGATAATAGTTCACATTGACAATGATGATTAAATTTCTACAAACAGACCTTAGATACCATGTGCTCATGATCAAGTTGAGAAGAAACCACCACAGCCAAATCAGTGATAGCTGCTCCAGCATTAGAATCAGACTCGGAAACGCTCAACACCTGAGGCGTATTAGCCGGGGTTGGGGCGAGAAGTCCCATGGGAGAGGAATCGACAAGTCCTTGGAGGTGACTAGGAAAAGGATGTCTTTCAAGTGATAGCTTTGAGAGTACAGCTTCTTCCTCAACTTTTTGCAGTAATGTCTTGACTTGGCACCTAAGCAGAGCCTCTCCAGAGCCAGGAGTGCTTTTGGGCCGACTTGTCCTCGTCTTGATGACAGATGATGATGGAGTTCTCAAGCTTCCCGCTGCGAGTCCAACGATTGGAGAATCATTTGTTATGTCAATTAGTGCAGACCTTTCTTGCTGCTGTTTCCCATTTCTTTGTCTTAACTTCGAGCTCGAACCCCCTTGATCAGAGTCCTCAATTTTCTCTGGAATTTCATCAAATACATTAGTAACAAGAAGACGATGCACCAATTAGAAAAAAATTAAAATCCATTCGAAGAGATATTACATTATTCCATTCCGATTGTTAAATAAATAAATAAATGAAAGAATTTAGTTGCTTTAAAGTTCTCTTCTTTCTTTTGTCCAAAAACACTCAAAAAGACGGGGAAAAACAATGACATTCCTGGAACACGTTTGATGGAAACTTTTTTGCGGTCAAAATTGAAACGACATATAAATCAAGATTTCAAAATCAAGTTTGGATTTTTATGTCATAAAGTCCATTTCAGAAAACACACCCAAATCAACTCCCGTTACATAACACATGAGAAGAACCCATTTGTACCATTCTTTCCTGACAGATCATTCTACAAAAAAAAAAAAAAACAAAAAACAAAACAAAACTTCTTGTGTAACTAAAAGACTTGGAAATGCTTTCAAATCCACGAAAGGGTACAAAAGATAAAGCAACTCACTCGATACAGGAATGTTCTTATTGTTACTTGCAGCAGTTTGCGATCTTGTAATCCTTCGTGTGGAGGATGGTGTCTCCATTGATTGGTTGAAAATTGAACACAGAGAGAGTGAAAAAATAGAGTTCTTTGAATGTAAAAAAGACGATGGAAAAAGGATGCGGAAAATGTAAGTAATGTTTATGGCAAAAGCAGTGAAGGGGTTTTTAAAAGTGTAAAACAACGGCGTGTTTGGGAAAGTGACCGTTAGAGCGCACGTATAAGAAAACTAGCCGTAAGAAAACTAGCCGTTGGAGTTATTATATATATTATATATATATATTATATATATATATATATATATATTTTTTAATCTGTTTACTTAAATAGTGTTTTTGCTTTTTTGGTAGGTCATTTATCGGGAATATAGGATATAAAACTAGTAACACCTTATTTAGTATTTGAGAAAAATAATTCTCCTTTAGAATTACTGTAATTCGATTTGAAATATCGGTGATGTTGTTACTTTATGTGGAAGAAACATGAAATATAAGATGGTTAAGAAAAATTGTAAATGTTTTACCTTAGAACACAAAAAAGTTTTTAAATAAAAGATGTTATTAACTAATTTTTATTTTCATTATTAAATTTTAAAAGAATTTATCTATATATTTTCAATCTATTAAAGAAAGTTATAAAATTAGATTACAACAATTGATATTATTTTATATATATTTTTTAATTTTCTTTTGTATGGGCTCCAATTAGAAAACTGATTAAGTAAGAATCTATTATTGCCCAAACATGCTCATTTATTGAGCCTCTTGAATGGACACAATTAAGAGCCCGTTAATCATTCTTAGGCTTTGATAAGTGGCCGTTGAGACCACTTAATGAGATCTTGTTTATAGGTATTTCCTACTTGTGTAAAGATCTTTAAATATACAATTTAACCAAATGGTGAATTGCATAAAATTAATTTAGCTTATATTAAATGGTGTTTAAATCCTTTGGGAAGTGCTACAGTGTAAAGATTTTGATTTCTTGTAACCAATCATACGCATAGAGTCATCATCTTTCTAGAATTGCTATTATGTGGAATTCATTAAATATTGGGTATATACATATCACCCTTTAACTAGCTTTTATTAGCAATCTAAGTTGATAGATTAATTGTTTGTTTATTTTATTAAATGGAATAAGATTGTAATATAATATTCAATATCAATAAATGGAATAGTTTTGTAATAAATTTGTTATTTGTTAATTTTGATTTTAATGAGGATATTTTAAAAGAAGAAAAGAAAAATATATCAACTCTACTATTAAATTGCTACTTATAGATTTGAGTAATTGAATAAACTAAATAGCAACTAAAAAAAAGAATTAAAATAGAAAACGTAAATTAAACCCTACAAGGCCCCCAACTCAAACTTACCAAGTGTTGGTTTGATTTGATGGAGGTTTATTTGTTGAAGCAGGTAATTGAGAATCGAATATTTCTGAGGAGGACTTTGGTCTCCTTTTTCGTTGGATTATACTTAGAGAGACTCTTCAAGTTATATATATGTATGTATGTATAGGTAGATAAAAAAAGAAGAAGTAAGACTACGGAATTTCATTTTCAACATGCAAAGTTAGCAATTGGAAGTGATTGCTTGTGGTTTTCAGACACCCTATTTATCATGCAGGTTCTTGTAAGGCAATAAAAAAAAAGGGATTTAAAATTGATTGATTTAATAAAGTTTTAAGGACTGGGGAAAAAAAAAAGAAGAAAGTTTAAAGGAAATTTTTAAAAACTCCCCACACGAAATTAGGATTGAACAGGACTTTGTTTTTGTTTTTCTTTTTCTTTTTAAAATAATAATCAATAAAAAACTAATTAATAAGTAAAAAAAGAAAAAGAAAAGGTAAAAAGGGGAAAAGGAAAAAATTGTTTTATCTAAAAAAATTACAAAACTAAGTCAATTTTCAAAATAATCTCAAAAATACCGTTTTTGAAATTATGTTGCGAAGAAATCATGTCTTGAAGACATCATTTTTTTTTAGGATAAGTTTGCACTAGCAAACATCTTCATCAATTCACAGTTAAAGTCTCTCTCTCTCTAAAACTTAAAAAATCCTAAACCCCCTTTTATATTTTTCAATTTTACTCCAAAACAATAGTCACCCTAAGCTAGTTCTGATTTCCAACCATCAATTAATCACATTAAGTTACTAGATTACCTACCTGAGCTTTCTGTTTTGCCTATGTTTTAAATTTTTTCTTACTATTGATGGGTTGTAGATGAGTTATTGATGCAATGTGTTTCCAGTTGTTATTGAGAAGTTCATTATTATTGATGTAATGTTGATAAGGGAGTTTATCATTTGCAGAAGTCACATGCTTAGCATGTTGTAATTGTGATTGCAGTTTGTGCTTCTTTCAAATGTTGTTGTGCATGTCATATTTCATGGGAAATGTAATTTTGGGCAATTTTAGAAATGCGATCAGCACCGTAAAATTTTGCAAAAATCATGTCTTGATTTCCTCTTTGCAATAAGACATGATTTCAAGTGCAGCATTCTTTGTATTATTTTGAAAAGTGTCTTATTTTTGTAATTGTTTTTTAATTTTCTTTTTCCTAGGTAAAAACATCAAAAAAGAAATCATATAAAACTTAGGAAAAATTATAAGATAAGAAAAAAAATATTTAAAGTCAAATTCAAATAGATAATTAAACTTTTAAGTGGTAAAATAAATGATTAATGTTATACTAAATAGTTCAAATAGAAGATTCTATTATAGCATAATTATTGATAGTAATAGATTTTTTATCTGAACCACTTTGCATATTTATATAATAGTAATGAGTCTTCTATTTAAATCATTTAAAATAACATTGATTTTCTGTTTTAATTACTTGAAAGTTTGATTTATATTTTAACTATTTAATATAACATTAATTTTTTTATTTTAATTACTTAAAAGTTTAATTCTTTATATAAACTTAACTTCAAGTGTTAATCCTTTGCTTTATTTATATTTTATGCTCATTCCTATTGCTCTCTCTCTTTCGAAAACTTCTCACTTGAATTTTTTTCTCTCTCTAAAGCTCCTCCCCCTCCCCCATCTCTTGCTAGTGTAAAAACAATTCAGGTTACTTTTGATCTATATAATCGAATCCAACATTACATTACTGGTTGTTAAAAGCACTTCTAAAATTTTGGTTGCAAATGCTTTTATCATCAAAGAAAATCAAGGTATATAGGGTTTAGCTTTTCTTTCATTTAATTGAAATATTTATTAACAGGAATTTATTTTGTTTTTAATGTAAGGTATGAAATACAGCGTATGCAGAGGAACTTTGGAGAAAAGGGAAAATAAGAGATGGAACAGTCTTTTTTTTTTTTTTTTTAGTTAGGTAAAGTTGCGATGCCATGCTACATTTTCTTTGTAAAGATTGGATCTTTGAACATTTTGATTTGATTTAAGTATACCCAATTAAGCTAGTAGTTTCTCTCTCTCTCTCTCTCTTTTTTTTGGTTAATTATGTTTCAATTCTTGTTATGGTTTGATTTCTTTTAGTACTTCATAGGTTCTTGTTATTCGATTGGATTTTTTTTTTCCCTGTCAGAAGAATATAAAATATTCTCTTAGGTACAATTAATTATATGAGCTAAAATTGGTTGTATTTATGACTAATTCTTGTGAAGGGAAATTTATGTTTATTAAGGTTTCCCTTTTGTAAAACTTAATGTCTCAGTTTCTGATAATACGTTTGTGTAGAGATGGGGTTTCAATTCAATTGCTAGGAATTGAAATTTCAACTTTGGTGCCATGTTCAATCAAACGTTAAGTTCAATTGTGCTTCTTTGCAATAATTTCATTGACCCCAATTGAAGTTGGAATCTAGAATCAATGACACTGATAGACTTCAGTTCCAGGTCCCTATGTAAGAAGCCTTAACGAGGTTTGACATTAACGCTATGTAATGCGATATATGCATCCGGACCAGTTTTACTTGAATTTATCCATAAAACAGGAGAGTTTTACGATATTTTATTTTACTGTTAATAAACTTTCATTTTACTATAATTCAAGAGTGATTTATTATTATAAGAACCATTAATTTATTTTCATAAAGACTTAACAATTTTTTTTATTATAATCACTTTTAAATAATAGTAAAAATAAGACATATCAATAGTAAAATAAACAAAAACGATACATTACTTTTAAATGGGATCACCATAGCATTTTCCATAAAAGGTATCCCTTATAGTCAATCTTAGTCAATTCGGCCATAATAAGAGTTACTGGCTAGTGGCATCATTAGCTAAATGAATAGTTGTTAGTTGGCCTTGACTAAAGCGGAGGTAGACGATCAAGTAAATATATTTGTCGTTTATTGTACGAGACTCATCGCAAATGGTGTTTCCATACACTAGCAAATGGGATAACGGCTTGGAATTATCCTGCATGCATTTCCTTAGACACTGTAATAATGATAATATTCTTTTGCTTGGCTAAAACAAGTTTGGTATTTCGTTATTTACGATATTAGTGCAAAGAAAAAAAAATATTAATGTTATTATTGATAATAATGTGTTGAATGTGGTCTTAAATCAATATTTAAGACAACAAAGCATTCTATAGTTTTGAGGTTAGGTTCCTTCTACTCTCTCTCTTTTTCCGCTATTATTACAACAAGGAAAAGAAAATCAAATTTGATTCATCCTATTGACAAATCAATGTTCATACCTATAAGGGCCTTGGTTTATATTCCTACTATTTGAGAAAAGGAAAAATGATACTTGCTTTATTCTTATAATGCCTTATAATTTAGAGCACGACAACCCACCATGTGCCACTACTATTTAGTGGCATGCAAGGCTCTTAACATGCTTAACCACAATTATTCAAATAACCTATCAACTACATTTAATTAAATAAACAATCTCCATAGCATTCATTATTATAATTCATCCCTAATTAGAATCTAACTATCATAAGTAGAATAACTATTATAACACTCTCATTACATCAATAGTCTCCTCATCAAGAAATAAGTCTTCTACCTATGATCAATACTTTCACTAATCTTCATAAGAATAATAAAAGTCTACTTGTTCATCATTCAGCTCATAGTCTACCCCTAGCTCATCGTAAAAGGAGGTGTCATCTAAACCTGCAATTAAAAAACGTTTCTCACATGCTACCCACAAGCACATGTGCATGACACACACATACATATGTAAACAAGAAATATCCAATAATTTTATTATTTTTATTTTAAATCCATCAAACAACATAAGAGTTATCATAATTCTCTTGAAAGACCGGTATTTGGTGTCATAGCCCTAAATGTATCCCCAAGTAGGTTGATATGCATGTCTCGTTAAAGTTAATGTTGACCATTGTTAATCCACTTCGCTAGTGACCAAACAATTTCACAACCAGATACACTAAATATCATGCTAAACAATCATAGCAGTCTCCAAGCACAGGTGTAACATATGCATGTTCATCACTAATTACAAGCATAATCAAACATAATGATTTATAATCTCCATCTACTTGGAGTATACCCATACATGTGATAAAGTATAAACCCACTTACCTAGCAATTTAAATATTCTAACTTTAATTACATTGTGTCTCCTTTCAAAATCCTACAGAATGTAACGAAGCTTTTAAGAATTATAAAGCCTACAAAATGTTACTTTATATGATTTGTTTTAACTCATAACTCACTATCGTGACTTAGAGAGGAAGTTTCAAATATTGTCACTTATTAAATCCTATCGTCGTCATTGTAAGAAGCTTAAACTTGTATACATAGTTATTAATATAAAGAACGTTGTTAATAGTAAAGAGGAATAGATAGTGTAGATATTTAATTAGAATATATACATTTTTATAGCTACTAAGATATATATAGTTTGAAATCTACAATATATACTGTGCTTTACGAAAATAAGCACAACAAATTTCACGCTGTCATCATTGTTTAGGAAAATAACTAGAGACACATATAGAAATACATATGGGTACCTCTATGGCATTACCATATGTAAGAAGATATGCATTATAGGCGGTTTCATATCATTTGAATATATCTATAAAATTGGTATGAGTATATTATATAGATACTTTATAAGAAGATATGCACATAGCTTTCATAAGGATTGTTGTACAATACATATTAGTCTAATATATATATTTACTTAGGGGGGGTGGTACTAAAACTTTAGCATATATGAATATAATTATATGCCTTACTTTATCATACTATGGAAATCAGCTAACGTAAACATTTATCCTTATTACTATAATTATTACCACACACCTCCATTTATAAAAGAGAATCTTATATAAGGTTTGGAAATTTACCTACATATATCTAAATATATGTATATGAATGGTTTCTATAATAAAACGGTAATTGAAATAATTCCTAAGTTAAAGTTGTACCCATACATCGTTTCCATCGTATCAAAACATTACGTTTTAATTTCGAGAAAGTCATCGTAAGGCGATATTTTCATAACATTATATTTTACGTGTAATGTTTTATAATCACCAAAAATTAATCATATTAATACTGTTGCACTCGTAAAAAGTAAAAACATGATGACACTGAATACGAGTTCGGCTTTTAGTCTTATCTTGGAAAAAGGTCCAACTTAAATATGTTATTTGCTATTAAGAGTAAACATTATAAATAATAATATATATATGTATATATATACACATATGCATATATTATACATATTAAATTTATATATTTGACACTTATATATGTATATGTAGGTTATATATATCTATATATGCACATATATGTGTGCGCGCATTTACAATCATGCATATATTATACAATAAATTATATATATTTTATATTGTGTATATAATATGCTACATTGGGCATTCCGTATACTATCATTTGTTATACGGTCTTATTTCATCATTTGCGCTATATAAAAATCCAATCTATAATTCTATATATTTACGGGCTTTTTCTATTTCCTAGTATGTATTAAATGTTGTTTGGTTTTATGCCTAAGCTAGCTAGTCTCTCATTTACTCTACAAAATAAGGCCTTAAAAGTTCACATTTTGATTATGATATGAAGTGCATTAATGAGTACTCCAAAAAGGAATTAAACAATGAAATAAATTTATTTATATTTTCATATATAATATATATATATATATATATTGTAATATGTATAATTAATATTAACAATGTAATATATTTCTTTTACCTTTTTATGAGTACCTTGAAAACAACTATTAACTGAAAGTTGGTAATATCATACCTTAGTAATATGTTCTTACTTCACATAAGTTACGACATCATGGGAAGGGATTTAATATGAAGTTTGGCCAAAGCCACGGCGGGGTTGGTGATTTGAGCGGCCAAGTAGATGGACACGTCTGCACATGCGTCCCTCCTAACGTGGAAAATTTTCTGCTCAGGGGGAGAAAAGTTTCAGTCTTCTAATAACGTATTAATAACTGAGTATACGAATGATAGTTTTTTTTTTTTTAAATATATAATTATCAATATGTATTTAAATATTATTTGTATTTATATATCATTTATTTATATATATGGTGTATAGGTATGAAAAAATAAGTAATATTTTCGAAATAGGATCCCTCCCATACAGTTTCATTCGATTCTCTATTCAACATTTTCTAGTAATAGAGAAAATTGGGAGAAATTAAATTAACATATATTTTCTTTTTGGTATCTATAACAACAACATTAATGGCAACGATTTGACTGCTTAACGACACATGTCTCTTTCTCTCTCTCTCTCTCGTGGTAAACATCATCCAATTGAGAAACATAAAGAGACGAGAAGAGGCATAAACCAACCCACGTCGGGGGAATGGGTGTAGATATAAGTGTCGGCGATATTGACAATAAACATCAATAAAATTTTAATAAATAAGTTTATAAATAGGTTTATAAGTTAAATTTAAATTTAAATATAAATTTTATTATATTTAAATAAATTAAATTTATTTATATTTTATAATAATTTTTTTTATAAATTTATTTATAATCATATTGTATTAGATTGATAGATTATATTCTAAATTATCAGCCCTAATAATATTCCTACAAATCATATTCTACCAGCATGTGATCTTAAAGCAACATAGATTAGACAGTGATTTGGTGCAGCCAATCTGAGTAAAAAAACTCTTGAACTTTGGACTCATTGCTATAAAATAGAGACAATGGATATTTTGGAAAAGATCCCCTTTTGGGTCAAGCAACATACTGATGGATGAGTTTATACCACAACGAATCAAGCCACTCTATGAGGAATCTTAAGAGATGATTAGAGTTGTGGTGGAATTTAAATAAAATAAAAATAAAGAAGAAGAGGAAGAAAAAGAAATTAGGAAGATTAATATCCTAACGGTAAAATTATGCGGCTTATGTTGATGAGGTTTAGAGTTCCTTACAAAGGAATCCTCCAGATTGGAGAGCTGAAGATTTCCCATATAGTCTAGTGATTAATATTTTCTGTCTTTAATTTCTAATTTTGAGTGTTTTCGTCAATTACATGTATATACATATAAGTAATAAATCAATATAATTATGCAGATTTGTTCTATCAAGCTAAATGTATCGTATGAGATTAGCTTGAATATGCTTGGTTTAGAAAGTTGGAAACAATAGTTATTTATTCTGTTGCCTAGGAAAGCAATTATGATTGCAGATTTTTTTGGCAAACAAGGTGCATTATGGGAAACTGAAGAATATATTTTATTTGTTCCACAAATAGAAGTAAATTTTCTATTTTGTTCAAAGACTTGAATATGTCCTATAATTATCAAGAGAAAAGAACTCTTGCGCTATAGGAAAAATACATTATCTAGATTTTTATTATTTTTTTACTTCTTATTGTTCAATTCGATTTGATTCAATTTATAATTTTTTCGAACCTAAAAGAAAATGGCTTGATTCGGTTTGTAATTTTTTTCGAACATAAAAAGACAGTTTGAATTTAATTTACATTTATATTTGATTCGGTCTGGTGCAGTTCATAGTTGAATCAATTTTTTTTTTTTCCAGTCCTACCATTTCTTTGGAAAAAAGAAAAAAAAAAAGAAGTAAGTTTGATAAGTTCATTTATGTATTCATTATCTTTTTTATTCAAGTGTCTTATTATTATTAGTCACCAAAACATCATTCAGATTAAGGTAGCAATTGATTGGTAGAATATGACAATACAAGAAGAACTGTATTATACAATATCGAGAGAATAGGATAGCATAATTCTTTTGTATCATGTTTGATATATATAGTATTGGACACGGATTTTTTTGATATATTTAGTTTTTATTATAGAGAGAGGGAGTGATATAAAAAAAATAGAGTTTATTAATGATTTATGAATACTGTGTGAGTTTAATTTTTTTAATTTTAAAGATATATTTACTTTGTATTGTGAAATAGATTTTTTGTTTTATTAGATATATGATATAGATTTTGTAGTTTTAATTAAGTATTGTAAGTATTCTTTTGTTCAATAACTTAGGCCAGTATGCAAATCAAACAATGAATTAAAGAATTTATCTACCTCTATACCACAAAAATATAGCAAGCAATCGATACTTAAAAGTGTTCATCAAACCAAATTGAAAAATGTACTTCTGCTGAGTTTGACGGTTGAAAATGGTTCATATCAATACCAGCGATAAAAATTTGTATCTATAGAAGCTCTTCATTCAATACTAATCTCAATTTAAGTGTCTTTGGTATGAGTTTTATGGATATTTAAAACTATCACAATATACATAAAGATATTTTATGTTAGTTAAGCACGTTCTCTTATTTAGCATTTCAATTTATTATGTGTTTTATAGGATTCTACAAACTTTTGATAATACTTAATTTGTTTATTTTCAATTAATTGTTGAAATCTTTAGGATTTACTGAAATTTAGTAGTTTATGTAATCTAAAGTGGAGAAAGTGTTGTATAAAAAGTTAAAACACTCTCAAAGTAAAGAAAATTTACTAATATAATAAGAAACATACTTTTAACTTAAAGAATAACTAAAAAAAATATCGATAAAAAATTAATTTTAAAAAAAATAACAATAAGATTAATCTCTTAGGCTTTAATGTTATAAACAATGTTCTTATGATGCTAATATTCTAGTCAACAACTGAAAGCACATCGGCGGATAGCCAAGTTACTCTTGGAGGTATGCTTGGTAATATTAATTTAGAGGAATACAAATGAATATGAATTAATTTAAATATGTATTAAAAAGGTACATACATTAATGCAAAACCCTTTTTGCTTGAGAAGATTTTTCATCTTGTCACAACAATCAAGATCATATATATTATATCTATAGACATAAATGTTTATATGGAATAAATAAATAATTCAAATTATTTATAGTAGCTGATAACTATATGTTAGTGTGGTATAACAAAATTGTAACATTTTCCCTTTTTTTCTTTTCTTTTCCTTTTCCTTTTCTTTCCTTTATTCTCTTTTTCAATCTCTATGTGGAATTTAAATTAAGAGGGAGCCACGTAAAACCTAATTTTGATATTAATAGATTTTTGGATTTATTTATTTAATTTTTATTTACTCGTTTCTAGTTATTACTTTTTGTCTCTCGTGTGATATATTAATAAAAAGGCAAATTAGTCTGGATTTTCTTTTCTGATTTTATTTGCTTAGCATTCCTTTTTCCATAAAATAATTTTGTACGTGTCAAAACAAAAGAATTTACTCAATCAACTTGCTATTAAATTTAGCAAAAAAAATAAAAATAAAAATATTTTCATCCCATGAAAAAAGATAGTGTCCTGGATAATCTTAATGGTTCACTTTTATTTTATTAAACTGTACCTCAATTGACCTACCACCTGCACGCGCATTGAATTGAGAAGCCCAAATTCATAACTATTGAGCTAAATGATTTCATTTCGTCATTTGTTTTTATTCTGGTAATAAATGTCCCGATGAGATAATAAAGGTAATGATTCATACTTATTTAATAAATTTATAAGATATAATATTCTATTTTCCATAACAATATGAATCTAGAACAATTCAGCAACAAAAATTTATTATGTAAAAAATCCTATAATTACCTTATGTCGGCCTATTAATTTAAGGACGAAAATATGTAAAAAAAAAAAGAAAAATAATTATAAAAGATTACATTAACATAATGACACAATATAAATATAATATTCATCTATAAAAACTATTGCCTGAAGTTGAACCGCTAATTAAAGTGATTGGTTTTATTTAAGAAATTACAAACTCTTCACTTTTGAGGAGTTAGGTATCTAGAAGCGAAACGTGACATAGTTAGGTACGTAGCTACTTGACATTCATTCAACAGATCGGTCTCTCGGTCACGAGGCCATGTAAATGGTAGATATATCTATCACCTCCAAAACCCAAACCCACACCACCCATTCCATTATATAAAACGCAAAACACACCACAACCTTAACCATGCATTCATCCTCCCAACACTACTAGACCCGAAAGTTTGAGTTTTTGTCGTCTGTTGTTACGTATATTACACCCTTCACGTAACACTTTTGGCGTACCGCCACCCATCCTCCATGGCTCCTTCGACACTCACGGCGCTCGTGAAGGAGAAGACCCTCAATAAGAGTTTTGTCAGGGACGAAGATGAGCGTCCTAAGGTGGCCTATAATGAGTTCAGCAATGAGATTCCGGTGATTTCTCTCGCCGGGATCGATGAGCCCGGTGATCGGAGAGTTGAGATTTGTAAGAAAATAGTGGAGGCATGTGAAGATTGGGGCGTATTTCAGGTGGTGGATCATGGGGTTGATGCTGAGTTGATCAATGAGATGACGAAGTTGGCAAAGGAGTTTTTTGCTCTGCCGCCGGAGGAGAAACTCCGGTTTGATATGTCCGGTGGAAAGAAGGGGGGATTTATCGTCTCCAGCCATTTACAAGTAAGTAATAATTTGCACGTAAATTGCAATTACGCTTCCAAATCATTGTTGAGTTGTGGATAGGCAATTTAATTTTTAAATCTTGTCTGTCTTTTTATAATTTTTAAAACTATAGAATAACTCCAAACTCTTACCAAAATATAACATTGTTGCGGTGATGATCTAGATAACAGTATAAAAATTATTTACATGTTCACAAAACCGAACATTTTAAAGTTTAAGGGTATAATAATGGTATTGGATTCTGTTTTTAATTATTTCTAATTTATATTATGAGGGCAGATTTTCTTACACGTTTATATGGTAGTGATTTTTCTTTATAGTGATTGTGATTGTTCTAAAATACGAATCCTCGTATAAAATAATGCATAATGCAATTTATTATCTTGTGGTAGTCTAAGAAATGGTATGGATGAAGGTTTATTTACGTATTTTTAAAAGTTATGTAAGGATTTTATTCATATTTTATTAATAATTTAAAAATATGTTATAATTGTCCTCATAATATTCAATAGAAAGAGATCTACTTCATTTTTTATTTATTTATTTATTTTCCATCAATTTAGAGGAAATATAGTGTTACTCAAGATTACGTAACTAGCTTGGTTTTTAGGAACGAAAAATTCTCAAACACATGAAAAGTAGGAGATCCACATAGACTTGATAAATCTAAATGTAAAACATATATTAATTGTAGATTAATCCATATAAAATTTAGGATAAATTGTACATACATATTTTATATTTGTTTTATATATATTTAATCTTATATTTTTAAAATTATGTGTTTGGACTTTCAATTTAGTTCAAACGCACAATGAAAAAAAAAAAAAAAAAAACCTATGCGCATATTTAAGGAATATCTTCCTAAAATTTATTTTCCAAAAACAACGAACGTGTACGATTTAATCGAACTTTAATGAGATTGCAGCATTAAAGAGTATGTCCCTTTACTTTTGAATAACGTGTTTCTTCGAAGTTGGGCTCGCTCTGTGTTAGGACTTGTGTCGTGTGCTGGACCTGGACCACATAACTAAATGCATTATAAAAAAAATTATAAATTTTTAAAATATTTTATGATATTATCATAATGTTAAATTTTTTAAATTTAATTATTAATTATATATATTAATAACTTAAAAAAAAAAAAGAACTTTAGAGATCCAACTATTTCGCTCATTTTTGTAGTCCAAGAGGATAGCTTGTCTTCCACTAAATACATTCGACGAATTTAAGGCACTTCCATAAGATTGAGGAAAATGACGAAATTGTAGCTTAGCATCAAAATCCTATTTTAAAATGAAAAAAGAATAATAATTAAACCATCGATCACGGGCGAATAAATCAATTCTCATATGTTATTAAAAGGGTAAGAGTAAATATACTTTTTCAAAAGTTGTCCATAACTGACAAATTCCTAATAGAATGAAATCAACTTTTAACTCTTTATGGCAAACTTGAACTTTTAATTTTATGAATGGACCGCAATTTTCAGGGAGAAACTGTCCAGGACTGGCGAGAAATAGTGACATACTTCTCATATCCACTCAAAACTAGAGACTATTCAAGGTGGCCAGACAAGCCAGAAAACTGGAGGAATGTGACCGAAAAGTACAGTGAGAAACTAATGGGACTTGCTTGCAAGCTCCTGGAGGTGCTATCAGAAGCCATGGGGTTGGAAAAAGAAGCATTGACAAAAGCCTGTGTGGATATGGACCAGAAGGTGGTGGTTAATTACTATCCAAAGTGTCCACAGCCCGATCTGACACTCGGCCTGAAGCGCCATACAGACCCTGGTACCATCACCCTGTTGCTTCAGGATCAGGTTGGTGGACTTCAGGCCACTAAGGATGGTGGTAAGACATGGATCACAGTCCAGCCTGTGGATGGTGCTTTTGTTGTCAACCTTGGTGATCATGGTCATGTAAGTACTAAGGAATATAATCGTTTAGCCTATTGATTAACGCTTTTTTGGGTAATGATCACCTGCATATCTAAATTGAAATCATGTAAAACTCGCATTTTCGATGGGATTATGACCATAAAAAATGGTGATTCCTGAAGATGCACATTTTCCTGATGGGTTTTACTTCTCTTATGCAGTATCTGAGCAATGGGAGGTTCAAGAATGCTGATCACCAGGCAGTGGTGAACTCTAACTGCAGCAGATTGTCCATAGCCACATTCCAAAACCCGGCACCCGAAGCCATAGTTTACCCTCTCAAGGTTAGAGAGGGAGAGAAATCAATGATGGAAGAACCCATCACATTTGCAGAAATGTATAGGAGGAAGATGAGCAAAGACCTAGAACTTGCCAGGCTAAAGAAACAAGCCAAGGAACAACAAAAGAAGGATTTCGAAAATGCTAAAGCGGAAGCTAAGCCTCTTGAACAGATTCTCGCCTAAGATAAAAGCATCTAAATATATTCCAACCTGGCTGTGGTCTTTTTCAGTTTCTTCTGGAGGAAATTGGCATTTTGTGGTGGGTTTGTTGTACTTTTGATTGTATAGTAGATAATATGAAATATATATATATATATGTATGACCTGCGGGTTTGCATATGTTTGGTTAGTAGTACACTAGGAAATAAAAACTTGAGATTGATAGTTCTTAATATGTACTCTTGGGGCACTCATTATTCCAAGTTTAGAACTCTCTTTTCGAATAATCAAATTACATATTTGCATTGGCTCAATCAATATGTCAATACTAAAATTGATGTCATGCAATCTTCTTTCCTTTGGCCAAAAAATAATTTATTCAAGCTGAAGCATTTAATACCAGATAGAAGAAATTTTAATTACTCAAAAGAATGGATAAAATCATCGATAAGAATAGATACTAAAGAAGGTGGGGATTGGCATATCTTTAGCTGGGCATACTTGGCTAGCCAAAACTTTTGATAGCACTCCTCTAAACTCACTGGATTGGGTCGAAGGACATCGACTTAGCCAACTCCTCGACATCTGCAAGTACTGTATCAATCATCCAAAAGCTTGCAGCCATGGAGGCCAGATATTTGCGGTAAAGAGCAAATTTTGATCTGATAATCACATTCAACCAATGTCCAGTTGCAGTGCCAACTTGATCCTTTCAAGTGTCACTGGACACTCCATCACCTCAACACTAGAAGCACATACGTCTTTACTCTTACCGCCAAGAATAGTACCATGGTCATCTCTAGCCAACATCGCAGTTGCTGCAGCTTTAGAAATTAAATCAAGCAATCTATCAACATTAATCTTCATCTACACCGGCAGATGGGGGCCTTCAACTCATTCCAGATGTTATCCTCACCAGAAAGCTGTGACAGAGGAGGTTATAAGTACCTCTCCTTACTCTGCTTCTGCTAGAATTTGCTCAAAGCAGAAGTACAAAATCCAACAACGTTAGCTAGATTTGGCTGCTCCCTGTTAATAATGCTAGATTTTCTTTTTCCGAATCGCCCGACCAACTTCTATCATCTAGAGGTGTGAACCGAATGATTTCAGCCCACGAACAACACAATGGAGAGTGATCAATAGTCTTAAATTTGCAACAAAAATGACAGGGCGTTACCTCATTTTATGCTGAAATGGAGTTTGACGGCACTGCAATGTGGCAAGACCTTCAAGAACAGTGCTTGGTTTTAGATGACCATCATAGTACCAAATTAACTTCCACAGGAATTTCGGAATCTGATTTGAGGTACAAATTAACCCATGAACTAGTACATGATTGTTTTATGAGGAACTAATGAAACGAATGCAAGCTACAACTTCCACATCTCTCAAATGGCCAGAGCAGCTGATCTTCACAAAATTTGCAGCTGAGATGTACGTACGCATCTTATACCTCTTGCAGTCTCTGGACTAAACATCTGCTCTATCAATTTTATTTTCCAACCTCATGTGTCCTCATCAATATGGATCTCTAGAGTTCAAGTTCACGTCTTCTATGATTTGGGGCATGAAATTCCCATTCGTTATCCATTTTTTCACTCCATACTTTAAGCCTTTCACCCTCTTTTACTCGCCAATTTTACTTAAAAGAAGGTTCTCACCCACTCAAATACTAAACCATCTCCAAGAATTCCTGATCCCCCTCCTAGCTTTCAAAAAACTGCAACTGGGGAAGTAAGTTCCTTCGGAAATTCTCATCTGAAAAGCATTTTCACAATTGTGAGCTCTCCAAGCTAATTTTATAAAGAAGGGCCAGGTTAAATATAAGAAATCTGTAGACCGAAGTCTACCTTTAGATTTTGGCCAGATTCATTTTATTCCATGCAATCCATTGAATTTTCCATCCTATAATACTCCGGAGTTATGTACTTAAAAAAATGTAATTTTTTGAAAATAGTACCGAAATAGGGCTCTCAAAAAACATATCATGTGAATAAGGTTGTGTAATGTGAATAGAAAGAAATACATGCACCTTCTTTGTAACAAAACCAACACCCACCCAAACCCCCCACATTATAAGTAGCGCAATTTTTTACATTTAAGCTTCAGAAACAAACATTTAAACCCTATTGTCGGACCTAATTTTTTCCTTTTTTTTAATCTAATTTACACTAAACCCTATGCTTATTTAGTATAACTTCTCGACTAAGATTAATAAATAAAAAAATTCACTTAAAAAAAGAGAGTCGCCACTCGATTATAATCGGGATATTAATTCTAACTTGGCTATTGATAAAAAAATTTTGTATTTTTTAGAAAAATAAGAGATTTTATACTTAGGGGCTATTTTTTAAAACGCTATGATTACCACTTTAACCTTTAAAATTTTTATTTTATTTTATTTTTTTATAAAATATTTAACTAAAGATAGTAAATATATATATAGGTGCCTACATATCCGTTATTTAGGATCAGACCGGTTGTAGTTCATATAAATTCTAAATTATTAGAAAAATTTTATTGATTTTTTTTTCAAAAAAAAAATAACCTTTTTTATAAACTAAAAAAAAAAGCTAAAGTGTCTAAAAAATTAAATGTTGGGGCAACATATCAAAGAGCAATGGTTACGTTATTTAATGACATGATATACTAAGAAATTGAAGTGTATATTGATGAACTAATCGCTAAATCCAAAGAAGAGGGGGACCATGTAAACACTTTTAAAAAGTTGTTTGAACGGTTAAAGAAATATCAATTGAAACTTAAATAAAAAATTGTACTTATGGAGTTACCTCCAGGAAATTACTAGGTTTTATGGTCAGTTAAAAAGGTAACGAAGTGAATCTTAATAAGGTCAAAGCAATACTAGAAATGCCACCTTCGCACACACTTAAAGAAGTTAGATGACTACTTAGACGTTTGAATTACATTGCTCAGTTCATCTCCTAACTCATAGATAAATGCTGCCATTTATTCAACTACTTAAGAAAAATGCCACCATTTAGTGGAATGAAGAATGGGAAACAACTTTCATGGAAATCAAGCAGTATCTCATGAATTCTCTAGTGCTAGTGGCTCATAAACCCAGCAAACCATTATTCTTGTACATGACAATATTGCTTGAATCTATGGAGTGTATGCTTGGTTAGAAAGATGAAGAAGGGAGAGAACAAGCCATTCACTACCCGAGTAAGAAATTTATTGAAGGGGAACAAAAATATTTAGAAATAGAGAGAACATGTTGTACATTAGTTTAGGTCATGTATCGACTTAGACAATACACACTCTACTATTCAATCGAATTATTGACAATACATGATCCCTTGAAGTATTTAGCAAACAAACCAACCATAATTGATAAGATTTCTAAATGGCAAATGTTATTGTCTGAATTTGACATCACCTATATGAATCAGAGTTTAGTCAAAGGCCAAGCTATAGCAAATCAATTGGCTAGACATCCACTTGAAGGAACTTCCCAAGAACCATAAACACGATTTCTAGATGAAGAAATATCGGTGGTTGAAAGTGAGACTGACTTTGAAAAAGAAAAAAAAAATCTTAAATGGAAGTTATATTTTGATGTAGCTACCAATGTATTTAGTTGTAGAATAGGGGCAGTGTTTGTTTCACCTAAAGATAACTAATTCCCTATAGCAACAAAGCTTATATTCTCATATACTAACAATATTGCATAATATGAAGTATGCATTCTCAATCTCAAAATGGCTTTGGATATGGGAATTCATGAACTAGAGGTATATGGGGACTCCTTACTCACCATTTCAAAATATCCAAAATGAGTACCTTATCACAAGCACTTGTAAGGGTTAATGGTGTAGATTGAAGAGATCACATTCAGATATATACCAAGGGTGCAGAATTAGCTTGTCGATGCCTTAGCTACATTAGTCTCTTTAACCCATATATTAGAAGGGGTAGAAATCCAACCTCTCAAGATTGAGAAAGAAGATAAACCTGCTTTTTATTTAGCTATTAAAGAAACACATGATAATAAGCCTTGGTATCATGATATCAATATCTTACTTTAAGAGGGAAGGTATCTAGAAAGGGTTGACAAGAAAGATAGAAAAACACTCAAAAAGTTGGCAAGTCATTTTCTACTAAGTGGGTCTACAATATATAAGTGATCATTTGACAGCAGATTGTTTAGATGTGTGAACGAAAAAGAAGCAGACACTTTTATGAAAGAGGTACATGAGGGAATATGTGGTCCTCATATAAATGGCAATATGTTGGCCAGGAAAATCATGAGATTGGGTTATTACTAGTTAACTATGGAAACTAATTGCATAAAAAATGTGAGACGTTGTCATTCATGTCAAGTTTATACCAACAAAGTAAATGCTCCTCCCTAGGAACTTCATACACTTTCTTCACCATGGACATTCTCTATGCGGGGTTATACATAATTAAACCAATTAACCCAAAAGCATCCAATGGCCACTGGTTTATATTGATAGCAATCGATTATTTCACTAAATGGATTGAAGCTTCCTCATATACCAATATTACTAAGGGAATAGTTGTCAAATTCATCAAAAAGGACATTATTGCTTGATATGGATCTCATGAGTCAATTATTATAGATAAAGACACAAACCTGAACAATAAATCGTGACGAAATTGTACCAACATTTTGGGATCAATCATAGGAATTCCACTTCATATCGACAAAAAATGAATGGAGCTATAAAAGTGGCCAATAAAAATATCAAATGAATTATAGAAAAGATGGCCATTATTTACAAAGACTAGCATAAGATGTTACCATTTGCACACATGGCGTATTGGACCTCCATCAAAATGTCAATAGGAACTATACCTTACTCTTTGGTATATGGCACTAAAGCAATATTACCAATCGAAGTTGAGATTCTGCCACTTAGAGTGTTGTTAGAAACTCAATTGGATGAAGCTGATTGGGAGAAAAAACAACTTGATCAATTGAGTTTAATTAATGAAAAGAAGTTAGTAGATTATGCCATGGTCAATGCTACCAACAAAGAATAGCTAGGGCCTTTAATATAAGAGTGTGACCTCGAAATTTTCAAGAGGAAGACTTAGTTCTAAGAAAGATTCTCTCGAATGCGTAAAATCCTAGAGGGAAGTTTACGCCTAATTATGAGGGGCTATATTTTGTAAAGAAAGTGTTATCAAAAGTAGCATTAATTTTGTTATGAATAGATGATCTAGATTTAAAGGACCTTAAAAATTTTGATAGAGTTAAAATATACTATCCCTGATGAAATAATAGAATCGTACTTAAGTTTATTGAAAATGTTAGCGAGTATTGGTCTCTTGGTAGTCTATTTTTTATCATCTACGTGTAAAGTTGATATCCTCGATAGTCATTGGTAGTGGACCAATCATCTCTCTCATCATCGATAAGTTTCTTCCTTTACTTCTATTTTGCCTTACACACTCAAATACGAGAGAAGTTGTGAGGAATAAAATAATGATAAGTAGTGAAAACTTTTCAAATACTCCATCATGGTCTCAACTTTTTCGAAAAGGAGTTCTTATTTGCTATTTCAAGTTAAAGTCCCGAACAATAAAGTAGAGATAAATTTAAGCAAAATGAATTAGAATGGTTGGAACTCTGGAACAAAGATGAATCTCACACAAGCATGGCTCATCCAATGAGGAAAGAGTTTATTCAAGAAGAAGGTAAGAGAACGAGTGCTTTTAAACTTTGAGAAGAGGGTTCATTGTTTAGGCACTATTTGCAAAACCAAGTAAGATCTTGCATTATTAAAATACATTATGCATGAGTAGTAAAATAGTCAACCTATAGGAGCACTATTCTAAAATTCATCATTTCTTAGGATTGCTAGTTTGCAATAGATATTTTTCATGTAAATTAGTCAGCTCATAGGGTGCACTATTCCAAAATTCATCATTTCTTAGGATTGCTAGTCCGTAATAAATGTTTTTCCATGTAAATTAGTTAGCCCATAGGGCAATATTTTAAAATTCATCATTTCTTAGAATTGCTAATCTGTAATAGATATTTTCCCATGTAAATTAGCCAGCCCATAGGGAAATTATTCTAAAATTCATCATTTATAGGATTGTTAGTCTATAATAGACACTTTCTCATATAAATTAATTAGTCCATAGGGGCATTATTTTAAAATTCAGCATTTCTTAAAATTGTTAGTCTGTAATAAATACTTTCTCGGGTAAATCAGTCAGCCTATAGGAGTACTATTCTAAAACTCATCATTTCTTAAGATTGTTAGTTCATAATAGACGCTTTCCCATGAAAATTATTCAGCCCACGTGGGCACTATTCTAAAATTCATCTTTGCTAGTCAATAATGAGCACTCTCCTATTAAAATTAATCAGCCCATAAAGACACTATTCTAAAAATCATTGTTTAGAGTTGCTAGTTTGTAATGACATTTTCCTATATAGGATACTCAGCCCATAAAGCATCATCCTAAACATCTCTTACTAGTTCATTGAAATATTTCTTGCACATCTAGCTCAATTTGGACAAAATCGAAGCTTCCATGAACATTTTTAGCAAAGGACGGATCATCAGGAGCACAATTTGACCAATCTTTCACAACTAAATGCATTAAATTTGAAATCATAAATATCAAGACCCATTAATTCAAAAAATCAAATTCATTGCAAATATCAACCTTCCATGCTTAATCCGACCTTGATTAGTATAAATAAGGCCCTTAATTCTTCTTCTACGAGGGGAATTCATACAGAACCTATTCTCATTTCAAATGTTTCATTCGTCTCTCTCTCTAGCTGTGTTTTTTTTTTTTTTTTCACTCTAGGAATTAGCTTCTATAGCCATTTCTAAGAGAAACCACCACCACCATCAGGTTCCTTATCATCGAAAATCCTAAGAAGCACCTTGCTTTGGTTTAGAAACGTTGAGGAGGACTAAGTCGCAAAACACCGAAGCTCCACCGCTAGCCACCTTTTGATTGCTGCCTTCTGTTGTGTTTAGGATTGAACCAGCTACGTAAGTTGACAAACCATCTTCTGTCGTGCCATTTTGGTGCTCCTAGTAGGCTAAAGCAATCATCAAAAGCCACTAGCTCATCTTTGATCCACGTATAGCTTTGACCAAGTTTGTAAGTTTTTTTTTTTTTTGACAATTTAGTTTTCTTTTAGGATAAAAAAATTATTTTAGTTTAAAACCTTTTTTTAAATATATATATATATTTCTAAGTTTTTTATAAAATTTAAATTTTCATATTTTTTAAAAATTATTTTTTTTTAATTTTATATTTTTTAAATTAATTTTTCAAACACTAGCTTTTTTTTCATTTCTAAAAAAAAAAGGTTATTTATTTATTTAAAAAATCAATAAATTTTTTTCTTTTTTTTCCTAATCTAATTTACACTAAACCTTATACTCATTTAATATAAACCCTTGACTAAGATTAGAAAATAAAATTAAAAAAATTTACTGAAACAAAAGGGAGTCACCACCTGATTATAATCAAGAAAAATATCAAAATAGAATTTAAACTCTAACTTGGCTACTAATAAAAAAATTATAGAAAAACCAAAGATTCTATACTCGAGTGCTATATTTTAAAACTCTATGGTTACCACTTTAACTTTTCAAAATTTTATTTTATTTTTTATAAAATTTTTAACTAAAGAAAATTAAAAAATATATATTTGAGGTAGCCCCATAGGTGCCTACGTACCCACTATTTGGGATCAGACCGATCGTAGTTTATATAAATTATAAATTGTTAGAAAAAATTTATTGATTTTAAAAAATAAATAAATAACTTTTTTTAGAGAAAAAAAACTAAAGTGTGAAAAATTAATTTTAAAAAAAATATAAAATGTCAAAAAAATTATTTTTTTAATTTAAAATGTAAAAAAAAATCTAAAATTTAAACTTTTATTAAAAAATATCATAGAAATATATATATATATATATAAAGTTTAAAATCAAAATAAAATTTCTCCTTTCTTTACCCTAAAATAAAATTAAAATGTAAAAAAGAAAGAAAGTATGAACCTGGTTGGAGTTATATGCGGATTGAAGACGAGGTGGTGACTTCTGGCAATTGCTTTAACCTATTGCAAGCATTGGAACAACATGGCGAAAGACAGTTTGTTAACCTACCTAGCTAGTTTGATCCCAAACGCGATGGAAGGCGCGAATCGAAAAGGTGGCCAGTAGTTGAGCTTCGGTATTTTGCGACTTGAGTCTTCCTCAACATTTTTGAACCAAAGCAGGGTGTTTCCTAAGATTTTCAATGATAGGGGACCTAATGGTGGTGGTGGTTTCTTATGGAAATGGCTATAGAAGCTAATTCCTAGAGAGAAAGAGAGAAAAAAATGACTAGAGAGAGAAAATGATGAAAAGTTTGAAATGAGAATGGTTTCTCTATGAATTCCACCCCCCATCTTCTAGCGGAAGAAGAATCGAGGGCCCTATTTATATTGATTAAGCATGAAAGGTTGATATTTGCAATGAATTCAATTTTTTGAATTAATGGGTCTTGATATTTATGATTTCAAATTCAATGCATTTGGGCATGAAAGATTGGTCAAATTATGCTCCTAATGATCCATTCTTTGCTAAAAACATTCATGGAAGCTTCAATTTTGTCCAAATTGAGTTAGATGTGCAAGAACAATATTTGTGCGAGATGACTTTTTTCCATTTTCCATATCGATTTTAACTAATTAATTAAGTGTATTTAGACTGATTCTTGGCTTAGATGCATAGTAGGGAATGCAATCTTCGTAATTTCACCATTAATTTGGTGAAATCACAAAGCAAAAAAGAAAAAAAAAATGCTCTGAAAGTGGCCATCTTAGGAAGGAAAAATGAGTTAATCGTGATTTGAGGAAGAAGATGATGAATAATAAAAATGTGTGTTCAAAACACATTTCTTACTGTTTGCTAGAAGAAGAAAACATGTTTGTATTGTCTTAAGTGTTTGTTGGAAGAAGAAAGCGTATGTTCAACACACATTTTCTAATATGGAAAAAAAATTGTGCAACGTGCACCTTCTGTGTTTTGAACCTAGGACCGAGAGGGCTTTATACGCTTGTGCTTTCCATCAGGTTGTTAACCTGTGCCTCGGTTTATTATGCAATCAAATTGCATTTGTTTCCCCTTTTTTATAAAACAAAAAAATAAATAAAATAAAGAAGAAGCAAAAATGGTGTATCTACAACTGCCCTTCTTTGTAGTGAAGTTTGAGGAAAACTTTACTACAAAGATCGAGGAGATACACTATTTTTGCTTGTAAAAAACATTTTAATGAACTAGTAAGAGATGTTTAAGATGGTGGTTTATGGGTTAACTATCCTTTATTGGAAAATGTCATTACAGACTAGCAACTCTAAGCAATGATTTTTAAAATAGTACCCCTGTGGGTTAACCAATTTTAATGGGAGAGCATCCATTACCAACTAGAAAAGATAAATTTTAGAATAGTGCCATGTGGGCTAACAAATTTTCAAGGGAAAGCGTCTATTATAGACCGACAATCCTAAAAAATGATGAATTTTAGAATAATGCCCTATGGGCTGACTAATTTACATAGGAAAGTATTTATTATAGACTAGTAATCCTAAGAAATGATGAATTTTAAAATAGTACCCCTATGGGCTAACTAATTCATATGGGAAAGCGTCTATTATAGACTAGCAATCCTAAGAAATAATGAATTTTAGAATAATGTTCCTATAGGTTGACTATTTTACTACTCATGCATGATGTATTTTAATAATGAAAGATCTTACTTGGTTTTACATATAGCACCAAAAGAATGAACCCTCTTCTGGAAGTTTAAAAGCACTCGTACACTTGCCTCCCTCTTGAATCAACTCTTCCCTCGTTAGATGAACTATGCTGGTGTGAGATTTATCTTTATTCTAGAGTTCCAACCATTCCAATTCATTTTTCTCAAATTTATCTCCACTATATTATTCGAGACTTTAACCTGAAATAGCAAATAAAAACTCCTTTTCCAATAAGGTGAGACCATGAATTTTCACAAATTATCATTATTTTATTCCTCCTAAAGTCTCTCATGTTTAAGTGTGTAAGGCAAAGTGGGAGTAAAGGAAGAAGAAACTTATCGATGATGGGAGAGATGATTGGTTTAATGCCAATGACCATCGAGGATATTAACTTTACATGTAGATGATAAAAATTAGACCACCAAGAGACCAATACTCGCTAACATTTTCAATAAACCAAAGCAAGATTTCATTGATTCATTAAGGATAGTACATTTTAACTACATCAGAATTTATAAGGTCTTTTAAATTTGGACCATCAATTCATGACAAAATTAATGCCACTCCCTATAACACTTTCTTTACAAAATATGGCCTCTCATAATTAGGCGTAAACTTCCTACTAGGATCTTGCACATTCAAGGGAATCTTTCTTAGAACTAAGTCTCCCTCCTAAAAGTTTCAAAGTCGCACTCTTTTATTAAAGGCTTTAGAAATTCTTTGTTGGTAGCATTGATCATGGCATAATGCTACTAACCTCTTTTCATCAACTAAACTCAATTGATCAACCCATTTTTTCACCCTAATTAGCTTCATCCAATTAAGTTTCTGACAACGCTTTAAGTGACGAAATCTCAACTTTGACTGGTAATACTACTTCAATGCCATGTACCAAAGAGTAAGGTGTAGTTCCTATTGACGTTCTGATGGAGGTCCAATATGCCATTAGTACAAATGGTAACATCTTATGCTAGTCTTTGTAAGTAATGGCCATCTTTTCAATAATTCATTTGATATTTTTATTGGCCACTTCTGCAACTCCATTCATTTGTGGTCGATACGGAGTGCAATTCCTCCAATTGACCCTAAAATGTTACCATAATTCCATCATGAGCTTATTGTTCAGGTTCGTGCCATTATCTGTAATAATTGACTCAAGAGATTCATATCGAGCAATAATGTCCTTTTTTTATGAATTTGACAACTATTCCCTCGGTAACATTAGTATATGAGGAAGCTTCAATCCATTTAATGAAATAGTCAATTGCTACCAATATGAACCAGTGGTCATTGGATGCTTTTGAGTTAATTGGTCTAATTATGCCTAAACCCCATATAAAGAATGACCATGGTGAAAAAAGTGTATGAAGTTCCTAAGGGGGAGCATTTATTTAGTTGGCATGAACTTAACATAGATGACAATGTCTCACATGTTTGATGCATTCAGTTTCCATAGTTAACCAGTAATAACTCAATCTCATGATTTTCCTAGCTAGCATGTAGCCATTTATATGAGGACCTCATATTCCCTCATGTACCTTTTTCTTAAGTGCCTGCTTTTTTTTTTTGTCCACACATCTCAACAATGTACTGTCAAATGATCGCTTATATATTGTAAACCCACTTAGCAAAAAATGACTTGCTAACCTTCTAAGCATTTTTTCTATCTTTCTTGTCAACTTTCTTTAGATACCTTCCCTCCTAAAGTAAGATCTTGATATCATGATACCAAGACTTATCATCGTGTTTCTTCGACAGCTAAAAAAAAAAAGCAAGTTTATCTCCAATCTCAATCTTGAGAGGTTAAGTTTCTACTCCTTCTAATATTTTGGTCAAAGAGGCTAGTGTAGTTAAGGCATCAACAAACTAATTCTACACCTTTAGTATATATGTGAATGTGATATCTTCAAACTTCTCCATTAACCCTAATAAGTGCTTGTGATAAGGTGCCAATTTTGGATCTTTTGTCTTATATCCTCCTCGAGTTTAACAAATGAAGAGGGAGGAGTCCCTATAGACCTCTAGCTCATGAATTCTCATATCTAAAGCCATTTTGAAACCGAGAATGTATGCTTCATATTTTGCAATGTTATTAGTATATAGGAGTATAAGCCTCACTGTTATAGGGAATTGGTTACCTTCAAGTTAAACTAGCACTGCCCCTATTCTACAACCAAATACATTGGCAGCTCTATCAAAATACAACTTCCATTTGAGAATTTTTTTTTTTCTTTTTCAGAGTTAAGCTCACTTTCAGCCACTAATATTTCTTCATCTAGAAATTATGTTCGCGGTTCCTAGGAAGTTCCTTCAAGTGGATGTCTAGCCAATTGATCTGATATAGCTTGGCCTTTAACTGAACTCTTATTCATATAGGTGATATTGAATTCGAATAATAACATTTTTCATTTAAAAATCCTACCAATTAGGGTTGGTTTGTTTGCTAAATACTTCAAGGGATCATGTTTTGTTAATAATCCGACTGAATAATAGAGTGTGTATTGTCTAAGTCAATGCATGACCCAAACTAATGCACAACATGTTCTCTCTATTTTTGAACATTTTCATTCCCCTTCAATAAATTTCTTACTTAAGTAGTAAATGGTTTGTTCTCTCCCTTGTTCGTTTTTCTAACCAAGCATACACCCTATAGATTTAAGCAATATTATCAAGTACAAGAATAATGGTTTGTTGGGTTTATGAGCCATTAGCACTAGAGAATTCATGAGATAGTACTTGATTCCATGAAAGTTGTTTCACATTCTTCATTCCACTCAATAGTGGCGTTTTTTTTTTTAGTAGTTTGAATAAAGGGCGGCATTTATTTGTGAGTTAGGAGATGAACCAAGCAATGTAATTCAGATGTCCAAGTAGTTCTCTTACTTCTTTAAGTGTACGTAGAGGTGGCATTTCCAGTATTGCTTTGACCTTATCTAGATCCACTTCGATGCCCTTTTGGCTGACCATAAAACCTAGTAATTTTCTAGAGATAACTTCAAAAGTACATTTTTCGTAGTTAAGTTTCAATTGGTATTTCCTTAACTATTCAAACAGCTTTTTCAGAATGTCTACGTAGTCCTCCTCTTCTTTAGATTTAGCAATCAAGTCATCAACATATACCTCAATTTCCTGATGCATCATGTCATGAAATAATGCAACCATTGCTCTTTGATATGTTGCCCTAACATTTTTAAGACTAAAGGGCATAACCTTGTAACAAAAGGTGCCTTAGGTTGTGATGAAGGTAGACTTGGTCATATTTTCTTCTAACATCTTGATACCTTGAAAAACCATCCGTAAATAAAAAAGATGGTTTCCAACAGTATTATCTACCAAGACATCTATGTGGGGTAAAAGGAAATTATCTTTTGGTATTGGTTGATCTAGATCTAAAAAATCTACGTATACACAAACTTTCCCATTTTTCTTTATTATAGGAACTATGTTAGCTACCCATTCAGAATAATCTAATACTTCAATAAACCTAACCTCTAATAATTTTTTAACTTCTTTCTTGATTTTCAATAAAATATTTGGCCAAAATCATCTTAATTTTTGTTTCTTGGGTTTAATGTCTTCTTGCGTAGGTAGCTTAAGAACTACGATTGATGGTGTAAACACCCCCATTTTTGCCCTAAGAATCAATAATAATAAATAATAATCAATTTCTAATTTTTTCCAATTTTTTCAATTTTTCTCTAATTTAGCAAAAATAATAAAAATATTCAAAAAAATAAAAAAAATAAATAGGAAAACACATCAATTTTGAAAAATGGCAATAATAAGGATTAAATAATTTTTAAAAATTTTTGAAATTTCAAAAAATACAAAAAAATAAAAAAATCGCATTGCATATATGCAATTTGCGAAATAAACAAAATCAGGAAAATGGGCTAGCTCAGTTGGTCCGAGCCACGGTTAAGCAGGTGCGCGCGGGTGCGAGGTCAGGGGTTCAAAACGCGGGGGGAGCAGATTCCGCGTTTTGCAAATTTTTCATTTACTCGGGACACGTGGCAGCGCATGATTGGCTGGAGCGAACGCACGTGCCGGGTGCGTGATCGTCTTCAACCTCAGTTTGAGATCGCCGGCAAGGGAAAAATTCGAATTTCGGTCGTTTTGATTCGATTTTTTGCACAAATCTAACAGATCTTCAATAGAATTGAGATAAACATCATCCAATTGGAATCAAATCTCAACAAATCGATGGATTTACACGAATCGGAGTTGGTTCATTTAACCGAAATTTCGATTTTCCTCGATCGGTGGAAATCCGAGCTTATTCAGCTCGATTTCGAAAGCCTATAAATAGAGGATGAAGTGAGGAAGCTAAATCACAGATCAAAAGCGAGAGAAAGTGAGAGAGAAGAGAGAATCAAAGTCCGTCGGGGAAGTTCGAAGCCGCGACCGCCGATCAAGAGCTGAGCAACCACCAAGAGGCGTTTTTGAAGCAAAGCACCGCCACCATTGGATTCCTCACCCTCGATAACCTAGGATTTGACACCTCAACTGCTGCAAAGGGCCGTCGGAACGCCGTCAATGAGCACTCCCCGCCGCCGCATCCGATTGACCTGACTCGACCAGCTTCAACCCGATTCGACCCGACCGACCCGACCCGCGCGCCGACCTGGATCAAGGTAAGTCGGATTTTCCGATTTTTCTTTAATATTTTTAGTTATTTATTTGAATTATTTTGAATTAATTATTTGTCATTTATTTATTTGTTATTTATTTACTTATGTGTTATTTATATTTCAATAAATAGAAAAATGTTAGAAATTAGATTTTTTAGGATTTAATAATAAAAAAAAACAAAAATATAATCAAAATAATAAATAATAAAAATGTAGAAAATTATAAAAATATTAGAAAAATGATAATAAAACTTTAGATTTTAAAATAGGATAGATAAAAATCTAGGAATTTTTTTTAATAAAATAAAAATTATAAAAATTATGAAAAATTACTAAAAATTAATAATAAAAAATTATAAAATAATAAAAAGTTAAAAATTATAAAAATTCATTAAAAAATCATTAAAAATTTATAATAGTAGAAATAAGTCAAAAAATAGAAAAAAAATGAGTTTTATCACTTAGAAAAATTATTTTCTCAAATAAATCCAAAATTGATGTTTTCCCTTAAAATTATTTTCAAAAAATTATTAAGCTTAGGCTTAGATTTTTTAAGAAAAATCCCAAAAATGGTAAAAACATAAATCAAAAGAGGTTTCACAATTAAAATTCACAAACACACTTAAAGTTTTCAGGAAAAGCGAACTACGGCTTGTTTGATCCTGAATAGCAGGTACGTAGTCACCCATTTGGGGCAACCCATAAAATGAATAAAAAAAATATTTTCCTAGAATAATTCAATCAAAAGCACAATAAAAGGCCAAAAAAACAAAATAAAAGACATTTCTAGATGGAGATAATTTTAGGTAGGTGGTAACCGTAATATTTTAATAATTTAGCCTCCGAACTTAGAAACTCTGGTTTTCCCTTTTCCTCTTTTCACAAAAACGAGAAGAGGAAATCACGACGACTAGTGGTCCAAATTAAGACTAATCCACTCCATTAGTCTTAATTCAATCTTTCCCAACAACAGTTGGGTGGTGACTCCAAAATTAAATGAAATTCCTAACTCAAGTCGAGAATCTATATTAGATGAGCATAGGGTCTAGTCTAGATTGGATTAAGAATGGAAAATTCAAAAATTAGACTCGACAGATGGGTTAAGTCTTGGCATATCTTCTTAAGACCATGCGAATACATCATGGTACTCAAACAATAGCTTGGTTAACCTTCCTTTTTGTCCATCATCAAAATTGCCCCCAATCTTAAGATTCCTAAGGCTATCTTGATTTCCCAAGTTAACTATTTCAATCAACTCATTAAATGAAATCTTACCCTGTCCATATTGTTTCCAGTTTTCTTGAATCACTTTATAGTCATTAATATCATCTAAACTAGTAAGGTTAGGTGTGATGTCAACATTTTTACCCTCTACGTATGTGAGATATCCTTGATTTCCATCATTGGATCTAGATAAACGTAAAAAAAAAAAAAAAAAAAAAAAGAGGATAAGTAGAAGAAGTGAATTGAAATTTTATTGATTTCATTTATATAAGTTACACTTATTGGATGAAAAATACATGAAAACTCAACAAATATTAAACCGTGGTCCACCCTTACTTAAAAGTAGTTTTTTACAATTTAGAGGAAAAGAGAACCAATTTTAGAGTGATCGGGAGGTATGAGATATGCTCATCGATTCTTGCTATCACTTGTTTGTGAGCTTGTTGGATTTATCTTTTTTTACAAATACCAATGTCTCAGTACTGGTCGGATGGGTGAATGTTGTTTAGATTGGTGGAAAACTCATTGGGGTATTGTGTAGTCTGTCACCCCTTCTTCCCTACTTGAATCTCATATGAAATTCTTCTTCCGGAGCAAGGACATGACTAAGACCAAATGTCCCTATTTAACCTTCTTTGAATTGCACCTTTTCACATCCCTATGCTTTGGAACTAGCAATCATTTACACCTCATCAAATATCTGGAGTATGTGGTCATTTGGGCCTTCTTCTCCTATGTAGGTTATGGTCATTTCTTTATAAATGGCGTAATCTTGTTCACCCAAAACAATGAATATCTTATCGTTAAAAATGAATTTAACTTTTTGGTGGAGGCTAGAGGGAATAGCTTGTATTACGTGGATCCAAGGTCTCCCAAGGAGTAAGTTGAAGGACCTTAGTATGTCTAGGACTTGAAACGGGATTCTAAATAACTAAAGGATGATTTCCACCATTACGTAAATTTCCCTCCTCGATTCGTCAAAAGCACTAACTATAGTAGAACCTAGTTTGTCAACACTTAACATGTTAAGAGTAGCTAAAGGGCATATGTTGAGGGAGGACCCATTATCAATGAGGACTCTAGAAAATTTCATGTTGTTGCACTTCACCACTATGAAAAGTGGTTCGGTGTGTTGATTACCTTCTTCCCTTAACTCCTATGTTGAAAAGGATATTTGATCAATGGCAAAAGTGGAATTGATAACGTATCCCAATTTTTCAATAGTCATTCCTTATGGCGTCTTAACTTCCTTAAAAGTTCTAAATAAGACTTTTTTGTGAGGCTCGAAATAGAGTAAAAGACCCATGAGGGAGATTCGAGCTAAGGTCTTTGATAATTGGCCCATGATTTTGTATTCACTAGACTTGATCATCTTTGAAAAAGTTAATAGCCTTTCTTCTTCTACTTCTAGCTTTATGACTTTATTGCTTGATTCACTAGTTTCAAGCTTCTTTGTAATCTCTTCTTCAGGGCTATAGACCTTTCTTCACCGAGTGATTCCTCTAATGATAAAACTTGAAGGTTTTTCTTAATTAACCACCACATAATTAAATGAGGTAGCTTTATAATTTTCGAGTGCTAAGGGAGCATGGAAAGTATATTTCTTAACTTTTTGGACATTTTGCTATCACTTAGGTTTTTTGTAACATTTTAGGATCACTAGTTTAAAATCAGGTCCTATCATGTTAACCGTTTGATCATTCTCCTTCTCATTCTAGGAGTTGTCTTCCTCTTTAAAATCTAAACCCCAAACACTTGGAGTAGGTTCTTCATGAATTGGCGATTAAATAGAGTAGTCAATAAAATAGTCAAACTTCCTTGAATGTTGCCCTAACAAACTGACCGTAGGATCACTTACATGCCATCTTTTTTTCAATTCCTTTTAAGTTGTTAGCTTGTAAAGCTTGGGAACTAACATTTCTTGAAGGTAGGATTGTTAAATTTTGCCTTCCAATAACAACTTATAGATAGCTAACTTGGCTTATACTCTATTTTTTGGGTTGACTAATAGTGGGAAGCCAGCTTGTTGCAAGTTCCATGTTATTTGTTCTATTAGCAACTTATCTAAATCAATTTTTGGTTCAGGTACTTCCTAGGTGATCATTTGACTTTAGGAGTAGGTGACACAACGAAGTTTAACTACACGACTCTTGCATCGATCGGATCTTGAATTTTATTTTTAAGTCTCTAACACTTGTCTATAGGATGTCCTACTTGTCCCATATAGTATTCACATTTGAGGTTAGGGTCATAGTTCCTGGGTTTGTATCTCTTGTTGGGATTTTCAAACTGATTAGATTATCAGCCTTGAGCTACAGCCTTGAGGCTAGTAAAAACTTAGCTCAGGGGGACTAGGATATGGGTGAAGTGTTTAGAAGATCTGTTGATTTAGGGTTGGTTACTTGGTTATGGTTAGATTGAAGTGTTCATGGTTAGGTTTGGTGTTTAGAAAGAAAGGTGAGGGGTTAGTCGGTTGTTTCTACTGGAATTAACCATGCTAATTGTGGCTTATTTTCCTTTGATACTATTCAAAGGTTTGGATGATGTTGCTCTAGGTGTTTCATTGATAGGTAATTTTCCAAAAGTGATAGCACTCTCAATCCTGCATCCTATTGCTACTACCTTTATGAAACTTGAAGAGGTTTGCCCAATCAAGTGTGTGAAATAGAGTCTCTCCAACATATTAATGAAAAGGGATGTCAATTCCTTCTCAGACATTGGAGTACTAACCCTTGTAACTTAAGCTTTCCAACGCTAGGCATATTCCTTAAAAGACTTATTATGCTTCTTGCTGATACTCCCTAAATCCTACACTAAGGGAACAACTTCAATATTGAATTTATAATGCTCATAGAATGCTCGAGCCAACCTTTCCCAAGTGCTTAAGGTCCAATTGTGTACACCAAGTTAAGGCTGGTTTAGCGAGACTATCTTGGAAAGTTTGTACCATTAGTTGGTCATATTGTACATATTTGCCTATTTTTCTAACGTATAATCTGGTATACATCTTGGGACATCTAATGCCATTATGCTTCTCAAATTCTGGTACTTTAAACTTTTCAAGATAGGTAGTGGCATCAAAACCATTAAGTCGGTGATGCCAATTGGCTCATATCCATCTAGTCCTTCCAAAGTTCTTATTTTGTTAGTAAATTGTTGGTAAAGTTTTCTTTCTATCTCTTTTTGCCTTTCCTCCATTTACCTTCGTAGATTTTCAAGATAATACGATATTCGAACTCTTTACTTTAGTTCTACATCAAATGTTGGATTGATCATAGAGTTGATTTCCTCATTTTTTAGAGGCGATATTTCAACAATTTTTCCTTTCTACCCCACTGAATGGCCTTCTTAATTTGGTTGAATAGATTGTAGGAGAGTAAGACTTTCCACCAAAAACTTGACTTGATCATTGAGATTCTGCACCATTTATTCCAATGAGATCATCCTCCAACTAGCAGTATTGTCACTAGTGTTGCTGTTGTTGTTACTTGACATCTTAGCTCTAGAACGGGTGCTATAAGGACCTTTTATAGGGTTCTACTGCTTAGTTGCTATCTTGAAATCTGGTTAGATCAACACTAGAAATTTTGTTATTGTAATAATAATAATAATAATAAGTTTTCTTTTTTAAAAAAGAAGATGATGAATGCATGTATGATTAAAGTAGATGCGAATATGGAAACTAGCAAGTAATCATTAAAGCGGAAAATTATTAAAATTTTATTAAAGTTGCAAATATCAAAGTTTTGATTGCATTAAAAAAAAAAAAAACAAAGAAAATAACCTAACGTCTAATCCTTCCAACTTTTTTCTTAGCTTTTAGTTCTTGTAAGGGCTTCCTCTTTTTTTTGGTGATTTTGCACTGGCTCTTTCTTCTTTCCCTTCACTTGACTGGTTGGGGCTTCCTACTCTTTAATTTTCTAATGAGCTATCATTAGTTGGGCTTCTAAAGCTTTATTCTTTTGGTGGGACTCTTTGAATCTATTCTTTCATGTATCTGCCTCAACTTCCACACAATCAAAGTGAACCTTCGTTCGAGCTTGTACCTATTCCATATAGATTTTCACCTCTGGGCATAGATTACTTGGTGTAGGATTTGTGATATCGAGAGCTCAATATATCCTTTCACCAGTTTTGTATAGTTGATTGATGATAAGGTCCCTAATGGCTCAATATTTTCCAAGTTCACCTTCAAATTAGCTAAAATTAATATTAAGGCTTTCAATTTAGGATTCCCACAAAGCCTTTATTCCTAACAACTTAGCTACCTTATTAGTAATTATCATGTTAGGGTTTTGATACTCGAATGTAATTGATTACAATGATGGTTTATGAACTATATCTTGAATAGTGTCAAATTGACGCACCATTGAATGTGGATGGTAGCTTGTACACCAATTGAGCCCGATTAAAGGAACTACTTGAAAATCTTTGTGCTTTAGAGAATTTTTTTATAATTGCTCCATCTGGCAATCCATAGAGTGTCATCCATACTAAAGCTTTCAAGTATCTCAACCCAAGAGTAGCTAAGGATGTTATCAAGTAACTTCATTCTTTCTCCACAAGATTCAACAAAATCAATATAGTGGGCCAATGATCGTCTAATCATGTTCAGCCCGAAGCATTTGATGTGGCTTATAAACCAAATTAAGATAAGGTTGATGTTGCTTCTAAAGATGGCATGTCTTTTCTCTTTACAAAATTCAAGTTACGAATTTGTTTGGCCAAGAGAGTAAGAATATAAGACTTTCCTTCCAAAAACTAGGCCACTAGGTCAACTACCCTATAACGAATGTAGAAGACCCTAGTAGAACAAAAGATGGGTTTTAAATGCTGATAGTATATAAGCATGAACTTGGTTCTGTTTGTAATTTTTTGGGTCTGCACATTAGATTTCGTTTTGATCTTCAACATCATATTGAGCTCCAAACCATATTTGCAAGTTCATTAAATGGATGCAATGTCCATTAAACTTCCTAGTACTTCATTAATTACTGATTTATGGATTCTTCCTAATAGCCTACTAAAAATGCTAGCTGGCCCTAAGATATACTTCGTTGGCTAGTGGAGGGGCTTGAAGAAGTTGAGTGTATTCCTTTATTGTTGGTGTGATTTCATGTGGGCCAAGGAAAAATGCTATAGACTCTGGTTTCCACAAATGTACCGCAGCCTGGAATAGGGAAATGTTAACTTTGATCTTCATGGGAGATAAAATTGGCCTAATCTTCTTGTTGATGCAAGCCTACTCTTCAGGATGGTATAGGGTAAAACAAAAATCTAGTATAAGCTTTGGGTCTAGTGGCTTCACAATGTTGGCCATCTAAAAGATTACAAGAGAAAATTACAACTCAAAATCTTTTGTTACAAAAGTTCCTAATTTATATCTCTCTATTTGTCAGAAGTAGAAAATAAACAAAATTGCATTGCTAATTATAACAAAAATTTTATAAGGAAAGTGATTCAAAACTTATATTTGCAACTTTACTTAACGCTGCTTTAGTGATTACTTGCCGGTTTATGATTTCATGTATGCAAAAAGATAGGTTTTAGAAGTTCCTAAACCCTGCAACCTCTCACATTTTCAAAGAAATGAATCCTAGGCTACATCAAAGTTTAAGTGGGGTAACCTACTTGGCCTCGAGTAGTGGTCATTCCATTACACTCAAAACTTACACACTGGCTCTCCTCCTAAGGTCTTAAGATGGCCCGGGTCCGACCATATTTAACATACATTGAAAATAAACAAATAAATCTTAAATCTTACATAAACAAAAGTTAGTACAAAAATATAATAGTAATAATAATAATAATACTTCAAAAAAATAAAATCTATTTTTGGAAGGTTTAAGTGGCTAGCCTACTTGGCGATCCCTAGTGGATTCATCATTCTATCGAGATTAATTTTTTCTCTTTTTTCCTAATCTAATTTATACTAAATCTTATACTCATTTAGTGTAAACCCTTGACCAAGATTAGAAAATAAAATTAAAAAAAAATTACTTAAGAAAAAGGGAGTTGCCCAATTATCATTGGGAAAAGATCAAGTTATAATTAATAGAGCAATATTAATTCTAACTTGGCTAATGATAAAAAAAAATGTATTCTTTTTTTTAGAAAAACCAAAAATTCTACGTTCGGGGGCTATCTTTTAAAATGCTACTTTAGCCTTCCAAAATTAAATTTTATTTTATTTCATTGTTTATAAAATGTTTAACTAATGGAAGTAAAATATATATTATTTGAGGTTGCCCCTTAGGTGCCTACGTAACTGCTATTCAAGATCGACTAGTCATAGTTCATATAAATTATAAATTGTTAGAAAAAATTTATTGATTTTTTTCAAACAAATAACCTTTTTTTAAGAAACTAAAAAAAAAGAGAGGCTAAAGTGTCTGAAAAAAGGCTAAAATTAATTTTTTAAAAAATCTAAAATGTCAAAATGTTTTAATTTTTTTTTAAATCTAAAATGTAAAAAAAAATAATTTTTTTAATTTTGAAATTTTAACTTTTAAAAAAACTTAGAAATTTATTTATTTATATTATATTTAAAAAGTTTAAAATTAAAATAAAATTTCTTTTTTTTTACCCTAAAATAAAATTAAAATGTCAAAAAAAAAGAAGAAAAAAACGTACAAACTTGGTCAAAGCTGTACATGGATCGAAGATGAGGTAACAACTTCCAGCGATTGCTTTGACCTACTAAGAGCATCCAAATGCACGGCAAAAGATGGTTTGTTAACTTATCTAGCTAGTTTGATCCCAAACGCAGTGGAGGGCAACGATAAAAAAGGTGGCCGGCAATGGAGCTTTAATGTTTTGCAACTTGAGTCCTCCTCAACATTTCTAAACCAAAGCATAGTGCCTCTTAAGATTTTCGATGATGAGGAACCTAATGGTAGTTGTGGTTTCTCTTCGAAATGGCTATAGAAGCTAATTCCTAGAGAAGAAAAAAAAAAAAGGCTAGAGAGAGAAACTAATGAAAAGTTTGAAATGAGAATGGTTTCTCTATGAATTCTCCTCCCCCCCATCCCTCCCCCCGGGAAGAAGAATTGAGGGCCCTATTCATACTGATTAAAGTCGGATTAAGCATGGAAAGTTGATATTTGCAAGAATTAATAGGTCCTGATATTTATGATTTCAAATTCAATGCATTTAGCCATGAAAGATTGGTCAAATTGTGCTCTTGATGATCCATCATTTGCTAAAAACATTCATGGAAGCTTCGATTTTGTCCAAATTAAGTTAGATGTGCAAGAACAATATTCACACAAGATGATTTTTTTTTTTCCATTTTCCATGCCGATTTTAGCTAAAAATTAATCAACTGTATTTGGATTGATTATTAGCTTAGATGCATAGTAGGGAATGTAATCTTCATGATTTCACCATTGATTTGGTGAAATCACAAAGAAAAAAGGGCAAAAAATGCTTTGAAAGTGGCCGCCCTAGGAAGGAAAAATGAGCAAATTGCAACTATAGGAAGAAGATGATAAACAATTCACAACATGTTTCTTACACCTTAACAGTAAACATGGAAAATAACACGTTTCAAACTTCAACAGTCCTATTTCAAACATTTTCAACTCCAATTGCAATTGATGAATTATAAACTAGAAACCCAAACTTCAAACTTTATAAGTAATTGGAAGTCAAATGCAAAAACATTAAAGTGCAATAAAAAAAGAGCCAAAAAAAATTTAAACATATAAATTTCATACTATATTGATCAGATATACAACTATGTTTGCTATGTTATATATGGAAATTCTAGATAAATCTATTCCCTCTTACTCCTACTTCTAATGAAATGTCTAATCACCTGAGATAATATAGAGATATGCTTTGTTACTTCACTCGTATCAGTAGCGCGAGGAGCATGTGGCTCTTGTGTTAGGTAAAGCTCTAGGAGCTCCTCGAAGTCCCATGATGGCAATAAACTCAATTGTGTCAAAGGCAGTAAGTTATCACCAATTTCCATTAGGTGGGAGCTTCTTTTTGGAGGAGTAGGTAGTGTCAAAAATGGTTCACTAAAAGAGTGATGATGGGGGGTGACAAATGAGCTAACCTCTAGAGCTAAGCATCCTATAACATCACTAATTGGCTCATGCACTATAGAAGGATTTAGTGGAGCATCTTGATGTTAGGCTTACCTATCCTATTGTTTTCCCCTCTAATTCTAGTTTCTCTATCTCTAACAAAGAGTGGTGGTGGTGTAGGCACGAGATCTACTATTGGTTCTTGAACCTCCTCTTCATCTTATGGTGGCTCTTAATGAACAAGAGGAAATAATACAGTTTTGCGATGTTCCTCAATGAACTATACATTTCCATTAGCAAAAGAAACCACTATAAGTAGATCAAGCACCAAGTGAATCTGCTGAAGGGTGTCAGCTTGAATATATAAACAAGGGAAAATGCGTTGGTGGAAATTACTTATGTAGTGAAGTTAATAAATAGGTAAAAGGGTACACTTACCAAATGTCCAATGGCTACTCTAGTCCATCTTACATATCATCGGCTAACATGTTTGTACTAAGGGATGTAATTCGGGTACCCTATCACCTAACTTTAGCTAAAATGAGTCTTTTTGTTATGTAGAAATATCATTGGTCATCTTGAATTTGGGTTCTACAACTATCTCCATGCCATTTTTGACATCATTCAAGAACTTAGCACAAAATGATGTGCTTCACTTCCAATTGCAAGAATATAACAAGGATAGAAGAACAAATTAACGATCTTTAATCAATTAGGTGTAAACCTTAATTGGATACTAACCCTAATTGACGTGAAATGAAAAGAAATAAGAATCCCAATTCCTTACCAGATATAACGTACTAGTAGAATTAGGAACAACTTATAATTTGTAGATGTTACTCACAACATATCCCAAGCCCTACTCGCCATAATTCAAGCTTGAATTGATAAGAGTATTTTTATGAAGAGGAACACCCTTTTCACGTGAACAAAGGCAACTGTAAAAATGTTATCAAAAAGTCCTTTACAAAACCTAATAAGCAAGTATTTATACCCTACTCTAGACAAGAAAAATTACAACAATGCCATATAGCCAAAACTGGTCCTATGAGTCACTTGAGAATTGATTCTCCATGTGAAAGAGAAGTGAAGATAATCGGTTTTGTCAAGTGAAATGCATTTGAAATAAAGGTCGGTTCCTGTTGTCTTTGTTGGTTCAAGTATAGCTTACACACTTGATATTCGTGTGTTAGTTCGCTATCCTGTAAAACCAACAAATGTACTTGTTGAAATGCAAAACAATTATACAATCGAAAAGAAGACACTAAACAAATATCTTCGGGGTCTAATTGTTCAAAAAAGTCTCTCATCGCCAAATTTTGTAATCCTTTGGCTCTTGCCCTGGTGATGAGTCCTATAAGTATATGATTCATATCATCTCCTCAGGCCTGTGGAAGATTTGTCCTCAAATCTGATAGGTCTTCATGAACATCATCTAGTAAATAGAGTGATAGATCTGCAACATTAAATGTAGCAGAGATGTCGTATCCTCCTAGCAATTCTATCCTATATGCATTATTATTAATATGTCTGACAACTCTGAAAGGTCCATCTACTCTTGGTGATGACTTTTGTGATTCCTTATGAGGAAACCTGTCTTTGTTAAGATTAATCCAGATTAGGTCACCTGGATTATAAATTCTGGTTTTCCTATTTTTGTTTTCCTGAAGTTTCTGTTGCTCCTATGTTTTCTGAAGATGTTCAACTGTCTTCTAATGAAGTTTCTGAATCTCCTGGGCTCTTTCTACTCCACTTAAGCTTTCTTCCTTTCTTGCTGGCTAGCTATAAAATCCAATGGAAGAGTAAGATTATAGCTATACATGACTTCAAAGGGAAACTTACTGGTTGAACTATGAGTAGACCTATTGTAAGTGAACTCAACAATAGGGAGACACAAGTCTCAATCAGTAAGATTCTTGCTAACCGTTACTCTTAGTAAGGTACCAAGAGTACAATTAACAACTTCATTCTGGCCATCAGTTTGTGGGTGGCAAGAGGTACTATACATGAGTTTAGTACCAAGTCTTCTCCACAGTGTCTTCCAAAAAAAAGCTAAGAAACTTAGTGCCTCTATCAGACACTATACTGTGTGGAACACCACGCAGTTTCACAATTTCCTACACAAAAATGTTAGCTATAAAAAGTGCATCGTCCTTTTTGTGGCAAGGCATAAAATGGGACATTTTGCTTAATTGATCAACAACAACCATAATAGAATCATTTCCCCTTTGTGTCCTAGGCAGACTTAAAATAAAATCCATGTTGATATCAGTCCAAGGTTGAGTAGATATAGGCAAAGGCATATATTCACCCTGAACCCCTTTCTTTCCTTTTGCTCTTTTACATACCTCACACCTTTCCAGCACCTTACGAACATCCTTCATCATACCCCTCCAATAGAAATGTTCTTTTAACAAAGCTAGAGTCCTTTTTTCACCAAAGTGACCAGACAACCCTCCAGCATGTGCTTCCCTCACTAATAATTCTCTCACAGATCCATAAGGTATACACAATTTTCCAACTTTATACAAAAACCCATCAATCATATAATATCCTTCAAATATTTTCCCCCTAGAACATTTCTCAACCACTACTTTTAGATATTCATCATGCAGATATTGTTCCTTCAGCAATTCAAATCCAAGCAATTTCGATTGTAGAGAGGTGATAAGTGCATACCTGCATGACAAAGCATCAGCTACCATACTCATGTTACCCTTCTTGTACTTAATCACATATGAAAAATTCTTTAGAAACTCCACCCATTTGGCTTGGCGTTTTAACAGATTTTGCTGACCTCTTAAATGTTTTAAGGATTCATGATCTGTATAGATAATGAATTCTTTTGGAAGGAGATAATGTTGTCATGTCATCAATGCCCTCACTAAGGAATATAATTCCTTATCATATATTGAGTAGTTTAAAGTTGCACCAGTCAATTTTTCACTAAAATATGCAATAAGCCTTTTATCTTGCATCAACACAGCACTAATCCCTATCCCTGAGGCATCACACTTTAATTGAAAAGCCTTGTTAAAATTAGGTAAAACCAATATTGGAGCATTAGTAAGTTTTACCTTTATTTCCTCAAAACTCTTTTGTACCTTCTCACCCCAAATAAAAGGAACATTTTTCTTAGTCAATTTAGTTAAAGGACTGACAATACTACTGAAGTTATGGACAAAGCGTTTATAAAATGAAGCTAATCTATAGAAACTTCTTACCTCAGCAATTGATTTTGGTGTTGGCCACTCTCTAATAGCTCTCACTTTCTCCTCATCAACCCTAACACTAGAACCAGATATAATAAATCTCAGAAATGTTACCTCAGTTTGGTAAAAAGAACACTTCTAGATATTAGCATACAACTATTGTGCTCTCAATATTGAAAATACAGCCTGTAGATGCTCCACATGATTTTCTAGGTTTTTGCTGTATATCAAAATGTCATCAAAATAAACAACAACAAATTTACCTATAAACTCCTTCATTACATGATTCATTAATCTCATATAAGTATTAGGAGCATTAGTCAAACCAAACGGCATGACCATCCATTCATATAATCCATGGCATGTTTTAAAAGTGGTCTTCTACTTGTCTCCTTCTCTCATCCGAATTTTTGCTATATCTGCTTTTAACATCCACTTTGGAGAATACATGTGCACTATATAGCTCATCTAACATGTCATCAAGTCTAAGAATAGGATACTTGCATTTGATGGTGATTTTGTTGATGGTTCGGCTATTAATGCATATCCTCCAAGTGCCATCCTTCTTAAGGACAAGAAGGGTTGGAACAGCACAAAGACTGATACTCTCCTTGACAAAACCCCATTCTACTAGCTCATCTACTTGACGTTTCAATTCCTTAGCCTCCTCAGGATTCATGTGATATGCAGGTCCATTTGGCAAAACCGATCTAGGCTGGAAGTCAAAGGCGTGCTCTATACCTCTCAAAGGTGGTAACCCCTCTAGCAATTCATTTGTAAAAAGATCATCGTATTCATCCAGTACCTAAGATACTACAAGGGATAGATGCTCACGCCCATCCAACTCTAGGGCATACCTCATTTGCAATAAAGATATTGGTCTCACATTCACTATAGCCTCCTTTAGCTCATACTGCCCCACCAACAAGGTCTTCTTCTTCCCAATTTTACTTATCTGCCTTTAAGCCTCTTAGACCTTTGAAGGTGACATTGGGTTCAACATTATATGTTTACCCTATTTCTGGAACACATAAGTATTTCTGAAGCCATCATGCAAAACCCTCATATCATACAACCAAGTCCTACCAAGTAATATATGGGATGCACACATGGGAAGGATGTCATATACAATCTTATCATTATATTTATCCCCTATGTTGAAAGGTATCTTAGCCCTCTGGGTAACATGCAGATTATCTTGCTCACTCAACTAATGCAATTTACAGGGTTTTGATGTGGGATAGTGACTAGTTTCAATTTAGATACTAATGATGCAGTCACTACATTAGTACAACTACCGCCATCAATAATAATAGCACATAGATTACCTTGTACCCTACAAGAAATGTGGAATAAAGTTTCCCTTTACTCATCATCATTAGTAGGAAACAAAGTTAAAGCTCAGTGCAGTATATTAATAGATAAATACTGATCACCTCCCTTATCCTCATGTACTACAGCATCTGCGTCACCATAATACTCATCTAATTCCCTTGACAAATCTGTGGCATCAAGCATATCTTCCTCACTCTCAACCTCCATGGCAGTCATAACCTTCCTGTTTGGACACTGAGTAGCCATATGTCTAAAACACAGGCATTTAAAGCATTTAATTTGATGACTCTATCCTCCTGAAGTCCCAACTACTGATGGTTTGTTTTCAATCCCTATAACAACTTTTCCTTTCCCTTCAACTATCCTGCACCACTGGACTCTTTTCTACATTTATACTGTATCCCCCTCTATCAACCTGTTTTCCCTCAAAACTATACAGTTTTGTAGAAGTTCCATACCTGTTATTAGCTGCTCTAAATGGATTGGATCGCCTTTGTCTTTCCACTTTCAAAGCTAGCTAGATGGCCTCCTCAAGGGTATCATACCTCTGGAGCTCTACAATGCAAGAAATTCCATACTTCAACCCGACACAAATCATGCTAGGGTTTGTTTAGGAGGTTCAACTAACCTACATATGATCATTAAAGTCTCGAACTCTTGTACATACTCATCAACTATTTTGCCTCCCTACCTCAGTGTTTGGAGACGCATCAACAACTCCTATCTATAGTGATCAGGTATAAACCTCCTTCTCATAACCCGTTTCATCTCCTGCCATGTATGTATTTCACCATCCCTTTGCTTACTAGCCACTAGATTTTTTCACCATAAGGCAGCATAGCCAGTAAACTTAACAGCTGTAAGGCGAACCCACGTGTGGTCGTTAATCTTATAGCATTCAAATAGGCCCTCAACCTTATCCTCCTAATCCAAATAGTCTTTTGTAGAACCCCTTCTAGCAAATGAAAGCATCTGCAATTTCACATATTCTAATCCACAAGGTCGTCTGAACTCTCGGTTTTGGTAAGGCTCATTCTCAAAATTATCATCCATTTCCTCCCTAAGAGCATGATAATCTCCCTCCATTCTCCTACCCCTATTTCCTCCAACAACTCCTTCCCTGCGAGCATTCTGATGGTCTACCCAAAGTGGGGGTGCCTGAGGGTTTGCCACTAGTATTTGTGGCATTGTTATCTAATCGACCTATGTTGCTAATATAGTAACAATAGTGGTAAGATCCTGCAATTGTTCCTCTAATGTTCTTCCACCTGCAGTATGACGCCCTTGACCTCCTCCAACCTGACTATTGGCCTCATTGTCAATCCCACCATTTACACTATCATTTGACATGATTTCAATTTTTTTTCACTCAACATCAACTCACGACACACTCACAACACAACACCACATCATAACAACATGCCTTAGACAACACGCATACCTCACAGTATACATAACCTCACACCACACTTACACACTCCCACGGTGCTACACACCACTTCAACAGATTCACACAAACACACTTCCACACTTCAATTACACAACCATGCCACACACAACTCTCACAGTTCACTTAACACAACAACACACCACAGCAACACAACTACGCTTCACACACACTCCAAAGATCACAGCAACAAATGTTTCCCAACTTAGTCAAAGTGCATTAAAGTGATTAATACACAATAACTCCACAAGTAATGATTGAATTGAATTTGAATTCAAAAAATTTCCTAATTCTCTACGACAAGATGAGAAAATCTAAAAATTCACACTTCAACTTTGAAAATCATAGGGAAAACAACATAACACAAATCAATAAGCAATCACTATGCCCTTTACAATTATGGAAGTCAAATTCAAATAACTTCCCCTTCTTTCACATAAGAAGCTCACGGCAAGATGACTATCACAATGGACAAATGCTAAAATTCCACTTCCAATTCCGCAACAACAAAGTATGTCACAGCACAATCACATACAATTACTTCAATTCTATTTCAAATAACTTCAATTATGAAATGGAAGAACAAGAACCCTAAATCCTTAAATTGAAAATCAGGAAGTTCCCTTCTCAAAACCATGCTCTGATACCAAATTATGATGTGCTTTACTTCCAATTGCAAGAATATAACAAGGATAGAAGAACAAATTAATAATCCTCAATCCATTAAGTGTAAACCCTAATTGAATACTAACCCCAATTGACATGAAATGAAAAGCAATAAGAATCCCAATTCCTTACCAGATATAACGCACTAGTAAAATTAAGAACAACTTATAATTTGTTGATATTACTCACAACAAATCCCAAACCCTACTCACCACAATCCAAGCTTGAATTGATAAGAGTATTTTTGTGAAGAGGAACACCCTTTTCACGTGAACAAAGGCAATTGTGAAAATATTATCAAAAAGTCCTTTACAAAACGTAATAAGCAAATATTTATACCCTACTCTAGACAAGGAAAATTACAACAATGCCAAATAGTCAAAACTGATCCAATGGGTCACTTGAGAATCAATTCTCCACGTGAAAGAGAAGTGAAGATAGTCGGTTTTGTTAAGTGAAATAAAGGCCGGTTCCTCTTATCTTTGTTGGTTTAAGTATAGCTTACACACTTAAGATTAGTGTGTTAGTTCACCATCTTGTAAAACCGACAATTGTACCTACTGAAATGCAAAACAATTATACAATGGAAAAGAAGACACTAAACAAATATCTTCGGGGTTTAATTGTTCAAAGAAGACCCTCATTACCAAATTTTGTAATCCATTGGCTATTACCATGGGAATGGATCCTGTAGGTATATGATTCCTATTACAAAATCTATTAAGTTTCTTTTGAATTGTCTTAGCTTTGATGTGCATGATTCAACCTTGAATGAGCTTCAACCGATCCAAAGAATCAATATGTCATGGTCCTCTATTAAGTAGTTTTCCTTATTAGTGCATGAGTCTACTTTAAGAGAGGTTGAAATAGTTGTATTGATTCAACAATTTCAATTCCAAACCCACCAAGCTAAATCTATCCAGTTATCCCAAGTACAAGTTAGAATCTCTAAATTGTCACTTAACCTAAAAGAGTCAAACCTAAATAAAAAGTAGGCTTAGCCCAATACTTTAATATTGCAACTTTAGCCCCTTTACATGGGCTTAATTTACTCCAAGCATATGATAATACATGATTGATGAAATTGGAGTTTTAATTTCTTTTGAATGATTGTTTGACTAATGATATGAATATTCAATCTATATCTTTCTGTGTCTCTCTCTTGTTTAAGTGATAATAATTCATGTAGTATTGACTAATGTCTAGTTATAAATATAACACATCATAAAGAAACTAGGATAGTATAGGAACTAAAGTGTTGCACACTTACGATCTCTTTTATTAAGTTTGGTGCACCTTTTTAGAGAAGATATAGGGATTGTTTTATGGGTTAGAAGATTTTTGTTTCGTCTAATGACAAGAATTTTGTACCGTTTGCTAGATTGTGTGAATTTTTAAAATTTTTTATTTTTCTTCTATACCTCTCTCATTTTGTCTCTAGAAATTGTGTATGAAGTAAAGCCTACAATCCAACTCACCCTGAACCTATCATACCATTGCAACAGTAAATAATATTTCAGCCATACTAGTTGAAGTGCGACTGGGAAATTGTACAAATTTGATCATTGGCAATTAATCACGATATCGAATCAATTAATCATACTTATTTATTAGTCCAATATTAACAATTTTCCATATACTTTTGTAACTTTTCCAAGTATTTTTTACAATTTAATTTCTTAAGTGTTAAAAAGTGGATAATTAGAAGTAGTTATAGTAATTACTGTATAGGTACGGCACCCTTATGCCTCCAATGATACGATAATTGCTTTTTCCATAGAGATTGAACAACAACTGGCCCCCTTCCCCTATGAAATGCAGTATTCTAGCAAATTGCTGCAGATGGATTCTATTATTCCTCAATTGGAACATTTTTGTACTAATAAAACCATTAAAATATAAAGTTTCTATTACAAAGATTGGGAAATATTTTCAGTCAGTCACACATATACCTTTTTTGAGTTCCATCCATTTACACGCTGAAATATAATTAACAATTATCATGTTTCTCCAATGATAAATGGTGTGTGTTTTGTGAGGATTTAATCCGATAACTTCATGCCAAAACCACGCATGAGCATGTGGGGTTGCATTCTCCTCTAAGATTATCGTCTAAGAGAAGGTTGACAAGCGATAGTGTTTGGCAATTGCTTTCACGTAGTTTTTTCGCAACATGAATCATTACACTTCTCTGATTAATCTATAACGTATCATCATTAATCACGAAAATCATTACCTTTTGCATCGGTCTTTTTTTTTTTTATTTTTTGGCAAGCTAAATTGACATGTGATTGGTCTGTGATGGGCAACAACACAATGGGATTCACTATACATGCTATATATATAGAAAGTGTGAAAGTGTGGCTCGCACGGGGAATATGAGTAGGAATATTATATCTTCAGACGACTTTATTTAGATGGTTTGTGTTGTTTCTCACGAGTAGGCACATTCGGGGTTCTTTAGGCCTTTTGATCATGGCCAACATAATGTGATAATATAGTCAAGCAATAAGCCGAACACAACAGGAAGTTAGGAGAGTTTCACTTCAAATATTGACATGGCAAGATCAAGGTCAGATTCATTTTGAACCCTAAACCTAAACTGATGAATGTATAGATATCTTTAAAAAAAGTTAGGACAAGTAGCTGAGATTCGTTTGGTAATCTATCAGATATTGATTTTGGGTTTGATTAGATGAGCTACATAAACCGAAACAAGCGCGTGCATCTGGTCTTTTATTATTTTGGTGGATCTGAGTTTGATTTTTTGCCGCAAAAGAAAACACACGGTCTAACAAGGTCAGTTTTTCTTCTCTTCCAAAAGGTAAATATTTGTGCGTCATTCCTAACTACTATGTTATTTCTTCTATTACTATATTAAGTCAGTCATGTATAACTATATATAGTTTTTTTTTTTTTTTTAGGTTGATTAATTGTCTAATTTGTATCTTCTAGTGATTGATCTAATATTTTAACGGTATGCAAGTAGAAACAAGTGATAGATCAATATTAATAAATAATCACTTGTATATTAATATAAAAGATCAATTTAATACTACATTGAATAAAAAATTTTGCAATTTCAATATTATTCTAAAAGGATGTAAAAGCTATTTTTGTAATTTGGAGTGTTTCTATAATTTAGATAGTTTTCAAGAGGTGTAATCATAATTTTCCTAAATGAAAAATACATGTGTTGATAATGTACTTTGGACTTGGGCTCCCTAGGCTCAATCCGACCTACTTAGGCTTATAGTCAAGCTCTAAAAACCAGAATCCAAACTCCTAGATCCTACTCTAAGAAGCGGAGGTTGGTCAAAGTTATAACACATAGCTCACATTGAACGTGAGCTTAGGTCAGCTACACTCACTTGATAGACGTGATGGTCTAGGGAAGATGTAATTTGCATGGGAAAATAACATAGACATGAGACATAAGACAAATCTACCTATTACGCCATAACTTTACCTACCAAATTGTTTTAACCCCAACACTTATAACTAAGGATTAACACTACTTAGATCTGGGTTTGAAATTTTAAGCCCCCACACTCCCATTAGCTTATTGGTTTCATAAACATACTTATGCTGCCTTAAGCATTGAAGTAATCATGCTGGAACCACCCTAAGCGTTCCTTTGAGCATCAAGCATTTTTTTGTTGGAAGTGTTTTTAACCTAAGAGAATTTCAAGCACACCAACGTGTATTTTCTAGTTTAACAGATTTGAGATAAAATTTATCAATATGTTAAGTCTTAAATATCAAATTTCTTGTGTATTTCAAGAATGCTCCTTAATATTGTTCTATAGCATAAAAATATGAAAGTTAATAAGCAGGTTGAGCATCAAAATATGCCAGCTCGGGGATATTGCCGATGTTAGTCCAGCAAAGTTAGGTTGGTTTCAATTTATTTTTTTTGGGATGTGCTCATATGGATAATATTACAGGTTATGACCTCTTATCCATCCCAAAACCCATGAAAACTCATATCATTTCCAAAATACCTATAGTTTAGAATTATAATACCCAATATTCTATACAAATCCCAAGAATATTATTCATAACAACTCAACGCATAACGTTATACTCATATTCAATGGGACAACCAAATATATAAAAGTCTATTGAGAATCAAATTCAATCTCACATCTTAAATTCAAGTCTACAATATGATTTAACTTATACTATTTTTATTATCGTTTAGTATTTTTCATCAAAATTTGTTATATATGTGGCTTAGTTTTCCAATATGAATATCATGATTTTAGGCACTATCGATTATAATATCTAAATATTAACATGTACTTAGTAATTTCATAATTAGGAAATAAAATATCATGATTTTACGGGATACTTCAATAAGTTAGAGTTTAATTTTTTTATTCTATAATTTAGAAACTGGTACTTATAGAAAAGGACATATAGTATTCAAATGGAAACCAAATTGTCGATCGGCAAAAGTTTCCATCAACTGAACTCTGATTTGGATTAGTTTGGAGGAATTATCAATTTAACATTTGAATGACCTTATCCTTTGTTGAATGGAAAAAAACTGGTACCAAAAAGCAAACAAGAGATGAATTGAACAGAACCTACAAATCGGATCTTTTTAAAACTGGGATATTCGTCATGGTCGAATATGATTACAATTCAAGTGGTCGGCAGTGACATGTGCTAACCACGATGTTGAAGTACTGTCATCCCCACAAACCCAAAAAACTGAATAAAAATAAAATAATCGGGTAGGCTAGATTCCCAATATATATATATATATATACTAGGATACAATATCATGATATATGTAGTAGTAAGTCTTATTACGAAAACACTACCTTTATCGGTAGAGTTTACTTTCTCTTTTTATTACATCTACTAAAGAATCATGTATCCGAGCAATGCATATATGCTTAAAAAAAAAAACATGAATAATATTATGTAAGATAATTACGGTATCAGTATTTAAGATAATGGGAGAAAAATAAGGAAAATAACCTTCCAAAGGGTTAGGATGCATAACTTAAGGGGAAAAATTTTTAATTTTCAATAACTATACATATTAAGGGTTAGGAAAGTGGCTATTCATGAGTTAGGATAGTTAACTTTAGAAAAAAAAAAATTGAAATTTTATTAACTATATATGTAAGTAAGACGCTAAAGTAATTCTAATTTTTTTTCTTTTGCATCATGATTTTTCATTATTTTTTACCACCTATTTGAATTTTAATTATCATATGTTTTCTGGAAAATCTCTCCGACTCTCATAAATTATTATAAATTTTGGCTTACTGAACTAATTAAATATTAGGCTTAAAAAAAAATAATTGCGATGCGAATCAACGGAGAAATGGATAAACTTAAAACCGATCCAAATGGAAGGATGAATGTCCCTGCCGGACATTGACTTAGAAAGTAAACATCACATCAGTTAATACATATCAACACTGCATTATTCGATTACCACGTTATTAAAAGGGTAATAGAGTTGTTATTGTTGCGCATTCCTGTTCTACTTTCTGGCTTTCATAATAAGCAGTAGGATAAATAGTAAGGTTTATTTATTTATTTATTTTCCCATATTTTACATAGCTTTTTAATATTTAACATCAACTGTTTAAATCTCAAAATCCTCACAAAAGCTTTTTCTTCTATACATGACCATTTTGCTCGTTGAAAATGATAAAAGCATTTCTACTTTTTAATAATTATTTTATCTAAAAACACCTTTTTATTAATATATAAAAAAAATAAAAAAAAAAGAGGTCTAATTATAAGATAAGGGTTTAAGAACTAGCGCACGTGGAGAAAATATTACAAAAGGGTATTAAGTAATTGACTCTAAATATAGAAAACACATCCCGGTTTATATAATTGATTTAAAAAAGAAAAAAAAATTGTTATTTAGCCACTAAGATGATGTTGCTTCACCCATCCTCATATGATTGTCTGATGCCAATTGGGAAACCTAAATAGCTCTACGAAGAAGAAATCTAAAATGAAGTCGTCACTGATAATGACAGCCACCAGCACAAATAATTGGCTATTGTCGCCTACTCCCTGCCAGCTCAAATTGGCTTTTGCAGGAAATTGTGACCCTTTTCCATCTAGATTGTGCCCTACCAAAAATTTGGATGTTGACGAGCTTGTCCTCATTTATGTACAATTCTCATTTAACCATATGAAACGTCTTTTTATAATTTAATTGTATGTATATTATTAGTTTTCGAGATAAATTAGGTTGGAATTTTTCCTTTTTTATAAAAGAAAAAAAGTAAATTTATTAATTGTCTATTCACTTCATAATAATAATAATAATAATTTAATTACAATCTTATTTTTTATTAAATAATTATTTCTATATTTGATTACATTTTAAGCTTATAATAGTAATTTCATAAATATTTCTATTACAAAATATATTAAATAGTTATTCATTACTCATACCAACGAACATCAATTCAACGTTAGAGTTGATTTTTTTTTATTACAAAATTTCTTATTAAAATTAAAATTAATGAATTATAATCTTATTATAGTTTTATTTTATTTTTCAATAATAGATAAAGTATTATAATTTTATTTATTAAGTAAGCGTACAGTAAATCTTTTTAAGCAACAAATGTGTAGTGTCAAAGATTTTAAGAGCATGTACGAATTGCAAAAGTACAGAAACAAAATCAAAGGCAAATATGAGTAAGTGGGGATGATGATTCTGTTCTTTCTTCAGCCTCTTTGTCCTACTCGCCCTAAAATGAATTCAATCATATATATAAAATGCCAAAGGTGATAATGCCATCAACTCAATCACCATACAGTATATGGGAAGTTTTCCTAACTTCCCTCTTGTTTTCATCTGCGTTCTAGTCAATGCCTTCATGTCTAGAGATGCCATAAAATGAACATGTACTAAGATGGCCTAGCAATAAAATTGGATATATTATTTAAATTATTAACAAAATCCAAATAATTAATATCATATTTAAGATGATTTATGAAGTTTTGAATTAGTGGATATATCATATGTAAGATGATTTAAATTAGATGATTCTTTTTTATTGGCCTAAAAAAAAAATAGTGTATTTAAAACAATTTTTGTAAAAACTAGCTTGTCTAATCTTAACCTATCTCAATAGATTCGTATACTCAATAGATCCTTAAAATGGTTATTGGACTTATACACATCCTTTGTAGAAACTCATTAATGGCTTTGAAAAGCCTTATTTATCTTGGTATTTGATCATCCAAACAAACCATTGATGATTATTGATTACTAATTCTATAAATACCACCTCACTCTTCTCTTAAGGAGCCTTAGATGAGACATTGGAGAGGTTAAGTTTCAAATCTCAAAGATCTTGAAACTTTTTACATTCAAGCTAACACTACTATAAATATTAAGTACTATAAAACTAAAGTGTTTCGATTCCTCCAACTAAGAAATCAGCACGTAGGTTCATCAAAATTGCTTGCTCTTCCTTCCTGATCCCTTTCTACTTCATCTTACTTGGTATGTCATTCCAAGTCACATCACTTATCTTTTGTCACATAAAGTGTGTAACTCATGTTCTTTTAGTAAAAATGCATGTAGTTCATGTTTCACATATGTGACACTCACATAATGAATCATCATATTTACATTTTGGCAACTCTGTTTAGGAAGATAAGTAACTTCTCTTTGATGACATCTCCAAGAAAGAAGGGCAGTGGTTAAGTTATAGGTGGCTCTTCAAAGTTTGAAACCAACCCTAAACTCTCTAAGCAAGATGTAGCATTGAAAGAAAACAATAACCAAGATGATCCTAACATGTAACAATGACCAAGGGTTTGTTTAACATCATTGTTGCTAAGTAAGAATTCTTATCTTGAGCACATGATGACTACAATAGTTTTACAAGGCCTCATAGGCCATGAGAGATATAAATAATCTTATAACAAAGCGCTTTAATATCATTATGCTAGGTAGGAGTTTTGTCTCTTAAGCACATGATGATTAAAATATTCTATAGAAGGACCTTATATGTCATAAGAGATATAAGTGATCTCATAACAATGTGTGTCAACATGATTGTTACCAAGTAAGAGCTTCGTACTCAAAAAAACTAGATTTAAAGTTTTTAATAAAATATTTTTTTGTTTTAATTTGAATTTTACAAGGAGACTACAAAGTTAGATTGAGTGAACTTATAAAGTTCATTTCCCAAAATTAATATAAAATTTTCATTTTTGTTATAGATATAAATTTATTGATATAAGATCTTATTGATTGAAAACTGGAAATATAAATTTTAAAATATAATGAAATGCTAAAAGTGTCCTATTTAAGTAGTTGATGTGCACACACGTGTAATATAGTAAGCATAGGTAACATTACCCCTAAAATAATTACAAAACCTAAAACAAATCAAAGTACAAATTGATCCCGACTAAGCTGGACATGTGGGAACTTGATGGAAGATGAGTCACCTTAGTGAAAGGTATTGAGTGTTAGAAAAGACAAACTACGTTTCAAATTTCTATAGGGCACCCAACAACCCTTTCTGGAATATGTATAGTCTAGGGTAGAGAAATTACCCTCTTCTTACTTGTAACAACCAAGGAGACTTCCAAACACCTAACAATCCGCTAAGCTTCCAATCTAAACTATCGTAACCTAAAACACCTCCTCGTCGAGGTAAACCGACACGGGAAGTTTCCTTGGAGAAGGTTGCTCCATATATTTTTGTTTAGAGTAAACTATACAAAAGAGACATGTGCTTTAGGTTATTAGTAAAAAGGTTATCTTTGTTTTATTATTATTATTAGTTTGGAAAAGAGGTGGCTTATATTTTTTTATTTTATGTTAATAATAAATAATAGCATGTGTCATTTTTCTACTGATTAGTACATAATTAATTAAATAAATTAATATTAGTAAATTATATAATTTAATAAAAATAAAAAATTCTAAAAAATATATAAAAAAAAGAAAAGAAAAAAACTGAGCAACCAATTATGACTAGCAAAACATTGAAGTGTGTTATTATTTATTATTAATATAATATTAAAATATAGGTTATTTCTTTATAAAAAAAACAAAGAAAAATTAAATAACCTTTATGTAAATGACAAAAAACACAAACCACCTTTTTATAATTTACCCCTTTTGTTTACTCGTTAGATCTCATCCTCCTGGAGCACGAAAAACCATAAATAAAAGAAATACATTAATGAACATTCCAATACAACACTCAATTGAAAAAAAGAAAAATTAGAACCCCCCAAATCTCACAAAAATTAATTGTTAGAAATAAATAACTAATCAAATATTAGATAATATTAAATAATTTCAATGGTAAAATTAATTAAATTAAACTCATCATTACAGTTTACGAAAAATGAATTTCATTTGCTTCTATTTTAATAAGGACCAAAATTTCTTCTTTAATTTCTTCACAACCACTCCTACAAAAGCCAAAAGCTCTCTCTGATCTCATTGGCCATTGATTCTGTCTATACGGGTGCTTGTAATCAATTAATCAACTCGTGTACCATCTCATCGCCAGTGGGCAAAAAGAGGAGCTAAATCTTTATAGTAAAATGCCGGTAGTTAAATATGTAATGGTAGCAGTTAAATTACATATGGTATATTATGAGTTAAAATGTGTACGTGACCATATAAAGACGTGTTAGATGGAAGGCAGTATATAAAAACATCGATTGTGAAGGTATAAACATGGGAAGATGAAGAGAAATAAGGGATGAAAGTGTATCATAATAACTATTATTGAATATTATTTGCATAATAAAAGTGCTAAAGACATCAAATAGATTTTGTGGCTTTAATGATAGGATAAATTGTAAAGACTATCCTTATCTTATGTACTACAAACCATTTCTTGAAAAACATACAAATATTACCGTCATTACTGTTTTTTTTTTTTTTTTTGGCCAATATGCAGAAATGTGGATCCTAGGGTTAGGAAAATTCCTCTTTTGTCCCTTTATGCTATAATGCTGGCTTTTTAATTTTTGTAAGAAAAATTCAGATTATTTTTTAATTTTTATCCTTTAATAATTATTTTTTGTTTTTCCAATTCTCAAAACTACGTTTTACAAGACGTTGTTCCTTCCGTCAACTTGAAGTTGCAGTTATACACTAATACACTTGGAATTTGGAAATTGGAATGTACAGGATAAAGACTTTTAGCCATATATTAGTTGATCATGTATTAAATTGACTAGACATTTAATGGAAATTCAGAGTTTCAATGATATTTTCTATATACTATTTGGAAATACAATTTATTTTAGAGATATTATTACCTATTTAAATTCGACTCAAGTAATATCATGCATACAATACCAAATACAACCTTAATCGATTAACAAGCCTATCAAATAACTCTAATCTAATCACTCTTGGTCATCATCATAGTAATTGTAAATATCACTACTCTCCCCACTGTGGTAATAGTAATAAATATCCCCTAACTTATCATAGTTAGCATACCCATCATATACATGCAATAAGAGATAAAGGTGAGCTGGAGCTTAGTACATGAATACTACACACACATGCACATGCTAAACAATTCTTGAGTCACATGCACTTAATGCAACAAGTATCACAAATAATCAATTTAATTATCTTTTGATTTAGCCCATCAATCAATATAGAAGTACTCATGACCTCATTCATACTCAATAATAAATCTATATATAATCTTTGGTTGGGAATTGCCATAGTTGGCCTTAACTTTCTAAACTGATATCAAGAATTGCCACTTTTAACCCTAATACCCCTAAATCTACCCGATTCCTATCAATATGCAACTCCACAAGGAATGCCGCCATATATCGACCAATGGGTGCTCCCTAAGTTCTACCACCTTTAGGCCTTAAGTTAAGCTACGCACAAGCAACAAGCAAGCTATTAGTTAGATATTTATTATGTTCATTCAATTTATATTCCCGGCACACAGAAATAGCATACATGGTAAATACATACCTAGAATAGGTGGTCTAACTAATTCTTAGGTTTCCTAAACTCAAACACCTGATATAAAACACAAATGCACTTCCTAAGCATTTATTCAAGTTGATTATAAACCAAATCTCTCTTTAACAATCTATTTGACCTTTTGCTTAATCCTCTACCTAACTTTTATTCCTCTTAACCCTTTACAAAACCTTTCAACTAATGTTCTAATTATACTTTACTTAACTCATACTTTAATGTACCTTCTAAATTCTAACTACATTTTGTTCAACTTAACCTTTTACCGCACCTTCTAAGTACCCTTTGACTAAACTCTACTCAACCTTTTACTCTCTAAAATGTGCAATATTGTAGTTTACCAAGAAACTAACACTTTATATATCTCACTAACCCTCTGACTTATCCTCTAAGCACTTGCAACTTATTACCATGTATTCTACTCACCCTCCGACTTATTCTCTCAACATTAGAAACTATGACTCACCCTCTGAATTACCCTCTAAGTGTTAGAAACACACCATCTGCAATTTTCTATAGATTTTCCTTTCTTCCATCCTCACAAAACATCACCAAACTCTACCTAATGCCTACCCACTTCACATTACTCCATAGAAATTCATATAACTCATCACAAACTTCAATATCTTTCATGGAAACACTCAAATAATCAACTTTTATTCTTTAATCCATGAAGAAAACACAATTAAATCAAAATTTAATTGATATCTTGAAGAATTCGACACCTACAATCGAAACTCCTACAAACTTGCAATTTCAAATGTCTAAATATGTTTTTAACACAAACCCATATCGAAACATACTTATATATTACCTAAAGATTCAAACTTACCAATACAACTCTTTAAAAACTTGTCTTTTAATGTTGTCACTTTCTAAGAACACATCAAAGATTTATTTTTTTTTCATCTAATTTGCATTAAACACTCTAAGAAGTATGGGGAAAAATTGAAAAAAAATGATAAACTTATCTTTAATTCTAGTTGTGTTTTGCAAAGAAAAATTAGATATAAGATGCATAATGTTGACATGTATTATCACTATGTAAAAGGTTGATAAAGTCTAGCATATGATACAAATTTTTAGTCTATACATATATATATATATATACATAACCTATAGTCACAAAAGTCATATACAATGCATTTCAAATAAGTACAATCTTATATCCATTTATATACTATGTTACAATGAAGAATTTTTTTCACTTAGAAATAAAATAATATTCAATTTCTTAAAATGGTTCGGTTTGATTTTTTTTTTTTTTTGGAATATTTCTCTAAATTTGACATAAATTTTTAATTTGGTTTGGATACAAAATTTTGAGAACTTGGAAGAAAAAAAAAAACATATTTTTAATTTAATTTTGTTAAATAAACAATTTAATTCAACTTTTTTTTTAAATGACCCTGGATTGCAATCACATTATGTAGCACTGTCTAGGAGACAGACGACTCAATTTGCATCTTGCAATCATTTGGTGCAACATACACGAGGAATGGCTTAACATAAGAGGATTCAAGGGTGGGGATTGCAATATGTAATCACCTATGCTTAGATAGGGTTATAAATGAGTTGAGTCAAAATGATAAAGCATTGAGCTCAATTCGAAATTTCAAAACTTAGACTTGGTTCTAGTTCAATCAAGCTTATAATTTTAAACTCAAGCTCAAGCTCAAACTCAACTTACTTAAACTCGTTTAGATTTAATTTTTATAAAATTATTTTTATTTAAATAAAAATAATACTAATATTTAAACTTGACTAGCTATAAACTCTCTTTTTTTTAAAAAAAAAAAAAATGTACATCTACACCTTCAAACCCAAAATAGAGGCATAGAGGTTATAATGAATTTTTTTAAAAACAATGCGTGCCTTTAAATACACAATTTTAAATAAATGGGCTAAATGTGTGTGAAGTAAACATAAGGAGTGTGTTCGCAATTTACCTTTTTTTACTTTTAGAAAGAAAAAAAAAAGGACAATTGAGATTAAAAAAAAAAACTTTGGTAAATATATAAATAATTAATTAATTAAAAGAAGCATAATCTAAAGTTTATTGTGAAATAATTGATTTTTATGCAATTAAAGGCTAGAAATTGATATTACACGATTCATTCCTTTCATGAAAGTTGCGAAGTTTAAGGGGGAAAGAATTTAAGTGAAAAGGTCCTATAAAAAACTTAAAATAATTTTGTTCCATTTTTATATAGTTAAATTATATTAATTCACTAGTTTGATTTTACTCCCTTTTCAATTTTAATATTTTTATCAACTATATATTTTATAAAGATTGAGAAAGGGGATATTTCTTCCATTCAATCTAGAAAGTAACATTCATATCATATATACACCAGCCAATGACACACCCACGATGCACATGCTCAAATTAAATATTAGTTTTCTAATCACAATATATCAATCGCAAAACTAAACTAATTAAACCACTTAACATATACATAAAAGGTACTATTCACCTATTTCTTGAGATTTAAAACATTGTACTAAATAAGAAAACATAAATTAAAAAAGAAAATGAGTATTAGTTGAGAGCCCCATTAAATGCATAAATATAATAGCATTCATTAAACATTAGTAACGAATTTACTATGATTTTGAATAGTAAAATACATTAAAATAATAAAATATTTGACAAACATAAAAAATTTCTTATAATGTAGAAATTACTAAAAAAAAAAAAAACTCAATTATGATAAATGGATGACAAAATTATGCCCTAAAACTAAAATATAAATAAGAGAAATGCACAATCTAATATATATCAAAGTATAGTATGATAAAATTATGTTGTCTTTTCCAATTGAAAATTCATTCATATCTATTAACTAATAAATAAGGATTTATTTTGATTTAAAATTTAAATTATTGATAGGGATTGATATTAATAGAAATTGAAATGTATTATTAATAATAAATGTGATAGGAAAAAAAAAAAGAAAGATTTGGGATTTATTTTGATAATGTCGGTGTAAAGAGTGAATTAAGGTCATTGACATTTATACCCTTAATGAAATAAACACAAGAGCATGTATTATAAAATAATGTAAATATTATAAAAGGACAATTCCAGTCAATTGAAAAAGACATTAAAAGTCCCCTCTTGCATTTAAATAGTATAAATAGATATATATAGATGATGTTATCAACGAATTTGAAGTTTGGATTAAAAAAAAAATAAAAAATTCTTCCTTTAGTTCAAACGTGTTTGATTCGTCGCATTATATAATAGCATTATTTAATTACATTATATGTTTTTACTATTTTTTGTGTAATAACTTCTAACATTTAAATTGTACATAGACATATGAGACAAATTTAACTTTAAGTGTATGGACAAACTAGTATACATATTTAGAAAACTAATTCAATATACTCATTCAAAATTGTACACATATTTACAAAATTTAACTTCAATGAAAACTTGTACAAAAAGATAAAAATAATAAAAAAGAATTAGAAAACTACTTATTCAAAATATAATTCTAAGTAATATATGATTGGTGTACATAAATGTCTGTGTGTTGCAATAAATCATTGTTCTTTTTCATTTCATGTTTTCTCTTGTTTTTAGTCTTCTTCCTCCTATTCTATTTTTCCTTTTCTTCATTCTCTTTACTATAAACAACAAAATAACCATCTTCATAAGTATATCAATTAAGCAATAAAAGATAAGATACATAATATGTAAAAGTACAATCTATAAGAGCAAGTGCAAACCAAATTTACACAAAAACTAAAAGAAAGTTAATAGAGAAGAATTATATAAGTATTTTTTTTTTTAGCATTTAATAGCGCTAATCTTTAGTACAAAGATAAATGCCTTCTTTCCTCAATTTATAATAACGAATCCCGATGGTCATTTAATTTTAGAAAAAAGTATAAATTATGTAAATTCTCAATGCCAGTTAATGGAAAATAACAAATTAAATTAAAAACTAAAACACAAAAGATACCAAAATCATTTATTTAGCTTAAATAATATAGATAGAAGATAGCAAAATTAAGAAATCAAGCACAAAGGCATCTATCAAATGGACAAACTATGATCTTTAACTCACTTTCATATATATTTCACATATTCAAACAATGGCACATAAGGTAATAGTAGTTTTTGACATATAATTGGGATTTGCCTACAAATTATTGAAATTACTAAAATTTTAGTTTGACCAAAATAAATTATTGAAATGGATGGCAATTTTTTTTATTGTTTTGATTTAAATAGTTCTTTACATACTAAGAGATAAATAATATTTCAATAATACTGCTTATATTATAATGTGGAGATGAATAATAACTAGTGGCTAAAATGACAATCGAATTCATAGAGTGTACATTTTAAGAAACAATTATTTTATGTTAATGTGCCATTTAGTATCTATAATTACTAAAATTTTTGTTTGACCAAAACAAATTATTGATTTTTTTGTAATTATAAAAGTAAATGTGATAATTAACAATAGTAAGTGACTTGAAGGTAGAAAATGATTATATCATAATGTGGAGATGAATAATAATTAGTTGTTTAATTCTATGTTAATGTGCCATTTAAATATTTGTAATTATTAGAATTTTGGTTTAATCAAAATAAAATTTTTGTAATTATGAAAAGCAGCAATGATAATTAACAATGGTAAGTGACTTGGGATAGAAAATGATTATGTTATAATGTGGTGATGAATCATAATTAGTGACTTAATAGTAATGATAGATGATAGATTATGACAAAAAATTAATTTGTACAATTGGATTAGAATTTATAATATTCATGAGGATGTATTCATTATGCATGTTCTAATGTATCTATTAATATTGGTCAAATACTATGGAATTGAAAGCAATGATGGTAATTAGTGAATATATATCTATTAACATTGGTCAAATACTATGGAATTAAAAGCAGTAATGATAATTAGTGATTATGACAAAAAATTAACAATGTGATAATTAACAGTGATAAGTGACTTGAGGGTAGGAAATGATTATATTATAACATGGAGATGAATAATAATTAGTTGCTTAATTCTTTGTTAATCTACCTTTTAGCATCTATAATTATTGAAATTTTGGTTTGACCAAAACAAATTATTGAAATTTTTGTAATTATGAAAAGCAAAAAATGATAATTAACAATAGTAAATGACTTGAGGATAGAAAATGATTATATTCTAATGTGGTGATGAATAATAATTAGTGGCTTAGTAGTAATGATAGATGATCGATTATGAAAAAAATTAATATGTACAATTGGATTGAAATTTATAATATTCATGAGCATGTATATGTATTCATTTCGCATATTCTAATTTATCTATTAATATTGGTCAAATACTACATAATTGAAAGCAATAACAGTAATTAGTTATTATGACAAAAAATTAACTACTTAACTTAGCACATAACTAGTAATCCTAAATACAAAAAACAAAACAAGTCTTTTTATAAACAAATAATAAGATTTAAACTCCCGAAATGATAAATATTCTAAACTTTATATAAACAATAGACAATAGTTTAAACCTATCAAATATAGCAATTAATAAGTGAAAGCATTGGTGGGAGAGATGGTTATGGCAAAAATAAATATCATGGCAATTAATAGTGAATTATTTATGGAAGAGTGGATTAAAAAAAATGAAACTAAGATAGAGTACCTGGTTGAACAATGATGTAAGGTATTTGAAAAAAATTATAAAGAATTAATAAGTTATGTAATGCAATCACAAAAGTGAAATAAAATAAAAGAAAATTAGATATATTACTTGTTTAAGTGGTTTTATGTCTACCCATAAATGACACTTACAACTCAAGTTGTAGTAGACTTTTGTGCATAGCTATGAAAATTATGGATTCGTTGTAAAGTTATGAGAATTATGGATTTTAAGGTTATTAATATTTGGACGCTTATCATACGTATTTTATTTAGCATTTCCATATGTTTTATAGTTTATTATAAATTATGAAAGTGTAGACAAATGACTATCTTGAGAGTTTTAGATGATGAATCATATGACATTATAATTTGGACTAAAGTAATAGGTCTTTAGGCTTTCTATGTCCCTATTGGGTAGGAAATAAACCAAATTTATTCGTAAATTACTTGAGTTTAGTGTAATAACAATCGGCTCGATATTAAGTTTAAGTTGCTTAAGTAGTTTATTGAATCGAGTTTAGGTTTCATAATATTTGGCTCGATTAGGTTGTTAACTTAATTGAGTTCAATTCAAGTTTCAATGTTAATCAAGTTTGAGTTGAGCTTTAATGTTAATATTATTTTAATTAAAGGAAAAAATATTTTTTTTTGGATAAATTGAGATTAAACAAGCTTAATTGAATTGAACTTAAACTCATTTAGTGTTACTTTGTATCAAGTCTAATTGAGCTTGAGTTTGGGTTTTATGATATTTGGTTTGATTAGGTTGTTAGCCTAAATAAACTTGCGTTAAGTTTCAATATTGATCAAGTTCAAGTCGAGTTTTAATATTAATATTATTTTAATTAAAGAGAAATATTTTTTTTGATAAATTGAGATTAAATAAGCTTAATTAAATTGATATTAAAGTTATTTAGTGTTACTTTGAATTAAGCTTAAATTCAAAATTTTAGATTGGATCAAGCTCAAACTCAACATTATATGATCTCTATATCCTAACTCATTTACAACATTAAGCCCTACTAGTATAGGAATATGCAGCATATTCGTCTGGCCACATCTTTTGATTTTACAAAGTGACAATTTGCTTGAATTTATGGCTTAGTTGTTAGATTTATAATCAATTTAATTAGATGCTAGCAAATTACCCATATAAACTTTGATCTAAGTGTAAATTTACTTCTTAAACTTTTAAATGGTATAAATAGCCCTCACAAACTTTGGATAAATTAATGATACAAAGAACACTTGCTGTTTTATTTAAAAAAACACACTAAATTCAAAGTTTAAATAATGTTTTTATCATAAGATCAAAGTTTAAGAGAATATTTACAATTTTTGGAAATTTATTTGCCAATTTATTAAAGAAGGACAATTCACAATATTTGAAAGTTTAGAAATATATTCACACATAAATCAAAGTTTATAAATCATCGATCTCATATAATTTAATTATAGCTTTCAAATTTAATATTTGATAAAATTGATATTTTTACTTTCTTATGCGGGCGATAGTTGCTATATATAACTCGATCATTACCTTGGTATTTAAAAAAAAAAAATTGTTAAGAAAACATTAGGTAAGGCACCAAAATTAACAGTGTAACCATAAAATGGAGGTGGTGGTTACTGGCGAGGGGGAAAGGAAATTAATATTATAATTTTTAGAAAAATTATAAAATTATCTTAGCTGTAAAAATATTTTTAATAATATAATATTTAAAATTGTATTTATGTATTAAAATTGTGACTTCAAATAACAATTTTAATGCAATAAATATATATTTTTCTTAGAAATTGTGTATTTAAAATAGTTTAAAATGTAATTTAAAATTCTGTTTTTAAAACGCAATTTTAATTATTATATTTTTATATTATTTTTAAAAATATTCTATTTTTAGGGTTTGTGTTTTTAAAAATATATATATTTTTTTTTCCTTTTCCCGGACTGGTAAGTAATAAAATATAAATAATTCTAATTATATCACGCCGAGTCATCTCAATCGCGCTCACCGTCTCTTGCTTTCACATTGTACATGTCGTATTGGATCCTTCTCTCTTCGCTTGAGAGTGTGTAATGTGTATGTTTGACCCAACCCAACAATAGCATCCCTTCTTCTTTCCCTTTTTTCTTCGTCGTCGTCGTCTTCTTTTGTCGACTCCTCTGACCACGCATTTCCTCTTTTCTCTCTCTGTAAATCTCTGTAGAAGCGAAAATCCCTTGTGCTTCAGTGCTTGATCGCTTCTATTTACGCCCAAGTTTTGAATTATTAATTGTTTCAATTCATAAAAACATATAAATTATTCCACCAAAAAAAAAAAAAAAACAAAATTGCATTCCTCTGATTTTTCTCTATAAAGGCATATCTTATACTTGATCATCTCCTATATAGACTACATTTTGAACCGCTCATAGTTTATAATCCCTCACTGAATCTAAATTCTTGTAGGAAAAATCTCGGGTATCTTATTTTCTCTTAAAAGCCATTCTTCGGCTGGATCACTTCCTATTTACACCAAAGATAGAGCTTCATGGTTTGATTCCTCAATAACCTCAAAATTCCTGAAGAAACAAATATTAGCTCCCATTTATTTTGGCTTACTACCATTACCTTGTAATTTAAGCAAATTTTGAGTTTTTCTAGTTCCTTAAAACCTTTGAAAAAATCATGGGTATTTGTATTTCGGCCCCCAGAGTAAGTGGGCCAAACACACATGCAAACAATAAAACAACAACTATAATTAATAAATCACAAGCAACAGAACAGAAACAGCAAGTGTCAGATAAAAACAAAGCTAAGCAACAAAGGAAGTCAGAGCAGGCAAAGGTTAAAAATTTAGGGAATCATAGAAGACAAAGTAATGGCGTGATTCCATGTGGGATCCGTACCGATTTTGGGTACGCTAAGGATTTCGATGATAAGTATAAAATTGGGAAATTGTTGGGTCATGGTCAATTTGGGTATACTTATGTCGCCATTTATAAATCTAATGGAGAGCGAGTTGCAGTCAAGAGACTGGAGAAGAAAAAGGTGAGTTTCTGGTACTGGTTTTAAATCATGTTTGATATAAGATGACATTAGTTTGATTTTCTGGATTATATTGTATATATTCTTGATTTGGTTTTGATTTTATATTTGTTGGTTTGGGAGTATTATAATTTTCATCAAAGGGGGAGACTTTATTTGTTATGAAGCTTCCAGATGAATGATTTGTGGTTTATTTTGGATTGTTGTTAGTTGTGATCTATTAGAGTGTTTTGGAATGAATTTAGGGTATGGGATGCCTTTGCTTTGCCAACTAAGATTTCTGAACTCTTTTAATGGTTGTTCCAATCTAGAATTTATAATAGTCATTAGTCAAATTTACCCATCAACAAGCATCCACACTAGTGAGATGTACTTTCATACTCAAAAGTGGTTAGCCCTTGAGTTTGTTTATATGGCTGAGCTTTTAGTAATAATTAGTGGTGTAATAGTGTTAGTTTTTTCCAATTTATATGCTGTAATAGATTAGGGATTGTCAATCCTAATTAAAACTTATAAATAGTAGGCATACCCTATATCCATTATGCGATTGTAAATCTCTTTTTGATTGAATGAAATTATGGAATTAACCAAAAAAATAAATAATTGGTGGTGTAAGCTTGTACTAGGGACCATCAATATATATTGGTCGTGTATATCTAATTCAAAGTGATAATATGTGAGGAATATGGTTTCCATCTTGTAACAAGGATAATCATTTTCCATATGTGGAAAAGAAATAAAGGTCTACTATTATCAAATATAGAAGAGTAATGCCTATTGGATATGAAGGGAAACATGGAATCTTTCGGTTATATTGCTTTTTCGTCTTTATTGTTGCAGGGAATTTTCTTCTTTCAATATCAGCTCGGCTTCCATTTGACATTTTGATCTTTATTAAGGATGAATAAAGTATAGACTGTTAGCAGTTGGAACATGTGGCTTTTCATGATATTCAGGAAGTTGGTGATCATGAGTGCTTGTCTCTGCTGCCTCTCTATATTACCAAGAGTTATGTGAGAAAGGAAAATATTTTTTGCCAATAAAAGAACTAGTTTAGATGAATATAGTATTGTACTGGGTCACCAGACTGGTTTTGGGGTTGGAGTCATGGGTGGTAGGTGATAGATTTATGTTTCATTAAACAAGAGCTATCATTCTGTAAGAAGGTACATGCTGCTATGTAAAGGAAATGTATGTATGCATCCTGCAAATGTGTGGGTTTGAGAATTTTTCTCAGTAGGTTAGGCTGGTTTCTCCATATTTTCGTTTTCTTTTTTCCCTTCTAATTTACCAGCCTTATGAGTCAATAATACATTGTGTATGTCTTATGTGCAATATTTTGTGGGTTATATCGAGTCCTCTAGCTAATGTATATGTGGATTAGTAGACACGGTTGCCTCATAATTTTGCTTGCTCATTATTCTTTTCAGTTGTATTTTTATCTCTCTGTATCTTTAATTCTTTTGTATTTGAATCTAAAGATGGTTTTCATGTATTGATCACAGATGGTTCTTCCTATTGCTGTTGAGGATGTCAAAAGAGAAGTAAAGATTTTGAAAGCATTAACAGGGCATGAAAATGTTGTTCGATTTCATGATGCATTTGAGAATGATTCTTATGTTTATATCGTCATGGAGTAAGCTTTTTTATTTGGAACAATTTCCTTTTCTATGGATGACCTAAAATGCACTTGAGTAATGTGTTTTGAAATTTCAGGCTATGTGAGGGGGGTGAACTGTTGGACAGTATATTGGCCAAGTAAGAATTTGGTTCTAATTTTGAGTACTTTCTGTATCTTCAATACTGCATTAGATTATTAATTACTCCACAATTGCTTCCCTTCAACCAGGAAAGATAGCCGGTATACTGAGAAAGATGCAGCTGTAGTTGTAAGACAGATGTTAAGGGTTGCAGCTGAGTGCCATTTGAATGGTATGGTTCACCGCGATATGAAGCCAGAGGTATATCAGGCTGAAGTGTAGGAAATTGCTAAGATTTCTTTGTTAGCACTTTCTACTGTTTCATGACATTTTTTAATCTACTCCACAGAATTTTCTCTTTAAATCAACTGCAGAAGACTCGCCTTTGAAGGCCACAGATTTTGGTTTGTCCGACATCATAAAGCCAGGTAATTATTTTTTTCTTAGTGGACTTAATACTGATCAAATTGATTGTTATTTTCCTTTTACGTGATGACATAAAGTTTGCACTTTTAAATGAACTATCCTTTCAAGTGGGGATAGAGTCAGCATGACACATGATGACCACTTGGCTAATTGATTGTTTACTTATCATTTGATAGCACTTCCTTTCATTGTTGTGTGATTTGCATGTGGTGTAGTCATTTCTTCTGTTCCCTCTCTCTTCTCCCCCTATGTTCACTGTGACCTTTATTCTGAATGCACTGATTTCTATATGCAGGGAAGAGGTTCTCAGATATAGTTGGAAGTGCCTATTATGTTGCTCCTGAGGTCCTGAAACGAAAATCTGGTCCAGAATCAGACGTGTGGAGTATTGGAGTGATTACCTACATTTTGCTCTGTGGAAGGCGGCCCTTCTGGGATAAGACTGAAGATGGTATATTTAAAGAGGTGTGGTACATTGTCTCCATGTTGAGACTTATTTTTCTATTTAAGGCTGTAAAGTGTAATGAGAGCGATTGTGATTGCACTCCATGAGTGGAATGATATGACTTTGTACCATATTATTTTATGCATTTTTGTTGACTTGTGATAGTCCTCTCCTATTATGATGAATACAAAATACAGCTCTTGCTTTCCATAGTTCCTTCTGTTTATCTTGATTACTTCCATTCTCCCAACATTTCTGGATACTAGATGTCCTACGGTTTAATATTTGTCATTTTTATTTTTCCATCATTCAAGGCCATTTATTGAGAGCTGCTTTTCTAGGTGCTGAGAAATAAACCTGATTTCCAGCGTAAACCATGGCCAACCATAAGCCATGCGGCTAAAGATTTTGTAAAAAAGTTACTGGTGAAGAATCCTCAAGCAAGACTTACTGCTGCCCAAGCCCTCTGTAAGTGTCTGAAGTCTTAAAATTCAATCACGTTTTCATGGTGCAGTAGAATGTCAAATAATAGAAAAGGGATTTAATAAGCAAGTACTAAGCCTTGATTTTACTACTAAAGCTGTTCAAGATTTGGTAATTTATTGATTGGCTCATACATTTTCATGGTTTATGACTTTTCCAGCCCACCCATGGGTTAGAGAAGGAGGAGTTGCATCAGAAATTCCTATTGATATATCTGTTCTCAACAATATGAGGGAATTTGTGAAGTACAGTCGTATGAAACAATTTGCTCTGAGGGTATTAAAGCTAATTTTTAGTTAGATATCTTGAGAGGAGAATGTTTATTTGTTGTTTTCTAATAAGTGATTCTCTCAGGCACTGGCAAGCACGCTAGATGAAGGGGAGCTTGCTGATCTCAAGGATCAGTTTGATGCAATTGATGTGGATAAAAACGGTTCCATCAGTCTTGAAGAAATGCGACAGGTACTTCTCATAAAGTTGGCTTTGGCTTCTATAACAAAGATGTTATGATAAATAAATTGTGCCTTTGCATTGAGCCTGTCCTGATAAAACAATGCTTCTAGGCCCTTGCTAAAGATCTTCCATGGACGTTGAAGGAGTCTCGTGTCCTAGAGATTCTTCAAGCTGTAAGTATTTTCCAGTACATATCTCTTTCCCTGAAACAAGTTATGTTTTCATATTATCATAATGACCGGTATCATTCCCTCTGTTTTTCCCTCTCGTTCTTTTGGGAGTGGGTTTAGATGAAGAAAATGCTTGTTAACTCTTTCATAACTACTTGAGAATAAGAGCCAAGGAAGAGTTCCAACTTCGCAAATTGCAACACGATTGGACATATAATATAATTTTGGGTAAATTGCAAATGCACCCTTCATGTTGGTTTGATGTGTGCTCAGCCCATTTATCTTTAAAAGCATGTACTTGGATCCCTAAGTCTTTAAAAAAAAAAAAAAAAGCATTTAAACCCTGTTTCTCAATTTTGACCTTAGATAAACTGATAAAAAAAAAACTAAAAAATGCATAAAATCATGAGCACAATGGTGATATAGGAGCCAAATGCTTTTTTCTTAAAGATTCTAGGGTTTAAAGCACAATTTTAAAGATAAGAGTGCTAAACACACTTTAAGCAAACATAAGGGGTATCTGTGCAATTTACTGCATAATTTTTAGTCTGTTTTTCTTTAATTGAGGAATGAGTATGTAGAGACAACTGGAGAAATTCTTCTTGGTCTTGGAACACCTGTCCACATCAATGCATATAAGAAAAACCAGACGAGCTTTATAGGCATTGACTATGTTGCCTTACCTGATGGGACCTGTTTACGCAGATTGACAGCAACACAGACGGAATGGTGGATTTTCAGGAGTTTGTAGCGGCAACTCTTCATTTACACCAATTACAAGAGCTTGACACAGAGAAGTGGCATGACCGATCTCAAGCTGCTTTTGAGAAATTTGACATCGATAAGGATGGATTTATAACTCCAGATGAACTTAGATTGGTTAGCCTCTCTCTGTCTCATTTTTATGTTTAATTTTCTTTCAAGTAATGGAAAACACCGACGCAAACATAAATCTATCTCTCTTTAGATATATTCCTGTGTGTATTTACTTATATTTATATTATTCTTAATTTAGCCCTTCTTTTATCAACAAGGAAGTATAGCTTTAACGTTTAATTCAATGCTTTTGCAGCATACCGGATTGAAAGGGTCCATTGACCCACTTCTTGAAGAGGCTGATATAGACAAAGATGGAAGAATAAGTCTATCAGAATTCCGTCGGCTCTTAAGGACTGCAAGTATGAGTTCGAAAAATGTGCGAAGCCCAACTAACCGCCGGATCACTAGGAAGGTTTAATTAAGTTTCGGAGTTATAGGAATGCAAGGGACATGAGGTGTTAATCCTCGTTGGGGCAGCTTCTATCACGCTGGGCTGGTTTTAAAAGTCTGTTGAGGGCAACTTTTCGCCACAACTTCAAGTAATCATGGATCTGGCCATGTGGTTCCTATTAGACTCTACATTTTTTTGAGTGTGGAATCCTTCTTGGCAGTTATCTGTTGAAGACGGAGGTGTTTTGGATGTGGTTGTGTATAATAGTTCTTTGGTAGTGGTTTGTCTACTTGTCAAGGTGGGGGGGTGGTTAGGGAAATGGCAAAATAGAGAGAGGCTTTTGGTTTTGTTTTCTCTCGTGCTTCAGATTGATGGGCATCTTTGATACCCAGGGGGATTGGGATTTTTCTACTGTTTGAGCATCTCTGAACAATCAGGACGACAAATGCGACGCAATTTGAAGTTGAGCTGCAATCTTAAAGTTTCTAGAGTTACAAAGTAAAGTTGAGTTTGTACATTTCATGTAGATTGTCTAAAGGTTTATAACTGACCTCATAGTTTTTGTCGGGTTGGACAATTACGCTGCCAGGGGCAAAAATTCCTGTCACACGTTTAACTGTTATCTATTCCAGTCTTTAAGATGTACGAGACATCGTGAGCTGCTTATTGTTTAGTGAGTCAACACGGTTACTTAATGTTTGTTTTTCAAGTGGAAACTCATTGATCGAGGTCATAATTTAATCGATTCCTCCTTTCCTCGTCCCTATAATATGTAGGATTACCAATTGAAAAAGATAAATGACTCGTGAAATCCTTGTTAATGCCCATCCAAACTATCTTAATACCGTAGAAAAACCCCAAGGGATTTGGAGATACAAAAATCAACTTATCTCAAGTAGCGCAGCCTCGTTTCTTACAAGCCAACCATATCTTATACTTTCTACATACCAAGGGACCTATTATCCCATCCCTCCGAGACTAGGATGAACCTTTTGCATGTATTATCTTATACCACGATCCATCACGCTTTAGCTAGCTCTTTCTCGACGACAGGATTCTACCGAAGCTAGTATTTAAGGCCATGATAGATACATAAACCGGTAAAAATCTCCTCAGTTTCTCACGGATCTACCAGATTCAACAAATATTAATAGGGCCGGTGCGACCAATGACTCACTTTATAGATAGAGCTCCCTGTGCAGTACGCCACTTTGTTTCATGGACAAAGTAAGACAAATGATCGAATATATTCATTAATCAGACTCAAAGGGGGAGAGCCTATAATGCCCTGCATCTGAGCCTAGAGTCTGGTTAGGATCTAGAACAATAGTTAGGATTTCGTACTCATTTTCTTCTAGAATAGCCCCAATGAATCATCTTCCATGCCCCAGGAACCAAAACTACCAGGCAGCAAACCCCTTTTCCATTTATTTTCACCAGATGAGCTTTGCACATATTTACATAAGAGTTAAGGGAACATGTTAGAAGTGGATGCTAGATGATGCTTGAATGCAGTGCTTAAAGCTTAGATAATATGCCTCAGCAGACTGAATCCTAAATCTTGAACTCTTAGATTGTCGGAGCTCCAGCTGCTATTCATTCACTAGACTTTGGGATGTCACTGACACTACCGGACAGGCTATCTTGAATAGAGTGGGATGATGAAAATCGGCTAGAGGAGCTTCCATCAGGGGTGTACCTTTCCTTTCTTCGTATTTGTTTTCCCTTCCCTTCTCCTGAAGTAGAAAGCTGCATAATCCATGGCTTATGAGTTATGACATCAGACCTATTGCTATGCAATCTTTTGAATTGCAAGTATCTCCCACTCACCTGCGGTGTTGATGATCCAGGCATCTTAAGTTCGAGTTCTGTGGCCACATCATTCGAATTATCTGCATTACTTCCCTGAAGAAGATCGGACGACTTGCTTCTGGACTCTGGCTTGCTTGAAGCATGAGAACTTGATGCACGTGGGACTACCTGTTGTTCTATAGCAGGATTAGCAGTTCCTGAATAGGCTATATATGTAGAACATGGACTAGGAAGTGTGTTAGGGTTAGGATTTCCAAAAAATGGAAAAGGCTGTATTGTTGGGTGCATCGGCATTGTGCCTGGACGGACAGGTATTGGAACTGCATATGAATAGGGTGGACCCATCATCATAGAAGTATCCATAGCACCCCAAGGGTAGGTGACCCTCAGCCTTTGTTGGTACTGGGAATTCAAACTTTCAATCTCAGACTTCAAAGAAGTTTTTTCTTCCCGCAGCTCATTTTTTTCCTGCATCAGCTGTTGAAAAAAAATAAAAATAATAATAAGCGGATGATAAGTATACTTTCTAAACAACTAATTGATATAAAGCAAACACCACCTCAAAACTTGATAAGATGGAAAGAACATCACCTCACGAGATTCTTCAGAAAGGGCCGCGTATTCAGCCTTCAATTTGTTGACTTCAGTAGTTAATTCTTTAAGCATTTGAATTGTGTCTGTCAGAATTGTTGCCTTGTCATTCTTTGGCCTATCTGGGTCTGATAATTTTATATGGGAGAAGTGTTAACTTGAACCGGAAAAAATGTATGCGTGTGAACTTAATGTAGTAATTATATAGACATCAACGTCGAAATACATGATAATATGTACCTGATAAGATATGTTTTCATTTATCCAGAGTGGCTTGATTCAAAAGATTAAGAATCCATGGATATGAAAGTGTCAACATGCCTATGATACTTCTTAAAAAAAAAATGTACAGATTAACTAGTATGATTTCTCCAAATATTCATGTTTTTATGTTTGGCTCCAAATATTAATTTTTTAATTTTCTTTTTTGTTCATACATATGTATGTAAGATCCCCAACATGTCATCTACTTGTATATCACATTAAATCTCCATAAATCTTGAAATGAGTTGGCATATAATTTCCTAGTACTTCCTTCAACTTTTCCCAAATACCCTGTGAATGTGAAAATGACATATACATGTCTTTATTACTATCTGAATCTCTGAGTAGAGGCAAAGGCCATTCTTCCATTCCATGATGTCCAATTCTAATGATGATTTATGAAACATCAAGTCAAAGATGATCTAGCATGTGAAAGAGTATAAGTCTCAAATATCTTCACCAACAATATCATAAAAAGGACTAAAATAATGCCACTATGACATATAAGTCTCTTTTTTTTTTTTTTTTCTATAAGTAAAAATTCCATTGAATGAAGAAGATATGTACAAACTGCATAAAAGCAACCAGGGAAAAGCCACAAAACTAACTCTATGAATTACAAGAGCTATACAAAAAGAAAACCGAGTAAGCCTAACTCAAAATAGAAGCTAACAGCCTAAGGCCCTACAACAGACAGAGTCTTGTGTAAGCCAAAATCTGTCTTGTAAGGAAAAGAGGGGATGGGACAGGAGATCCAATCCGAGTTGAGCTCTTGACGTGTCAAATACTATAGACGGCCACTGTTAATGTGGACTGCCACATGGAAAATTTTCCATCTTTTGAGGAAGATGTGGCCAAGCCCAGCCACAACTCCTTGCCAAGTGGAGAAGGAAGAAGGGCACTCAAGATTAAAAACCATAGAATTCCAAGCACTAGCAGAGAAAGGACAATCAAAAAACAGGTGCCCATGGTTTTCAAAACCCATCCGGCAAAGGAAGCAGGTGGTGGAAGAAGTGATTCCCCAGTTATGTAACTTGTCAAGGATATTTAGCTTTTGTAACCATACTAGCTAGAGAAAAAAATGCATGTCTGGTGATCGAGTGCTTGCTCCAGACCACTCTGTGCTACGAAACAATAGTACCAGGGGGCTGAAGATATTTGAAGGCATCCTTAATGGAAAAAACACGAGACTTAGAGAGGGTCCAAACCATCTTATTAGGAACATTGGTGTTTGGAACCAACCGAAATGGAATAAGAAAATTTTCTCAGAACAGATTTTGTGGAAGGGACCAAGATTGGGCCTCCAAAATCAAGTAGAGGTGAGCATTGAGAGGGATGCCCAAGTTAGTTATCTGTCAGGCGCTGAACATGCTATCCAAAGACCCCAGTGGGGAACCAAAAGTCTGACCAAAGTGCAATGGACAAGCCATCACCGACTTGCCAATGGAAGAGAGGATGCAAAAGAGTTTGGAGATTAAGAAGTTTTTTCCAGGTCCAAGAACAAATGGATGAGGCTTTTGTGAACCAAAAGCTGGAACGCTTAAGAAGATACGTATTCACCCAACTCACCCAGGTGCCCCTACCATCCTATCTTTCTATCTATTATCCTATCCTTTGTTATCACTGTCCCTGTTATCCATGTGCCAATGAGCCTTTTGTCTAGTGATAACCGTAGTAGTAGGAAGGGCAGGTTCACAGTTTCAAATACCTCATTCACCCTCTCTCACCAGTGTATGAAGAGGGAGGGGAAAGGTGAGGGGGTTGGGGGGGGTGGGGTGGCAGTGCACTATAGAATGCCAAAGCATTTTCTAGAAGCATGGCTTTCATACTTCGATGTGTTAAGACTGTCCAGACTTTCAATCCTTTTCCCAGGACAACTTATATGATGTAGATTTAAAAGAGCAGAGGCAGCAGCACGCACTATTAACAAGAAGTAAATGTTATGGCACAAGATCGGATTGCTCACATAAATCTTCTTTATACAATGTGTTTAGTCTAATGTGGTTTTCATAAAAAACATGGTTTTTTTCTCATTGTATATACATAGAATAGAATACCTTTCCTTTCATCTCACAATTCTGACATTTTGTTCTATCTTCTTAACAAAATATAGTGAGCTTCTGTCTCAAGTGTTGAAGAACAAATGGAAAGATGGTATAACCAATCTTCTTGCATCTATACAATGGATAAAAGGACCGTAGATTCTAAGGGGAAATGCAAATAAATCCAACTTGATCTCAACTATAATCCTACAAAAATTTTATCTAAACTCATGTGGGATATTTCCATAGCACTCTGATTTCTTTTTCCTAGAAAAAGAAACAGGAGCTAACAGAGAGATGCCACATGAGCTGATAAGCTGCAATAAAAGAATACAACACATAAAGTGCAAAACTTCTAACTGAATATAAAGGAGTTCATTTTAAAAGGAGATAAAGCACTTAGCAAGTGATAGACCAAATATATTATTTTAGATTTCCTATGGCAGTTCAAATTTATAAAAAGGACCTGAACAGTGCCAGATGTTGTAGATATTTCATAATTGAATGCATGACTAGGGCTGAAAATTTTGCACAGTATGTGCATTGTTACCCCTTTGAGATTTTCTACAAAACTACCTTCTCACATGCAACTGATGTCTAACCATGGTTAACCCAACTCCATCACCCAACATTATGCAAAACTCCACCCAAATTCCCATGAGGTGTTTTTTAAAGTTTCTGTTCTCTTCTCTTTTTGAACCTACAATAAGGCAGAGTAGGTAGGATCATGCAATTCTATGGAAGCTATGCACTTCCTACCAAATTTAACAGCCATGCAATAGTGTCCAATACAGCCTATGGCTTCTCTGCCATAACATTAGCAGCCCACATATGGTTGAAAGGTCCACAAAGACATTGCAGCATAACAATATTCACTTCTGCAAAATCCATTACCATCCACTAGTTCTTTCTGTTTCGTCCTTCTAAACTCCTTCAAGCCAGGTAATAATACACATAGGATTGACATAAAACCAAAAAATACTCAACACTTTCGCAATTTCCCTACCATGTCCTGTACCACCTCTTGTCCTCCCTAGTTCTTGCATAAATGGTAGATACTCAAAGCTATTTAAGATTCTGCCCAACCTCATCCAGAGGTTATACTTCCCAATTTTGACAGGATGAAGGCGCAAATCGAGAATCACAATTAAAATACTTACCATAATGCCAAGCCTTAGAGGTCTATGCTCACCCCTTCCACCTTCTTTTGATAAATGTCATGAGAAAAGCAATAGTTATTCAGGGAGTTATACAATAGTCCAATGCAAGGACTTCAGAATAAAATGAACTATGTCAATGCAGGGACAATAGGAAATATCCTATGATATCTTTTTTCCTTTTCTCTTTACATTTTGATTTCCCTCCCCTCTTTCCCCTTCCTTCACATTCTTTTAGCTCCTCCTTTCAGTCCTCTTCACTTCCTCCTGGTTCACTCTAAATAACACCCCTCTCCCCTTCCTTCAGCTCATTTCTTTTGTCTCTCCTCTCTCTTTGCACAGATTAGTTTCTGATGGACAAAATCTCCAGGCATATACCAAATTACCAACTTAAAGGGAATCGATTATGCTACTCATAGAAGCAGATATATATTTGTGCTTTTTGTAAAGTAATGAATTCTTGCTCTTCACTAACACTATGAACCTAGTGATACTTTTAAGACAGCTGGTGGAATAATACAACAGTTTGAGAAATTATACAATATAGTGACAACTATTGATTTTTCACTACCCTGAGAGTTGATTGCCATGAATAAGTTCAAATAACAGCTTAGCCCAAACATCTATGCACATCTGGTATGATGCACCGATGAAAATTGACAACAGATGCTTAGTGAATGTCCAGCTTGTGAGTTTTGCTAATTGAACGAATAACAAGTCTGAATCTTATAGCTAAAACATTTGAAACTTAGTATATGGAAGCCCTAAAACCAAAGCCAACTGGACCAAGATTACAATCCCCAGAAGACCCTGCATTGAATAATAAATATTAAAAGGTAATTTCTACTTTGAATGGGTTGAAAGTTCTCTGCATTCAAATAATACTGGAATAAGTTTACCCTCATTATTCAAATAATACTGTCATGTGTGTAAAAACCTCAAAACCCTGGCCAAAAAAAGAGGGAGGAGGTGGGGGGGAAACAAAAGCTCAAAACCACATGTGATATCTTTCTTTTTGAATAGGAAAAATTATAGATAAAGCAACTTCAGGAAGAGCCTGAAATCAAGTTCCATGGTTTATTTCCTAGAAAAGCAGTTTAATAATGTATAGCTCCATATAGTTTATTATTCTTCTATATGCCCACTACCCAAAGAACAAAGTGAAAATTTAGGGGAGGTATTAGAGAAAGACTTACCTAATGTGTTTCCTAGTTCAAGAAATTGCTCATTTAAGCGATCTCTTCTCAATTTTTCACGGTCCGCCTTTTGAACTTTCCTTGCAGCAACAGGATCCTTGACTTCTAGTTCTGACCCCTGTCTGCGTAGAATATAAAGACACATCAACATTTAATCAACTCGTTCTAGTAACACAAAGATCACAAATTTGCAGACAATGTTATGGGCTTGAGGTATTAATACTATTCAACATACAGCAATATTGTATCTCAAATAAGTTCAGCGTGACTTTCCATCACCAATTTCCTTTGCATGGAACTCCTCAAACTTAGAGCACGTATTACACTACTTAGAGCACAAAATTTCTTAATTAAGGCAAAATAATATAGGATATCACCATATTTAACTAAAATAAGAAAGATGACTTTGCACCAAAAAAAAAAAAAAAAAATTCTAGCACTCATCATTAAATTAACTCAAAATAATACTCATCAAAACTTTTTTTCTTTTTCTTATTTCATTTTTTTTGGGTGGTCAGTAAACTAACACCTACGCTATTTCCCCCATATCTCTGAAATATAAAATCCTAAACTATTCTCTTAATAAATTTCTCCACAAAATATTTTTAATTCTAAAAGCAGTTCCAAAACCTGATGAAACCCAAATCAAATTCACCCTCAATCCCTACTATAATGACTTCTGAGTGCTTTTATAGACCGGAAATGGTAACATGAAAAATACGCAACACTAAGTGAAATATGAAAGGCGAGAACCCAAAATTCCAGTATCTCGTATTACATTCTTTTTACTAATTCTAACATAAGCATCGACATCACATTCAATTTGAATTCCCAAAATAATAATTTGAGAAAAATCTTCCATCTCGAATCAAAAACACACATTAAGAGAAATGAAAGGCAAGACCCGGGCCTCTAGTATGTCATTTACTAACTTATTCTACTGATTCTAACCTAAATTCCAGCATCACAATTAATTCGAATTTCAAACTTTATGTATAATTGTATGAAAAGTTAATAAATTGAATCGAATAAGAGACCAAAAAGAACCCATAAAGAGAATGAAACTACTTCAAGTTTAAAGCTTTACTAATAATTCAAGTAAAAGCTAAATAACTTGAATTAAATCGAAATGTTCTACTTCATTTTCGTATTGAACTCGTCTACGATTATACATAATCAATCATAGAAGGTAATTAATCTTGTTTTAGAATTTCAACTTAATGAGCGTACCAAGTAGAAGCTAAAAACTTGAATACAATCTACTTGTTTAATTTCATGTCGAATTCGCTTACCATTGAAAAATACATATACATACTCCAATCCCAAAACCATAATTAATTAGTTAATTTACTCTATAATCGTATCGGTTCGTGTAATCGTGTAGTGTACATAAATAAAGAAAAAGAAAGACAGGAATACAAAGAGAAATGAGGGAGAAAAGAAGTGAACTTGACCTAGGTTGAGACTGATTTTGAAGGGAAGTTGAAGACGAACACAAATCTGAGTTCAACTGATCCATCATACAATAATACAATGTTATCTTTGTCTACTGTTAGGGAGTTTGTGGATTTAGAGAGAGAAAGTCTACAGAGAGAGAGAGAGTGGTGTTCGGAGGGGCAGAGAGCAGTAACAGAGGAGAAGTGGGAAGCAATGTGGCTTCCACGAGCCACAAGGGCCAATGAAGCTCCTTTCTGTTGAGTGGTTTGGATTAGGTACGGTGGCGTGTATGGGATATGCTGGTGGATCCGTCTAAGGATGGTTTTGAGACGTTGATTTATCAGGAGTTGATGGGATGGGATCGTGGGGCAAGCATGATTGTTGGATACGGACAACTGGGCACGTGCTGCTTCTTATTCTGTGGGCCAGGTGACCTAGCTTTTACTTTCAGTTTATTATTTATTTATTTATTATTATTATTTTTTTTTTAAGGAAGATAGGGGACGTGTGTCTGCTTCACCGTCTGTTTCCCATCGATGTACATTAAAAAAAATCTCCGTGTAATTTTTTTTTTGGGCCAACCTTTAGTTTTTGTAATTAAATCATAAAGTTTTTTTAGAAAAGTACATGTGGGCCTATCAGTACTTTGTTATATGTTAATACTTTAAGCGCCGCACATTATTTATGTTGCTTTTCATGTTAATACTACAATAATGAAAATCTTAAATAAATTAATCAAGATGAAACCGTAAAAAGGATAAATGAATTGCAAATGGAAATGGGAAATAGAAACAATAGTGGGCAGTTCCTACCGGAAAAAAAAAAAAATGTGAGCAACTCTAAAATCCTCTTTGCTATTGCAAAAGAGTAAACCATAACCTATTTAAGTTTATATTGATTTCTTTTTCTCATTTTTGGAAACACGATTAATGAAAGATTGCACAACCCACTAACAACATTGTATTCTTCAATATTTCTCCTAGTAGCATCAAATTAAAATCCATAAAAAGCTAAATCATAGTACAAACATCCCATAAAAAAAAAAGTCAAATATTTGAAAGATAAAGGACCAGCCCACTTCATTCAAAGAAAGTTAATAGCATTGGAACAAAATGGTGTGATGCATTCATCATCAAATCTCAATAACAATATTTGAATGAAGCAATTCATCTATGTATCTATCAATAACCTAGGAAGGAATGGACATTTAAACATAACATTAGGACATTAAAATGAAGTGTTGAAGACTTCTATTTAAGTCACAACCATGAGATTTGAATAAAGTGATCATGTGTAAACTTGAGTAGATCCTTATGCTTTCTCTAAATGTCATATGAATCAAATATAGTCCATCATTAGACTCCTACAAGAAATACCTAACTTTTCTTAAAAATGCTATTCGTCTTTTTCATTTACTTCGATTAGTCACAAGCTAGTCTTTTATCTTGAAAGGTCCTAAGTCCAAGTTTGTAGGTCCCAATTCCATTTCTAGAGGACTTGTCATCAACATGCGCAAGCCAATTTTGCGATCTTAGTAACTTTTTTTTTTCAAATTAAAAAAGGGGGAAAAACCAAAAATTAATGCATCAAGATCGTTAAAAATATCTCCTTGCCTTTGAACACAACAATTGAAAATTTCTAGCTTGAATATTACAAGCACTTAGAGGAGTGTAGACTTAGATTATGATATACAAATTATTTGGAATTTAGAAATTATATAAACATGTATGTATGTATTTGGTCATGTAGAACCCTCATAGCCCCTAGACTTCAAAAGAGCATACTTCCTCCTAAGGTTAGGTTAAAAATATTGAACTAGACATCTTCAAAGTTAGAGGGTTAACGGGCTTCTCGATTCCTCTTTGCTGCCTTATTTTAATCATCTATATAATATGGTCAAAAAAGAAAAGAAAAGAAAAGAAAGTGAAACATATAAGTTTCTGTACTCAATATTGTAAGATTTGTATAGTGGTCTTCTAGTAATAATCCTATCATGTTGAATGCTTACTCATCGATAACCATGGATGCTAGAATTGCTAAAACTTAGCTAGTGATGTAAGAAAGATATACTTACATGAGATTTGGAGAAGTTTGTATATTGCGTTCTAACAATTTTTCAACACTTGTTCTAAACTTTCTAGGCTTCATTCCATTATCAATACAAAACCGACTAATTTACCGTAAGATGACCTTGCTTCAAACCTTATGTCATGCTTCATCTTTGATACATAAGGTTAGACAAGCCAACTCCTCACATCCTATTTGAACTAAGTGGGTAAAACTAAAATAGATAATAATACAAATATATACAATCACACAATAGGTTAATCAACAAAAGGTCATATGCTTATGTGATAGATGTGTGTCATGCTAATGCACATGACATGCATTGGTACTAGTATCCTAACCATGATAATGGTAGTTGGTGGCTCAAACCAATATGAATGGCTCTTGGTAGTTCAATTTGGTAATATATGAGAATTAACCATGGGATTTGTGAGACTAGAACCAGGAATGCAATTTATATGTTGTAACAAAAAGTTGTTCAAATTGAGCACTTTTGATTCCCAAAAACCAAGTTTCTAAAACCAATGACCTTTAGGTTCTTTCATGTGATGCCATAAATGCAACCAAACAATTACCAAGTACACATTCAAAACAAGCCAAGTGAGAATACAACATCTAGCCAAGCAATCATTCACACTGTCAAGCTTGCTAAACAAGAATCTCATTTAAAATTTCACTTAATTGAGATCTTATGAGAGTATTGGATACAGATATAACTATCTAAACACATGAAGGCACAACTTTGTCAAGCCAACTCATAATAATTAATCATTTTCAAATAGACACCATGTCATTCATAGTCATTACAAACAATAAGGCAACAAATTTATGCGATGGAGGGTCTAGTACTCATGGAACAAAAAGGGTCCTAATAATAACCTAGATCAAAGCTACACCACTGCTTAGCACGTTCCTCTTCACTTATTATATATAAACACTTCTCTACCATGATACACCCAAGATATGGTTACATACAATTTAAACTTACTGTGTGTCGTTGTTGGTTTATGTTACTAATTTCTAATAATTATAACTTCTTTTTTTTGTCGGATTTTAACATTATTTATATCATTGCGATTGTGATTGGTATTCTAAGAATTATTTAAACATATCAAAATAAAACAATGACTAGGTCTTCTAGATTAAAAAAAAAAAAAACTATGAAAATACTCTTACTATTGCCATTTTACCCTTAAATTATCACAAGTTACTTAATTAACTTAACTCTTTTTTTTTTCCAAGACTTAAGTAGCTTAACTTAATTGCATACCTACAATAAAATAATATTAATATTAACTCTTTGAGATAGCTATTATCAAATTCATAAAAAAATTGTATATTTATTTTCCTTTTCAAAAAAATTAGTAAAAGTATAGAGTTTAAATAAATAAATTTTTATTTCACTTTTCAAAAATCTAACTTTATATTTGTAATTAAGTAGCTCTCAAAAGATTGGAGGTCAAAAGAGCTTTTCATTTTCATTTTAAACACCACATGAATATACCACTTAAATAGAACACTTTGTAAAGAAAGTAATAAAATTATTAACCAAATTGGAAGTACAATATAATTACATCAAAATATAGATCAAACAAGGCCTACATTGAATTTTAGGAATTAATTACATGGATTTGATATTTTTACTTAGTTATGCATATTCTAGATGTCCGTAGGCATCCTTCCATGGTGGCGGTGGCTAACGAAGGGCGGTAGAGTTGCACCACCGGAGGTTGCTGAACAGAAAGCTCAAGGAGTAGATAGTCTATGGTTAAAAATTTTACGAACGATGACTTAGATAAGAATATTAAAAGTTGTTATCCCAACTATAAACTGAAATTATAAAAGTATTTTGAACTAGTGGTTGACCACCCTCTAATGGTGGTCAAAAACAGGCTCTTTTGGAGTGAGAGAGTTACAGTTTTCATTTGGTGAATTTAGAAGAAAATCCAATACCCATTCCAATTTTATTTCGAAGGTTGATGGTAGGGAGGGAAATAGTTTTTCCTGTGCATTCCGCCGCTTAATTTGTTCTTGGCCTGCCTAGGTTGCTGTCGGTCTAGTAGTTGATAAATTAATCAGTAATTTGCTTGTCCATCAACACCCCACCAAATCTAGATCCATTTGCTAGTTGTCCATTTATCCATTTTTTTTAGTTTAGTGTTCATCTTTTATCCTAATTTGCCTCTACGACCTTTCAATCAAGTCGCACTTGAGAGCCTAGTTGATGTTTTAGGGCTTGCTTTACCTATATCTATTAGTTATTTATAACAATATGTGTACTGTGTATATTGAGTGAATTCTTATTCTATTTGGATGTATTGTTTATTCACAATTGTTGATTAATTATTTAGGTTAATTGGTTTGTCTCCAACACCTTACTATATCTTAAAATTTGAATTTCAATTTTCTGATCAACAACGTAATATATCTATAAAATAAAGCTCGACTGTTATAAATTTTATTTTGCGGAACAAGCTCCAAGAGTTGATGTCATTTAACTTTTCTGGCTTGATTATAATATGGCAATAACCCTTTGCAACAGCTTGAAACCTAGGAGTAATGGTGGATCCTAAGTAACGAATGAGTAAAATATTAATAAAAGTGGCTGGAAAGTACACATACATAATGGGGTATACACATGGCAGGAAAAGGCAAAGTAACGTTAACTTTCATGATTTTATTTCATGCAATGGAAGACGTTTCCCTAACTCTCGTACTCGTGAATCGTGATAATGCATGAGCCAAGCACAGCCTTAGATTGCACACAACGACGCTCGATTGAAGCAATGAAGTCATTAGAAAGGTAATTTGATAGTTAACAATTTTGCAAGGTACTAATTTAAGAATAGTATAATCTGAATATGAGTGTAAGTAAGTTAAGTTTACTTATAAATTACTAAAATTTGGTTTAATAAAAACTCAAATTTGATTGAATGAAGTTTGAATTTAAGCTATTCAAGTAATTTATCGAATTAAATTTGAATTTCATAATGTTCAGTTCAAATATTAGTATTATTTTTATTTTAAAAATATAATTTCTATATAAATCAAATATAAACAAACTTAATTGAGTTGAGTTCAAGTTTAATCTCAGTGTTGTATCATTTTATCTTGACTTGACTCGACTTATTTATAATTTTAAACCTGCATAAAAGACGTAGCCCATGAAAGTCATGCCTATTGCCAATGGAGGGCGAGGAAGCTCTTTACATGAGGCCATTATATGCCATACAATGAAGAAGGCAGTGGCATTAACCTAGAAATTAAATCCTATGTTATTAGCACTAATATGTATTGTTCTTTTTTCAATGTCGGAAAAATAACAAATCCTTGTAGTATTGCCAACCTAATAGTGAGAGTGATCTGAACTATATGCAAGTGGCAATCCGGCGGTAACCATGTGAGTAGGTCTTTCAATATCATGCCAATGGTGTGCAAGTTGTGTGCAGTTTTGTAGATATTTGGAGGTTCTACTCAACTTGTTCGTTTTTTCACCTATTGGTAAGTACCTTTTAAAAGCCACAACTTAGATATAGAAGATGAGTTGGGTTGAATTGGCAATTCAACTTGAATAGGTTCGTCGGTTTATGAATTGTGAACTAGTTCAAGATGGTTGGTTCAATCCAACATTAGACCTACTGGTTAGGTGAGTCCAAATCAATTTGCTTACAAAACTCATTAGTTCGACAAGTTCATATGGTAAATTGGAAAAATGCAAGTCTAAGAAAAAAAAATTATGGCCAATGTAGAACCGAAGGACTTTGGGTAAGTTTTGGATCATTTTTTTTAGACTCAAGAATCGACAAGTTTGGGCTAGTTCACAATGGGTTCGGCCTAGTTCCAATGTCTACCACCACTATGGTAGTTTTATTATAATTTTTTAAGAGATATAATTAATTTTTGAATCAAAATTTCTCTAGTTTTTTTTTTTTTTTGTGTTTAATATTTTGAAACTAATTGTTACATTATACCCAAATTTGTTAGTGATATATGAAATGTCCCGGAATCCTTAGTTATGGGAGGGTTTGACACTGTTATTCGTCACGTCCTTGATGACCAAATACAATAATATGTACATTTTAGATATGAGGGCACACAAAGACGGAAGCCATCATGTTTCGATATTAGTACATTTGATCCAAACCATCGGTACTTTCAAGCCAATTATTGAATATGGATGAAGCTTGTGCGAGAGGGAAATGCAACGTATCAAGGTGGCATCCGTACCTCTCCTTCGATTGAAATATTCATGTCTCATCTCACGTGCATTTAGATTGGATAAAAGTCCTTGACCCCTTAGACTTGATAGCAACGACTCGTCATAAATAAGTTAAACGACGAAGTTGTATGTTGGCTCGAGATTAAGCTGGTTCCAAAGCTCAAGTGTAACGACGTGGTACTTAGATGGTGACACCATAAATGCGGCACATGGAGTTAGGGATAGGTGTCGTTCGGTTTGGTATGACTCGAGATTCAGCTCGTTTAGGTTTTTTTTTTTTTAAATTAAATTTAATCATACAGTTTAATTTATAATTATTTCAAACCTAAAAAAAATGGTTCGATCAGTTCAGTTCACAGTTCAAACTATTTTCACACATATTATTAATTTTTTAAATATATAAGTTAATAAGTTATGCAAAATTATACTTGACGTAAAAAATATTTAATTTATTATTACTTTTCAATATTGCTCATTATTTTCAATACCTATTTGATATATTTAAAAAAAATTATTATCACTCTTAAGGTAACTATAGTTTCTATATTAATTAATAAATAAAAATATAAAATAAAAAAAGTAAGTGACTTGATGAAAACCAAAAAAAAGAAGAAATTGAATAAATAATATAAATTTTTTTTAGTTAGGCATTTTTAAATTTTTACTGTCATTTTTTTCTTTATTTTTCATAATTTGGTTTAATTTATACTTTTTTCGAACCTATAAAAACAATCTAAATCTAATTTACGATTGGATTAATTTTTTAACCTTGTCCTGGATAGAGGAAGCAAAACTTGTCTTGTTATCCCAACATTAGCATTCTGTTTAAACATCATAAAGTTTCGATTTAACTTGAGTAGAAAATATAGGATCATTAGGATGATCATTGACTGAGATATGAATATTGAGATTTATCACCCTAACTGTAAACGAAATTACAGAAGTATGGCCGTCTGGTGGCGGTCGAAACAGTCCCTTTTGGAGTGAGAGAGTTACTTCTTTTTTTTGGGGTCAATTTAGAAGAAAATTTGATACCTATTCCAATTTTATTTCTAAGGTTGACGGTAGGGAGGGAAACAATTTTTCCTGTGTAATCCCAGGTTTAATTTGTTCTTGTCGTTTATATGGGCTCCCTGGGTCTGCTTAGCTAGGTTGCTGTCGGCTTAATAGGTGATAAATTAAGCAATCATTTGCGTGTCCATCAACAAGTTCCATTTGCTAGTTGTCCTTTGGTTTAGTGTTCATCTTTTATCCTAATTTGTCTCTACATCCTTTAATCAAGTCGCACTTGAGAGCCTAGTTGATGTTTATTTTATATTTGTAGTGTTTTAGGGGTCATTTCACCTATATCTATTAATTATAACAATATGTGTACTATGTGTACTTAGTGAGTTTTTATATTTTTTAACTGTATTGTTTATAGCAATTTTTTATTATTCCGGTTGATTGGTTTATCATACTCAATGGAAGTAATTAAGTTATTAGAAAAGGTAATGCTATTGTAGAGATTTCTTCCTAACATAACCACCTTTAAGGGAAATAAATGTAAATTCAAAAGGATATTAGGGATAATTTCGGCAGGATCAATCTGATACTTAAGCCAATATTATAAATAATGTAAAATCAGAGAGTTTTAAGGGAGAATAAAGTGCTTAGATTTTCAACTTGAAATCAAGTGATCTCAACCCTTATTTATAAGTATTGGGCAATACAACCTAGTAGGCATATCAATGACATGATAGGTGTACATGACTTGAGGTTGTTGCAATTTTCTGAACAAAGTGCATGTTTCTCGTGTTTCTTGATTGTTGGTGTGCTCGTCCCATGCTTAAGCTCATATCAAATTGTGGTTTGAAACTTAGATGATCTTCAGTTTTTTGACTAAGATGTGAGAACTTAGACTTCGATGATCCTATGGCTCGATTGTGGGCTTAAACATGTCAAATTGTGCTTTAAAAGCTTAAATCCAAAATATGCTATCAATAAATAATTTAATAATTAAAAATTTTGGAAGGTACTAATTTAAGGGTTACGTAGTCCATGGAAGTCATGCCTATTGCCTATGTTGGGTGAGGAAGCTCCTTGCATGAGGCCATTATATGCCTCTTGCTGGGGCAAGCAATGCCATTAGCCTAGGAATTAACTCCTAGGTTATTAGCACTAATGTATAGTGTTTCTTTTTTCAATGTTGGAAAAATGACAAAATCCTTATAGAGTTGCTAGCCCAATGGTGAGAGTAATTCAAGCTATGTGCATGTGACTATCCAAAGGCAACTATGTGAGTAGTTCTTTCGATGTCATGCCCATGGTATGTAAGTTGTGTGCAATTTTGTAGAAAATCTAATTAATTTTTAGTTCAAAAACTTTTTAAATTTTTATCATGTTTAATATTTTAAAATTAATAGTTACATTGTACCCAAATTTGTTAGTGATATATATAAAATGTCCTCATAGAGACATGAGATCACCAAATATATTCACTTGAGATCACACTGAATGGTTTGTAGATGCCTATCGAATTCAAAACATGGAATCCTTAGTTATGGGATATAGGAGTGGGCATAATTTGATTCGATTTGATTTTCCCTTTGATTTAAACTAAACCCTAAATATATGGTTTGTTTTTTTATAACTTTAAACTAAATCATACATTTGGGATTAAGAATTTTTTTAAATTATAAAACTTCTGTTTGGTTTATAAATTGATCATATTTTGTAATGTAGAAAAATATATTTGCATAATATATAATCTCATATAAAAAGTACTAAGTTCATTTAATAATAAATAATATCATATAAGAGGTTGATGGAATCAGTATTCATAAATTAAAAAATTTTAAATGTGTATCAACAATTAATTTCATTTATAAAACTAGCATATAATATAAATTTTAAGTCAACCTATATATATAATTTATAAATTATGGCAAGAAAAATTAAGTACATATACATTTCAATAAATATAAACTAAAAATTGTTTTAAGTGTTATGTTATAATAAATAAATTTTTTAATTTACTTAAAGAAAATATTACTATGTTTTTTTTTTAATTAAAACAATTTGATGCGATTTATCTTTCCAAACTAACTATAAATTTTTTATTTAATTCAAATTAAAAAAATTTTAAACCAAAATGTATAAATAATCATGTTTTCGACTTGGTTTAGTTTAGTCGGTTCTTTAGTTCAATAGCTTCACATGATTCTATGCGGGAATATCATATAAACATCACTATTCGTCACTCACTTGATGACCAAATCCTGTATGTACCTTTTAGATCTAAGGGCACAAAGATGCAAACCATCATGTCTTGATATTATTAGATATGGTCCAATTATTGTTGAATATAGACGAAGCTTTTGCGAGGAATAGCGACGTTTCAACTTGGGATCTATACCTCTCCCTGATTGAGATATTCATATCTCATGGATTTAGATTGGACAAAAGTAAGTTGTTCAACGTTGAACCCTTACACCTGGTAGCGACCACTCGTCATAAACAAGTTAGACAAGGAAGTCAAGTTTTGGCTCGAGATGAAGCTAGTGCCAAAGCTCAAGTGGAAGGAAGTGGTACTTAGATGGTGACACCATGACTATGGCATGATGATACAAGGATATAGATGAAGCAAGGCTTGTCTTTTTAATCCAAAACTAGCATTCTGCTTAAAGATCATAAGAGCTTTGAATCAATGTCAGTAGAAAAATATGGGATCATTACAAGGTTGGGATCCTGTCTTTCTAGCCTTTTCCAACAAAGGAAAAATTTGAAGATCTTGTATGATTCCTGCCCATTGCTTTCGACCTAACATATTAGCTGATTCGTTACCTTATCTTCTGTGTTGAGTTAAGCCACCTTGCTAGTTGCTATTATCTTTTTTTTCTTTTTTAACATACCTTTGTTTTTATGAAAGAAAAAGGATATAAAAAATCCTAGTCCTAAACCTTTACCGCCATTTCTTCTTAGCTGTAAACCTTTTTAGAGTTGCATTTAAACCATTTGAATGCACTTTGCTTAGTATAGATATTATGTTCTGTTTTCCATCATGTTTGCCGCCATGGTACCTTTTAATTATTTTTTATGCCACATCTGTGTGAAACCCCACCTCCTCCAGATGAAAACAACCCACATAACTTATTGAATTGGAAAAGTATGGTTCATGGATTATAAACCATCAGTTGAAGACTTCAGAGGGAATGGATAAACTTTCAAATCTATACAACACATTAAAAGTTCCAATTTAGAGCATTGACTCAGCATAGAAATATCTTTGAAATGCTGCTCTTAAAACGCCAAGTAACATTACAGATCATAATTTATGGCAAAAAGCAAATACTATGTGAGAATTTGAATCAAAGATGGTCAAACTTCCTCTAGGGCAAACAAAATTGCAAATTCTCAAAATTGCCCTACATGCACATATATATCAGGCACAAAAAGCGATGTTTGTCAGCCAGTAACTCCTTTAGGCTGACAAATGGTCAGCAACTTTCAGTATCACTGTCTTTGTTTAGATTTTGATGAAGCCCATTTGAAGAAACCACAATTTGCTTCTGGATTGGAGGAAGGGCCCTGAAACAAGGAAAGGAAAAAAAATGAATTCCCGAGACCACCTTTAACTTAAGCATATAACTCGTATGAAATATAGCTATGAATGTCAAAGAAACATTGGAAAATATGTAAAATATTTTTGGATGAAAAGGTGTTCTAACAAATTAATGTTAATCGAGCTCTTCAATTCCCAACAGAAAGCAGCTCAAGGAGAAAAAGGAGAGTTACAAAAGATCTCTCATGTTTTTCGTGGTCAAAATGTTGGAAGTAAGGAAGTATAGATTTCATGTACAGAGGAAAAATCTAGGGCATAAATGAATATAATCAAATTGAAAAATATAGAATTCAAGCTTGACTTGAAAACTCCAAGTTTGAGCTGGGGAGAAATTGTTACTCACTGAGCTCAAATTGAAACTTAAAGCTCAATTGCAATTCGATCGAACTCAATATATACTAAAGTCAAACTTCGAGCATTATTACGCTATGAGCTCAACAAGCCAAAGATTTAAAAGCCTGAGCCCAATTCTATAAATTACTTGAGTAACACAAGCATGAAACTCAACTTAGTTATAATCAAATCAAACTAAAGTAAACATTGAGTGACAGTTGGGAAGCTTGTGCCCACTGGCGGAACAAACCAAAAACAGAAATGAGATCTCATATGTATCCATGCTCAAATATGGTACATCGATGTGACAAATGATGAATTGAAAAGTGGAAAAAGTAGCCAGAATTCAACTCTAGCATTAGGATATTTGAAGTTTCTTTAAAAGTGGGAATTATACCTCTGCCCTTGCACAGCTGTAAAATCTTCTACCAAAATTAGGACCGGCTTTCTTCACAATGCGGGAAACACAGGGCTCATTGTGGCCCTTGCAAAGAGGAATGCTATTTTGCATTACTTGCCGTATTCTTTGCCACTCAAGTAAAGCAGTACTGTTGCTAACTTTTTGTGAAGAAGAACCGGCATTAAATTCATCTTGTTTTGATTCATCTGATTTTTGACTTAAAGGGTTAGCACTCAACCCATGCTCCAAAGCATTTTTCCCTTCTTCATCAACGATGGGATCTCCATCCAAAAGTTTATCAGAATGTTGGGCTTCAGCTTGACTAGGTGAAATTATGCTGCTAGAAGTCTCAACATTCGTGCTACTCTCTGAGGTACTGAAGAAGGATCTCAGAGAGAGCTGCGACATTTGAGGTTTTCTAGCCTTTTTTCTAGTTTTGTAGGGCTGAGTTTGACCCTTAGACTGACATGCAGCCACATGAGCCAAATTCCTTGAATCGATGTCTCTATCCACATTAATACTGCCAGACTTCTGGTAGGAAGCACAAACTTCACTAGAAGTGGATCCAGATATTTCACGACTATATGATTGTTTAAAACTGCCAGTGCAGACGCTCATGGTGATTACACTTTTTTCATCTGAATATGAAGTAGACAGCTCATGGACCTCAGCTTGCTCTCGTACTTGTCTTTTCACGAGCATTGAAACTGAATAGAAAAAGAGATCCATAAATCTTATAAGCCAGTAGACAATGCATGATTGCAGCAAAACTTCAAAAGGATGTCAATTCAAATAGCCCGACAACAAAATAAACTTAATGCTTAAATGATCACAGGGGACCAGACAATTAGAGCCACATTACAGCAGGTTTTTACAAGTGGACAACCTGAAAACAACACCATATTATGTTTAATTTCACAAACCAGACTATTTCACATTTTCCTTGATCACTAGTGGTAGAAAATATTGCCCTAAGCTATATCAGGCCTTCTCTACCCAATGCCTGCATCTAAGTCCAGTTATTCCTGAATTGTTATGATACGCATTTCTTCTCTCAAGATATCTTGTGAGTGAACAGATCTACTCCATAGGTTGACTCAACATATTTAATACAGTTTCAGATCAAATTTGATCAATCTAGATCACCTACCACTTATGCTCAACCTAATGTTCCAAAGATTTCCAAGCATTGCCTGAAGACTGATGAATTCTGACTTTTTATTGATCTTATCTTCCTCATCTGCTCACAAAAATCAGATATGGTTTTGTAGCTGTTAAGGACCAGGACCAAGCAGCTCCAGTTACCCTTTTAAATATGTATACCAAAGGCACAGAAAACAAGTAGCAGCAGTAATGTTAGAAGACTTAAGTAGTTTAAGTCCTAGCTGTCTGATATGTATGTAGTTATGTTGTCATGGTATGTAATTGTGTGTGTAGTCATGTATGGGGGTCAGAGTACCGTATCTTTAGTGTTGGGAGTCCATGTGTCTATCTGTTTACTTGTGTAAGTTCATGTGTCAAGGCCATAGGCTGCATGTGGTGGCCTATAGATAGTGGGCAGTTAGTGGTGGAGTAGAAGGCAGTTTCCATTAGTAGTCATGTATGAGAAAATCCAGGAAAGTGGAGGGACAAGGGTAATCAACAGTCATATACTGTTAAATGGCAGGAAATTGATGAAAGAAGCTATGTCTATTTTCCTGAAAATTTTCTACAATTCATGAGATTGTTGGGTTCTCTCTAATGAGCTCAAACCCAAGTTAGTCATAGGGAAATTTGGAAGGAGATCACCTAAATATAGAATAGAGCTTGAAGTCATTGTCAATTGTCTTATAACTAGATCTTAAACTCAATCCTTTAACAGTAGCATTTATTAATTGTCCCACTAGTATAAAATTTGATGGTTTTTTTTTTCCAATAAATAGTAATATTGAATATTAGTTCTATTTTCTTTCATCACACATCTATGTAATGTATAACTGTTAGGAGACAAGTAAGGTTGACTTCTAATAAAGAATTCATACGTTATCAAGGAGAAAAGGAAAAAAGTTTGATGGACCAGGGAGTTCCTATGGAGTTTCTTCATAATGAAGGGGTGGGATATGCTATAAGTACTATTGGAAAGCCACTTCAAGTAGACATTGTCGCAGCTACAAATTCTCAAATGAACTATGTGAGAGCTTTTGTGGAAATGGAGACCAATGGGGATTTTCTAAAAGACTTTGAAATGGAGTGTGAAGACGGTTCTATACATAGGGTGGACATGGAATATCATATCCATATCCTTTCTCCTAGGTGCTTGAAATGTTGTGTGGGGCAAAAAGCTAAAAACAGTTTGTCCCAATTACCTTGTGAGAAATCGAAACAAGGTGTTGAAATCAACATTAAAGAAGGTGCTGTAGGGACTTATGTAGCTCCAGCTCCTGTGATGTCTGGGAAAGGCAAAGCAAAAGCAGTAGAATTGTTGATGAATTCTAAAAGTTAAGACAATTTTGACCTTGTTAGAACTGACGCAAGACCATCAGCTTGTCAACTTGAGCTTGAAGATACTAACAGGGATTGAGTCGTCCGGAATTCTGAGGGACAACTCCAATAATGATTTGAATAATTCCACTTCCTCTGGGAATGATTTCTTGTTTACTCCCTCTATGATGATCAAGACCCCATGCCCATCCTCATCACTGATTGAATCGGTAAAGGATGAATCCATGGATACTAAAGAAAAATAAACAAGAGATGAAGAAATCTGTACATTCTTATTGAGATTTCATCTCTTTAAATAGATTACAAGGGGAATAAAATTATAAAAGGAATAAAACTTAAAGTAGGAAGCAAATATCAACCTATTGAAATAGAATTACTTAAGAAGGTAACAAATAAATTCTAATTATAAAAAATTCTGAATATATATACAAATCCGACTTTGATTACACTCCCCCTCAAGCTTGGCTATAGATATTGATGAGACCAAGCTTGCCCTCAAGATACTCATGAGTCTGTTCGAAAAGTCCTTTTGTGAGAAGATCAACTATTTGATGGGGCGTAGGCAAATACTCAACTTTGATAATGCTTCCATCAAGTTTTTCTTTAATAAAGTGTCGATCAACCTCCACATGTTTGGTCTTATCATGGTGAATAGGATTGCAAGCAATACTTATTGCTGATTGATTATCACAATAGAGCAACATAGGTTCTTCAGATCCAATCTTCAACTCATTTAGCACTCTTCTTATCCAAATAAGCTCACAAACTCCATGGGCCATAGCTCTAAACTCCACTTCCGCACTACTTCTAGCAACAACTATTTGTTTTTTGCTATGCCAAGTTACTAGATTTCCCCATAATAGTGTGCAATAGCCTGATGTTGATCTGCAATCATCAATTGATCCAACCCAATCAGCATTCGTGAACACTTTCACTTTTTTATCGTTGGTTTTGGCAAAAAATAATCTTTTCCCAGGAGTTTGTTTTAAGTATCTCAAGATTCTATATATAGCATTGAGATAACCTTAACATGGTGTATGCATATATTGACTTACCAAGCCCACTGCAAAAGCAATATCTGGCCTTGTATGTGATAGATATATGAGCTTTTCAACTAATCTTTGATATTATCCTCTATCAACCATCTTTCCTTCAAGCATTTTCCCTTTGTTCCCGAGTTCAACCGGTGTTTTACTTGGCTTGCATCCTAGCATTCCAATTTCTTTTAATATATCTAAAGTATACTTTCTTTGAGAGACAGATATTCCTTTCTTATTCCTTACAATCTCCATTCCAAGAAAGTATCTAAGTGCTCCTAGGTCTTTAACTTCAAATTCATTTGCCATCATTTGCTTCACTCTTTTGATTTCCCTATCATTGTTCCCTGTGACAATAATATCATCAACATTTACTATAATAATAGTAATTTTCTCCCTTTTAGCATGCTTAACAAATAGTATGTGATCAGCTTGCCCTTGGATATAACCAAATTTCTTGATGACTTTGGAAAATCTATCGAACCAAGCTCGTGGAGACTGTTTTAAACCATAGAGTGACTTTTTGAATTTACAAACAGTTCTACTCCCTAGATTTTCTTCAAATCCTAGAGGTTGACACATATAAACTTCCTCCTCAAGTTCACCATTGAGAAAAGCACTTTTTATATCAAGTTGATGGAGAGGCCAATCATAGTTTGCAGCCAAAGATAGTAGAATCCGGATAGTATTGAGTTTAGCAACAGAAGTAAAGGTCTCAATATAATCTATCCCATATGTTTGAATAAAACCTTTTGCCACTAAGTGTGCTTTATGTCTCTCAATCAAACCATTAGCCTTATATTTGACCAAGAAAACCCATTTACAGCCTATCACATTTTTTCCTTTTGGTAATTCCATCAAACTCCAAGTATTGTTTGTTTAAGAGCATGTACTTCTTCGAGTACAGCAGCCTTCCACTCGGGAATAGATAGTGCCTCTTCAATAGACCTAGGAATCATAATTCTAGATAAACTTGAAGTGAAAGCATTGAAAGAAGGAGATAGATTATAGTAGGATATAAATTTAGAAATAGGATGATGAGTGCAAGATCTAAGACCCTTTCTCAATGCTATCGGTAAATCCAAATCTGAAGTAGGACTTGTATTACCTAATTTGTTGGGTGAGTGAGACTCTATCATCAGCTCATCCTCTTGACTATGAGTAGGATTCATGATTTCTTTATTTCTTTGATGCCCTTATTTCTAGAGTAGACATGCAACTCTTGCTGTTCAGGCCTTAGGGATATTGATTCTCCCCCTGTTTCCAAACCTGTGATGTGATCAAGTGAAGTTGGATCAACTATAGGAAGACTGGTTTTTGTTGGGTTAGGTTTAGAGATCGTGTCTAAGGTGACATTAGATAGTGGCAGATCAAGTGTATCCCAAGGACAACAAGCTTCATCCCAATTCTCCCCGTGAAGCAAAGATGAAGAAAAAATGGTTTTTTCTCAAAGAATGTGACATCATAGGAAACATATGTTTTTCCTCTTTTGGACAATAACACATAACCTTTTTTATTAGGAGAATAGCCAACGAAAATTGTTTTGATTGCTCGAGGATCAAGTTTGTTTCTATTATAATCATGAATATGAACAAATGCTATACAACAAAAAATTCTTAATGGAAGTGTATTAGATTTAAACACTTTCGGATAGGTTTTAGAGAGCATAGACAAAATAGTTTCAAACTTGATTGGACGACTTGGCAACCTATTTATGTTAGGATAGCATTTCCCCACAAGTACTTTGGGACATTCATTGTAAACATAAGAGCCCGAGCAACTTCCAATAAATGCCGGTTTTTTCTTTCTAATACTCCATTTTCTTGTGGAGTTTCAACACAAGAACTTTGATGTTGAATTCCATTTTCTAGCAAATAATCACCAAGAATGGAATTGAAATATTCTTTCCCATTATCAGTTCTTAGAACACGGATTTGTGTTTAAATCATCTTGTGAAAAATTTTGAATATATGACCAATCTTAGATTTGTTATGTAAAAGGTATACCCATGTAACCCGTGTATGGTCATCGATGAAAGTACGAAAACATCTTTTGCCATGGCAAGTTGTAATTTTTGAAGGTCCCCATATGTCACTATGGATTAAGGAGAAAGGTGTGGAGGGTTTGTAGTGTTTAGGAGAAAAAACAGTGTGAGTATGCTTAGCTAATTGATAGATTTCACATTCAAGAGAAGCAAGATTTTTATTATCAAATAAAGACAGATACAAATGCTTTAAATAAGAAAAACTATGATGGCCAAGTCTATGATGCCATAATATTATTTCATTGGTACTAGAGACTGACTTGGAGGTAATTCCAGACACAAAATTTGAATGACTCTTTAACTGATCATTGTCAAAGTAATAAAGTCCATCATGAATCCTAGCACTGCCAATCGTCTTCCCCAATGATAGGTTCGAAAATTGACAAGATGAAGACAAGAAATTAGCAATGCAATGATTATCACGTGTGAGTTTACTGACGGAGATTATATTACACTTTAGATCAGGGACATGGAACACAAATTTGAGAGTTAGACTTGGAGTTAATTTTATGTCACCAATTCTAGCAACTCAAGGATCCATTAGCAATTTTAACCGTAATATGATTATAGCAAGGGACATAAGAGTGGAAAAAATTAGAACCACCTGTCATGTGATTGGAGGCTCCTGAATCAATAACCCAAGGATTTGAAAATTTAAGAGTGTTTAAGGCTAAATAGTGTTTACCATGTTGAGTCACAGAACATGATCCAATGTTGGAGCTGGATGGTGGAGTGATCTGTGACATACTGACAGAATATTGACTTAGGAGTTTGCATAGGTGATCCATTTGTTCTTTGTTGAATGGGAGAGAGACATTAGATTGATCTTGATTGGATCGAGGTGATATATGCATCCTTCATTTTTCTTCCGAAGCAGCCAATTTGTTGGCTTCCCATGAATCTGCTAGAACTTATCTCTAGTATGTCCAGGTCTATTACAATGATCACACCATGGTCGCTTATTTGAATGCTAATAAGAATTTTGCTATCCATATTGGTGAGGTTTTCTTATCATTAGAGCAAATCCTTCTGGTGCAGATGGAGCAATGAGTTTGTCATTTGTGAGCATCACTTTTAGTTGGGCTTCCTCATGTCGTACTTCGGCGAAGGCTTCTTCAGTGGATGGGAAAGGATCTCGAGATACCACTCTATCTTGTACTTCATCCAGATTTCGATTAAGACCAGCAAGGAAATCAAATGCTCTCTCCTTCTCCAAATTATGCATTTGCTTCACACTACACTCAGCACAAAGAGAATCTTCCTCCAAGAACAGATCCAATTCTTGCTAGAGATCTTGGAGATTAGAAAAATACTGGGTGACAGAGTTGGATCTTTGCTTCATCTCTTTTAGTTCCGAACGGATCTCAAAAATTTGAGAAGCATTTCCAAGATCAGAATACATACGAGTTGTTGCATCCCATACATCTTTGGCTGTCTTAAACCATAGATAACGGCGGCTAATTTGAGGTTCCATTGAATTAATGAGCCAAGCAAGAACAATAGAATTCTCGGATTGCCATGTTGTATATGATGGGTCAGTTGTCTTAGGAATTGGGAGTTTGCCTATGATGTAACCCAATTTTCCTCGTCCACAAATCACAATCTTCACGGATTGTGTCCATTGTAGATAATTTCTACCATTTAATTTGTGGGAAGTAATATGTAAAGAGGTATCACTCCCAAAAAAGGGAGATAAAGGAGCAACCATATATTTACTATCAAACTGAACATCACTATCGTTTTTTTCCATAAGAATTAATCCTTGAGGAGCTTGAATGTGACAGGTGATGGAGGTGGTGATGCCTGATCGAAGGCATCGATATTGGCTTGGGTGATCTAATCTGATCTGATCTAGGTTAACGAAATCTAGGGGTTTTTTTTTTTCTCTACTCTAATACCATAAAGAAAAATAAACAAGGGATGAAGAAATTTGTACAGTCTTATTGAGATTTCATCTCTTTAAATAGATTACAAGGAGAATAAAATTATAAAAGGAATAAAACTTAAAGTAGGAAACAAAGATCAACCTATTGAAATAGAATTACTCGAGAAGGTAACAAATAAATTCTAATTATAAACAATTATAAATATATATACAAATTTTACTTTGATTACAGATACTAAAGTAGATAGTATAGAAAAAGGTTTGACCAGCCCAGAAAAAAAAGAAAACAAAGTCAAGGAAGAAAAGAGAAAGAGAGAAGAAAGAAAGAGAAAAGTCGGGGGGACCTTCCCCACTTCCTTCCTTATGTAGGTCCCAATTACCTTTTGAGTCTAGTTGAGACCAAAAATTAAACCCTCAAATACCCAAAATGTTTGGGGAAGACAAATGCCCAGTTGGACTTTGGAAGCTCACCCTAGTGGACGTATTTGGGTTGCATGGGATCCATGGTTTTGGGATATAAGAGTTATGGTCTCCTTGAATCAATCAATTCACTGCTAATGCAAATTACTAGGCAGGGAGTTTTCATGCTTTATTTCTTTTGTATATGGAGCAAATTGTGAAAGTCTTAGGAAGCCTCTTTGGAGTGACTTGTTGGGACTGAATAATGCTATTTCAGATCCTTGGTTGGTAGTGGGAGATTTCAATGAATGTCAAAATGTTGAAGACAGAGTGGGAGGTAATGTTATTCTAACTAAAGGGATGGAGGACTTCAATGAGTTTTGTTATAAGGCAGATTTGGAGGATGCCCACACTACAGGTATTTTCTATGCTTGGACAAACAAAAACAGCTTTGATCCCATTTTTAGGAAGCTCATCTGTGCCCTACTAAATCACACATGGCTTGCGAGACACCCGAAAATGTAAGTCTAAGTGGTAAGTCCAGGAATTTCAAATCATTGCCCACTAATTATTCATCTTAACCTGGAGTCAGCTGTTAAAAAGCCTTTCTTCAAAATTTTCAATTGCTAGACAGCTCATCTGAGTTTTAAAGTTGTGGTGCAAGAAGTTTGGAATAAAAAGGTTGATGGTACACCAATGTTTCAGGTGACATTTGAGCTCAAACTGTTGAAAAAAGAATTGAGGAGACTAAATAGTTGCTACTTTTCTGATATACAACGTTGGGTGGGCGATGCAAAGAAAAAACTTCATGAAGTACAAGAGTTTAATTGAGAAAATCCAGATAAGGCCTTATGAGAGGATGAGAAGAGTGCTTTTCAAGATTTCTACCTCTTAAGTGCAGCAGAAGAATCATTCTTAAGGTAAAATTCAAGAAACACCTTGCTTAAATTGGGTGATCGAAATACCAATTTTTTCTTCTGATTCTTGAAACTGGAATACCATAAGGATATGATATGCTCTCTTAGTGATAACACAGGTCAAGTTCTTTCCACTCCAGCAATTAAAGATCATACTATCAAGTATTTTGCAAAGTAGTTAAAAGAACCAAAACCTCCTGCTCATTTGTTCCACCATTTAGAAGCTTTAGTTGAGAGGAGAGTGATGGGATCGGATTGGGAGCTTTTGGTTAAACCAGTCACAAATGAAGAAATAAAGGCTACTTTAGACTTGATGGCGCAAGATAAAGCACCTAGATTGGATGGTTATAATGTGAATTTTTTTTTCGGAGTACTTGGGAGATTATTAGGGAGGATGTATGCTTGGTGACAAAAGATTTTTTTTGCGACCGGTATGTTGCTAAAATCAATCAATTTCACAACTATTACTCTTGTTCCCAAGTCTGGTAACCCAAACTCCTTATTTGATTTTAGACCTATTTCTTCTTGTAATACATTATATAAATGCATTTAAAAAATCCAAGCAGACCAGTTGAAGAGGATGTTGCCATATCTGGTAGGAAAAGAACAAACAGCCATAGATTAATAGTGGATAATGTGCTTGCAGCCCAAGAGCTCCTTTTTGGTTATCATAAAGAAAAGCTTGGAGCTAGATGTGCAATTAAGGTTAGGATATCATGAAGGCATACAATCATGTCAAGTGGAGTTTCCTTGACCAACTCCTACGGACTATACACTTTCCTCCTCAATTCACAGAGTGGATGATGAAATGGGTGAAAACTCCAAAGTTCTTTATCAATTTGAACAGTGAATTGGTAAGTTTTTTTTTCAAGGAGACCCAATCTCACCATACCTTTTTGTACTCATTATAGAGATTTTCTCATGTATTATGAGAGAAATAGGAAGGAAAGAAGGTTTTTCTTATCATTGGAGATGCAAAAAAAGAGCACCATAACCATTTGTGTTTTGCTGATGATATATTAATCTTTTCCGAGGGTGATGTGAAATCTGTTGAGTTGATAAAGAGGGGTCTGGATTTCTTTTATTCTTTAACTGGACTGAAGGCCAGCCATGAGAAAAGCCATGTGTATCTTAGAGATGTTGCACAAGAAGAAGCAGGTTGGATTTTTTAGACATTAGACTTCTCACTTGCCGAGTTCCCTATTAACTATCTAGGCATCCCTCTCTCTTCTTCAAAGCCAAATAAGTCAACTTGCCACTTCCTCATTGAAAGATTTAGCAAGTGCATCAACAGCTGGACTTCTAAAACTCTTTCATATGCAGGCTATGTAACTAGTAAAAAACATCCTTTTTTCTGTACAGGTCTACTGGTCCACTATCTTCTTTCTTCCAAAGAGTCTTTTGAAAGCTTTGACTATAAAAATGAAAAGATTTTTAGGGAAAGGAAATGATGAGACTGGAGCTAGAGCAAAAATTGATTGGGAAAGAGTGTGTAAGCCAAAGGTAGAAGGTGGTCCAGGTGTTATGGACCTAGTTTTATGGAATAAGGCAGCGCAACTCAAGCATGATTGGAACCTTTGTAGAGATAGAGGAAGTGGATTACGGCCTAGTTGGGTGAAATCAGAACAAAAGACTTCTAGTCGATGAAAGTTCCAGCCAATATTTCTTGGTCTTGGAGGAAAATTTTACAGCTGAGATCTTTGGCTCAAAGCCTTTTCAAGTGGGAAGTTGAAAATGGAAATACTATCTCACTATGGTATGATGAATGGCATCCAAATGGTCCCCTGGTTTCTTGGTCAAATGAAAGGACCATTTACTTTATGGGTTTTTCTAAAGAAGTGAAATTTTGCTGTCTTTAAAAAAAATGGTTAGGATTGGCCAGAAGGTGAATTATGAGATAGCATAAAAAGAAGAGTGCAAGGGGTAATAAACCCCAAGACTAATCACAAAGACAGGCTAGAATGGAGGAATAGGCCTTCTAAACCTTTTTCTCTGTGGCAAAAAAAATTAGCCCCCAGATAGGCTCACAACACTAGACAAGTTGAGGGTTTGGCATATATTCTCCCATAAAACTTGCTATCTTTGTAATCAAGAAGAGGAAGCACATTGCCACCTTTTCCTCAAAATGTGCTTTTGTTCAAGAAGTATGGGATAAGTTGGAAGAAGTCATTTTGAATTTTGCTTCAAAGCCTTCCCAAGCTGTGGATATTTATGACCTTTTCAACACACTGCAACAGACTTGCCTCATCTTGAAAGCTGCTTGTTGGTTTTGTAATTTACTATATTTGGAAGGAAACGAACGAAAAGAGATTAGACCTTAGTACTCGAATGGCCAAAGGTGTTACCCAAATTGTTCTTTCTTGTTTTTCTGTTTGTAATAGGTCTCTTGATGTTACAGGTTTAGCCTAATTGGTTGGTTTTTGCTAAGTTTTTAATCTAGACACCCTTTTGTTTTATTTGATGCCTAGCTCGAAAATTTAGGTTTCTTGAGATACTTTTCCATGTACAGTGGGCTTATGCCCTTCTTATATTTTTTTTAAATTAATATATCTGACCTTTTATTGAAAAAAAAAAGTCATTTTCAACTTGCAAAAATCCTAGCATATTCTACTTTTATAAGAAAAAATAATTGTAGCTGTTAAGCAATAATGTTAAATTAGGTTTACTAGAATGTAATCACAATTCTTTTGGTGTTATTTTGTTTTATGATAGGAATTTTTGGAATAAAAGTTACATTCTGCAAGAAATAGCAATTCCTCTACTAAAGAAAAGGAATTCGAATTTCTTATTGATTTCATATTACATAAAATAGACATTTTTTGTGAATAAATTTTTGCAAATTAAATAAAGGAATAGTTATTTTATAGTAATAAAAACAGAACAACAATTCCATTCCAGTGAACTAAATAAAATGTAAGAGTTACAAAATCTGCAAAATTCCTCATACCAAGGGATTGCTGAACACCATGAATCATAGGGTAATATCTAGAAGAAGATGATGGAGTGTCATGCTGGGGAACATCAGGAATCCCAATCAATGTAGTGTAAACAGGAGCGTGATCGGAACCTTCCAGTTTGGTATTCCACCCACCCTTCCACCTGCAACACAGTCAGGAAGTTCAGTTAAGAACAAATAGTCAATTTTTAACATTTGTATATGTAAAATGAAAATGACCTTGATCCACTCAGCTGACTAAGAAGGCCAATTATCCCCAGTTTCAGCAAAAAAGAGCTTTTTTTTCTTTTTCTTTTTGCCATTTTTTTTGGCTTCCTTTTATATGAGGCTTATCCACACCAATACTGTTACTTTTGATAATCATTCATTAGATGTTGTAAACATTTGCTCGTCATCGTTGGTAACCACAAACTTCTTTCCAGGAGCATGAACCTAGAAAATTTTATCCTCAATAACAACATGCAAAGTTCCATAAATGAAGTGGAACATGCTAACAGTAAGTATATACATAAAAATTGTAATTTAGCTAACAATATTGAAGCTCAGCCATAAATGAATTTAAAAACATTGCAAGATTTTACAGATCTGTCTCCGTGTGGAAGTTAAAAGAGTCATCTATAGCAAAGCATATAATATCAAAGATGACTTCACCTCAGAGTATTCCCAGGTTTCCACCTTTTGTACTCGGTCAAAATCTCACACTCCTTGACGTGGCAAGTGAAGAAATCATGACCTTGTAAATCAGACATTTGATGCAAACAGGGGCCAGCACTAAGAATATGGTCAATTCTCGACCCAAAATTAAATTGTTCAGCACCCGTATTGGATGGCCAGCATGTATATGCATCTCTTCTGGCAAGTGAAAGGTCAAATATTGTAAGTACAAAAGTACAAGCCAGTATGAAAATTTAAGTGCAACAATTACAAACTAAATATTTGCATACACAAATTTGAAAATTAAATGAGCGCCAGAAACCAAACTCTACCCCATTCAGAAAAGTAGGTCAAATACAATTTGCAAACCTTTCTGGATGTTTGGCTCGGAAGACATCAAAGAAAGGGCCTCCATCTTTCACAAGCATGGACCTCAGCCATCTTCTAAACCTGGCAAATAAAATTAATACTAAGATGTAGAGAATTTAAGTCTACAGCATGAAAACTACTCAACTAGATTTTCACAAATCCCCTGTCTTTCAAATCAAATGTACAGCAGCAGTTATAAGCTCACTCATTCTTCTCAAAATCTGGTGGTGCATCACAGCGATCGATCACAGCAGGAGCAATGTTTAAATCACCAACAACAACAATTCTTCTTCCCAACTTCAACAAGTACTCCCATCTTTTCTAGAACAACAATTAGTGATGTCAAAGAAAGGATAAAGACAAATCTTATAAAGGTATGTTTCCAAAATCTGCATGTTATGCTTACAAAACTTATGTACATAAATAATATGTAAAAAACAAAAAAAAAAAAGGATCTTTCAGTGTCTACATATGAGGTACCCATGATTTGCATTATGAGTATTATGTGCATGAAAAGTTGCTAACAAAGGTCCACTTGTTCAATTAGTTCCTGTATCAAGATTGATTTCATGCAAAATATCTTCTATGATCATAAAAACCAACGGTTAGTGAAATGCTAAAATTCCAACAGCTATCATAGAAAGATTTACCTGTAATATGCTAAAAAAGTTGAGCTTAAACTGGATCCTTTCTGTATCATCAGGGTCAGCTCGGGGCCCATATAAATTGAAAACAACTGCCAAGCCAACAATTATTCCTAGTAAGTATGAGATTAGAACTCTAATCTGTGAAGAAGAATGGTAATGCTTGAGACATTGAGCATCTAAGCAAATTCAATCACAATTTGCAAAGAATTAATGTCGTATACAGGTCAAAATCCAAAACCAAGTAGCATTTGTAGCTCCTACAAAGAGAAATTGTCAATTTGATGCTATCTCACATAACTCACCAAAGTGGCCATGATCTGTGATCATACATCTACCCTCATTATCAATATGAAGAAGCACATCTTTTGAAAACTCCTCAAGGCCTTTGAATTCAGTTACAGGAGTTTCATTCTTGTTGTTAAGAAGTCCTGTTATGCCTTCCTCTGCTGAAACAGGTAATGCAACCTCACTACTTGAAAATGCTGATTTGACCCGGCAAAATGTTGCCACCCCTAAATACACAGAATCAAGAAGAAACCATCTTTTTAATCAAATATTGAATTCTAATCCATATGAATTATATACAAAGAAAACCTGTGGCTTTTTTTAGTCCAAAACATGTAGCTATTGCCATCATGCTGAAAGAGGTAATGAAATGCAGCCTAGATCAAGTCAGGTAATTAATGTTTATGAGCATATTGTGATAACATTACACAGATGATTTAGAGAAACGAGGTGCAAAAGAAGAATAAATGGAGCACAGCTGCAAGAGAGGAGAAAGCAATTTCACACATAAGTCATGGGAGCAACTGCTCAGTTCAAGAAAGAAATGTATTTCTGTTATGAAGACTAAATTGTGACTGCACTATAGTAGTTAATCAAGAAAACTGTCAGATTTTTGCAAGTTCAGTTTAACTACTTAAATTTCCGATTGAGATACTTGATCATCAAACTACAAGATAGTGGTGCAACAATTTGTAATAGCAACTTCGAAGAGGTTCCAAATCATCGCCTTTTACTACTGCGGAGTGTTTCAATAAGCTCAATAAATAAAACAGAGGGGAAAAAAAAGGGGGGGAGTGAGTGTTTCAACCCAAATGGGCTGTCGACTGCTGGCAATTCGCTGCGAGTGATCAATCACTGAGGCATTAATACAAACCGGACAAGTAAACTGAAACTTATATATGTATATATAACCAATAAACTGATAATATTAAGCTATGGCAATAAAAGGACCACCCCCCAAAAAAAAGGAAGTAACTTTATGGGCGAATTGTGATCACAATCCAAAAGGGTAGTTGAGAAACATAGAAAATTAAACAATGAGAAAAAACTGATAAGTGAGTAAGTCAGTGAGGTATTAACACAAACAGGTTGATTTACCAGAATATCCAGTTCTTCCTTTGTCGGAAGTACGAGTACAAGAAAAGAAGGACTCATAACCCTCAGCAATTACAATATCAGAAGTCAGTTCTTGTCGTCTCAGCTTCGTCTCCTGCTTAGGGTTTTCAAGTAACAAGAATGTAAGGAGTTAGCGAAATGGGCATGAATATTCGTATGGTCTAGAGACACAAAGAGAGAGAGACCTGAAAGCAGATAATATCGGCGTCGAACGAATTAAGTAATTTGGAGAGAGAACCGAATTGAGAAATGCGTTGTCTCAGACCATTCACGTTGTAAGTCACTATTTTCATCTTCCTCCAGATTTCGAAAACATTTCTTTTTCTTCATAATGCCCTCAAAAAAGCTTCACAACAGAGCAGCATAAAACATTGTTCCATAACCGCAGGCTTGGTGACCGGGGGGTGTCTAAATGGGAGAAATGTGTGTGTTTATCCGGTAAATTATTTATTATAAAACGGTTTTGGAAAAAATTATTTTTTAAAATATCATTTTAAAATTATAAATATTACAATTTGGATTTTATATAGCAATTTATATTTAAATAATATAATACATTTTGAAATATAAATCACACTACATTGCACGAAAATCATAATTTTAACTTATGATTCAATCGTTTTCTATATAATTCCCACTCAAAGACAAAACGTCACACTCTATCAATTTTCTTCTAATTTCCTCCACTTTCTTTTTAAAACATGATTAAAAAATACAATTTTTGGCTTAAAAATTGTAATTTCATAGTTCTAATTCACGATTTCAGTTTATATTAGGTAAATATCATCTATTTCGTTTAAAAATTCATTGTAAATTTGTTAACTTTAATGTAATGCTTTTACACTTCATTATTGTTTTTCTTTCTGAACATAGAATGTGTTATTGTTGATTTTATAATAGATAAAAGTTAAGCTTAAAAGTATTTTTGAAAGTGTATGTTATTCCATACCAATTAGTAGAGAATTTGCACCATTGAAGTCAGTTTTAGATTTTGTCATGATTTGTAGAATTTTCTATAATTGTTAGAATTTGTTCTAATTTGTAATATTTGTAATAATTCTATAGATTTTTTCATAATTTGTAAGAGTTACCCCAATTTTGTGAATTTTATTCTAATTTGCATAATGTGGGCCAATTTTGAGGTTTTTGCCATAATTTGTAGAATTTGCACAAATTTTATACAATTTTTCCTAATTTGTTTCAATTTTGAGGATTTTGCGCTAATTTGTTGGATTTACTCAAATTTTATGTAATTTGCCCTAATTTGTAGAATTTGTTCCAATTTTGTGAATTTTGCCATAATTTATAAGGTTTGCTCCAATTTTATTAAATTTGCCATAATTTATAGAATTTACTCCAATTTTGTAGATCTTTCCCCAATATATAGAATTTGTCCTAATTTTGTGGATTTTGTTTTAACTTGAAGAATTTAGCCCAATTTTGTGGATTACTTTAATTTGTAAATTTTGCTTTAATTTCTAGTAATTGGGTTGTGCAATTGGAATTTTATGGAGTTAATGTTGTTTATATAGAGGTGTTAGTAGATTTATCCTAAAGACTTATAAGTTCATGTGACATTTGGTATAAAAAGAAGATAGATGAAGTTCATATTATATGACGTTAGTTTTGCTTATAAATTATTGTTTGATGCTGTTATTAGTTAGTAGTGGAGATGGCGGATTTTATAAAATATTTGCTCATGGGAATATCATGTATGGTGAAGATGAAACATATTATGATAGGAGGTCTCTTAAGAAAATTAAAATAAAGATAGATGTAAGGTATACAAAATTGTTGATCAAGGTATGTACAGTCATTAAAATTAATCCTACTACCTCTTATTAGAGGTGTGCAAGTGGGTTAAATAGGCCAATCCAGCCAGCCCACTTTGGCTTATAAGTTAAATGGGCAAATTATTTTAGCATGTTTAATAAATGGGCCAAAATTTATAAACCCAACCCAGCTCATGCGGGTTAGTTGGTTAAACGGGTCAACCCACTAACCCAACTCGTTTAACCCACTTTTACCGTTTGATGAGTTAAACGGGTCAACCCACTTTTTCAGCCCATTTAACTCACTTTCCTAGCCCATTTGATGGGTTAAATAGGCTAACTCACTAACTCAGATAGTTTAAGCCATTTTTTCCTATGTTGTGCGGTAAAAGTTCAGGTTTTTTTCTTTTTAAGGGTAAACGGGCTAACCTACTTTAACCTATGGGTTGAACTAGCCAACCCACTTTTCCAACCTATTTAACCTACTTTTCCGGCCTATTTAACCTACTTCCCTAACCCATTTGATGGATTAAATAGGCCAACTCACTAACCTAACCCATTTTTTCATATGCTATGTGGTAAAAGTTCAAGTTTTTTTTTTTTTTAAGGGTAAGTGAGCCAACCCACTTTAACTCATAAGTTAAATGGGTCGGGCTAATTTAGCCTGCTTTTTAAACAGGTTAAATTTTTTTACCCTAACCTGTTTTTAAAATAGGTTAAATGGGCTCGCCTATAGTCTTTAACTCACTTACACACCTCTACCTCCCATCAAGTGGAGGTGCTCTACAAGTAGTTAACAATTTTTAACTCAGGTTCTGTCCAATCACAATATTCTTTGATCCCAATCACAAATGATGATAATGTAGAGGCTCTCATTGAATTTACTCAAGTTGTAGGTCGATTGTTTATCCAGGAGCTATTTGTTAAATTAGAAGGTAATCCTATTTTCACTTAAGGTGAAACCGTAAGTTATGAGAGTACAATACCCCCACCCACCCCCTTCCCCCTAGCATAGAGTCAAGAATATATGAATGTTGCAGCTACATTTGAACAAAATGATGATTTTCATGAGAATTATACAAAAGACATTAACATAGTTTATCTATTGAAGATGCTCTTAGGAGATTAAAGAGGTTCATAATGATATATATGTTGATTAAGAAGAAGAAGCTGTAAAATGATATATATGTTGATTAAGAAGAAGAAGCTTTAAACGAGGATAATGAAATCGGTGGACCCTACATAAACATTGAGTTTGACACATTTGATGATCTTCTACCTCTAGTGTACTCACAGGTTGCCATTGCATACCCTGTTGTGCTTAGCTCTCAAATGGTTGATCCTATAACTCTATCCTTTGAGCATCCTATTTCATTCTTTAATAGGAGGGATGGTGGTAATGGGTACACAACATTTAAAGAGAGTGCTATATCTTTAGATGATTTGAGCTTTGATAATGAGTTGAAAAAAGAAATGCGGTTTGACATGAAGTTTGATTTAATATACATAGTGAAGGCATATCATAGAGTATCATCATAATTATCATGTCGACGAGCCCGACAAGAAGCTGTAGCTTGTTATCTACATAGAGAGAGACAAAGGGTGCAAATGGTGACTTTATGCATGCCAAAAATGGATAGATAGAGATTTTGTTATTTCCATTATTGAAGGGCCTCACACATGTATTGATCCCATCCTAAATCAAGACTATCCACAGTTGGACTCAAGCTTTATGGCACACTGTTTCTTGGGTTAGATTAAGAATGGACCTAATGTAAAGTTTCTTATGTTGAAACAAAATATCCGTAACATTTTCGGGTATCTAGTAACAAGGAGATGAGTATAGGATAGTAACAAGGAGAGCGATCAAAATTGTATATGGCGATTGGGATAGATCATACATAGAGTAACCGAAACTTTTAAATGCCATTTAGATGAGTAACTCGGGTTTGCATGTTGAGTGGAGTGGTTGGCCAACCGTGAAAGAAGGTGAAGAGATCTTTTAGAGAGTGTTCTGGACATTTGGTCCATGTATCGAGGCGTTGTAGTACTATAGGTTAGTTGTTAGTATCAATGAAACCTTTTGTTACAAGAATATGACCACAAACTTCTAATTGCATGCGACATGGATGGTGTTAATCATATAGTCCTATTAGCATTTGCATTAGTGGATAAAGAATCGTTTGCATCCTAGTCATGGTTTTTAGTGTTGTTAAAGGAACACATTGTCATTTATCGTCACGATTGGGAAATGATATGTCTCATATCTAACCGATATGTAGGGATAATCAAGGTAATTAAGCATCGTGATATTGGATGGTAGCCTCCCTTTGTGCATTAGCGGTTATGTATTCGATATGTGGCTAATAACTTCAATGTGAAGTACAAAAGTATCCTACTTAAAAAGCTTGTCATTGCAACATGTTTAAAGGTGTAGAGGGCTAAAAATATCATATAAATATATTGGGCTAAGCCCATTGATTATTTAGCTTGACTCATTAGACTAAGTGACAAGGCTTAATGAAGTCGGTCCAATTATTGGGATGACTCAGGGAGAATTGATTTGGCGGGCTTGAAACAGAAATCGTTAGACTAATCCATTCACATTTAACCTTTCTCAAGCAAGCTCATGTACTTATGAGAAAGGCTACTAATCTTAGGCCTATAGCAAGCTCATTATGATAACCTTAAAATGAGCAGACTCCAACTCATTCGTTGATTGCTAAAGTGATCTAACGGATGTCATCAAGTCTAAGAGTCTATAAATACTCGGTCATTCCTTCTCATTAAAGGACCTTTTTCCCCAAATTCTAAAGATCGGAGAAATGATGTTCCACTAACAGTTCTTTGCTCTCAAAGATCAAACAAGAGATCAAGTGAATAACGATCTTCATTGCCCAAGAACTGCAAGGTTAACACTTGAGGTCCCCTTAACTCCCTTGTCTATCACTTGTGCATTAGAGATGCTTGAGATTGCTTGTTCCTCCTCCCTGCCACTCTCTTCGTAGTCATCTCATCACGTGCCATCTTTGAATTACTTTTCTCTAAATTCACATACAATGCAGTACCTGCGTGATACGCATGTGACCACTCCTATAAGGACCCCCCATCTACATTTTGGTGAGTTTACTAGGGATAGAGCTAAGTGACAAAAGAGTAATGGCACCTATTAGGAAGAGAGGACCATTTGACAATAACTCTTAAGAACAAAATCCTAACATTGAATTAATGGAGCAAAACTTGCCTCAAATATCGTAGAATACTAGTTAGGGTAATTTACAGCCTGAAGCTCCATAGATCTTACACAAATGATGCATACTATGCAGGAGAACATAAGGGCTTTAAATCAACTTATGACCATGCTTGCTTTGCTCGTCATAGGGTTGGCTACCACTGCTACTGTGTAACAAGGTGTAGTTCTACCAAACACCAACATTGCTACACAGCAATGTGCTGCCCATGTAACTCTATCACATGTAGTTCCTCTCGCTAGCCCTCCCATTAATGAGGAGAACATTCCTTATGAGCAAACCACTCAACCAGATGTTCTACCTCCCAATGCTCTCGATGGATTTAGCCATCGGCCTACTCTCGTACCTACTTCCATGGTATCTGCCTTAAGGACCTCCTTTGTAATGAATGAAGACTTAGATATATACCTAAAAGAAATACAAGCAAAGTCAACTATAGGGGTGCTAAAGTTAAGACTCTTTTACTATGAGCACATTGTTGAAAAACCTTATCTTAAGGACTATGTTAGTCTTAAGTTCATCTTGTGCAATGGAAAGAAAGGGAGCGCCAAAGAACATTTACTTAAGTTTATCAAGATCTTAGAAGTATACAGGTTAGATGATGACCTAAAGCTTATAGAATTTTCCAAATCACTAACTGAAATGGCATACACTTGGTATGTCGATCTCCCTATAGGGTTAGTTGATTTATGGGAGTCTATGTGTAAGTTATTCTTAGAAAAGTTCTTCTCCACCTAGGAACGGGTCATGATCACGAACATGGGAAGATCACGATAGTACCTTAAGGAAGAATTGATGGATTATATAGAACGCTTTAGGGAGCACACCTTGGACATCTAAGATGTATGTGATGAGATGGAGTTAGTGAAGATCTATATCCAAGGGATGTTCATCGAGTATGTTGTCTACTTAGAAAATCTCAACTTAAGTTCCTTTCCTACACTTGTCAAGACCGCAAGAAAAACTAATAACTCTGTTGCAAGGTAATGAGGAGAAAATGGAAGGTTTAAGAAACGAGCAACATCTACTAGCTTGGCCCAAGTTGAGACTCTTAAGGATAATAAGAAGCCAAGGAACAATACATCATAAGGCTTTACATCAACTCCTTTTTTCCCATGCCCAATGGGAAAGGTACATACTCTATTTGACCAACGATTACGAGATGGGAATATCAAGCTCCTAAAGGTGGATCATTTACCAACATAAAATGAGAATAACGATCCTAAGTTTTGTAGGTATCATAGATTCATAGGTCGTCCTACAAAAGAGTGTTGGACTTTGAAGAAGATTTTCAATGACAGGGTCTGTAATGAGGAACTTGTCATAGAAAACAATGATGTCCATAATAATCCACTTCATATATACAATAATTAGTAGGGTACTATAAATACCATAAGCCATAATCCTAGTATCGAAGAAGGAGATATGTCACATGTCTAGGTATGTAATGTACAAGAGGCTATACTAGGAATAATGAGGGCACATGTATGCTAGAGGTCGCTGCCTTAATGAAGATGGTTAACTTTAGAATTTTTATTTAATTTACTAGGGTTTAACGAAGATGCATGGCTTGTAGCAGCAATTGCCCTTACTCAAATTGTTAAGAGACAATATGGGGAGTGTAGTCTAACTTAGCTTGTACGAAGAATGACAAAGGCACATGAGAATGTAATTCTCTTTACTAACATGGACATGTGCGCTAATAGCCCCAATCACAATTGTCCTCTTTATGTGGAAAGCACGTTAAATGGACATCCCATTAAAAGGACATTTATGGATAATGGCTCTTCTATAAACATAATGCCAATGTTTACAATTAAGGTTGTAGGGATAGACAACCGGTGTCTAGTGAGACAACCTATCACCGTGAATAATTTCATTGACGCGCTTATAACCATAGTAAGGTATGTTAATGTGAGCTTTAAAGTTGGCCCTATACAAAGCTCCACACGATTCCACATGATTGACGCACCTGTGTCTTACCATTTGTTGATTGGAAGAAAGTGGTTGCACGATCACAATCTCATACCCTCAACATGGCATCAATGCATTAAGGGCTATTGGAAGGGAAAAAAAATATTCATTCCCACTACGAACAATCCATTCGAGCATAATAAGGCATACTTCACTAAAGTCGCATTTTTTGATGAATACGCCGAAGAGGGAGATATTGCTATGACAAAACCCTTTAGCACACCATTACCTATTGGGAAGGACACTTAAGAGAAGTCCAAGAGAAAGAAGAGAATGCAAGGCTTTCCTGGGGGTAAGAAAAAGCAAAAAAGAAATAAGGGAATAGAAAGTTTCATCAACGAAGATGGGTGAAGGATGTACTCTTTTTGATAGTATACAAGATCCAAGGAAGATAGATTGTCAAGGCTTAAGAAGGATATTCTATGAGAGACTTCATCTGATAGTGATCAATGATTTATTAAGCACTAAAGTCAAGGTTAAAACTTGTCATTTATTTTGTAAATAAAGAGCAAATTTCTCCAAAAATGATGAAAGTTTCATTTTTTAATCTTTGCAATATAGTCTTATATACTTGTGCTTTAAGTTTAGGTAATGCCCTAGCATCTTGACTCCCACACCTTAAGCCCAAGCAAAGCCTTGGCATCACGGCCCCCATGCCTTAAGCCCAAGTAATACCTCGGTATCACAGCTTTCACACCCTAAGCCTAGGCAACATCTTGGCATTCGGCTCTCATGCTAATGCTTTCAATTATGAGCAAAACTTGCTCACTCCTTTAAAGCTAGCCATTAAGCTATTTCTTAACTTGAGTAGCGTTTAGCCAATTTACTCTTATACCCCAATGAATAATCATGTCAAAATTTATACAAGATTCATAATTCAATGAAACAAAGTATATAAGGGGTAGTGTAAACGTTGATGCTGACTGGTAAGAGCTTTGACTCCTAAGTGCACAATAGAAAGCTTTACATATATAGTGTATACTAGTAAAAGCTTTGACTCCTAGGCACATGATAGAAAGTTAGGCATGGACAATGCAAATTGGTAAAAGCTTTGACTCCTAGGCACATGACAGAAAGTCGGGCATATACAGTGTAGACTGGTAAGAGTGTTGTCTCTTAGGCGCATCATAAGCCACTACAACTAAGTAAGAAAATCAATATACTTATGATCAATCATAAAATTTTTGTCATGGAGTATTTTTAATCCCCTTTTATCTCATATTAAATAGTCAAGTAGTGGAAAATACCCCCTTGACTACTAAAAGAGAGTTCACGACTTTAGGTAATAAATGCCATTATTGCTGCTTAAGTGCGATTGAATATTTTTTCAAAATAAATCTCTTATACATCATTGCTAGCAAGAGAGAAACTTTACTTTAATGCGCAAAATGACTATAGAGGCTTCTTAGATCTTAAGAGTCTAAGTAATCTCATATCCATGACGCCTCTCTAAGTGGGTCTTTGCATCGTTGTTGCTAAGTGAAGGCATCACCTTCTAAGCACATGATGTCTTATGTATATTTAAATAATGTAGGCTACTAAGAGGCCCTCTGGTGGTGCTACTAGATGGGATGGCACAAAAAAATCACGAGAGGAAAAGTTTTACTCAAAATCTCAAGTTGCTACCCTGTCTTAATGAGACATGTCAACAACTATGGGGTACCTCGATGTCAAAGCAGCTTCATCGGATCATTCAAATCTTCAATGTTATCACCTTTGTCAACTTAAAAAGCTTCTAAGATACTTGACCAATATAATAATTAGTCAAGGGATGCAATCCCCAATCGACACATAGATGTCCTAATCTTTTTTGAAAAAGCCATGTACTCTGACATCAAAGTTGCAAGCTTATACTTGCAAAAATGACAAAAAAAAAGTGAGAGAGGTATAAGTACACAACTATAAGGATATACTCGAAAATGGATGAGAGTACTTACTCCTATCTATGACCCTAACCAGAAATCCAAGCTTTGTCCTTCCTTTGCTCCTTAAAAAAGTACAAAAGCCAGGAAGAGAAGCACGACTTCCTCTTGCTATTGCGGGTAGCTTTCAAGGCATCTAGTAAGGACATTTGAAAATTATGCTCATTATAAGACACTTTAGCAAAAGTAATGTTGGTTTGCCAAAAACTAGTCAAGTTTAGGAGAATGACCACATCCTCAAGTGTCGAAGTGATTTCCCTCCAAGAAGTAATGAATGTGTGAGCCTGAGTACTCTAGTGACAAATGATCACCTACCACACTTCCAACCTGCTCATATGTGGGAACTATAGGTGAGTGGAAGTAGTAATGGCACGAAAGATGTTAACATTTTCCAAAAGAGTCACATACTTTGACTTTAAGATAATATGTTCTACCCAAAATTTCCACCCAGAGGGTGGTTGCCTAAGGAATGCAAACTAAGTAGTTGTGAGGAGAAGTTCATTTCTTTCATTCCTAAAGCGCAAGATTGAACTTGCATTGACGATGTCTCTTGAGCTAGCGTGAGACTTGCATCCGATAAAGTGAAGCATACCATCAATGCGAGCCATTGTGTAGAGCTCCCGATGTTTGATTTTTTCCTAGAAGGTATCTTCAGGAATAATTTCATTTAACCACACATCCCGAGGACTTGGGATTGAAGGTAGATGCCCATCTGAGTACACCAGCAAGTCTTTTTGCTTAATCACTTCTATGTTTTTCCCCATCAATTCACAATATTACTTGATATATATATATATATCAAGTAGATAAGTGAAAAATAATATAAAGACTACTTGTATTTTTGAAAGATGGGATATTAATTTGCCAAATCCTGGTGTGTATGATCATTCATAATGTTCACTTCTTGCTCCCAATTAAAATCCATATTATCAGTCTCAAACCATTCAATGTTGCCAGCAACATTTCCGAAAGGGGTGTGAGCTACTATGACCATCCCATGCTTCTAACAGAATTTCACCAAAGAATCACGTTGGAAGTAAGGCCATGTTTCAAACTGGTTGACAGCTGGCTTTACTTTGGCGTAGGAAAGACAATCTCTGGTTAGAAAGAAGTCATGGTTGCTAACCCAATGCTATGATATCGTTGAACCCCAAGGTGCCACCATCAAAGCGTGATCCAGCCACTGAAATTGATGATTCCAAGCGTAAGCGTGCTTGACATGAGATCCCCTTATTTGGAGATATCGACAATATTAAGCAAGAGATAAATATGACAAATATTATGGATGACGGTGGCTGAACCTTATTGGTAAGTTGATCCACCACTCTTCAAGGAGCTTCTCCAAATACTCGAGTGCAACAAAACGCCGGGCCAACTTGCCTTACCAATCTTCTACAAAGCTAGACCATCGGATGTTCGTGAGCAAAAAGGTGTGTTTGGAGAGAATTTTCGGCTGTGCAAGAACAAGCATGGCATTGATTCAAAGCGTGTTCCCCCCCCACCCCAAAAAAAAAAAAAAAGAAAACTGGAAAATGCCTTTAAGGAAGTTGCATCCATGGAAGGATGGGAGCCAGATAAAATTGCCAATGGGCATGAAGGAGCATTGGTGAAGATAGTTGTCAGAAGAATTTTTAATGAATTGAGGAAACACATTTTGTCTGTTCCAGATTTCCTGGTTGGGGTTGAGGATCGTATAAAAGAGATTAAAAAAAAGAATTTGATGCTATACCACCCAATGATGCTAAAGTCATAGTAATTCATGGTATGGGTGGCATCGGTAAAACGACTCCAGCCAAGGTTCTTCATAATGAACTCTTTGACAACTTTAAATGTTGTAGCTTTATACCAAATATTCACGAAGCATCATCTAAACCAGGTGGTGATGGAATTTCAGCAGTGTAAGTTTATGCAAAAGAATCTAGTAAGCTAATGCTAGAAGTTATCAAAAGAGGCCCAAGAGTAAAAGCAGGCGAAGAGGTGGTACCATCTGGAGGTTGACGAGCATTTATAGATGCAGATAAAGCCAGGGAGCTTCTAAGACCACTTAAGATGCCTGGAAATTCATATAAGAAAATATGCTTCAACAATAGAAGCTTTGGTTTGGATGTGTTGCTGAACTAATTTTGAATTCTATTAAAGATAATTTGATTGAGTTAGATCTCTCAGACCTTATTGCAGGAAAGCCAGAGGCTGAAGCTCTTGAAGTGATGGACATGTTTTCCTTGGCATTGGATGGGTGTAAATTGAGGTATCCGAATCTTTCGAACAATGCATTGGGAGAAAAGGGTGTCAAGGCCTTTGGAAACCTTTTAAAATCGCAAGAAAATCTGGAGGAGCTTTATTTGATGAACACTAGCTATCTCTTTGTTACTTTCTTCCACTGCAAAGCTTAGAGTCCTTCATTTTCATAATAGCATGACTGGAGATGTGGGCGCATTTGCAATTTCAGAGATTGTAAAACAATCACCTCCACTTGAGGATTTCAGATGCTCTTTTACAAGAGTAGCGTCAGATGGTGGAATTGCTCTAACTGAGGCACTTACAACATGTTCTCATATGAAGAAGCTCAATTTGTGTGACAATATGCTTGGTGTCAAAGCTGGAGTTGCCTTGAGTAAGGCGATACCAGCATTTGCCGATCTAACCAAGGTGTACTTAAGTTATCTTAACTTGGAGGATGAGGGCACAGAAGCTCTGTTCGATGCTCTCAAGGCTGCTACACCTTCCTTTGAAATATTGAAAATGGTAGGGAATGATACTTTTGCTAAAGGTGCTTCTTCTCTAGTAGCCTGTTTTGCAACAAAGCAGTTCCTAACAAAATTAAATTTTTTAGAGAATGAGTTGAAGGATGAGGGTTGTATTGTGATTAGTAAGGCATTGGAAGAGGGTCATGACCAGTTGATTGAGGTTGATTTGAGCACAAACTCAATTCAAAGAGCTCCAGTGTCTTGGTCCAAGCTATTGTTCAGAAACCTGGATTTAAGATGCTAAACATCAATGGTAATTTTATCTTTGATGAGGGGATTGATGAAGCGAAAGGAATATTCAAGAACTCTATTGATCAACTGTGTATATTTTTGTCTCAAGACACGGCCGTGTAAGTCCACAGAAAAGTACACGAACAGAAGTACACAGTCGTGTATGTGGTAGGAAAGTGCACAGAAGAGTACACGGCCAAAGTACACGGTCGTGTACACGGCCGTGTATCCCCTGGCAGAATGTACACAGAAACGTATAGAAAGTACACGACCAAAGTACACGGTCGTGTATCCCCTGCTAGAATGTGCACAGAAATGTATAGAAAGTACACGACCAAAGTACACAGTCGTGTATCCCCTGACGGCCAGCTTGTGCTCTCCACGATTGTGATATCCGTGATCTTTGTAATTTAGGTAGATAGATATTAGAGATATTCTTGTTATTGACTTAGCTAATTTGTAAGAGTCAGTTTAGGAAGGAATAGATAACATTCTCTTGTATATATATATTTAACGGGTGAAAGAAAGAAATCAGAGAAAAAGATTTCCTCAAACCATTTTTCCTATTGTTCTGTTTTTAACATGGTATCAGAGCCAAGCTGAAGCTATCCTATTCAAAGAGGCAGACATGGCCGAGAGTGATAGGAAAGGCAGTGCAAATGGTGAGGGAATGAACCAGAGGAAGACTATTTCTCCATATGACATCACGTCCAATGACAATCTTGGAATTGTGATAACGCAAGTCCAGTTGAAAGGCGACAACTATGATGAATGGGCTCGATCTATGCGAACAGCCCTAAGAGCAAGAAAGAAATTCGGTTTTGTTGATGGGACAATCATACAACCGGATGAGGAGTCTCCAGATCTCGATGATTGGTGGACCATCAACTCGTTGCTGATGTCTTGGATTAGGAATACCATTGAATCCAACCTTCGTTCTACCATATCGCATGTGGAAGTAGCGCAAGATTTGTGGACAGATATCAGAGAAAGATTCTCAGTGGCAAACGGACCTAGGATACAACAATTAAAGGCGGAGCTTGTCGAATGTAAACAGAATGGACTTGCTATCGTGGACTACTATGGAAAACTGAAGAAACTGTGGGAAGAACTTGCTAACTTCGAGCAAGTGCCAACCTGCAAGTGTGGAATGTGCAGGTGCAATCTTAGATCAATTCTGGAAAGGAAACGAGAAGAAGAAAGAGTACACCTGTTCCTCATGGGATTAAATGAGGATATATATGGTACAGTGAGATCTAACATACTAGTTTAGGATCCATTGCCAAGTTTGAACAAGGTTTACTCAATCTTGGTGCAAGAGGAACGAATGAAGACAATCGTTCGAGGAAAGGAAGAATGAAGTAATGTCATGGCCTTTGCTATTCAAGGGGCAAATGCAATTCGCAGCCGCAATGAAGGAAGGGACAAAAGCATGATCTGCTCAAATTGTAAGCGTGTTGGACATGAAATAGAAAATTGTTTCAAGATCATTGGTTTTCCTGAATAGTGGGGAGACCGTCCTCGTGGAGATGGGAAAACGAGTAATCGGGGAAAAGGACAACAACAGCAACAGAAAACCAGTGCAAGAGGAAGTCGAGGACGAGGGAGTTTCTTGCGTGCGAATGCTATCCATACTGCCGAAGGAAGTTCTTCAGCAATGCCGGCACAGGATGGAGAAAAAAGAGGGACTATTAAGCTCAACAGGGAGCAGTGGCAAACATTGTTGGAGATGTTGGAAAATCAGAAATCATTGGTGAACGAAAAGATGACTGGTAAGCATGTCAATATTCCTTGGATTATTGACACCGACGCATCAAATCATATGACAGGTAGTTTGAGAATTTTATCTAACACGCGAGAAATTCCCAGATGTACTGTTGGATTGCCAGATGGAAGTAATACTACAGCAACTAGAGAAGGATCTGTTCAACTTAACAAGAACATTTTCCTCAAAATGTTCTTTATGTGCCTGGACTAAACTGCAATCTAATTTCTGTGTCACAAATGATTGATTCTTTAGATTGCATTGTACTGTTATCTGATAATCTATGTGTTGTTCAGGACCCTGCCTCCAAGATGCTGATTGGTGCGGGTAAACGAAGAGATGGACTCTATTATTTCTGGAACATACCGCGCATAAAGGCTATGAAGGCGGATAGAGTAAATGTTTTTTATCTTTGGCACATTGAAGTCGACTGTCACCTTGTTCGTGATGCAATTGTTGATGGCTACATCCGTCCGTGTCACGTCTCAACTCATGATCAATTAGCTGATATCTTTACCAAAGCACTAGGAAAAGTCCCACATGATCGTCTCCTATGCAAGTTAGGCACTTCGAATCTTCATGCGCCAACTTGAGGGGGGGTATTGATCAACTGTGTATATTTGTGTCTCATGACACGGCCGTGTAAGTCCATAGAAAAGTACACAAACAGAAGTACACGGTCGTGTATGTGGTAGGAAAGTGCACAGAAGAGTACACGGCCAAAGTACACAGTCGTGTACACGGCCGTGTATCCCCTAACAGAATGTGCACAGAAATGTATAGAAAGTACACGACCAAAGTACACGGTCGTGTATCCCCTGCCAGAATGTGCACAGAAACGTATAGAAAGTACACGACCAAAGTACATGGTCGTGTATCCCCTGACGGCCAGCTTGTGCTCTCCACGATTGTGATATCCGTGATCTTTGTAATTTAGGTAGATAGATATTAGAGATATTCTTGTTATTGACTTAGCTAATTTGTAGGAGTCAGTTTAAGAAGGAATAGATAACATTCTCTTGTATATATATATTTAACGGGTGAAAGAAAGAAATCAAAGAAAAAGATTTCCTCAAACCATTTTTCCTATTGTTCTGTTTTTAGCAAACTCACTTGTTGAGCTTGGCCCTCTTGATGAGAATGACCCTGGAGGAGAAGGTCTATACGATGGGGATGATGAGGAGGGTGGTCATCCTGAACTGGAAGCAAAGCTCAAGGATTTGGAAATTAGGCATGAGGAATAGGATGCATGTAGCTTTGGACTTGTTATTACGTAGAGAGGAGGAAGACCCCTAATTTTCCTAGGGATAGTTTTAACTTCAAACGGAGGCTCTGTCCTCCAGATTGCGTCAAACTTTTAGACCTCTGCGACATTTATGTTTCAGTAGCTCATCTTTGAGGTGACGCAACCTGAAGATGTATGCTGTTGGCCATTGTATTTCTTTGTACCTTTTCTTTCATTTGCAGCCGTGTGGTTACTTGATTGTATGAAGATGGTTACCCGAGCTTAAAAAAAGAGAGAGACAATTACGGAGCCACCTCACTTGTGATGTCCGGCGACGCAAGATGCTGAAACACAATGACGACCGGTGAAGCAATGATCCTTTATCCCATAATCAAACTTGCAGCATTTGGCGAAGCAGATTCCAATTACTGGGATGAGATTGTGTTAAGAGTTAAATTAAAAAAAAAAGGAAAAAAATTGGTGTTATCTTGAGACGAAAACAAAGGGTTTGTTGGATCTCCGAAATCGAAAGATTGAGTTGAATCAGGGAACTATTTTATTTGCTGTTTGCTACATATGCCTCTAGCAAAAGTGAAACAAAAAAGAAGGGGGGGTGGGGGGCGCTCTACACCAATTTAAATAATTTTCGCACCTAGTTCACTATCTAAATAAAGCTACCAGCGTGTGGCGAAAGGAGAACAGAATCTCATCTGCAATGTCCGGTGACGTAGCTACGGCTACAGAGTCAAACTCGCAACGGTTGGCAAAGCAATTCCAATTACTAGAACGAGATCGACGAGCATCATGGGTGGGTACACTACGATCCTTGCGGTTAAACAAATATATATATGTCTCGTAAGCATAGGCGAGATATTAAAAAAAAAAAAGAAGAAAAGACAATTACGGAGCCATCTACAAGCAAGATGAAGAAAAAAAAAATCAAGCTTGGAGTGAGAAGAAAGAAAATCAATGTTATATGTTTATATGTAGTGGAGTTGACTGAAGAGAAGATAAAACTCAATGGTGTAAATTTGGCAATTAATGGATTATGAAAATTTTATTAATTTGTAAAGTTGGATTTGATATTTATTAGGATATATATATATGTTATAATGGAAAGTAAATTCTTGTTAGAATGCATTGGTTAAGTGAAGATATTAAATAGATTTTATTTAGATATTTGCTTTGAAGTATATTTGGTATAATATTGAAGATATATATGGTATGATATTTTGATGATCTATTGATACTATATTAAAGATATGTGTCATGCTAAGGTGGTGCTAGATGTGAGGCTATTGTTATTATCTAGAATTTCTACTTTTGTCAAAATTAATATGTGTATAATATATGGATTTATTGATCCATTTCCATGGATTGGAATCAATAAGTTAATTGAAGTGATTAGCCGAAAATTGAGACATTGAAGACAACTTCACGAGCTAGATACTCCACAAGAATAAAATATATATATATATGAATTGTCTATTAAAGGAAATTTATGCATATGTTGTTGATAAGTGTTAAAAGAACCGTATTTATAGTGTTTATTGAATATGAATTTTGTGTGAATTTATCTGGAAAAAAACACTTATGTGCTTAATATTTGATTTTAGGATCTAAAGTGTGCAAATTAAAGATTTAAAGAAGATTCGAGCGAAAAAAAAGCAAAATTTGGAAAAATATGAGAAAATATGATTTTCATGTGTGCACAACCTTCAACATGACTATGCTGATGCTAGTGCTAGAGAGCAAAAAGTGATCAGAATACATCGTGAAATTGTACCCTGGCCGCTGCACAAGTGATGTAGAGAGTTGTATTGAAGTAAGAAATATTCCTAGAGAAGAAACTGCATAAATTCCAAAGTATACAATCTCGAGCACGCTCATGCAGAACTCGAAACATAAAAAATTTATTCTTTTCCATCACGACCCTGAGCATAGGTATGCATCAGGTCATGCATGCTACCATATTTCCTAAACTATAAATTCTCACTTCATTACAGAAATTAGGGATTTGATTTTATTTTCTCTCATAGTCATTCTAAAAACCCTAGGAGAGAAAAATCATGAATCTAGAGAGTAAAATCTCTAGAACATCATCAGAAATCACAAAACACTTACGAAGGTTTATTCTTTTCATTATGAATTATTATTAATTATCTAGATTTCTTGTTATTACTGTAGATTCTATGGAAGAGTAGATTTATATACCTTGCATCTTGTGACACTCTAAACCATGTGATTGAATTACTTATTGATTAATTAAAAGTGTCTTTGTATCTATTCATGTGTTTTAATTGCTATATAATTAATTTATGCATGCAAATTGATTATATGTCTAATTCTTGTTAGATAAAGAAAGGTCTCATTTAATAGGATAGATCTTAATGAATAGAAAAATTGCATGTTTTACCTAAAGGTAGGAAGACTTCAATTTTCTACATAAAGATTTAATCTTTATTTGGGAATTGTGAGCTTAATGAAATCTTATAGGGCAATAGTGAGGCAGAGGTCTCTATTATTCCGTATAAGGTTATTAATTAATTAACTCGAGGGAGAAATTAATTTAATTAATAATTCCGTGCAAAGCATAAACAATTTGTTAATCAAAACCTTATTATAAGAAAGTTAGGTTATAGAGTGGATCAAGATGAAGAGTATGTCTTTGTAATTGAATTCTTTTATTACAGCGACTATAATTAATCTTAGAGTTATTAGATTAGTTAATTAGTGATTTAATTTATTACTCTCACATTAAGATTCAGACTAGATAGCAGAAAGAATGGTAATACTAGTACTTGTTTCTAAGATCTTTCAGGACGACATTCGTTGTGATCTATACTATATTAAATAGGTATACTTATCTAATTAGGTCATTAGATTTCTTTGGGTTTATAAATTTATAATTTTATACGATCGGATAAACGACCCATAATTTGTCTTAAGGGTAAGGTCACTTTGATGAGCTTAAGGGAGACACGCGATATTAAATGATGTTGCAAGCTTGCGCACTAAAAAAAAAGAAACTGAATTATATGTAGCGTTGGCTCCAAGCTCTTGTAATATGAATCACGCAAAACATGTATGCGGAGACAGTGCAGTTATTCCACAAACACGCATGCATTAAGCAATTTCATAGCCATTAGAAAGGCTTATCTAATGCTTAAACTCCTTTGACTTCATTCAAAAGATTTTGGTCAGGGGGCAAAATGTAGTGGGCTAAAAATATTATCTAAATATATTAGGCTAAGCTCATTGATTATGTGGCTTGACTCATTGGGCTACGTGATAGAGCCTAATGAGTCTGATCTAATTATTGGGATGACTTAAGGAGAATTAGCTTGGTAGGCTTGGAATAGGGATCGTTAGACCGGTCTATCCGCATCCAATCTTTCTCAGGCAAGCTTATGTACTTATGAGGAAAGTTATTGGTTTTAGGCCTATAGTAAGCTCATTAGGATAACCTTCAAATGAGTAGACTTCATCTCATCCGTTGATCATAAAGTGATTTGACAGATGTTATCGGGCTCAAGAGTATATAAATACTCAGTTATTCCTCTTCATTAAGAAACCTTTTTCCTCAAATTCCAAATATTAGAGAAATGGTCTTCCACCAAGAGTTCTCTACTCTTAAAGATTAAACAAGAGATTAGGCGAAAAATGATCTCCGTTGCTTAAGAACTACAAGGTTGACGCTTGAGGTCTCCTTAGCTCCCTTGTTTATCACTTGTGCATTTGAGTCACTTGAGATTGCTTGTTCCTTCTCTCTGCCACTCTTTCCCTAGTCATCCCATCATGTGCCATCTTTAAATTGCTTTTCTTTGAATTCACGTGTAACGTGGTACCCGTATGATACACACATGACCACTCCTACCGGGACCCCCCATCTACAGAAGGCATAGGAAAAGGAGTTCAAATTTTACATGGAGGAATTGAGAAAAAGAAATGAGGCTGTACCCACCTATTTTGCTTGCATCCCTAAAGAAAGTCGAACTTGAGTGTATGATGGAGGCTTTAAATATGGGTTTATGACCACTAACCTCTATGAGAGCTACTATAACGCCGTGCTAAAGGATGCAAGGTGTGTATCTGTATCAACTTTAGTTATGAAAATATTTATAACTACGTCGAGTATTTGGAATAACAACGTGACAAAGCTAGTAAAGGTTGCAAAAGGGGAAGTGTTTACACTGTGAGTCGTTGAGAAAATTCAGAAATGAGGTCAAGTTGCCAGTCACCATAGGGTCATCAATTTGATAGAATGAATAGAATTTTTGAGGTTAGCATGGGTGCAAGAAGAACGTAATATAGGATTGCAAGCGACAACAGTCACACCGTGAGCGCAATGAGAGATGAATGCACTTGTAACAAATGGTAGACCTATAGAATTTCTTATTCACATATTCTTGTTACTATGTCATATGTTCATGTGGATGATATGCAACATGTGGTCAAGTAGTATTATTTGACACATCAAATCCCCATATATTATGCTAGCTTCAATCCTTTTGAGGATAGTAATAGGTGGCCAGATGTGTAGACTCCATTTGTTCATCTAGATTTTAATCTTACCTGAGATAAGAGCAAGCCTTGATTTAAGTGATACCATAATGAAATGGATCTTAGGGAGCCACCATTGAAGAATGCATGTGGTTTCTATTGGAAGGAGGAGCATAATATAAGAATTTACCTCAAATGAAGGGGGAGACAAGGTTCATGTTTGCTAATCATCGTAATATTTACTAATAATTCATGCATAACTTTATTTGGTAATTGAAAAGAAAAAGGAAAATTTGTTTTTACAACTTTGAAAATGACTTAACTCTTTATTGTCTCTTATATAAATGGATTCGGGCTTAGTAAATAGATCGCTCTTCATACTATAGCATACCCATCGCTCAAAGGCTATTTGGGGGGGGAGGGATGGGTATATGATCGGTTTCCACTTTCATTACATTGCATACTCATAAGTCACAATATCTATACAAATTTTGTTTCATTTTCAAGAGGATGCTTGGTTAATATACCATCGATGGGAGGCCTCTTTAATGACCCTAAAGGAGAGATTACACTTCGACTAGTGCCTTACACCTTATCTATAGCGGGTTAGCTTTCATGGGGTGTCCTAGCTTGCATTCATACAATTGGATTGGCATCTCATTACAGCTCTTATGGAGAGGTGGAGATCGGAGATGCACACACTTCATATGCCACATGGAGAGCTGACAGTAACCTTATAGAATGTGGCAATGCAAATTGATTTGCCCATTGACAAGCATGTAGTCACCGATGTCACTAGCTTACATTAGGTAGACGAGTGTTAGCACCTACTTAGCATTAGGCCTGACCCTTGCGATATCTTCAGGGGATGGCTTAAGATGTCTTGGATAAAAATGAAATCATTCATTTTCGCAAGAATCGGTTTCACCAAATCCCAACACTAAAGAATAGGAAAATAATGATTTCACCCAATTGTATGAAAATCGCATATTTAACATGCAAATTCTTTGGAAATCACAGGTTAGGACTATAATTTTCAAATATAAAGAAATCACAAGACTGCGATTTCTAAAGGATAAGGCTTAGGTTATGGGCAGTTAGGTTAGAGAGTGCTCTCATTGGAAATCTAAATAGTTTCAGTGTTTCAAATGCTAAGGATGTAGATATCTTGCAACTCAATATCCTAAACGTCAAGTTGTAGTTCTTGAAGGGGAAGAAGTGGTTTATTGAGATAATAAAGAGGGTGTAGAGGACACGAAAGAAAAATTAAATTAGTTAGATGGTGAGATAGTTGAACTTAGTGGGGACTTTGATGATGGTAAGATATTACCTATTTTGCTAGTGAATCAGTAAGGTGTGAATATTGATGAATATAGGGGAGTAGAATAGAGGAAAATTTATTTTTTTATTTAAGGAATTGAAAAGGGCAAGCCATTTTTTTTTTTTTTTTTTTATAGTTGATGGAGGAAGTTGCACTAATTTGGTTTTTACAACTTTTGTTCATGGTGTTAGGTTGAAGCTTGAAATGCTTTTACAACTGTATAGTTTACATTGGTTTGGGGTGAAGGGAGTGGTGCTCTTTTGGTCTTACTTCTATATGTTAGTAACCACAGAAGCAATTAAAAATAGTTCAACAACTAGAAAAGGCACTTTTTAGCAAGTCATTTCCCTTAGAATGTATTAAGCTTAAAAAGTTTCACCAAAAGGAGTAAAAAACACTCTCTCTTTCAAAACTAAGTTTCATCATCTTATTAAGAAAACTTCGTTCAAAAACTCAACATGTAATTTTTAAAAACTCATTAGTAGCAAGATTCAAGAAGGAATTCGGGTAAGAAATTATTGGATTATTTAGAAAAATTTGAACTTTCTTTGAAATAAGTTGGTTTAGTTGCTTTGCTAGGTTAGGGATGACTTGACACTAAGCTGTTCTGGTGGCTAAAGGAGTGAGCCACAATAAGGCTAAGGGGATTGGAGGTGGTCGAATACTGATGCACTAATGAGTTCTGTTTCTAGTCTAGTTTTTCAAATTATTGTAAAAATAGTAAACGGTGTTGAAAAATTATATAAAAAAAAGTATTCTAGGAAATTATATATATATATATATATATATATATATATATATATATATATATATAAAGAATGTATTGTAGGCTATTTTTTTATGTGGATTATAGATTTCATTTTTATTTCATGAAAATCAAAGGATAGTATATACATGGTTAAGAGATTCCTTATTCTGATTGCAAATTTGAACCAAACTTACAAACCCCTTGATGATGTGATTCCAACTTGATTTATAGTATGTAAACTCTCAGTACCTTACTATAAATTCATGTCACAAGAATCCTAACTAACTAGCATGTCAAATGTTTATTTTATTTTATTTTTTCAAATCTACCTTGTTTTTAAACAAGTAATTAAGGTACTCTTCAAAATATTTTCTTAGTTACTTTGATTTAGGGGAATAATGTTAGTGTGTAGGATGGTTGATTCTAATTGTATACTTGAATTTGGTGATTTGCAACAAATTTTAAGTAATAACGTAGTTAACAATGGTGAATTCAATAAATATAATAACAAGTTAGCTTAATATTTATAATGACCAATACTCAAAGAGTAGTTTTTATGGGACTAGCATTTTTCAAGAGTAAATTTAGATTTATATACTATTATTATGTGAACTTGTTGATATTTTATTACATATTATATAAACTAGTACATTATAGTGGATTTTTTTTTAACCATTTAAATAATGATAGGGTTCTAACTTGATGCTTTGTGAGGCTTACATGTCAATCAGCTACGATTTAAAATAAAAGGGGTGATAATTGATTCATCACTAGTTCAATTTGAACTGAATGTAGATTGTTACGCCCTAAAGGGGGCCTGGAAGTTTCCGCTAAGATTATCATGGCATGTGTGCTGGGTGCACTTGTTACATAATAATTGTCTTACAAGCTAGAGATCGTAAGACTAAATAATTAATCACATTTACGACTAATCATATTATATATAATTATATAATAAAATATAACTATGAATTTTGTATCTTATGATCAACCATGATCGCAGAGAGTTGGTATCCCCTACCAACCAGTAAAATGAAATAAAATCTTAAGTTTCACAAATTCAAATTTTACATTAGGGTCCTAAAATAACATTCCATCTAAATAATCTATATTTTGCAATTCTTACTTTATCGTTCTTGGCTTCCAAAAACTCTTGACCCTTCACATCGTATCCTATCCCAAGCTTTTATAATTTTATCTACAAAATAGTTTGTAGAGGGGTGAGCATACTACAACTCAGTGAATAGGAGTGCAATACTTTCAATGCTACACACGCACAAGCAATTGCAACTCAAGTTATCAAATCATATGCTATAAATGAACAACCATATGAATGTAGCACCTCACGCAGTCTTTCGGTAACTGACGTGAAGTTTAGGGTTTACGCCCCCTTTGACCTTAGGTTGAGGATTTCGAAGCCACCATTAGTGCTCAGGTCTCATTACCCGGTTTATTTATCTTATCACTTCGATAATTATAATATTTTTACTTCAATAGTGAATGCTTCTATGTCTTTGCATCAGTTGGAGCAACGCTCCCATGTCTTTGCACAGTCGGAGCAACACCCTCAAGGACCGACCGGACTCAGAACCGTCAAGGCGCGATAATCCCCTAATCACTTAGTTCGCACTTGGCGGAACAGTAATCCTCTGATTACTTTTGGTGAGCCCTATAGCAGTGATGACCTTCAATCTCATGCAGTGTCTCGTGTAAATGCATGTCGAATTTTAATTGAGTTCACTTATTTAATTAATTGGTTTGGGGTGATCAAACAATATATAGTCGCAAACCAATCCACATTCAAGGTAATAAGTAACTATCAGCATTTAAGGAATACAATTCCAATGACAAACATTAGAAACCTAATCAATCCCATAAGTAAAACAATTACACTTTACATCCACACTCCTTACGACAAGAGATATCAAACATTACTTGTCACCAACATGATAAAGAGGATTAGACTTACCACCAACATGATAAAGAGGATCAGACTTACCAAGTAGAATCAGTTAAGCCAAACATAAATCACGATCAATAAGTTTGAAATGGGTTATTATGTGAGATCAACTCAATGTTAACATAATACGGCTTAATCTCATCGACTATCAACTCAACCCTTTAGGTTTACGCTACAGTCCTCATTTCTTGACATCTCTGTGCCATTTCACTTAAATGTCAAATCAATCACTTGGGATTGACTTACGATTATCATTTTGTGACACCTTTGTGTCATTTCACCTCTCGAGGGCTTAGTTTTATGCATTCAAAAGTCAATTAGGGTAGCCACATATGTATATATCCCTTCTAAATCCTCAAATTCCTACGTATACAATATATATATATATATTGATTTATAAAATTTATAAACGTACTTTAAATGATGGATAAATTTGTTAAGTATTTTTCCTTGTATACTTAAGAGATGTAAAAGGATAAAATTATTGCATTGAAAAATAAAGACTTTCATTTATGATTGTATAATTATAGGTGTGAATGTAAACTATATAGATATAGTAGGAAAATCGTTTGTTCAAGCATATATATATATACTCGGAATTAGATCCTTACACATGTATATAAGGATACATAATTTGTCCCCTACGTCTATGTGTAAACACCCATTATACGTATATACATAGAAAAAGTTAAGTTTACATATATTGATTTAGTTTATGAAAACAAATTGGAATTTGGACATTAAATTCGTAGTGATAACACTAGCAACTAGGGCAAGGTGCTATCGTCGAGATAGTGCTATCTACCCATAGCCCATTCTAATTTTTATATCATTACACTCATATTTATTCGTAATTTACCTAATTACTAGTTTCCTTGTATGACTTTCTTTCCCACGTCTTTACCCCATCGTCTATTAAGGAAATAAATTATTCACCACAATTGCAATCACAACAAACAAGGAAAGACACATATGCAATATACCAGGATTCATCACAACATAACAAATCAATCACAACATTGTAGCATATCATTAAGTTTCTTACTTACCTATTTATGGTCGTTATAATACTAATCGTCATTAAGTGATTCTGATGTGTGGTCCCTTCTCTGAACATAGTATCGAAGGATTAGCTACAACGACTCCATGAAATTCCCGTTAGATTTCTCAATCTCTCGTTAACTCTTATCTCTTCTAAAACTCCCTAATGCCTTTCCCTACACTCATATACACAATCAGTTTACCAACGACATGCACACACTTCCAAGACTTCCTTTTATAACTTAATTGCTTGATCAAGTTGCTCGAGCCACCGCTATTACATCGATGACACCTCTTTTTCCTATTCATTTTCACAAATAGACACACTTGCTTTCTTCATGAAATTCCCTTTTTCCTCCTCGGCTTCACCATTCCATTCCTTCTTCTCTCTTTTCCTTTATTATTCTCCTTTTTGGAATTTCTCGAATTCGCCTCTCTTTTACATGAAGTATCTTTGAACCTTTCATTTATCAATGTCTCTATATCTTCCAATGAACTACTTATAGGATAACCCATAGGGTTAGTAGTTACTAAAGGTTTTGTATCCCCTTCTTTCTTCTCTCCTTTGTTGACATCTCCACTTACAGGGTTTCTCATCCTCTCTACTGGTTTTCATTCTCACTCACGCTTCCATCACCATACATACACTAGCCATCCTTTACACACATACATGCCCACCTCCTTCATAATAACATCATACATACATGTACACATAAGTTTCACCTACGCACATACATAAGATCAATACCCTCTTGCTTTTATCTTCTGGTTCTTCTTCTCTTTTTCCTCACCCTTTTTCCATCTTCAATTCTTGCTTTCTCCTTATTCTTCTCTTCCTTTTGGCTCCATTACCCATAACTTCCCTCCTTGTTTCCTTACTAGACCCTCTTCACCCATCGAACTTCTCCACTTTCTTACTTCTTCTTCTCCTCATTTCCCAACCTAACTCTTTTCCCTTTTCTACTTTGTATCTCCTACACACCGAACACTACATACACACACACTCCACCCATACACCATGTATACACCAACACACACCTACACACACACAATCATACCACACACACACCACTCCCTCCATGGCTTTCCTTGTCACGCCCCACTCTAAGGGCCTCTCGTGACAACTCGCCACGATCGCTTAACCCTTTGTTAAGCGACTGCAAAGCATCTTATCTTCAACGTTGACCTATTCATCAGAGTAATTATATTCCCTGCTTACAAGATAATTAATTAGATAAAACATCATTAGGCCTCATATGGGTCCCATTTCACCACAACAAGTACACCCAAGACCATATCAGGTCACTTAATTACATTTTCATCAATTATAGAATAAAGGATCTATCCTAAAGATGTCTACATTCAATATAGGCCTCATGTCCTTTCCACGACCATGCCCATCATTGGTGCAACGAGTACTCACCTTGTTTTGTCAGTTCATCATGAAGTTTAGGTAGTCTCTACCTGCAAGGCAAAATCTATAAGAGGGTAAGCCAAAACTTAGTGAGATAGGGTGCAATCTCTCAGTGTTGCAACAAACACAAACAAAATTCAAACAAGTTATCAAACAAGTGCTATGTATGAACAATCACATGAATGTAGCATCTTACGTGGTTTTTCGGTAACTGATGTGAAGTCTAGGGTTTACGCCTCCTTGACCTTGGGTTGGGGATTCCGAAGCCACCATCAATGCCCGGGTCTTACTTACATCTTTATTATTCTTATCACTTAATTAGGTTGTGTCTTAGCTTTAATGTTTTAGGCTCAAGTGCCTTAATACACTGAGCTTTTCACCCTCAAGAGACTGGCCAGACTCGAAACCGTTAAGGCACGACAATCCCCTAATCACTTAGTTTGCACTTGGCGGAATAGCGATCCTCTTGATCACTTCTAGTGCATCCTGTAGCAGTGATGGCCTTCAATCTCATGCAATGTTTGTGCAATGCATGCTAGGTTTTCAATTAGATCTCATAATTAGGTAAAGTTTTAGGGTGATCATCCAAGGTCAAGCACATATGTAAACGGCAATCATGGCAACAATCTATTCATATCACATTTAATCATTTAACAAAGCAGGGTACATCTACATCATCAATAAGAGAACAACATCCACGAAATCAGGTGAGAGATTATCAAGCTATAGACTTCTATTCAAGATTATAGTAGCATGCCTCATCCTTAGATATATGTGTATGTACCAATGATGCATGAGGTTTAAGTTAGACTTCCATCCCTCCTTTACAATTACATATTGCGATATAAGGATTTGTGGTTATGATTCCTGGTCGAATATGAGTAACTTTTTCCCTCGATCCTATATACTCTATATGACTATAGCTTATATCAATTCCGACATCCCATTCTTCTATCTCACTTACACCTAGCATATGTATCTATATAGGTAAGGACTTAGGTTATCGGCAACTTAACTCCCCCTTTCCAACTTGTAATACACACATATACTTATGGCTTAGATCGGCTCCTTAGATTCCTTTCTTTTAGCCTCCACTTCCAACACTTTCTATGTCAACATGTGTTTAAAATCTTCTCATCAATCTCCACAATCGTCAACAATGAACATACTATGATGTCTCCCTTTACTCCTACTAGTAAAACCACGCACACTCGCTAAGGAAAAGATCGAACACCTATATGCCTATATATATGTTTTCTCGCATTCTCATTCATGGATTTCCACCCTCCTTCTAATTCCCCAACACACAAGCTCACAAGAAAACTAACATCAATATAATCCCAACTCCCACCTCCATTTCATCTTATAATCTACCTTCTCAAATCAAAGTCCCATCTCCACTTTTCCCATCTCGCATACAACATATATTGATGTGACATTCCTATACTTGCTTCCACTTCCTTGTAGTTTGTTCCATCCTCTAAGCATCACACACACAAGTATACTTATTTACAACCGCACAACCACCACTATACCTATATATATTTATTGTACATATTATACCACAGCAGTACTTTCCATTTTCATTCCCTTCTTCCACGTCCAGCAACGTCTTCGGCCCTTATATATACATCGTTATGTAGGACAACTAACGTCTAGACATATATATATATATAGCACAGCAACTAGCAAAAGAAGGAAGGAAAAATAAAATAAAATAACATCACCAACACAATGGGAGTCCCCTTTGCATACATACCCAACCGGTGCACATATACATATATATTTTATAGCATATTTCCCCCCAGCATTTGGATATATATATATATATATATATATATATTATCACAGTGACTTCGGCCAGCAATCCAACAGACCATTATACATATACCTATATATATATATGATTCCATATTGCAACTGGGAGAAAGGAAACATCCTAGCCATGCTCTGTTTACGGCAAGCACAAAAAAAAAAAAAAAAAGAAACATGTCCAGCAACATAAGATTCACGCACACATCGTGGAAGAAGAGCAAAGTCCCCAACGTCTTATATATATATATATATATGTATGTATGTATGTATGTATATGTGTCTATTACTTAGCCGTTGTAGGGAAGGAAGACATGGGAAAGAAATAGATAAATCTTACTCACATAGCAAAACAGCTCCCCCAATCACAAAGGTTTATATATATATATATATATATTTGTTGCTACTCGCTCCAGAGGTTAAAACCCACACATGTGCACAGTACACGAAATAGTATATATATATATATATCTATATATAGGCAGCAAAATCTATAATAAATACATACACATGATACAATATGTCATGGAGTCTTATTCACTTCTGTCTCATTTTGTTGGGGTTTACTCGAAGCAGTCTGCGGGTATCTCCGTATCAAAACCTTATTCACTTAGAAAATTAGGGAAAAGTACATCAATACACTAAATACATAGTTCAAATCACTTTATCTAGTGTTTTCTTAGCTATTACAACTAATTTTAAGTAAAGTACTAATTTTTACACCTATTTATTCTTTGTATATAACTTTTAGAAATGAACTTCGTTTCGCGAAAAAGTTAGTTTAGTTGAATTACACTCACCTCAAGGAACACGTAGGTGGTCTCAAATCGTCGATCTGAGGTCGTATGTGCGAGTTATAAATTTTTTTGTTTGGTTTTCTTTTTCCTTTTTCGTACCGTTTCTCATCTCGTCTGCTCCCTACTCTATCCTTCTCATCTCTTTCTTTCTTTTTTTTTTTGGTTGTTCGTAGCTTATGGTTCTGTGGGTCCTCACGAAAAGCACCTATATATATATATATTATTTAATACTTTATTAGATTAAGGTTTTAAGAAAATCCTGGTGTATTTTTACTCGCACAAATATCCACTCAAAATTCCTATTTCACAATCCTAAATCTATGATTTTGATCTATTCCATTGTTTACCCAAAGTTTTATTATGGTTTGCCTCTAATAAGCTTATTTCTATTAGAAGAATGTTTTGAGACTTTTAATAAAATCTTTTAATTATTCGGCTATTATATGAAATTAAAGTTCGTGGGTTTTACATTATTCCCCTTGCTACTCACCTACTTTCATGCTAGCTTGGAGTGCTTGGATGTTGTTGCTGATAAAGGCATATTTTATCATGTTGTATCTTGCGATTGGTATATATATTATTGTCAATTATTAGAAATTTCCAATAAAAAGATACTTAAATTGCATTTATGTTAATATCTTAGGGATTAATGGACTTGAAGATGTACATGATGCAAAACATGAAGAAATCACAAGCAAGGGATGAGACACGGCCATGCCTAAACGAAGAATGAAAGAAATAAATGTCGAGAAGCTTATGGAGTTATCCCACGACCATGGTTTATGTGGTGGCAGTAACAACCACATTACACACGGCCGTGCCTAAAAGAAGAAGGAAAGAAATAAATGCCGAGAAGCTTATGGAGTTATCCCACGGCCGTGGTTTATGTGGTGGCAGTAACAACCACATTACACACGGCCGTGCCTCATGTGGTGGACTACCGACTTTTCATATTCTTGTGCAATTTGTACGTTTCTGCGCAGCATAAAAGGAGTGGTGAGAAAGAATAGAAAGAAAGATGACCGGGGGAAGGAGAGGAGACTTTGAACAATTTAGATTGGAAAACTTTGTTTTGAGAAATTTTAGCTTTTTACAAGGGAATTGAAGATTGAATTCAATTGTACTTCCATCAATTGAGATCAAGTCAGAAATCTCTGAAGAGTTGATTTAGGATCTTATTTCTAGATTTGCTACATATTGGTGACTTCTTATCCTAATCATATTTTGCATTTCTGTGAATTGGTTTTTATGTCTTTAATGGATTCTTTAACATTTTTCGTTGAATTTTGTCTTGTTATTATCAATTGTATGGCTGGCTAATTTCATTTGTAGGAATAGTAGATGAAGCCCTAGTTTGCTAAAATGATCAGTGTAGTTTGGTTATGAGATTGACATATATGTGGAGTATTCATGTTGTGAATTCCTATAATTTCAATTTAATCGTGATAAGATTAGATTGTTAGAAATCCAATCAATACGAAAGTGGAGATAGGATTTGTTAGGAATTCTTAATTAGACTAATGAGACAATGCGAAAGCGGCGTTAAATGGTTTAATTAGGGTTCATATAGAGATTAAAGCTATGTTCTAATTAATTATTCACTAAGAGATTAGGGATAATTGTATTAGGGCATAAGGCGATCGTAGAATTGAAAAATGTATGAGAGTATATTAGAATCCTCTGTTAATTAGAGATACGAAAGTGGACTAATTGATTTGAGGTTTAAAATGTTGAACTCACGTGAATAACCACATATAAGTTGATTTCAATAACTTAACGGTAGTTTAATTAGCATGACTAGGGTGAATTCTAAATTCCTGCTGTTCAATTGGAAGTATTTATAAAAATCTTATAATTTTCATTAGCATAGAACTTAATTTAATCTCTTTAGTTAAATATATAAAAGATTCCCGTTTGAATTACCTAAATATCAGTATAAGTTATTATAGGTTTGGTAATCTTTTTAGCCTTCAAGGGAACGATACTCTACTCATCATATATTACTTGATTGCGACCTAGTGTACTTGCTAGCGGTTTCACTTATACATTTCACGAGTGATCAGTTGCTTGCTACGGTTCTCTTCACTTGGATGTTGCTGCTTGTCTCCTCGTCGGCTAAGGAAAACGAGGAAGCAAAAACGTCTGCTGAAGCTCTTCGTTGCTGGTGAGAAGGCTGGAACCCTATCCTATAACTTAGCAAGTTCATCCACGACTTCGCGAGGAAATAAATCAGACTTTGTGGATCATAGTTGCCCTAATTTAATGAATGTCGAACCAAGCTAGAGCACTTGCTCTTGAAGCCATGAGGCGGACCTTTGCCATCTGCTTTTCTGCTTCTCCTTTGTGAAGCCTCCTATATAAGCTCCTTTATGAATTCTCTCAGTTGGAGTGGGGCCATAAACTAGAGCATGGGTTACATGCACCTTATTTGGTGTGAACCTAGGAGAAGACGATATAGGATAGTAGTGCAGTTGTAAGCGAGGAGCTATGGCAGCAAACACGCCAAGTAATGGTTTTGTAGATGGGAACTTAGCCATAACCTCGAGGAGACTCCTTTGGCCATCAACAATCCATTTTGAATACTCATCCTTCTCTTGAGGTGATGCTAGAATTTAAGTCTCTCCACTTCCACAAAATTAGTAACACGTGCAGCCAGAGTAATCAAAGCAGCCTTTCGAGGAGGGTTCAAAAGATCTGCATAGCGTGCTAGTGTAGATCGAAGTGCACATGGACCAAGGGAAGCAGTCAACACCGATGTTCCCATTAGTGTACCATCCTCATTGTCGGTGTAGATTGAGAACAAAATATCTAAAGGGTAACCTAACAACTTTCTAGCTTCTTCAACATTCCCATCACAATTCTCAGCATAGACTCCCATGTGATCACCGGTTTCCTAGCTACCCAATACCAATCCTCGAGATATCAACTCCAAGTGTATACAAGAATGATCAAATTTCGTTTTGTGAAGCTCTTCTTGCACATATTATCAAAAGCTTCAATGCCCTCCAGTTAACACAATGGTTATCTCTCTACTCGTCATCTCATTGTGTTGAACCCGAAACGGGATTAGACCTAGAAGTAGAATTCAAATGCTCAGTCGATTCCAAAGCTAACTTGTTCTAGACCTCTATGAGCAGCTGGACCAAGATGAGTATACAATTGATTAACTTATAAGCTTTGTGTTTAGGATGATTAGAAACACGAGAAAGACTGGAATTTGAGTTTCATCGGAGGTGGTAAATGCAACCATGGCGTTTCTTAGCCTCTTTTCCTAGCTAAAGCCTTCCCTTTTTCACTTGCTCCCCTTCAACTCCTTCACGGTGCGACTCCTTTGGGCAACTCATTCGGCTCAACGGTGAAGGATATCATTGTGGGTTCAGACTTGGTTGAAATTGCAACGGGTCCCTCCATTCCTACGCACTTCATTGCATTTGGAAGGTCTTTATAACTTCCCCTTTTTCCTTAGACACCAGACATTACTAGACACTTTCCTTCATAGTCCGCCGGAACTAAGACATTGCTGGAACTCACCTGAAACTTTGGATGATTGCCTCCCTAAACCAGGGGAAGTGAGAAAAAGGAGATGGAAGAACATGGGAAGGACTTCACGAGAAGAAGAAAGTCTGGGAAGGAGAGGGTTCAGGATGGTGAGGTCATGTAGAGCGAGTGGGAATCTGACCGATGACAAAAAAAGACGAGACAAAGAAGGTTGAAAGGAGGAGGTAATGAAGAAGAAGGGAAGAAAGAGGATGGCTGCATCTCGGGTGGAGAGGGACGGTGCCACTAGGGGATGAGGGAGAAGAAGAAGAAGAAGAAAATAAAAAGAAAAGGAAGAAAGAAGAAGTGAGGGATGGGGACGGTCGATTGACATGACCTGGCGTAGGCGACGTAACAAAGGTGATTGATCAATCCTATTGCTGTTGATACCGTCTGACGTAAGTGGGGGGGATGGGGTATTATACATTGCAGCATATTTAAATTTTTTTTTTTACTATTAATATTTTACCAAAATTTTGGAATTTTGGAAGTGACTTCCTTATAACTTAACCTAGAAATGATTGTTATTATACTTATTTTAATGTAATTTTCTTAAATTTTTAGGTCGTTACATAGATTATCTCTAAGATTGATATACCTAGAAGTAAACTAAAGCTATTAAAAGGGGTAATTTGGTAAGTTATGAAATGTGATTAGATTTGTATTATAATATGTTTACAAAGCTTTAGTAATGGTGAGCATAATGACATAAAGCTTATGGAAAGTAGATAAGAAAGAAATAATATGGCAATTTTAAGATGATAATCTAATTTGGTATCTTTAAAACAATAAATTAATATAACAATAACTGAATTGAAAGTAATCCTAGTGAGTTGTGCATATGCCTTTCTTTGTTGAAGTTGGACGTATCAAGTGGGGATAGCATTGCCAAGCGAGTATTTAGGACCCTCTTACTTATTACAATGTTAAATAACTAGTGTTTATGTTCTTTATGTTGCTGGATAATTGTTAGTTGTTGAGGTTTATTTTGTAATGATATTATGTTGGGACAAGTGTCTTGAGGAGGCATAGATGAGGAATTTATATTATTGGCCAAAGTATTGCAAAAGTATAAGTTAAAGTGTATTGTTTATTGTGTTAGATGTATACTCTCATTGGATTTCGCTTAACTATAATCCTAAAAGAGATTTAATTAGTATTAGATGATTGTATACATGGCAACTCAGTTATGATTAAGTTTTATTCTAATGTTATATACAAGATTAACTTTGAAATGTTGGAGTAGGTGTACTTGAAAGCTTCATGATTCATGCTTGGTTAAAGTTATTGCTTTATTTGATGGATTAGTTATAAATTACTCCCTGAATCAGGATTGTTGGTATCCTTGTATATGAGTTATTTTATGATTGCTTTGTTTGCTTAGTTATTAGCTTGGTAATTGCATGATTACATTCATGACATGGCATAAAGGACCTAAGGGTCATTGCTTTCAAAACTTGATTTTGGTGAAATAAGTGCCCAAATTAAAAGATCGATATTTTTAGCATATAGATTGTATTTGCTCAATTTTAATACTTGGTTAAAACTGCCTAGTGTACTCTCTTCATTGCTCAATTTATTTTTTAGTTAATTGCTTGGTTTGAGTTGCGTAATGTTGCTCATCTAAGATATTGGCCAGTTCATAGTGCATGTATTAGCATGACATCTATTTGTTGCATAGAGAATGATTACTTGTTTGGTTTGGTAACCATAATCCTGTGATTTTTTTCCTTCTTGTTATTATTGTTACAACTTGTAGATATACTCACTTTCCTTTATAAAAAGTTGAGGGGTTAATATTTTACTAATCTCAGGTTTAGGTGCATGACAAATGTAGGGCTTTTAGGGAATTTTGAAAGCACTAATTTGGCAAGAAGGAAATTTTGGCTCTTAAAAGGCTTTTTGATTAATTTATTTTAAGATATGTTGTAAATAAGTAGTTGGCTATATGTAATATGAAGGCCAATAGTGTTTGATGTAGTGGTGTTATAAACTAAATACACGTGCTCTACAAAACTTAGTTGATGTGTAAGGATAGGTAAGCATGATGATATAATAATTTTGACTTATAAGCTATTGCATAAATAGGATTGAATATTCTAAGGGAAGAAAACACTTTATAGGCATAGATAGATGGAACATATCTTATAGGTTATACGAGTCTGGTAAGCAGAGTGTTTCATGAGAACATGTTATTGGTGACGATGAAAAGTAAGTTTTGGTTCGAAGAAATATGGTATTGAATATGACCTACATGTATAGGGTTGATAAGTAAGTGTAATGATTCATCTTCTAAGTACCAAGTATTAGTGTATAGGTTACCTTAACAAGTTAAGTGGAGATTTGGAAGGTAGGTCATTACAACATATATCAAAATCATACTATTATACTTAACAATGAACTAGCATCTTTTCATGTCCAGACTTTTATGGTGTAAATACTAATATTAAGATTTCTCATACATGCATTTTAGGTCAGGTTACATCGCAAATGGTTACTATCGAAAATGCTTTTGGTTTGATTGGAAGAACAAGTGAGCCTTAACATGGGCTACTTTTGATGTGACTTTTTCCTTGAGATCCTTCTATAATTTAGTATAAGAAAATGCTTGATGTTTCGAAATCATATGCTAAGCTGTTGAAATAGGAAAAATTTTCTTATCTTCTTATTTCTATAATATAATTAATATTGGACTATATAGAAAAAACTTTTCACATGTTACCTTGATTTATAGTGGTAATACTTACAACATTGTATAATAATTTAGTTGATTTGTATATTTTTCATTATTTTTGTAGGCATATAATAGGTTACAAAACCAATAAAGTATGATTAACAATATTTCCTTATGGGGAAAATTAAAAGTGAGGGAATCAAATTTTCAAATGGTTAAAATAGAGAATTGATGTTATACTAAGGGCTAAAATAAAAGATTAACACTATACTAAGTGATTTAAATAAATGATTTGTTACTATCTTGTAAATACACTAGGTGGTTCAAATAGAAGATCTAATACTATATGTAGCGACGCTATAATGAGATCTCCTATTTGAATTGTTTGGCGTAATGTTAATTCTTAATCTTAATCACTTGAAAGTTCGATCCTTTATTTAAACTTGATCCAAACGTTAATCCTCTTGCTTATACATTTTCCTTTCCTTATATTGTTTTTCAAAAGGGAAATATTTAAGAAATTTTCTATGGGGGTATTCTTTACTTTTGTGGTATGATACTTCTTTATATAATAAGTTCCTTTATTCATGGTGTACTTAAGAGCTTTTATTAGGCCCATAAAATATGCAAAAGACTTTTATTTAGCATCATTTTTTTTTTAATTTACATGCTTGGTTTATCTTGCAATCTTGGCTATTTTTTTTTTTAATAAATTTACATGCTTAGATTATCTTGCAATCATGGCTATTTTAAAAGATTTATGAAAGAAAAATGCCTCAAAGAGTTTACGTGATGTTGTATAGCTAGTGGAAAAAGTTTAAAGTTGCTCTTTGTGTCTTTTATTTATCTTTTGATTTGCTATTTTTTTTTTCTAAAGCACATATTTCTATGTTATCATGTATGTAAGCTTCTATCTAGAAGTTAGTGGAAAAACTATAGAACCAATCATTTAACTTGCAACCCATGGTGGATAGTACCATTATTACAAGAATGCATTTGATTGGCTTTATACTGTTGTATATAACTTCATTTTAAATGATTTCTTCTAAAATTTCTTTTGAGATCTACAATAGTGTAAGAGATTTTTATTTAAGTATGATTATTATGATGTTGATCATAATTTTTCTTAGAATCATACTTTTATGATCAACAAGGGAAAAAAAAAGCATATATCGGCATGCATCCATTAGATAACAAGCATGTAAGAATATTTAGTAACATTTTCAAGTGAAATTGTGGTTGATGATGGAAATAAATAAGTTGTTTTCTTCATTGGATTGCTTTTTATTCAATATTTTTATCCTAAACTCTAATTTTGTTTTAGAAAGCTTTCATTTAGTCATCTAATTGAAAAAAAATTATGTCTTAAAAATTTACTTTTTTTTTGGAATATATATGAGAAACTAAATATTTAACATTTCATTGTACATATCTTCTTTATTATTTAAGGGGAAGAACTATTACATTAAATAGTTATGCTATAACTTCTTCATAGTTTAAATTTTGAAAAAATATTTATAAAAGATTTTTTATTGTTTTTATCTAATTTGATAACTTAAAATTTCATAAACAATTAGAATAAATATTTGACTTTTGATTTTACAACTATTTTGTAATTTTTAGACATCTATCTTATTAGTGCAACATATTCTTAGCATTTTTATTAATAATTTTACACATACTCATTTTTACACTTACAAGATTGCGAATATTTCGTGATTTGTTGCCAAACTTATTCCAATTCCAAGATCTCGTGGTATATTAATATTGACTTAATCCGAGATCTCTTATTGGATAGATTGTTCAATAAGTATTCTCAATATTATGCCTTGAAGAAGACTTGAACTAACAAGAATCACATAAGGTATATTGATACAATAGAAACCTCTCTGTAAAATGCCTACTTGTAACCTAACTAATAGAGTACATTACATAGTCCATTATATAGGTGGGCAATTGCCAGTATTTAATAAGATGCAATTATGTAATAACTCTTACATAAAAATTTATGACTTATTATTGTATATACATATTATAGTTTGTTAGAAATTATTTTAATTACCATGTTCTATTTTCTTTTTCGTGATACTTACATTAGTATAAAAATATTTGTTTAATTAATTATTACTGTTTTATCATAAAGTATATTCTATATTTAAGTTCTTTTGTTGTTTTAAAAAAAAAATTCTAAAATGGCCCTGATAGATAATAACAATACTAAAAATTTTTCAAATAGACTCGTTAATTAATTAATTTATTATTTTCATCATCATTATTATTATTTTTGGCGTTTCATAAATATATGCTTATAGAGAATCGTTCAAGATTGAGAATTGAGATGCGACGAGTCTCCCCAGTTTTCTCTTAATTGCAATTCTGACTTTTGAGGAGGAAATATGGTAAATTTATTATTGGATCATAAAACCGGAATGACGCATTTGAATAAGACCTCAAATTCAAATTGATGTCCTAGCTGTAATTGCCGAGAAAAAAATATGAAGCCATTCGTATTGAAATAAAATTACTTACATGAGTCATGGATTATTAAGAGAAATAGAAAATAAATTATATAAATTCTTACTAAAAAAGATTATAAATTATCAAGTAACTTCTATATATAAGGTGGAGCATATAAAAAAATACATGTAATTTAAGAAAATTATCCAAGTTGAACATTTTAAATTTTGTTTTCATTTTCTTTTTACAAATATTTCTTTCATATATATACTTAAAAAGCACAATTAGGATCATCCCATTTTTGTTTAATCTTATCATTGGTTTCACTATGTCATTCACGAAATTATGTTAATAAATCATTTTTTTTCCTTGCATAATATCCATGAATAAAAAATCATTTCTTTGACATACTAAAAAAGCTAAACTATATTTCTATAAAATTACACCAAATTCATTAACTTTTAAAGTTCAATTCATAAATGACAGGGACAATACTCTTTCTAGTTCATATTAAAATGAAAAATATGATAAAATATACATAATAAGGAGTAACAGTTCCCTTCATGTAGAGAGCTTTAAACATATCAATTTAATTTTATAAGCGATTACCAAAATTGTAAAATAATAAATTTACTAAAATAACCTTAAAATATATATTTCACAGGATTAAGTTATTATATGACCATCTTACTATTGTATTATAACTTTTGATTTGAATTTAGCTTATCATTTAAAAGTTCAATATTCATACAATTAAGCTATAAAAGTCTTTAACTCTTATTTATAATGGGAAATATAGTTTCCTTGATTTCAATAGTGTAAATGAGACAACACCATCCAACATATTCATGCCAAGAAAATATATTTTATAGCTTTAATTAAATTAAATTATATATTATATTTAGACCCTTATAACTTGATAAAATGAATACTTGTTTTTTAATGTTATGTACTAGTTTTGATTCCTCTTGTTTTCTAATGGTATGTACTAGTTTTGATTCCTCTTCCTCCTCCTCATTTGTGATATACAATTTAGTGGATATATATATGTATATTGCTATCTAAAAAATAAACAAGAAACATTTTCGTGACCGAGTGGATGGAAGGGATTGCTCTCTAAGTTCAAAACGAGGATGTCATTTAAGCCACATCTAATGCTATTTCTCAGAAGCAACATCTGCACTATCACAACCCAGAAAGAAAAAATCCAGATCTTTTTGAATCCCATGAATTAAAGGTCGCCGTTGCTACAGCATCTGCACTTTCACGTTTTCACTCTATCTCTAACCATGGAGCTCATAACCTGTCCAAGGTATCACTCGTTACTTGAGCAACTACAATCGGATCCTGTCGGCAATGTCCCCCTGGCAAGGGATTTGATCATGGCCATTGCCTGGGCGGCTTTTACGTTGGCCATCCTCTGTCTCTTCTTGATTTATCTACACAGGTGCTTTGCTCGTCGAGCTGATGATAATTCCGACAACCCTAATTTACCAAATACTTGTCCCTCGCAATCCTCAGATTGCAATAACCCTACCTTCGCAGTTGTTGTATACAACACACCAATGACGCCTTCTTTGCCACCGCCGTCGTCTTCTTCACCATCATCTTCATCCCCGTCATGTAACGAATCTTCGTTCGATCAGACAACCTGCTCTATATGTCTGGATGAGTTCAAGGAGGGGGAAGAACTGAGAGTCCTGCCACTGTGTAAGCATAGTTTTCACAAGAAGTGTATTGAGGGATGGATTCCTGCCAGGTCATTGCATTGTCCGGTTTGCAGGGACAAAGTAATGGGGAAGAAAGTCGAAACTTCAAGGCCGGATTTGCACCCAGAAGTGGAGGGTTTATCATGGCCTTATTTGACTGGCTTTGGCCACTTAGCACTCTCTAACAGGGTTCTATGATTTTGTGATGTGGGGTTGTGGTTGAATCAATTTTATGTAGCTTTTTGTTAGGAAAATTATTATAGTTACAAATCTTGCTCATTCATTTATTTACTTTTTTTTTTCTATTACCAATATATTGATTTGTCCTGAGGATTTTAAATTGTTAGTATCCTCGTTGAGTTTTGGTAAATTCAACGATTTATCGTAAGCTTTTATCACTCTTCATTCTCTTAAAATCTTTGGGATTGTTACGTCAATTCTGATAACCAATGATAAGATTGGCAATTTATGTTGATAGATTGGGTTGGTATTTCATATCGTGTTTGAATTTATATTAGTGTTAAAAATACATAAAATTGAATCGAATTTATAAATAATGAATTTATATTGTATCCGTTTTTATTCAGATCGTAAACATGTTTTTCTTATCATTTGTCGTGTTACATTCTTACTTCATCTTTGTTTTTAATCACGTTATGTCCGTGCTTATCTTATCCATCCCATCAGTAATTGCTAGCTCTAATCAAGCGTTGATTTTGGCTGATAAACATATTGCTCTTGAAAGTTAAGAGTCGAGAACCTTTCTAATTGAAAACTAACACCAAAGTGGATTTATTTCATGAGACATCTTACACTATGTTTGAAAATGATGTAAACGGCAGAAATCTAGGAAATTCAAAGGAAAGCTTACGTTTGGGTATTTAAAATGAACTGGAAAACTACAGAAATGAAGACAATCGAGTGGAAGCATTTCCATTTTTAAGGTCATTTTGTTTCTTTCTACTCTGGAAAGAAATTAGTGGAAATAAATAGAAAATAAATAAAATTACAAGCATAATCTCCCAAAAGCAAAGTTAAAAATATAAAGTAAGGGATATTTTAATCTTTTTATGATATTAAAAAAAAATTCATCTTATTTTCTTCTATTTCTATTTTGATTATCTAAACATAAAATGAAAACCATGTTCCTTTCCTTCTCTTTGTTTTCTTTTTCACTTATATCCACTCATTTTCCACTCTCCTCAAATTTGCCATATGCAGTGTTAATGGTGTGATAGTAACGTTATGATAAACTAATATGTCTCACTCATAAACATTTTTCTTTTTCGGTCGAAGTTGTTTCACTTTCACCTATTCATGAAACTGGGTGGCCATTATTGTACGTGCAAATCTTGAATTATTTTAAAACTAAATTTATGGACCGAACAAGTCATCCCTTTAAACAAGTTTTCTCAATATAATTATAAAATTTTCTTTAAAAAAAGGGGTAAATTACATAAATCACCCCTAAAAACTATTATAATTACACTCTTGAAATAGATGTAGAGCTCTTTTCTTTCTTTCTTTCTTTTTTTTTAAAAATAGAAATTTATGTATATAATCTGCTAATGAGGAAAATATTATATAACAAACAATTCATTATGGTATTATTTGTGATGTGCTTCAATGGCAATTACAATATAAATCAAAGATGGAAGAAACAATGTATCCAATTCCAATCAATGGCATGAACCCTAGCTAGCAAAATGACTCCTAAATTGCGTGAAAATGAAGGAGAAAATGTTGATCCAATTACTTATCAGATATTACACACTAATAGCAATTGGAAAGGGCTTGAGAATTATTGATATTATACACAATAATCCTAAGCAAACTCACCACAATCCTTAGGATAGAAATTAATAAGATTTAGATGTGAAATGGAGAGGACCACTCACAACAAAAACATGTGAATTTCAATATGAAAAGTGTTGTCCAAAAACCCTAAATAACAAGTATTTATACCTATTCTAAATAAGGAAAATTCAACAATACAAAATAAAACTTAAACCGGTCCTCTTGGAGCATTTAGCAACCGATTCATCCACGTGAATTGTAAGTGATGTATGACCGGTTTCTCCAAGTGAAATGCAAGTAATGTAAGGTCGGTTTCTCTTGCTTTTGTAGGTCCAAGAATAACTCACACACTAAGCATTAGTGTGTTGGTTCACCATCCTGTAATATCGACAAATGTACTTGATGAAATGCAAAACAATTATACAATGTAAATGAAGACATTAAACGAATGTCTTTGGGATCTAATTGTTCAAAGAGAACCCTCATTGCCAAATTTTGTAATCCTTTGGCTCTCGCTCTAGCTATGGGTCTTGTAGGTGTATGATTCCTATCATCTCCTTGGGCTTATGGAAGATTTGCCCTCAAATCTGATAGGTTTTCATGAATGTCATCTAGTAAATATGGTGATAGATCTACAACATTAAATGTAGTAGAGACGCCTTATCCTCCTAGAAGTTTTATCTTGTATGCATTGTTGTTGATGTGCCTAACAACTTTGAAAGGTCTATCTGCTCTGGGTGAAAGCTTCTGTGACTTTTTATGAGGAAATATGTCTTTGTTGAGATTAATTCAGACTAGATCACCTGAATTATAAATTCTAGTTTTCCTGTTTTTGTTACCCTGAAGCTTCTGCTGTTCCTATGTTTTTTGAAGATGTTTAGTTGTCCTTTAGTGAAGTTTCTGAATCTCTTGGGCTCGTTCTACTCCACTCAAGCTTTCTTCCTTTGTTGCTAGACTAGCTATGAAATCCAATGGAAGAGTAGGATTATAGCCATACATTACTTTAAAGGGAGACTTATTGGTTGAACTATGAGCAGACCTATTGTAAGCGAACTCAACATTAGGGAGACATAAGTCCCAGTTAGTAAAATTCTTGCTAACCATTGCTTTTAGTAAGCTACCAAGAGTACGATTGACAACCTCTGTTTGGAAGTCTGTCTATAGATGGCAAGAGGTACTATACATAAGTTTAGTACTAAGTCTTCTCCATAGTGCCTTTCAGAAAAAGTTAAGAAACTTAATGTCTCTGTCAGACACTATGCTGTGTGGAACACTATGTAGTTTTACAATTTCCTGCACAAAAAGGTTAGTTATAAAAAGTGCATTATCCATTTTGTGGCAAGGCATAAAATGGGACATTTTGTTGAAGCGATCAACAAACAACCATAATGGAATCCTTTCCTCTTTTTGTCTTGAGTAAACCTAAAATAAAATCCATGTTGATATCAGTCAAAGGTTGAGTAGGTATAGACAAAGGCATATATTCACCCTGAACTCTTTTCTTTCCTTTTGCCCTCTTATAGACCCTACACGTTTCCAGCACCTTATGGACATTCTTCATTATACCCCTCCAATAAAAATGCTCTTTCAACAAAGTTAGAGTCCTCATTTCACTAAAATAACCAGATAATCCTCCAACATGAACTTCCTTCACTAACAATTTTCTAACAGACCCATAGGGTATACACATTTTTCTAACCTTATACAAAAAGCCATCAATCATATAATACCCTTCAAATTACTTTCCCTCAAAACATTTCTCAACTACCACTTTTAGAAATTCATCATGTAAATATTGTTCCTTCATCAATTCAAATCTAAGCAACTTCAATTGTAAAGAGGTGATAAGTACATACCAGCGTGACAAGGCGTTAGCTACAACATTCGTGTTTCCCTTCTTGTACTTAATCACATATGAAAAACTCTCTAGAAACTCCACCCATTTGGCTTGGTGTTTTAACAAATTTTGCTGACCTCTGAAATGTTTCAAGGATTCATGATCTATATAGATAATGAATTCTTTAGGAAGAAGATACTATTGCCATGTCATCAATGCCCTCACTAAGGAATAGAACTCCTTATCATATATTGAGTAGTTTAAAGGTGCACCACTTAATTTTTCACTTAAATATGCAATGGGCTTTTTATCCTACATCAACATAGCACCAATCATTACCCCTGAGGCATCACACTCCAATTCAAAAAATTTGTCAAAATAAGGTAAAACCAATACTGGAGCACTAGTAAATTTTGCTTTTATCTCCTCAAAACTCTTTTGGGCCTTCTCACCTTAAACAAAATGAACATTTTTCTTTATCAATTCAGTTAATGGACTGACAATACTACTAAAGTTATGGAGAAGTCGTCTATAAAATGAAGTTAGTCCATGAAAACTTCTTACCTCAGCAACTGATTTTAGTGTTGGCCAATCCCTAATAGCCTTTACTTTTTCCTCATCCACCTTGACACCAGAACCAAATATAATAATCCTAGAAATGTTACCTTAGTTTGATAGAAAGAAAACTTCTAGAGATTAGCATATTATTGTTGCTCCCTCAGTACTGAAAACACAGCTTGTAAATGCTCTACATGATTTTCTAGGTTTTTACTGTAAATCAAAATGTCATCAAAATAAGCAACAACAAATTTGCCCATAAATTCCTTTATTACATGATTCATCAGCCTCAAAAAAGTATTAAGGGCATTAGTCAAACCAAATGGCATGACCATCCATTAATATAATCCATGGCGTGTTTTGAAAGCGGTCTTTCACTCATGTCCTTCCCTCATCTGAATTTGGTAATATTCGCTTTTAAGATCCACTTTGGAGAAAACCTATGCACCATACAACTTATCTAACATATCATCAAGTCTAGGAATAAGATACCTAAATTTGATGATGATTTTGTTGATGGCTTGGCTATCAATGCACATCCTCTAAGTGCCATCCATTTTAGGGACAAGAAGGGTAGGAACAACACAAAGACTAATACTCTCCCTAACAAAACCCCGTTCTACCAATTCATCCACCTGACGCTTCAATTCCTTAGCCTCCTTAGGATTCACGTGGTATGCAGGTCAGTTCGGTAAAACTGATCCCGGCTGAAAGTCAATGGTGTGCTCAATTCCTCTCAAAGGCGGTAATCTCTCTAGCAATTCATCTGTAAAAAGATCTCTGTAGTCATCAAGTACTTAAGATACCATAAGGGGCAGATGTTCATGTCTATCCATCTCTAGGGCATACTTCATCTACAATAAATACACTGGCCTCTTATCTGCGATGGCCTTCTCCAATTCATACTGGCCCACCAATAATGTTTTCTTCTTCCTTGCCTTATTTATCTGCCTTTATGTCTCTTGTACCTCAGAAGGTGACATGGGGTTCAACACTATACGTTTGCCCTCTTTCTAGAACACATAAGTGTTTCTAAAGCCATTATGTAAAACCCTCCTATCATATAACCAAGGCCTGCCAAGTAATATATGAGTTGCACACATAGGAAAAATGTCACAAATAATCTCATCATGATATTTATCCCTTATGCTGAAAGGTACCTTAGTCCTCTAAGTAACATGTAGACTACCTTACTCACTTAGCCAATGTAATTTATAGGGTTTGGGATGTGGGGTAGTGATTAGTTTTAATTTAGTCACTAATGATGTAGCTATGACATTAGTATAACTACCGCCATCAATAATAAGAGCACATAGATTACCTTGTACCTTGTAGGAGATGTGGAACAAATTTTTCCTCTACTCATCATCATTAGTAGGAAAGGAAGTCATAGCTCGGCGTAGTACATTAATGGATAAATACTGATCATTTCCCTCATCTTCATGTATTTCAGCATCTACATCGCCATAATACTCATCTAATACCATTGATAGATTTGTGGCCTCAAGCATATCTTCCTCATCTTCCTCACTCTCTAACTCCATAGTGGTCATAACCCTCACGTTTGGACAATGAACAGCTATATGTCCAAAACCCAAACATTTAAAACATTTGATCTAACGATTCTGTCCTCCTGATGTCCTAGCTATAGATGGTTTGTTATCATTCCCTATAACAGTTTTTCCTTTCCCCACTATCTCTTTCTCCCCTCTACTATTTTGCTCCACTGGACTCTTTTCTACATTTCTATTATATCCCATTCTGTCAACCTGTTTACCCTTAGAACCATATAGTTTTGTAGAAGTCCTATACCTGTTGCTCGCTGCTCTAAATGGGTTGGATTGCCTCTGTCTTTCCACTTTCAAAGCTAGCTGGATGGCCTTATTAAAGGTGTCATACCTTTGGAGCTCCACAATGCAGGTATTTCATACTTTAACCTAGACACAAATTGTACTAGGGTCTGTTCAGGAGGTTCAACCGACCCACATCTGATCATCAGTGTCTCAAACTCCTGTATATACTTGTCAATTGTTTTGCTTCCCTACCTCAATGTTTGGAGACGCATAAACAACTCCTACCTATAGTGCTCTAGTATAAACCTTCTCCTTATAGCCCGTTTCATTTCTAGCCAGGTATGTATCTCGGCCTCACCATCTCTTTGCTTACTAGTTACAAGATGTTTCCACCATAAGACAACATAACTAGTAAACTCTACAGTTGCAAGATGAGCCTGAGTGTGATTGTTAGTCTCATAACATTCAAATAGGCCTTCTACCTTATCCTCTCAATCCAAGTAGTCTCATGTAGAACCCCTTCCTGGTAAATGAAGGCATATGTAATTTTACATATTCTAAGCCCCGGGGCAGTCTGAACTTTCGGTTTAGGTAGAACTCATTTTCAAAATTATCATCCCTTTCCTCCCTAAAAGCATGATAATCTCCTTTCATTCTCCCACCCCTATTACCTCCAACAACTCCTTCCCTGCGAGCATTTTGATAGGCTACTAGAGGTGGGGGTACCTATAGATTTTCCACTAGTGGTTGTGGCATTGTCATTTGATCTACCTGTGTTGCTAATGTGGCAACAATAGTAGTGAGATCCTACAATTATTCCTCTAGTGTTCTCTCACCTGCAGCATGGCGACCCTAACCTCCTTTAACTTGACTGTTGGCCTCATTTCCAATCCCACTATTCACACTATCATTTGATATGGTTTTTTTTTTTTATGCTCACAATCACTCCTACACAACAACAACACACCCACTCGGCAACACTAACACACTTTCACAATACTCACAACACACAACACCTTCACATCACCACTCACAACACAACAACACCTCTGTGGTTCCAAACACACACACACACACCTACGGTGTACACAACCCTACACTAACACCTCCACGGTATACACAAACACCTTCAAAGCTCAACACGCTTCAAGACACAATAAACACTCCACCAAGACTCACACACCTCACGGCAAACTTCTACAATCATGGCACACTTCTACAATCACAACACAAAATGATTCCAAGCTTTAGTCAAAGTGCATTCAAAGGAAATTAATGCACAATTACTACACAAGGCAATTATGGAATCAATTTGAAAAGACTTCCCTATTCTTCTAAGTGATGACCTCATGGCAAGATGAATAACACAATGGAAAAATCTGAATTTCACATTTCCAATTTTGCAACTAACAAGGGATAACACGGCAAAATCAATACAATTACACATCTAATGGAATCTATTATAATGATTCCTCAAAATCAACCACGGCAAGGAACCATAAATCAATCCCTCCTTTGAATTCAACCACAATAACAATTGTAATGTAGTATAATTTAACACAAGAACTTCAATTCCACTTCACACAACTTTAGTTGCAAAATGGAACAACAAGAACCCTAAATCCCCAATTTGTAATTCATGAATTCCTTTCTCTAAACACAGCTCTGATACCAAATTATGATGTGCTTTAATGGCAATTATAATATAAATCAAAGATGGAAGAAACAATGTATTCAATTCCAATTAATGGCGTGAACCCTAGCTAGCAAAATGACCCCTATATTGTGTGAAAATGGAGGAGAAAATGTTGATCCAATTACTTACTAGATATTACACACTAGTAGCAATTGGAAAAGGCTTGAGAATTATTGATATTACACACAATAAACCTAAGCAAACTCGCTACAATCCTTAGGGTAGAAATTGATAAGAGTTAGACATGAAATGGAGAGGACCACTCATGGCAAAAACATGTGAATTTCAATATGAAGAGTGTTGTCAAAACACCCTAAATAACAAGTATTTATACTTATTCTAAATAAGAAAAATTCAACAATACAAAATGATGCTTAAATCGTTCCTCTTGGAGCATTTAGCAATCGGTTCATCCACATAAATTGTAAGTGATGTATGCCTAGTTTCTCCATGTGAAATGCAAGTAATGTAAGGCAGTAATGTAAGGCCGGTTTCTCTTGCTTTTGTAGGTCTAAAAATAGCTCACACACTAGGCATTAGTGTGTTAGTTCACCATCTTATAATACCGACAAATGTATTTAATGAAATGCAAAACAATTATACAGTGTAAATGAAGACACCAAACGAATGTCTTCGTGATCTAATTGTTCAAAGAAGAGCCTCATTGCCAAATTTTGTAATTCTTTAGCTCTCGCTCTAGTTATGGGTCTTGTAGATATATGATTCCTATCAATTTTGTTGTCATAAATTTATGGTATTACACTGGATGAAATATTTTATCCTTTATTTGGTTTGTATATTTTCTTGGTTACTAAACAAAAATGATATTAAAATATTGGACAAAATACTTATATTTTGTACCATCTAAAATATAGTACAAAAATCAAATTCACTAAACAAAAACACAAAAATCCCTATTCAGTATTTCATATATTATGTTTAGTGCAGTACTTTATCTATTTAAACAATGGACATCACAAAAATCTTTGTTTAGTAAAGTGTACACCAAGCATGGTAAAAGAGAGTTGTACTATCTTATTTTTTTTTATTTCATACTATTCAATACTCTTTTTAGTATCTGTTATTGCAATCTAAATGCTATCTATGTCATTTAAATGTTGACATGGCACATACATAATTAAATTGTTTAATTTCAACGATGCTATTCAAATAATTTATTTAGAGAAAATAATAAGATGTGTTTCAAAATATTTATTAAGAACATATATATATATTATATATATATATAATAAAAAATTTCATTGTTTAATATGCTAACTTTAAGATTTATTTATTTTTATGACTTGCTTAACCTATTTTATAAGGATTAAAAGTATTTTTTAGCTTATTAACTAGATAAATTTATTAATAGAACCTTTTTTTTAAATACATTATCAATTAAAACGTTAAAAAAAATTCTTGTTTTATTAGAAAATATGCTGACAAATACCTTGTACGTACATTAGTTTTGTTCCATAGTAGGTGAAAAATTTTGCCTACTATATTATTCTTGCAAGTCAAAATTGTTTTTATTAATTAGAATTCTAAGGAGTAGTTTCTTCTTTATCATTGTTTATTTTTTGAATCAACTAGGTTAGCCATCATATATTATTTGAATAACATTGCTAAAATTAAACAATTTATTTCTGTATATGTCACATAAATATTTAGATGACATGGTAAATTATTATACCACATAATTAAAAAAATAAAGGGCTACATATTTATTTTTAAGAGTATAAGTATTTAATTTTAAAAATTGAGAGCGTTTGTTTAATAATAATAATTTTTAGAGACGATCTGTATAGTTTAAAAAGGAAAAAATTGTCAAGTATCGCTATAAGACATTATTTCATTAGAACAAGCCAGTATCTTGTAACGTGGAAAACTGTTTTCTAGGAACAATTGTTCCTGTCAAGATCAGGCATTTTTGAGATAATAAGAAACCAAAAACTTCACCTGTAATAATGTTATCAATTGATATTTTTAAGGTACATGTATGGTTATTGTGTGCCACCATTAATCTTATATATTATTTAAGCAAAAAGCAAGTTTTGGTTTAACGCTTGAATAAAACAAATTAATCCCAACTTATACATGTTTTTGTGTAAGGTAATTTTATCATCATTGAAAAGGGGAAATTCAAAGAAATCTTACCCTCGACTTCGATAATCACAAACTTATCTCTCAGCTACCAATAAAATTCTCTAAATATTTTAAGGTAAGTTCACAAATAAGATTTATTTTTAGAACCCAGTTCACAAGATTATTAAAACAAAATAATCTTTAGGATTTATTTAGTTATACTAGCTACCTGGTTGGATGTAAAATTAGAGAAGAGGAGAATAAATAATGACGATATATATGTATATATTTCTATGTCATATTCTCTACTTCATTCTTTTTTTTTATCATCGTAGAACTTACATTTACTTTTTTAACTTTGCAGTTATAATAGCCTCTTTTTGCAAGAAATTTTAACAAGACAAAAATGTGTTATTTGATCCCCTTCTCGGCTTTTATTTTATTTTTAGCCTTACATTAAAAGAAACAAATGTTTAACACAAGATTGGAGCAGCTACGTATAAAAAACTGCCACTAACATGCGTTAATCAAGAGAAAGTAAAATAAAACTACCATTTATTACACTAATATAAGATAATTACGTAAAATTACTCTATACAGCAGGTATTATGTTATTAACACTAATACAAAACCCTAATAATATAACCAACCTATCAAGGGCTTACTCTAAAAAGAGCCTTGAGTAGGTCAGCAAATCATAAGCAACCTTTTGGGACTTTAGTTGGACGAAGTCCAAGGGTAACATGTTTGACATAAGCCTTATAGAAGATGCATGTTTCAAATGCTTTAAACTTTGTTTGACCAAAGTTCCACTTTAAACGTACCAACCCCATTGGCACGGGCTGCACTTTACTCGTACCTAGCCTTGACCTCCTCCGTTGGGTCCTTATCCTAGTCAGTCTAGATTGGCCCCTACCTCTATTGGTCGAGGCAGTTATGGTCCCGCAGTAGGGGTTTGTGATCCAATGGATCCTTATGGGAGAAAAAAGAAGAGAGAGAGAGAAGCATATAAAACCTTGCAAGGTTGTTTTTGCAAGCTTATTGTTTGTGATTGTAGGCCATTAAAGCCAGCACATGCAAGCCTATTTATCTAGTTTATCACCTGTATTTGCAGGCTTTGCTTACTTCATGCCAACTTTGTAGGAAAAAAAAAAAAGAAATAAAATATAGAAAGGAAAAGTGTGCACTTGCAAATTTTTACGAGCAATAGTTACGAATTCCTAGTCTTGATCATCTCTAATAGCTTGTCACAATCCTATCCCTTTAGAATTATTCTTAGGGAAAATTCAAACTCACCAACCATAAGTAAATATTCTATCTTCTTTTCTCCAAATTAGTGCTCTAGACTTTTCTTTTCTTTATCTAATTTACTCTTCTTTCTATCCTTTGTAGCTTATAGTTTCATGTGATATTTCAACCTTTAAGGAAAATTTTAGGAAAAGAAAAATTGGCATCAATGTGTCGTAGACCCTAGAACTAGCCTCTTCGGGACTAGTTGATGCAAGATCCACTATATAGGTTAGAGCTAAATCCTCCAAAAGGGATCTAAGACTTAGCAGATTGGGGAACTTGCCTACGTTTAGAGGAAGTCAATCTATGACTATAGCGTTAATGGGGCCAATTGATTGAAGTCATTCCTTAGTTGGATGAAGCTAGTTAGAAATTAGTCTTGGCTTCAAGGGTTAGATCTTGTTGAGATCTTATTGAGATCACCCAAACGAAGTCTTTACTTTAAGAACTCCAACAATGACGAGGCACTTTGGTCTAACAGAGTGCTACTTTATTCGATTGAATTCCATTTCTTTAGTTTTTTTTTAACTTAATTTAATCCAATCCTTATCTACCATGGTTATTGGATTACTTTAGTGATTCCCATGCATATTATACTTAAAAAATGCCATAAAAAGTTTGGTGAGTTTATAGTGAGAAAAGACATGTCCAAGACTCATAGGGTTATGGGAAAACATTTGGAAGAACTTTGCAATGATAATTTTGTATTGTTTTGATAATTTAACATACTTTCAACAATGGAATTTGTTTTAATTCCTTTATATTTTTACTAATTAGGTGATTCATCAAACCAATATGGATATTATGATCATTGTAGTAGTTATATAGGGCTTTAAATCAATTTTTACATATATTTAGGATTATGTGAAAAATTAAATATAGTTATATTGGGACTTATTACATCAAATGTGCCCCAAAAAAAAATCTTAAAATGCTAAATTTAGTGTAGCCATCACCACCATTACAAGTTATTAGAGTGGTTTTAACTACACAGAGAGATTCTAAGTAGCCTATTAGGTGCCATTAGGGTAGTCAAATGTGCCCCAATAAAGTTACACAAAAGAAAATTTAATGACTTTTTGAGATGATTCTAGTTGTCCCAAAAAAACATATATTGGGATGCCTATCTTTATGTATACTATTACCGTCTTTAAGACCTATTGTAGTACCCTACTTATATAATGCACATTTTGATTACCTTAATAGCTTAATTGCCCCCATTAGGTTATCTATTGTGTAATTTTGGCTACCTTAAGAAGCTTGACTCATTATAGTGCTCTTCCTCTCTTCATTTAACCCTTTATTAGTTGTTGTGTGTTAGGGAATCTCTTAACTATCTAAAGGTAAACCTTTCGTCCTTATTAAGTCATTTCATTATGGGTTATCAATAGGAGACTAATAAGTTATATGGAGTCTTTAAGAAGTGGAGGAGATGATAATTAAAACTAAGCATTCTTTATGGACTTGGGATTTCTTATATAGAAACTTAACCATAATTATTTTTTTTTATGAAAAGAATTGTCCATGAAGTAGTCATGTTGGGGTTTCCATGCAAGATTGGTTGTATGATAAACTTTTCTTGCAATCAAGGTGAGTAACTTGTTTCTTTCCCATAGAAGTCGAAGTTTTTAGGAATATTAATCAAATAATGAGATAAAATAAAACTCTAGCATGAATACCATTATAAGTTAATTAATAAGTGATGTCCATTGGAGTTCATTGGTAACAAATTGAATAATTGGAGATTTAGAACTGTTAGGATTATAATTTAAATTAAATTAACAATACCTTAACAAATTTTAGAAAACAAAGTGTTTTTGGGCTAAAAAAAAAGAGAGTAGAAAGTAAGGTTAATCTTATAGGATTCTAAGGTCGATTGACTCTTAGAAAGGAAAGAGATAAAAGACCACCCCATAAGGTGATCCCTTGCCCTTGTAGCTTGGTAACTAGCCCCTATAGCAAGGTTGACTACCACCCTTTCGCCCCTACACTTAAAGATATTTGGCAACCCTTTACACTTTATTTAGGATGAGGCAATGGCAAGGCAATGAATGAGGAGGAGAGAAAATGGGGGGTCAATATTTCCATTCCACTCTTGGTTTAGGAGGGAATGTAGGAGTTAGAGGAGAATAAAGAGAAATGTTTACTTTGGTACCACTCTAATCTCCAACATCTGCCATAACAAAATTTGGATCACATGGAGTCTTTAGGAATGTGAAAAAAAAAATGATAATTAAAACTTAGCATTCCTTATTGAATTGTGATGTCTTATAAAAAACTTAATCATAATTATATTTTTATGAAATGAATAGTTCATGAAGGGGTTAAATTGGGGTTTCTATACAAGATTTGTTGTATTATATGCTTTCTTGCAAGCAAGGTAAGTAACTCGCTCTTTTCTTATAGAAGTCTAAGTTTTTGGGAATATTAATCACATAAGCAAATAAAATAAAACCCTAGGATGGATGCCATGATAAGCTGAGGATAAATTGCTAATAGTTGAGTTAAGTAATAAAAAAGTATGTACAAGTGACTAAAGAATTGCAAAATTTCTAAAGAATTCATTGCTAAAGAATTGAAAATTTGGAGATTTAGAACTCTTAAGATTATAATTCAAATTAAATTAACACAAACTTGAACAAAATTTCTAAAACAAAGTGTTTCTTGGCTAAAAAATCAACATAATAGAATACGACACTAAACCTTTGATCTAAGGTTGACTAGCTCTTAGAAAGGAGGTAAATTTACCTTATAGGGTAGTTGATAGTGCTTTTGTAGTTGAGTTAACTGGCTCACATAGAGAGGTTGACTGCTCCCTTTCCTAAGTTGATTGCCCCGATAGCTAAGGTTGATCTTACTTTATTTTTGGGATGAGGCAATGGAGAGGGCATGATGGGAGGAGAGGAAATGGGTGGGGGTGAATATTTCCATTCTACTTTTGGTTTATGAGGGAATGTAAAAGTGAGAGGAAAATAGATGGAAAAGTTTACATGGGCACCATTTAATTTCCCACAGCTACCCTCCACCCACCTAAACCAAAACCCCCCTAAAAAAAAAAATTGAGGAGAAAGAGAAAGGAAAGGGGACCTTCTTTTTTTTTTTTTTTTTAGTTGGGAGAGAGGGGTAAAAGAGGAATAGGTAGTCAATTGCTCTTGTATTCTAATCAACTGGCCCCTATAGTGAGGTTGATTGCCTTTCTTTCCCTAACCTAAGACAATTGCCCCTATAACTAAGGTTGATCTATTGACCCTTTACACTATTTTTAAGATGAGGCAATGGATGAGAGGGGAGAAATTTTTTTTTGGGGGGGGGGGGGGGGGAGGTGGTTAGGTTTGGTTGGGGCTGTAACAGGGTGGTTGTGAGGTGTGTGAAAAGAGTGAATGTAGGAGTGAGAGGAAAATAAAGGGAAATGTTTACTTGGGCTTCGTATGGTTGGGGGGGGGGGGTGGTGTGAGGTATACAAAAGGTTTAAATATGCCTTTCTTTACTATTTTTTCTATATAGTATTAAAGGAAAATAATGTTGCTTTTGCCATTCTTCTTTAAACCCCGTCAACTTTTCACCATCATGTTTTGGAGCTAATTTTTCTAAAGCAAATCTCTAGTAAGAAGATTTCCATAGATTTATTTTATTTGTTTCTTCAACATCATGACTTGATGTTGATTTTGTTCAATGTATTTATTTTTTATTTTCTACAAAAAATTTGTTTATAGAAATATGAAGTAAAATGCAATTGTTAAAAGGCTTAAAGGTATAATCTTTTTATATAGTTTTGGTACTAAACCTTATCTTGTGTGTAAATCTTTACATTATTAGGTTAAATGGTCTATCAACATGGTATTTTGTAATGTTGACAAGGAAAACTTGTTTTGTATATAAGGTTCAATTATATCATTGGCTTGTTTTTTAAACTATAGTCTTTCCTCAATTCTTATATAGAGTCATTATTTATGTTGTGTTGTTGCAAAATGACATATTTTATTGGAGTTTTTCCCTCCTCATATAGCTTTTGCCTTTGTTAAAATATATTAGAAGCATAGAATAACCAAAGTGACGGCTAAGGTACCTTAGCACTAAAAAAAAAAAAATCATGTATAGTTTTTATCATTAAATATTGGGAAAAATTTATTGGACTTATTTGATTGAATATATATATATATATATATAGTTTTTACCTAAAAATCTATTAACCTCCTAACCTATGTGTTGAATTTCATTGTAGTTAGTAATTATTCATTAATTAAAGGTGATTAGTTGTTAATATATAGTTAATTAATTGTTGTCAAAGTAATTAGTGAAATATTTTGTATTTGTTGCAAGGTAGGATTAGTTGTATGCTTTTGTAGACTGAGTTATAAAATTACTTAGTTATTAATTATTCGTTAATCAAAGGGAATTAATCATTAATATATCGTTAATTAATTGCTATAAAATTAATTAGTGAAAATTTTTATATTAGGTAGAAATGTAAAATATTTGTATGGTTTAGTAGCATTAGTCATAAGAGTAAGTTGTTGATAATTATCCGTTAATTAAGATGATTAGTCGTTAATATGTCGTTAATTAATTAATATAAATTAGTTAGTAAAAAATTTTGTATTTATTGCAAGGTGGGATTATTTGTATGTTTTTGTAAATTGAGTTATAAAATTAATTACTAAAAAATTTTGTATTGGTTGCAAATGTAAATTATTTATATAGTTTTGCATAATAGGTGGAGCTTAGACCTTTTGATTCTTCAGTCTTGACGTAGCAGGCTAGTCATTGGTCACAAGCAGTCTGGGACGGAGAGGTAACAGACATTTTACTTATTGATTAGTTTACTTTGCATTAAAGATAGGAAAACATTTGACATGTTGTTGGCATAGGAGCAAGCAACCCTTGTTGTGCGACGCCATGAGTTATCACTCCATCAGACGAGTGTATGGTCCTATTCAATACGCAAATGGAGCTATACTTGTAGTTGACTGGATTCGAATTTGCCAGTCGGCTGTCATATATACCCCTTGATTAGCACATGATTACAGCATTGGTGGAGAGATGGCATCTAGAGACCCATACATTCTACATGCTAATGGGGGAGTTTACTATCATGCTACAGGATGTGGAGATTCAGTTGGGACTCCTCATTGATGGACAAGCAGTTATAGGGAGTAGTTGCTTGGATTGGTAAGTAATATGTGAAGAATTGTTGGGGGCAAGACCCGGGTCCAGCAGTAGAGTTAGGCGCATTAGTATGATATGGCTCCGCAATATGTTCTGGCTAATCCCATTAGACATCGATATGGAGTAAATACATCGAGCTACTTGTGCATACATTCTGCAACTGTTAGGAGGATTTATCTTTGCCAATAAATGCAGCTCCCTCGTATACGCAATGTGGTTACCATTGTTGCAACATTTCGATATCGTTGGGACATATAGCTAGGGGAGTCGTATGTTTAGCATGGTTAAATCACTAACTATGTGTTGTGTCCTCACCATTGGCAGATGAAATTTGAGGGGCGACTATATTGCTACAGGTGTAGGCCTAGGACAAATTTCCCCACATCGTACTCATTAGTCGATATGGACTATTTGTACCGGTCAGATGTTCATTAGCAGCACGGTAGAACACGTAAAGGGACACATAGTTTCACCTTACCCACGAGTTGACGTATATCAGGATACGCTGGACAGGCAGAATATGTTGCAAGTACCTTAGTCATCATATTTCTTTCCTTTCAATTAATCATATCTATCGTTTAAAGTAAATAAATTTTCCTATTTTCAGGTTGAATGGGAGTCGTATGACGTAAATTTAATTAATATACTGCCATATTTCTATAAAGCTGGTATACACATTTGGACGGATCGGGTGCCACTTATTTGCTTTCATATTATTGAGTGGCATTTCCTAGATCAAGTGGCCAGGCAGTTCGGTGGGTTCCAATATATCCCGCAGCTGGTAAACATGCAGCTAAAGCTATATGAAATTGACTTGTGTGGCTAGATTAATGTTAACTAGACTATCCTACATTAAGTGTATTTGAACATGTGGGAATAGTGGGTCGGTCAAGCAGTTCCTATAGAGGGCTCTCGCGGTGTGCATGATAACTACCTACAATGGTATGGGTCGATAAGCAAAAGATACATTGGCGACACAGGGACAGTTCTTGGATTCCTGGTAAGAACAATTTACATACACTCTAGCTAATGTCCAAATGATTACATGATCATGTTAACCTTAATTTACATTTTCTTCATATTTGTAGGGTGACACGTTACGACAGAATTGCCTATCACTGGACATAGACATAACTGCTCAGGGTCTTCAGTTCTTGACTCACACTCTCTTTTAGGCTTGTCCTGTCCATCCTAACCTCTTTCATCCTAGAATTGCAGGATCTAACTTTAAATATGAAGTTCTTGACCTCCTTTAGATCTTATCTCTACACCTATCCTCACAATGGCAAATGCAAGAGAATGAGATAGATAAAGAAAGGGATTGGTCAAAGAGACACCTTCGTCATATTAAGAGAGAATCTTGGGAATTAATGTACTTTCTAAGTTAGGATCATCTACAAGACTTATGAATAGAGGATAAAGATGATTAAGTAAAGGATTTTTTAAACCTCTATATTCCTTTTATTCTTCTTTTGTGCTGACTTAAATATCAGAATGACCATATTTGAATAAACTTTGATATCTTCATGGCTTAATTTGTTTTCACTTTATAGGTAATTCAACCATCCTTCAAAAAACCCAACACAACATTTGGTGTTGTCTTTGTGATCTTATTCATGACCAAACAAATGGCACCTTACTCTAAAACAACCAAATCGAAGGAAATGGTGGACACTTTAGTGGCCGATTAAACTATCCAAGCCACAACGTCCTAGGAACAACATCACCCTAAAACTACAAACTCACACTCCCATCAAATTGATGCCTAGCATTTTCTAGATTTGAAAAACCTTCGCAAAACACTAGCAGCTCAAAATGAGATAATAAGGAATGATAACATTCATGGCTACATCAATAAGATATAAAATGCTGCAATATATGAACAAAGCACCATTGACAACATGAGCAAATCTAGTGGGTTAAAGTAGTATAATTCCATAGATAACGTGGTGAGCCTATGATCAATATTAGAGAAAGGGGGAAAACAAATTTCATGCTACTTTTTAACTAAAATTTACTCAAAATTTAAGGTTGAGACTTTGATAATGAAAACCAAGCTAAAATATAAGCTAAATAAGATTAATTTAAGCAAAAGAAAAGATAATTAAAAAGATTGATTGTTCACCATGTCGCTTACATTTGGTAATATCTTTGTTGGACAGATATGATAGGAGGTGTGATTGCAAAGATGCCAGCTGCTTAGCTATTAAAAGTATTTTGTGACTGCTATTATTTGCATGTTCCTATGCCATAGTTGAGGGTACTTGATTTATTCCTTTACTAAAGTCATGTATTGCTGATAAGTATTATCATTCCGCTGTGATTGAGAAGACATGTAGAACATCAAGAGATGATTTTTGTTAGGATGCTGGAAGTTTATGGAGTTAAATGAACCTTGATCTTGGTAATAGTGTATATGAGTTGGTTATAGATGGAAGTTGTTTACTACTTTATGGGCATTATAAGAGATTGGAATTTTATAGGGCATCACATGTGTATATTATTCTAGTTTTTGAGTAGAATGACTTTTTTCTTGAATGACAGGGAATTATTATCAAACATTGTCTCATCATAGGAGTTTATTGCTCAAATTGATTATGAGGGATTGATTGATAGAATATATGATAAATGGAAGGAAGTTAAGTTTGTGTGGCTTAGCCTTGTTGAGTGTTCAAATTGAGGAGATGCAATATTTGTTGAGTGAGTGGATGACTAGAGAATAAATGCTATCATGTTATGGGAGTTACATGTTCAAAAGGGATTTGCAGAGCACATATTAAGGAAAGTGACTGTAGAACTTGTGTTTGAGATGGCTGGACCTTTTTATTTATCTTACTTTAGGTTTTTGTATTTGATTTTAAAGGAGAGATAAGACTATTCATGTTGTTGCAGTTAAGAGAAATTGGGACTTCTTTGAATCAAAACTTGAGGTAGAGTTTTTCTTTTCAAGTAGGAGAGAATGACATAGGTGAAATATGTCTACAAATTATGGAATATTTAGATCATCATAATTATTTAAAATAGAGGACTTTGAAGAAGAGAAGGAAGGAATCAAAATCAAAAGTTAAGCCATCTAGCACATTTGGAAGACAATCGGAATCGAAAATTTAGAAGCCACCCAATTCAAGCTAGTTAGTATTAGAACTTATCGAGAACTAATCGAACACAACGTTGGATCGAAAACTAAGAAAGTCCAAAGTTTATTCAAAAGCAGATATTTTGAAATTGTTTGGAAATAAGGCTATTCTAAATTTAAATATTTAGTTCAAAGGCTTGATTTTAAAAGTTGTGTCAAAGTTCAAGGATTGATTTCAAAAGGTATTTCTAAAGCTTGTAGATGGGTCCAATTGGCTCGTTTCCAAAATATGTTTGTGTCAAAGAACCTTAACCAATTTAGGATATTCATTATTTTATTTCCTAGCCTATTTGATTATGTTTCATCATTAGGTTTAGGTTTAGGAAAGCTATTTTCTTATTTTATTCTCTATTTTATTTTATTTTCTTATTAGTTTTAGAAAGTCTAGATTTGATAGGTATAAAATAAAATTTGATATCTTATTATCTTTATTCTATTTTATTTCTTATTTTTAAACTTTTGATTTTATAAATACTCTATAAATAATAATCATCAAAATTAATACGATGATTATAGACTTTTGTTTTATATATAAATTAATAACTATTTCATATTCTATTTCACGCTTTGGGCTGGGTCAAAGACGTGTGTTTCACGTCGTCTCACGGGACAATTGCGGGGCACGTCTGAAGCCTTCGTTTGATCGAAAACCAAACCCATTTCAATGGGGCCTTCTATGTGACTTTGTTCGAACATCTTGCCAGATGGTGTTTAATCCTTCGAAGTCTTGAAAGTTCTTCTTGCTTTCACCTCGTGTCCTCCGTTTCAAAAATTTGGCCTTTTTAGCCCTTTATAGTGTCATTCACCCTAAAGCAAAATGAATTGAAGTTAAAGCTTGGCTGCTGGGGTTTTTATATATTAGAGCACAATATACGTGTGATTTATCACTAGTTTTTTTTTTTTTTTAATCATATTTCACTCCAACCAAAATTTTTGTAGACTCAAAACTCATACTTTGCGGTTAAAGACATACTTTATGCAATATGTTATTTTCCGCTACTAATAACAAGTGTAGCAATTTGCATTTTCTTCTTCTTTTTTTTTTTTTCAGGAAGAAACTCGAAGACATATAAAAGAGATAATGCATGTACATTTTGGAAAAAATATAAACAAAAAAAAATGGTAATAGAAAATCACACTGAGATATTTTGAGTAAATATACTCGAAACAGCTTTTAAAAGGGTCGTAATTGAGAAATATTAATGAAATAGAAAAAATAAAAATACAACTAGAATCAAATAATGGAAATTTCAAATGTTGTATTTAGTATTTTGAGGTAAACATAATCTCAATATTCCAAAGGTTTTCTCCTTACTAACTTTTGGCAAAGTAACATACTATCTATGTTTACCGTTTTGGGCACGACAAATCCATAATTTTCTTTCTATTCCCACAAGTTGCTTTTTTTTTTTTCCCAAAAAAGAAAAAGGATCGCTTGGTGTTTGAATTCAGCATTTTGTAACCAAATATAATCATTGTACCCGATCGCTATTGGAGGTTGCATAACTTGCCTTCGACTATTTATATTATATATTATAACTATTGAGAAGAAAAAAAATTCAAAATCTTATCGATTCCGTTTGGTAACTATTTATATTATATGATTACGCAAACCTAAACTACAATAATTAATGTTTGAAGTTAAAATACAACGTACGGTGCCTTCAAAACATGTTAAGTGTGAAGAATTTATTATTCCATAGCAAGATCAAGAATACACACCTAAGTACGGATTTGGATTTCCAAAATTATTTCTCATAGGCTTTTTCTAAATTTACTATCTCAAAAATAATATCAATACTTTGATCATAATTAGTTTCATATTCAGACACAAGAGGGGACAGAGACAAAAGGACAGACAAGAAAACAGACTCCTTGACACCCGCATCAAAATTATAGGGCTTGATAAGTTATCTCTCTGCCAGATGCCTGTCTATCCATGTATCTATCCACTGAAATATATTACTTTCTTTGGACTTTCCAGTGAGATACCTCTTTTGACGTATGCTAGAGCTTATTCGGCTTCTTTCTTAGAGAACACAAGGTAGCTGCCAAAACAGCGGTAAATTGCATTGTAGGCTCTTTGTCTGCCTCTGGGAATAGTATGTCTCCTATACAGTTGAGTGCTTTGCTTATCAACCCTTGTGTTGTACGAACAATCCGTTCCCTGGTTGCTTCTCTTACAATATATACAGGCAAACGCATGCTTGATTTAACCTATTTGATCAGTAGTCCTGGAGAGTAACATGTGGCTGGTTTTCGAGGAGGACATGTGACCTTGTACTCAACCAAGTCGAATGGCAAAGTTGGACAATTTGGACACACCATAGAAACCCTGATATTTATTTATTTTAGTTGTAAACATATTTTCAGCTTGAAACCTTAATTGATATATTAAAAACTCAATAAATCAAAGTTTGAAGATCTTAGGGGAAAAGCATGAAGAGGATATTAGTGGCAAAGATGAATTATTGTTTTTATTAAACGTGTATTAAGACATAAAAAGTTTTAGTACGAGAGAATGATATTTGTTTGTTCCCCTTGATATCATGTATATTTTTTCATAAAAACTTACATGAAGCAAGGGAAATTGAAGAAGAAATTTTGCTCACATTTCATCTTTTGCCACTACCTAGCTTTGATAAATATGGGATGCAACTACAATATGAGTTGTCAAGGCTTTTCTAGCACATGTAATATAAATATATTTTTCTTCCACTGTGACAGAACAATTCTCTCCACTTTTATCTGCCATAAAATGGTTGAAATAAATAAATAAATAAAAATGCCATGCGAGTTTTTGAAACGAGTCTTGGAATAAGGAGAGTAAATTTCTCTTTGGCCTTATATGCAACTCCATCAAATATATATCCTAATAATCTTAGTTTACATCCTGATAAGTGCGATTCCACCAAATCCTATGTGCATATATCCTTCTGGCCAATTTGGTTTGATCTATGAAGTTTGATCTCAAGGAGCTTCATTATAGGGATGATTATAATAAAAGGAAGACTCCATTCCTTCTAATTCCTTGACATAACCATCGTCTCTTTGATAGTTATTAAGGTTTTAGGGAATTGGAAGCCATGAGCTCAATTATTTATTTATTTATTTTTGTTTTTATCTCCCAAGTGCAAGGAATCTCTCACTAAAATTTAGTAAATTGGAGTCATTTCCAATACTATTCTCTGAGAAAGAAAGAAAAAAAAAATACTATTCTCCGAGAAAGAAAAAAAAAAAGGTGATAAAACCTAAATCATCAATGCACATTTGCACTTATGGAAAAATTACTCAAGGAGATAATGAAAATATAGAACCTAGTTTAAATAGAGAATACGAGGTTTTAATAGTGTAAAAGAGGAGATGATAAACATTATTAGAAATGGTACTAATATATGACATTTGTCATATGTTACTAATGTGCTATATTAAGTGTAAAAAAGAATACTAATGTGACATATACCACATGATGAATAATTATTCTATAAATATCCTCTATTTAAGCTATTTTTAATAATATCTATTTTCTTTGTACTATTAAAATTTTTCATACTTTGTATGAATGAACCCATTCGTATATTTTTAATATATAATTTTTCCTTTGAACTGACATGTCATTTTAATTGGAAGCCACGCCAGCCAGAAAAAGGTACCTAATTACTAACCAATTAAGCAATCTATTTTCCTTGTTATCCCACGATGGATGATGACTAACCAAATGGTCATGATGTGACCCATGACTAAGGGCTAATTAAGTTTTGCTAAAAACCTATTTGGAGAGAGAGGAGAGGGAGAGAAACTAAGGGGTTGGAGATGGTGGTAAAGGACGTAGGTAATACTGCATAGCAATTAAGAAGAAAATTTTTCATGTTAGTAATAGGAAATTTAACGAACATATCCATTTCATGTATTCTTGAAAGGTTTATCGTTTTGAATGGACCTTTAAAAAGGTTATAAAGATTTAAGACTTCTAAGGACATTTTTCCTATCTCGAAAAAGTGCATGCCTAATACTTTGATTGGCATAGGGGGTGGAATATGGAAGGAAAGGATTATGAAAGAATTTAACTCCTTTGATTGTGTTTGTATAATGAAGAGAAGGAAAATAGAAGAATTATTAATCATTACTAAAGAAAAAATGGAGTATGGTACAAAATTATTAATATATCCATTAAAAAAAAATAAAAGATCAGGAAAAGACGGAGTAGGATTGAAATTCAAATCGGTAGGATCCATGAAAAATTTTCCTCCCTAAATTCATTCATCCCATTTTCTTTCCTTCCGCTCCTAATTCTTTTCCTCCTTCCAAACATAGGCTAAAGATTTGACACATCTATCTCATCAATTAAATTTCGTCATGAATGTTATGCGCACTTATATATTGGTATACGAACTGGATATATAACAACCTTTAAGCTTCCCAGCTTAAACACAACCCCAGATTTAGATCTCTTCAAACCATAGATAGATATTTACGTGTTCAGCTGAAGGACATGTTTGGCTAAACTTATAGAAGTCGATATAGGCGGCATCTTATGTAGAAAAATTGCACTATTATCTTAAAGGCGGAGCATTTTATACGTACGGGTTAATTCTCTTACACAAAACCAACGAAATCCGAAGCCTAAGGTTAAGCTTTAGGAAGAAAACTGGTTCTTTGCCCTACGGGACAAATACTTGCAAGTTTCGTAGAAGCATGAAATTCATTTGCTTGCGTGGTCCTATATGACACCGAAACAGATGGACCGACCTCAAATATGGGTCCACTACTGATGCATTTCTCGACTTAAATCGAAATTTGGAAACTCGAACTTTTGTCCTGCAACGTCAAAGATGTAGGCAGCAAGAATTATGAACGCATACGTCGTAAATTTGTTGTTGTTGTCTTGCGTTTGGTTGCTATTGCATATTAGTATACCATGTCGTACAAGTAGAATCATCACGTGGGCATGATACCATTTTAACACAAGCTAACTGTGAATGTACCTCCAATGGGTGAATTAAATCATTTTCCTTAGAGAATTAACTTCTTCTATACAAAAATTGCTAAGGAATTTACTTAGTACTGAATTTTTTCAAGATACAACCAAATCTAGACAATTGGATAGCAATTTTCCAACTTTCTATGCCACACTTGGGATATAAAAAGAGATGGTGATGTTGCAAAGGTTTTACGAGAGAATGAGAGAATAACTAGTGAAAATTCACATTTAGTCTACTCACCGAAATAATGATCTTAGATAATCAATATTAATTCAATCATTGCAATAAATTAAAACACTTTTGGGAGTCATGATCCTCAAGAAAATGAATCTTAACCATTAGAGTGTTATTAGATTAGTGACCGATTGATCCAGATCATATAGCACCCATTAACACACCTTAAATAATTGAAATAACATACATTTTTAAGCTAAAGTCGCATTTTTTTTTTGTGATATAACATTCTGAAGAATTCTTAGAACAAGTTATTCAAATTACTTATCTCTAATAAAAATTTAGTGCATTCGAAGTGACTTTGTCTTGACTTGGGCCACTTGCCTCTAACAAGCACATTTTGCATTTAGAGTTACTTCATCTAGATCTTTTCAACAAGTGATCCGAACAAAGCAATATTCACATTTGCTCTCTCCTATTTGGCAAAATAATCATAAAAACTTTGTTAATCTCACAATTGACAATTGTTAACTCATTAGTCATATATAAGGTTAGCTCTAGACCACTATTGTGTTGAGATATTCGTGCATTTTGGTCTTTATTTTTTGTTTTTGAATGATTCAGTTCTACAAATTGATCAAACAGGCACGATTAGTTTTCTGTCAATCAAATCCAATTGATTGGGAGAGTAAGGTTTTGAAGATGGAATTTTAGTCTAAAAGAACTTTTTTTGGCAAGCATCGAAGGATCATCAACAAACTTAGCAAACACTCAAAATAAAAAGGAGATTTTACTTGCCCAAAACTCACTCGGATTGGTTCTCGCGTCCCTGTGCCCAAAAGGATGGGCGAGTTCGGTTCGAGTCTTCATCGATCGGATGGATCTATATGCTCCGGGGAGGGATGAGACGAGGTGTAGCGCAGTCTGGTCAGCGCATCTGTTTTGGGTACAGAGGGCCATAGGTTCGAATCCTGTCACCTTGATGTGACGGGCTGATGTGCACAGCCCAGCAGGCCTATTAAGTAAGTAAGGCAGGCGAAAAAAAAAGCGCACATTTCTAGTCAAATATGAAATCACTGGACGTCCACTGCACGTGTGTGTGCAGTTGGCGGATAGATGATATCTACCGAACCCTGATCATTATACAAGAAACTTGTGTGACTATTAGGGTTTTCCCGGGGCGAAACTTCGGTTGGTCTTGTTTCGATTGACCCGGAGCCGACCGAAGGTCGGGACAGGACTGATCTGGAGTTTAAACCTCACCTCATCCTGTCATAAGGTGAATGACAGCATGGGTCCTCTGACTTTAAATAAAAATGATTTTACCTCTTTTTTGGTTGAAATTATGTGATGAGTGTTCCAACCTTACTCAGCATTCCAAGCATTTGTGATTGCAAAACAACAATAAGTTTAATATAAAACACTCACATTTTGGTGCCAAATAAACATTTTCGTGAGTTTAAGATACTATAATGTATTTGATTAGTTTAAGGCAATAAAATAAAATGTATATTAAGGTTAAAGGGAAAACATACATGAAGTATCTCTATTGTCTTGGGTCCTTAACCCTACTTTCTAGTTTAAAGACCTTCCCATTAAGGTCATAAGGGATGGATATGAACATTAGGTAAGAAGTGTTCTTTTGCAAAGAACTAGTTCTTCTTACACTCTATCTTATTTTATTATTATTTTTTTCTTGGTAAAAAGCCACATGCAACTTTTTTGCCTTTATAATAAACTCTTTTTTTTTAATCCTTTCTGCCTTTAGAATAGTCACAATATAGGGCTTTTTAAGGATAAACCCGGATACTTTTCGAAGTGGGAGTTTCTTTTGATTTGGTATTTTAAGAAAAAAAAAATTAGAAAGATTTAAATTCTTGACTTTTTTGATTTAGGGTCAGTGCTTTCTTTTTCTTTTTTCTTTTTTTTTATTTTCATTTTAGCACCTAAGTTTTTTTAAAATGAGCCAAAATAGGGTACTCTCTCTTACTAGTGCCATTAAAAGTCAAATCTTGATATAGAAAATAGAAAATAAATACATAAGTCCTAAAATGAAAAAAAATATATATCTATGAAATTGTAGTTCTTGAAAAAAAAAAATAGTATGAAGAACATAGGTACTTCAATTGTTTTTTAGCTTTCTTATTTGAGGATCTAATCCATTCAAACAAAATAAAAAATACCAGTTCATAACCCTTTTCTTTCTTCTTCTTCTTTTTTTTTTTTTTTTACCTATATATCATATATTCAATGAAGTGTTATTAAAAAAAGTTGCACAAATGGCCTACCTACCTAATATTCTAGGAGAGAATGTTTAAGAACCACCGAGAATCCACTTGAATTTCCGTTAACTAATTTTGTGTCGAAAGTTCAGTCGATTACATCGTTCAATTTTAGTCATTTCATGAGGAAATTAACGTTAATATCTCGCATCCTTAATAGTCTCTGAGCCAAAACCACATAAATCTTGTGGTACGTGTCGATACATATTTTCAAGCTCCTTACGATCAAACAAATCTGGATTTTTCTCCTCCTTTCCATGATCTATCTATTACAAATGTACGGAGATGCTTTCAGATTTTTCTCTAAAGCAAAGAATGCAGCACACATCTCACTGCTTTTATCATATTCCATGCAATGCCGTCTTGGTAACATTTTGATGGATGAGAAGGTAAAAATATACGATTAAAAGGCGTCCAGGTACGTGTACAGCAACTTTAACGGTACCCTCCCATTTTACTTTGGTCATGTCATCCTTCCGGCACCCCCAACCCAGGGAAGATTCAAAACAGCGGCTAGGGCAGGAATTCCTGCTCAGTATCCTACCAATTGGGAACGGTTTTCGATATTTCAAACCAAAGTCTTTATCATATAACTCCTGGAATCCAACTAGAAAACCCTATACTAAAGAACTTGTGGACTTTCTGTTTATCTTTAATCAGGTAAATAAACTATTACGTACATGTTTATACTACAAAAATTGTCGATAAATGCTTGAGGCTTGTAGCTATATTCGCTTATCGAAAAATAACATAGATGCATAATATATATAATCGACAAAAACAATGTGAAGCCTACAAAGAATCGTATATGTGGAATGGATTATTGTTGATAATCCAAATTATTCAACTATTCAAAAGTTTTGTAGAGGATTAATAAATCGGTTATACGAGAATTTTCGGCTAGGCACAGTTCTAATTCAACCTTTATTCCTTGCACTAGTAATAGGGTCCAAGAAGCTTGGTTTCATAATCGAGAGAAATTTAATTTAGTAGGTTTTAAATAGAAATTGTTCAATCAATTTATCCTTTTCTTAAGGCCTCTATGGTAGGCACATCTATTTTACTATAAGAGCTCTACTCTCAAAAATTAAATGGCTATTTAAATGAAGCATAATCTCAATTGGTCAAGAACTAGAAGATAATAGCCTTAAACTCCTTTATATGCACTTGTGAATTTGCGATTATGAGACTAATTGTTTCTCTCTTTTTTATCATTATCTCAAAATTATTTCTTTATATGTCATATCTATATCATGTCTTTAAGGTCACCTCAAGTGCCAGATACAAATAATATGCACATAATTATGTCAAACGCATCTTTTCATATACAAGTTTGATGTGATTTTTTAACATTCGTATTAGTATGGTTTTTCTTATGAATAAAATGATTTCTTAATCTCTATTTCATTGGAAAATATTAGTGAGTACTTCATTTATTTGCTACGAAGCCGGATAAAAAGCTTTTTATATTTTCAACCATTTATTTTCATAAAATGTGTAATTAATATTGAAATTTGTAAAGAGTTTTATTTTAAACCCTTGTCAATGACGTCCAACACCTAGTCTGTTGAAACTCAAACCGTCTATGGAAGGCGATATCATAACTCAAACAAGCTAAATCATGAAGAATATTGAATAGAAAACATTCCAATTGTTGCACTGTCGTAATATAAGAAGTGTGTCGAAGTTTGTATAGAGCCATCCGGTTTGAATATAATCCAATAACTATTTAATCTAATCACAAAGTTTACGGATTCGACAAAAACGAAAATCAAGTTTAGGTGTTTTCATTGGTGTTTTCTTGAAAGCAAGAGAAATTAGGAATTTGAGGAAAGAAAATTAAAGGAAGAAGAACAGTTGCAATAATACACCAGTCCTGAGACTGATATTCTTCGTAGAGATATGAACCATTTTCAAACCATGGGCACGCCTGGGTTCCACCACCGATTATTTCAAATCTACTGATAAGAGTTCCTCGTGATTTGCGAATTGTGATAGCCATATTGATTTTGGCATTACAGGACAAGTTCAATTTCAGAATCTCACAGCTTGCGTTGAATAAACTGAATTATTATATGTTTGTCATCATCATTATAAAGGACCTCCCTGTAACGTTAGATGTAAATCCAACGTCAATTTCTACGATCGCTTATGCTCCACATTCCTGCACGTCCGTACTGCTAGATGCCAAGTGTTTACTGAGATGGTGACATTCTTTGGGAAATACTGAAGCCATTTTCGGGGGGCTGCTTCCAGGAAAGACGTACGCCCACTTCCAAACAGACAAGCAGATATGGCCTATGGGCATATTTATATAGTACTTTTGTCTTCAACCCTGTTCCATATTCTTTACATTATTACTTGAGAATACACAGGGTTTTATGTCTAACCTTTGCTATGTGATGTGTATTTAGGGCTCGTGATTCGTGTTACCAATTCAGGTTTATATACTTTATACATATTAAATTTGTGCCAATATTTATAAATAATTTATTTATATTATTATAATCGAATTTTCTTGCATCATAATCAATATTATTTATATCATATAGTGTGTTATATTCTTCTTGTTTTGATAGTCGTGTTTTTAATCATGTTTGGTTGGTATTTGTCCTATCACACCGAGTGGAAAATCCTACGCAGAAAGATGCTTAGATAAAAGCTGTCTACAGCATATGGCAAACCACTAAAAGAGAGAATTTGGAGAGCCAAGACTCGAACGGATACATGAAATTAAAAAGACAAACAAACAGAAGTATTTTTTTTTTTAAAAAAAAAAAAAGTTCCAGCCAAAGAGAAGGACTTGAAAAAGGCAGCTAGGGATTTGAAACAACCAGTAGATAGGTTTCTGTTGCATGAGGAATGAAGCAACAATATACGGAATAGCACATTCATTGTTTGCCCTGAAAACTGGGCTCCTGCAGAGAACCTGGATTTCAGCTTTCTCATAAACCCAACAAACTTGCTTTTCATTCACATGTCCGATGTTAACACATTGGAAAAAAAAGCATTTGCGAGTGTAGAAGAACATAGACAAGGCTCTCTTTCATTATCGTTTCCCTATAACATTACAGACTTCTATGATTCCGTAAAAGTGCGATTATTTAATCCATTATCCGAACATTAAGATAATTATAGAAATTAATACAATAAAGAATAAGAGATTTCAAGTAATCAATGGACTTTTGTGTATATAGATGGAGATTAACGTCGAACACATACTGAATTAGTTAAACTGTTTGTGATTTGATAAAAGATTTTGTTTGTGTGATGTACGGAATACAAATAATGATTATTTAAAAAATTACTTATATATATGAATATATAAACTTTATCAATATTTATTTATTATATACATAATTCGAGATATATAATATCTAATAATTTTTTTTTCTTGCAGCTCAAATTTTACAACGGCAATTCTGACGCAGCGCCGAAAGCGTAAAACAATACGAGACCAATTCTAGGATTGGTCTCACGAACAAGCAAAGAATAATTATGAGTTATTCCTTGAAAACCTCAATTGCGCACAATCGAGAAACAGAGAAAACTATTCTCTAAAAGTGTTTATTTCACAAAGAATAAAAAAAAAGCTAACCCTAAAATGACCTGACATCTATATATAGTCCTTAAGAAAATAACTAACAAGGAAATAAAATATGTACACGTGGTAATAAATATATGTATACACATCCGTCATCTACCTTATACACGGTCGTGTATCAGACCGTGTATGTTTTTGAGGAATCTTCCAAGCATGTTACACGGCCGTTCCTTTGAACCGTGTATATGGCCGTGTATATTTCTAGGAGTCATCCTGACACAACACATGGCCATGCCTCCTGACCGTGTATCAGATCGTATATGTCTCTGGGAGTCATCCAGACACAACACACAGCCATGCCTCCTGGCCGTGTATGTGATCGTGTATATTTCTGGGAACTCCCAGACACATTACACGGCCGTGCCTTGTAAAAGACACGCCTAATCAGCCCGTGTCAGCTACGATGCCCGCATCATTCTCTCCCGCCAATGAAAAACTCGACCCCGAGTTCTCTTTAGGATATAATGGTGTGTCATCAGGGTGGAAAAGAGATAAATCCGCTACATTGAAAGTGCACGAGATGTTCATATCTTCGGGGAGTTTTACAATATACGCGTTGTCATTTATCTTGCGCACTACTTCATAAGACCCATATTTCTTTGGTTGGAGTTTCCCATATCTGCCCGCAGGGAAACGCTCTTTCTGAAGATAAACCATCACCTGATCACCCACGTCAAATAGTTTCTTCCGCCTATGTTTATCCGCAGCCCCTTTATATCGGGTATTGGCTTCTTCTATCTTCCGTCTGACTTCCGCTGTCGTGGTTTGGTATTGTTCAGCCATATGCTTAGCAGCGACGTCACCCACCATACCCTTGGGTAACTTAATCAGGTCCAACGCGTGTTGTGGCGTTTTGGCGTACACTACCGAGAACGATGATATTCCAATAATTCGATGGACGGAACTATTATAAGCGAACTCAACTTGAGCCAATGCTTGATCCCACTGCCTTAGCTTCTCATGGCAAATGCTTCTAATGAGGTTCCTGAGGGTCCGGTTGGTTACTTCTGTCTAACCATCGGTTTGAGGGTGAGCTGTACTGCTGTAATTTAGGGATGAGTCAAACATGTACCAAAGAGTCCTCCAAAAGTGGCTAAGGAACTTGCTATCTCTGTCGGAGGTGATGGACTTTGGGACACCATGTAGGCGCACCACTTCCTTAAAGAATAGCCGTGCGATTGCCCGTGCATCAGCGGTCTTCCTATAGGGAATAAAGTGCGCCATCTTGGAAAACCTGTCAATTATAACAAAAACAAAGTCAGCACCTCGTTGGTTACGAGGCAAACCAAATACAAAGTCCATCAACAGGTCCTCCCAAATGTTCGCCGGCACAGGGAGAGGAGTATACAGGCCAGTGTTCTGAGATTGCCCCTTCAACACTTGGCAAATATAACACCTTTCTACAATTCTATACACATCCCTCCTTAACTGAGGCCAAAAGTACCTTTCGGCAACTGTAGCTAAGGTCATATCTCTGCCCATATGTCCTGCCAATCCACCCCCATGCAAGTCTCGAATAAGTTTTTCCCGTAAGGACGACTCAGGAATACACAACTGATTCCCTTTCATCAAGTATCCGTTGTGAACGTGGTAGTCGTCACAAGGCTCCCTGTTGGCGCATTTACTCCATGTTTCTTTAAAATCTCCATCCCCTTCGTACAACTTCTTTAGCCTTTCAAACCCGACAATTTCCGCACTCAGAGTGAGTAGGACATCAGCTCTTCTACTCAGGGTGTCCGCCACTTTGTTTTGCACACCTAACTTGTGCATCAATCTGAATGGAAATCTTTGTAAGAACTCAATCCACCTTGCATGCATGTCCTTACTTATCCGAGTTTGGCTGCTTAAGTGTTTTAAAGCCCCGCAATCCAAGTATAAGATGAACTCTTTTCCAACCAAATAATGTTCCCACACTTTTAAAGCTCTTACCACGGCATAAAACTCCTTATCATATGTAGACCAACTCCTCCTGGCTTCACACAACTTTTCGCTATAGAATGCCATTGGTCTTTTCTCCTGTGACAACAGCGTACCAACCCCAACTCCACTAGCGTCGCAATCCACCTCAAATAACCTGTTAAAATCCGGTAGCACTAATACAGGGGCGCTACATAATTGTCTCTTCAGGTTTACAAAACTCGCTTCAGCCTCTTCACCCCATCGAAATTTCCCTTTCTTCAAACATTCAGTTAAGGGAGCAGCGATTGTACTGAAGTGTTTAATAAACCTCCTGTAGAAACTAGCCAAGCCGAGAAAACTTCTCAACTCAGTGACGGCTTTTGGGGTAGGCCACTCTCTGATCACTTTCACTTTCTCATCATCCACCATCACCCCTCACTGCTGACTATGAACCCAAGGAACAATAGTCGTCTTGACAAAAATGTGCATTTCTTTAAATTGGCATACAATTTATTCTCTTTCAACATAGACATAACACACCTCAAATGTTCAAGGTGTTCTTCCTCAGATTTATTGAACACCAAGATATCATCAAAATACACTACAATGAAGTGACCATTAAAGGGTTTTAGTACCTGGTTCATCACACGCATGAAGGTGCTTGGTGCGTTATTGAGACCAAACGGCATCACCAACCAGTTATACAACCCCTTTTTTTGTTTTGAACACTGTCTTCCATTCATCTCCAGGATGGATCCGAATCTGATGGTATCCACTCCTCAGATCTATCTTGGAGAAGATAGTGGCTCCGCTCAACCTGTCCAACATATCCTCCAAGCGTAGTATGGGAAACTTGTATCCTATTGTGATCTTATTGATAGCCCTGCTATCAACACACATCCTCCAGCTCCCATCTTTCTTGAGAGTCAATAATGCTGGGACCGCACATGGGCTCAGGCTGTCCCGGATAAACCCCTTATCCAATAGCTCTTGGACCTTATCTTGCAGAATTTCGGTTTCCTTAGGGCTCATCCTATAGTGTGGAAAATTTGGGAGACTTGCTCCAGGCACCAAGTCTATCTGATGCTGGATGTCCCTCAAAGGCAGTAGACCCTCAGGTAGGTCATCAGGAGCCACCTCCCTATACTCTTCCAGTAAACTCTTTATTGCTTCAGGTATTTCCACACTAGCTTCATTTTCTCCAACCGACACATCTTTTACAATTAAAGCATGGACCACCCGTGACTCCTTTAAATCTTCAACCAGGTCTTTCTCCATTATGACCCCTATTTTATCCTTCATTTGGAGCTTCAGGCTTTCTATGTATCGTGCTACTTGCTGGCCTTCACTCTCCCTCAAGTCGTTCCGTTCGTCCAATCTCATGAACTCGGCGGTATATTCGTGTACTGACTGCTGCCCCTGATGGCACCGCTGATATTGTTGGAACAATATCTGCTCATAGTCCGGAGGGAGACAATCGTGTTGCAACAACTGTTTCATGCGATACCACGTTCTCACCGGATGCTTACCCTCTCCTTGCATCCTGTTCTGCAGCCTCTCCCACCATGCCGAGGCTCCACTCTTCAGTCTACATGCCACCAATCTAACCTGGCAGTCTTCCGGAATTTCCATGTAGTCGAAAAACCGATCCACTTCGGCAATCCAATCTAGGAAACCTTCGATATTAAGGTTGCCATCAAACCACGGGATGTCGACCTTCAGGCGGTAATCTCCCCCATCTCCTTGATCATACCTGCCATGGTTTCTCCGGTAATCACCGTCCCTATGATTGTTTCCATACTGAATCGGGCGATAGCCACCACCGTTACCACCGTGCCCTCGCTGTGGTCTACCTCCATACGAGCCCTCGTATTCATCGCTAGAGTCGTCATCCTCTACCCGTCCCCACCTGTTCTCGACAACAGGTCGAACCATCTGTCCACCGTTGACATCAGCTGTCCGCGGCGGATTCCTACCAACACCTCCAACCCTATTGGGGTCTACTGCTATGGCGTCGAAACTCTCGATCAGTTCATCAAGGCGCCGTTCCATATGCCCGACCTTCTGATGCATAGCGTCAAACTCCACCCTGGAAACCTACTGATGGGCTCTTTGTGATCTCGCATTTTGAACACTGTCAAGAACACGACCGCCGTCATCGCCTTGATGAGTTGACATCTCCGCAGGAAATTGCCTTGCTCTGATACCAACTGACGCAGCACGGAAAGCGTAAAACAATACAAGGCCAATTCTAGGATTGGTCTCACGAACAAGCAAAGAATAATTATGAGTTATTCCTTGAAAACCTCAATTGCGCACAATCGAGAAACGGAGAAAACTATTCTCTAAAAGTGTTTATTTCACAAAGAATAAAAAAAAGCTAACCCTAAAATGACCTAGCAGCTATATATAGTCCTTAAGGAAATAACTAACAAGGAAATAAAATATGTACACGTGGTAATAAATATATGTATACACGTCCGTCATCTGCCTTATACACGGTCGTGTATCAGACCGTGTATGTTTCTGAGGAATCTTCCAGGCACGTTACACGGTCGTTTCTTTGAACCGTGTATATGGCCGTGTATATTTATGGGAGTCATCTTGAGACAACACACGGTCGTGCCTCCTAGCCGTGTATCAGATCGTGTATGTCTCTGGGTGTCATCCTGACACAACACAAGGCTATGCCTTTTGATCGTGTATATTTCTAGGAACTTCAAGACACATTACACGGTCGTACCTTGTAAAAGACACGCCCAATCAGTCCGTGTCAGCTATGATGCCCGCATCAAATTCTCAATAATACAAGCAATCATTATTCACTGTACTTCCTCTAATTTTATCAACCAGTGATCATATAAGATTTATTCAAAGAGGGAGCATCTTTTTATTTTTATGAATGCTACTCGTGATGTGGAGCCCCGCTCGAAGTGATCAAATCGAAGGAGGGTGTGGGCTCTTATAGCCCCAATACACACGACCAGATTCCCATGGCCTTTATATAAGCTAGTCAATTCGTACAAACATTCACCTCTGTTTATATATAATTAAAGAAGATAAAAATGGAAACAAAACCAAAGGCTTCTAAGTTCTAATACCTTGACATTATTATTAGAGCTCATAATCAGACCCCTATAATCGAATTCAAAGTCCAATTACTAGAGGTTTTTATCAGCAGCCCCCCAGCATCCCCTGCCTTAAAACCCGTAAAGATTTAAGATTCTTCATTGAACTTGATAATAGTATGTTGTTGTTAGATGTATTTTCTTGACACATTTATGTCGAGAAGGTACGATGATATTTTAGCCATTATTAGATTTAAACGTGATTGCTTAAAACTAAGATTGATGTTCTAAAATTCTCCCTTTATTTGAGGACATTCTCGAAATCTGCAAAGACACCTTTCAAGGAAACTAATTATCCATTCTTTCCCAGTTGTGTTGATACCAACATGTAGCTAGCGTTTCCTGGATCGGGTATCAGGAAATTATGAAGCACAAGATGAGATACTGGAGTTTGATTTTCGAAGTGGGCATAAACAAGATCGGAAAAATATTAATTATTTAAATTTATTAAAAAATTACATATTATATGTATATTTGAAAAACAAAATTTAATTAGATGTTATAGATAATTAAGTGCTTGGTGTGTAGTTTTATTGACACAAATCATTTTACTTTTTCAAAGTCATGTTTATTTTATATTACTTAAATGAGATTTTTTTTTGTTTTATGTTTTTTCATTTCATAATAATTAATACTATTAAATATTATTTATTAAAATTATAATAGTATTCTTAATTATTTAGTTAAAAATTTATTTATTTATTTTTATTTGAGTATTAAATAATATTAACATGTATCCGCTGAAGAAAAAAAAAAAGGGGTAGCTGTAGCCTCCCAGCTACATTGGCTTGGAGTTTGTGTCTGTGTACCGAAAGTACTTAAATGCGCCGTTTTCAATATAAGATGAAGAGTTTAGGATACTTTTTCTTATACGATATTGTTTGATGAGTTGAGTACAATACAAGATTTTTTTTACATTTTATATTATTTGTTATATACAAGTATTATACTAAAATAATGATTTTGATATATATATACAATTGATGTTATTATTGCATACTTGCTTTACTTACCTATTGTTTGATGTTATTACACTAATAATATGGCCAACGTAATAATTGCAACAGTGCTGGTGGTATTGGTAAAGTTGTGGCAGTGGTAGTGGTAGTGGTAGTGATAGTAATGGTAATGGTGAAGTTTAGATGGTCATGATGATGATATGGTATAATGATAATTAGCGGTAGCGATAGTGTATAAGATTTTAATATGGTAATAATAATGGTAAAGTTTAGTAGTTGTATAAATATTGTGTTAATATTGATAGTGAGGATGGTGTTGTGGTATTAGCTGTAGTCACAACAATAGTGGTGAGGTAGTGTTAAGGGAGCTATTAACAAGAAGTCTTAACTATGGAATAATTATATACTATGATATATCGGAATAATTATACCATCAAATGAAAGGGATAAAAATTTTAAAATTTAACTCTAGTACTTACTATAAGGAATTTTTGTGTAGTTAGAATTATTTTATAAATTAAACACAATAGGCTTTATTTATCTAATTTCTTGTAAAATTACGAACCCAATGCTAGTTATATATGTTGTTGATGCCATGAAATCAATATAAGGTAAAGACGTATAAAGCGTTGATATAAATTACCGAGATATAACTTTTTATGAATTTTCAAATGATATTGTCTAAATTTTTAAATAATTTTTTTATACCATTGTGTTTATTATTATTATTTTAATAATTCAACCAATAAATACACATAACATCATTTAAAAGAAAGGTGATATGTTGCGCTTCATGTCAACCTATTACTTCAGACATTACCTGCGTTTTCAACTTGCTATTGTTACTACGTACGGGGGGTGTCTTCACTCTGGATTTGGCAAAGTTGCAAATTTTCATACTTGAAAAAGAAATGGAACTTCAAGGTGGTTAGGGGGATAGATCAAATTTGATTGCTTTCTTCCTAATAGTGTAATAAGTACAATAGTTAGAAAAACAAAAAAAAAAAAAAAAAGAAGAAGAAAAAGGAAAAAAAAAGAAAGAAAGAAAAAAAGTGATGAAACTCGTCATTACTGTAAAATCTGATAGAGATTATACTTTTTTTCATATTTAAATTTGTCCAATTAGCTAATCGTTAATTAAACATGTCATGTCTCTAGCTAAGGTATAATATAAGCAATAGAATGTTGATATATTAACAATGAGAGATCAATGTGTATGGTGAGTTGAATAATTCGAACGCAACAATTGTCAAGAGCGCCATGGGGTTTCCGGGTCCATTTGTTTGCCTTTTTCAATTTTGACACCATTTTTGTAAACTTATCAAAATAAGATTCCAAAAAGATGAAGGTATAAATATGTATATAGTTTTCTTACAAAATTAAATTTCTAAAATTGCTCTTTATTTTATTTTGTTTTTCAAGACAGAATGAAAATTTTCTTTTTTCAATCAATAAAAATTATTTTTAAAACTTTTTTCTTAAGAATATGTGAACTTTCATTTCGTTAAAATTACTTCATTTTGAACCATGTAACCTAAATAAAATCGATTATTGGTCTCGATGTTACAACTTGGAAAAAAAAAATAATGAAAAAAATCTACATCCCGCTAGAAATAGCCCATAAAAACTGCCTCATGTTGATGTTTCTATTAAGCTTTACACAGTACCACCAATAATGCTACCCAAGGAGGCATTTCAGTGTGTAAAAAATCGAGCTCTTCCTGTAGAAGAACATGAAGTAACCTCACAACATGATTCTTTATTTGAAAAAAAATCACAACCAGCCAAGTGATATGTTGATAAACGTCTGATTCTAGTTGCTGAACTTCATGGTACTGATATTTTAAATTATGCCAAACAATGATTATGATGGGGGACAAGCAATGAGAAAGCATGTGGATTTTAGGGAATCGCAAATATGTATTATTCCATAGGACTCAATCACCTTCAAGAATACGCATTCTTTATGTTGTTGTAAAGCCTAGCAAGAGGAGGATGAATTGGTCACTTTGTGAGATCTCACGTACATATCATTATTATATATTATACGTGTTTGCCTTCGTAAAGCCCCTTTCGTCTTTTGGCTCCCGTGAAAAAGAATCTTGTAATAGAAACTGAAACATCACCCAATCTTGGTACGAGCTGATCGTGTCATTGTACTATATTATTCTGTGCAACTAACCTTTGGAGGAACTGAAAGCTCAAAGTGGATTTTGTTTAATTAGGGAATAATTAGGGTTTTCTATTCTCACGCTGCCTTTGATCAGTACATTTTAAAAAGTTTTCGTTTTGTTAAAATCAGTGATGTCGTTAGATAATAATGCCAATACAAATTATATGCATGAATATATATGTCAAGATTTTATAATTAATCGATTTGAACACTAAGATTGTATAATCAGTTGATTTGAATGCTATCTTCTTAAAGAAATGATAAAGATAAAGAAAAACCATTTACCATATACGTAATTGCATAAATTTGGCAAAATTAACCTTATAAGGTAGAGGATTAGCAAATTGAATAAGCCCGATAAATGATTTCAACCATTGGATATATGGGATCCATTTGATAAAAGTGTGGATTCTGCTAATGTAATGGTCTCATAACCCATGTACAGTGCATTGGCCCTAGGCAAGAAATTTTTACATCGGGAGTCAGTGTAATCTCATTAGATAGGATATAAGTATGTGGTCTTATAGTACGACATTTTTCAATCCAAAACATTAATGAGAAGCCTCTTTGGATTTTCAAATATATCAGGTCCTTGAACAAAACAAGTGAATATATCATCAGTATCTTCGTACGAAAGTTTTATGGTGCTCTTCACATACGAGAGTAAGCTAGAAGTTTATTATAAAGGACTTATCGGATAATACATAAAATAATAAAGTTCCATAGATATCTTTTGTTGAAGATTTGATTTGATAATTAACCTTCACTTTTTTTTTAAAATTATTATTTTAGGTGGATTGCCTAGTCTATAGCTGTCTACGTTTTATACGTTCATAAAGCGTGTGTAGGAATATTAAGGATATATCCAAACGAGCGTAATATACCAGAAGTGGAAATGCCCGAAGGATAAAAGTTGATGGGTTCACGACTGATGATGGGTTTGCTTATCCGCAAACAAAGATTCGATGTGTGTTCAACAGATTTTCTGTCTGTGTGCAGCAAGTGTGTTGGATTAGATGTGTTGTTCTGGGTCTTGCACGTGTTTTATGATTAGTTCTGTCTAGACATGAAGATTTTCATGCGCAGTGTGTGTGCTCTCAAACTTACATTACACCAGGTGATGACAAAGGTTTCACTCACAATCTTGTGAACCAAGTTTCTAGGGTTGGAATTGTCTTGTGAACGAGATCTGAGGAAAAGATAGCATGGATTTAGACATGCGTTATAAAGGAGAAATGATAATCTGGCCAAATTCGTAATGAGTTTTTATATGCTTAAATCTTAAATAATTTGACGAGAATTAACGAGAATATCGCATGCGTTCTTTTCTGGAATTATATTTTACAGTTAATTGCAATTAATGTATTACCAAACTTGGAAAGATGACCCCAATTTGGTCCATAATAGCAATCAGGAATTTAAGAATGAAGTCTCTCTTACTCCAGCATAATCGTTTTTGGTTCGGATCAAGGTAATCATAGGAAAGGACTAGATCGATCTACAAACCCAGTCCGAACTAGCCCGGTCGATTCTAAACCATAAACTGGCCTGTAAGATCGGTAGGTTGTGAATTAGATCACAACCCGTCTATTCAACCATTCTCAAAAAAAAAAAAAAGAAGAGTCAAACCTAAAGTTGCAACTTGCTTTGAATGGTGGAACAAGAAAAAAAGAAAGAAAAACTAACAACATAAGCCATTGGAGGAAGAAAAAAAAAATTGACAAGACAAGTCATATAGAGATTCTTCGAGGCATTTATTGTGGGAGGATGAAAATAAAGAGGAAAGGCTTTTTGCAAACAAATGTATGCAAAAGAGCAACAAGAGGTCTGAAAAAATGAATGTGGAGAGAAGAAAGGACGTAAAGTGTAGAAAATAGTGGAGGACAAAGCAGTACAATAGATATTGTAGGATTGCAGGCACAAGTACACACAGTTGGAAAATTTTGAATTTTCTTTTTTGAAGTTAGAAATAGGTTTATAGGCAATGCAATAGGTTTTCCTATAAGTTTCATTAGAATGTGTTCAAATTTTTTAATTTAAACGTTTAAAGGGAGTAGAAAAATTTAAACGGTTCGAAAATATTGTATAAATTCATATCTCTACATCCCTAGGAATTCTCTATGAAAAAAAAATTATATTCCATCTCTTGTGCATTCAATATTTTCTATACTCTCATCTGCTAACACTTCAATTTATTAAGCTTGCAAATAATTTTATTATATAGATTATTGTTACTACCTATATTTGAGTATCTTCCACCGAATATATTTTTTTTTCCTAGTTACCAAATCATCAAATTATGATTTTCCATATCAGTATTTTCTTTTTATACTAATTTGCAAAATGACAAATTTCTTTTGCGGTTCATCTTTTGGTAGAAAGGAAGGTTCTACAAAAGGTGATAAGGAAAAATCTGTATAACTTGCACCCAAGCAGTTTTGTGAACTAGAGGATTACAATATCCACAACTTCACGAATGAGTGGTTGAAGGATTTGGTGATGCCACTCCTGAGCTTTGAGTACATGACTCTCGGTAAACAAAGCCAATGACTACCATAGGAGGATAGTAAGGAGGAGGCGAAAGAAGAAGAGGAAAACGGTGTGTAAGAAGTGTTGGAGGAAGAATACCGAGCTACATATGAAGCTTATCTAGCTCTATAGGTAAGCCACCTACACCACTTAAATATAATATTTTTACTAAACATTTTAGTGAAATTACGAGGGAAGATAAGAGTACCCATGCGTATTGCAACTATTATTGATCAAGTTACACATGAAAAGAAGGGGGGTAGCTATGGGATTTTAAATAGGCACATGCAATCAAAGCACCTCACGAAGTTCAATATAAATAAGTCGTAACAACACATTTTTTGGTCAAGTGGACCGCAAGTCAGCAAGCTTGTTTCAATATTCAGTTGAGAGGCAAAAAGTTACCCTAGCAGAATACTTAGCCTAATGTAACCTATCATGGAGTCATGCATCTTCTAGGCACTGGTTGGAGTATGAGTGACAAGTTTTGAATCCAAGCTTACAAAGTTATGATCCGAAAATGATGCAACAAACCATCGTGAAGTTGTATCATAATAGTAAGCATGAATTAACTACTTGTTTTAATTCTCTTGACACACATGTTTCTATTTGCATGAATATATGGACCAATCCATGGCAAAAAAATTTATACATGGGAATTACATGTTATTAGATAGATGATGCATAACACTTACAAAAGAGACTAGTAGCACTTAGGATTTTTAGTGAACACTATACGATGCAAAATATTTTTTGTATAATAAATATTATTTTAGTTGAATACTCTTTGATAAAAAATATATTCTCAATCAGTTTTGACAATGTATCCACTAACACAACATCTATTGATAAACTCTAAATATTATGTCAACTAATGCTAAGTGGGACTTTTTTTCTACATATGATGTATCTACCATATTTTAAATCTTTGCATTAACAATGGTATGAACTGTTTATAATTTAAGATATCTTTAATAAAACAACTAGTTGGCTTTTTAATTGATCATCTATTTTTAAATAAGATATAGTGGAAATTTTGTATCGATAATGGAATATGACCTAAAAAATTTAGAAAAGACACTAAGCATATGTGGAATTCTATATATTGACTTTTGGAAAGTATGGTTACTTACAAAGATGCAATGTATACATTTGATACGATGAATGTCCCAAACATTCTATTGTACCTCAGCAATTGGGATGTATGTAGTAGAATACTGAATGTTCTAAGAATTTTTCATGAGTGTATTTCAACATTTTTTTTAAGTGTATCGAGCTGGTGTTTACTTTTTTTAATGAATGCCGTAAACATACTGCCAGTGCTACTTGAAGCCCAAGATAACCTATTTCTTCAAGTGACTGTTAATGAAATGGCTGCAAAATAGTTACTATATTATAGACAAGTTCTTACAATTTATCTTATTACTTCTATTTTAGATCCGCGTTGTGAAAAAGATATGCTTTTAGAATATCTTAATTTGCATTATCAAATTATTGACACATTTTTTAAGACTCAAGATACCTATGCTGTTACCGCCTCACAAGAAGTACGACAAGTGATCCAGGTAATAGAAGGCTTATTTTCTAGCTCTTTTACTATATATGGTGGTCAAGTTCTCACAACTCCCTCACTGTTTACTAGCTCACATCATACCATGCATGGTTGTACCCTCCCCGTGCAATGAATAATGGCGGAAAGGTTGAAGTGACATCATGCCGAATTGAGTAAGTATATAGGACTTGACCACTACTTCAATATAAAGTTTGAATTTGACGATAGCAATATCATGGACTTTAACATCTTAAACTAATGGAGGAGGCATAGGAAGGCGTATTCAATCCTCTCTCAAATGGCTCGTTAAGTTCTTGCTGCTTTTGCATCAATGGTAGCCATTGAACAAGTTTTTAGCATAGTGGGCCTTATATTATCCTAATGGCGATCAAGATTGTCACCCATCAATGTTGAGGTATTGGCTTATGTGGAGGATTGGTCAAAGGCAAGGAGCAAAACACAAGAGTCATATGGGATATTTAGTGAAAAAGATGAATACTTCAACAACTTTGTCCTATTGAGGAAAAGCTTTGCTAGTTCAAATCCTAATTTCAGGTAAGTTAAATTAATTTGTAAGGATAGTAGTACTAACTTATTTATTTTTTGCACTAGGTTATAAAGAATTTGTAAAGAGAGTAATACTCTATTATTTATTTTTGTTATTTACTTATAAAATCTTATAATCATATACAAGAGGTAAGGTCAAATGTTTTTCTCTTTTCTGTAATATTTTTAATCGCTAAATAAAATTTGGGGCTAGCATCCCTCTTCCTCTCAATGTATGGGATTTGCTACCAATTAATGAAACAAATATTATATATTTCTGCGAAAATAGTGGATCAATTTTCTATGTGAATAATTAAAAAAAAAACCACCAAAAAAATATAGATGAATAAATAATAAATAATCTAAAAAAATAAAAAATAAAAAATGAAAATCAACAAAAAAAAAAATAATGTGAGGGTCTGTTCATAGGTCTAAACCGACTTGTGAACCAGCTTGACCCTTCCCACCACTGGCCGGTGCTAGTTTAAGCCCATCTTGACTTGTGATCTAGCAAGTTAGGGCCGAACCTAGGTCAGTTTTAAACTAGCCTTATGTCTAGATTAAGGTTGGAAATAAAAAAAAAAATTACCTAAAGATTCTTTTTCTAAGAGGCGTGCAATAATCGGAAAGAAAATCAAGCCCATTGAAAAAAATAATTGGCAAGATTCTAACATCAAAGCTATAAAAAGGAAGCGAATAGAAAGGTGTATTGAATTTGTAAGTTATTTTGTTGTATAGGCATATAGATGAAAGAACCACTTCGAGTAAAAAAAGCACCCGCCAAAGTCTACAGCACCCCAAAAAGATAATATACTAAATCTTGATTTAAAATTCTTCTTCTTCTTCCTTTTTTGTGTGTAAATAATATGAATTTATTTGAATAAAGCACATTAAGATACAACATATGTATATATATATATACTAATTAAAAAAAGAAAAGAAAAGAATAAATAGGATGAAAAATTTAACTAAAAACAAACCATCGCTTATACAATGATTGGTAGAATAAAAAAAAAAAAAACTTTTATATAATCGTGAAATGAAACGCATGGGCTAGTTGGCATAATTGTTCGGAATTAAAAGATTTAAAAGATGACACAAGTAAATAAATAAAATTTTGGTAAAGAAAGACGGAGGAGGTTATAAAATATAAGGGCAAAAATTTTATATTACTATATACTATTCTATTAGTTATTATATATATATTTTAAATAATTTTATTTGATTTGATTCAACCATATTCCATAACATTTTCTATATCAATCGTAATTATGATTCGAAAAGAAAACATTGATTGCGTATGTAGAAGGAGATAGGAAATCTATGTTATAGAGTAAGTGCTTGTTAATAAAATTCCTTGATATAAGTAGCAACTCTGATATATCAATGTTAAGTCATATTGAAAGTTCAGGATGACCATTCTATTTAACATTGTTTCACTTATTTAGGCACAATTGTGGTGCAACAATGCTCAAGCAAGTGACAAATCCAGCCAGTGGCGCGGAGGCCATGCCGAGTTGTCACATTAAGGTGTTTCCATAAGATAAGTTTGGGACCTGAAACTAGGTCGCATATGACGTGTGGGGTAATCAAGTAAACTTGAGTTCAAGTTAAGAAGTACCACGTACAATATCTATGTCCACCTAACATGTCATTGCATAAGCATGCTTGTTGCTTGGCGTCCAATATAAGTTTAAAAGCCAATGTTAACTAACGACCTGGAATGTTTTAGACAATGGTAAAGAAATGAGCAAGCGAAGCTTTTTGATCGGCACTAGTGGGGGCATCTTCACCCTAACTACACTAGCTATTTGAGATGATGCAAAACTTTATGGCTGCCGTGGCTGGGGGAGTTAAACGAGACATGTTAGCATGGGTGTAGTGTAAAACTAGGCCTTTTAATGGAGCCAGTCTTGATGTGATTTCTGTATAGGATTGGATAGACTTGTCGGAGATGGCTTTTACGGTCTACGATATGATGAAAGACAAAAGGTCAAGACTGTGCTGTGGAAGGATAAGTTAATAATTGGTAGAAATCCCAGCGGCTATGATGAGTTTAAGGTTACTTTTTGGTACACCGCAACCTTCTCTGAGGAGTAATATATTGTGAGGCAAAGGGGAGAATGGTATAGAACTTCTTTAGTTTTATGGTGGCTTGTCTATTTGGGTAATTGGATTCGGTGACGCTGAATTTCTGTGCTTTTTGTTTGTTAAACTTTAACTTGATAATAGTTTTCAAGAGAGTTATATCTGCAATAATTATGTAATTATAAGGGTAACAATCATAAATATAATACTTTTAAAAAAATATTTCATAAATATTATACTTGAAAAAAATTATTTTAAAAATAAATTATGAAAACACATACGACATTCACGTCTTTAGTTAAAAAAAATTACATTAAATGTGTAGACGAAGACACGGGCTGTATCTTTGTGTTTGAAAATTATTTTTAAAATAATTATTTCGAATATAATATTAATGGAATATTTTTAAAAAAAGTATGATATTTGAGAGTGTTACCCTAATTATAAGCTTAACTGTAAGCTTAATGTAATAGTGCTTATTTCCTATTGTTTATACATTTTAGCTTCATAAAAAAAGCAAGGGAATATGAGTAATCCAGTTTTATGAAGAACATTATTGTTATAATTTGCTATTTGAGTGTGGTAGGATTTAAAACAAGTACATAAGGAGAATCTGGTAGAACCAGAATAGAAAATTTACTAACTGAATACATTTAGATAATACATTTGGGTAAGAGAGTTAGCATGTTATCAACAATTATCCTTGAGGTTCCTCAAGTATTTTTTGAAATCAAATAATGAAACTTAGAAAATAGAATATTAAAAGGAAATCTTTGTTATGACCTAGGAATAATGCATAAAAAAAGTTTTCAAAGAGTATTAATAAGTTGGAAAAAGTAATTTTCTTAATGTTGGACGTTATATGAATATTTAATAAACAAATATGTTCAATTAAAAAAAAGTTGGAGATGTGGTAAGAGCTAGTTTAGAATGAATTTATTTATATATAGAAAGTGCATCTACTAATATCTTTTCTCTAGGAAGCTTTGGTTTAAATGTATATTTGTAAAAGAATAAATTTAAGCTCTTTTGATGTTTTTAACCTTACATATTTACTCAAATCAAAATTTTCCTCAACAAAGTTTTTAAGCTATCAATCAATTTAATCCCAAAATCTTATAATTCGAGGAAAAAGTAGTTGTTGTATATCTGATCATTCTATTATTGGACAAGCTTGACTACTATATAAGCAAAAGCAAAACTAGAAGCTAAAATATACAGAGTTTTACAAGAGTATATATTGCATCACATGAAGTTGAATATTACTAGGAAGAAGTGCTCTTGAGAGATTGAAACCTTACAAGATATTGTACTAGCAGAAGGGCTTAGGGAATTTTTTACTATTATGTTATCTTTTTACAAGAAATATCTATTATAAGAGTGTGAAATGAGTATCCATTGAAGCTTGTAATTTAGACTGATGTGCCTTGATTCTAAATCATAGGCATACAATTACAATTGAAGAATCAATTAAACAAAAACCTACAATATGGTGTGATTCCAAGTGCCTCAAAAGATGATGTGCTCTAATATCAAATTATGATGTGCTTCAATAGATGGATTGCAATTATACAATGTCAAGTGAAGAATCAATCAAACAAGACCACAAATGGCATGAACCCCTAATCCTTATGAATCCAAATTTGTTGTGAAACCAAGCAAATTATAATGCTTTGATACAAAATTATGATGTGCTTCAATTGATGGATTGTAATTATACAATGTCAATTGAAGAATCAATCAAACAAGACCACAAATGGCATGAACCCCTAATCCTTATGAATCCAAAATTGTCGTGAAATAATGCTCTAATACCAAAAAGATGATGTGCCTTAATTCCAAAGCACATGAACACAACCAATTGAAGAATTCAATCAATAAGCCACAAGATGCGTGTCTCCAATCAACAATAAGACCCTAAATTTCAAGTGACCACTACGCAATTTTCAATGACAATCACTAATAAATTCCAAATTACATAATTGAATAATAGAGTCTAATTACCACTAAAATGGTGTGAATCCAAGCTTGTAAAATGAATCCTAAATGGTGTGAATCAAGAATAACATAAAATGACTAATTCCTTACTAGATATGACACACTAGTTGGAATTAGGATTAACTTGTAATTTGTTGATACTACTCACAACAAATCTAAGTCCACTTACCACAATCCTATGGAAGAATTGATAAAAGTATTTTTTTCAAAAAGATGGACACTCTCTCATGTGAAAAGGCAACCAAAATTATAATGTTTAAAAAGTCCCCCACAAACCCTAGTTAGCAAGTATTTATACTTGCTCCTATTAGGGTAAAATCACATGAAATTACAACTAAGCCACTTAGGTGGCCGGTTACAAGTAAATCAAAAAGTCCAAAAAAAGAATAAAAAGTGATTGGTTCAATAATAAAAATACAAGTACAAAAGATGGTCTTCAAAGAGTCGGTTCCTCAAGTCAATTGAGTTCATTGCGAACCATTAGATGTGAGTTCGATGATGTTCCCAATTTGATCAATAGTGTAGGTTATTTGGCATCCCGTAAAGACTGATTACTATATCTGCTATAGTACAAATCAAACATTATTAGATAAAGAAATGAACACAAGTGGACAATTTAGATCATATATCTAAATCAGGTTTCTCTACTACTAGGACCGCAAGGTAGATTCTCATCATCTCTTAGGGCCTCTGCAAGATTTGCCCTCAAATTTAGAGGGTCATTTCTTAGACTAAACCCTGATGTCTTTGTAGACCTGTTTACCCGACCGTTAAAAGAAATAGAAGTAGTCTTGATTTGTTCTTGGAAAGAGTGCACTTCTGATGCAGACATAGGCATCAATACTATTTGTGACCCTCCCTTTTGAAACATATAAGTGTTTCTAAATCTGTTATGTAACACATTTCTATTAAACATCTAAGGTCTACCTAACAGCAAATGAAAGGCACACATGGGAATCACATCACAAATGATCTCATCATGGTATTTCTTTCTTACACTAACTGGCACCTTTTCCTTTTGTGTAACATGCATACTATCTCGATTGTCCAACCAATGCAAATTATAAGGGCTAGGATGTAGACTAGTGGTTAGTTGTAATTTATCTACTAATGTAACAAATATGACATTAGTGCAACTGCCACTATCAATGATTAATATACAAAGGTTACCTTGGATCCTGCAAGATGCGTGGAATATGTTCTCCCTTTGTTTGTCCCTAGCATTTAGTGATACGGTCAAAACACTGTGTAACACATTAATAGGTAAATATTGTTCACCCGTTTTATCCTCTTGTGTCTTAGCGTTCTGGTCACTCTTGTAATGCTATAAACAGGTCTACAGACTCGACAGATTCTTTTTCATCCTCTTCTTCTTCTTCTTTAGTACTCTCCATGACTGTCATGACTCTCTTACTAGGACACTGTGCAGCCATATGTCCAAATCCCATGCATTTAAAGCATTTAATCTGGCGCATTTTCCTACTAGTTGATCCTAATACGGTCTGCCTAACATCAGGTCTAATTACCTCTTTGCCCTTCCCAGAAATCATCTTCTCTCTATCTGTGTTGGGGGTAACTCTGTCTACTGCCCTAACAAGTTAACCTGCTCCCTTTGGTCCACTTAACTAACCATCAGCCCCCATGGGCCTAGTAGTAGTATTAGGCCTGTTATTAGTAACTCGGAATGGATTAGATCACCTCTACCTTTCCACCAATCTAGCTATTGGCCTCATTGCCAATCCCCCCCTATTTACACTGTCATTTGACATGCTTGTAATTTATTGAAGTATAATCCCACAATTTGCAGCACAATCCTTTAATAGCACCACGTCACAATAGCATGTTTTAGACAATCAACACTCATACACAATTATATACCCACTGTGCAACAATTCAATAAACACAATTATCACTTCTTGACACTTCAAGTATAGTATAATAAATGAAGCACAAATAAAGACTTCAAGTAGTTAAGACATTAAATTCAACTAGCAAGTGTTTAAGTAATGAGTCTCATTAACCTTCACACTTAAATGCTTTTTTTTTTTTTTTTTAACCTAAAGACCTCCCTTTGCATGGTGACTAAAAAAAGAAACACTTTCTAGAATTCAAAGGCAACTTAGCGAAAAATCACTAAGACCAATTCGATTTCATTAAGTAAGAAATTCTAATGATTGAGTTATCAATTCTAATGATAGAATTGAGAACTAAACGAACTCCGATTACATGATTTATAGAATTTAGATCAAAGAACAGGGCGAAACAAGCATAGAGTGAAGTGACTAAGGGATTCGAATTACGAAATTAGATAAGTAAGTATATCCATTTGTACATTGTATTAGAATTATAAAATTTAGGACCTAATTAGGCTTGGGATCATCGAAATTAGGTTAAAGAAGAAGAAAAGCAATTAGTGAGGAATGGTGTGGTATATAGTCAGGAACACACCTGTGTACCTACCTATGTAGAAATACACATTGTGTAAAAAAAAAGTAAATGGACAAAGGACATGCATGTTTACTTAAGCAAGTCGAAATGTGGAAATCTACAGAAAGATGCACAATCAATTACACGACCGTGCATTTAGGCGTGCTAAAATATCAAATTACACAGAAAGGTACATAGCCAACTACACGATCGTGTACTTGAACATGCCAAAAAATGCTAAAATACACAAAAAGATATATGGCCACTCTACACGATCGTATATTTAACCATGCTAAAGTATATGGCCTAAAGAATGACCATAAACTTAGAAACATTTTGTTACTTGACTAAATTTATATCTGGATAAATTTACATGCAACCTAAACACTTAAGACAACCTAATAATTTTAGTAGAGTAAGAGAAGTAACTAGATAATAGTTAAGTAAACAAAAGTGAGAAGTTAGATTATTTATAGACTAGTTGATGCGAACCCTAGGTATATTAAACCTAGAACCCGACGATCGTGATTTGAAATCGGATCCCCAAGAATCGTCTTGAACAAGCGGTGAACGGAACTAGACCCCAACCAGACCTGTTGATTGAAACCTAAGTTATCAAGATGATTTCCCCAAGCGTTTAGATTGAAGAAATCGAAAGAGTTCTTTTGCAAAGAACAAAGAGAGAGAAAACCCTCAATTGTGTATTCAAAATCTGTAAAAATTCGTAACCCTAACATTTTTGACAAGAGGGTATTTATACTTCCTCGTACAATGTCTTGAAAGAAAAATACGCGGAACGAAATAATAAGATATGCGTAGTACACGGTGTAATACACGGCCGTGTCTCCGAGTCGTGTAGGACACTGGGCATGCGACGAACAAGGTACATGGTCTCATACACGACCCGTGTCTCCAAACCGTGTATGACACTGGGCATGCGACGAACAAGGTACACGGTCTCACACACGGCCGTGCCTCTAGGCCGTGTATTCTTCTGTGAGAATTCTAGACACACGGTTGTGCCGCTGGCCGTGCTGTTAAGCCGTGTTAAGATACACGGTCGTGATACACGGCCGTGTATGGGGGCCGTGTATGGATTCTCCCTTGGTAAAGCTCGGTTTCTTCTCTTGCAGCTCCATCACTAATCCTTGCAAAACTTCTCTCATCCGCTTAGCCCTAGCTCTTGTCATTGGACCTCCAATACCATGTAACGGGTCATTGGACTTTGACTCTTGAACTCTTGATGCTAGCTGATCCCCATCACTAGTATTAAGAGTAGACTCTTGACATTTTACAAATTAGTCTAATCGATAGTGTAGGATAAGTTATGCTTAAGACTATGATTCTAGTTATCTGTAACCTTTGTTTTGTTTGTGATTATTAGAATAATTGCAAATTAAATTAAGATAATGGATTGGTTTAAGTTATTTGTTGTAAGTGCTTAACTTAACCCAGAAGCCCATAATGGTAGATCTATAGGGAGCATCCCTATGATTTTTGTGTGACGCTGTCCTTAGTGGAGTCATACTTGGAAATGATTTGGGTAGGTTAAAGTTTAAGGACTCATGGATATTAGGGCTCATTGTGGTCGTTCCTAACACCGTATTATGTATTAAGTATCTATATATGTTTAGCGGGGTCATGAGTATCTCATTGGTGTTATATGGACTTAATTAAAACAATAACATGTTGTATGATGTTTAGTGTCTGCATAAATGTATGTGATTTAATTCATGCTTGATCATGTGTATATGCTTGTTAGTTATACATATTAGGCTTTAGCTCACTTCTCAAGGATTACTTTTTTCTAAATGCAAGCATTGAGGAAAACGTTACCCATGAAAAGGACTTAAGGTTGAATGTACATAAGAGGAAAGATGAAGATTACTATTACTATTACTATTATGGTGATTAGAGGAAGGAAACATTTGAGTTATTTTTGTGCATTGAATAGTAATGTCCTTTAGAAGATAATGGACTAGTAAATTCTATAAGTTTAATTGTTTTTAGATTTTAATGATGAATGATTGTTTAGATCGTTTCAACAGTTTGAAGATTTAAATGAGATGTACTTGTATTATGTTGAAAAGTTTGGGATTACCTAATTATGATTTATAGGAAATATAGGCTTAAATGGTATCAAAGTAAAGTTAAGAGTATTAATGTCTTCTTACTTGATAAGGACATGCGGCTGACATAATGCCCTCGGTTCTGGGGTGTTATAATATTTTAAAAAAAAAATTCATCCTAAAATCATCCAAAATATAGTTATAAATAGCACAATGCACATCATATTTCAACACATTGCTTAACAATCATTGCTCCATACTTCTCTCCAAGACTTACTCGCTTTGAAAGATTCTCACTTTAATCATTTCACCTATATTTTTTGCCATAACAATCTAAACATATTCTAATTTTGGCACCAATATGATATGGGGAGAGTCATGTATATTAAAGATCTGGCTACAAATAAAAAATAAAAAATAAAATAAAAAGAAGCAGCAGCAACAACAACAATAGCAAAAAAGAAAGAAAGAAGGATAGATTCAAACGCCATACTACCATAAAAAATTCACCTAATTTATATTTTTAAATTTTGAGACTCACATCAAATAAAATATAAGTGGGTACATACCTAAGAAAAAGTGCTCAATTTTAAAATTGTTGGGAACTTGTACAATTTTAGAAGTTTTTTAAAATGGTACATACAATTTGCTATGAACTTAATAATGATAGGACTGCCGCTAATATTAAAACTTTGCTTGATAAGATAAATTATTGATGCAACAAGTAGCGTAAAAAATAAGATCAATCAACGATTAATTTTAAAAATCAAAATGAAATTAAGAAAAAATCTTCACTCAAGGAAGTATGAATATCATTAGGTGATAAAAGTATTTTGTAACAAGAAGAGGATGATTATATATTGTCTCAAAAAAAAAAAAATTAAGCTTCCAAAATAAAAAAATCTGAAGTAAGAACTTAAAAACTCATTTTGGGGCCCTAAATGAAGGTTTTTAGGCCTGGAAACTTCATTACAACAATTGTAGATTTCTAAAAGAGCTTCACATGCATATATTATAATAATAAAAAAATTTGTGTGTTAAAAGTTATGGCTTTTAGAAGAGGGGCTATGCATTTATTTCTTTTTAGGCTTTTTAGATTTGTCTAATTTATTCAAGAACCAACCTACAACCTGTTCTATATCATTCTCTTCTACCTAAGAAGAACTTGACCCCAAGTTCTCTTCTAGATACAAAGGTGCATTATTTGGCTAGAAAGGGAATATATCAACTACATTAAATGTCTTTGAAATTTCCCATATTATTAGGTAGTCCAGCTACATAGGCATTATCATTGATCTTTTGCAAAATCTGGTATGGGTCATACTTCATAGGATGCAGCATATTGTACTTCTCAACTGAAAACCTCTCTCTTCATAGACATACCATCACTTGATCACCTAATGAGAACAATTGCTTCCTACAATGTTTATTTGCTACTACTTTGTACTTAGCATTAACTTGTTCAATCTTCTCTTTCACTCTACTTTCACATTCTGCCAATTCTCTACTAAATTCTTTGCTACAATAATAAACTTAGAATTCCTAGGAAGTTTGATCAAATCTAAAGTGTGTTAGGGAATCTTAGTGTAAACCATAAAGAATGAAGATTTCCTTATTATCCTATGAACTACACTGTTGTAAGCAAACTCTACTTAAGCTAGCACAACATCCCATTGCTTTAGCTTCTCTTGACAAATGCGCTTGATCAGATTACTAAGTGTCCTATTTGTAGTGTCAATTTGCCCATCTGTTTAAAGGTGAGCTGTGCTATTGTAGTTCAAGGATAAGTTAAACATTTTCCATAAAGTTCTCCAAAAATGGCTTAAAAACTTACTTTCTCTATCTGGCATATTGGACTTGGGTACTTTATGGAGGTAAAGAACCTCTCTGAAAAACAACTTGGCAATGGCCTATGCATTTTCTACTTTCCGACATGGGATAAAGTGTACTATCTTAGAAAACCTATCAGTCGTAACAAAAACAAAATCCATGCCTTATTGGGTACAAGGCAATCTAAGTACAAAGTCCATCAATAAGTCTTCTCATATATTCTTAAGGATAGGTAATGGCATATACAAATAAGTGTTTTAGGACTACCCCTTAACTGTTTGGCATAAATAACAATGTTGCATTATCTTGCTAACATCCCTCCTCAAATGAGACCAGTAGAATCTATCACTAACTACAACAATCGTTTTGTCTCTCCTCAAATGACCAACCAATCTACCACCATGCAGTTCACAAATTAACTTCTCTTAGGGAAGACTTAGGGATATAAAGTTGATTTCCCCTCATCAAATATCCATCCTGGATATGATAATCGCCACAAGGTTGCTTAATCACATACTTCTCTCAAGTTTCTTTGAAATCAGCATTAGCATCAACTTCATACAATTCTTTTAAGTGCTTAAACCCTACACCCTCAGCATTCAAAGTCACTAGAAGATTGGCCCTCCTACTTAAAGCATTAGTTATTTTATTCTGCACCCCTAACTTATGTTTTAACTAGAAAGGAAACCTCTACAAAAATTGGATCCACCTTGCATGCGTGTCTTTAGTAATCCTGGATTGGTTATTCAAATGCTTTAGTGCATCACAATATGAGTATAACACAAACTCTTTACCTACTAAATAATGCTCTTAAGTCCTTAGTGTACGCACAACTGAATAGAACTTCTTATCATATGTGGACCAATTCCTTTTGGAATTACATAATTTCTCACTAAAGAATGCAATTGGCTTATTTTCTTAAGATAAAACAGCCCCTATACCAACTCCACTCACATCAAAGTCCACTTCAAATGACTTGTCAAAGTTAGGTAATGCTAGGACAAGTGCACTACATAGCCTTTCTTTTAGAATAGCAAAACTACTCTTAGCTTTCTCACTCCACTAAAACTTCCCCTTCTTTGACACTTAGTTAAAGGAGTTGCACAGTGCTAAAGTGTATAATGAATCACTTGTAAAAGCTAGTTAACCCAAGGAAACTCTGCAACTTAATGACTATTCATGGAGTAAGCCATTCTCTAATTGCCTTCACCTTCTCTTCATCTACTTGAATCCCATCACTACTATCTATAAAGCTTAGAAATAGCAACTTTCTAGACAAGAAGATGTAGTTCTTCATATTCACATAAAGCTTACTCTCTTTCAGAATTGTTAGCACCTCCCTCAAACGTACAACACGCTCCTCCTCAAATTTACTATATACTAAGATATCATCGAAGTAAACTACAACAAAATGACTAATAAAAGGTTTCAATACTTAGTTCATGACAAGCATGAAAGTGTTTAGTGTGTTGCTTAGGTCGAAAGGCATGGCCAACCATTCATAAAGGTCCTCTTTGGTATTAAAGGTCATCTTCCACTCACCCCTTAGTCCAATCTTAATCTAGTGATAGCCGTTTCTCGTATCAATCTTTGAGAATACCAAAAATCCACTTAATCGGTCTAGCATATCCTCCAATCTATGAATTGAGAACTTATTCGCAATGGTAATTTTGTTAATGGCCTTACTACCTGTGCACATCCGCCAACTCCCATCTTTCTTTAAAGTCAACAGTATAGGTACAACGCATGAACTCATCTTGTAATGTGAAAGATTTGGCAAACATGCACCGAGAGTTAAGTTAATATGGTGCTATATGTCCCTCATGGGAGGCAAACAATCTAGTAAGTCATTGGGTAACACTTCACTGAATTCATCCAATAGTCCCTTGATACTATTTAGCACCTCTTTGACCTTCTCCTCCTTATCAATTGTCAACACTTCTTTCACAATCAACTCATGTATAGTTTAGGACTCCCCTATAGTATCCTCTATCTCCTTTTTCGACTGTGTAATTGTGAGCAAAAAACATCCCTCCACTTTAGAAGGTTTAGAAAAACTCACCAACTTCAAAAGCAAGAGAGTAAACTTCAATCCATCTTTCTCTAATATGTATACATTCTCCCTACACACATGCTGGGCATTGACATCGTATTACTAAGGCCCCCTGAACAACAAATGACAAACATCCATAACTACTACATCACTGTACACCTCATCCAGATATTTACCATTAGAGACGAGTACTTTATAGTGTTCTTTAACCCTAATCTTCTTAGTTGCCTTAATCCACCCAATGGTATATGGGTTGGGATGCTTCTCTATCAGTAATTGCAACATTTGCCTAACTTCCTTACCCATGATGCACTCATAACTATCGCTATTTACTATCAACTCAAAGATTCATCCATTAATTGTACAGCTGGTGCAAAACAACTAATGCCGCTAAGTCTTTTCCTCTTGCTTTAGTGCCATCATCAACTTCCTAATCATGTAGGCTTGCTCATTATCCCCATCTTTATCCTCGTAGTACTCATCACCCCGATCAGGTTCACAATGAACTTTACCCTTTTCATCTCTCTCTACTATGTTAATTCCTCTTTTATTGGGGCACTCATTAGACAGATGGCTTGGCTGATTACAACGATAACACTTCCTTAATATTGGCTTTTCATAGGGATTGTTTTGTTTTTGTGTGTCCTTCCTCTCAATTAGTATCTTACCCACTGCTTTATCTTCTGTTTTTTTCATTAACTCCTCTTTATGTCTCCAGGGTGGTCTTACACTTTTCAACCATAGATTTACTCAAACTTTCAACCCCAAGTCTCCTACTACCACCATTAAATTGACTACTTTTCTCTTACAACATCAATTCTGCTCTAAAAGCTATGTTCTTAGCATCATTCAAATTCCGAAAAACATGGACTCAATTTTATCCCAAATCTAAGGCTTTAATCTATCTAAGTATCCAGCCACCTGCTCACCCTCACTCTCCCTCAAGTCATTCCTCTCTACTAATCGCATAAATTTTGTAGTGTATTCATGTATAGTCCATTACCTTTGGTGGCATCGCTAATATTGCTGAAAAAGAATTTGCTCATAATCAAAAGGTAGGAAATCCTGCTATAACAACCGTTTCATCCTATTCTAGGTTCTCATCAGTTGTTTTCCCTCACAGAACCTCATAGTCTAAAGCCTCTCCCACCAAGTCGATGCACTCCCTTTTAATCGAGATGCTACCAACTTCACCCTCCTTCCCTCGGGGATCTTCATATACTCAAAGAATCTATCAATTTCTACTATCCAATTAAGGAAAACTTCAATGTTTAATTCCTGTTAAAACTGGTAATATCAACTTTCATTCTAAATTCTTTATTGTCTCTATAGTCTAAACTATAATTGTTTCTCTTGTATCTACCACCACCACTATCTCTTATATGTGGCTGTTCAAACAACACATCATCTTCCTCCCCCGAATTATCTTTGTACATTTATAACCCGAATTTGTAGCTATAGATCTAACAATAGGATCATTGCACACATGCTCTATCCTTGGTCTTATCCCACCATCATTCCTATCTTTATTGGCATCAAACTCCATCACATTGAAATGCTTAATGAGGTCATCAAAGCACTGTTCTAAATGTTAGAATCTTTGATCCATGATATCTAATACCGCCCTTTAAGCCTGCACTTTGGTTTATAGGGCTTCCACATCTCGAGCAACATTTGAAACATGACCACCTCCTAAACTACTATCTCCTGACATTATTTCAAGAATCTCTCGCTCTGATACTAACTGATGCAGCGAATAGCGTAAAAGACAAGCTTAGAAATCAAAACAAAATTGAGAAAAAATATCTACTCAAGGAAGTCTAAATATTATTATGTGATAAAAGTCCTCTGTAACAAGAAAATGGTATTTATATATCGTCTCTAAAAAAAAAAAAAAAACCTAAATGTCCAATATACAAAAATCTAAACTAAAAACTTAAAAGCTCGTTTTGGGATTCTAAATGAAGGTTTTTGGGCCTAAAGATAATTTTGTTACTATAAGAGTTGGAGATTTGTAAAAGAATTTCACGTACATATATTATAATAAGAAAATAGAATTATGTGCTAAAAGTTGCAGCTTTTAGAAAATGAGCTACGCGTTTATTTCATTTTGAACTTTTTAAATTTGTCTAATTTATTTAGAAACCAGCTCGCACTCTACTCTACATCAATTATACCCAAAGCCTTATACCATAACAATTCCATCTAAAGTAAATCATAGCAAGCATGTAGTTGTAGTAGGGCCAACCGCCGCTATACTATACGGTGGTCAATGGTCATCTAACTTGAATTAACATTACTTGAAGCTATCCTTCCTTTTTTTATGGAGGTTGTCAGCCTCGGAGGTCATCTCGTCTAGTTTGCAAAATTGCTTTGATTTTACACTTGCCGACTTCAAATTGCTGGGGAAATCTCTCCCCATGACAGAGTGTAGCTCAGGTATTGTCATATTAACCGTCGTGTACAATGGAGAGATAGAGAGTGGAGACACAAATTGCAAGTTCTTGTGAAGTTGTATATTTGTCTTAATCTACTGCAAAAAATTATATATATGTGTAACTGTCTTTATCCACAACATAGCATACGAAACACACACACACACAGAGTATGTTTTTAATACGTAAATTGTCTTAAGCGAAAGAGCATAACTGCCAACCGCCAATGGATTAATATATTCATAGTGATGATTCTTTTTTTTTTTTTTGTTTCTTTTAGTTTGCCTCTTTAGGTGAATTGTTGAAATTGACAATGTGAAACCGAAACCTGGTCTCATGGGTGGCACTATGAATTGTCAGCCCTTGTCATTTGTAATTTAATATTGGGAGTGGGTGAAGGAATATATATTCAATGAGGAGGCTGCCATGGGGATTGTCATTTTGATCTTGCTTCCATCGCAGTCCTCCGGGACAAGATTCCTAAGTCCCAAAACGTCCTATTGGAATGGTGGAAGTATGGTCCTATTTTTTAGGAACCACGAACCACAACTTCCACTAACTACAATTCCCATGTTCCCACTATCCACTTAATCCTAATCAACCACATTACTCACTAACCCATTAGCATGATTTTAGGAAACTTTGATGGAAAGTTTCTCTATAAATAGCTATTGGATTCAAGGTCCTAGAGCATGAAAATTCTATTAAAAACACATTACCATCTTGTGAGTTTTTTGAATGCTCTGAAGATCTTGAAGGTTTCGGGACTTGACGGTTTTGCTCCTCTTCGTATTAAGCAATGGCTAGAGGTTAGTGATTTTCTTATTTCCGCTGCGTTTTATGTGTTTGTATTTAGTTATGGCTTACATTTGGTATCAGAGCCGTAATTAAACCTTTGCCTTGCGAGTTCGAAAAATTAATTTTCTCCAGAAAAGTTGATAATGATGGAGACAGGGGACACACGACCTGAATACACGGCCGTGTATAAAGACTGTGTACTCAATCAGAGTTCACAGACGAATACACGGCTTCCTCACACGGCCAGGAGACGACCGTGCACCCGCTGCAGATTTCCACAGAAGCATGCACGGTCCCTATACACGGCCGTGTGTCGTAACCTTGTATTCTATCAGGATTTCCACAGAAGCATACACGGTCCCCATACACGACCGTGTGTCCTGACCGTGTATGACTCTGTGAATACTCCTGTCTAGGTTTATGGTACAAATTAATTTTTATTTTGTACTTAATTTTACTCAATTTTCAAGTATAATAATTGAGTAATAATGTTGGATTTTATGACATGTTAAATTGGAAATAGAGTAAATTATTTATTATTTTCTTAAATAATTTTTTCTTGAAATTTAACATATCAATTTTATTTAACGTTTTCACTTACAGTTTTGTGAAAAACTTTTGTGGAATTTTATTTTGTTCCGTATTTATTTTAAATAATTTGTGTATATATAAATTTATGGTTTATATATACTAGCTTGTTAATTATTTAAAATATCGTTAATGAAATTGCATTAGGATTTTGCAATTTTAGTATTTGTTCAAGGTGCTTAAATTGGTATGTGATTGTATGTATGTTTCGAATTTATTATGCATGCAATATATTGTTCATGTTTAAGTACATTTAGAGTTATTGCATGATGTTTAGCAATAGCAGTTATTGTTGTCTTGTGATTAAATAATTCTAATAAATTTTGGCGTAGCCACAGCAGCCTTATTTAGATTGGATTATTTATTAGAAATCACATTTAGTATTATAGACATTAAATAACTTCATAAAACATTAAGTTAAAAGTCTAAATTGAGTCAGATTAATTTTGTCTAAGGAGACATTATCGTGGGACAAATGTGACCCCTCCACGTCTTTCCTGGGAATTCGTTCGAATTCTGTCTAAGGAGGCTGGATTTTAAGTGGGACCTTTTGTTTAACCTACGCGTCTTTCCTGGAAATTTATCTGATCTCAAGTGATAAAAATAATTTTGTTTGACTGAGATTTAGCCAAAGTAGCCTCTATTGAACGAAGTTATTTATACGGTATCACATAAGAAATGTTTAGACTTTACATTTATTTTGTTTGATGATCCATAAAGCATTGAGGTATAGCCATAGCAGCCTTATTAAGGACGGATCTCATAAAGAGATTATGAAGTAAAAGAAATATAATGTCTATTATAAGGAATGAATCTTATTGAATTAAAAATTTAGCCCACAGGCAATTTTTATGTCACTAGATTCATTATTGCATGATTTGCATCGGTAAATTATGATTTATGTTATAGTCTCAAATTAAGAATTAAGCATGTTTGTGTTTGCAGCTATGCAACCTTTGATTGATACTAAAGTAGAAATCCCTATTTTAACAAGTGAAAACTTTAAGACTTAGAGAGATAATGTACTTCTTCATTTAGGGTGTTTGGACATTGACTATGCCACTATTAAGGATGAGCCACTTCTGAGTGAAGAAAAGCACTCAAGCTGATTTTGATCTTCATGAGAAATGGGAACGGTCTAACCGACTTAGTATCATGTTCATTAAGAGCAAACTCACTGCGGATGTCCGTGGCTCAGTGGATCAATATAAAAATGTCAAAGAGTTGCTAAATGCCCTTGAAAGGCAATTTAAGACTTCTAAGAAGTCTCTAGCTAGCACCCTGATTATGAAGTTCACATCTGCTAAGTTGACTTCTGTGAAAGGCGTTAGAGAACACATCAACAAAATGCGTGATTTAGCAAATCGCTTGAAGGCTCTAGAGATTGAGATGTCGGATGCTTTCCTAGTGCATTTTATTCTGACGACCCTTCCATCACAGTATGGACCTTTTAAGATCTCTTACAACACACATAAGGACAAATGGACAATAGATGATCTATTGACCATGTGTGAAGAAGAGGAAGCCCGATTAACTCTGGAGATGGGAGAAAATACAATGATGGTTACTCAAGGAAAGAAAACCGGCAAAGTCAAAGGAAAAGGGAAGGGTAAAATCCAACCCAATGCTGACATCAAGAAAGAGTCCAAGTGTTTTTCTGTAAAAAGAAGGGACACATAAAGAAAGACTGTATCAAGCATAAAAATTGGCTTGAAAAGAAAGGTAACTTAGTCTCATATGTTTGTTTTGAGTCTAACATGGTTGATATGAATCGTAACACATGGTGGATTGATTCTGGATCTACGATCCATATTTCCAATTCCATGCACGGTTTACAAAACCTGTGGAAACCAATAGGAGCTGAGCGATTTATCTATTCTGGAAACAAGATAGAATCGCATGTGGAAGCTATTGGGACATGCATATTAGTACTTAAGAGTGGCTTTAATTTAATTCTTGAAAAGACCTTTTATGTTCCTAGTTTTTCTAGGAATTTGATTTCAGTTTCAAAACTTGTACCTTTGGAATTTACTTTTAACTTTTCAAACAATGGTTTTGATTTATTTTATAAATCCAATCATATTGGTGATGGTTCTTCATTGGATGGTCTTTATTTATTAAATTTACATAATAATGCTACTCATGATGTTATGCATGTACAAGCTGGTACTAAACGATGTGTTATGAATGAGGATTCTTTTACCTTATGGCACCGTAGACTAGGTCATATCTCTATAGAGAGAGTTAAAAGATTGGTGAATGATGGTATACTTAGTCATTTAGATTTCACTGATTTTGGTACTTGTATAGACTGCATAAAGGGAAAGCAGACTAACAAGTCAAAGAAAGGTGCCAAAAGGAGTTCGGCCATATTAGAAATTATCCATTCTAATATTTGTTGTCCAGATATGGATAATCAAGGTCAGAAATACTTTATCACATTTATAGACGATTACTCAAGATACATGTATCTCTACATGCTTCATCATAAAAGTGAAGCGTTGGAAGCCTTTAAGGTTTTCAAAGCTGAAGTAGAGAAACAATGCGGTAAGCAAATCAAGATTGTGAGAACTAATAGAGGTGGTGAGTATTATGGTAGATACACTGAAGATGGACAAGCATCAGGTCCTTTTGCTAAGTTTCTTCAAGATAACGGTATAGCTACCCAATACACCATGCCAGGTTCACCTAATCAGAATGGTGTTGCGGAAAGAAGAAACCGAACATTAATGGAAATGGTGCGAAGTATGTTTAGTAGCTCTAAACTGCCTAAATCCTTATGGATTGAAGCATTAAAGGCGTCTGCGTATATATTAAACAAAGTTCCAACCAAGGTTGTTTCTAAAACACCATTTGAGTTGTTCAAAGGTTGGAAACCGAGTTTGCGTCATATGCGTGTATGGGGATGCCCGTCTGAAGTTAGAGTTTACAACCCACAAGAAAAGAAACTGGATCCTCGGACTATAAGTGGGTATTTCATTGGATATGCCGAAAAGTCCAAAGGATACAGATTTTATTGTCCATCTCACATTACTAGGATTGTGGAATCAAGAAATGCAAAATTTCTTGAAAATGACTCAATAAGTGGGAGTGATCTATCTCAAGACATAGTTCATGAGCAAGATCTACCTTCCACATCAGGTGAGAGATTGGTTGTTGTTCACAACACTCCTCGAGTTCAAATAAGTGTTGAACAACCAATCAATGAAAATCCACAAATTGCTGAGGAAATCATAGTAGATCAAAATCAAGAAATGATTGAGCAACATGATCCACAAGAAAATGTTGTCCCAATTTTAAGGAGATCCACTAGAGAAAGGAGATCAGCAATCCCTAGTGATTATATTGTGTATTTACAAGAATTTGAGTACAATATTGGAGCTGAAAATGATCCTAAGTCTTTCAAGGAAGCTATGAATTGTGATGAGTCAAATTTATGGTATAATGCTATGTTAGATGAGATGAATTCTATGAAGACTAATGAAGTATGGGATCTTGTCCCGTTGCCCAACGGTGTAAAAGCCATAGGTAATAAATGGGTCTTTAAAACTAAAAGAGACTCATTGGGCAACATTGAAAGATATAAGGCTAGACTTGTTGCTAAAGGGTTCACTCAGCGTGAAGGAATTGATTACACAGAGACCTTCAGTCCTGTATCCAGGAAAGACTCCTTACGCATAATATTAGCATTAGTAGCTCAATTTGATCTTGAGTTACAACAAATGGATGTGAAAACAACTTTCCTAAATGGTAATCTAGAGGAAGAGGTTTATATGAAACAACCTGAAGGATTTTCCTCTAGTGATGGTGATCACTTGGTTTGCAAGCTAAAGAAATCCATTTATGGATTAAAACAAGCCTCCCGTCAATGGTATTTAAAATTTCATGATGTTATCTCTTCATTTAGTTTCGTTGAGAATATCATGGATCAATGTATATACCAAAAGGTTAGTGGGAGTAAGATTTGTTTTCTTATCCTATATGTGGATGATATCCTACTTGCATCAAATGATAAGGGTATGTTACATGAGGTGAAACAATTTCTTTCTAAAAATTTTGATATGAAGGATATGGGTGATGCATCTCATGTCATTGGGATTAAGATTCATCGAGATAGACATAGAGGAATCTTAGGTCTATCTCAAGAAACATATATTAACAAAATTTTAGAAAGATTTCGGATGAAAAATTGTTCACCTAGCGTTGCTCCTATCATGAAGGGTGATAAGCTCCATTTGGACCAATGCCCTAAAAACGAGTTTGAAAGAGAGCAAATGAAGAACATTCCTTATGCTTCAGCTGTTGGAAGCTTAATGTATGCTCAGGTTTGTACTAGACCTGACATTGCATTTGCTGTTGGAATGTTAGGAAGATATCAGTCAAATCCGGGACTTGACCACTGGAAAGTTGCAAAGAAAGTCTTGAGATATCTTCAAGGGACAAAAGATTACATGCTTATGTACAAACGGTCAGATGATTTGGAAGTAATTGGCTACTCTGATTCAGACTTCACCGGATGCGTTGATTCTCGAAAATCAACATCAGGTTACATTTTCATGTTAGCCGGTGGAGCCATTTCATGGAGAAGTGCCAAGCAGACTTTAACTGCTACTTCTACTATGGAAGCTGAGTTTGTTTCGTGTTTTGAGGCTACCTCACAAGGTGTATGGTTGAAGAGTTTCATCGAAGGGCTTAGACTTGTGGATTCTATATCTAAGCCGCTGAGGATGTATTGTGACAATTCAGCTGCAGTCTTTATGGCTAAAAAATAAGAGTGGAAGTCGAAGCAAACATATCGACATAAAGTATTTGGCCATAAGGGAACGTGTTAAAGATAACAAAGTGGTCATTCAGTATATTAACACAGAGCTGATGTTAGCCGATCCTTTGACTAAAGGCATGCCACCACAAAGATTTAAGGATCATGTTGTCAATATGGGACTTGGTTCTATTATGTGTTAGTGAAACTCTATAGAGTAGATATTTCTCATATTTGTTGTGCACATTTTGTTTATTTGGAGAAATATCAATAAAGTTTGGACCTAGAATTAACGTTAGGTTTATTCATTAAGCTGTTGGGAAAGAGGTTTGAAAACTTGATACATTGTAATACATGGAAGATACTACTCGAGTAATAAAGGGAAAATATCGCCATGATTCGTGTATTGTGTTTTCTTAAAGTCTAAGGATTTGTGGTATTAAAGTAAAATATACGGACCAAGTGGGAGAATGTTGGAATGGTGGAAGTATGGTCCTATTTTTTAGGAACCACAAACCACAACTTCCACTAACTACAATTCCCATGTTCCCACTATCCACTTAATCCTAATCAACCACATTACCCACTAACCCATTAGCATGATTTTAGGAAACTTTGATGGAAAGTTTCTCTATAATTAACTATTGGATTCAAGGTCCCAGAGCATGAAAATTCTATTAAAAACACATTACCATCTTGTGAGTTTTTTGAATGCTCTGAAGATCTTGAAGGTTCCGGGACTTGACGGTTTTGCTCCTCTTCGTATTAAGCAATGGCTAGAGGTTAGTGATTTTCCTATTTCCGCTGCGTTTTATGTGTTTGTATTTAGTTATGGCTTACACGTCCTTCTACCAAAGTTGATTTTCTACATCCATATATATATATATATATATATATATATTTCTATTTCTATTTCCAGTGGTCATATCTACATTTGTAAATTTTTATTATGTTTGGATGAAAGAAAAATGGAAGGATATATAGTGCGTAAATTATTTAAATGATAAGTGCACCGTTTACTTAATTATTGTGTTGAATCTTTTAAATATTGCAGAGTTTTAAGAAGTTTCCCTTCGTAATAACTCAAATTGGAGGTATTCTTTATGTGGGTCATATAAAAAATAATATATCTCATTTAAAAAAATAAAAAAATACTCTACTTTTATTTACGATAAATTATATATACGTCCTATTGTATTTACTTCATGTGCCCACTGAAAACTCTTCATTTTTAAAATTTAGCAATTTTATTATTATGGTTGACTTTTTCATGGTTTAATGCAATTGCCAACTTTGCATGACCAACAACTTATCAATAATTAAACTTGTGAACCGACATGGAGTATTTAGAACTCCCCAATTAATTATTACTGGCTTGACTCTAGAGTCCATATTTGTAACCTATTAACCCTACAATCATTTACATTTACCATATAGATTAGGTGAATAGAAAATTTATGTATTAAAGCATTAGATTTGACATGGCTACAACTATTGTTATTTTCAAAATGTTTTTAGAAGATTCTAGATTTAACATGATATCGTAGAACTTGTAAGCTTTGAAAAATATAGATTTTATTCCAAATGTCACTAATTTGACATTATATGATATCTCAGCTTTTTTGTATAATGTTTTTTTTTCTTCTAATAGTGATAATGAGAAAAGTGAATATTTGAAATTGATTTATTATATTAGAAAATCAGTATTCATGTCATTCTATTATAAAGTATTAATATTGCTTTTTTTTTTTATCTTCTCTTTTTTCTCTTTGTATATTTTAGATAATTGCTTTGAAATTAGTCTTATTTTATCTTATATCCATTTTTCTTCTAGGCGAATATAGTGTATAAGCATTTCTATTTTCTTTTAATTACTTTTTACAAACATTAGTATAAAAATAAGGGAAAATAATAGGACGACCCTGTTTTGAACTCAAAACACTTATATAAATAATCAACACTTTGGTTTGGCTTAAAATCAGCTGAATTCATATTCTACAGTGGAATCTAACCTCAGCTCGTGCTCTTTGAAGTTTTGTAATTCGAAGACTGACTTGGTCATAAGTCTTCACACCAACGCCATCATCATCATCGTCACCATAACCACCACCTTCTCTCTCTCTCTCTCTATATATATACATATTATTTTATTTCCTTTACGCATTAGCACTCCGATAAAAAAAATGAATATAAGTTTGATAAATTCAAGGTCAGCATCTAAGACTTTTCTTAAGGACTGCAAATTTTGTCGTATTTTAATCGATGGTCAAACCTTATGGGAGATATGTCACATGATTTTTTAGAACTTCATTGACTATAATATATATGGCTATGTTAGGCGATCTTTCTCTTCGATGACAATGCCACATGTGTATTATATATATATATATATATACAACATGTGTATTATATGGCTTCTCCAATTATCCGATCTAATTTGGCTGCTTTTTTTTTTCAACTAAAGATGGATTTTGTATAATGAAAATATTTATTGATTTATATTAGAAAATTAATTGATAAAGGAAAATTTTAATCGAATAAATAAATAAATTTTTTAAGAGTAAATATATCCCAGATAGGAATCTTAATGTTTTTTTTTTTAACATAATAAAATTTATCTAACTAGTGGACACAATTAGTTTTACAAAATGGATAATATGATCTCATACAAAGATAAATACGAAAAGAAAAAAAATAACAAACACATAAAATATTACCAGCTAAATAATATCAGCACAATCATCACAATATTCAAACTAACTATATACATAGAATCAGACTTGTCATGGTGGAAATATAACATCGATGAATTAGTAATAATGAAAATGGTAGAAATGGCTAATAAATTATTAGTAGTGATGAATCAATAAATAGTAAAATTAATAGTAGTGGAATTGTAGATTTTAAAATGATGAAATGAAGGAATGAATCCTAACAGTTTGAGGAAAGAAATATACTTGTTAAACTTGTGCTTCTTCCACGATTGCAAAAAGAAGTGTATTTACCGAAAAAATCATCATCGTCATTAACATAAGTCTTATATACAACTCCCTTCTTTTCTATCCATTTTCTAATCCCTCTATACAATACTATTATTAATTCTTTATGCATTAAATTATATATCAAGTGCACGCTTTATATATATATATATACTTTAAGGTGTACAAAGGTATAGATTTAAGGTATCATCTATATATTTTATAAAAAATTATTAAATATAATATTAATAAATGTCAATATTATATTTTCTTCATCAATAAATGTTTTATCAAAACAAAGAAAATAAAATAAGTTCAAATTTATAAGTTACTAATTCTAAACAGTTAAATTAAATGTCTTCTCTCTCACCTTAATTTTCCATTATTTCCCCTATTCTTTCACGTTTTCTTCTCCAACTTTACTTTTCTATTACTAAGTAATAAGATCATAAAAACTAAAAGTAACGAAGGTTAAAAAATTTTTTTTTTTAATTTCACAAATATAGTTATAAGTTTTATAGGTTTTGTATATAAAGAACTTATAATATCATATATAAATTTTTTTTTAATTCTACATAAACTTGAATTTATAGAAAAAAAAATTATAAGTTACACCAGTTATCTCATACCTTGTAGGTTTAAATGAGTTTAGATTTCGGGGTAGTTCCAAGGTCATATAGATTATACTCTAATTCTAAAATTTGTGGACATGTATCTTATAGAATATGGTATGTCTTATATCCTATCTAACCAATATCCGCTCGTCTTTAATATTATCTAATTATTTCAGCTCAAGTTTTCTAGTACTAAACTATCGAAAATTTCCTCCTCTTCCTCTATAAATAAGAACCTTGCATCACTTTGAAGTTACTTTAGCATTTCTTGCTCCTACTACAAGGAGATGAAGGGGACGAGAGTCTCATAGAAGGTTAGTGGATTTCTATCTCCACAAACTAAAGTAGTAGGCAACAATCGAAGCAACTAGGATTTTGAGGATTCAACAAGGGGCTAGAAATAATATGGGATTTTAAAATTTAAAGGACTATAATGGTAATTAGAAAAAAAAAAAAGAAAAAGGATAGAGCTAGAAATTACTTCAAAGATCTTGTAATTGGGAATTGTAGCTGAAACTTAATAGAACTAAGATTTGAAAGAGATTCTTTTTGGGTAAAGCCAAACATTATATTAAGATTCATCAAGTTTACATGCAGTAAAAAATATCAACCAGAGTTAGGGTTGAATAAACCCATACAAAGCCCGTAAACTTCATTCTTAAGTAACTCCACAAGCACAGTATTAGAAAAGATATTCGAAGTCACTTGTTTTGTGCCTACCTTCGCCAACGTATCCGCAATACAATTGTTCTCTTGAAATGTATGTAAAGGTAGTACCTCTTTAAAATGTCATAGCTCGGCCTTGCACATAAAAACGTTACCATGCAAAAAATAATTAGCAACTTTAGTTTCTTATAGTATTCGATAGCAATCCGAAATAACATAGTTCTTTTTTCTTTTTTCTTTTTTTAATATGATGTGATGTTGCAAGTTTTAAACCGGTTCTTATGTTCCATAGTTCAGCTTCATTTGGCGAAGCTAGGGCGCTAGGGCAATTGGGATTGTGTAACCCGCCACAAGTTTTCCATAATCATTGACCAAAATGCTACCAATCCCTATCAGAGGCGTCACATAAAAGTGATACCCAACCTATTCCACGAGGGATGAAAATTTTATGGGATTCTTTGGCCATTATTGATGTGCATCAATATTATTTGGAATATAAATGCCAGAAATTTGCGATATTGATAAGTGCCGAATCCACCCATGTTAGTTGCAAGCTCCATGTTGATTGGAAAATCCTTTGATTGCGATAACACCATATGCCCAGCCCACTACACTCGGATATGAGAAGCAAAAAGGACTGCAGCATGAAAGAGGACCACAAATAAATCGATCTCTTCCTGTCTTTCCTTTGAATTGTACACACACACTCTCTCATTCTCGTAGGGTTTTCTTATTCGGTCACTAAACCTACAAATTTCTTATTTTGCAGGTTTAAAATCTCAAGAAACGGATGGATTCTGGATTTCGAGTTCTATAGGACTCCTTTATTTGTTCATACAAATGATTCGGATAGTCACCTCCTCATATTCTTATTTTCTTTATATATGTATCATCCTTCAAGTTATTACAATTCAGTTAGATGTAAGATACTATTAACTATATGCTAATAGTATTGTAATTTTGATGTGTGATTCCTAATATCTATGAGAGGTGCTACCTCTTTTATGATTCTATATAATCTCTGAAATATTGAGGTCTTCTAGTATTTTTTCTTGTCTTCCCTTCACTTTGCATGTTCATAACAAATACTAAGATATTTCCCTAAGTCTTCTAATATGTTGATACTAACAACATTACAAATGGCAGTTGCCACAACACTCCCACATTTTGTAAAAATAAATAAGGATTGATAGCTATTCATTGCATACATCATTCCCCTAACACTGTCTACCATTGCCTTCCCCATCAAAACTATCAAGAATAATAATCAAAACTAAAAGCTAAGAGAATGTGTGTAAGCATAAAGTAAAAGGGATGAAATAGGAGCCAAAGGACTATACAATGGTAAATCGCGTTAGACCTATATGATCAAACTAGGATGAACTCTGCAAAAATTGTCTTATGTTAAGGGAAGGGATTAGTAGGTCACACTAGTATGGTGGTCAATTGACCCCTATGTTAGGAGAAAACTTATCTAAGCTCTTTTTATATTTTAAGCAAATGGGCCAACTTCTATCATGAGAAAAGTAAACTCAACTAAAAGATGTTGAGTGGGTAATTGATACCCTCTTAAACTATAAGGTTTTTGTTGGTCCTAGTTAGTAATCATAGTGAATTGATTACTTAAAGTTTAAAATATTTTTTTAAGCATTTCAGAAACTAGGGGAGGGCTTAGTCATGAGTTCGAAATGCAGGGGAAGCAATCTGCGTTTTGCAATTTTTTTTTTTTGTTTCCTAAGACACGTGCTAGCACGTGATTGGATGGGGGGAATGCACACACCAAGCGCATGATCGTCTTCAACCTCCGTCCGAAACAGTCGCCAACCACGGAAAAATCCAAATTCGGCCATTTTGATGCGATTTTTTTATACAAATCCACTAAATCTTTAACTGAAATAAGATAAACATCATCCAATTAGAATCAAATCGCAACAAAATCAAAGATTTACATGAATCCAGAGCAAATCGGAGATAGGTTTCAACCGCAAATCCAATTCGTTCTATCAAAGGGAAATTCGAGATTATCTAACTTGATTTCTAATGCCTATAGATAAAGTTTGATGTGGAGAAGCCAAAGTATGAATCAAAAGTGAGAAAAGAGTAAAAAATTAGAGGTTTAGAAGCTTACAGGAGTTCCTCCCACACTACAACCGCCAATCAAGCTAAGAACCACCACCAGGAGGTGTTTCTAAAGAAATCCACCACCATGGTTAGATTACCCACCCCCTAAAAGCTTAGAAGCCGCTTTCAAATGCCAACAAAAACCGTCGAAACACTGCTGTCGCAAACCCTCTGATCGTCGCCCGATTCGACCCTGATTCAACCTAGATTTGACACGATCCACAACTCATAGCCAAGTAAGTCAATTTTCCAATTATTTTTATTTTTATTTTATTTTCTTATTCTTTATTTTATTTATTATTTATCTGTATTTATTTATTTATTTTATTTAGATATTTATTTCACTAGAAATTTATAATCTTAAAAATAGAAATAATAAAATAATAATATTAGGGTTTTAATTAGTTTTTTTGTTTAGAATAGAAATGTTTAGTTTAATATAAAAATAATAAAAAATAAAATAAATAAAAATTATAAAAAAATGAGAAAAAATAAATAAAAATTTTAAAATTAAATAATTAGTTGGGATAATAATATGAATTAATAATATATCGTTTTATCACTTAGAAAAATCTTTTTTTTCAAAATAAATCCAAAATTGGTTTTTCTTAACTCAAAGTTTCTTTTAGAAAATAAAATAATAAAGCTTAGGCTTAGGCTTAGACTTTTTCCAAAATTTTGAAAATAATGATAAATTTAAACCCAAGGTATTTGCATAATTAAAATTAACAAGCCCACTAAACTTGATCAAATCGAAGGAAAAAAGAGGAGTTCGTAAACATGATCAAATCGGACCTCAAGTCGATAGTCATAAAATACTACGAGGGACAAGTTACTGAGATACAAATCTCAAAGAAGAGATATGTATTCAATGTCCCAATACCCTCGGAAAGGTATAAGACGGCACCATTCGACTATCAAGCCCTTGAACAGGAAAGACCCCTCATCGTAAGAGGAATAACTTGCTCTATGAGAATTTATAACCTTAAGTACAGGATCTCAACTGAAGAGCCTAACACTGCGGTAGAGAAAGAGGAAGAAGAGGGGCTCCCTGCATTCACGAAAATGATCAAGGTAAGCAAATACAAAATCATGGAACAACTTAACAAGGTTCCAACCTAAATATTACTTATGGGCCTTCTCACAACATCTAAGCCTCACAGAGAAGCACTCTTCAAAGTACTCAAATAGATCAAGGTATTAGAAGGCATCGCAATAAAGAAATTGAGCCATGTGGCAGATTCAATCTTTATCATGGATCAAATATCTTTCTCTCCTAAAAAGCTGGGATAAGATGGAGACCAACACACAAAACCACCGTTTATAGTGGTAAAATGTAATGACACAATTGTCTCCAGAGTACTCATAGACAACAGATCTTCTCTCAATGTATGCCCTTTAGCCACCCTTGACCTGCTGAAGGTTGATGCAAGTAACATCAAGCCGAGCTCGATAGTGGTTAGGGCCTTCGATGGGTTCAAGAGAGAGATGGTGGGGGAAATCAGCTTGTTAGTGAAGATTAGTTCACAGATGTTCCACATATCCTTCCAAGTCCTCAACATCCCAAGATTTTTTAACTTACTATTGAGGAGGCCATGGATACATACTACCAGAGCCATACCCTCTAGTCTACATCAGAAGGTCAAGTTCATAGAAAATGGACAGGACTATGCTATCTATAAAGAAACCGCTATACCCTACATCAAGGAAGACGGTTTTAAAGACTTTGGGCTCCAAATATTCAATGAAGTAAATATGATAACAAGCAAGGAGGGTCAGTAGTTCAAGGAGAGACAGCAAGGGATGTTTGGATTAGGGTACGTTCCTATACCCCAAGAAGAGGCACACGCAAGAGGTATCAGAAGTAGAAGGAAAGAGAAGCTAAGCAATGCCCAGATGCATTTTCCACCACTCCAACAATCATTCATGCGAGCAACTACCGTTCAAGAGCTAGTGATAAGTCGAATTGACGTCAACAATGAAGGCTTAGCCTCTCACACGTCCAATCGGCATCCAACTCTTAATAATTAGTTATGTTATTCTATTAATAGCACTAGGTCAACTAAAGGATAGGGAACAATTATTAAACAAATTTCCATTGTGATTAATTATTCTTCAAAGTCAATAAAATGCAGCTTATTTCTTTTGCTTATACATATATGTTCTCGCTTCACTTTACTCACATATTCCCTACTGTCGAATGTCAAGGACATTTTGCATAGGTAAGTAATAAAAACATCGATATTGTTTCCGACACTACTAGGTCAGTCGTTGGAAGCGATGTCCTTGACTACAAAATAATACAAGAAAATTGGCAAAAAATGAACAAAGTAAAATCTCGATTGACGAGCCGATGGAGACTGTAAATCTATGAAGCGTTAAGGAACTAAAAAACCTCAAGATTGGGGCCAATTTAAGTGACAAGCAAAAGCGTGGGATAATCGAGCTGTTGACTGAATATGTAGATGTATTCACTTGGTTATATGGCGGCATGCCAGGACTCGACTAGTCAATAGTAGTTCACAAACTTCACAAACTTCTCACGAGAGAAGATATCAAACCTAACAGATAGAAGTTAAGAAGGTTTAAGCCCAACATCTCACTAAAGATCAAAGAGGAAAAAAAACTATTAGATGTGGGATTTATTGAGTTGTCAGACTACCTAAAATGGGTAGCAAATATAGTCTCCATTATAAAAAATAATGGGAAAGTGCGAGTGTGTGTAGACTTCCAAGACTTAAATCAAGCTATGCCTAAAGACAATTTCCCTTTACCTCACATCAACGTCCTGGTAGATAATACCACAAGGAATCATCTCTTTTCATTTATGGATGGTTTCTCAAAATATGATTAGGTAAAAATAGCTGAAGAAGATGAAACTAAAACAATCTTTATCACAACATGGGGAACTTTCAGTTACAAAGTTATGCCCTTTGGTTTAAAGAACGTCAAGGCAACATATCAGAGAGCTATGGTCGCGATACTTCATGACATGATGCATCGAGAAGTTAAAGTATACGTTGACGATATGATAGCCAAGTCTAAAGGAGAAGAAAGCCATGCGGTTGAGAAAGTCTACTTTTGGGTCACAATAGGTAAGTTGTTAGGATTTGTTATAAGCCGAGAAGGTATTAAAATCGATTCCGATAAGGTAAAGGCCATACTGAAACTACCCTCTCCGAGCACTATCAAGAAGGTGAGAGGTCTGCTGAGAAGATTGAATTACATAGCTCATTTCATCTCACAGCTCACAGGTAAATGCTGCCCACTATTCCGTCTACTAAAAAAGAATGCCACGGTAGAATGAGATGACGAATGCGAAGAAGAATTCAAAACGATCAAAGAATATCTCACAAATCCCCCAGTTTTGATAGTTCCAAAACAAAGAAAGCCCTTATTCTTGTACCTCACAATACTCTCTGAATCCATGAGGTGCGTGCTAGGACAAAAAGATGAAGAAGGAAGGGAACGTTCCATATACTATCTAAGTAAGAAGTTCACAGACGAAGAATAAAAGTACTCTAAAATAGAAAGAACTTGTTGTGCTTCGATTTGGGTCATGTACCGATTGAGGCAATACACTATTTACTATCCCATTAAATTGTTATCAAGATATGATCCGTTAAAATATTTAGCAAAGAAGCCTATTTTGTTAAGGAGAATCTCCAAATGGCAAATGCTCTTATCAAAATTCGATATCATATATATAAATCAAAATTTGATAAAAGGAAAATCTTTAGTTGATCAGTTGGTAGAATACCCAATTGAGGGAGATCCCCGAGAATCACAAGCCCGATTCCCTAATGAAAATATATTAACAGCGGAGGGCAAACCAACAAAAGACTACGGAACAGAACAAAGCCTTAAATGGAAGATGTTCTTTGATGGAGCTACCAATGTATTCGGTTGTGGGATCGGGGCAGTACTAATATCACCAGAAGGAACACAATTCCCCTCAGCAATGAGACTCACATTTCCATATACTAATAATATCGCGAAATATAAAGCGTGCATCCTTAGCCTCAAAATGGCTTGCTACATGGAAATCCATGAATTAGAAGTATACGGAGATTCTTCACTCATCATATTACAAACGCGAGGGGAATATAAAACTAAAGACCCCAAATTAGTACCATATCATGAAAATTTGACAAAGCTAATCGACAAGTTCAAAGCAGTCACATTCACATACATCTCGAAGACTCAAAATCAGTTTGTAGATGCCTTCACCTCGTTAACCTCTATGATTTAGATAACATGGGGAGCTGAAGTCCAACCATTGGAAATAGAAATTGAAAATTAGCCTGCCTATTGTTTGAAAATCAAGAAAGAACAAGATGATAAGCTCTGGTATTACGATATCAAAAATTTTCTCTAAGAAAGCAAATACCCTAAAATGGCTAGCAAAAATGACCAAATAACACTTAGAAGGTTAGCAAGTCATTTCTTACTAAATGGGCATGTGCTTTATAGAAGATCACTCGACACCACATTGCTAAGGTGCGTGGATAAAAAAGAGGCAAGGGAACTGATGAAAGAAGTGCATGAAGGAGTATGTGGACCTTACATGAACAGCTACATGCTGGCCCAAAAAATCATGAGAATGAGTTATTATTAGTTAACAATGGAATCAGACTGCATCAAATACGTCAAGCATTGTCACTTGTGTCAAGTTTATGTAAACCAAATAAATGCCCCACCTAAAGAGCTTCATTCGTTGTCTACACCATGGCCATTCTCCATGTGCGGAATCGATATCATTGGGCCAATCACTCCTAAAGCATCCAATGGTCACAGATTCGTACTGGTAGCCATTGATTACTTCACCATGTGGGTAGAAGCTTCATCACATACTGGTGTCACCAAAGGGGTAATAGTTTGATTCCTAACGAGGGATATAATAGCCCGATATGGAGTTATTGAATCAATTATCACCAACAACAGCACCAACCTCAACAACAAGTTGATGATAGATTTATGTCAACACTTCCATATAAACCACAGAAATTCGACTCCCTACCATCCTCAGATGAATGGGGCAGTGAAAGCAGTCAACAAGAACATCAAGAGAATTATCGAGAAAATGACAATCACTTACAAAGACTGGCACGAGATGCTATCATTTGCCCTCATGGCTTATAGAACCTCAATTCGAACATCTACTAGAATTACCCCATATTCTCTAGTGTATGGTACCGAGGTAGTTCTATCAATTGAAGTTGAAATACCATCCTTCAGGATCCTATCGGAAGCGCAGTTAAATGAGTCGGGCTGGGTAAAGAAGAGGCTTGATCTATTGAATTTGATCGACGAAAAAAGACTCACTACGTTATGTCATGGCCAGTGCTACCAACAAAGAGTGGCCCAAGCATTCAATGAGAAAACGAGACCTCAATGTTTCAAAAAATGAGATATGGTGTTAAAGAAAGTTATCCCAAATGCTCAAGATTCAAGAGGGAAGTTTACCCTAAACTACAAAGGTCCATATGTTGTAAAAAAGGTGTTGTTAGAAGGAGCTTTAATATTAACCCAAATGGATGGTCTAGAATTGAGAGACCCCATTAATATGGATGTTGTTAAGATATACTATCCTTAAGCAAGAAAATTGAAATTTTGCCAAGGTTCACAAATGCCAATGTTCAGTATAAATTTCGTTGAGTTTAGTTTTCATTTCTTTTACAAGCAAAGTTAATGTCTCTGAATGATCAATCATTTCAACCAATGCTCATTAAAATAAATGTCTATATACACATTACCCATTGTCTCACAATGAATAATGAACATTGAAATGATAATCAATCCCAATAGATTTTTTTATATAATTCCACCTATTTTTTAGCATTAAACTTAGTGCATTAAAAGGATAACACCATAATCACAAGAGCCATGCTCACAAGAAAGAAAGTACATCAAGATCCTTAGCTCTGTTTTGAAGAAAAAGTAAGCAAAAAAAAAAAGGAGCAAACCAGCACGAAGGTTCGATTGTTTAGCTACTATCTGTGATAAGCCGATAAGCATTTTAGAGTAAATAACCATCACTCGTCATGAATTACATATTCTAAGATAAGCTGTCTAAAAGACATATCTTATCAATCATTTGACTAGTTCGCTAGAAGCGTTTTCAAAAGTATTAGGTAAGTCAGCCCACAATAAGGCACTTTTCTAGATATTCTTTCTTAAAGTCAGCCCACAACGAGGTACTTTTCGAGATACAATAACCTAAAGTCAGCCCATAATGGGGCACTTTCCTAGATATCTTCTCTTAGAGTTAGCCTATAGGGGCACCTTTCGAGACGCCTATTCTTCAAGGTTGTAAATCCAAGGAGACGCTTCTCACTATCGGTTAGTCAGCCCACAATGAAACACTTTCTTAAGATATCCTCTCTTATGGTTACAAGTCCAAAGAGATGCTTCATAATTTATCTATTAGTCGGCTCATAAGAACACTTTTCTAGATAATTTATCGATTAATCAGCTCATAAAAGCACTTTTCTAGATAATTTCTTTTTAGGATTGCAAGTCTAAATGAGACGCAACACTATCATCAATTAGTCAACCAATAAAAGCACTTTTTTAGATAATTTATCATTTAGTTAGCTCATAGAAGCACTGTTTTAAATAATTTATCCATTAGTTGGCTCATAGGAGCATTTCTCCAAATAACTGATTAGTTGGCTCATAAGAGCACTTTTCTAGACAATTGATTAGTCAGCTCATAAGAACACTTTTCTAAAATAATCTAGTGATTAGTCAGCTCATAAGAGCACTTTTCTAAATTATCCCCTTTAAGGTTGTTAGTCCTATAAAACACTTTCTGATATTGACGAGTTAGCTCATGAGAGCACTTCTCCAGAACATTTCCTCTTAAATAGTCACTGGTCTAACCAGACACTTCTGTTGGTAGATGGCTAACTCATAAGAGTGCTTCCTTAGACAATCTCTTATTTACGATCGCTAGTCCAATAAGACGCTTTCTGTTATCAGTTATTCCACTCACAATAACACACTTCTAAACAATCCTTAAGATGTTTCATATTGTCGATTAGTTAGCTCATGGAGCACTTTTCTAAATGATATCTTACTCTAGGTTGTTAGATTGTTTGAGATCATTCCCTAAGTAGTTTTAATCATCACAAGGCATTCGTGGGATTATTAGTTCATGGAGCATTTTCCTACTAAAACTAAGTTTAAATAACCAGCCAACTAGGTATTATCCATTCAGTCCGTCGACAAAAAATAAAGTCTTTCTTGTTTTTGTAGTTAAGTTTTTCAAACTTTACTATAAAGAGGAGTAGTTGTAAACACCCCATTTTTGCCCCTAACCATTAATAATGGTTAATTTATAATTTTTTTTCATTTTTTAATTTTTCTTCTAATTTAGCAAAAATAAAGGAAAAATATTCAAAATAAATAAATAAATAATAGGAAAAGTATATCAATTTTAGAAAATAATGATAGAAATAACAACAAAAGAGGTTAAATAATTTTTGTAAATTTTTTGAATTTTGAAAGAATATAAAAATAATAAAAAATTACATCGCATATATGTAATTTATGTTAAATAAAAAAATTGAGAAGTGGGCTAGCCCAGCTAGTTCGGACCATAGTCTCGTGCACGCAAGGGGGGCAGGAGGCTCAGTCACGAGTTTGAACACAGGGGAAGCAATCCGCATTTTACAATTTTTTTCTTTTCTAAAGACACGTGCCAGCACCTGATTAGACGAAGATAATGCATGCGTCAGGCACGTGATTGTCTTCAACCTCCGTCCAAAATAGTCGCCGGTTGTGGAAAATCCAAATCCGGTCGTTTTGATGCGATTTTTTTTATACAAATCCACTAAATCTTTAACTAAAATAAGATAAACATAATCCAATTAGAATCAAATCGCAACAAAATCAAAGATTTACATGAATCAAGAGCAAATTGGAGATGGGTTTCAACTATAAATCCAATTCGTGCTTATTAGAGGGAAATCCGAGTTTATCCAGCTTGATTTATAATGCTTATAAATGGAGCTCGACATGAGGAAGCCAAAGCATGGATCAAAAGTGAGAAAAAAGTAAAAAATCAGAGGTTTCGAAGCTCGCTAGAGCTCCTCCCACATCGTGACCGCCAATCAAACTAAGAACCACCATTAGGAGGCATTTCTAAAGAAACCTACCACCATGGTTAAATTACCTACCCCCTAAAAGCTTGGAAGCCACCTTCAAACGCCCACAAAAACTATCGGAACTCCACTGCCGAAAACCCTTCGAATGTTGCCTGATTTGACCCCAATCAACCCGACCCGCGATCTACAACCAGTACCTAGGTAAGTCGGTTTTCCAATTTTTTATTTTTATTTTCTTTTTTATTCTTTATTTTATTTATTTATTATTTATTCATATTTATTTATTTATTTTATTTAGATATTTATTTCATTAGAAATTTATCATCTTGAAAATAGAAAAAATAAAATAATAATGTTAGGGTTTTAATTAGTTTTTTTTTTTTTTAGAATAGATATGTTTAGTTTAATATAAAAATAATAAAATAAAATAATAAAAAAATAAATAATGAGAAAAAATAAATAAAAATTTTAAAATTAAATAATTAGTTAGGATAATAACATGAATTAATAATAGACCATTTTATCACTTAGAAAAATCTTTTTTTCAAAATAAATCCAAAATTGGTTTTTCTTAAATCAAAATTTCTTTTAGAAAATAAAATAATAAAGCTTAGGCTTAGATTTTTTTTCCAAATTTTTGAAAATGATAATGAATTTAAACCCAAAATATTTTCATAATTAAAATTAACAAGCTCACTAAAGCTTTTTTAAAAAAGTGAACTACAGCTTGTTTGATCCTAAATAGCGGGTATGTAAGCACCCTTATGGGGCAACTCTAAAAAGAATGAAAAAAAAAAATCATTTTCCAAATTAGTGTAATGGTTTTAATATTTAAAAAAAGAAGAAAAAAAAATCAGAATATGATGCAAATTTTAGAAGGATAAGTTGGTAACTTTAGGGTTTTAATAGGTTAGCTCCCGAGTCAAGAATCTCTGGTTTTACTTTCTTCTTTTTTTTATTTGCAGAAGTAAAAAGAGGAGATTTCGTCGATTAGTTGTCCAAATTAGAATTAATCCGCTCAATTAGTTTTAATTCAATAATTTTTCCCAACCTCAGTTAGGTGGTGACTCCAAATAAAATAAAATTTTTAATTTAAATCAAATATTTATATTATATGAGCATATGTTCCAATATAAATGAAAAAAAATAAAAAATTAGACTCGACACTATCCCTTTTGATTACTATGGTGGAAATAATTAAAATAGCAATAAAGAAAAAAAAGTAAGAGATAAGAAGACTGAGTAAGCGATTTATACTCATTTTGCCTTGTGTATCAATCTATTCTTCTAGTCTCCATTTACTGGGGACTCGATCATGTTCACTTATTGTTTCACTATATGTAATCAAATCCCTTTTTAAAGTTGCTCTATCTTACGTGACTTTTCCTAAAACTAACCACATAGAACTATAGTACACTAGAATGTAACCTCTTAAATGTAAACTCTACAATTACAATCTTAGTCATGAGGAAAACAAAGTTTTAATCCCTCTACAAGTTTAGTACAAAAAAATACAATAGTATTAAAAACTTGATTGTTGTTTATTGTCTCATTTATATCTCCATATATATTTTCTTTTCCCATCTCTTTCAACTTTGTTAAGGTATATATACCCATTTATTTAATGGTTTGATCTTTTGAACGTTGCACTGTTTAATGATTTGATGTCCTTATTCAACTCTTGTTATTTAGGAGTGTTATCCTGTAATAATCATTTTGTCAACTTGCTTTTTATAATTCTAAAGTAATAATCAACTTTCCTTAAATGTAAACTTTGCTCTTTGAATATCCAATATAGAATGAAATCTCCTTAATATTTAAATCCAACTTCTCATAGAATGGATCAAATATATTGCCTAAATATATTTAACCAATGGAGATAAATCTTGAATTTATTGTCTCCAATATATAAATTCTAGTGAAAACTCGTAAAACTTTCTTTAACTATGTCTCTGTTCAACTTCCAATAGTAGGTTTCAAAGGTTGGTTCCAAAAATTCTTTCTTCTTAGAAGTCCAAATTCAAAATTAACTATTGATTTCTATTGCTCAACATGTGATGCTTCTTTCTAACTTTCAATGGCTTCTAATTTCATAGTGATTTTAGATATCTTCTCATTATACTTCTAATACCTTTCAATTGGTGTCCTTCAACTATGCTTCACTAATCATATTTTCTACATACTTCAAATATTTTCTGCATGCTAGACAAACTCATTAATATATGTATATTATAAAATCTAACAATTTTTTTGTGTTAGTATGATTGCATAATCAATTAAAGTTTTGTGGATATAATATAATATAATTCAAACTTGTGATAACGGTATGCTTATTGTTGTTTAAAATTGCTAATGCTTGAATCAAAGTCCTGTGTGCAAGGAAATATAATGAAGTGACTTAGTCAAGCACTTGTTCCTAGTATAAGGTAGGCCATGTGGGCTATAGGATAACGTCTAGTTAAAGTCCTAGGAAGGAAAATCATAGTGAAGCAATTTCACTAAGTGCCTATTCCTCATGCAGGTTCATGAACTATAATTATAAACATAAGGAAGAGTGTAATGCCCCTACTCTTTATGTTAGTAATATTCAATAGAGCTAAATGTCAAAGTAATTAAAATAAGCTCAAAAAGTTAGCTAATAGGCTAGAAAACTCCAAATGCATAGAGTTTAATTAAAAGCTTGATATTTATTAATGTATTGAGGACTCTTAAAGGAACACTTGAACTTTCAAGAAGTGAATCAAGGAATCATAAGCATTCCAAATAAGCATGGCAAAAGGGATATAAGACTTAAGAAATGTTGTGAAAAAAATCTGAGCTAGATTTTTTAATACAAAGCTGATAAAAATATAGTGAAACAACCTAAAAACTCATGTGAAACTCTATAATTTACATCCTAAAACTTTTTTCCCACAAACCATCCTCATTTTCTGATCTCTAAGAAGCCTAAGAATGGTGCCACAAATAATAGACCTTATTGTCTAAATAGATTATCTCCTAAGCCTTAGAACTAAGAATATGTCAAGTACAATAAATCTAAGTAAACTAATGTATCCTTTTTACCACTTTAAGCACGACAATGACAAATTGCAAACTATGTCATTTCCTTAAGCTATTTGCTTAATGCCAACTACCATGTGCACTTGTTACTCATTCATCATCATTAAATATCCAAACAAACACATGTAAACTCTTAAACAATAGCCTAGACACAAGGAATCTATTTAGGTCTCTTCCTTATCTCCTAAATGGTAGCAGCAACAAATCATTCTCAATTTTCCCTTACTCATTTACATCCTTACACTATGAACATCAAGGGCAATTGCCACTCAAATGTGTACTATCATCAACTAACCAAAGAACACATAATGAATAACTAAGCAAGACAAAGGGGCATCTATTCATGCCACTTGCTATGATGGGCATTAGAACCATGATTTGAATAAGAATTGGGACTGCAATGGTCTTATAACACAATCAAGAACTAAAAGGATTAAATAATTTAGTGTAGAGGGTTCCTTAAGGTTCTTAGTTATTAGAAGAACAAGTTTTTTAAGATAACTTCTTGCTACATCATGTGAATTTGGGAAGAATTTTGTTAGTATTGGAATTAATTTTGACTTTTAAAGTGTGTTTTCTTGATTCAACATTAGATTCTACTTTTGACTTGATATCGACTTTTATTTTTTACTCTACGGATGCGTCCACTTCTCACTCTACTAAGAATTCTACTTCAAAAGTTAGTTTGAGCAAAACTTCTAATTGAGCAATAAGGTTTTGCTTAGATTTACACAAGATAGGTGAAGATACAAATGAAAAATCAAAATCCATTTTTTTAGAAAATAGATATTTTGATAGCTATTTTATTCCTTATTTGCATGCATTTTTCTAGATAGATTTCTATCCATATTTAGACTTTATCCACATATAAGTATTCCAATGTAATCCTATAGGAATTATTGTTGATCATTGAATGAATTTTCCTTCATTAAATTCATCTCTTTCAATTCCCCGCTCCTATCAATCTTTTTACAATTGTAGCAAGTAAACCATTTGATTGATTTGTGTCTCCTACCAGATTGGTTAAGTATACATCATATCTAACAAAGGATTCATGATGGGAATTAAACCATTTTTACAACAGGACCTATTACTCAAGCAACAGCCAAAGGATTGTAGGGCCTTATATTAAGAGTCCTTTTTGACCAAATGGAACCCAAAGACACTCATATAGTGTCTTCACATGGTTTAGAGAAGGGTTCACAATACATTTGTTGAACCAAAATGAACCATAGGGAGTCGGCCATGTATTATGTTATTTTCTTATGCTTGTTTTTCCATAGTTAGGAACTATTATAAGTACTTTTAAAAGGAAAAAAAAAAGGACTTCATTTTTCGGTCAAGACTATACACGTGAATTGAGGGTTTCCTCTCTTTTCCATGCACTCTTATCAATCTTGTGAGATTGTGGCTAGTCAAGAACTTGGATTGTTGTGTTTAAAATCAATAATTACAAGTTGTTTCCTCATTCTACTAATGTGTAATATCTTGTAAGAAATTGAAATTTGTTTGTTATTTTGTTCTTGGTGAATTATGGTTCCACGTGAAAGGGATCCATGCTATTTGGGGATTGTCCAATTATTTCATAATTATATTTGTGTTGATTGCAATGAATTGGCATATCCCATTTTATATATAGAATGCCCATAAAGATAATCATTCATTTATTGAGGTCTAGTAGTTGTTTTCCCTAGATGCTTGTTGGTCCTTATTTTATGAGTTGATTGTCATAGTGATTTTTCTCCTAGCACATCATGCTGTCTTTGTCTAAAGAGCTTTTGGTTAAGGGAAAAAATGTGGAAGACTATTTTGATAATTGTATTTAATGTCATGAACAAATTCTTTCAACTAGATGTAGGATTATCTATCTATCTATATGAAAAGTCCATCAAAAATTCATTATACATTAATGTCTACAAATGAGGAGTTAAAAATGATTTTTTTTTTTTTTATGTCTTCAAGATATCTAGCTTAATAGGTTTTGAAACAAGGATGGTCGGATTGGTTTGTGTGTGTATGTGTAAAGGACTTATATGAAAAGTCCATTAAAAATCCCTTATGCATTAAATTATACACATGAGGAGTTACAAATGAATTAATGTTAGTTATGTCTCATCTATCTATCATAAAAATAATCTAATGAATGTCATTATAGACCCATCTCAACCATCTTAGAGTCATTTGACAATAAAAAATGAATATCAAAATCTATAAATAGGTGTTTTCTTCTTCTCATTGGACACATGAAATATTGAAAAAAAATGTTATTATGCTGCTAAAATGTTCTCCTAATCGATCAAACTAACAATCTAACAAAGAATGATTAAGAACACTTAAGGATGATCATCTATCATGCGCGCTTACAAGCTATTGATATTGTTTGTTCCTCCTCTAACATGTCCCTCTAATCACATCCCTCCATATGTGATCAAATCAAGAATTATCCATGGCCATCCGAAGCATGACACTACATGTGTTCAAGCGATCAACCATCTACACTATATCCCCCAAACATCATTGATACATCTAATATTGATTTTCTATTGTGTGTAAAAATCAATACAATTTCCAACTCATTAATGGTGAAATATTATATTCCAAATAGCCTAATAATGATGAACAAAAACTTGTTTGTCCTTAAATTGCTTTTTTATATTTGATGTGTTTTCCACTTAGCTCTTTAGAGGAACTTCTTTCAAATATTCATTTTATGTATAATGTTATCTAATAATTATAATGAGAAAATTGTAAATACCCCTCTAAACTTTTACTTAGGTATGGATATACCCCCTTTAACTTTCAAATATTATAAATCACCTTCTTAAACATTGATTAATTGATAATATAAAGGATATTTCCTTCTTTAGTTTAAAAAAACCATTGAAATTAAAGTTTAGAAGGTGTTAAAGCACATTTTAATAAGTTTAAGAGATGTTTTTACACCAAGATTAAAATTTATGAGGGTTATTTGCAACTTTAGGGACTTGTTTACCAATTTATCAAAATTTAACAAGGAGTGATTTGTAGCATGTAAAAATTCAAGGGGTATATGTGCACCTACACCAAAATTTAGGGAGATCGTTTGCGTTTTTTTCCCCTAAATTTTGTTTTATTAAGTTAAGCAAGTGATTTTTCCTTTTTCTTAACAAGACTAACAATAGCTAATGCTATGAGAAGACATATTTGAGATGATGGCAATACTAATATGATGAAGATCCTTTGTAACAATAATAATAGGTGGATAAGGGTAGCTACAATGCAATAAAGCTACTTAGATCTTTTTTCAAGCAAAAAAACTAGTCCTTTATACGTACTTTGAAAAACACAAATCTTTTAGTCCATATAACTTATAAGTTAAGGCCTTTCTAGTGAATTTTTCTCAATTTTCAAGTAAGAAGCTTAAAATCTAGAGGGAAATGTGAAAAAAAAAAAAAAAACCTCTGAACTTTGACCTAGATTTAGATATATTCCTTAAATTTTCAAATGTTGTAAATCACCCTCATAATTTTAATAAATTAGCAAATGACCTCTCTAAACTTTGACCTCGGTATAGAACACCATCTTGAACTTATCAAATTGTGTTTGAATACCCTTTAAAATTTGACCTTAGTGTGTTTTTTTTTTAACTAAAAAAGTAGATGTTCTTTTTATGTTGCTATGATATTAAGGTTCAGGAGGATAATTTCTAATATTTAAAAGTTTGAGGGCTATATCCGCACTTAGACTAAAATTTAAGAGCAGTGTTATATAACTTGTCTCATGTGAAACAACTACAGTGCATTAGAAAGAAATTTTAATTTTATTTGAATGCATCATATTTAACTGTGATCCTCACAAAAATAAAGTGAGTGGTTAATTTGGGATCCCCATTCAACTTTTGTATCGTTAATTATAATTACTTAATTAACTCTTCTAATCTTATTAATGTATATTTATTATATTTATAAATTAAGGATATTTTTTTATAAATATCACTATATAAAATTATATTCTATCCCATTTCGTGAATAAAATCAAATAAAAAATGGATTTAATTTTTTCTTATTAATTATTTATGTATATTAAATATGATACAAGTGGAATGGATGTGGTGTAAACCACCTCTCTATCCGGTGACAAGAAAAGAAAGAAATTAAAAGGCTTTCCCGAATTCCAGCACTTACGATAATATAATTAGGGAAAAAAAATAGCCGTACTGATTCTGGACATTGCATTCCTTTTATTAAGCCGTACATTCAGCACAAAATGGTCGCAAGCAGAAAAAGTAATCAACTTTATTTTAAAAAGTCGAGTGCTTGGTAATGGTAATAATCTCTCGTATTTTTTTTTTGTAATTTCTCAAGGTAATGTCTTGTCAAATGGTATTTCTACACCTTTAAAAGATGCCTCCTCTTTATTTATTTATTTATTTTTTATATAACCTCACTTATAACACTTTTTTTTTCTATCTGTAGATGATATATGAACCAAAAATATAATTGGAAAAATGGTAACTTGAAGCAATTTATATAAGTGGTTACTTGAATCTCTTAAACTAAGCAACTATTAGCTGACCAAAAAGAAAAAAAGCTAAGCAACTGTTATTCAATTTTTAAAAAATAAAAATATAAGAGAAAAAATAAAAAATAAAAAATTTATAATCTAAAATAAAATCTTTTATTATAATTAATGATATGAATATTGATTTTTTTTTTTTTGGTGAGAATGAATAGGTTTTAAATTTTAAAATATTATTTTTTATCGAAAAGGAGCATAAAATAAATAAGTAAGGAAAAGCTAAAGGTCAAGTAGTGTGAAGCCCTAACAGCACGGATGCCAATCAAATATCAAGGTAGACCCACCGCGGGCCCACCCCCCACCCCCAACCCAAATTGGCGCTGCTCATGCTCCTCTCTCTCTCTCTTATTAATAATCATCCCCCCCCACCACACATTACAGCACACCATTTGTCTCGCAATAAAACTCACACCAGCCAGCCAAACAACACCCACACCCACAAGCGTAGGGAGAAAAAAAGAGAGAAAGGATATCAACACTGATTTTTTTTTTTTATTATTATTATTATTAGAAGTAGAAGAAGAACTGATGATGTTGAAGAAAACGCGTTTAATTTGACCTTGTAAACCCCGTCCTCCATCTCCACGTACCCTCTCCAAAACCCATATCACACTAATCCCGATTCATCTCTCTCTCTCTCTCTCTACACCAAAATTACCCAACGACTCCATTTACAACCAATACACACTCCCACACTCCTTCTAGATAGTTCAATTCTCGTTCCTAATCGATCCAGGTTTTGGGTCGTCTTCTGTTCCATTCAATTCGATAGTATAATAATCCGACAGCTTAAACCCCGTAGATATCCATAGTGGGTGATGGCGGATTCGGTCAAACAGCGGTTGGCCAAACCGATCCAATTATCCGACGAGGTAATCAAAACCGCCAGCGCCGCCACGTCCTTTAAACAAGAATGCCAGGAGCTCAAATCCAAGACCGAGAAGCTTGCTGGCCTCCTGCGTCAAGCCGCGCGTGCGAGCTCCGAGCTCTACGAGCGCCCCACGCGCCGCATCATTGACGACACCGAACAAGTTCTCGACAAGGCACTGGCTTTAGTCCTAAAGTGCCGCGACAACGGCCTGATGAAGCGCGTGTTCACCATCATCCCAGCGGCTGCGTTTAGGAAGATGTCTTCCCAGTTGGAGAATTCCATCGGTGACGTGTCGTGGCTGCTTCGGGTCTCAGCCTCTGCGGGTGACAGAGGATACGAGTATCTGGGGCTGCCGCCTATTGCGGCCAACGAGCCGATCTTGGGCTTGATTTGGGAGCAGATCGCGATATTGCATACTGGCTTGCCGGACGACAAGTCCGATGCGGCAGCATCGCTGGTGTCGCTGGCGCGCGATAACGACCGCTATGGGAAGCTGATTATAGAAGAAGGCGGGGTGGGACCCCTTTTGAAGTTATTGAAGGAGGGAAAGGCCGAAGCACAGGAGAACGCGGCCCGAGCAATCGGTTTGCTCGGGCGCGACGCGGAGAGCGTGGAGCATATGATCCACGCGGGTGTATGTTCAGTGTTCGCAAAGGTGCTGAAAGAAGGTACTATGAAGGTTCAGGCTGTGGTGGCGTGGGCGGTCTCGGAACTCGTGAGGTATTACTCTAAGTGCCAAGATCTATTTGCACAGCATAATATAATTCGACTTCTTGTGACGCACCTTGCATTCGAGACGGTCCAGGAGCATAGCAAGTACACGATTGTTAGTGCCCGGGCCAATTCGATCCATGCTGCTGCAGTTGTACTCACAAATAGTAACAACAACAGCAACCATGGAGATGGTAATGCTGGTGGTGATGCAAACGTTGACAATGGTGTAAATGATGGCAGTCTTCTTCCTCATCCTTTGGGGAACAAGAAGCCTAATCATATGCATCATGTGGTTACCAGCACTATGGCAATGAATGCAGGGTCTAAGCCCGTGCAGAAGTCCGGGAGTGACCCGGGTTCAAACCAGTCCATTGATCATCTGAACCCGAAACAGAATCAAAATCAGAATCACCACCATCATCGTCACCAGCAAAGTGTCTCGCTTTCAGGTATTAATCTAAAAGGGAGAGAACTTGAGAACCCTGACACTAAAGCATACATGAAAGCTATGGCAGCGCAGGCTCTTTGGCGTCTAGCCAAGGGGAATTCCCCCATTTGTAGAAGCATAACAGAATCTCGGGCTCTGTTGTGTTTCGCAGTGTTATTGGAAAAGGGCCCTGCGGAAGTCCAGTTCAATTCTGCAATGGCATTGGTGGAGGTCACAGCAGTAGCTGAGAAAGATCCTGATCTTCGAAGGTCCGCGTTCAAGCCAAATTCCCCTGCTTGCAAAGCTGTTGTCGATCAATCCCTAAAGATCATTGAAAAAGCCGATTCAGACCTCTTGATCCCTTGCGTCAAGGCAATCGGCAACTTGGCAAGGACTTTTCGTGCCACTGAAACCCGGATGATTGCTCCATTGGTTTGCCTGCTGGATGAACGGGAAGCCGAGGTGTCCCTTGAGGCATCAATTGCGCTGACCAAATTCGCCTGCACCGAGAATTATCTCCACCTTGATCACTCCAAGGCCATCATTAGTGCTGGTGGTGCAAAGCACTTGATTCAACTAGTGTACTTCGGGGAACAGATAGTCCAACTGAAAGCATCATACCTGCTTTCCTACATAGCTAAACATGTCCCTGACAGCGAGGAACTCGCACAGGCTGAGGTACTTACCGTGCTCGAATGGGCATCGAAACAGACTGTCATCAATCAGGATGATATACTATCAGCATTGTTGTTAGATGCCAAGAGTAAATTGGAGCTTTACCAGTCTAGAGCATCATCAAGAGCTGTGTTTCATTAATTTTCGGTTTAGTACACGAACATCTGTTGTCTGTCCAAAAAGAAAGTATCTACCTTATTTTTGTTTCTGATTTGTTATTCTAATCGAGTGTACATACACTAGCCTGCTTTGTAATTGTTTAGGAAATCAGTAGAATGCACAATAATATGCTCAAATGCTGCAAAGTCTTATGTCCTTTCATCAGTTTACTTTCTTGAAAACCAGAATTTAGTCTGACTGAGTCCTATGCGAGATGAATTTGATATAAATCCTAACGAACCTGTAATTTCAAATAAGTTTGTCATGGGGATACATGTTTCCATTTCTAAGAGTATTTTCTATCTTTTTGACTAACAAGGAACTTTACTAGAATGGGGAGTGGAGGGAATTGAATCGGTTTAATCTCCTCAGCGAAACGGTGATCATACCATCCGGGTTGTTATGTGAATTTAGTTTAGGAAAACTAAATCCCCATATCTAATCTTTCCCGTGTTCAATGTGGATTTGGTTGTAGCAGTGGATGGCCATTACAGATGATTTCACATGTAAGTCGCAGCTTTTGCGGACAGTGTGATCAATATGCCCATTGGGGATGTTGGCCTCTTTCTATCAGGAAAGAAACAGTGTCCCACCTGCACTTCACGCTTATGGGATTTTGTCTTGTGCCCTCTAAATTAACCGGGTTTACTTGTTCCAAGGAAAATGTCCTTTTTCACTTTCTCTTCTTTCGGACCCGTGGGCCATGGCTCGTCACTCTCTCATTTTTCCCGTGCTTCCATAGCCGATTCAGGAAACTATCACAGCGTTATTTTCCATATTGTGGCATGCTTTTCAAATTTAGGAAGGATTTTCCTTTGCTTTACAATGGTATCCTTTATTTTTGAAATTGAATCATTAAAATACATCTTTATAGATTCTATTTTACTATCTTACGCTTAGATAAAATAATTTGAAAAATAATTAAAAAAAAAAACACTTGTTATTATTTTTAGAGAGTAAAATGGTTATACATCAAATTAAAGAAAATATTTTCATAGATTTGAGGTATGAATACTTAATTTCAATGATAAGAAACTTAAGTGTATAAAGAAAAAATATGAGTGCATACATTTATAATTAACCCAAAAAAAAAAAAAAAGTTTACAATGTCCTCGATACTTTAAAAACCTAGACTTTCAACCTCCATTTTACACAAATTTCAGCTTTTTAAGGTTAGGAGAGTGATAGGGTCTAGGTTCCCTTAATTAGGAACTAGAACTCATCAAAATTTATCGAGATTTAACTTAAGGCCTGTAGTTGACCCTATAAACAACATGTGCTTTTATGGAACTCATGAATAATTTTTTTTTTTACAATATAATAATATTACTATATATATTATATACAACTATCACTTTGACAAAAAGTACTCGGATATTACATTGTTATGCTCGTAGCAAATGAACTTCAAAATATAAATCTAACATTGTCCTAAAAATAAATTAGGATCGTAACTTTACAATTGTATGTTGCGATTGTGAGGTCTTACTTTCTCTACTGACTGGATGAGTGAGCAATGATGTCTTAATTTCTATGTTATTGGAACGACTAAGCTAACTAAGGGCTTGCCCTTTTTTCTTTCTTCCTTTTAACCATTAACAAGGTGGTTTAATATGAGTTAAATTACTTTTTTTTTAATTACACCGATGATGGTTAACATAATATGTTAATTATTTTTAACAATAACTTGAAAAAAAAAAAGTCATGAAACATGGGCAAAGTATGACCTATATAGATTGTGTAAATGTGCAACCCTTAGATTGCATCATTAGGTCACCACTTGCCATCAGTGGCGCAACTCATATGCCTTACCCCTTAACTAGCTATCTTTGGATGGGATAACTTGGGGTAGTCTAAGGGCAATGCACCTTTATAAACATGGGTCGTTAGAGTCTTTCCCTAATTTTATTGTCCTTCATGATTTTTTTTATACTTAAGTTATTAAACAGTTTAATATAATCTTAATTATTTTAGTTATAATATTTTGACATGATATAAAATCTAGTCATATCATACTAGTTATATATATTACCACATTGCAATATGTAAATGCGTTATACAATTATAAGAGTTCAAGTTGTCATTTGGCACATATGAATTCATTTGAAAGTGAAGGGTATATGGTTATTTCATATCTAAATCAAATCAGAAACATCAACATATGAATGGAACATAACCAAATACTCTCCAGCATTTTAGATGATTGTCATTTTAAGATAAAACAAGGGTTAAAACATATAGTTTGAATGATTGAGAGGACAAGTGCACACGCTCCCTAGTTCACGAAGACAAAATGGAGTTTTTTTTTTTTTTCCCTCTCTCAAAGGAGAAATGATATGAAATTTTAAGTACGTCAAATACATTAGTCATTTCATTACATAAGGCATTAGAGAAATTGAAAAATAAAATAAAACAAAAGAGTAGATTCTAAGATTGAAAGGGGTTTGAAGACTAATCTATAGGACACTTCCCCATTCCAGTGTTGCTTATTATCTAGTCTACTACAATGTTCAAATGTCCTTACTAATTGGAATTTAACTAATCTAAAATAAGGTAAGAGAACTTTAATGTCTAGCAACTAAGTATATAAGCTCCATGAGAATTCTTTTGGAGAGGTCAAAGCTTTGAATACATTTGCACAATCCATTTCAAAAATTTGCTAAGGATAGTTGTTACTTTAGTTGCTTTAGGAAAGGTTACTACACATCTTCTAAAAAAAAAAAATCCCTATAGATAACTCCTTAAGCATTCTCGATGATGATTTTGGTAGCAATTGAATAACAAACTAGATCAAAGGTGTTGGTTGTCCTAAATGAACAATCAAGAAAAGAGGGGAGTTTGGTGAGGATGGGAGAGGAAAGGTTGAATTGATTATTAAAAACTTTTACAAAGAACACCTCTTGACTATATAAAATGCTGAACTTGGTGCTCGATTATGGTAGATTTGAATAGTCAAATTCAAATTAAAGATTTACATGTGAAAGCTTATCAAGTCTAAGAGCCAACATTGATCATTATTTAAATTGATTAACACTTTATTAGTTTATTCAAATTATAACTTTGATGGTATATTACAGAATGCACAAAGTAAAATGCAAAAAAAAAAAAAAAAAGTGTAGGGATAGAGAAAATTAAGCATTGATATACAGAGCTTCTTCCTTATGAATTAGTTCTCTCTTAGTACACTGAATCTAAGAAAACAATCAACTCTACACCGACAAGTTCCATTATTTAAATAAAAAACCAATGAGGTTCACAAACTTTACCGTGAGCTATAAGCTCCTTAGACTCTATTCTATCTTAAACTCCTCCTTGAAATTACACTAATCTACAAAATCTTTCTCTACTTCTCTCAAATAGCTAATGCACTAAGTTTAAAGAGTGTAGTAATTCTGATGAGGAAAATAATAGATCCCTCTTACAATTTCACATAATATTTCAATAAATAACGGAAAAAAAGACTCTTTAGCTTAAATACAGTGTTCTCTTTTTCTGCATTGTTGTGTTTTGCATTGTTCTCTTCAAATCTTGTCCTTTGTATAAGCTTCAATCAACGTTCAAATGTTGTATATTTTTGGAAATAGCCATCAAGCCTTTAAACTATGAAATATTAACTTTCCTTAGTTTGAAGATATCTATATTTGTCACTTAATCTTCTTTCAAATTCATCGCTTTGACTTTCTTTGGATATATCCATGAATCTTGGATAGCTTCTGAATATATTACTCTTGACCATTTGATTTTTTATTTGATTCCCTAATTATTTTAATTGATTGATCCTTCATTAGATATATTATCCAAAAATATCCAATCCATGATGTTGTTGAATTGCTTTTGAACTTTTCTTAGTTATACTTTTGTACTTTTGCTTCCAATCCTCCAATATATATTCAGTCAATTTTCAGTCTAGCTTCTAAATCTTGTCTTTATTCTTTTAAGTTTTGTGGTTTTACTTCTGATTTTCTAATAATTCCTTTTTAGTGCTTCTAAGTTGCTTTTTTTACTTTTATTTTTATTGTCTTCTAAGTCTTCTAAGACTTGTCTATTCTTGTAAACTTTATCTATTGATTCAAACTTGTTCTCTTTTGTTCATCTTTTCTTCAATTCATTTTGCTTCTAGCTTAATTCTTCATGCTTCGAATTTTCAACTTGCTATGTTACTTATGTCTTCTTCTTCTTCTTCTACTTCTTCTTCTTCTTTTTTTAAAAAAATTTGCTTCTAGTTGCATAAGCTTTTGATCTAAGTTATTTCTTCTTCCTCAAAACTTCAAACTTATTTTCCTCGTTATCATCATAATGTTGCTTCTAATTATAAATAAGACACATACAACTGTTTCACTATTAAGATACATATTTTAATTTTATTTCAAAGACTTTGCACACTCAAATGACAATATTAGCAAACTTTACACATGTTTTATTATTATCAAAATTTTCTTAATAGATCTCACAAAAGGCACCATCTATACTCATTTAGTACTAGGAGCCTTCAAACTAACTTCGATAACTGAGGTGCTCACTTGGTAATCATCAATTGAAATATACCCACTCCTATTATTTTTTGGATGATGGTACAACTCCACACACAAAGGGCCCAACAAGAACGTGAGCTTTCTTGCATTTAACATGCAAAGCCAGAACGTATGACATCTAAGCATTACACGTAGACAACAGCCAGCGGATAACACCTGTCGAGACGGATCAGAACTCTTGAGTCTTACGTTTTTGAATTGTCTTCCGGTCCAAAAATATATTCCGGAATTTGACGCAACGCGTTTTACTTCCTTTTATAAAAGATTTGCATTCATAAAATCGATAACCTACGCCATGAAGGTTGGTTCAAGGAATCAAGTGACTGAGGTTCGGACGCTTTGCACACAGCACTCGAGTTTAAATCTCTCCGATCATAGTCTTTCTAGCAGGCATCCCGCAAGTCTAAAAAGTTTATTTGAAATGAAGTTCTTACATATCTATATCTACGAATCTTTTCATTTATTAAATTTATTACTTTATTTATATTTATACTCCCTATTTAATAATTGTTTATCGCATTATTTTTAAGAATAGTAAATTTAACAAGCTTAATAAGATATTATATTTACCAACTTTAAATTTTAAATATCATATTTAATCAATAAAAATTTGATTAAATATAATATATATCATAAAAAGTTTGATAAAACCCACTAGACCTCATAACTGAAAGAAAACCCAATCGCTTTTGGTGAGATTAGCTGGTCCAAAAATGACCCATCGCTACAAAGAATCAACCATTAAAGAGTCTGCAAGTGACTTGCCTCACAGTAGAATTCTTTCAGAATTTCATTTAAGCTTTATCTTGAACGAGTCTTGAGCTTGAGCTTGAGCATGATTGAAGTGTCTAATGAAACCAGAGCCACAAAGTCTTAAAAGGAAAAAAAAGGTGAGAAAGAAATGGAAAAATCTTTAACTTTTCAACTAATACTTTTAAATATTGTAGCATTCGAAATAATTATTTTTAAAATAATTTTTAAAAACATCTATACAAATTTTAAATTAATGATACGAATTGAGTCTATTTCTTTAATTTTTAATTATTTTTAATTCTAAAATCATTAATTACATCCGTATTTTTGAAATTTATTTTAAAAATAATTATTTTAAATATAATATTTATATAATTTAAAAAAATTATAAAATTTAAGTGCATTACCCTAACTGCTCTCTAGGTATTATTCAGGTCAATGCCCTAAGTTTTCCTAGACAGAAGGGAACGACCTGCGTACTCAGATTTAGGAACAAGGGTCGTACCAAACTGGATACAGACGTGTTGAAATCAAATCAATCATAATTCTCAATAAGTTTTGGGTCGAAAGAGAAGACGAAACGCCCACAAAGCCAAACATAGAAGAGTCAATAGCCAGCCACCAGAGACCCATTCTCTCCCTTGCTTGTTTCCAATTATCGATATCTTAAAGTACTCAATTCTTACTAGCCAATATTTGTTTAAATGAATTAAATCATTCTATCACTATTTGAATAATTTTAAAGTTCGTGCAAATTTTTTTATAATATTTCTATTAAATTTATCGTATCTGTTTCCTTGCTTGAAATATTATTGTAGGAATATAGTAAAAGCGTAAGCTGCTAAGACCCCTTCGAATAATGAGATGGACTCGTTTCAGTTTCCACAGCAAGTCAAGTCTGCGTAGCATGTTATGATGTCAAAGTGCGGCCAGTTTTTCTTGGGGACAAAATCTTGGCCTAGTAATTTGCTAAGACAAAGTGAAGATTGATGAGCAATCATAAATTGACGATCATGATGATGCATTCGAATGTAAATCTTACAGACAGATATTTTCTCGTTATAGATGTGGTAGGTCCAAGATTGTGTTCTCTCTACAGTGTCTCTGGTGCAAAAACTAAGGAATTTGCTAGCAAAGGTTAAAAGATGGACATGGACCATGATGGATAATGTAGTGGGTTTGAATGCAAACCTAGTTGCTCAAATGCAAGCTCTGCCAGGTGCTCATATATGTGCATGACAATTAGGCTAGTGAATTGGCCTTATTATGATGGACTGGACACAAGCAGCTTCACTGGCCCTGAGCCATGGCCTTAAGCCCAACACAATCCTTAGCCTCAAGTCCAACACAACGAGACTTGTTACTTCCTTTTGTCTTAGTGGTAAACACAATTTCTAACCACAAAACCCCTAATGTCATGTTTAATACATAGAAACCATTCAAAATGGAATAAAATAAAAGCACAATTTTCCCTATTAAGTTCATGAATGAAAATCTTACTTAAAGATAAAATTATTGATTCCAAATAATCATAATTCCGCCATTCAAAACTATATTAAAAAGTATAAATAAGAATAGAACCTAAAATCATAATTTTATTCCATATCCACTTCAGCATATCAAACATTGCTATAATTTTACTCTTTTCCTCTTTGTTTCCAAAAGTTAACCCTGGATATGAATTCCCTACTTCAGCTTCCCCTTCTTTTAGAAACTTTGTCCATAAGGGTTAATTGGGGTATCTTAACCTGAAACCAAAGATGAACTCTTAAGTGGCATTAAATGGTTTTAACCATTTTTCTTTTTGAAATGGCTAAAGGTTCTGACCTTTCTTTTTGTTCCCATTGTAGGTGACCTTGAGGTGGAGCCACCTTAGATCCATGGTACTTCTTCAACTTTGACACGTGAAATAAATTGTAACAATCTTATGGTTTTGACATCGTGTTAATTCCATGAATTGAAGTACATAATGATATCGTAATAAATATTATGTACAAAGAAGATGAAAAAGAAAATTTAATTTCTCCCCTTTGACTTCATTTATGTTTACATATTTATGAAGTTAGATCTTTTAAAACAGTTTTCTTCCTTTAAAATAAATTCATGGCTTTTGTAGTGTATACCATTTTTAATCAATAACTAGCATGCCCTCTATAGTATAACAATTAGAAGGATGACAACTAAGAGCTTAATGGGACGTTGAGAAAGGTGAAGATGTTTCTTAGTTAATGCTTTTTCCTATAGCATGTGTTAAGTTTTTTTTTTTTTATTCTTTTTTTCCAAACATGTGTTCAGTTCATGAAGCAAAGAATATGCAATATGATTCATAATTCTCATGTGGAGATAGATTCTCTTATCACATGCATGTTAGAGTTCTTACTAGAGCATGTTATGTAATAATCCACCTAGTATATCGTGCAAAAGGATTTTGACCTAGTAAATATATAAAGTTATTCATTTATATATGTAAATGTAAGAATTTGGAAGAAGGACCTACAACTACAATTTTCTCCTCTTAAATACTTATAACGTTGCTTGTGATTCTTTTTCAATTTAAACTCCCACTTTCTTAGTTTCATTGTTTTTCTTCATGGTTGCTTGTAGCATTCCCAATTTATGGGTCAACTTTCAAGTAGCATTTCTACATTTGGTCTAAGATTGAGCTTGTTAAACAATTCTCACTTCAAATGAGTAGAATATGCATAGAAATGTGCCCTTTTTACATTTGATTGCTATGGTAAAACTAAATAACCTCTTCCTTTTCTTCTTCTTCTCTTTTTTACCTCCTTTTTTTGGCCCAAGTTCATAAGTGAATTTCTCTATCTTGAGCTACATGATTGATGTTGATGAGGTTGCTAAGTGATTTGTTGATTATGGAAATTGAAAAATGCAAATAATTCTTATAGCAATTGCAAAAATTAATTCTATTTGCAGTGAACCTATATAGTGAGATATAAATTATACTAACATAGTTTGATGAAATCTAAAGGGAATCTATATAATGATAGATAATTTTGTTTGCACCTTCTATAGATGTTGGCCACTAGCTTTTGTAAGCATTTTTTTTTTCAATAGAAAAACTACAGCATAATATTGTTTTACCAATATATTTACTTTTTTTTTTTTCTTTTAGGATAAGGATGAGGAACATGATATTTTTGAGTCTTGTAATAGAAATTAGAAGCTTGAAGATTTCAACAGTTTTTTTTTTAATGTTTATTTAGTTTATGATGGGGCCAAAAAAAAAAAAAACACCTAAGACTTGTTGGAATGTGGAAAAGAATTTGGAAATATTATATATTGACAATTTGATGTTACTTTCATGTCAACAATGGAATTTGTCTTAATTCATTTCATCCTTGTGAGATATTGTCTTATTTTTTTATTTGACTACTGGGTTTAGTTCATTATATGATTCATAGGATAATATCATATTTGATATTTGAACTTTAGTCAGTTTTTTAATTAACTACCTAAACTTTGAGATTGTTAGTTTTTATACTAGTTGGATTTTTTTTACCTAGATTAACTCTAACTATTGCCATTTGTCTAGTTGGATTTTTTTTTACTAGTAATGCACCACCACATGTCCTAAGTGATTATTTTAGTAAAAATAGTACAAATGACCAAATAAAAAGTCCATCGATACTTAAACTAAAATAAATTAAAATACACAAAAGTATAAGAATAACTAAAAACTCAAACTCTCTAAATTTACAAAAACTTGTTTCATTAATCATAAAAAAGCATCAAATTTGGTCATTTAAAACATAAAAATCTAATCTAGGTTAAAATATTGGTGATATTATTCTTGTAGTTTTTCGACATTAAAGATGTAGAACGCATGCATATTTAACCGATTTTTGTGTCAATTGTATTGGAGAAAGGTTTTAAATTTTATGGGCAAACCATAGTTTTGTAATGTGTTATCTTAACTAGACCTAGGAATGAAACCAGACCTAGGCTTGAGGTGGTTGCTTCAACTCAACAAAGACCCACTAATTAGGCGGGTTTAATTTGGTTCAACACCAAAACCCATGCAAACCGGTAGGTTCCAATGTGAATTAGCCTTTTTCAAGGAAAAAAAAAAACCTAAAGACTAGTTCATTCATTGTTTACTCGTGGACTGCCAGTTCCTAGGTTAAATCAAGGCTCATTTGCCCTTTTCTTAGGTCTAATCTTAACTACAAAAAAGATAAGGATTAAAATTTTACTAAATTGTATACAATTATTAGTAAAGCTTGGCCAATCTATACAAGTGTGCATTATAGAATTGAGAATCTCCTTTGGCAAGGAGAAAAAAAAAAAAAAAGGACCACGTTAATCCTTAAATAGATTTACTCTAAAAAATATTGCAAATGGCACTTGCCACACCAACGATGTGGTTGACAACTCATTTGTCCAATGAGCTTGTCTGCGTGGTGGTTACGGCTCGTCGACTTTCATGATTTTCAACAAGAAATGGCCAACTGGGGACATAAAGCAAAAAAGTGACAGTTAATGAACACAAATGACCATTAATAAAAAATAATAGTTGGATACAATCAAAGATATATCTAAGCATATGTTCATATTTAAGTACCTAAAATAACTAAAGGAGTTGCAACGAAAACAATAATCAAATAAATAACTTGATTAGAAATCATTTCCACACAACTGTGTCATTTTGTAATCAAGATTAGATTTTAATATTTTAGCTAAACTAATAATGATAGAATTTTTTTTAAATGTTTGATTTTATGATTTGAGTTCGTATAAATCTAGAGAGAGGGGCATAAGATTTTAGGTTTCTAGGCTTATTCATGATGATGATGAATAGTTTAGTCTTTCTTGTTCTTTTATGTACTTTAATTTATTTTAGTTTAATAGAAATAAGATAATATGCGTTTATGAACTTTACAATATATCATTTACAACATCAGGCCCCATGGCATCCTAAGTGGAATATTTTAATTAAAATAATCATTTAGGACAAGTGGTGGAATATTATTGGTTATAAATTCCTACCAAACAAATGATAATAGACAAAGTTAGTCCAGTTAATATCACTGACCTCAAAAGGTCTAATTAATTACTGAAGCCAGCAATTTCAAAGTTTAGGTAATTAATTAAAAAATAAATCAAAATTCAATTACCAAATATGACATTATTCCTATGATTCATTGAATCAATAGATATCTTTTAATGATTCTATTCATTTATATGGCTTTTTAAATTATATCTACATAAATTAAGTTGTTTATGTTCACAACTAATTATAGTTGTATTGAGTCATATTAGATTAAATGAAGCTCTTTTTATGGTCAAACAAAAGTGTCTCTATAAACTTGAACAAGAGAAATTCTAATGACTCATTAGGTTAATTTAAGCCATTATAACTAAAGATGCCATTGGCTGGGTCTTTATAAGATATCCAACCCACCCAACTAGCTAATTATCTTATAGGATACTACCTTATAAGGTTTTGGAATGGGTTTGAGTATTATTTCAAAACTTTATAAAATTATAGGTCAGGTTATGAGTTTTATTTAAAACCCAATGGAAAACTTGACCAGATAAAAATGCTAGATAATAATATTTTATACTCAATTAAATAATTTTCCTTTCATTTTATGATATCTATTTCTATGCATTCTTTATTGGACTTCAATATTAGACACTATGATGTGCTTAAATCCATAAAGTCAAATCCATTGAAAGGAGAGGCATAGGATAGATCAATCACTAAGAAATCAAACCCAGAGATCGATTTATAGGATTTAGAGTGAATTTAGCCACTATACCAACTAGCAAACAATATTTTACTAGATTTTATACAATATTTGAACTCATAGAAAATAAATAAAGGTATGAGCAACTCCTCTAATGAATAAGACACACCAAGAGAAGACCGAACTACACACAAACTACTTGATGTAACACATTAACTAGTTGTATAGTTAGCTCGCTATAATCTAAGAAGACATATAAGAGCACAATATTGAATGAGAAGAACTCACTAATACGTAAAAGTGATAATATCATCCAACTTAACTATTTTTGTAAGGTTACATAAGAATTTTACACTAAAGTAGTTATAACTAAGAAAATAACTGAAAAAAAAAGAGAGTAAATATGTCTAAAATAAGAAATAGAATAATAACTATCTCTCTTTAAATTAATTCCTTTGAATTCTTGGGTGTAATAAAAATAGCTTCTAAAGTTGTTCAAAGGAATATGCCATATTCAAATTTAGCTTTGGTGCCTTTAATCAATCATCATTCTTCAATTCTTAGGAAACGTTAATCCTTAAGTTGGCTTCAAAAACTAGTTCAAAATCATTGATTTCTTTCTCATTAGAATCCTTTAGGTCATAATCAGTACCAATATCATTAGTTGGAGCCAATAATACCCTTACTTTTGAAACTAGTTGTTCCCTCTTCCTTCACTAATAGTACTCCTTCCTAAAATGATGTTATGTACGAAATATCCTTTAGAATAATCTTGTTCATTATTGAGCACGACTCCTTGCAGCACTCTCTACACTAAATGATTCAAACCTTTTGTCCTAGCTTAGGTCATCGGTCCTCCTTAGGTTAAAACTTGTTCAAAGCTTGATTCTCATCATTTCCTTAAGGCCAATGAAGATTTGCTCACAAATTTGACGAGTATTATATAAAGTCTTCATCTTGATTTGGTACATAAGCTTATAAATTTGCACATTAAATGTAGTAATGACACCTCTAAATCCACTTGGTAGTTCCAACTAATAAGCATTATCATTAATTTACTTGAGAATCTTGAATGGTCCATTAGCTCCAGGTGCTAACTTCTGTTACCTTTGATTTGGAAACCTCTCTTTCCGAAGATGTAACCTTACTGAATCTATAGGTTGATATTCCTTATGATTTCTTCCTCTATCTCCATACTTTTCTATTTAGTCTCTATCTCCTTGTGTTATGCAATCACCTTTTGATGTAACTTGGAAATCTCCTTGGCCTTTTCAAAAACATTAAGACTTTCCTCCCTAAAAGCTACTATAGGTACCATATCCAAAGGAGTAGTAAGACTATACTCATATACAACTTCAAAAGGTGATTTTCCTATAGAACTATGAGTTAACTTGTTATAAGCAAATTCCACAATAGGTAAGCACTTATCCCAATCTATCAACTTCTTACTCACAATTGCTATAAGTAAAGCTTCAAGCGTATAGATGGCCTACATTTTTTTCTTTTTATCTTTTTGGTACAACTTAGAAAGTAGAAATATAATAGTGTTTTACGTTTGTTATTAATATTTAAAAAATTTTACAAGGCAATTACCAGGCACTTTGGAACCTATATGCTATATACTTAGTGTATAGATTCAAAGGTGAGTATAAAGTATCGAAATGTCATACCTATGCTCTACCTAGTGAGACTAGCATCTAAAAAAAAATTATGGGATATACCCAATCAAGTAGGGTATTATAGAGTATATGGTATAATAAGATTATTTGTTCACCCTTGTAAAACATGTATATCTAGCTTATTGAACTTTGTTCCAATTTATAAATGAGATTGAACTCATCTAAGATAGAATGTCATCCATCTATTCAATAGTAAGAATCAATTCTCCATATATATTACCTAAATATACTCAATTGATAAATTGAGTTTGTTTATCTAGTTCTATTAGATTCTCCTAACTTGTTTCTCTTGTTCTGTAGAAATACTTGTAATTATTAGTTGTTCTGTATACAAGTTATATATTTAATTTTACACATGTGTTTATTTATTCAACAAGTGTATCTTTTATACATATAAAAATTGAGCATCAATAACAGAAATAACCAAATCTTCATTTTCTCATCACACAAACTGTTAAGCTTACTTTGCTCTTGATCAATTTGTGTGCAATTCTAGAGATTCAATCTTGAGATTTCAATTTCTTAGTTTTTATATGGTATCAAAGTAGAGATCATTATAATTTTGGTATTATAGTGTCATTTCTTTTCTCAATTGAACTTGGTTTTGTGTTTCATTGGAATGGATGCTATAACATCAAATACAACATTAATCTTTCTTATAACAATCCTCTTTATCTGTTCAGATTAGATAAACTTGATTCAGTGATTGCAAATTTAGTCTTTAATGGAATGAATTTGATCGGCTAGAGTAGATCTATTAAACTTGCTTTAGGTGCTACGACAAAATTAGGGTTTATATAAGAAAATTATAGAAAACCCAAAGACAATGTTGTTGATGCACAAAGATGGCTTTGATGTGTTATATGATCATATGTTGGATTTTAAACTCAATGACGAAAAAATTACTTGAAGGCTTCATACATGCAAAATCTAAAAAAGATCTTTAGGATGATATATATATAATGAATTGGTGAATGTGACACAAGGGAATAGTAATGTGACATTGTATTACAATAGGCTTAAGAAATTATGGGATGAATTGAATAGCTTGAGTTCCATTTCAAAGTGTGTTTGTAACGCTTTAAATCAATGCATTATGACATAATTGGAAAGTTTGTTCAAGTTGATAATATAAATAAACTCATGCAATTTCTTATATGTCCTAATGATGCTTATGAGAGTGCAAGAAATCATATTCTATCTCTGAAGCCTCTTCCTTCAGTAAGCAAAGCATACTATTTGGTCTATCAAGCTGAAAAACGGAAAAAACTCTCTCATGTGTAGGAAAATATTCAAGAAGGTTTGACTCGTAGTGTGAAATCACAACAAAAATTCATGAATAGAGAAAAAGGGATTAAAGAAATAAGTTTGAAACAAGATTAAATTGTTTACATTGTAAGAAGTTGGGTCATTTAATAGAAAATTGCTTTGAGCTTATTGGTTATCCGAATTGATATGAAGGCTTAAAAGATAAGCAAGACATAAAATTTTCAACTTTTGTCGATATAACTTAAAGCTTTATTGATACTTCATTTGATGAGAAGGCTATGACTTTAACTTGTCAAGATTCAAAATTGGTAACTAAAGTCTATCATGAAGCAATGGGAGTGTTAAAGAACAAGCATATAGCAAAGAACAATGCACATGTCATATCTATGAATTATGCAAGTCAGTAAACAATATACATCATTTGTAGCTTCTTTTAATAAAAATGGTGACTTAATGTGTGAATGGATAGCTAATATAGAGCTTTAGACCATATGACTCCCTTTATTGACCTTTTAGTCAATCAACAAATACTCACCAAACTCATTTGTATTAGACTTCTAGATAGAACCACAAAATTTATGTGTATTATTAGATATCTTTAGTTAACTAAACATACTCTTAAAATGTTTTTTTTGTTCCTAGTTTTCATTGTAATCTTTTATCCATCAGCCAATTGCTTTCTAAAACAAAGTTGTTAACAATCTTTCGAGAAAGAGGTGAGTTTGTTGCTTGTGGGCAATTTTTTTTCTAAAATATGGTTTTTGATAAAGTATTTTGTCAAATGCCATAATAAAATTGCATCTTTTAGATGCAATACTTGACCTAACAATGTCTAAAATTGAAAAAAAAAAATTGCTCTTAAAACTTGCAATTTATAAATGTTTTTTTTTATAATTTTTTTAAATCACATGATGAAATTGCAATTTAAGTACAACAACCAACAACAACCAACATTAATAATAATGAAAGAGAAAAAGAGAGAGAAGGTTTTACATTTATAATAAATGTATTATTTATTTTTTATCGGATTTATAATGAATGCATTCATTATTTTTGTTTTCACTAACATTTATAATAAATGTAGTCTTTATTTTTTATAAGATTTATAATGGATGTATTTATCATTTTTGTTTTTAGGAAGAAGAGAGATAAAGAGAGAGAGAGTGGGGTGGGGGGGGTGGTTTGGAATATAAGCAGCATGAGAGAGAAAGAGAAGGAAATAAAAAAAGAAAGAGAAAGAAATTAAAAGATAAAATTGTAGTTAGAGCTACGATTTCTTCAAAAATTACATAAAAAAAAAAAATTCACAGCTTTTAGCTGCAATTCTTTACAAATCACATATTGAGAAAAATCGTAGTTAGAAGCTATAATTTTATAGCAGTATCATACAAATTAGTTTTAGTATAGTTTTATTTTTTAAAAAAATTTGCCCACAAGGGGCAAACTTACTTATTTCTCACAATCTTTCATTTACATTAGTGTCTATTTTGGGACCAGAACATTAAGAAGAATGTTGCAACAATTGATGTTTGTGATAGACTTTATATAATATTGTGTAAGCTAATCATAAGCACTAAAGTTTGTGAAGTTACTTGTAATGTTTCACAAGTCAATTAGTTATGTCTTTAGAGATGTTATACAACAGACTATGATACATTTCTTTTCCTAGATTGCAACATGTTTCAAATTGTATTGCTACTAAACTAGAAAAATTACTTTGTGATACTTGTCATCTTGCCAAATTGCATGGATTACCTTTCCATTCAAGTACTTCTACATATTTTAGCATCTCTGAGCTTGTACATTGATTTGTGGGGACCCTATAACACATTCCTTCTCTCTAGTGCTAAATTTTCCTTACAATTGTTGATGATATAAGTAGATGTACATAGATAATATTACTTAAACACAAATAGAAAAAACTTCATACTTTAATTAATTTCATTTCATATGTTAAAAACTACTTTCATACTTCACCAAAACTCATTCATGGTAATAATGGAAGTGAGTTTACTTCTCTTGAATGTCAAGAATTTCTTAATCATGGTATTGTTTGTAAAAATCTCATCACGTATACACCACAACAAAATGGTGTAGTTGAGTAAAAACATAGGCATCAATAGGAAACAACTCATACCCTTTGAATTCATGCCAACTTACTAAAAAAGTTTTGGAGAGAGTTTATTTTGGCTACCACATCCCTTATAAATAAGACACTTAGACAACAATTAAAAAACACCCTTTGAACTCTTATTTGAAAAACCTCCTTCTTATTCTCATCTTCAAACTATTGGTTATCTTTGTTATGTTGCTAATATTGATAAATCTAAAGATAAAGTTGATCTTAAAGGTAGAAAATATGTGTTTATAAGATATCATTTAAATCATAAAGGGTATAAGCTCTATGACCTAGTTTATCATCAAATATTTGTTAGCAACGATGTTATCTTTTATGGAGATATCTTTCTAATAAGTACTCAATTAGATATATATATATATATATTAAGTGAAATTTAATATGTTTTCTCTAGATTTTGGCATGTTTTGGAAGAATATGAACTTTAATTGAGTAATATTTAGATTTTAGGGATTTGATGGAAAATGCAATTAAAAAGGAAGAAAATGAATCAAATTTCACTTAATTTGGAGCCAAATAGAAGAAGTTATGAAGAGTTAAAGCTAGACATGACATAGACATAATGATGTGTCGATCTTAAGGAAAAATTCAAGCAATCACAAAAACCCTAAAACATAAATTAGTAACAAGCAAAACCGAACAAGACAAACATAACGTAACATAAACCTTAAACCCTTAGAAGATATGATGCACTAGCAAAAGGATAATCCTAGCACAGTCTTGTTGACAGGACGCATAACAATCCCTATGCTGTTACTCGCCACAATCCAAGAATTGATAAGAATTTCAAGAATGAGAGTAAAGACTCCACTCATGTATTTTAATGTCCAATAGTTGTCCTTGTGTTTCCATCAAAAAGGTATTTATAGTAGTCTTCTAAAAGAGAGAAACATTAGCTAAGAAAAAGAAAAGAAAAATGCAAAGCAAACCGGTTTAAATAATTTGTAAGCCACCTAGGAAAGCCACCACCTTAAGTGGATACATCGCTGGCCTTTGGAGGTACATCGCCAGCCTTTATGGCCGGCCTTCAATCTTGAATTGTTGATTCTTCAAAGGTGAACTGCTTACTTTTTAGTTTACCCAGTTGTCATCTCTGAGTACTAGCAAATGCATATGATTAAAGGTAAAACAATCATGCAACAGAAATGAAGATATTAGGTGATTCTCTTTAGGTTCTATCTAATCAAGTAGAACTCTCAATGTAAGATTTTGTAGTCCTTTGGTTCTAGCTCGAGTAAGTGGTCTTGTAATTGAGATGACTTAATTCTCATAATCTCCTTAGGCCTGTGGAAGATTTGCCCTCAAATCTAATGGGTCTTCATGAAGATCTTCTGGTAAGTAAGGTGACAGATATGCATATTGAAAGTAGCAAAAACACCGTAGTCTCCTGGTAATTCCAACCTGTAAGCATTATTATTGATGCGCTCCAAAATCTTGAAAGGTCCATCTACTTTAGGTAAAATTTTTTGTGACTTCTTGTGAGGAAATTGATCTTTACTAAGATGAATCTAAACAAAGTCACCTAAATTGAAAATCTTAGCCTTCCTGTATTTGTTGCCCTAAAGTCATTGCTGCTCTTGAGACTTTTTAAGATGTTCAGATGCCTTCTAATAAAGCTTCTAAATCTCTTGGAAACACTCCACTCCACTCAAGCTTTCTTCTTTTGTTGCTAGTTTAGCTATCAAATCCAATGGAAGTGTAGGATTATAGCCATACACGACTTCAAATGGTGACTTATCGGTTGAGCTATGTGTCGACCTATTGTAAGAAAACTCAACAATAAAGAGACATAAGTCCCAATCGATAAGATTTTTGCCAATCGTTGCTCTCAGTAAAGCACTAAGAGTACAATTGACAACCTCTATCTAGCCATCTGTCTAAAGATGACATGATGTACTATACATGGGCTTAATACCAAGTTGCCTCCAAAGTGTCTTCCAAAAAAAAAAAAAAAACTAAGAAACTTAGTGTCTTTGTCAGATACTATGTTGTAGGGAACACCATGTAACCTAAAAATTTCCTGCACAAAAAGGTTAGCAATAAAAAGTGCATTATCAATTTTGTGACAAGGAATGAAGTGGGACATTTTACTAAAGCGGTTGACCATAGGAAGACCCAAGACAAAATCCATACTAATATTAATCCATAGCTATGTGGGTAAAAGTAAAGGCATATATTCACCTCAAGCTTCCTTCTTTCCTTTCACCCTCTTACAAATTCTACATCTCTCCAAAACTTTGTGTACATCTTTCAACATACCCTTCTAGTAAAAGTGTGTTCCTTTAATAATTCTAAGGTCCTCTTTTCACCAAAGTGTCTTGATAATCCCCCAGCATGAGCCTCACATATCAACAATTCCCTCACAGACCCATAGGGTATATATAGCTTCCCAGCTATATACAAAAAACCATCCATCATATAATATCCATCTACTACAGCTCCTCTAGAACATCGCTCAATAATTAACTTCAGATGATCATCATTTACATATTATTCCTTCATCAATTCAGATCCAAGCAACTTTGACTAAAGAGAAGTGATAAGTATATTCTTGCGTGATAACGCATCAGCTACAACATTTATATTCCCCCTTTTGTATTTAATCACATAAGCGAAGCTCTCTAGAAATTCCACCCACTTCATAAGACGTTTAGATAAACGTTGTTGGCTCTTGAAGTGCTTCAAAGATTTGTGGTCTGTATAGATAATAAACTCTTTAGGAAAGAGATAGTGCTACCATGACATCAATGCACACACTAAGGAGTAAAACTCCTTATCATACACTGAGTAGTTTAAAGGTACACCACTTAGTAATCACTAAAAAATGTAATGGGCCTCCTATCCTGCATCAACACAACACCAATGCTCACTCTTGATGCATCACAGTCTAGTTCAATTTTTTTTTTTTTAAATCCAACAATGCTAAAATGGGAGCACTAGTCAACTTCGCTTTAAGCTCCTTTGAGCCTGATCTCCCTAAACAAAAGGAATATTCTTTTTAATTAATTTAGTCAATGGACTCATAATGTTATTGAAGTTCCTGAAAAATCTCCTATAAAAAGAAGCTAGACCATTGAAACTCCTCACATTAGTTGCTGACTGTGGTGTTGGCTAATCCACTATGGCCTTAATTTTCCCCTCATCAACTCTCATACTAGAACCAGTCACAACAAAACCTAGAAATGTTATCTTTAACTGATAGAATGAACACTTCTTGAGATTCCCATACAACCTCCGATCTCTCAAGATAGAGAAGACTGCTTGCAAATGCTCAACATAACTCTTCAGGTTTCCACTGAAAATCAGGATATCTTCAAAATACATGACTGTAAATCTTCCTAAAAAATCCTTCCAGACACGATTCATAAGTCGCATGAATGTGCTAGGGGCATTGGTTAACCCAAATGGCATGACCATCCACTCATACAAACCATGGTGTGTCTTAAAAGTGATCTTCCACTCATCTCCTGCTCTCATATGAATTTGGTGATACCCGCTCTTAAGGTCAACCTTAGAGAACACATGTGTGCCATTCAACTCATCCAGCATATCATCAAACCTAGGAATAGGGTACTTGTATTTGGTGGTAATTTTATTGATGGCTCTATTATCAATGTACATACGCCATGTACCATCTTTCTTTGGATCAAAGAGTGCGGGAACAACATAAGGGCTGATACTCTCTTTGACAAAACCTCGCTTTACTAACTCATCCACCTATTGCTTCAACTCTTTAGCTTCTTCAGGATTCATGCGATATGTGGGCTAATTTGGTAAGACTGACCCAGGCTGCAAATCAATTGTATGTTCAATACCTCTCACTGGTGGTAATCTCTTAGGTAACTCCTTAGGGAATATATCTTTGTAATCATCTAGCAACCGGCTCACAACAAGCGACAACTGTTCCTGCCCATCAACCTCCAACACATGCCGCATCTACAATAAATACATTGGCCTCTCCTCCTAAATAGCCTCCTCCAGTTCCTTTCGCCTCACAATTAAGGACTTCTTTTTAGTGACTTTATTGATCTGTCTCTATGCCTTTTGCACCTCAGTTGGTGACATAGGATTCAAAACAATTCTCTTGCCATCCTTCTGGAACACATAGGTGTTCTTAAACCCATCATGTAATACCTCATGTCAAATAACTACGGTCTACCAAGTAGTATGTGTGATGCATACATAGGAAGAATATCATAGACAATCTCATCATGGTACTTCTCCCCTATGCTGAATGGAACTTTAGCCTTTTGAGTAACATGTAGACTACCTTGTTCACTCAACTAGTGTAGCTTATATGGCTTAGGATGTGGAGTAGTATCCAGTTTCAACTTATTAACTAATGAAGTAACCACTACATTAGTGTAACTACCACTATCAATAATAAGAGTATAGGGATTACCTTAGACCATGCAAGAGATATGGAATAAGTTATCCCTCCGATCTTCTTCATTAGGATGAAAAGTAGTCATCACCCTGCGCAAGACAATGACGACTAAATATTGATCATCCTCTCTATCTCCACGTACCCTAGCATTTGCATCTCCATAATACTCATCTAGCACTATTGAAAAATCTTTTTGCTCATCCAACTCTTCCTCTTCATCTTCACTCTCCACCTCTATAGCAGTCATCACCCTTTGGTTTGGACACTAAGCAGCCATATGTTTAAAACCTAAGCACTTGATTTGGCAGGTTTTCCCACCTAATGACCCTACTATTATCTGCTTATTTTCAACCCCAAAAACTACCTTCCCTTTTTCAGAAAAACTCTTCTCCCCCTTAACATTTGTAATAGCTGCATTCTTTTCTGCATTCTTACCAAATCCCCCTTTATTTACATTTTTACTTTTTGAACCGTATAACTTATAAAAGGATCCACACTTGTTATTCATCACTCTATAAAGATTAGAACACCTTTGTCTTTCAACCTTCAAAGCTAACTTGATGGCCTCATCAAGGGTGTCGTGCTATTGTAGCTTCATAATATAAGCAATCTCATACTTTAGACCTGACATAAATCGTGCTATTGTCTGCTCAGGAGGCTCAATGGCCCCACATCGAATCATCAACGTTTCAAATTCTTGGACATATTCATCCACAGTCATGCTTCCTTACCTTAATGTTTGGAGGCACATGAATAGCTCATGCTTGTAATGCTCTGGGATAAATCTCTTCCTCATAACTCGCTTTATCTCCTGCTAAGTATGAATCTTAATGTCACTATCTCTCCTCCTACTAGCCACAATGTTCTTCCACCATAAGGTGACATACCCTATAAACTCAACTGCTACCAAATGTACTCATGTATTATCATTAATCTCATAATACTCGAAAAGCCCTTCCACCTTGTCTTCCCAATCAAGGTAATCCTCAATAGATCCTCCTCCAGCAAATGAGGGCATTTATAATTTCACATACTTCAAGCCTTTAGGTGGCTTAAACTCATAATAATAATAATAATCATCTTCAAAGTTATCATCTCTTCCTTCTCGATAGGCGTGATAATCTCCTCCAAATCACCTTCCCTCATTACCTCCTAATGCTCCTTCCCTACGAGCATCGTTAATGGCTACATGAGGTAGGGATGCTTGTGGATTTGCCACTAGCTATTAGGGAAGTGTTATCTGATCCACCCACGTGGCTAGATTAGTAACAATGGTGGCTAGATCTTATAATTGCTCTTCTAAATTTCTCCTACCACCTGTAGCACGACGCCCCTCACCTCCTCCTCCAACTTGACTATTGGCTTTATCCCCAATTCCTCCTTTCACACTATCATTCAACATAACTTGCTGAATTGCAGTCTCGATAAAAAAATCCCAAGCCACAATCACATAAACCACAACGCAAACCTTAATCTCAACCTTTGCTCAATTCCTAATTCACAATCACACAACCTAAGGCACAAACCCTAATCTTAACCTTTGCTCAATTCTTAATTCACAATCATGCAACCTACGACACAAACCTTAATCTCAACCTTTGCTCAATTCCCAATTTACAATCACGCAACCCATATCACAAACCTTAATCTCAACCTTTACTCTAATACCAAAATTATGATGTGCCGATCTTAAGGAAAAATTCAAGCAATCACAAAAACCCCAAAACATAAATTCATAACAAGTAAAACTGAACAAGCCAAACACAATGTAAGATAAACCTTAAACCCTTACCGGATATAACGCACTAGCAAGAGGATAGTCCTAGCACGATCTTGTTGATATGATGCACAAAAATCCCTATGTTGTCACTCGCCACAATCCAAGAGTTGATAAGAGTTTCAAGAATGAGACTAAAGACTCCACTCATGTATTCTAATGTCGAAGAGTTGTCCTTGTGTTTCCATAAAAAACGTATTTATAGCAGCCTTTCTAAAAGAGACAAACATTGGCTAAGAAAAATAAAAGAAAAACGTAAAGCAAACTGGCCTAAATAATTTGTAAACCACCTAAGAAAGCCGTTGGCCTAAGTGGATACATCGCTAGCCTTTATGGTTGGCCTTCAATCTTGAACTGTTGGTTCTTCAAAGGTGAATTGCCCGCTTTCTAGTTTATCCGATTTTTGTCTCTAAGTACTGACAAATGTATCTGATTGAAGGTAAAACAATCATGCAATAGGAATGAAGATACTAGGTGATTCTCTTCGGGTTTTATTTGATCAAGTAAAACGCTCAATGTAAGATTCTTTAGTCCTTTGGTTCTAGCTTAAGTAAGTGGTCCTATAATTGAAATGACTTGATTCCCATCACATAACCATGTTGAAGAAATCATGTTGTATCAAAGTGTCGCAGAAAGTTACACAAGACATTGATTGTATTGTGGTTGAAGAGTCACGGAAAGATGCACAAGAGTTAAACATAATCGTGTCTAAGGTCGTGTTTACTAGAAACATCAATTTTTACATGAATTTGATTTACGAAGTAGACACAACCTGAAGCACGACTTTGTTGGACAGCGTGTTGATCCCAAAACGCATAATTTCTGACATGCATTATATAAAAGAGGAGAACTTTATACAAAGAGAAAGAGATCATATTTAAGTTATTTGTTCTAGGGTTTTTAGAGAAAAAAAGGGGCTACTTTTTTTAAGTTCAAGAATTTAGGATTTTTACTTGTTTTTATTGATTTCCTTGATGATGCATATCATTACATCATTGGTGAATTCAATTATTAACATGTTTAGTGCTTAATTTCCTTAGTATCTAGGTTTGTGAAATTTAAGTTTATTATGTGACTTGAGATCATCTTGTAATATTTGATGAATTCTTACATTTACTAATTTATACATGTGTTCTTTATTTTGATTGGTTTAATATTACTAGTCTATTAATCTATTTATTTGATATTGTGTATTAAGATTGAAAAATCTGATATATAATTAGATCTTGCATATGTGAAGAGGATTGATGTAATCTTAGAGATAAGTTACATGGTTTTTTTGGAATTATTTGCTTTAGTTAAAGGAATTTGCTTTTCTTAATGCAATCTTTTTATTGTGTTATTGTGAAAAGATTCAAATAGGCAATTTTAAGATTAGGGTTTAATAAGCTTGATAAAGTTGTTAGACTAAATTAAGAATTCCCCCAATTAATGAATTGTAAGAAGGAATTGAATGTATTTTGTTACTATCACATAATAATACCTAGGAGAAACAACATCTAGGTACTAGTTTTACCAACTTGAAGTTAATCTTAATTTGATTTTTTTTTCCACAAAATCTTAGTTCTTTAGTTAGTATTTCATTATAGTTTTTTTTTTTTAATTCAATCCAATTCCATAATTTACTAGTTAGATAATAGAGTATAGATTAATTTTAGTATTTGTAATCTCTGTAGGATGATATCCATATTTTTATACACTATATTACAAAATTTGATAGGTACACTTGTCTCACATCAAGTTTTTGGCATCATTGTCAGGGATTTCAATATTAAGAACACTAATCACTTTATTAATTTAACTATTTTTTTTTTGTTTCTTGTTTTATTTACCTACTTTATTATTATTATTATTATTATTATTATTATTATTATTATTATTACTATTATTATTATTATTATTATTATTATTATTATTATTATTATTATTATTATTATTATTAGTGCATGACTAGAAACAATCCACCGTATGTACTAATTTTTGTTTTAGAAATTGAAAGGATAGTAAGGCGATTACAGAAACTAGTGAGGCAAATAGTTGGGGAACTAAATCAAGGATCTCCATTAAAAATTAATATGGAAGAGGAAGGGAAAGAGTTGGAAATCATGAGTGACAAAAATTAGAACCAACAATGCACTATGTCCACTTATTGCAAACCTTCTTTAGTTAGAGCTGACTCAAGTATTGTAAGGCCACTTGTTACTGCTAACAACCTTCAAATTCAACCCCATATCATATAGATGGTGCAACAATTGGTCCAATTTGATGGACTAGAAGATGAGGACCCCCAATGCTCACATTTCTAATTTTTTGGAGATTTGAGAAACGTTTAAGATAAATGGAGCTTCAGATGATGTAATAAAATTGCGGTTTTTTCCTTTTCATTGAGTGGCTAGGCAAAACAATGGCTAAGTTCACTCCCAAGAGGATTTATCACAACCTAGGATGATATAGCTCATAAGTTTTTGAGAAAATACTTTTCACCTACCAAGATTGCCAAACTTCGAAAGGATATATCATCTTATGCTCAACTCGAGGCTGAAACTTTAAATGACATGATATAAGGAATTATTGAGGAGATGCCCACATCATGGCCTATCACTTTGGATATAGACTAAAACTTTCTATAATGCTTTGAATCTATTAACTAGGCAAATGATAGATGCTACTATAGAGGGAATGTTGAACATGAAAACACCTAAAGAGGTTCAATATTTAATTGAGGAAATTGCTATGAACAGTTCTCAATGGGAAGTTGCTAGAGTGATGAATAGAGTAGCAAGCATTTATGAGGTGGATGCGGTGACAAATTAACCAATAAGGTTGATACCATCAGTAGGAAGTTAGATGCACTTTCTGTAAATCCAAAGTGTAGCCTAAGAGAAGTTGATTCCAAAAATCAGTGGGAATGGGCTAACTACTTAGGAAACTCTTCCAAGCCACAAAACAACCCCTATAGTAATACCTACAATTTGGGATGGAGAAATCATTCAAATTTTTCTAGGAGTAATCAAAATCAATAAAGGATGAACTTGCCTCCCCTAAGATTTCAGCAATCCCCATCATAAGAAATGAAGTCAGGTTTGGAAGAACTTTTAGCTAAATATATTCAAACTAATGAGGCTAGATTACAGAATATAGAAACTTCTTTAAGAAATCAAGAAGCCTCCATCTGTAACTTGGAAAATCAAGTAGGACAACTTGCAAAGGTAAAGGTTGAAAGACAACAAGGGACACTGCTAAGAAAGACCAAGATGAAACCTATAGAGCATGTGAAAGCAATAACCCATAGAAATAGAAGTGGAAGGAAGTTGCAAGATGAAAAGAAAATTATAGAAGGGTTAGCAAGGAATAAAGAGGAAGTTAGAGAAAAAGAGAATGGGAAGCCACCAAAAGTAAAGGACTATAGACCACTCATACCATATCCTCAGCATTTGAAGAGTCATAGAAAGATACATGGAAGGTAGACAAGATCGTGTCTAAAATCATATCTACCAGAACGTTAATTTTTACATGAATTTGAGTTATGAAGTAGACATAACCTAAAGCATGACCATGTTAGATAGAGTGTTGACCCTAAAATGCACAGTTTCTGGCACGCACTATATAAAAGAGAACTTTATACAAAGAGAAAGATATCGTATTTGTGTTATTTGATCTAAGGTTTTGAGAGAAGAAGGGGATTACTTTTTTTAGCTTCAAGAATTTAGGATTTTTACTTGTTTTTATTTATTTCCTTGATGATGCACGTCATACATGGTTTTTCCATAATTATTTGCTTTAGTTAAATGAATTTGTTATTCTTAATGTAATATTTTTATTATGCTATTGTGAAGAGACTCAAATAGGTAATTTTAATATTAAGATCTAACAAGCTTGAGAAAGTTGTTACACCAAATTAAGGATTCCCCCGGTTAATGAATTGTAAGAAGGAATTGAATGTGTTTTATTATTGTCACATAATAATAACTAGGGGAAGCAGTGTCTAGATACTCGTTTTACCAACTTGAAGTTAATCTTAATTTGATTTGTTCTTCTGTCTTTCCACAAAATCTTAGTTCTTTGGTTAGTATTTCATTATATATATATTTTTAATTCAATCCAATTCCATAATTTACCTGTTAGATAATATAGTATAGGTTAGTATTAGTATTCGTAATCTCTATGAGATAATATCTATATTTTTATATACTATATTATAAAATTTGATAAGCACACTTACCTTACATCTCTTTCCCTTCAAAGTTGAATATGATGTTGATATGCAATTATCTAAAATAGAACCTTCTACTTCCTTGTTTGTTCAACAATCTTCTACTAATGAGAAGCAAGTACCCATCCCCTCTTCCTTATTAGATTCTATTAAATTAATAGTTTTAAAAGAAACCAATTCATTGTTTGTTCTCTAAGAAGATTAGAACATGTAAGATGCACACCTACTAGGTTTATAGATTTTATTCATCAAATTCAACTGAATCAATCCACTCATGCAACAAATTCTAGTGTATTACATATGAATTCAGCTACCCATTCCTTGTATCCTCTTCTTAATAATCATTTACTTGACCACTATCCAATGGATTATGTGGCATTTTTAGCTAATGTGCTAACTATTCATGAACCACAAAGTTACTAAGAAGCTAAAAATGACCCTAAGTGGGTTGAGGCAATGTATAAGGAGTTGATGGTACTTAAATCAAACCAAACTTGGGTTCTAACTTCTTTGCTATTGTATAATAAAGCCACTGGTTCAACATAAGTTTACAAAATTAAATATAAACCCAGTGGTTTAATAGAGAGATATAAAGCATAATTAGTGGCAAAAACTAAAGGGCAATGACCTAAAGCCTTAAGAGTAATGACAACCCACTATGTATTATAACCAATTTTATTTATTAAAATTGTTCATTAATTTTATAATGAACTTCAACAATTGATAACATTTTAGAAAATTCCATAAAGTTTTGAAAACATGTTAAGATTGACAACACAAGTAATTCCTTTATAAAATTCATCAAATCTAGTGTTTACAAATAAATAAAGCCCTTTTACATCAAAAGGAAGCAACAACTATCATTGAAGCTCTTCAGCTAGTGATATCGCAATCCCTAAAATAGTAGTTGATTCATATTCAATTGACATATTATTAGCAAACTTATCAATACCCAAAATAGAAAGTAAGGAATGGGCTATTAGGATTCTTTACAGAATAGCCACAAACACATATTTGCATGTCATAAGTACTTATTCGAATGCAATATTTAATTTAAAGTGTAACAAGTAACACAAGAATACTCATGACTTCGAACACTCTAGAGAATGAAAGGAGTCTAACCCTACTCAATAGGTATCAAGAGACTGTCATAGCATATCCAACTACCATAGCCAAAACCATAATTGAATCCATATCCAAAACCAAATCTAAAACCATGTTCTACATATAAGTAGTCTCATTCGGGCGTTCGCTTTAAATGCTAGGCTATCTACTATGGTTGTAGTTTGTCCTACCATCATGTATATAAGTCATTACACATACTTTGTCCAATAGACTTCTCTCTACTTTCATAACTACTTTTGCACAAAAACTAACCCTATTGACTATCCTTCACACTACCTTTTTGGCCTAAATGCCTACAACTACTTTTGTTACCCTCCATATCAAGAGACCATGCACAAACAATATTATAGATACTTAGGTGGATTTTAAGCATTATTCATTTTCAGTTTCCTAAATCTAGCACACAATATGCAATTATCTCGTACTTAGAAAATTCAAACATCCTAGTTGGTAATAAGATACTTCGTTCTAGAAAATTGACAAGTAATATCATAAAAAATCTTCAAAAACTTGCTCATTTTATCAATCTTGTCCCATTCTTCAAGAGAAGGATAATGCTCATAATTCAAATCACTTAACTCCAAGTAACAAAATGTACTTTCATAATAAACTACATTATCAAGTATAAGATAAGTAGAATTCTATTGATTGGAATATTTTATCTCAAACCCCTATCTTTAGATAAAGATAAGCAACTCACACATTTAACATACCTTTCTTGTTTGAGATTCTTTCACATACTTTATGCTTTCTCTCATCTTATCTACCGCACTATCAAATTTCTTTTAAACCTTCTTGAATAATTAAATTAAGAATATGTGCAAAACATCTTATATGAAAATAAAAACCTAAAGCCAAAAATCTACCTCACACATTTTGCTGTGTCTTCAATAAACTCACTAAAAGATCATTAGCTAAAGCATTATCTAAAGTCACACAAAATACTTTACTTTCTATATCCCAATTAGTTAGCAAAGCCATTGCTCTCTCAATCAATGCAATACTTGTATGTGGAGGCGGCATATATGCAAAGCTCAAAATCCTCTTTTACAAGACCCAATTTTTATTAATAAAATGTGCAGTTATAGACATATATCCATCGATAGCTATTGATGTCCACAAAGTAGATGTCAAGTAAATTCTATTAGGATAATCCACAAGCATATGCTTAATTCTAGTTCCTTCCATCGTAAAAATTTTCATCAAATTAACCTTTAGAGTATTCCTAGATGTATGCACAACATTCTCATTTAAATATTCAAATAATGCTCTAATTGCACCATACTCTACTAATGAAAGAGGTAATCCATAGTTTACAACTATAGTAACTAACAATTCATGAAATTTTTTCAAATCAAATTTCATGGTATTAAGTTTCATGTTTCCAGACAAGAAAATTTGACCAACATCCTGAGTATTACATTTTGACATTTATTCATATGCCTTATTGAGTTCTCTATTCCAAACTTACTATTACATTTTATCTTGGTCTTAAATGACTTACATGTTGCTTTCATAACAATTGATCTATCTGATTGCTTCTCATAAGCACGAGTAAAAATGGTTCAAACTAAAGATGAAAGCTTTCTTTGTTGTTTAGAATCAGTAGTTGATGTTGAGACTTCAACTTTAACAATGTCATCCTCTTCATCCAATCCGAGCACTTCCATCTCATCAAAGTCCAATGGATCTTCTAATGGTGAATTCCTCTACATGCAACAAAAGTGCTATGTTAATTTAAAGTATTATAATTAATCTCTAACAAAAGATCTAGTTAACATAGGTAAAAATATCCATCTTTTCCTTATTATATTAAGATTTTAATGGTTAGATGGTAAATTGGGGGAATAGTAAAAAATAATTTTATCTTATAATAAGCATAACATCCTTGCATGGAAATAATAAATATGATATTAATTATGTTATAATATGATTTGAATATGGAATTCTACTTAGGTAATCTTAAAAAATCTCTAAACATGATTAAGTGCATGACAGGTCAAAAAACAAAAAACATAATTTACCATGATTATTCCTTCCTTGCCCACCATTCCATATTCCTTCACTTTCCTTACTCTTTATATTCACTTATTTTTTTTCTTAATAAAAGCTTTAATAAAGCTCTTGCAAAGAAGATTGAATATGATAACTAAAATGTTATGTATTGGGCAAGAGCTTCTGATGATTTTTCTTTACAATAAGAGTTTAAAGGGAAGTATTGGATGAAAGCATTTAAAAAAAGAAAGAAAGAAAGAGGAAAGAAGGAAGAGGAAACTCACACCAATCGAAGGCATCAAGTCTATTGGTACTAAGAAGAATGACTAAGTACACGTGTAAGAGACGATGTCTAAGAATCAACCCTATTTAGCTTCAAATCTTATGGTTTAGAAAAAGGGATAAAAGTATGCTATCATGATTTGGATAAAAAAGAATTAAATAGTGAAACTAAAAGGGGGGAAAACAGAGAGATAGATTTCTTCTTATTAACCCCATTTCCATGTGCTTTTCACGTAAAATAAACCCAGATTTCTACCTAAGATAAAGTTGGAACAAGAAAGAAAACACACACACACCCATACACATAGAGAATATACCTAGGATAAAGTTGGAACAAGAAGGAAAACACACACATACACATAGAGGTGGAACAAGAAGGAAAAAAAAATACACACACACACAGAATATAACAAATACAATAGCACTGTAGTAGATGCATAACCACCACACTCTTACTCTTTATGAACAAAACAGAAGCACTTAAGAAAATTTGCAAGGGGCTTCTACTTTAGCTACAACCTTTAAGGGACAATAGGGTATGTCCAGTTTGATTGAGAGTAAAGGAAAAAAAGAAAAAATAATTGGAGAAGAAGATAGAAGACTTACCTTTTTGTTAACATTATGCTCAAGTCTTCTAGCTACAACTTAGAAGTGGGAAGGAAAAAATTGAAACCTTAACTTTGTCACCTGTTTTAAGTTTTCACTATTGAGTTTTGTTTTGTTTTGGAAAAGAAGATAGATAACATAAGACTTACTTTTGTTCTATACTTCTGTTTAGTTTGGTGCCTTACTCTAGTGAGAAATGGAAAGGGAAAAACTTTTAAAAAATGTAAAGTTAAACAAGTTCACAGGATGAACCCAAACTTATTTACAAGACCTACATAAACATAAACTTAGACATGAATTTAGCTATGTTTAATCAAGTTTGACCTATTTATGTCTTGTGTTAATTTTTCTCATACATAAACTTGTTTAAATTGTGTTGTGTCATATCTAGGTTTGGTGGGTTGGAAACTAAGTTACCAGCCCTATCAATAGCAAATTTAACTATAGTTAGACATTTGTTAGTTGTTGCTGCTCTTAAAGATTGGTGTGTTTATCAACTAGATGCTAATAATACATTTTTACATGGATATTTGGATGAGGAAATCTATATGTAGCTCCATGAAGGTTATGAGTCAACTATGAATGATCAAGTTTGTAAGCTTGTTAAATCACTTCATGGATTGAAATAGGTGTCTCATTAGTTTAATAAAGGATCCTCTCATTTTATTGTTTCTTTGGGGTTTGTTCAATATAAGAATGATTATTCGGTCTTCACTCAACAAAATGGGAATGAATTCGTAGCAATATTGGTTTATGTTAATATTCTAGTAAAAAGAAATTCCTTATCAACTATTACTAATGCTAAGCAAGCTATAGATAAGGCATTTACAATCAAGGACTTAGGTGATATTTGATTCTTTTTAGGCATAGAATTGTGTCAAATGAAAGATGGTTTTATGTTAAATCAATGGAGGTTTTACTAGATATTTTCAAGATGTTAGGCTAACAAGAGAAAAACCAACTAAAGTTCCTTTTCCCTAACATCTTTGCCTTGATAATGTTATCAATAAAGTTCTTGCCAATCTTGCTTGTTTTAGACAAATAGTTGGATGTCTTTTGTACATGACCATTACAAGGCTTGACATTTCTTTTGTAGTTCAACAATTGAGTCAATTTGTTGCTACACCACACACTTCTCATTTTCAAGCTGCTATATATGTTCTCTAATATTTAAAGGATTCTTTTGATAAAGGTTTGTTTCTCTCTTCTTCCACTTCACCATCCCTTTATGGATATTAAGATGTAGAGTAGGGATCAAGCCACATTGATAGGAAATCTTTACATAGATATTGCATTTTTCTTGGTACAGCTCTCATTTCTTGGTAAACAAAGAAGCAAGCCACTATCTCAACATCTTTAGTTGAGGCTAAATATTGCAATATGGCTTCTACTACCAAAAAAACTTCTAGATGTCTTATCTTCTTCAAGATTTGCATATTCCAATTCATCTTCCTGTTACATTGTTTTTTGATAGTAGATCAACACAACCAATTGCTCAAAATTAATGCCTTCCTAGAAGAAACAAACATATTGAGGTTAATGTACATTTTTTAAGAGATCATGTTTCAAGCGGTTTTCTCAATATTTCTAGTGTTTCCTCTACTAATCAGCTTGTGGACATCATGACAAGGTCATTAGAGAGTCTTAATTACAGTCTTTTTGTTTCAAGTTGGGGCTTCTTTCTTGTCCACCTTGAGGGGGTTGTTGGGATTGTAGAAATACTTGTAATTATTAACTTTTTTATATACATGTTATATTTATGCTTTTACACATGTGTTCATTTGTTCAACACATGTACCTTTTCTACTTATAAATATTGAGCATCAATAACAAAAATAACAGAATCTCCATTTCCTCATCACACAAATTGATAAGCATCCTCCTTCCTCTATTCTTAATTAGTTTGTGTGCAATTTTGGAGATTTAATCTTGAGATTTAAGTGTAAAGTGACATCTTATTTCACACAAAATTAATGATAACATCATTAGCAATATTGAGGATAAGCTTATGCAATTGCATAAGTTAATTGATAAGATTTCAGTGTAAAGTGACAATTGCATATGCAATTAGATGTTATCAATTAACTTATGCAATTAGATAGATATCGAGGATAAGCTTATGCAATTGCATAAGATGTCATCATTTGACATCTTATGCAATTAATGCATAACATCATTAGCAAAGTGACATCTATCATTAATTTTTCACATAAATTAATGATAACATCACAAAATCCTAATGAAATCCAATCACTAATTTAAGATGAAAAAAATAAGGTAGATACCTTCATTATATTTATAGATATAGATATACATTTATTGTTATGTTTTATACTATATTAAAGAGGAGGAGTGATGTGGTTTCTTGTATATTTAAAAATATCATTGTAATTTAAATTGTTAACCCAAAAAATATAGAAATTACAATTAAGGTACTAATTAAAGAATTGGAATTGAAATTACAATAAATATATTATAGAAAAGTTATTAGGAGCAATTTTATATAAATATATATCTACTTTTCATTAATAAATGATAACTATTATATAAATAAAAATTATATATTTTTTATTAATTTCATAAATAATTTATTTATTTAATTATTTACCAATTTTTAATACTCATAACGTGGCTACAATGTATACGTGTGTGTGAGAGAGAGACGTTGGCCTACATTTGGCATTTGTTTTGAGCAAGTAATAATGTTAGATTGGCACTATTGCCGATCACTACGTGAGATTTTTCTCCATGAAATCCACCAAAGTGCATTTGAATTTGGTGCATCAAATATCAACTGCAGTAGTACTATCAAGAGTCATGGTAAATGAAGACACACCAAAAAAGTAAGGGGGTGCTGTCCTGATGTTTGAGAGTCATACATTACATCCTACACTTATCCACACATCTAAACCTTCCATTGGTCTCAAAATCTCATCCACACAAAACCAAAACATCTCTTCCTTTGCTTTTTCATCTTCTCTTTCTCACTTCTTCTTCTTCAGTCTACACCACCCTCATCAAATTTATCATACAACAACTATACAACCCAACACTTCTTTTGTTTGCTCAACATTTCATTAGTAGTTTCCTTACAATATAGACATGGCTGCAGCGGTCACTGCTTCAGTCTCTCTTCCTTCTTCCAAAACAGCTTCTCTTCCCACCAGGACTTCTCTTGTCTCAACAGATAGAATTTCATTCAAGAAGGTCAAATTTTAGTATTCGATTGCAATTGGGTTTTGGCCCTTGATCGGTTTCTTATATAAGACCATCGTTTTATGTTTCTTTTGCTTTTTCTTCCCTGTATTATTATTCATTTTGCATGAATCGTCTTCCATGTGGTGAAATGCAGATGAAACGTGCAGATGAATCTGCTGTATTTTCTTGTTAAAAACTAGAATGATAGTGCTGTTATGGCATGATTATATGGTCGGTCCACTGTACATAATATGATTAGAAACACAATAACACGATATGGTCACACCTAAAGCCAAACTGGGCGTAAGAAGTGGAACTTCAAAATGAGCCAATCACATAAATGTTTGGATCATTTTATCATGATGAGAATTTATTTCTATCTAATATATTTGCCAATATCTAGTACAATCTGGTGCCTATAATTGTTGGTTATTATGATGATAGTTAAAGGTAGTGGTTATAAAAGGTGGAAGTGGGGAAGTTCTGCACTAGCGGTAAGTAGAGGCCGGTCGGCATCCTTGGCAGTCTTGTTCATAGTGAAAGTGATAAAAACCATGGCAAAATTATTTCAATTTATTGGAAGGGAATTGTTTTTATTACTTCTCATTTATGAGGTTAATCTTTTCCATCGACTAATAATGTATTTTACATAGATCAATGAGTTTTTCATGCTCTGAATCCGAGAAAATTTTCCATGAAATGAGTGCACATGATAATATAATCATGATATGACAACCTGGATATCCAGAGTTATACAAAAATGTCTATGTTGTTTCTCTGTATCTTGTTATGTTAATATGCTGCGGTTTATGTTTTGTAGGTTCCTTTGCAATACGGAGAAGTTTCTGTAGCAGGGAGAGTGGTTTCAACTAGAGCACAGGTTACAACTGAGGCTCCAGCAAAGGTTGAGAAAATCTCAAAGAAGGATGAGGAAGGAGTGGTTGTTAATAAGTTCAAGCCAAAGAATCCTTACACTGGAAGATGCTTATTAAACACTAAGATCACTGGTGATGATGCTCCTGGAGAAACCTGGCACATGGTTTTCAGCACTGAGGGTATATGCACTGCTGAAATTTCATCTTGTAGTTTACCTTACTAAAATATTCCAGGTTCGGCCATGCAAAATATGTGCAAAATGAATAGAATTTCATGATTTTTGTTGGATATAGGACCTGGTTAAAGATCACAAAAGATTTAGTACTTGATTGCACAACATGTACTTCTAAGAATTTTAGTAGGTGCATATTCAATAATGTTCAATGTACCAGAAACGCAGCTTTAGACAAACTGCTAGCAGCAGCTGCAAATACTGTCAGCATAGTTTATGTCATGAAATAGCCTCAAAAATGTTGATTTTAATGGTTGATGAGTAAAATTTTGTTAGAACTTACTGGTGATATATGCCAATAATACTTTTTTGAAAGGTGACTACAATTCTTTGAATGAATAATGTAATGCAGGTAATGGTTAAGCAAAGCTGATAACTAATTGATTGGTAAATGATATAGGTTAAAAGTTGTTTGAAGGTTATAATGCCTCTACTGATATGCTCGCAACTTGATTGCATTTAATTTAGGTGAATTGCCATACAGAGAAGGGCAATCAATTGGTGTTATTCCTGATGGTCTTGACAAGAATGGGAAGCCACACAAGCTGAGATTATACTCAATTGCTAGCAGCGCAATTGGTGACTTCGGAGATTCCAAGACTGTGAGTTCTCGTTGATCTCATGGAGCTTCAGAAATATTTTGATAGAAATTTATACCGAATTTCATTGACAAACTAGCTTATTGAACCCATAAGAAACTCCAACTGGAGTATAAGCCACGTGAGGTAATTTTTACTACACGACATAGATCAATTGATAAAACTCTAGCTGAAGTATAATCGTGCAGGTCTCTCTATGTGTAAAAAGGCTTGTATACACAAATGAAAAAGGAGAGCTTGTGAAAGGAGTGTGCTCAAATTTCTTATGTAAGAATGGATTATCTTCTATTCCCAATAGTTCTGTTACTTATTCAATAACATAAATTTCCCTAATAGCTCATTACTCGTAAAGATTATTTTTTATACTGAAATTTTAGGTGACTTGAAGCCTGGAGCTGAAGTGACGATTACAGGACCTGTTGGAAAGGAAATGCTCATGCCAAAAGATCCAAATGCCACGATCGTTATGGTACTTTGAGATTATCTTTTTCAGTATGTAGAGTTCTTTTATTTCTGCTTCCAATTAATAACTGTTCTAGCAAATTCTATCCTGCAGCTTGCAACAGGAACAGGAATTGCACCATTCCGGGCTTTCTTATGGAAAATGTTCTTTGAGAAGCATGAAGACTACAAGGTTACACATTTTGCTATTTTTAGCCGTACGGATTTCATGCATTGAGGAAAAATGTTGAGTTCAGCATCACATATTCTGTTTTAGACTAGACAAATTTAAGGATAACAGAAATGAGCATCTGTCCTGCCGTTGTTTTAACTAGTCAGAGTTTGACTAACTTCAAAAGGTTAGGTTAAGAAAAATTTTGTTATAAAAAAGTAAGATCATAATGCTATCAGAGTTTGGAACTTTTTACATATATATATATATATATTGGTTGGGTGGGGGTGTGTGGGCAGAGCACTTTTTAGAATTGATCAGATATGGGATATTCTGCATACAATAGTCATGAAATTGCTTAGTTCTACTTTTGGCCAACAGCTATATATTTTAGTAGATGAGTTTGGAGAGGGGGCAACCGGACCCGTTCCATCCATGTAAGAGAACAGTATTTGTGCCAAGTAGAATATAAGGCCTTAGCACATGGTTTGAGTTCAAGATGCTGATTTACTTAGATGACTTTTTAAACTAGCTATTGGCCAGGATGCCTAATTTCACTTGTATGAAAATTTTATGACATACTTTTCAAGTTACAGCAATTTTTTGTCATCTGAGAAGCTTATCCTTGAAAAATATATATGCAGTTCAATGGTTTGGCCTGGCTTTTCTTGGGTGTGCCCACAAGTAGCTCATTGCTTTACAAGGAGGTGAGAAGGAAACTATTTCTTTTCTTAGCAGAAATGTGCTAAAGAACGCTAACCATTATATTTCATCTTGCTGGCCAGGAATTTGAGAAAATGAAGGAGAAGTATCCTGAGAATTTCAGACTCGACTTTGCAGTGAGCAGAGAGCAAACAAACGAGAAGGGAGAGAAGATGTACATCCAAACTAGGATGGCACAATATGCAGAAGAGTTATGGGAATTACTCAAGAAGGATAACACTTATGTCTACATGTGCGGGCTTAAAGGAATGGAGAAGGGAATCGATGACATTATGGTTTCATTGGCTGCTAAAGACGGTAAGTTGGCATCATTTTTATCAAGTTCTAATCTCTTTGATTGTTTATGAAATTAGACCGATCATCAGTTTGCCTCATCTTCAGGCATTGATTGGACTGAGTACAAGAGGCAGTTGAAGAAAGCCGAGCAATGGAATGTCGAAGTCTACTAAGCTTATACAGACACCTCCATTTTTCCTCTATATCTCTTTGAGCATTTGCACTTTTCTGTGTAGATAGGTACAGTCTCTGTATTTCATCCCTTGTATTATTCTCATTTGCTTAAAATGAAGCATGTCTATTGTATTTGTGCCCTCTATTAAAGTGTACTCTTGTGGAACTACTTGCTGCACAAAATATGGAAGCTAACTTTGACCTTTTTTCATGACATTTTCATATTATATGTCCTTGTTCCTGAGCCCTAAAATCTCTTGAAGAATACATGCTCAACAACAACGTAGGTGCATGCTTGGGCAAAGCTTGCTCAAGGGCTCTGTTAGTCATACTCTTTACTTTCTCCTGCTATACTCTTGCTAGTGAGTAATTCTTGCATTTATATGAGCATATATTTTGATCTTTTAGATCTGTGAAGCTTTGTACTATTTTATGTGGATCCTGTATATCTGAAAGCTCAAAATGGTTTATAATTTACTTGTTCTATATGAGAATTTTCTCATGCCAGTTGCTTACTTATCCTTACTTTCTAAAAGCCCCTGACCCCAACCTGTGTATAGTAGGGAAAGTCTGTTAGTCACTCTTTACTTTCTCCTGCTATACTCTTGATAGTGAGTAATTCTTGCAGAGACAGTCTACATGACCACATATTTTGAACTTTTAGATCAATGAGGCTTGCACTATTTTGTGTGGATCCCACATATCTGAAAGCTCAAAATGGTTTATAATCTACTTTCTAAGACCCCATGACCCCGACCTGTGTACAGTAGGGAAAGTGAAGAGTACAAATACCCTCGTTAAGTCATTTTTTGTGAGTGGTAGGTGGTGGGATGGGGGGTGGGGTGTTTGTACTTCTTTGTTTGTTGCGAGATGAAAGTCATTGACTCTGCCTAATACTGATAATGTATGTTTCAAGAAGAGCACCCAAAAGCTTGAACTAAACAAGTTATCATTGTGAACAAGCAGGTGAACGAACCATTTTCTTTGTATCTCTAATCTTTTCCCCCCTTTTTTGGGTAATAAACATTAAACAGCAATATATCACAATAGCATCTTTACAGCTGAATTTGGACATATATCATTTACCAAAACATCACAGATAGCTGCGGGTGGTACTAACAAAGGAGTATCTTCTACATCTTACTTTTGTGCTTCATTTGCAAGCAAGTCAGCTACCCGATTGGTATCACGTGGAGAAAAAACCGACTTTGCATTTTAAATTTGCTGGATCTTGTCCCTGCATGCAAACAAGGCATTAGAGAAATGGATACGGGGGTTTCCAAATTTTCGAAATTAAATTTAAGGCACAAATCTAAGCCCCAAAAAGAGGCCACCCCAAAGTTCAGCAATAAGGATATCTATGTTGCCAAGCTTTCTCATAAAACCAACAACCCATTGCCCTTTGTCATTTCTTGTGTTGCCTCCTGCTACGGCAAGTGCAGCACCCAAGAGTAAAAGAGGACTGGAACTGTGTTGAGGGTGTCTAAAAGCCATGTCAATGTCATTTCTATTAATCCAGAGTTGCCATATAAGGGAAGATAGGAATATGCCCCTTGCTGGATGTGGCTTTTTGAGATCAGCTTTGCTGTAACATTTATTTGTTCTAATCCAATCCGTTGGCTCTCTGTCATAGTGTCATATGGGGCACCCAAGGTAAGATCCTTTAGCACTGATTTAATTTTAGGACAATCTTTAATGACCGTTTAATCAACATTTTGAGCCAAATTCAAGATGAAGTTGCAAAACTGCTATTAATTGCAAACACCCCGACAACAGCGTAAAAGACTCGACTGTAGCCTTACCCGCAAGAACACAAGGTTGTCGAATACTATAATTTCAAACAGATATTACAGTTCCAGTGTTAAATCTACGGTCCATTTTCGGCAGTTCACACTTTTTATTTGAAATTTTCAATTCTTTGGATCGCGTTGCAGAAAGTTAAGTCTAAACTAAACTACAAAAACTTACTAAATTTAACACAAATCATTCAAACATAGGATTCCTAACTTTGCAATGATTGCATTCAGTTCAAGCGCAACGGGTAAAGTAAATGGATTTATGGGAAAACTTTGAATTCGATATATTTCATGAAAACATTAGTTAATATCTCTATATTGCATTAACCTCTAGAAATCAAATCAAACCAAGGTAGAATAGCATATATAAAGTATTGGTAGTTCACTCTGGTCCGATCTAAAAAGAACACATATTACATTCATATTCTTGAGTTTATGTTAAATTTCTGCGTGTAAGATTGTGGTCTTGCTAGTTTTAAGCAAAGAGATAAGGCTAATACGATTAAACAAAAGTCATCCACTCTTCTTTCCTTCTTGCAAAATGTTACCTTCCCTCTCAATGCGCATCTGCATTGATTTCATATTTTCCTTGTTTCTTACACTTTGGCTGGCTATGGAATGGAAGAGGGAAAATGTCGGGTAATGGGGGGAAATAAGAGGAAATGTAGGGGAACTGACGGAAGCGGTGAATGAGGGGGAAACAATTTCAAGGGAAATTCAAAATAATAATAATAATAAGGTTATTTTTTATTTGAAAAAACTGCATTGCATTTTAAATGTGGTTCGGTTTAGACTTTTATTAATTGAATCACTTTTAACATATCAGAATTTTGAATGAAACCACTTCAAATGGGATATGGTTAGATTCAACTTTAATCGCTTTTGTAAATATTAAGTTTTTTTTATCATATTTTATGTATCCAATACATATATTTATTATTGTAATTTTTACTTATATAGCAAGATGTAAGATTTTAAATCGATTAAAAAAATTTAATAAATGGAGTATATATATATATATAGAGAGAGAGAGAAAATAAAAGCTTATTGGATAATAATTCCACTCAAACAAATTCAATTTGCAACTCAAACTTATTACATAAACTCCCTTCAAGATTCTTTCCATTACATAATAAGCAAGTTGAAAGAAAAATATATTAAATAAAAAATAAAATACTAAAAACTGCTTCTCGTTGCCTGCAATGCTGAGTCACAGTACATAATATTAATAGTCTATTGATAGACTCAAAATTGGAAGGCCTTAGTTACCACAAAATATTATAGAATTAAGTTTTATGTACACAAGTAATACACTCAATTTCAAACAATTGATTTTGATATTCAACTTCTATTTCATATATTTTAAATACTTTAGACAACTAGGAATATAAAGATAAAAACCAACAATGTAATATATAGATTACTGCGCCACACAAAGACATAAGACATAGTGCAACTAAATGTTTTATTGGTCCAAAGACTAAGAAAATTTTAAATGGAATCTACATTGGCATCGTTTAATTGTAAAAAAATTATTATACTGCACTTAGTAAAACACTTTATCTCTTATTTGGTTTATACATTTTCTTAATTACTGGACAAAAATGATCTTAAAGTATTGAATAAAATATTTATATTTTGTATTATTCAAAATATAGTACAAAAATCAAATTTATTGCATAAATATACAAAAATCATTATTCAATACTTTATATATTATTTTTAGTATAGTATCTTATTTATTTAAATAATAGACATCACAAAAATCTTTATTTAATATAGTATACATCAAATATAATATAAAAAAGTTATACGATCTTATTTTTCTTACTTTATACTATTCAATTTTGTAATTCAAACGCTACCTACTTGGATATGGGAGTTGAATTCATTGGAAACTTTTCATATTGGATTGCAGTCAATCAAGATAAAAATTTAAAAAGGTAGATTAAAATAATAATAATAGTGATAATAAATGAAGCATGAGCTCATCATATTAGGCCGTGCATACGACACTATGCTTTTTTTTTTTTTTTTTATGAATCATACGATACCATGCTTCTCAATCTAGTGAAATAAGATACAATAATAAGAAGAATAATTTAGAAACTTTACAAATTATGCTGTCTTGAAAAAATTATTTTTGGGTATGAAATCATTTCAAATGATATTAGCAGGAAACACGAAACTCGAATAAATGAAGATTTATCATTTTTGGCATTTGATCTGGCATTTTCATCATCCTCAGGAAACACGAATAGTTCCACCTTTTATTTATTTGTTTATTCTTTTTGGGGTTGCCAAATACACTGACTTTTTAATATTCCCCTATTTCTTCCTTCTTCTCTCACTTCCCCGGAGCACGGGGGTTTTGCCAAACACAGCATTGAAGTCCGCTAGCTACTGCAGAGTGCCAGCAATTGGTTGACTAAATATCTAGCTACGTAAATTAAAAACTCACCAAGGCCGTCTTAGTCTTTCGATAATAATAATTATATCATCATATGCTATCATTATTCGGGAGCTTCAGTCGGCCAAACCGCAAGGTCCATGTGCATCGGGTTCCCCGACGACTTTAGAACAATACCCGAAACCATGGAAGCAGTGTCTTCTTGATTCAGGAATTGGTCGACCATTAGTCAAGCATCGCGGTGCTCATGCACGTGCGTACATACACCTCGGGATAGCGGTATTAAAATCGGATCAAATATTTTTTTGCCAATTTACAGTATATTATTTATCATTGAAATTAGGTAAAACCTTGCATTATAAGTAGATATTGGTTTATCCGAAAGATTATTTTGATTAATATAGCAACAATATATGCTGATATATTATTGAAAATACATATAAAAAATAGTAAAATATATATTACAATTTTATGTTATTATTGAATGATTTTGTATAAAATGATATATCATTTAGAAAGATTTATCATCATACTAAATATAAGAGTGAAACATCATAGATTAAAAAACATTGTATAATTTTACATTATTTTATGTAAACTTGATAATTATTTTAAATTTTTCATCCTTTTTGCATAAGATGGTGTGTTATATCTCTTGAAAAATGAAAGCTCTTTATATGATGATAGATAAAAAGAAAACCTTATATCCAACTTTTTTTATAACATATATTAAAATTCTACTATTACCGCTGTTTAAATTATATTATTCCATTTGTATTAGAGTTATAGGATAATATGATTTAGCAATTTACTACTTACTTAATTCAATGATTTTACAAGGTGAAGGTCACGTGTTCTCCATAGCAATGAAATGATTTGAAACTCTGAGCTAGCATAAATGATATTAAAGCAGAGAATCTAAAAGAGAAATTGGTATTTATAATTATACATTTCACCTTTATATTTATATTTATTAACAAATGATACGTTTGTATTGTGAGTATGAAAATAATTTTAAATTTTTATTTAAAACTTAAAATATAAAAAGTTACATTTTACATACCTACTTAGATATAACCATCTTTTCATAAAGTGAAATTGACTTAGTAGCATAACTATATGAAAATATAATAAGCCACTTTTGATTATATTTATTTTTAGAAAAAGTTATGTACTTAATAATATAGATTATTGTACATAGAAATTAAATATATATATATATATATGAATACCAAAATAAGTCCATCCAATTTAAGAATATAGATAAATGGCTCCGTGAGATTTATTAAAAGTGAAATGAAGTCTCAAAGTCGTCTAATTCTAGTTTTGTTACCTATGCTTCGCACGTTCTTCAATCAGGTAATTTTTTTATATTTTTATATTTATTAATTATTAGAATATCATAGATTATCATTAGAATAATACATATTTTCACTATTACATAAATTCATAGAGAAGTAAAATAGATATATCGATAAATGAGATGATGATTGCAACTGCAACGATAAAGAAAAAAAAAGAAGAAAACTTAGTATTAAAATCATTACAACTATAAAAATTTAAATATGTATAACTATACATGCAAGCAAAATATTAAACCCTTTATTTAAGCACTCCATTCGGGAATAGTTAATTATATATAGATAGAAAAAGGAATATGAATTCACCTAGCTACAAGGTATCTAGTGGCTCAACGAATGGCTTGTGCCCATTAGTCGAATCATTTAAGGAACTATAGGATAAAATAACTACTAAAAGAGGGAGACATTTTTCCAACTTACTTAATAAACGAGCTTCCCCCATCCCCACCCAAACAAAAGTTACTCATTTCTCAATTTAAGAGAACTGATTTAATGCCCAACTTTGCATTTTTTTTTTTTTTTAGCAATAGAAATACCTTTTATTCATATCATCATTGAAATAATACAATCAAGTTCTGACATAAGGCAAATACTCTCTGTCGAAGAGAATTAGACCTCTACAAAAGCAATCTAACTGAAAGAAATTCTTAGTAAAATTTTTTCAACCAAAACCAATAGATGACTTTGCTAAATAATCTTGCTAATCAGTTTGTCTCTCTATAAAAATATGCGAGATTGAAGCATTGAGTTTGATCATCTTTTGTTGTATTCTCTACACCGTGAAGAAACAATCCCATCTTGGAGTTGAATTTTCTGCAATTCAATTACAAACAAACCCATTCCCACATCGATATTTAAAATCCTATGTTTCACACAAAGTTCTAAACCATGTTTCAATGTTGCAAATTCAATAACTGCAATAGATGCCAAATCTTTTTCCTTACTAAATAAAAATTGTAATGCCCCATCCATTGATCTTAAGAGACCCCCGTTTCATGCTCCATTTATAGCCAAAATGCCATCGGAGTTGAGTTTCAAACAATGAATGAACTAGAAAAATAAAAGAAAACTCTCTCCCCCTGTCTCTCCGGTTGGCGCTAACCCCCTATACTTTAGGGTTCCTGCACGACATGTTTTCGAGGAGACCACAGTTAAGGAAATGACTGTTTCTATTTGTTCCCTAAAGTATCATCTCTCTTAGCATTATGTTTTCGTAGGCTCTCGATTTAAGGAAAGAGTTATAAATTTCAAGGGTGTTGGTTTTGTAGATGTCACTAGAGCTGGGAATGTGGGGCGGGATGGCCCGTAAAGCCTGCATAAATTTTGAGGAGCGGGCTGAAAATTTTGGCCCGTGAACGTTGCAAGTCATTTTGGCTCGCAGGTCAGGGCGAGCCAACTTACCGTGGGCACGAGTTGGCTCACAGGATCCCACCAAAAAAAAAAAAAAAAACTAATTAAACTATCAAATACCAATAGTAAAACTAAAACTAAAGTAAGTAAATAAAGTAAAAGACAAAAGTAACAACTAAAAAGGAGATGCAATATACAAACATAATACGAAACTTCTATATTGAGACTGTGATTTCGTGCTCAATTACCGTCACTAGAATATAGAAGAAAAAAAAAAGTTTAACATTGCCTTAGAGTTAAACAAATTAAATAGTTGTAAAAAAAAAAAAAAAAGAGTTGATGATAAAAATAATTTTTTTGTTTTGTAAAAAAAAAAAAAAAATCTACACAGGGCGGACCGACCCACATTTTAGACCCGCAACATATGCCGGCCAATGCGGGCTGACCCGCTTCAACCCGCGAATCTGGGCAAGCCAGCCCGTTCAGCCTGCATTCCCGGCTTTAAGTGCCACTAGTGGAGATTGCTATGATCAAGTGCACGTTTCTCGTCCTCTTACACGGGTTTCCAAGGTTGGTATCATTGTTAACCCCAGATTGGAGATGCCTAGAAACTTTGTTTAATTTGAAATTATGTAAAATCCCATTAATTGGAGTTTAAATATTTAGGGCAATCACTTAAATATTGTTTTTTTTTTTTTAATTTGCTAAATACCATACCCGTAAAAACTATTCGAAATATAGGTTATAAACACCTTCAATGCAATTTTTTTTTAATTATCGAATTTTTTTTATGTATAATCATGTAAAGAAAATTAAAATTTTTTTGTTTTAAAAAAAATAAAAGTTTATATGAAGAATAACGAAAAAAAATAACCATCATAAATTTAAAAATTATAAAAAATTATTAAAAAAAATTTGCACCTGTTTATGTTTTATCTTATAATATATGAAAAAAAAAAAGAAGAAAACAAACTGAAACAACTTCGTCTCTTTTTTTTTTATCAATTTAGTAGTTAGCAACCCATGAAAATATAGCAATTTAACTCTCACAAAAATATCAAACGATAACACGGTTTGATCTTAGCTATAATACACTCAAATCAATTTATATATATATATATATAGACTTCGTAACTTCACACGAGCAAAAAGTTATAACTTTTTAAAGTTGAAAAAAAAATTGCGTCAACTTGGGAAAAAAAAGCGATTTTTGATGTAATTTTTTTTCAATTTTAAATGGTCATAACTTTTCGCTCGTATAGAGTTACGGAACCTAATATATATATATATATATATAAGACTGACTTGAGTGTACTATAGTTGGGACCAAACCGTGTGACTGTTTGGTATTTTTATGAGAGTCAAATTGCTATCTTTTCATGGGTTGTTGACTACCAGATTGATAAAAAAAATTAAAAAAAAAAAAGAGACGAAGTTTTGATGATAAAAGTTGCACTGAAGGCATAAATAAGCAATTTGCTTGAGGGTGTGGATAGCATCGTGCCTTCAGTACAATTTTTTTTTCATAATTAAAAAAAAAAAATCGCTGAAGGCATAGACTCGGTCTACGCCTTTATAACTTATTTTTAGAATAATTTTTTTGGATACGATATTTCATAAATTTTTAAAAAATAATAATATTTGAGTAGGTACCCCTAAAGATTTAAAATGAAAAGATTGTAATACTTGATCTTCATAAATAATCAATTAATTTCAATATGAGAAATTAAGAGACTTTTGGCAACATTGATTAAACTTTGAAAGGACAAAAGAAGAAAATGTTTAACTATGAGTTTAACATTTATTTTGGTGATTTCATCAATATTCAATGATCAATTGATGATAAAACTAATGTATTAGGGTCAATTTAGTGTAGAGGTCTCAATCTTGGTGCCTTAACTACCCCAACGTTCAAGAACGTTTTAGGGATTTTAGCTAAAAAGGTAGTTGACCACCTTAAGCTATAATTGACCATCATTTTGTTACCAAGACCATGATTAACCCCTTTGAGCCCCAGTTGTTTGGATTCTAAAGTGTTTTGATAATAACAAAATGACTTAAATGATTATGATTAAGTTTATTAACTGTACAAGAAATAATCATATTTATAGTTTTACTAAAAATTAGAAAATTAACAGATAAATAAAGTTAAATTAAGTTGTTCTTGACAACTCAAAGGTTAAATCAAATGAATTGTTTTTTAAGGAATAATAGGACCTCAAAGGATAAGTGAAAAAGTGCAACTCCTACAAGGTTGAATGAATAGAACAATATTCATACATATTTTAAATTGGATTATTAATTTTGAAGGCCTAACTGCATTTATTGGACATATTTGGACAATATATTCAATGTGTTCCACTAAAGTAGAACAAACATTCATGGGGATCGTAGTAATTAATTTTCATAATAAAAAGATTTATTCTAGACATGATCAAGTTCATAATTACTTTTGAAGATTTGTCTAAAAGTTGAGATTAAAAAGATCATAACAGATATTTTGGGAGAAACATGTATGTGGAATTCAAATTTGAAATAATGGATAAGGAAGGAAGTTGTTAACTATCCACAAAATTAGTAAGAAGTTAAAGATTATCTAAAGTAAATTTGAACTCAACAATTTTTTTTTGCATATAGTATATATCATGACATGGAAATGAATCTAAACTTTTATCTACAATAATTTAACTTCATTTACATGCCATTATTGAAGAATTTTGAAGGGATTAGAATTAAAATTCACATTTGATTTCTATTGGTCCTTAATTAAGTAATCAAGAGGGGAGCAGTGAATTGATTACTTGTTAAATTCTTTTAAAAAATTGCTAATTAAAAACAACCCCTTTGACTACTTAATTTAATTATGGCATGAAAACAAATATTTATAAATAATTGCAATCTATTATAGTATAGAAATTAAAAGATAGATACAAGAGAATTGAACAAGCTATTTATAGAGGTTTCACCTTAAGCGTCAGTCATTTCTTCTAGTTCTACCACTATGGACCTAGTTTTCTACATCGGTATCATTCCACTAATCCAAAATGAATTTGAGATATTACAATTGTTCTGCCAACACCTTGGCTTCAAAAACAACTTACTTTGCCTATATAGCCTCTCTTTAAGGCTATTCACAAATCTATAAAGTTACAAGTAGCCTCTCACTAATACACGTATCTAGCTTTCAAGAATTATCGACAACATAAGAGGAAATGAGAATTTATATCCTCTAAAAATTGATTTGAAAGTAATATGAAAATATATAAAAGACAAAGTAGCTTCTAAGTTAATCTCTAAGTTCTGATAATGCTCTTTTTTCTGATTAACTAATACGGTTCTATGTTTTCTTCTCACCTTGAATCTTCTGATTTTTCTTCTATTTATACATGGAAAATATAATGACTTCATTGTTGATCTATCCTTAACTAGAAAGTTTGTCGCTATGTTCTTTCTTTGAATGCTTTGAGAATTATCCTAAGAGATTTGTAGATATTTGCAAAATTTTGAAACTTAAATCTATTATCTTCATAATATATTATAGAAATTCTATCAAAATTATTGTTGAAAATAGTCTAGATTCATCCTTTTATCAAGATAAATCTTATTTACACAAAATCAATTGATGAAATCAATCACCTGCTGATTTTGAAGAATGTTCAAGAATTCTTTTTCTCATCCTTGGGATCATGAAGGTGTGTAATCTCTGACATAGTCCTTTTAATTCTGATCTCCTTGTAGCATAACCAAATATACGAGATCAATTATGAATTAATCATGATTTAACTGAATCTTCTAATTCCAAAATTAATTACTTAGATTTCCATGGATATTTTTCTTATTTTAGTGAAAACATATTATCTAAATATTGATCTTCTTGTAGCAAAATCAGATATAAAATTAATCATAAATGATTCAATCTCCTAATTCCAAATTTAAACACTTAAATCCCTATGGATATTTTTCTTACTTTAGTGAAACAAATTGAATATGTTACCTAAATATATTTAATTAGTAGAGCGGGTCTTCAAGATTGAAAGTTAACCAACTTACGTTGATATATAAAGTTGTTTTGTTTATTCAAACTCATAACAACAACACTTTCTGACTTATCTTATGAGTAATTAGTAATAACATAGCTTTCCTTCTAACTCTTAGTTCAAATTGCAAATATAATGAATTTCATTAAAAACATTTAGTACTTTTTGTTATCATCAAAATACTTTAAGAGACATCATAACAATTTCCAACATTCAAATGGAGGATTTTGTGCAATCGACTATTCAACTTGAAGTCTAATAACATATTAGGATGATCTTACTAGTTTAATCGAGATCAATTAAGCAGCCATTGGTCATCAAAAGATCATAAATATAATATCAGTTTAAAAATTCAAAATATAGAGAATAATATCCAACTATTGAAAGAATATCTTCAGATATCAATGACCAACTTAAAAACTACTCTTTTATTTATTTTCATTTTACATTTGAAATGAAATATAGTGGATATAAATTCTTATTTCCTCAACTTCTTTTAATATTTCTTGAGAGCTTAATGCTTGTGTTAGTGAGACTTCATTTATATCTCTATAGATCTATATATAGCCTTAGGGGTATGTTAGATAGGTAGAGTGGAGAGTTTGACACCAAAGTACTAGCGAATTGATTGTAATCTCTCATTTTCATTTTTATTAGATTAGTGAAACAATGCTGGTGTGGAAGATTAAGTTCCTAGTAGTGAAGCTGGAAAAAAAGATTGATGTACAAGGCAAAACCTCTATAAATAGCTTGCTCAATTCTCTTCTCTTTACATTTTATTTATTGCATTTTTATTTGTTTATTTTCACACTATATTCAAGTTAAGTGATCAAAAGAGGTAGTTTTATTTGCAAAAACTCAAAAATTTTACAAGTAGTCAATTCACCCATCTCCTTTTAATTACTTAGATTGGGACCAGCGCTAGCCATCTACTTTATTTATTGATCAACCAAAGACCCCACGATAGTGAATTCTAAGCATAACTAAGGCCTAAATCATAAGTTGTGTGTGTTATCTTCTTGGTTTTGATTATTTGGTGATACAAAAAGAGTTTTATAGGCTTAATCTAAGTCAGTAGGATGCTACGTGCTTGATGCATGTGCCTATAGGATTAGAATTAGATGAATTTGATTATATCAAACCTTAATTGTTGAGTACTGTTTGAGCATATCAATATGATCAGTAGCCATTCTAAATAGGTAGGTTAAGGATTAGGTATTCATTGCCTTTGTAGGATGCATATGAAGAATGATGAGGATCAGCTAGCATGAAAAAGAAAGGAGCCAAAATTCCATAATCCATTACCTAGTATTGGAGGCTCGATGACCCGAGCTAGAGTTAAAAGAATGAACGAAGCTCTACAAGGACTAGTCATGGACTTGCAAGCCAAGGAATCAAGCTACACTAAAGGAGCACATACATATGTCAACTTGATTCACGTGACCATGTAAGGATGAAATAATTTAGGGACATTAAATATTTGCGTGGACCGCTACACTAGAGGAAACATTCGGTTTTGTTAATGTTTATTTTTATTTATTGGTTTGTTATTTATGTTATTTAGTTGCCTACTTGGTGACACAAGGATAGAATAGGCAACTTAGGATTTTTAGTATTTGTTTTGGTTTGTAATTTATATTATTTAGTTTCCTACTCGATTACATGAGAATAAGGTAACAAATAGAATAGGCAACTTAGGATTTCCATATTGTGTTAGGTTTTTTCCATATTGTATTCGTGTGCTATATATACTGTGCTAAGGGCCGGTTAAGAGACAACTTTGATATATGAAAACACATCTTTTTTGTGAGATACGAAATACCACTTTTTGTTCTTTTGCAAAAGAACTTTTCCATAGGAATTCTTAACCAAATTACTAAGAATAACTTTTGATAACTTAGGTTACGGTCAACGGGTTTGATTGGGGTTTAGTTACGCATCGCTTATTCAAGACAATCCTCAAGGTAATTGAAACCAACTAGCATCGTTAGGGTTCTAGGTTTAACATACCTAGGGTTACACACATCATTTGGTATCAGAGTTTCGGCTTCTTGAATCAAGTAAATTATATCATTTTCTCTAATTTGTCTATTGTTCTTTTCCATAGTCGTTTGTTGTTGTTGTTTTTTTTTTTTATAGTCGTATGCTGTTCTTTTCCATATTCATATCTAAAAAAAAAAATTCGTATAAAAAAAATCATGTTGTTCTTTTCCATATTCATATTTGAAAAAAAAATCATATAAAAAAAATTCTATTTTTTTCCATATTCATAGACAGAAGTCATATATATATATAAACAAATTTCATACTTGCTCAATCATTACAATCCATTAGGGCCGACGGTATTTAAGTTTTCTTGAACAATCAATTGTGTTCAATTCATAGCTTATCTACAAAAAAAAAAAAAAAAAAAAAAAAAAAAAAAAAAAAAAAAAAAAACTCCATGGAAGTCCACGTGAAAGAGAAACTCTACCGATTCAAAGCCTAAGGAGGACGTGAGGGCTAAGAATTCAGTTGCTGCGCCTAAGGGAAAGACTGACACTAAACCCCCTTCTAGGACAAGAGATATAAAGTGTCTTAGGTGTCAGGGATTTAGGCACATTGCATCCTAATGTCTAAATTAGAGGGCTATGATTATCAGTGATAATGGGGATGTAGAAAGTGTGAGCTCTAAGGAAGAGGAGGAGTCACCATCACAGGAGTATGAGGATGTTGACTTAGAGGGACCCGTGAGTGGCGACTTGTATGTTATGAGGAGAGTGCTTAGTATACAACCCCAGGAGGATGGTGAGGGGATCCAGCGTGAACATATTTTTCATACACGGTGTCATGTACAGGATAGAGTCTGTAGCTTGATAATCGATAGTGGCAGCTGCACTAATGTTGCTAGCACTTTGCTAATAGAAAAGATGCAGTTGAAAACAGTGAAGCATCCTAGACCATATCGATTGCAGTGGTTGAGTGATTGTGAGGAGGTTAAGGTGACCAAGCAGGTACTTATAGCCTACTCTATAGGGAGCTATAAAGACGAGATTATGTGTGATGTGGTACCTATGCAGGCTAGCTACATCTTGTTAGGGCGACCTTAGCAGTTTAATAGGAAGGTTAAATATGATGGGTGCAAGAATCAATATTCTTTTGTTTTAAACAAAAGGAAGGTGGTTCTTACTCCATAGAAACCATGAGAAGCTTGCGAGAACCAAGTGAAAATTGCCAAAGAAGTTAGAGCAAAACACAAGAGTGTGCGAGAGTAGGGAGAGAAAAAAGAAAAGAGTGAGAGACAAACACTGGTGAGCTATGAAGGAAGAGAGTCTGAAACACTGAGAGGAGAGAAAATGGTAAGAAAAAGTAAGTGTGAAAGTGCAATATTGGCGAGGATACAACTACTTGTACTTATGTACAAGGATGTTTATTTTACTTATACTAATACTAATCTTTCGTTACCTAGTATGGTGTTTTCTTTTGACTTTGTTACAGGAACAGCTGAGCTAGCTGTGAATGAGAGGAAATTGGATGCGATTCGAAAGTGGCCAATACCAAAGGGACGTGTTAGGACTGTGTTTCATCCATGAGAAAAGGTTTAGGTGCATTTGAGAAAAGAAAGATTTACACCACAACGAAAGCCTAAATTACATCCTAGAGGAGAGGGACTTTTCCAAGTCTTGGGGCGCATCAATTACAACACCTATACGATTGATTTGTTGAGTTACTATGGTAATATAAGCGCAATTGTAACGTTTCTGCTATTACTTTTTATAATGCATGTGATTTAAGGACGAATCTTTTTAAGGAATGAGGGAATGATGAGGATCAACTAGCATGAAAAAGGAAGGAGCCAAAATTCCATGATCCATTACATGGCATTGGAAGCCCGATGACCCGAGCTAGAGCTAAAAGAATGAACAAAGCTCTACAGGGATTAGTCATGGACTTGCAAGCCAGGAAATCAAGCTACACTGAAGGAGCACATACATATGTCAACTTGATTCACATGACCATAGAAGGATGAAATAATTTAGGAACATTAAATATTTGCGTGGAGTGCTACACTAGAGGATACATTCGGTTTTGTTAATGTTTATTTTTATTTGTTGGTTTGTTATTTATGTTATTTAGTTGCCTACTTGGTGACACAAGAATAGAACAGGCAACTTAGGATTTTTAGTATTTGTTTTGGTTTGTAATTTATATTATTTAGTTGCCTACTTGATTACATGAGGATAAGATAACAAATAGAATAGGTAATTTAGGATTTCCATATTGTGTTAAGTTTTTTTCATATTGTATTCGTGTGCTATATATACTGTGCTAGGGGTTGGCTAAGAGACAACTTTAATATATGAAAATACATCTTTTTTGTGAGAGACGAAATACCTCTTTTTATTCTTTTGTAAAAAAAAATTTCCATAGAAATTCTTAACCAAATTATTAGGAATAACTTTTGATGACATAAGTTATAGTCAACAGGTTTAATTGGAGTCTAGTTACGCATCACTTATTCAAGACGATTCTCGGTGACATAAGTTATAGTCAACAGGTTTAATTGGAGTCTAGTTACGCATCACTTATTCAAGACGATTCTCGGGGTAATTGAAACCAACTAGCATCGTTGGGGTTCTAGGTTTAACATAGGGTTACACGCATCAATGTGCCTTATAGATATGCACCTAGGCAAGTAAAGACTATGTATAAGTTTGTGGCTAATATGAGCTGAGTCACTTGAAGAGAAGCTGCCAATGGCTTCCAATTATGGCACGGGATGCAGCTGTTAGTGTATTAGAATTTGATATGCACCTAGGCAAGTAAAGACTATGGATAAGTGTGTGGCTAATATGAGCTGAGTCGCTTGAAGAGAAGCTGCCAATGGCTTGCAATTATGGCACGGGATGGAGCTGTTAGTGTATTGGAATTTACCAATCATTTGTATGAGTGATAAACTTATTATGAGACAAGTAGTATGTGGTATCATTTGTTAACTCTAATATGCTAAGAATGCTGTAAGCTGTCTATGGTTGCTTTAAGATGGATGTTTACTCTTTGTCCTACCAAGACTACTTTGATATAAACTCGCATCCCATAGGAATAATTGAAGTACATTAATTACTAAGGGGAATAGTTAGGACTTATACTACATGGACTTCTGACAATTTAACTTGAAAAGTTCCAACCACTGCAAATGAAGTAATGCATAATGAAGATTGATGCCAAAGCAAAACCAGATCCTAAAAGACATGTCAAATGATGATAGTGATCCAGGGGACGACCATATAGATGACGATGTGGATATGTGAAAACGAATAAGTGGAATGGCAAGGTCTATGTAGAGTGCTTTAAGCTTCTTATCAGTTTGTAAATTTATCAGTCGAAAGTATATTAGATAGGGGTATTCATGGTTTAGTTCTTGTTTTGCTTGGTTTGGTTTGGGTGTTGAATCAAATGGAATTGCATTTGAAACAGTTCATTGAAACCTTTAGTGAATCAAATGGAACTAAATGGTTAATTTCAACTAAGCTACCACTTCGATGCTTCCCGTGCTGCTATATCGAACATAAGGCAGAAGTTGTGTGAAAGATGGACTTGCGTCGGAGATTATGTGGCATCAAAGATGGTTTGGTTACTGGCACTAGAGGATGGAGATGATAGTGTTCGGACCAGAGGTGTGAAACTAAAAATCAGGACCAGGAAGGACTAAGGAGCGGAGGCTTTTTAAAATGTCAAAACTAAGACACAGAGTTTTAGATTTAGAGGTAGGCATTTGAAAAAAAAAAACTAAAATTGTAAAACATGTACACACTATTTTTTTTTTTTTAAAATATGAAACAATTCATTTTAAATTTAATGGTTGGTTTTAGTTCAGTGTTTAAATCAAACCGCAAACTATTTAAACCTTCCTTAAGCTATGAACATAATTTAAGATAATTACATTTTGCTTTGTGGTGCAGATCATGGTTTGGTTTAATAGACTATTCAGTAATTGTAAATACCTATTTATGTAGTAGACATATAAAAGATATTATTTAGAAGATATCTTGGGTACTCTTACCCGCGAAATCCAAATCATCCCCATATTTATAGGGCTTTGGATGAAGTCGCAAGGCCAACCACTTTCCATCGAGAAATGCCCAACTAATAATAGTCAAGTTGGTCAAGATGGAACCTTTCGTACCTTGATTAACATATAATACAATATCTCCCTTTATCACCGAAAAAAAGAAAAGCCATCCCACTTTGTATCTCTACTCAGACATATTTGGTTGACCGGATAAAATAGTTACTTTGTAGGAAGATTGATAATGCATTTACAGGTTAATTTTATGTCTATTGTACGAACTTTGGAAGAAAGTTTTCTATTCTAGGTTTAAGGCCTGCAAAAGGTCCATAAATATTTTTGTTTCTAGGTTCAAGGAATATAATGATGTATTATTTAGGAAAAACCCTAAATAAAACGACTCATCAACTAATATCCAACTTCAGAAATCAATGCCGCTCGTAACAGTAAGATGGACTTTGGTTAGACGAAAGGCAAGGAAAATTAGGATATATAATGAAAAGTCATGCATTTAATATAATTTCTTATATCAATCAGCCTTTAAGACAACTTATGAATGTGATTGAGATTGCCAAGGATGTGCCCTGGTTTTTTTTTATTGGAAACTTCCTAACTGAAAACGAAAACCGAACCTCTATTCGAAGATGCATTATACCAATTAATTACAAGATCCCTGATTATTGACAATCATTAAAAAGTATGCAAAAATTGACCCCATGTTTATCCATTATCCAAACGTCTTTCCTAGTTCATTTTATTAATACATATATGCTCACTATCCAAGTGGACAGTGTGGTCATCACTCTAGCATTTCTTTATGCCGATTTTGGCTATGAAAGTAGACTTTATCGTCAAAACCATGTAAAAAGAAATAATGATAAATAAGCTTCTATTTATTTTTAAAATTTTCCACCTTAACAAAGAGGTAAGATTATAAAGAATTATGGACTGATCTAGATTGGTAATGTAGGAACTAAAAAGGGTTGGATTCATGTGACCACATTTCATAATCAATAAATAGTATATGGCCTAAGGGATGGAGTCATATTATCCAATTATTCCAGTATGTTAACTTCACCGTAATAATAATTTGATAAGATTTATAAAATATTAATTATTTATATAAATTAGAATAAATTTTTATTTAATTTTCTTATATTTTATATAATAATACACTTAATTAATCTTTATTTTAATTTGTAGAGTCTTTAAATTATAATTTTTGAATTAATAGGAAAATTACATGAAAATTAAAGAAGAAAATATAATTGCTACAAGATAAAAGTCCAATACGTGAATCAACATCGACGTGTCCAAAAATGGAAAACAAATCTTGTCCAAATTGTGAGTTAAGCCGAGACAAATCCAAGTATCAACTGAATAACGCAAGGAAGAATTTATCGAACAAGTCATCGAAAAACATGCCAAAATTATCAGTCGGAAAATGCGAGAAAGATTTGCCAAGCTCCCAATCTAATATATATATAGAGAGAGAGAGAGAGAGAGAGAGAGAGATGTATGTATATAACGGGAAGAAAGAGAAGGGAATCAGATAAGGCCAAATCAAATTTAAAGAAATCCTCTAAGATATCCAGCTGCATTCAACATATATATATATATATAGCTGACAAAGAGAAAAAGGCAATAGAGTAAAACAAAGTAAAGTGGAGTGGAATAGAGTAGAATAGTTTAGTTTTAGTTTTTAGAACTGTAAGAAAAATTAGATTAGAAAAATAGAATTAGAATATTAAGATTAGAATTAGATTAGGAGATTAGAATAGATTTTTATATTTTAATTTTAATGCTTTTATTTATACTTTTATTATTATTGTTTTTAGATTTAATATGTTTATAACTTAATTTCTTTTATATTCAAGGTATGATGAACCCTAGAATAAACATATAATTTTTATTATTATTATTCAATGATTTATTTATCATTCTTGTTATTCAATTATGTGTTTTTATTATTTTCAATTTAATATTACTGGCATATTAGTTGAAATTTGATTTCATATATAAAAATCGAGAGATTTTATATAAGAATAGATTTAGTATAATTGAAAAGAGTTATATGCAAACCTAGAGATAAGATGATATAAATCTTCCGAATTAGGGACAAACCTAATAACAGAATTTATAAATCGAATGTAATGCAATTTTAAGGGTTTTAATTAGGAAGAGATTCCTACTAATCAATCAAAAATTAGGAATTAATATGACTCGAGAAAGTTATTAGTTCAATATAAGAATTCCCACAGTGCAAGAATAAAATAAGAATTTGAATAATAATTAATTAATTACATTAGTAATTCTAGAGGGATTCAATACTTGAAGATATTAGTTTTATTAATTATTGTTTTCTTTAATTTATTCATTATTTATTTTATTTAATTGTTTATTTAATTTTGTCGATTAGATTACTAGATAAGGGTAATTATCGATACTCGTAATCCTTTTGGGATCGACACTTGATATTTTTATCTACTATACTATAAAATTGATAGATGCACTTGCCTATAGATCTAAAGTTAGATAGTAAGAAGACCGTTATCACAATTCCATTCCCTCCTTATTCCATATGGAATTGCTATTACGCTATTTAGTTGTTTTTTAACCATGGAATTCCAATTCATTGAGGAATCTATGTTCCTTAAAATATGAAATTCTAATTCTTCAACTTAACCTAAGACTAGCTATTCGATAGAAAAATAAATTCCTTTTTTCCCATCTTACACTCACACAAACAAACTAATGATAAAGACTACCCTCAACAAATTTAGCTATAGACATAATACGTAAACCACTATCCCCACCACTTTGACATTATCTCCTCCCTCTAACCCCAAATCTACCTCAAAACCATTGCCCCCACCACCTCCACCACCATTAGCTCTAGCTCCTAGACTCTAAAGCCCCAAAAATTCCTCGTCCTCCACTCTACCTACAAGGACCACCACATGAAGGTCAATAGACTGTAGTCATCAAGTTCGTGTACCAGCAGTCACCGTTGCCTAAATCTTCTAACTTACCAAAGAATTCAGCCACCACTTTGATTGAGAGACTATCAAGTGGCTCCTCCGCCATGTCGAGAGCGCCATTGTCGCAACAACTGGCAACAACACTACTCTAGTCAAACTCATCACCACAGCCATTGTTGCCACCTCCACCACCATTACTTCTAACTCTCAAACTCCAAAGCCCCAAAAACTCCCCGTCCTCCACTTCGCCCATAAAGACCACCACACGAAGGTCAATGGCTGGAGTCGTCGAGTTTGTATACTAGTGACCATCACTACTAAGATCTTCTAACAAAACTTGTCACCGCTTCCACCAACGCTGCTTCAATGTCCTCCTCTACATCATCAGTATCGTGTCCAACAGTAGAGGATTATGCCGTGGCAACGTGTTAGGCTATTTCAATATATTAGGGGTATTTTCATCCTTTTCTAAGCTACTTCAATCCCATTCCTCTATCTATATTGCGAAGTAAACAAAGTAATAATAATTCAATTACAGCTAACTAAATAGTGTAATACTCATTCCATATTTATTACATCTCTATTCAATTCCCTTATAATAGGTATTCAATTCCCCCTTTATTTCATTAAGCAAAGTGAACAGATAATACATATACACATTTCCTCTTTGCCTTTTGGTTCAAAAATTGGATGAAAATCAACATGGCATGAGAAAATTATAGTAAGACTAAAAAAATACAAAGTTGAGCAACAATATTGTAGGGAAGAAATATAGGATGATTTGACAAATTATAAATAGATCCATGTCATGAATTATCAATTTTATCGAAGGTCGAATCATAAATACTATTTTAACAACAGTCAATTAGTGTTTGGGATGGATTTCAAGTGAAATAATAAAAGCATATTGGATTTTTGGTCAAATTCCATGATATGGTTAATGTTTAATAAGGAATTGAAATTCAAAATTGCCAAGTCCTACATATTATTCATTATTTTATTTTATATTTTTAAAATGTATAATTTAAATCTTATTCTCAAGCATATCATTTATTTTGATAATGAATAATATTAAAAGTAGGGAAAATAATATATGAGAGTATCACTATTTGGAGTTAAATTCAAATAAAGGATCACATTTTCAATTAGTTAAAATAGAGTATCGATATTATAATAAATAGTTTAAATAGATAATCAAATTTTTAGGTGATCAAAATAGATAATCAATAATATAACAAGTGGTTCAAATAAATTATTAAAACCCTAATTTTAATCCTTTCTTTACGTAACGTTGACTTCATGTTTTAATCACTTAAAAGTTTGATACTTTATTTAAAGCACCTATCATAATGTTAATACTCTATTTTAACCACTTAAAAGTGTAATTCTCTATCTAATCTTAACCTCAAATATTGATTCTTTTATGTGTAATTTTTCCTTAGTTTCAATAGCTATATTTCCTTTCTATTTAATTTAAGAATCATTAATACATGAATATTGAAGTGTTCTACTAAAATTGTATTAAATTAATTGGGTGGCTTTGAGGCAGATTTAGAGGGAAATAGCCTATAGTAAGACTGGTCCTCAACAATTTCTTGAAGGAGCAAATTAACTCACGTCTGATGCTGACTAAACATAGTGAATTAGATTAGGGATGAGGTAATGACCCAAAACCATCACAGTATCGCTTGTTAGATGGACAGACTGTTAAAACGGATCCTAATAATAGAGGAATTGAGTCCCTTTTTCCATGCGTTGGTTGAGAATTAGTTTTAACCAATAACATTGGATCTGTCTCACCTTTCCTCGTAAACACCGCACCATTGTTGTCAAGAAATGGGAACGTTTCAACGCCTTTGTTTACTTATGTTTCAAGTCTTGGCTTCTTCTTCTTATCCGCATGACGGACGCCTGTTGTGGCTTTCTTCTGATCATTACTGATAAAGTAAATGCTGTATTAATGTGTGTATAGCTGACTAGCTAACAGTAAATGAGTTTTTCTTAATAGAGGAGCATGCCCTAATATAACTATAAAAGTCTAATATTATTTCTCTCACTGTGTTTGCTTATCAGTAATTAACATTTGCAATACATCTCCATGTATTCCTTTCATGTCAAAGTATGCTATAAAATAACTGCTGTTATATCCTCTACCCTCTCACTAACCACGATCCTTATAATTTCCTTTTAAAAATTATATATTATACATCAAACTTAGCTTAATAATGTAGATGAGATGCACAAAAACTATGCAAGGAATCAGCTAGTAGGGTTCAAGAAACGACCTAATCTTAATGAATGGAGTCTTAAAGCGACATCGGAATCAGCTAGTAGGTTTCCCAACTATATATTACCATTTTATAAATAGAGAATCACTAGTCCCCAAGAGATAATTATTTATGTATTTAATGAGTAGGTAAATAGTGTTGTGGCCTTCCTCTATAAATTGGCTTCTTGCTCCTCAAAGTTTTTCTACTTCTTTTTTCTTCTTCTTCTTCTTCTTCATCATCATCATCATCATGGCTCAAATTGGAGCTTTGGTTGCAATTCTAGGTCTCATCCAACTTATAACAGGTGAGTACGAATTTAGTAAAATAGTTATATCTATATTCTTATATATGAATAATTAATTATTAAATTGGCTCTCGATAATAAGAAGTTAAAAAAAGAAATCGTTGAATATTTCTAAAATGATTGCACACTTCTATAAAACAACAATTATATAAAAAAGTATAAATATTTTTTCCTTTTGCATTTATCAACCGTGCTCGAGATATCTATTAACACTTTCTTATTGAATTGTATTATTGCTTGAGATTTAATTTCATCATGGATTGGTGCCGATTATGTATACCATAACTAATTATCTCAATAAACAATCCTCCATTTCCGATATAGTGTATATAAGAATCCATATTGAATTTATTTTCTAACATAGGACATGCAATATGCATGCATTTTGAATCAAAGATCACTTGATTTTCTTCATAAACGGATGGGTAAATTGGCCAACGATTATAACCACCAATTCGACATAATTAAGAAATGTCTACTCCAAATTACAGGTGCTAATTCGGCAAAATTCTCTATATTGAATCAATGTACGTACAATGTATGGCCGGGCCTCCTCTCCAATGCCGGCACCGCACAACCTTCCACCACCGGCTTCGCCCTCCAGCCCGGCGAATCCACCACCATCACCCTCCCCGCAGGGTGGTCCGGCCGCCTATGGGGGCGGACATCCTGTTCCCAAAATTCCACCACAGGGTTGTTCACTTGCCTAACCGGAGATTGCGGCTCCACCACTGTGCAGTGCTCTGGCGCTGGCGCAGTCCCACCGGCTACCCTGGCGGAATTTACCTTAAACGGTGCTAACGGCCTCGACTTCTATGACGTAAGCCTTGTCGACGGCTACAACCTCCCAATGGTGATTAACCCTCAGGGTAGCAGCGGCGGCGGGAATTGCGTCACCACAGGGTGTGCCGTGGACTTAAACAGTGCGTGTCCTGGGGAGCTTAAGGTGCATAGCAACAGTGGGGAGAGCGTGGCGTGTAAGAGCGCGTGTGAGGCGTTCGATCAGCCTCAGTACTGTTGTAGCGGCGCGTATGCAACACCTGACACGTGCAAGCCATCCTCGTACTCGAAATTTTTCAAGAGCTCGTGTCCGAGAGCGTACAGCTATGCGTATGATGATGGAAGTAGTACTTTCACTTGCGCAAAAGCCGATTATGACATCACCTTCTGTCCATCACTCTCTTCCACCAGGTAGTTAACCATTAATTGCAATACTTAGTAAAGTCGGCACCATTTTATGGAAATTGTTAACATATACAATGTTAACTAGGGTTTATATAATACAAATAATTTAAAAAAATAAAGAGTTTGTTTTTAAGCATTTAAAAATTATCATAATATAATATTATAATAAATAAAATATTTTGTTTTTATTTAATTTATATATTTTATTAATTACTTAAATAAAAATAATCCTAAAATATTTATATTCTATATCATTCAAAATATAATATAAAAATTAAACTTGTTAAAAAAATTATTTAAAATTTTATATATTATATTTAATATATTTAAATAATAAATATTATAAAAAATTTTATTCAGTATAATATAAATCTATCGTAATATTAAAAAAGTTATTCTATTGCAGCATAAAGGCGTTGGGAACTCCATTTCCCGTGGCAGCAGACATGTCGAAGACTCATGGCTCTGCGGCAGCGGGTGCATCAGAATCTTCTGCATCGAGCCGCACCAAATCAGAACCAATATCTGTTGCATGCGTCGTAGTGGCGGCAGTTTGGCAGTTGGTGAAACTTCTTCGGTAGTTCCACCCAGAGAGCTGACAAGGAAACGACGTGGTTGGCACCAACATTATCTAACTCTCTTGTTTTTTCCGTAGTGGGCCCATGGGCCTCGCTTAAGCATCAGGCCCCATTGTAGCACAACCATAAAACTCATGTGGAAGGAGAAAGAACGTCTTCCTTGGTAATCAATCCCTTGGGCGAGTGTAAACTCACCATCTAGTTGGAAAATTTTCAATTATGTTACTGATTATTAAAAAGAGTAAGGTGGAAGGTGCAAAGGATTGGAATCATACAACGTCATGTCTGTGTCCTTTGCTTTGGAGCATGACCCTTGATGTCATGATGGGGCTACTTGCAGTTTCTTTTCAACTTTCGAATCATTTCTTAAGGAGCGTGGAGCAAGCCATGAATGGTCATTGTCTGAATGTATAGTAGTATTGGTAGCTTATTCAACTGCTTCTTGATTATATAACCACTTTCAAATTTTAGTGATTTGGCTTATGACCCATGATTGCTTCGAGAAGCTGTTTTGATTAAAAATTCTCTTGGTTGATGATGGAAGTTTTGTTTTTTCTTGTCGATGCTCCATGTGTCGGCCATAATAGGTAAACTAATTACCTGAACATTTTGAATTGATGTAACGTAAGCAGCAGCCCTAGTGTCCTACTACCGGAAGGTGAAGGGCAGAAGTCATTTCAACTACAATTCTGTCTTTTCTTATGGCCGGGATTATTTCTTTAACATTTTAGCGGACCCGCATGGCCGCATGCTTCTACTTGTAAGTATTTCCATCAAAACATAAATTCTGCACGAAATACTCGTTTAATCAACTTACATTATTTGATGAACTTGCAACTGAGGGAAAGTTATATCATTGAGGGCATCATTTGTGTTAGTTTTCTATTTTCTTTTGTCAAATACTCCACACTCAATCCATGGTTGTAAGTAGCTATTCAATAGTCAGAGGTAAGATGGTCAAAACGCCTACTAAATAATTAGGAGTTCAACACGATAGAACGAGTTCTTGGATCCTCTCTAAAGTAGTCAGCTACAACACACGAATTCTTCATTAAAAGAGCATAAAATGACAAAAATTAGCCAGATTTTTGCTATCAAACAAGCCTACAAAACCAACAACAGACATAAAAGTAATAAGCAAAGTGAAAAAAGTTAAAACTTTCTTAAAAATAAATAAATCAATCAAAGAGCTAACTTTCATTTAACTAATAAACACACACACAAATACACAACCCAATTCATTTTTTAGTATCTCAAAAATCAACAAAGCCCAATAATCAAAATCCAAACCTCTTCGCAAAAAGAAAAAAAAAAAGAAAAAGAAAAAGAAGAAAAAAGAAAAAGCTCGAAAGATTGACATGCAACAAACCATGGTTAAGACTAGGGGTGGACCAAAGGAGGGATCGAAGGGGGTCTTTGGGCTCAACAAAAAATTATTTAGTTAAATTTATTTTAAATTAAATATATATATATATTATATTCATATTTTAAAGTATAAATTTTATCATAAAATTTATTATAGCCTAGTAATTAGATATTTGTTTTTAGATACTCATGATCATAGGTTATATTCCCATAAGAGTTATTTTTGCTTTTTCAAATTGCATTATTGTTTGTTTCTTAATAAATTATTTTCATTTTTATTTCCGCTATAACATATGAAATCGAATTTCACTTATAAAAGAGATGATAATTGACTAGATAAATTCTCAATAAATCTATTCATCTATTAATAACATTACGATATATAATAATTATATTTGATGTTATAACTATTTCAATTATATTATGTAAAACAATAGTATGTAATAATAGTTTATATTTTTTAAAATACTAACATTTTCTTTCATTATTAATATTATGAAAAGAAATGAGTATTATTGTTAATCAATTATCTAATTGCTTATATTAAAAAAAATGTATAAGCATATGATATTACTAATAAACTAATCTAGTAAAGTTAGTATAAAAAATTATAAAATATCATTTTATTTTTTATAATCTTATTAAAAATTTTATTTTTTTAACTTTTTACAAATTATATCAAGTACTTATAATTGATATATTTAAAAAGTTTAAATTTACTTTTCTATTTAGTAATAGATTATATTGAGGGTACATTTATTTTTGTATATAAGATGCATTATTATAATTGTAATAATAAGTGAATAGTTTTCTATGAGTAATTTTATAATTGTATATTCCACCACCACACCTTGATAGTAACTCCAACACCAAAAAAAAAAAAAAAAAATCCACTATTCTCATCAAACCTAGTATTGAGAGGAGAATAAGGCTGAGGTTATGATGATGAACCAAAGATTTTTATCCAAAGGCAAAGGAACATCCAAGTCATGATCAAGGTCAATGATTGAGTTTAGTTCTCTCTCTTCTAAAGTTCAAATTTTGAAGGTGTCTATGAGGAATGGGATTAGGGTTTTGTCTTCAACTTAAGGCATTTTGGTGGGGAAATGACAAAAATCTATTCCTAGAAAAATGAGACTTCTTGTGTGTAGGGGGGAGCAAGAGAAAGAAAGGACGATAGGTGAGGACTAAGGAGAAAGAAAGGTGGAAGGAGGTGAGTATTTGGAGAAAGATGCAAGTAGGATGGGTTTGGATTTTTTTTCTTCTTCTTAAGAATTTTTTTATAATTTTATTCATTTTTATATTTTATTATATTATTCATTTAATATAATTTTGTGCACAAATCATAGCATGTCATGTGTCATATGCTAATGGAAAAATTAACAGTGTGACAAAAAAGTCATAATTTGTTAATGTTTGCAAACATCAATGACTTAAATAAAAAGAAAATAGATTAAGGACTCAAATAAAAAATCAATCAAACATCAAGAACTAAAATTTTACTTTTCCCAAAAATAAATCTTCCCTCATGTTTATCTAATAGAGAAATATTAATAGATTTGGATTATATATAGTAGATTTAGTTAATAACAAAGTATTAGGGGTTGATGAAACTAAGATGGTTAAGGAACTCGATAGCAACTGAGTTGGAAATGGACTAGAACAAATGTCTTTCTTTGATTAAACAAGATTTTTCTTAAATGTGATTTTCATAAATAAAATGGAATCCTTGATAACTTCCAAACCTAAATGTTTCAATGGAAAACTTAAGTTTAAAAGGCTCAATATAAATGAAAATGGACTACTAGATTAAATGAGAAGTTACCTAACTAATTAGCGAATTTAAAACTAAAAAAATCATCCGGAAATCAAGAAAAATTCAAAATCCGATCAACCATATTATGATTAAGTTAACTGAACTAGTTAAAGTGTAGAAAAACTCGAAAGTTGTAGTAGTTTGATTGACTGAACTATGAAAGTGTTAAACTAAACTAAATCAAACTCAAAAGTTAGTTACGTGACATAGTATGGTCAATCAAATCTAAACTTAGTTCATTAAATGAAAAAAATTAATAAAATCTCAATTTTACTCAATTTCTTTAATGAAGTTTAGTCAACCAATCTTAAATAAAATCCACTAAATTCTTTATTTTAGAATATAATCTTAGTTAAATGCGTAATTGTTTACTTGTAATCAGAAATAGGTTTAAGAATTAAGTGGCACATTCTAAGTGATCAATGCCTCAAAATTTCTTTATTACTTGTATTTACATATAACATTTATTTATATATATGCTTATATAACTGAAATTGAAATTATATGAATCGACCCTTGATGACACATGGTGAATGTTGTTGATAGTTGTTGTATGTATCATGAGATGCCTACTCTAAATAAGGGTTAAGATATGCAAGTCAAGGAGTAACCAATAGTGACCATTGTTATTTACTGGAACCTCTAAACAATAGTTTTGATTATAATAAAATGATAAAGAGAAAATGATTTTGTTATGATCTTACATCTTTATTTAAGTGTGCAGATTATATAGCAAATAATTTTTCATTGATAGTTTGAATGAAAATCAAAAGTTTGGTTATAAAGTATATGATGAAGTTAATTTGGAGACAGACAAGAACTCTTGGAAACAAGCAAATGGAAGAATGAACTTGAATTTATTGAAGAATCAAAAGTTCAATTCTAAAAGAATTTTTGAAAGCTATTAGAACCTAATCTAATTAAAAAGGATCTAAATCGTGTGGTGGGCTATTAGAACTTGCATGAATCATAATTTCCAAGCATTGACATAAATTGTTTGCTTAAAGATAACCATCAAAACCTAGTTTTAAGAAGTCAGAGTCTACCCAATATATTATCCTGAACATAAGCTAGAGTTGGTTATTCAAAGATATAAGTTAGACAACATTCAAGACTCACTTCCAACAATAGAGTATATTTCAATAATATATTTAATCCATCACACTAAACTGGTTTTAAATATCATGAGATTTCTATTTTCAAATTAGTAGGAAGATCAAGATATAAATTATAAAGAAAACAAAATCATTGCTTCAAGGAAGATGAAAGGCAAGATTACATGACATTACAAGATGATTATTAGCAATTCATGGTTAAATATTTTTAATCCAAAATAACAATTCAAAGCAAGTAATACGTTTTGTTGAAATAATTTGGGATAAAATTACCAATATATGAAGAAATTTATGAGACTACAATCAAAGAGGATTGAATCATTAAATAATCTAAAAATGACCTTTCCAATTCAATTATAAATACATTTTAGCAAGGACAAAAATGAATGAACACAATAATAAGTGGACTAAACAATATAAGAGATACACTAAACTCAAACAATCAAAGCAAATTCATTTTTGTACCTATTGTATTTTTTTATTGAGTGTCAAACTTGTAAAGGAGTTAAATTTTATTTTCCTTATGAATGAGAATTCTATTCATTGTAGTTATGTAAGGTTAGCTTTAGGAGAAGTTAAGTGAGACAAAGTAATGAGTAACTATACCATGGATAGTAACCAATTGTAAGTTTTAAGACAAAGTAATGAGTAACTATGACATGGATGTAACCAATTGTAACTTTTAAGAATTTGATTTTCAATATATTATAATAACCACTGAAGACGACTAGATCCCAACAAGTGGAAGAGTAAATTGATGCATAAAACAAAATCACTATAAATTATTTGTCTAGTCTTTTCTTATTTCTGCCTCTTAGTAATCAAAAGGGATAACTTCTAAATAAGTTAAAATTAAAAAAAAAAAAAAAAAAAAGAGAGAGAGAGAGAAAAAAAGAAAAAGGTTTAAAACATAAAGCAATCAATTCACTCCACCCCATCTTGATTGCTAAAGTGAGACCAACAATTAGTAATGGAGCTTTGCTTGATATTAATTGAATTTAAAGATTAATAGTGAATAACCTAAAAATTCAAACTAGTAAGACACCTTATTTTGATGAAACTAATTTCCCTAGTAGAAATTTACGATAGAGACATTTATCTAGACTATAGACTACCAAAAAGGGGAAATTATTGAAAATGGCAACATTGAGATCAAGGGTACTGTTACAACTTCCAAATGGCAAAAACAAATTCAAAAGCTAAGAATCTCTTACTCACCTCAATTGCACCTTTTGAATTTTATTTAATCTTTTCATGTAAATTAGCAAAGGATATCTAGGATACATTGTATGAAACACATGAAGGAACTAACATTATTAAAGAGATAAGGATCAACACTTTTATGCAACAATATGAATGCTCTCTTGTATGATCTGATGTAGAAATAAAGGATACATTTAGACATTTTACTTTAATAAGTAACAAATTGAATTCTCTTGGTAAGAAAATGAATGATACAAATCTAGTTCAGAAAAAGATAAGGATTTTACCTAAGGCATGAAATCTAAAGAAAAAAAACTATTAAAGAAGCTTGTGACATGAATAAATTCACACTTAGTTAACTCAAATGTAAATTGACGGCTCATGAGACTGATGTGCTCTAAGCAAAAGATATTGAAAGTAGAAACAAAATAATCACCTTCAAAACAAGGGAACTTGAAAAAGATTCTAATAAATATCAAATAAGTAATGATTGTACAGATTGCTAAGAAAATGAAGTAAAAAAAAAAAATGTAATCATAAAAGATCTAATAAAAGTGACGTAAGAAAGATTTTTTTTTTCTATGAATACAAGAAGCCTGGACATATCAAGTATGATTGCCTAATATTTGTGAAAAAGTTATGCAAATATAAAAGGAAGAAGCAATAATCTCTAATGGCAACCTAGAGTGAGTTAGATAGATCAAAAGATGAAATAGAGGAGGTGGAAGAAGATGAGGAAGAAGTCACCAATTCTTAGTGGCCAATTTAGAGGTACTTTCTGATTTAGGTTCCGAATCAATACCTAAGGATATATATGAAGAATTGTCAGATGCTTTTTTCAAAGTCTAAAATAAAGATACCAAGACTTGGTAATGAAAACAAGGCATTAAAGTTTGAAAAGGAAACATTATTTGAAGAAATCAATGATTTGAAAATTGAAAATGAAATTTTACTTGTTGATAAAGAAGCTTTTTCAAACAAAAATCTTTCTTTAAAGGAAGAAACAAAGAATCTAAAAGTTTGTGTTGAAGATCTTTCAAAATCTCTCAATATTGCATTTAATAAGGTTAATGAAACTAATAAAGAGCTTCAAATGCTTCTATCCAATCAATGCCTCAACTCATCAAAAATTCGTTTGGGGCTTGAAAGAGGAGAAAACTCTAATGTAGCTAATAAAATGATATCCCTTAAGGTTAACAAAAATGTGCAAACTAGTTTAAATAAAAAAAATAATGTAGCTCAAGATAAAGGAAAATCAATTGTTAACAATTAATATAACAAAACACATTCTATGCATTATAGAAGGAAAGAAAGAAACCAAATCAAATGAAATACATAATATGATAGGAAAACATGTAATTTTGACTTTAGAAATAACCTCAAAATAACAAAGCAATTTCAATTAGCTTAAAGTAGACTCAAATTAGTCGTTATTAGTATATTATAATCTCCATAACTTTTCATAAGTGAAAATTTATGAAGCTTCAATGTTGAACTTCCAAAATCAAGCTTTTCCTATTGAAACATTAGCTTTTGGTAACTTTTGATGGATTCTAAAAGCTTTTAACCCCTCCAGAATCTAACTAGCATTATTTCTCAGGAATCAAGAAATAAATACATATTTATCGCATTAAATGTTTTGAAAATGCCTTAATTGTCAAGAAGATCGATTACATAGGCATTATTATTGATCTTCTAAAGCGTTGTGTATAGACCATACTTCCTTAATTGCAATTTACCAAATATATCTACTTGAAACCTCTCCTTTTGAAGATCTATCATAACTTGATCACTTACATTGAAAGTCTCAAACCTTCTATGTTTAGTTACTGCAAATTTATACTTATTATTTACAACCTCTAGTTTCTTCTTCATTTCTTTATGCATTTCAATAATTTGCTCTACCATATGTTTGGCTGGAATATTAGTTCCCTCGCCTCTTAGTAGCTTGATAAGATCAAAAGTATGTTGAGAAACCTTGGTATACAAAATAGATATGGTGAGCTTCTAGCTACAACACGTATAACATTGTTCCATGCAAGCTTTGCCTATGAAAATGCAATATCCCACTACTTTGGCTTATCTCCACAAATACTTTTGATTAAGTTTCCTAAATTTCTATTCATAGTCTTAATCTATCCATCAATTTATGGATAAGCTATATGATTAAAGTTCAAAGAAGAATCAAACATTTTATAACTCACGAACTTATTATCCCTATTAGAAGTAATTGTCTTTGAAACCCCATGCAAATAGAAAACTTCTTTAAAGGAAATCAAATGAGCCATTTACAAAAATCTATCAACAACCACACAAACAAAATCAACTCTCTGAGTTCTTGACAATCTCAATATAAAATCTATAAATAAATCTTCCCAAATGTTTTTAAGTATAGGTAAAGGCATATACATTCCCATATTCTTGGTTTGCCCCTTTGCCCTTTGACATATAATACATCTCTCAACAAACCTATAAACATCTCTTCTCAACTATGACCAATAAAATCTCTCTTTCACCACTGCAAGTATCTTATCACAACCTAGATGAAGTATTAAATCTACTCCATGCAACTCCAAAATTACTTGCTCACGTAGAGATGTTCTAAGCAGACACAACTAATTCTCATGCATTAAATATCCATCACGTGTATAATATCTATTAGCTAGTTGATTTTGAGAAGCATTCCTCTAAATATCAACAAAATTCTCATTATGTTCACATTCATCCTTAAGTTACTTGAATCCTATGATTTATTTCTCAAGGTAAGCAATATGGACAGCCTTTACTTCAAGCATTAGCAACTTTACTTTGAATTCTTGATTTATGCTTCAACATGGAAGGGAATTTGTCACACTTCAAGGGGTATCCTTGCCATAACAATCCGTCATGCACTATAAGGAAGCTTAAGAAAAAATTTATATCCTTATCAAAGAAACTTGGTGTACGCAATCAAAAAAGAGAAAGGAAAAGAAAGACTACATCAAATTGTCATATTATTTGAAAATTATTGAGTTCAAATATCATATTGCATTTACCTTAATTAAGGTGTGATTCTGTTGGCCGCTTGTTAAGTTGAACTTGTGCTAGCAGCTACTTAGTTCAAGTTCATAAAGAACAAAACAATTTGATAGGTGCTTAATTATATATATATATATATATATATAAAGTGAGATTTAACATATTTTTCCCTTATTTTGGCATGTTTTTGAAGAATTTGAATTTTAGATGGGTGATATTTTGATTTTAGGGCATTGATGGATAATTGAATGAAAAAGAAAGAAAAAGAATCCAATTTTACTCGATTTTGAGCTAAATAGAAAAAGTTATGAAGTTTGAAAGATAAACACGACCTAGACATGATCATGTCTAGAGCGTGTTGAATTTAAAGCATAAAACAGAGAGTTACATGGGGGCTAGACTTGACCGTGTTTTTTAGTCATGTTTCTCTCTAAGATAATTAATTTTAAAGCATAATTTAGACATGACCTACACATGACCGTGTCTAGGCAATGTTTACTGCAACGCCTAGTTTTCCAAATTTTTTATTGATGAATTTAACATAACACGAAGCACAACCGTGTTAGACAACATGTTAGCCTAAAGCATAGAGTTTTTTATGCTCACTATATAAAGGAAATGGGGAACTTGACAAAAGAGAGAGAGAGAGAGAAGACATATTTTATTTTTTCTAGGATTTTTAGAGAGACTATGAGGTTATTCCTTTATACTTCAAGAATTTAGGGATTTCCTAGTTTTCTTTAATTTCCTTGATGATGTATGTTTATACATCATTGAAGATTTCTATTTTCAATATGATTAGAACTTAAATTTCTATTAGTACTAGACTTGTAGATCCTAGGATTATTATGTAACTAGAATTTCTACTATTCGATGAATTATTAGATTTCTCGATTCATGCATGTGTTCTTGATTTTGATTAGATTAATATTTTTAGAGTGTTATTCTATTTATTTGATAATATACATTAGGATTGAGAAATTTGATGTGTAATTAGATCTAACGTGTTTGAAGAGAGTTAATGTAATCTCAAAAATAAGTTACATAATTCTTATGAAATTGATTAATTTATTTAAGGGAATTCATTATTTTTAATGCAGTCTTTGAAATATGCTATTATGAAGAAATTCAAATAGGAATTTTTAAGATTAGAGTTAATAAGTGTAAGAAATTTATTAAACTAAATTAAGAATTCCCTTGGTCAATGAAATTTAAGAATGACTTGAACATTTTTTTGTTAATGTCACATAATAATTCCTAAGAGAAACAAAATCTAAATACTAATTTCACCATCTTGAAATAATTATAATCTGTTTTACTTTTCTGTTTTTCAATATAGAGCGTAGGTTAGTATCAGTATTCGTAACCTCTATTAGACGATACCCATATTTAATATACTATATTACAAAATGTAATTGGTATACTTATCTTCCATCAAGTTTTTGCACCATTGCTAGGGATTTTGGTATTAAAAATACTAATCACTTTATTAATTTAACCATTTTTTCTATTTCTTGTTTTATTTTCTTTTTCTTTTCAGTAGTTCATGACTAGTAGTACTCCATCAAACGTGTTGATTTTTTATCTGGAAATTGAAAAAATAACCAGGCATTTATAGAAAATAGTTCGGCAAATAGTGAAGGAATTAAATCAAGGGTCTCCTCTTAAAATTAAGGCAAAAGAGAAAGATGATGAGTTGGAAATCATGGGTGACGAAAACCAAAATTGGAGCCTACTCGAGTATCGTCAGGCTACTTGTTGTTACTAATAACTTTCAAATTCAACCTCATATCATCTAAATGGTACAACAATGTGTTCAATTTGACGGATTACAAGATGAGGACCCCAATGCTCACATATAAAATTTCTTAGAGATCTATGACACCTTTAAGATCAATGGGACTTCAGAAGACACAATCAAATTGTGACTCTTCCCCTTCTCACTAAGGGGTCAAGCAAGTCAGTGGCTAAATTCACTTCCAAGGGAATCTATAACTACCTATGATGATATAGCTCAAAAGTTTCTTGATACTTGCTAAAACTGCCAAACTCTGAAAGGAGATATCATCCTATGCTCAATTAGAGGCCAAGACCTTATACGACACTTGGGAGAGATATGAGAAGCTATTAAGGAGATGCCCACATCTTAGCCTACCCCTATAGATGCGGATTCAAACTTTCTATAATGGTTTGAATCTATCAACTAGGCAAATAATAGGTGTTGTTGCTAAAAGGAAATTGAACACTAAAATACCCAAAGAGGTTTAATCCTTCATTAAGAACATGGCTTTGAACAGCTCTCAATGGGAAGGTGCTAAGGTAAGGAATAGAGCAACAAGCATCTACGAATTAAACGTGGTGACAACTTTAGCCAATAAGGTAAATGCCATTAGCAAGAAGTTGGATGCACTTTCTGTCAATCCCCAATGTAACTCGAGAGAGGTTAATGTAGAAGGAATTGAAACTTATCATCATTGGGAACAAGCAGACTATTTAAGAAACCCCTTTAAGCCACAAAATAACCTATATAGCAACAACTACAATCCATGATGGAGAAATCATCCAAATTTCTCTTGGAGCAATCAGAATCACAATAAAGAAAGGATGAATTTGCCTCTGTTAAGATTCCAACAACCCCTATCACAAGAGAAGAAATCAAGTTTAGGAGAACTTTTAACTAAATATATTTAAACTAACAAGGCTATATTGAAAAATACAAAAACTTCATTAAGAAATCAAGAATCCTTTATTCATAAGCTGGAAAATTAAGTGGGATAACTTACAAAGATGATGGCTGAAAGATGATAAGGAACACTGCCAAGAAACATCGAGACTAATCCTATAGAGCATGTGAAATCAGTACCCGTTAGAAGTAGAAAGGAGTTGCAAGTTAAATAGAAAATTAGTGGGGAATCAGGGAAAAAAAAAAAAAGACAAGGAAGCTAAAGAAAAAGAAAGTATTGAGCCACCAAAAGTGAAGGAATATAAACTACCATACCTTATCCTGAACGCCTAAAGAATGACCACTTTAACGAACAATTCAGTAAGTTCCTTAAAATTTTTAAGCAATTACATATTAACTTATCATTTATTGATGTCCTATCACAGATGCCCAAGTACACTAAGTACTTGAAGAAACTACTCTCAAGCAAGAGGAAGCCAGAAGAAATATCAACTGCAACATTAAGTGAGGATTGCTCTATGCTGATTCAAAATAAGCTACCACGAAAATTAAAGGATTTGGGGAGTTTTACTCTACCTTTTTTTATTGGTAATTTATCAATAAATGAAGCTCTAGCTAACTTAGGCGCAAGTATAAATTTAATGCCACATCATATGTTTAAAAAGTTAGGAATAGGGAACCCTAAACCAACATATATGAGCAATCAATTAGTCAATAGATCTATTAAGTACCCCATCGACATTATTGAAGATGTGTTGGTTAAGGTAGATATATTTACTTTTCGAATGGATTTTGTAATCTTAGATATAGATGAGGACATTGAAGCACTACTGATTTTAGGTCACCCTTTCCTAGCTACTGCTAAAGTAGTTGTAGATGTAAGAAATTAGGCATTAACTCTAAATATTGGGGTTGAAGAAAGAACCTTCAAGATGTCTGACAGAATTCAACAACCCCCCCCCCCCCCCCCCCCCCCCCCCCCCCCCCCCCCCGCCCCTAAGAGTAAAAATACCTATTATTTCCAAAATACATCTAACCTACTTGGTTCCACTTGTATACAGGATGGCATTTACATAAACCTAGTTCAATAGTGTCTCATTCATGGCAAGCAAAAAGGTCCAAATAAAGTTAAGCAATTTGAACACAAAAATTTTCATCGTTGTCCACCTTATTAAAAACAGAGAAGTGTGTCAAGCCATTGATATTAAACAAAAGAACTTCTTGAAAGGAAACCCAAGTTTAATTTTTCAAATAGCTTTCCTTAGCTTAGTTTAGTTTAATTAGTTTTATTTTCGTTTTCAAATTTAAAAAATAAGAAGAAAAAAAAGCCAAGTTTTCTTTCTTTTCTTTTTTTTTAAGTTTGACATGACCACGAAATACGGTCGTATCAAGGATGTGTTGAATACAAGACGTTCTCTGGATGTGACATGACCATCAAACATGAGCATGTTAAAGTCGTGTTAAGGCTATTTATCAAAAACAAATTTTTCTGAAAGTTACATGATTTTTTGACATAGTCATGTTTAGATCATATATAATGGGATTTTGAATTTAATCTTTTTTTAGAGAAACATGACCTATAGACATGGTCTTGTTAAGGTCGTGTCACAACATTCAAAGAATGTTAATTATTGTCAAGAGTTACATAAACTTTAGACACGGTTGTGTCTATGGTTGTGTTAGGTATGCCCTATTTTAATTTTTTTCAAGAGATATACTCGACCATGTTGAACCTGAATTACTTATTTTAATTTTCTAGCCACAAATAAGGGGAGACGAGGAGATTCTGATCATGATTACAGTGACTAATTTCTTTTGTTTTTTTTTTATTTGATGAACTAACAAGAAAAATGTGGCTTGCTAAGCTAGATTGTAACAATTTTTTTTTCTTTTCTTTTAACTACTATTTTAGTTTTTGTTCCTTTTTACCTTTTTGTAGCCTTTTCATGTTTAGAATGTTCAAGATCAACCACTTTACATGCTAAGCACATTTTGGAATTGAATAGGCGCCATATTCAAGAGAGTACTAGTTCTTTTCCCCACTACCTTTCTCAAACTATTGTTTTCTTTGATTTTTATTTTTCTTTCTATTCATGCATTGAAGACAATGTATGGTTTTAAGTGTAGGGAAGGGGGCTATAAAATTTGTGATTATTTAAAAAATCAAATTTGTTTATTTAATCTAAAAATCATTAAATTAACTTGCAATTTGGTATATGATAACTTTTTGAATAGTATTGAACACTTGACCAATAAGTTCTTTAAGGCTGCTTTACTTAAATTGAATAACAAAATCTTTGTAGAGTAGAGTTACTTAATGTTTAGTTTTAAGCTTGACGATTTAGAATTTTAAATAACATCACCAATTAGGAATTAATCATGAATTTCTTTTAAACTTACTTTGATGTATATTTTCCCCTTTAATATTTTTAGAGCACTATAATTCTTGATAAGCAAATAGTTGATACTTATCCTTTGAAGATTCCTTAAAAAATCAATACAGTTAAAGATGAAATAAATAAAGAGGATAAATTAATTAAATAAAGTTTAGCTATATACCTTATTAACTCGAGTAATTACCTACAAAGTGCCTCCTTTGTGTAGAATAACACCTATTAACTTGAGTGACGAAGTTAGGATTATCAGTTGAAAGCTCACTAAAAGGGTCAAGAGAAAAGTCTACGTTAAGGCTAAACATAAGTAAATTAGCTCTATTAAATGGAGATAGTGGATGGTTTGAAGGAGTATTTGAAAACTTAGTAGCTTAAGATCATTTGGTTTGAGACTTTTTGACCGATGAAACTACCTAATATAAAAAAAAGAAAAGAAAAAGAAAGAAATATATTAAAGGAATGATTAAGGGATATTTGGATATATTTATTTTGGATTATAGTATTTTGTAAATCAGAGAAAAGGGGGTATAAACATTTTAGTAAAGTTAGTAAAGTGTTTATGATTTCTTCTTGATTAAGGAGATGATAGTTCAAATTTCAAATCCTTTGTATGTTTAAGATAGTTGCTTAAGTGAAAAAATATAAGAGTTATAATTAATTTTCTTTTGAAATTGCAAGTTAATTAAAAGTTTGCTTCTTAAGCTATTACAAGATTAAATAAGAATTCTTTTGAATAGATTCTTGAACAATAGTAAGTTGATTAAGTATTTCTTGTTCTACTATTTGATTTGATTAATTTTCTCAAGGATAAGCAAATGCTTAAGTGTAGAAAATTTTGATAGATGCTAATTATATATATATATATATATATATATATATATATATTAAGTGAGATTTAACATATTTTCCCTTATTTTGGCATGCTTTTGAAGAATTTGAATTTTAATTAAGTAATATTTTGGTTTTAAGGCTTTAAGGGATAATTGAATAAAAAAAGCAAGAAAAGGAATCCAATTTTACTTAATTTGGAGCTAAATAGAAGAAGTTATGAAGTTTAGAAGATAAATACAGCCTAGACATAACCATGTCTAAAGCATGTTGAATTCAAAGCATAAAACATAAAGTTACACAGAGGCTACACACGGCTGTATTTATTGGTCATGTATTTCTCTTAGATAATTAATTTTAAAGCACAATTTAGACAAGACCAAAACATGATCGTGTTTAAGTTGTGTCTATTGTAAAGTCTAGGTTTTCAAGTTTTTAACCGATGAATTTGACATAAGCTAAAGCAGGATTGTGTTAGATAGTGTGTTGGCCTAAAATAAAGTTTTTTGTGCTCACTATATAAAGAAAAAGGGGGACTCGATTTAAAAAAAAAAAAAAGACATTTTATTTATTTTAGGGTTTTTAGAGAGACTAAGAGGCTAATCCTTTATACTTCAAGAATTTAGGGCTTTCTTAGTTTACTTTGATTTTCTCAATGATGTATGTTAATACATCATTAAAGATTTCTATTTTCAAAATGATTAGAACTTAAATTTCTCTTAGTATCTAGACTTGTAAATCCTATGATTATTATTTAACTGGAATTTTTGTTATTCAATGAATTTTTAGATTTCTTGATTCATGTATATGTTCTTGATTTCGATTAAATTAATATTTCTAGAGTATTATTCTATCCATTTGATATTATGTATTAGGATTGAGAAATCTAATGTATAATTAAATCTAGTATATTTGAAGAGAGTTAATATAATCTTAGAGATAAGTTACATAATTCTTCCAGAATTTATCAATTTGTTTAAGGGAATTCCTTGTTTTTAATGTGCTCTTTCAAATATGTTATTATGAAGAGATTCAAATAGGTATTTTTAAGATTAGGGTTAATAAGTTTGAAAAAGTTATTAAACTAAATTAAGAATTCCCTCAGTCAATGAAATTTAAGAAGAATTTGAATAATTTTTATTAATGTCACATAATAATTCCTAAGGGAAACAAAGTCTAGATACTAGTTTTATCATCTTAAAGTAATTATAATCCATTTTTCTTTTCTGTCTTTCAATAAAATCTTAGTTCATTAATTAATATTCAATTATAGGTTTTAGATCAATCAATTTTTATAATTTATCAATTAATTAATAGATTGTAGGTTAGTATTAGTATTCGTAATCTTTATAGAATGATATCCATATTTAATATACTATATTACAAAATTTAATAGGTATATTCGTCATCCATCACAACTACTACTGTTTAGAGCTATGGTACCCTATCCTAGTGCATGTACAAGGCATTAGTTTAGCAATTGAAGGAGGAATGAAAAGAGATATGTGTTTGAAAAATGTTTTTACTAGCCACCCATGGGGGATGAGAAGGAACGAGAATGAAGCTAGAGTTTTTTACTAATGCGATTAGAAATGAGGTGAAAGGAAAAATAAAACTACTCGAGCAAAGATAGCTAGAATAGAGGGAGATGAGGAAGTCTAGTTTCAGCTGCCGATGGTATCGACAAGATGATGAGAACAGGAAGAAAATCTATTGCACTTACTCAAGTTCTTGGAGAATGATGGAGGAAGAGAAAGAAAGAAAAAAAAAAGAGAGAGAGAGAGAGAGAGAAGAAAATTTGAAGACTGATGTTGGAATTAATTAGCTACTAGTTTGCAAGATATTAAGATAGTTAGAAATTTTGGCTACAAGATCACTTGTCCTTCCCTATTATGGCAAAACTAACTAGTTCACTAGTAAGTATTAGTCAGGTTACTTAACTATTGGTTGGCTTACACTAGGTAAAACAATTAATAATAAATAAATAAATAATGAATTACAGACGGGGTCTTCACATCAGCCTTGCGGGGCTTTGGGAATGTTATTGTTATATATTTGCTTTCGTAATTCTTAATCATCTAACAGTGTCGTATATTATGCTGCCAACAAGCTAATTTGCTTCAAATATCCTTATATATATATATATATATATATATTACTTTCTCATATATACACACATATATATTAAAATGTATATATGTATAGATATTATATAATTCTTAATATCTAACTTATATTTAGGATGTTGCATAAGTAAGTAGGATTTAACCATCATGTATATATGTATGTGTGTGTGTATTTTATATAATCAATCTTTTTGAATTTAAAGTAAAGGGTTTTATTTGGACTCAATACACATTGCAGAAAAATGAAGGTTCACCTAATTCAAAAATTCATGGGTTTTACAGAGTTTTTGCAAAACTCAACCCCACTTAGCATGTATGTCATTGCTAATCCTCTTTTGATTATTGAGGTACTTTAGAGCCTTATGATCTAAATATAAGGCAAACTCTTTAACTATCAGGTAGTATTCTTAATTCTTAAGAACTCTAACCATAAAGTAAAACTCCTTAGGTATTTCATTTTCTTATAGTCTCACTCAATTTTTCACTAAAGAATGCCACTGCTTCTTTTTTTTTCCCTTTCTTAGGACAAAATAACTCCTATTTCCACTCCACTAACATTATATTCAACTTCAAACAACTTAATGAAATCTAGTAATGCCAACATGGGAACTGTACATAACTTCTCTTTCAAAATTGCAAAGCTATTTGCTACTTCTTCTTCCCACTAAAATTTCCATTTCTTTCATTGATGCAACAATGGTACTAAAGTTTTTTAATGAAGCCCTTATAAATTGTGGCTATTTCATGAAAACTTCATAATTCTGAATCTTTATTAGGTGTAGGCCAATCTCTAATTTTCCTAATTGTAGAATCATCCACTTGAATACCCTCAGTAGACATTACATACCTCAAGAATAGCAGCTTATCCATCATAAAGCTACATTTTAAGGTTAATATACAACTTATGTTTTTTCAATGTGATGAGTACTTATCTTAGATGCATTAAATGACCTTCTTTAGAACCACTATAGATTAGAAAATCATCAAAATGCACTACAATAAACTTTCTAATAAAAGGTTTTAATATATAGTTCATCAAGCATATAAAGGTACTAGGTGAATTGGACAATCCAAATGGCATCACTAATTACTCATAAAACCCTTCTGTTGTTTTAAATGTTGTCTTCCATTCATCCCTTGTCTTGGTTCGGATTTCCTACTCTTTAAATCAATCTTTGAGAACCATCTAGCCTATGTAATTGGTCTAACATATCATATTGCCTTGAGAATAGAAATTGATAATCTACAATGAGTCTATTTATGGCTTTACAATTAATGCACATCCTCTAATTCCCATCTTTCTTGGGAGTTACCAAAGCTTGTATAGCACATAGACTCATGGTCTCCTCAACAAGTTCCTTCCACAACAATTCTTTATTCCCTCAAAATCTCCGTCTTTTAGATTCATCCTGTAATGTGACAAGTTTGGCAAGTTTACCATAGGCATTAGATCTATATGATATTGTACCTTTCTCAAAGGTAGGAAACCATCAAATATCTCTTAAGGTATCATCTCCCAAAATTTTTGCAACAAAGGCTACATTGCTTCTTAGTGCTCCTCCACTTACAATTTAGCTTCATTCATAAGCACTTGTTTTACCACCAACATGTGAGACCCCCTTATTTTTTTAACTTCAAAATTAAGCTCATGAGTGATAGACAAAAAAGCACTCTTCTCAGGTGATTCCAGCTTAACCGTCAATAGTAGTAAAGTATATTTCACCGCATTCTACTCTACCTATATACATTACTCTAAGCCAAATGTTAGACATCTATATCATATTGCTATGGTCTCCTAAACAACAAATGACAAAGCATCCATATCAACTACAACACAATAAACTTCATCATGTTACTTACCAATAAAGAATGGCACCTTGCAATGTTTTGTTACCTCTACCTTACTTTTATCTTGATTCATTCTAACGTTTAGAGATTTGGATGCTTCTCTATAAGGAGCTTCAACTTCTTTATTACACCCTCTCCAATTATATTCTCACTACTTTACTATCAATGATGACTCCAAGCACCTAATCTTTAATGGTACATCTAGTTCTAAATAGCTACTATAAGTCTAATCCTCTTGCTTGAAAGATAGCATCAACGTCCAAAGCACATACACTTAACCATCATCTTCATAATCCTCCTCTTCATCTCCATCCAATTCACAACAAATCTACTCATCCTCTTTATCCTTTTTTGCAATATTCACTATCTTCTACAAAGGACACTCATTAAACCTATGCCCTAGTTAGTTACATAGGAAACACTTTTCTACTGTAGACTTAACATATAGATTTTCAGCTTTCATAACCTCCTTCTCTCGTACTTTGGCTCTAGGACGTTTGTTTATAGCCTTCTCTTCTTGATAATGTATGTTTCCACTACTACAACTACTACTACTTGTGGCTAATTCTATCACATGTTTTCACCTTACACCAATTCTTGTGGCCTTATAACTCTCATAATTCTTCCTACTCCTTTTATGTTGCATAAACTCTACTTTTAAAGCCATATTCTTGGCTTCTAACAAGGTTTGAATAACTTCGATGCTAGTTTATCCCTTAGCATCAATTTCAAGCCATCCAAGTATCTTGCAACTTGTTGATATTATGATTCCAGAAGGTTATTCCTTTATGCAAGTCACATAAATTCTAAAGTATGTTCCTGCACAGTTTCATTCCCCTATTGAAATCTCTGATATTACTGAAATAGAATATATTTATAATTCAATGGTAAGCACTCTTTATTCAACAAACTCTTCATCTTATACCAACTTCATATACGACCCCTTCCTTCACGTGCCCTTTTGGATTGAATTGTTTCCTACTAAGAAACTCCTTTCTTTAGTCTACATGCTACTAACCAGACTCATTTCTCTAGGAGAGTCTCTAAATAATCAAAGAATCAATCCGCCCTAGTAATCTAATCTAAAAATTCTTCTATTCCTAAACAACCATAAAGACATAGGATATCCACCTTGAATCTTGACCATTTTTATAAGCATCTCTCTTCTTATGCCCTTAGTAAAGCTACCGGCCGTCATATCTATATAGTTCAAGGTCATCTTCTTCCTCAAAATCACCATCATCATAGGTGTGTTGCCTACAAGCAAGAGCAAGCCTATTGACAGGGTCACCATAAGCCAAATCAAACCCTAGCCTTCTATTGCCATTCTATCTCAAGTATGCATCGATTCCTAAAGCATCTAGACATTTTATAATCACCTCAAAATACTCTTTGAAATGTCATAATCTAAGATCTATCCATTACTCTAAATGTTGCTCCAAACTTTGCAACACATTGTTCCCCGAAGAGGGACCCAAACCTCCTAATCACCATCACAAAGATTGTTTCCATTACCACCACCAGTCACCATCTTTTTGTGATACCAACTAATGCAACATGAAGAAATAATACAAAGGATGAGAGTGAAAGATAATTCATATCATTGATGATTATTCTTGCTTACACTGTCCATTAAGTATTTGCATGCTAGAAACCCTAGAATTAATAAGGAGATTGAATAAAAGGAAAGTAGAAAACTAAATCAAACAAAATATGCTTTCCTAATCTAGACAAAAACTCTTTAATACTTCAATACAACATGCAAACACACAATTCTAACTTTGAAAATGGCCCCAAATGATAAAGAAGTTTACACTAGCTCAAAGTAGACTCAAATCAGTTTTTATTGATATATTATAGGTTTCATAGTTCTCCACAAAAGAAAATTTATGAAGCTCCAATGTTAAACTTCTTAAATCGAGCCTCTTTTGTTCAATCATTAGCTTTTGACAACTTTTGATGGATTCCAAAAGCTCCTAACCCCTTTAAAATCTAACTAACATTGTATCTAGAGGAGTTTTAGCTTTCAAATTTAACTATTTCTTTCATTGTTTCTATTTCCTTTTATTCTTTTGCTTTTGATGGGCAAATTATTCCATAGCTTGCAAACTTAACTCATCCACAAATAAATAATTCTAATCCTAAGCTTATTAATTTGTACAGTGATCTATATGTGTTTCACTCTAGAACCCTAGGTAGTTTGGGCTTGATGCATTTAGTTTTAGGGTCACCTAAAGATGGGGAAAATATAGATGAGTTAGTGCTATATGATATAAGGGAAGACCTATAGAATTTGGTCATGCCATCTGACTTGAATAACCAAGGCATCTAACTGACAAACTCAATTGAAGACCCTATTTAGCTAGCTATTGGAAAGCATGTTAATGAGGAATAAAGTCCATTGACCTCTAAAGGGGTCAAGCTTCCATGTAAGAAACAAACTCGTGGGATTTAAATGGGAGCCTTCCCATTCGACTAGCTACATAAGGGCATCCGATTGGGAGCATTGGATATACTAACCTTAGAGTATTTTGATTACCCATCCAAATAGCAACTCCTAAGCATACAACCATCCCAAAGTTAGCACCACATTAAAATTTTATGTTTTATATTATTTTTTCACAAGATTGCTCCTCTCTTTTTTTAAAACTATATCAAAGGGCTTTTTATCATTGTATAATCATCACATTACAACCCTAATCACTATTGTCAAGAATTTTCCCCAATCTTGTTATCAATCTTAGATTACATAACACTGTATTGCTTCATATATGAGTCATACCAAATTGAATGATCCTAGACTAGTATATCTACAATTAGTAATATTCAAGAGTGGGGTAGTCATATCCCTTTCAATTCATTACAAAACCCCTAAAAATAACTTCATCCAATTAATTTATAATCATGAGTCAACTTAAAATCTGCTTGCTCACATCAAGAGCCATTAAGGTTTCACAAACCAAAAGAAGTGAGTAAATATATTATTACGTGATGCATGTGCATGTAAGTTAGATTAAAATGAATTAATAATTATTTGAACTAATAAATGCATGTGATGAGTGTGGTTTGCTTGAGTTAAGATATGCAGACAAGCAATCATGGACTAGGTTTTCATAGCCTTAAAAGTGATGTATTCCTAAGATGATGTAATTTTACTTAAGCACTTAGGCTATGATTCATGACTTCGTGGATCATCAATATGAATTAATTGCAATTGATACAAGTGAGTTGAGTAAAGGCAAATCCATGGTATATGGAATATTAATTCAAACATTGTATATATATTGTACTCCTAATGGCATGATATGAGCACTGAACTTAATGTGACACAATTACTATGGTGGACAATAATATGGACTTAGCTCATTCCCCTAGTGGCCATGTGGAAAAAATGAGCACTCACAAAATTTGTGTCATTTAGAATTTAAACTTTACATTGATTGTGTTTTTTTGCTATACCTAAATATAACACTAATGAATTGTTTATTGTATTTAGTAAAATTAAGTTGTATGAGGGTTTGGTTTGGCATTTCTTATGTGTATGGTGCAATATAGTTACTAGTTGGACATTTGCTCAACCCATTTGTTGAAATGTTTTTCAAGTTCATTAAATTTTTACTTGAAAACTTAAAGAGCATAGAAAATAAGCCTTAAATATTCCTGCCCATGTAGAAATATATGGCACACCAGCCATACCTTTTAGGTTTGAGGCATGATACTCATAAAAAATTTTAGTTTCTTTTGGAAATTAAACAAAGATGAAAGGATTATGTTGAGAATAGTTCACTAACATGAATAAGTAAGATATGAAACAAACTTTTTTTGGTAGATATTTCATTTCTCTTACTTTCTGACATTTCATATTAACCAAAGAAGCATTTTCTTCAAGTTCCTTATTATACACCTTGTGTCAAGAACATAGGTCTCGTGTCTATAGACATTAGCATAGGATCCAGCCTAGCCGACCCACCGAGAACGGGTGAGTAATGGGACCTGTGGTCATGAAATCGAGATTAGCCCATCCCTAGATGATTTTAGGACAAGTGTTATGGCCCCCACCATTTTATGATGCTAGCCATGGGTTTTGGACCCTGTAAACCGGCTTCGTTTGATTTTTTTTTTTTCTTTTTCAAATATTTATGATTTTTTTTCTTTTTCCTTATGTTCTATTTAAGAGTAGTAACTAGTACAAATCGACAATTGATTAATTAGTATTCTCTTATTAATATGAATTTATAAGCAATTTCTTCATTGTTTTAGAGAAAAACATGTACACAAGAATATTTCTCCTTTTACAAGGAAATATAGTGTGAAAATAAATAAGGAGATACTACTAACCTTGCTTGAAATAACAATAAAGGAAGACAAGAAAGTTATCAAATATATAAATATATTCTCCTTATAAATTTAAATACTTAATAAATCCTTATAAAGTTGGTTTTCTCTATATTTTACATTATTTATTTTTATAAATATATCAATTAATTTTTTTAAATATATATTTTTCAAATATTTTTTTCTCAAAAGCACATGAACTTTAATTTCCCAATTCATATATCCCCATCACCACCTTCATCATATCATAATTATGAAAAAGAAACAAATATAAGATAATTTTCCAACGACAAATTTTAAATAGATATATTTATAAATAAATCGAAATAGATTGAACCTACTTATTAATTGCATCAAATTTAGCTAATCTACATCCATTTATAATGTAGGCATTTTGTTTGAATTGATGGATAATGTGCTAAATCATCAATCTTATACATATCTAAAAATTAAAAAATAAAATAAAATAAAACCAGGTTTCTTCCCATTCTTTTCTTTTATCTCCACCTTTACTCAGTTCCTTACATCATTTAAATTACCAAAACATAGCATTACTTCCATCAACTTTATTATAAGGCTGTCAGAAAAATAAAGAAGGAAAAAGAAAGAAAAGGTAAGCAAGTACTTGATCATTGGATCATAAAGAGGGTATTATATAGGCGACCAATACTTAGGATGATGTAACAATTCCCATCATAGAATATAATACAAAAAGAGAGAGAGAGAGAAAGATTGCATATAAAGCTGTTTTCGTATATATCACAATTTCAATAGAGTTGGATCCTTCTATTTTCTTATAGAGTCATCTGCCTCAGTAAAAGAAGAAAAAATAATAATAATAATAGCCCTCTGGCATCTCAACAATAGAACTTTCCAGCTGTCCAAAAGAACGCTAAGTATGCATGTGTTCCGGTTAGTATTGTCGAAGGAACCAATAATAATCAAAACTTCATAAAATGTTATACAGAAAGCTGATTCAAGTATCATATTCGTACATTTTAAAATTGTATGATTTGATATATCTGTTCTTTCTGAATTGTATTTGATATATTTAGTAAAAAGAAGTGTACATAAAAGGCAAATAATGTTGTCAATAATCAAATACAAAACTGCATCATCCAGTCCCAAAAGTGACACATTACTGTATGTGTAATGATACTCCCCTATTTGCCTATAGTTTCGTTTGTGGATTTAGTTTTGACAAAAGCATCATAAAACCTTATACATCGATTCAATTAATTTTTTTATGTTTATATCATTACATTAACTAAACATCTCTTTTAGTATTTACCATGATATGTATAATATAAAAAATATAAAGGATTTAGTTGAATTTTTAAATAATCATAAGATATATAAATGATTCATTTAAAAATATAAAGGATTTCATTGGCTTTTGGTATGGCAGAATATGATTACCCCGTTCTATCTTCTTCATTCCTTCAACACATCTTACTTTCTAATCACTTAAGCAAACCCGGTCTTCCCTCCCGGAAAATTGTATTAAACACTTTTCAGTAATGCTATAGGACATCTTTCAATGTTTTAATATAAAAAGATGCATTAGAATCCAACAGTCACCAACTATGACTTCCCGCTTTATTGAAAATAAATAATGTGGAAGAAAAGATAGCTGGAATTCTCCACCTATCACTCTTTTTCTGCCACCCTTATAAACATGCTTTTGAGAAAGGGAGATTTTCTTGGCCCTTAAGCTCCCTTCCTCATTAATATTAGAGTAAGACACCTCACTATCACTTAGCCTTTTGTCCTTTAGCCTTTCAAATTTTGCTGCCTGGTTTCAGCAGCCATTCTCTTGTCACACTGACCGCAATCTTCTTCTATCTGCCGGAATCATCCTCACATCTTTGCATTTACTGCCATATATCGGCACTTCAAGATATCCATTTTCAATAACAAGACTTACATTGCTGCTTAAAACAAGGGAAATATTAAACATGGCTATGCTCTCCATATTCTGTGTCCATAATGTAGCACTGTTCTATTCGGTCCTCATGCTTCACTTTACTCGCAAAGGTAATTCACACCACATTTCATTGGAAATTTAATGACTTTCCTCATGATTCATGTTTGACCATATGATCAATGAGTAGTCTTGGAAAATAATGATGTAAATGCAAAATTTTTCTATTCAGGTGCTTGGGGTGCTACGTTTACGTTTGTGAACAAATGCGACCACACAGTGTGGCCAGGAATTCTAGCAAGTGCTGGGAGCACAAAGCTAGAAACCACTGGCTTCGAGCTAATGAAGGGTCGCTCACGTTCGATACAAGCACCGAGTGGTTGGTCAGGTCGCTTCTGGGGCAGAAGCGGCTGCATATTTAATGATTCAGGCCATGGTTCATGCACCACTGGGGACTGTGGTTCGGGTGAAATTGAGTGTAATGGAGCTGGTGCCACCCCGCCAGCCACATTGGCTGAGTTCACTCTTGGAAGTGGCTCTCAGGATTTTTATGATGTTAGCCTTGTGGATGGATATAATTTGCCAATGATAGTTGACGGAACAGGGAGTTCCGGTAGAATTTTACTAAACCAAATTTCATTCCTACCACCAGTATTGTGATAGTTTCCTATAGAAAGCATGCTTTATAATGAGACCTCTTCTTAATATTAGGTACTTGCACGTTGACTGGATGTGTGACGGACCTCAACAGACGGTGTCCTCCAGAGCTAAGGGCTGATGGAGGTGCTGCTTGTAAGAGTGCTTGTGAGGCTTTTGGAAATCCTGAATACTGCTCCAGTGGTGCTTATAGTTCACCAGCTACTTGTAGGCCATCTATGTATTCTCAAATATTTAAAACAGCTTGTCCTAAGTCATACAGCTATGCTTATGATGATGCGACCAGTACTTTTACCTGCATTGGTGCTGACTACACTATCACATTTTGCCCCCGTTCCCCAAGGTATATCTGCGTCAGCTTTCCTCTAAAACTTGTGTTTATGCAGTTTACGTTACCTGTATTGATCACCCTAGATTTCATTGAAAGTGTAATTTTTCGCTACCCTTTTCATTATTTTCTACTTTTTTTTATTGTAACAAGAGAATCAGAGATTGGAAGCTAGTATATCTAATATGAAAATCAACGTCCATGCCACTAAGCGATAAGAGTGACCATTATTTTCTACTTTTCACTGCCAAAAATTAACCTTTTTTTGCACCTTTTTTGATCTAATCAAAAGTAGCATAAACCAATATTGTTAGGAAAATAAGCACCTGAAGTCTTATTGTGGTTAGGGAAATAATAAAATACACCATGTTAGCACGAAATGGTAGCACATGAGTGCATAATGTTTGAAAGTTTAAGGATTTATTACATGATTGAAAGTGTTGCAAAACCCCAAAAATGGCTTTTGGTTCATATTTCTCTCGGCTTTAAGTATTTTTTGCAAGTATAATAAGCAGGTATCCTATTACTAAAGCAAGAAGCTATGTTGCTTTGGGACCTAGGAGGTGTGTGCTCCAGCCTGTTGGATAGTATTTTTACTATATACAGACAACATGGACAATGGCTTCTTGGTTCATGCAGCACATATATTCCATATCCTGGACCACACATTTTTTATTGTCCAATAAGACAAGAACTGTCTTGACCAGTTCTGATAGGAAGAAAATTGTAGCTGTAGGGGGAAATGAAAATTCTTCCATGTGCTGTGGTTCTTATTTGGATTTCGTTAGTGTTCTTTGGATATTCTTTTTCTCAACATTCATGTGGTTGATGTTTGACGTGAGAATATATTCATGTGCAGCATAAAATCTTCTGAAAAGGATCCTCCTCCAAAGGCAACGGAAATAACAGATGCTTCCGAATCAGGATCTGAGGCCGGAACCCATTCCGAACCTGCTTCAGATGCCGAAGCTGCATTTGCCACTTCATGGCTAGCCAATTGGGCAACTGGTGGCTCAATCAGAATCCAACCTTCTTTAGTTACTCAATCTGCACTTGCTCTTAGTGTCTCTTTCACTTTTGTTCCTAACTTGTAGTGACATAGTTTTTTCACTAGCATACTGAGACACAAAGCTTAGATTGTCAGGTGGTAGCAGAAAGCTGACAAAATCCAGATTGTAATGCATTAATTTCCATTTCGGCACCACTAATGTCTAAACAAAAGGTTTACTGTGTAAAGAAAATGCCTTTAGACACGAAGTGTTCTCCCTTTTTTCCATTCATCGTTGGATCTCTGTTCTCCACTGCTTTCATTGGTTGACTAGAATAGTAGTATGAGCAAAAAGGATGCAAATGGTCATGGAAAGGAGAATCTTAAACAGGGTTGTCAGTTATTCCTTGATTGAAAATAAAGTGAAAAGTGCATTCTTTTCAATGAATCTGAATATAAGATTTGGACGGTGGGAAATCCCCCTATAAGGGAATTGCAAGAATGGCCATTTTCTGCCAACTGGAAGATGGGGTATCCTTTGTTGTATGAAAAAAGGAGAAAAAAGATAGGAGTAGCTTTTCCTTCAGCCACAATATATTATGAGAGTTGCTAATGATTGCCCGGAGCATTTGTTGAGAACTTGTGGAAAACCAGGTACATGAAACGGGAAAGAGTTTATTTAAGTTCTTATAAAAAAGCAAGTGAATCAAAGGTTTCTTGATATTATAATGTAAACAGCAAACCAACAAAGTAGGAGGAAAGAAAACTAGAATCAATATGAACCCATTGAGCATATAAAGGCAAAGATCATGATGGGATACAGTTAAGCTAAGCTTTTATCATGTTTTTTTTGTTGCAAAGAAAGCAGCAGGGAAAGCATAGATCTTAAAACAGTTAGTGGTTAGGTGACTCCATAGGAAAGTAGCTTTTGGTATAATATGAGTTGGCACTAGCACATTTCAAGTAAAACTAATGATTAACATATCGAAGTTTTATTTCAGCTTCAATTTAGCAATCATAATATACCATAGCCCGTCAAGTTTGCCCTTCAGTTTTTCAAATCAAAGCACTTTGACCTATGGAGGACAAGGGTGAAACTCCTTTTTCCTTTCGTTCATTAATATATTCATTTGTTTGTAAATAAAACAGGATAACACTGTAAATAGACTGGCCATTCCTAAAACACGAGAGCCTCCTATGGGACCTATGTACTCTCAGCTTGCACTGTTTAAATTGCCCCATTTAAGTAGCTTTTGAATCTAGAGCGTCTTGTAAATTTATAAGAAATTTAAGTACCTCTAGATTAGACTTTTCAGGTTTTCATGGTTAGATCTACCTGGGGAAACCAACCGGAATATGTACAAGACAAAAATAACACGCCAGATGATTATGGTGGCATCACAACCTTCTAACCCCTGTGCAATGATACCAGATAATTATGATTATGATGACATTAGGCATCACAACCTAATGTCTACCTCCCTCCATAGATCATAGATGCGACTAACTTCATTTTATGCTATCTGGGCTATATATGAAGCATGCTCATTTTCTTCTTCGTCAGCATAATATGCATGAGCTAGAATTAAGAGATGTATAGCATTGGAAATGCAGAGGGATTATGTTATAGAAATGAGGCAATGCCTTTTGCATCAGCGCAGTGCCAACCAAATGCCACCACCAGCAGCTCCACCAATGAACAAGAGTACCAAACCCTTTCAGAAGCTCAAATGACTATAATCAGGAGAAAATTTCTCACTTTGTTGACAGGTTAAACAATGGTAATCAGATGATTTGCAGTCAAGTAGACAACAGCTGGGGTAAAAAAGGATAGAGTATATGGAGTTGGCTCAGATACTAGAAATTCATTGTTTCAAAAGATAACCAATGCCATGCTTCTGAATAAAACTGTTGAACTGCGAATTAAATACAATCAAGAGAAAGAGGACAGCCTGCAGATAATCAATGTCTAACTTTAACTAACAATGGATAACAGTGATCTTTCAAATAACCAGGCCAGGAATCATCACCATTCATGAAGTGTTCATGCCGCTTCCAAATTTCTGGGTCATAGTTCTCTGTAATGGTATAAGAAAGGCCATCTTCATTAGTTACTTCCAGAAACTTATCGAGGGAATCACCTCTTCTGGGGCTGAAAAATATAGCTTCTGTTGGCCCCTCTCTCTTCAACAAGTATTTGACTATCCGTGCAAGGTCAGAGTGAAATTCCTTGAAGAAGGTACTGCAGGAATGATGTATAACTCATAAGAATAGTTGGAAGAGCTAAACTGGCATAGACATAAAAAACCCATCCTTCCACTCATATGCTTCATGACTGCTAATAGTACAAGTGCCCTATGGCCATATTAACAGGATCTAGTTTTAAATGACAATATAATTGTTCCTTTCATCATCAATAGATCATTGTGTGCATATTTAGCATGTATAACTTGATAGAATTGATCATGTTGCATCGAACCAGCACATCACTGTGAGAAACAGATCTTACAGGAAAAGGGGCTTGGCACTTCTGTTTAATAAGACGTATCCCAATAACTCCAGCAATTATTGAAGTAATGCATGTAATTTTTTGTGAAAGCAAATAAAAGGGCATTTACCAGTCACTTGCAATGATGATATCATAACAGTTGGAAATAGTTGAGATGTTTGTCTGGTTCCAGTGCAACATCATATGTCTAACTTCTGTTTTACCAAATTTCTCAGAGTTGACCTCAATGTTACGCTGAATATCTGAAGGTTAAGGAACTCCCCAAAAATGAAGATATAAGAGGGGAAACTGTACAAGTACTGAAAATAATGATTTAAATATTTCAGGTATCCACAATGTTACTTGTAGAATAGCAGACCACCATGTCCTCGGTTCTGCTTACAAGTATCCCAGTGGCAGTGATAGCAACTGAATATGGCAGGTTGCTTGGCCTTTTTACAAGCACATCAACAATAATCACATGATATTGTATAATTCTAGAATTTTTACAGAACAGGCAAGTAAAACTTGCCCATTCAGCTCTCACTTGTTGTGTCAACATCTAGTTTTAGAGATTGGCAAAGAGCAACAAGAAGAAAATGCCGCACTTTTATTCTACTTTTATGGACTTTTTAAAATCCTTTGAGGTTATAACAGCATATTTATATCCAGTTTAATAGCGAAACCTAATAGTCCACAGGATGAATAAAAACCAACCTCATGACTTCATAATAACAAGAATGCTATACAGATTCATCGAAAGAACATATATTTAACCAGAAGACAGAGGGAGATACACACATAGTGACATCAATGGCTTCCGATTTTGGCTGTACAGCTTTAGTATGAAAAAAATAGTCTGAAAATTAATGGAATATAGTCTCAGATTAGATACAGGGCAAATGCCCAAAAAAAAAAAAAAACTAGAAGTTATTATATAGTGGTAAATATCACCAAAGAATTAATAAAGGCACTAGGTTCCTTCCGCCAGAAATGCCCATACACAACTTGATTGTTAAATAACTCATAAAAGGTAGGTCATTTGCTATACTGCAATTCAATTTTATAAAGCTTTTATAAATCTAACATAGAATCATCCAGAATTTCATATATCTACCAAAGTTACCCATAAATATGACTAGCAGATTATGCCTAGAGATGTTTTAGAATTGGATCACATAAAAATAAAAAATCTGAAATATGATAGTTATTAATGAAGTTGTGCTAGCGGCATAGTGGAAAAATGTTGACACACTGACCATGTGTTAGAGGGGTGCCATATATAAGTAGTCTGATAACATAAAAATAAAAGATTTAAGACACCTAAGACACAAAAAGGTGGCTTGGGCTATAATATTATATATGATACAGTTCAGCTTGATCTATTTGTAAAGCTCTGAAATTCTGCAAGATCAAAAGCATTCATCTATACACAAAGTTATCCCACTTTTTATATCTGCCAAAAAGTTACCACAATGAAATCCTTCATCCTTAAGAATATGTCTTAAAGAAAAAGGATACAATTAACTACTTGAGGATTTCCATCGGAAATAACAACTTCTGATGCTTCAGTGGCTGATGCAATTACTAATCCAGCTAATCCATAGCCTGCGCCGAGCTCAATTACCTTCTTACACCTAAACAGATAGAAAGTACACAAGGATTGACACCATCCATTTCCAATAACAACTTAACATCTGTCCATATTGCATACAGCCTGTCACAATCTAATAGGATGGAAATAGTGTAAATTTAACAAGGGTACGAACCGGAACATGCCAGCATGTGTCAAGCAATAATAAGCTAGGACTTCTTCAGATGGCCAGTGACCTGCCAATTATAGATCAAATAAAATACAATTAGCTAAGAAGAATGAGATTCCACACATTTCGAATAGATTTCATCAACTGAAAGCAGAGGAATTCTCCCATGAAGAGCTTCCCAAAAAATATATAATATCACAAGAACAAAGCTCCACAATTAAATATGTTCAATTTTAAGAAAATTGTTTCTAAATGTAATACATCAATGAAAAGTTAATTGGTCAGAAAACATAAACTGCTGAGTAAGTGTATCATGAAGTAATTAGGTACTTACAGACAATTCCAGTGTTGTCAATATTGTGAGCATTACAAATTGCAAAATCATGGAGGCCAGCTTGACTCTCCTGCCTCTGCCTGCATAAAATTCCTTTTAAACCACAAAGATAATATTTTCCATAAAAAGATAAGCATTATTAATTCATCAGATTTGCACCAAAAAAGGACTAGTTTAAGGGCTTAAAACAAACACCCAACTTCCCTGTCAGACTGCCAACTTATACGAGATTATGTACCAGATTGACAATGACCAATACAAATACTAATGAGTAATGACCATCCACATAGCTATCATAGACTAGATATGGATTGCCCATGTTGTTTATTGTTTTGATATGGCAATTGAAACTGAAATGAAGAAGATTACAGTTATGGGTGAAGAGACAAGACTAACAGGTTGGAAAGCCACACCATGGCCTTCGATATACACATAGAAGGCATCCCCTTGGATTAAAAGAACATTTCAAAGACATTTTGCTGTTGGATAATAGTGAAATCTCTGCAATTGAAATCCAATTAACATGACGAAATGTAGAGTGAGCAAGATAAATTTCATGAGATCAATCAAACATTAAATCCCAATAAGAGAATATATGAGAACATCAATTCACGATCACAGCAGATATTATTCTTATATATCATCTAAAAGTTACTATTAAGAACTGAAGACATTAGCAAACCTAATTTTGTGTAAAGAAACGTGAAAAAGTTTCATGCACACCAAGTTCAAGACACCATATGGTTAAGTAAATATTTCAACTTTAGATTTATCTTTAGCTCTCCATGCTCTATTCATTTAGACATCTACAAAACGCTACTTTGAATTCATTAATATTATCTTAGTGACCGTAATATAAGCAATTATGCATCAACACTTAAACAAAGAGAGCATTCTTTCAGACCAATGGATAAAACGAAGCTTGATGGTGTCCTTCAATAACAGAAGCAACAATACTTCGTAGGGTAAATTACTCACTACACTATGAGGTGTATATAACAAACACATAAAGACATCTATTCTTAATAAATAACCTGGCTACTCCTTAAAAAATCTTTGGATATATACAGGTACGTGATATTACACATCTGAAACTGATACATGAGTGTCCTATAAATTATCAATCACTTCATTGTTGGGTTTGAGAATATCATTTTTCATTATATATTAAGATACTTATACTGGAGTCCATATAGGCTTCGGACAAAGTGCCAAACGCAAAGTGATTGGAAAAAAGATTCATTAGTACTGATATGTCAAGTATTTCAATGAATAACATACAACTATCAATGATTTTTTAACACATGTAAATCATAATAGGTATTTTAAAAAAATAAAAAAACCACTTATATTTTCACTTTTATTGATAGTTGCATGCCACTAATCAATTCACGTGGCATGATATCACCATCAAAGCCTTTCCCCAAGTAGTTGTTACGCCCAGTGGCCCACTTATCAGATGAATTGTAAGCAGATATTAACGTTCTTTAACATCACGGTTTGATTGGAACAAGTGAAGCTCCGATGTAATTACCCCTTCTATGTACAAGTACAAACACACATCTTTAGCTTGGCAACGTTACAACATAAAGCATAAAAGTACTGAACTTTAGAAAGCTTACGTAATGAAGAGTTTAGGCTCTCCATGAATAGGCAAAGTGTAGCACAAAACACGATCTTTTGAACAGTCAGAACCATCTGGGTATTGGTCTTTAGACGCGAAGTCAAAGGGAATTAAACCAAACCCACGATTTGCTTTTCTCGAAATATGATTTATACCCACTCGAGACTGTTCATCTAAATCTGTAAATTGTAAGTACGAAAGTTTTCGGTCACTATTAACGTTGTGATTGGGGATGGGGGGCAGGGGGAGGGGGAGAAAGAAAAAATGGAAATGGTAAGAGGGAGGAGATAATAATTACCAGTATGATTATGAGGATGACGTAGAAGGGCGTTGCGAAGTATTTGCCATCTGAGAGATGATGCTTTGGGAGTTTGATTCTCCATGGACATGGATGGAGTTGTGGAGTTTCTGCAAATTACGTTATACACACTCCAAATGACGTCCGATTACATCTAGAAGAACTGAGTAAGTAGCACACAAGGCAAGTGTTTCGATTTCTTTTTTTATTATTATTATTATTATTGGGGAAAACACGTTTATTTTTGTTAAATTTCAATTTCAATAAGTGTGTTTGCATGGGTGGTCCATTTGCATGCCTTTTTTTTTTTTTAATCTCCATTCATTTTACTTATATTTTACCCAATACTAGAAAAATTTGAATTCACAATCCGCATGAAACACTTTGATATTTTCTTGCTTATTTTGAAAATATAGCTAGAGATCACCAAAAATGAAAAGAAACTGTAACATTCTCTTGAAACATCTTTCTAAATCTTACTTTTTCATTTTTCAAGTTGTTTAATAAGAATTACCTAATTAATTAAATCATAGTCTTAAAAAGCCTAGAGACACGAGTAATAGTATTTTTAGCTTAAGATATAAGATTAGATAAACATAAACATAATGTTTGTGTATTTAAATTTAAGTATTTTAATGTTTAAATTTTTATTTTTTTATAATTTAAAATATATATTTTGAAATTAAAAGATAATTTAATATTTCTATTAAATATTAAATTATAAAAAATAAAAAATACTAAATTATTGAAATCCGAAATTGATATTCAATTTATGTTAATCATTTTTAATTTTTTTCCCAAACGGACATAATAGACGTGAGCATGAATCAACTGAGTCACGCATCAAAGGTTATTATAAAACAAAGACAATATCAAAAAACAATCCCTCAATTTTCCACAAAACACTCAACTACTATCTGAATTTTAAAGTTATCAAATGAGGTTTCTATTTAGCTCAATTTCATCTAAAGTCAATTATATGTGTTTGCATTACCAACCAATCCTTGCTCGACCCGTCATCCCACCATTTTAAATGCCAAAAGGAGGCCGCTAGACACTCTACTAAGTTTTTTTTTTTTTTCCAATAAGTTAAAATCTTTGCCCCTTTTTAGGTAATTCATCTTATTTTTATTTATTTAATATTCATTTTATGTCTATTTTAATGAAAATTATATGTCATCCAAATGAAAAAAAAAATAAAATAAAATTACATATATACCTTTATTAAAAAAATCAAAATTTTAAACCCTATTTTGAAATATAAGTAAATTAAATATAAATCAAACAAATTATCAAAATACTATTTTTCAAATAAATATGGATTAAATACAAATCAAATATAAATCAAATACAAATAAGATATAAACAAAAAAAATAGACAATTCAAATAAATCCTTAATTTACATGATAATTAATAAATAAAAATGAGTTGTGATACCGGTAAAATAAATAATATAATCTTTATTTCATATAAAATAAAATTATAATGAAATTTTTATTATGACGAAATAAATAGACTCTTTGGCATTTTAGGCATCATGGCATGCCAGCCTAGCTTAGACGTGAGCAACATGCCTCGTCCCGACACGATCCGATCGAAACCGGTGGGTTACCAAGCCGCTTACTGATGACCAGTCCCTAGCCCGTATAAGACCAATCTTGTGCTAGGTCTAAGGATCTGACAATTCAAACTAGTCTCAGCCACGGTCCTCGGACCCACTTAACCAAGTTCAAAACTTTCTCTTTTTGCAATCGTCGCATCTTTAAAAAAATAAAGAGTATGTTACACATTAAAAGTAGATAGCTAATTAGTTGAAATTATCTCATTCACGTGTAACATAGTTAATTTCATCATTATTTAGAAACACAAATACTTAAGATTACTACTCCCTTTATAATGAAATGTAAATGCATCAAAATAAAAAAGATATTACAACCACTCTTATATAAAAAAATAATAAATAAATAAGGCATTAAAATCTACAAGTTATTACTATATCATAATATTAATATTTTTTACACTTTATAAAATTTTATAAGAATCTCTAAAACTTTTATTGCAGTCATCATTAGTGTCTCTTTTTATGTGGTATTACTCTTGTATGTTAGATTCAAGTAATCATTTTCTTATTTTTCTTAAAATCTTAAAATATTGAAGCAAGATATTGGAATATAACAAAATATAGAGATCAATAATTGAAATGAAATGAAGATGGTGATTCATTTAATGTTCCATTTCAATACCAAAGTTGTAACATACTTCCAATTTCGAAGATATGTATGAAATTTTTTTAGCTAAATATGTACTATAATCAATATTATAGTCACTTTCTATGATGCTATCTACATCAATTAGGTATAAGTTATCAACATCCCAAACTTGCATGAAATATTTGCTACATAATTTGCTTCATTCAATCACTTGCTCAAACTTTGGCATTAGTCAAGTCTTTCTTAAGTGATACAATTATTCAAGTAACTAAGCTATTAGTTTAAGTAGCAAACATTTCATGAAAGTTGAAGATAGCAACAACTCACACATAAACAATGCAAGTAACAATATGAAAGAGATAGTAGTAATGGTTAAAAATACATCTAGAAACTCCCCCTTGCAATTTTAAGGTTTAAAAATACTATAGTTGGGGGTGGGGAGGGGTGGGTGGTTGGTATGGTTTAGACAATAATAACATTTATTGCAATGCCTACACTATAGAGTAGTTGTAAATTTTAACAATGTATAGAAAGTATTTGTTGATAGCCAATTGTAGTTGAGCTCTTGGTCCATTGAAACGCCCACTTCGCCTTAGCCCAAAAACTCTTGGTTCAACCCATGACCTACAAGTAAGGATGTAGGTAAGTCACCAAGGAATTGCATCTTGATAGGGTGATCTAAAGAGCTATGATTGGTCTTAACACTTAATAAGCCTTCTAAACATTAAGTCCATTCAAGGATACTTGACACCTATAGACTTGGGGGTATGGGTGAAGATCATTTAGCTGCCCATTTCCTAAAAACTCATATAAGTCAAGGACCCCTCACTAGGATAAGGAAGACATAGAATTATGTACCATAGCTTTTGTCTGTATACATGTTTGTGAATGAGAGTGAAGCATGTATGAGATTGAGTTAAATTTATAAGCAGAAATTTTGTTTATCTAAATTGAACATTTCAACCTTTTTTATTTTAGTATGAAACAAACCCATGTGAAGGAGTTAGAAGGCTGAATTTTACAACGATGGCTTAATGCAAGAATGATTGACAATTCCATTTAGGTAACATTGAAAAAAAAATAGTAGTAAACTTGCTCAGGACTTAGTAGCATGAGGCTGAATTGTCCCTAACCCGTGGACTCACCGAGTCCTTAAGCAAGTCACAAATCGTTAAGACATAACTGTTTAAATCATGGCACGAATCTAGACTAACCTGTGCCATGTCTAGCCTAGCTGCATGACAATAGGGTAGGTGATGCGAAGATTGGCCAAGTCATATTTATAGAGAGATGAGAAATGAGTGTAATTGCTATAGAGAAACAAACTATAATCAAAGCCAGAAAAGACATAACCAAGTGCATGTGTCATAAGGAAATAAATTGAGTGTGCCCATCGATCATAATGATAAGTGATTTTTGCAAGCATATCCATCTAGTAAGAGATTTATAGGAGAAGTGTAAAAGTTGAGGTTGTATGAGATTTGATAAATACTAAAACCCATTATAAACCTTACTTTAAGCTTATGAATCCAACATTTTTAAGTTATCACAAAACAAACCTACCTACCCATATCATGTCACTTATAAAAATAAAATAAATAAATAAATATATATGTATGTATTACTGAGCTCAACTCAAGATTAATTGAGTTTACAATTTTTTATTCTAGCTTGATTCCTAACTCCAAGTTTAGTTTAATAGCAATCAAATCAAACTCAAGTAAATATAAAACTGAACTAAAGTAACTTACAAACAGGCATTCTTTTACATCCCTATCTATACACAACTTATTCAATATTGGACAAACCTACATATTTTTATTGTTTCAAATTAGCCAAGCTACAATAGTTACATGAGCCATTCTACCCAATCAGAGTGTTTATTTTGATAAAAACGTTTTCCACAAAATTTTCAATATTTATTACAACAAAAGCTTAGTGGTTGTTATATATTATCATAACTTTCAATATTATCATAACAACCTCAATATGACACTAGTAATATCATCTTTTGAGATTATTAAAATAATACTAGTATTAAGACTTAAACTGGCCTTTTATCATTTTTTTTTTCTCTACTTCCAATACGGGCAGATATCAAACAGCCAAATATGGCCCCCCACAAGTAGAATGGGGGATTTGCATTACCGTACTGACTTTAACCAAGTACAACACACCACCTGACAAGTGAAATCCCTTGCCACTTTCTTCCCCTTCATAAGCAATTAATCAAGCACCTTGCTAAGCAAACAGCTACATTGCAATTCGCGAGCAGAAAACGGAACTTCTGAATAAATTGTCCTTGATATATATATAGAATAAACTATTCACTTAAAATTGTCTACCTATCATTCTCCATCAGCTTTCAGCCAGTTCAAAATTTTCATAAAATCAGGGGAAAAGGATTCAAAATGTAGCCAACTGCTCCTCATCTATCCCCAATCAACATACATTCTCTGGACCAAATGCATCTCTTAGTTTTCGGATGAGCAATCTTTAAAGACAGCAATTGCAACAAATGTGCCGCCTGGTTTCTAGAAAATATAATCCACTCCATTCTGCAGTGGAATGATTCAATTCCTACCAATGAAATTTAAATTCTCGACTCCAACTATGCCCTCATTATTTGGCCAATTTTGTGAACTTGGCAACAAAAAGCCCGCTGGTTTGTGATGTTGAAGGATCAAAGCGCAAAGTTTTCTGTATCTTCCCACCTCTACAAGGCCAATTTTTGGCAGCATCAATCTCCACCAAAACTGCTAGAAAAGAAAAAACATTATTAATCCTAAAGTAAAGGGAAACTAAAAGAATAATCTTAGCTCATCATTTTTATTTCACATGAAAGGCCTTATACAGGAGTCATTTGAGAAAGAGAACTGGAGCAGTCAAGGTCAAATGCAAGGGATTATTTAGATTGGATTCATTCTTATCAATCATCACATGAGATATCTCTCTCTGGAAGCAAAGATTACTGCCATGTAGAGCAAGCAAACAAGGCAAATGCAAAGAGTTCATAACAACAGGGGTAAAAACAGCGTTAAACTACAGGGTGCTTCCGCCATATCACTCACAAGAAAGCAGGGTGGTTCAAATCACACATATTCTTAGTGGGAACAATAATTCTCTAATTCTCACCTAAGGCAAACGATGACTTACTAAGATGCAACATTCAGATGGGAGTTCAAAATGTCAACTTGGTGCGACAAAGTCAAAACATGTTATGGTATCAATAATAGGTCCTGGGCCCTTCTAAAAACTCAATATTCAGTCCTTTTTGCATGAGTGATACCCCATGTTCCCAAACTAAGCATTGGACAGAAAATCAACAGATTGATTCATATTGAACATATTTAAAGGTTTGGGATCAATCCAGCATTTTTTGTGATCCAGATTCTAAGTTATATTAGTTTTCTTTCAAGAATTTTTATTAGAATCAACAGCAAAGAATGGCAACACTTCCTCCTTTCCCCCCACATCTCTTGACTCCCTGATACTTAATTTATAAAAATAAAATTCAAAAAGAAACGAGGGAAAAACACTACAACAAATATTCAATCAACCTCAATATTATGAAAAGTGCACCACCACTAGCAGGGAACTTCTAATGTGTCATACTTTCTTTATAACAAGACCCAAAATCCATCCAGATCCTGACTTCTAAATCTAAATTGGAGCTCATCATAATTTGGCATTTTTTTAAACCTGATCATAAAATGCTTCCAATTCATTTTTCCCCAGTAAACAAGGCAAACCTTCTTCACGTTGAAAGGAAAATGAAACATACCAGCTGATGTGCTTTCCTTCAAAAATCTTTCAACAACATCCTCATTCTGAGCAATGGTCAAACTGATCAACAGCAATCGAAATGGTAAGGGCACAAGAGAGAATTTCTGTTCTAATGTTTAAAAAAGTGCCGAAAGTAAAACATGCCTGCAAGTGCTGTAGACAAGAGACCCACCAACTTTCAGCAGCCTAAATCCATTGCTTAAGAGCTTCAACTACAAATCACATGCATAGACAGATTTAGATCAGGAACAAGATTAAGATATGACAAGGCTCAAATACCTATAATTCTTCATCAACAAAACAGATGTCTAACAAATGGCCTGCATTATGAAACCCGACTCACCATTTATTAGAAAATTAAAATACTAAACTAGCATGGCTTTCATCTGTACTAACTGCACTATATCCCAAGGACCATACTCTATCATGGCAAAACAAAGCAAAAGTTTTTGATTCTGTGTAGTTGTGAACCCATGGAATGACCAACTGCCCATTTAAAAGGGTAAAGATTTATTCAATTACCTGGAGAACTGTCAAGCTATCTGTTCGTTCAGCATCCAATACACGCTGCTGAAGAGTCTCCCAACCCCATTGTTCAAACTTTTGTATATGCTTAATTGAGCCATCATGAGTGCACTCAGCATCAACCAGAACCTGAAAGATACAAAACTAGTTGATACACTTCACCTATAGTTCACGAGACAAGTTAGAAAGTAAAAACAGGCCCTTTGGAAAGGAGGAGAAACGAAGGAAAAGAAAGTTTATCATACTTCACCTTATCATAACCACAGTTAAGAATATTGTCATCACACAGAGTCTGAAACAACTCATCTTTTGTCTCCCCTACAACTCCTGAGTGCTTCCCATAAAATATAAGTTCTGGGTGCTTAGTTGGATGCATCTTTATAGAAACCAGCCCCCTTGATTTTGCTGCGTGTTTCCTTTCTTTCCATGGTTTCCTGGATTTCCACTCACCAAATATGTCTGGCTTTTCATGAATCATGGATTCACCTGCATGATGCTAGATTGAATGACAAAACATCAATTATCTGGTACACAACTATTTAGGATTGTAGACTTCTCAGCTGAAGGGAATATACCATAGTGTCTCAAATGTTTGGAAGATTACCTGCTTTATCTAATCGAGTTCCAGAAGGAACCAGTGCGAATGTTGTCCCATCAGCAACAAACAGTCGACTCCTATCACCTAAAGAATATTTCTGCAGCATTGTTCTACAAGCTGCTAAACGGTGTTCTGCAACATCAACACCTGTCACAGACCCTGTCTCACCAAGAATGTCCAGTATCATGCAAAGTTTAGCACCTGAAATAGATGGCATTAAGTAAGTTGAATTTAGTGAAACCAAACAAGATGATTAGTATTGGAGAGTTTGCAAAGCTAACTTTATCATGATCTCTACAAGCCATGTGAAGAATAAAAATTATACTTTTAAAGTCTTGCAATAGAAGAGTCTACACTTTTTTTATTACAATATTGCTGGCTTGCTAAGTTTTCCTTACCACACTATCAGCGGAACTCGCAATAACAAAAAATTACTAGATTCAAGATATTCATCTAGATATAAGAAGAAAACATTTAAGTAATGATTCATGGGTCACATTATATTTGTCAACTCAAAAGCAATTAGCTAATACTCACCAAAATATCTCTCCACAATCAACAGGAGCATTTCCACAGAAATATGCGTGAGGCATAAATTATGCTATGGTAAATCAGACAAGAACAACATATTCAAATGCTTAAGAATGGGGTCTGTTTTCGTTTTGTAATGGATTACAAAGAAAATGTTATAAACTAAAAATACAATATATTTCTTCCCCATTTATAGTGGCAAAAACATAACTCAATAAAACCCTAAAAACAGCTTACAACTAAAGTTTGGATCTTCGAAAGATCTCACCAGGAGCAGTGCAGAGATCAAGTACATGATCCCCCATAGAGATACCAAGAGCAGCCACAGCAGCACCTGAAGCAGCATCTATCCCATATATCTACCACCGTAAATAGGAAACACAATCACATCACAAGCAACATTATTTATTCGGAATATATTACATATGTATAGCTCAAATAAATTCCTCGTATAAATGTCCATGAAAAACTGCTCAACTTCCTAACCTTGCCTTGCCGATACACATTCGTATTCGCAATGTGAACATCTGGCGGTAAGGAATAAAAGCCCGGTAGCCAATCAACTCTTTCTGGCTTACAATTAATTTCAACCTCCAACTCTTGAAGACTATCTTCACTTCCAGGTTTTACCCTTTAAAAAACATAAAAAAAAAAAAAAAGAACTCAGGCACAAGAACAGGCTAAAAAACCCAGTCAATAATCAAAGCACCCACATCATGATTCGTCTAAAAAATAAATACCCATATAAAAGAATTACAATAAAATAAATTATATACCAGGACATGATCCTCAAAGATCATTAGTTTACTCCAAATTACCACAGATTCAAAATATCTCCTTTTTCTGTTTCGGTTTTTTGGTAGGAAAGTAATGAACTTAAGCGAAATTTATAGTTAAGAAATCAAAACACAGCCTGATAACTATTAACTCTAAAGTAAATCCCCAAATACTAAATTTACAATAAACATACTAAATTCATAGCATGATCTTGAAGTTCATTACTTCACTCCATTTTATGGTTTTTAGTTGTGAAAGTAAGGAACATTAAGAAATTTATAAGCAGAAATAAAAATTGGGGCATTTAGGAGCGAGAAATGATTACCGAATATAACGAGGAAGTGAATCAGAGGAAGTGTAAATAGACGGGTCGAGTCCATTTTCCGCAAGGAAGCGAAGGAATTCAGGGGGTAAGGGTAAGTTAGGGTTTACAGATACATCCATTGAGATTTGAAGGTGATTGGTATGACAGGATGAAAATGGGAGATCGATACAAAAAAGTATCAAGAGGATTGGATTGACACTGGAATACTGATTAAAAATGAACACGAAACAGAATAACAGATGGTTACCAGAGAAATTACAACTTTCGCGAAAATAAAGAAAATACTAAGAGCTCAGTTCTAGGTTATGTTTTTTTGTTGCAATTCAATTTCTGTGGTTGTTTTGGTCGGAGAAGGGATTTCGGTATCTAAATTTACTTATGAAAAATCTAAATAATTTTAAATACTAATTTATAAATTTAAAAGATTTAAAAAAAATTAATGATCCATTTCTAAAATCATATTACTATAAAATTCTTAATATATTTATCTGAAGATCGATATTACTAAATTTTATACTTAGATATTATTTTCTTTTCCTAATTGCAACTCACTAGTAAAAGGTATAGATATAAATAGAGACAGTAGTATCAACAATACAAGTTTAATTACATTTACTATTTAGTTATAGCAAAATTCATTTATTAAATACAAAGAAAGAAAGGAAGAAAGAAATATCATATAAAATTCATATAATTGATCATAATATTAGTTATATTTAGTCTAAAATGCTGAATAAAATGTTGAAATGATCATCATTCAGGAATATTAAGGGAATGATAACAATTGAAAGTAAACTCATTTTGTAGGATTGAATTATTAATTTTACCATTGTCATGCCCTACTCTAAAGACTTCTCGTGACAATTCGCCACAATTACTTAATTCCTCGTTAAGCAACCGTAAAGTGTCTCATCTTCAATACTGTACCTGTTAATTATAATAATAACATTCCTTGCTCACAAAGTAATCAATTACTATATTATCACTAGGCCTCAAATGAATCCCATTACACACCATACGTATACTCAAGATTCTATTGGATCACTTACATATATTTACAACAATTACAGAATCCATTCTAATGATATCTATATCAATTTAGTCCTCACATTCTTCCCACAAGCCATGTCCTCAATTAGGCGACGAATACTCATCTTGGTTCGCCGGTTCATAAGGAAATTTAGGTAGTCTCAACTTGCAAGGCAAAATCTATAAGAGGGTAAGTCAAAACTTAGTGAGGTAGGGTGTAATCTCTCAGTATTGCAATAAACACAACAATTTCAAGCAAGTTATCAAACAAATGCTATGCATGAACAATCACATGAATGCAGCATCTTACGTGGTCATCTGATAACCAACGTGAAGTTTAGGGTTTACGCCCTCTTGACCTTGGGTTGGGGATTCCGAAGCCATTATCAAGGCTCGGGTCTTACACGTAATTTTATTACTCTTATCGCTTTATTATAACTGTATCTTAGCTTTAGTGATCCAGGCTCAAGAGTCTCTTATGCACCAAGCATTTACACCCTCAAGTGACAGGCCAGACTCGGAACCATCAAAACGCGACAATCTCCTAATAATTGAGTTCGCACTTAGCGGAACAGTGATCATCTGATCACTTTTGGCACGTTCTGTAGTTGTGATAGCCTTGAATAATGCAATGTTTGTGCAATGCATGCTAGGTTTTTAGTTAGATCTCATAATTGGTTAAAGTTTTAAGGTGATCATCCACGATTAAGCACATAAGTAAGTGGCAATCATGTCAACAATCTATTCACAATACCTTTAATCATTTCAAGGAGCGAGGTACAAACGTAACATCAATAAGGAAAATCTTGCAAGAGTTCGTCAAACAATGGGCCTCTTTTTAGTGATTATGATTATTCCTTATTCCTAGTTACATATACATATATATACCTAATGTTTACGGCTTATACCTATTTTGACATCCTATTTATTCCATCTCACTTACACTTAGTGTATGTAACTATAATGATAAGGACTTAGCCTATTAGTAACTTAAATCCTCTATCTTAACTCATGATGCATGCACATACTTATAGTTTAGATCAACTCCCTAGACCCTCTCTTTCTTGCTTCCGCCACCAATGATCCCCATGTCAACATGTTTTCTCATATCCTCATTCATGGATTTCAACCTTTCTTCTAACTTCCCAACATGCATGCAAACAATGAAAGCCAACCGCAAAATAATTCCAGCATTTCATCTTCCACCTCTATTTCATTTTTATAGCCACATATACCATTTTAGATAATGTCAAGCACTAAATTTTCATTTTTTCTTAATCTAATTTACAATAAACCTAATCTAGTTAATATAAGTTACTTAATAGTAAAATTAAGAAAAAAAATTATATTTTTGAAAAATCATTTGAAAATGTAGCCATCACAAACCATGTTGGGAAAATAGGAAATTTTGGTTAATTAAGGTTGGCTAAGTGGATTAACTCTAATTTTAGCTATTAATCTACAAATTTTCTAAAATGACTTTTTAAAAAAATGATTAATCAAAAACTCTAAACTTGGGACTAATTTATTAAAATATAATTAACTAGCACATGTTATTTTTTAAGAAAATGAATTAAGAGGCCTTATAGAAAATTTCTTCATGTTTCTATATGAAAAACATGACATTTTTCATGTAAATAGAACACAACATAAAACAATACAAAATAAAGATTTTTATTATTTTTTATTACAAATTTTCATTTATTATTTTTATGAAAGTTTGAAAAGAAATGAAATTTGAAAAAAAAAAAAAAAACAAAGCTTTTGCATTTTTTAAGATTGCCTCACATGTGCGTAATATCTATTACTCATAATCAAACCATTGTAATTCTAAATATTTTATAAAACTTTAGTGTGTTGATTTATTTTATTTATAAAAAAGCACTAGGTTTTAAGGGTATAATCTTAAATATAGTATTTTTTTTTTAATTTGCGAAATATAGTACACACAAAAATTATTCCAAAAATAGGTTTTGAAGGCAGGGACGCGGTGTACACCTTCAATTTTGAGAATTTTTACAAAATTGAAGGCACACACCAGAACCGTGTTGTATTAAAGGCATGGACCTTGTTCGTGCCTTTAAGTAAAATGCTTAAGGGCACAAACAATGTCCGCACCTTTAGTACAAATTTGTAAAAATTACTTTTTCTAGCATTATCTCCACTGTTCAATAATGTAATGAAATACTACAAACCTATAAAAATTATTATAAATCAATACTGCAGATTTGCATAGTATCACAACATGTAATCTTAAGTGCATAGGAAAAAATTTTGTACCAACAGTTTGTAATATAAATGCGAATTCTCAGTATTTATTATTAGACATTTCAATTTCTTTTTCTAGTCTTCTTCTTTCTCACAATCTGAAACTTTCTGTCTTCTTAATTTTTATTTTACACAAGTTTAACTGATATATTTATGTGTGTAGATGAAAATTAATATGTGAAATTGATAAATTTATTAACATTGTCTAATGAATTTGTATGCATTTGTTTGACACTATTTGATAAATCTAATAAATATTGAAAAAGAGGCTTGCAAACAACTATAAAAGGAAATGTAAAAGCGTATATAACAGCCTATAAAAAGAATTGCCAACATCTACGAAAGATTCCCCTTCTATTTCATTAGAACAAAGTAGATGAAGTGGTCGAAGCTTCACCTAAGCTGCACAATGGAAATAGATAAAGTTAGCATTATATAGGCAATGATTTGACAATCGAAGTGTGCAAGGTTAAGCTAAGATTCAACAAATCATGTATATTGTTATCAATTGTTTAGCATTATCGCATTGATATGGGCACGCTCTTCTATTATGGCCTTCCCCTTAGCAAAGTTCACATGTGATTTTATTTAGATACTTCCTAATGTCTATCTCCATGTGGTATCTTTTTCGTGCGACGTTTTCCCTTGGGCAAAGTGACAGGAAATGTATCGCCCCCCAATTGAGCTCATCGCCCATGGGCATGAAGTGTATCCTATATGTCAGCTCTTGTTGCGTCCACTTATACCAATCCGGTATAGAATATGTCATGTCGAGCTTGATTGACACAACTATTGCATATTTGGTTAAGATTCTACCTTTTGCCATATTCCTCAAAGCATTTGAATGCTTCTTGATGAAGTACCCCACACAATTGTAGAACTTCTTCTTCACCAATCGAGAGTTCAAATGCCAATGGCTCGGGTTACATTTCTTCCATGTTTTGTGACAAATGTCAACCTTTCTAAGGGGCCCTCCAAATTGTCACAATTTTTTACGTACAACTATTGTATTCCACGATCTCCATAAGATTCAACCGTTTCAATAAAATTTTCAACATCTTTATCATCTTTAATTGTCATCAAAGCATAAGATGTATTGCTCTCACGGAACACGCGATACTTATGAATTATCTCAACCCTCACTTTGGTTGAATTGGTTACGATGATCCACCATATTCTATGTAAGAATTCAGTGTAGTTGACATTTTTTTTCATTTTCAACTTTTTTACCAGATCCCTGTCATATTTCGACCCCCAGTTATTAGCCACTATATTTCTAAACGTGTAGATCATCAATTTTACAGTCATTCATTGTTTTCCTATCTACAATATATATAAATTATAAACTATTTCAAGAAAAATGTCAAATTCAAATAATAGCATTGTAAAAATTAGTCCTAAAAAAAAATTTCATTTCAATTTTAATTTTTTTTCCATTATTTCACAACAAAATATCATAAATTTAAATAACAACATTGTAAAAATTATTTAAAAAAAAAAGAAATCATAAATTTTTGTTAAAATATTTTTTTATAACAATACAAATAATATTTTAAATTTGATATTTACAAATAATATTCAATTTTTTGTTAGTATAATGTATTTTCATATTAACGTAAAAAATAACTATCGCATGTTACGTATTATGGAATCTACATAAATCATGTTTAGCATAGTATAAACTAACAACAAATAGTAATTTTTTTTTTGACAAAACATAACATTATAGAAAAAAATTCCTCAAATATTAATATCAAATACAGTAACAAAAAAAAAAAACTTTAAATTTTTGTAAAAAAAAAACATACCACAATTGATTAATCATTGAGAAAATGATATATCTCATTGTATTCGTTTCGATCTACACAAGTACTTCTTCTTCTTCTTGCAAACGAGAGAAAAAACAAAGAGATGGAGTTTGTAGAAGGGAAAATAAAAATAAATGTCTTTTGTTTTTATTTTTATATTTTTATTATTAATTTAACAACTTAGTTTTTCTATGGAAGGTTGATGTTAACTAAAAAAAATTGGATGGTCAGATTAGTCAAGGGTGGCAAAACTAAAGGCGTAGAAGTGGTCTGCAGTCGGTGCAATTTGTACTAAAGGCGTAGATGATGTCTATGCCTTTAGTACAATTTTTACTAAGAGTGCGGACCTTGTCTAAGTCTTTAGTTTTGCAAAGTTTCACAAAATTGAAGGCATGTACTGGGTTTGTGCCTTTGAAACCTATTTTTGGAATAATTTTTGTAAGTATTATGTTTTGCAATTTTTTTAAATACTATATTTAAGAGTATACCCCTAGGTTCTATGTTTATTATCATGTTAAGTTTTGTTTGGAAAACTTCTAAAAAAATCGCCTAAAAAAAAACCTATGTTGGAAAACAAAAAACTAAATTTTTGGTTTTTTGAAAACCATTTTTTATTTAAAAACTAAATTTTAACTTTTGAAAAATAATATTACTAAAACAAATAAAAAATAAAACTAACTGGAAAACTTAGTCGATTTCCGATAGTGGTTATATTACATCATCTAGGGTCTATACAATGGCTCCCACCCTTAAAGAAAAAACCTTTTTTTTTTTGGTATTTTTATTATTATTATAAATACTACAATGCAAATAGGCAAATTAACCATCAAATATATCAAACATATTAATATACCAATCAATCATATCAAACCTACAAACATAGTTAACTATTATTCATATTAACTACTATGATAACACAAGATATATTAAATGATCAAATAAGGAAAATGTTCAATAATTAAACATGTCGATATGAATGCATCATACTAACTAATTAAACATATCAACATAATCACATAAAGTCATTAGTCAATCATATTGAGCATGTAGATACTAAATAGGTTGATCAAATACATTAGTATCATAAAAGATGAAATCATTTATACGAACATGCAATACATAAAATTAAAAGTACCAATCATGAGACAAAATCAAATATACTAATCATGCACACAAATCATAATAGAATTAACATGCATAATATATATATAACCAAATCAAACCTACTCTTCATGGACTGGATTAGATCAGAAGAATTGGGTTATGGGTTGGTTTTAGGGGTTTAGGTTAGGTCATTACATATGAAGCATAAGTGTGGAGTGGCCAGAGGGTAGTGGCAATGAAGTGGTGGTTTAGGCTTCTCCAATGGTTATTAAAAGCCATTGATGGGTCAGCTTTAAGGTTTTCAAGGATATAAATTGCAATGGCAGTGGTGGCTTTACCTAAAGAAGCTCGTAAGATGGTGTTTCAATGGTAGCCAACGAAGTGGTTTTATGGGTTCTTTTATTCAATTGATTGAGGCATAATAAAATCAAAGGATGGTATTTTTCCTAATTTACATGATGTAAGGAACCTAATGAGATTTAAATCTACCTTCAATGTTGAGCGTGGATAGAGATATTCTAGAGAGAAGGTGGCAATGTAACTGGTTATTAAGATCACGAGTCAATTGTACGATTCTATGAGTTTGCAATTTTATGAAGTTTTTCCTAATCAAAATGGAAGAAAAATCATTTAGGTATAGACTTTTGATATAATTATGAATTTAGATATACGATTCTACAAGTTATCAATTCTACCGATTCTATACGATTTCATATGATTCTATCAATTTTATACCATTCAATTCCAAGTAAAATCATGATTTTGAAAACCATGAATGTAGGAATAGGTATCTTAGAGAGAGAAATTGGTTAATTGAAAGTAATGGAAGTTTGTCGATGGATTCTAAGGTGTGCCTGCATTTCTATTGGTCCACTCTATTTATAAATGCCAACAATCACATTTGATAGGAAAAAACTTGATCCGAATCAAATCTTCAATTAAAACCTAAACTTTATTTATTTATTTTATTGACTTGATCAGTTTTAATGTAGAGTAGAGTAAATATGTTAGGTAAAGTGAATTTCCAGTAAAAAAAAATGATCATAATTCATCAAGATTTGATACAAAGTGGCTCAATTTGCTTAGATCCACTACATTTACTCGTGATTGCCTCTCTCTCTCTCTCTCTCTCTCTATTATCTCAGATAGCTGTTGTGAAGTTGAAGACGATTAGGTGCCATGCACATGATCGCTTTGACCAATAGGAGACTGGCACATGGTAATCTTTAGCCCCTTACTTGCATATGTCCATGTGCTTGAGCAATTATGTTGAGCTCTTTTCTTATTTATTTATTTTTATTGCTAAAAAAAATTCACTTAATCTAAAATACATGCCCGAACCAATTTTATTCAAATGGGCTAGAACTGAATTTGGCCCAAAAAACTTAGCTTACATTTCCTAATTCTATCTTTTAACCTAAAAATGATATTTTTATTTTTTTTTCATTTTTTTTATTCATTTTATAATTTTCATCATTTTTATTTATTTCTTGTTAATTTTTTACTTTATTTTTTTATTTGTAAACTAGTCCTATTCAAAGAAAAATATTTAAGAAGGGGCAAAAAATGTGTATAGATAATTTCATGATGACCTCTATTTGAGGATGGAATTATGCAGGTGTGAACTGGTTTTATAAAATTCACATAACATTTTACATGATACTCACAATGTTCCTACCAAAAAGCTAATTTAGTTTAATTAATATATATCAAAAGTCAAATTTATGTATCAAACTTCCTTGAAAACTAAATGTTTTAAATAAAACCCCCCAAGAAATTTGGTTTAAGATCTTATAAACTACCATATATATATATTTTAAGTAAAGCATAATCTTTAAATTTAAAACTGAAATGTACTACACATTTAGGATGTTGAGTTAAATTGATAAACATCCAATTCCTTTCCTTGAAAACCTACTCAAATTTTCTAGGGTATTAATGTGTGTTTATATCTCCTAAATGCCATCTAAAGCCCTCTAGAAAAATACCTTATTAGGTTCTTACTAAGTTCAGTCGAGTTAGAAATCTTATATAACCCAATCTACTTACATCACTTGAAATATCCCAAATCAATAAATATAGTAGTTAAGTGAAAAAAGGGCATTTTCAAAGTCCAATTAAAAAGGGTTTCTTAGGGTTTAGGGGTCAAGTTTTAAAAAATAACTTGTTTACCCTTAAGCTTGATTTCAACTATGCTAATCTAGAAAGAAGTTTTTGTTAATCATCCGAGCATATTAAAATGTTAAGAAGCTCCTACAAGGCTTAAAATAGTATTAGGAAAGCTAAAACCCTTAATTAGGTGAATTGTTCTTTCATATGCAAAAGTTAGTAAAAGATTCCTTAAAAGTAATGGGTTCCACCAAATCACCCTAAGGTTTTGTACCACATTCCCTTAAGATAAACCTATGTTGCCAGCCTCTCCTTTTTAGAACCCTCTTGGCATTTATAAAATGCTTTCTAAATTAGGACCTCAAAATCCCTCTAAAATTATAATCCTTTTAGCTAAAAATTGTAGTTTTATCTATGTTTAGTCACTAATCTACCTTAGTTGTCTTGTATAAACTAGGTTTTGAAGAAGTTGAGGGTTGTTAGAGCTTCTTTTCAAGGTTGGCATGAAGCTCTATCTTCAAGGGTAAGATTTCTCCAACAATCTTCAAGTTTAAGTGGAATCCTTTAGTGTAATCTCTAAAAATAACTCTTGATAAGTTATTTTTACTTAAAGAATTAGGTGAAAGTTGAAGAAACCAACCCTGGGAGAGTCCTTCAGTGGTGCCATTTACTAGGTGTTAGTAGCTTAAGCAAGATCTTAATCTTTAGCTATATGGATAGTCTATGATGTTTTATAACCTTAGATCAGTAAAATAAAGAGTTAAGCATGCTTAAATGCAGTCATGATGGAATGCAATGGGTCTTCTTATACTTAGAAGTGGCACCATTAGAATAGATGAGGTTAAATTTGATTATTTGCTAATTAAAGTGATTTAGAGTATTTATTGTAATGATTAAATATTGTATAATGATTGCCTTTGATATTTTAGAACTTTGAATAAATGGGTATATGAACCTCTAGCCATGTTGTGAGCCCCTTAGTTTCCTTAGGGTATCTGTTGAATTTAGGTGATAATTGGTTAATAGATGTGTTAATCTAGAGGTTAGACAAGGTTTAGTAGACTAAAAGTTAGATTGAAGTAGGTCCTTGTATCTTTGGTTGCCCCCTTACCATTATTGTCGCCACTGTGTATGTTTTAATGTATAATTCTTTAATTAAATATGTTCTTGATATGGCTAAGTGTTTAAATGATGTTTTCCATAATGATTTTAGACTTTGATAGTGTTTGGATTAGTGTATGATACATATATGTTGATTAGGTTACTTACAGTTTTGAACTTGACAAAGCAATATTTGAAATTGGTTAAATTTGTTTAATTTTTAAAATTTCCAACATTTACTCATGATTTGAATGTATAATCTTGATACTTGTTATCACCTCTAAAAAATCCTTAATGTATTATAGTGTTTGGTTATGTTCGATACTTGAATTCCAATTAATTTTTAAATTAAAGTGTTTGTGTTTATGAATTTTCCAAAAAAATATTATGATACTCACATATTATTGAATGCTTATGTGAACATTAAATAACACCTTTTGATTCATTTTGACCATCAAATTCAATTAAAAACTTTTTTTTTTTACTCGATTTCAACCAAGCATGTTTTTAAGTGAATCTTTAGTAGTAGAATCAAGTTTGACAAATTAAAATCTTCAAACCCAAAACATAAATGTTGGTTTTGAAACAAATTTTCAATCATAGTGGAGATGAAATAATCTTTGATCATGTTTCATGCTTAGACCCTGGGTGAAAAAGATGTTTGTAATTAAAATATTATAAAATAATGAGAAATAAGTAAATAATAGTAATAATAACATAATAATAATATTGTTATTAATAGAATAAGAAACCAATATTTCAATAAATTGGATTAAGACTGAACTCTAAAACCAATCACCTAACTTGGCCATGTGAATCAATCCAACCACCCCTAGATCAGCTCATGTGACAAGCATTAAGTGGATTTAGTTAAATTGATTTGGTAATATGATTTAATTAATGATATATTTAATATGGTTAATTTGGTAACAATTCATCTTAATTAAGTTAATTAAACCTAATGGGTTTAAATGCAAAACTAATTAAACCTATTTTTCCTTTAAGGCCACTAGGATTTAACCAATATAAAACCTTTTGGTCCTTAGTTATAATAAGGCTTTAGATTTAATAATTGGACTAAGACCTAATGGGCTTAGACTTTGATATAATGACTAGGTTATAACTTAATTGGACTTACACTAAGTACAATAGTGGTTTAATGACTAATTAATTTACAATAAAGATAATGACTAATTGAGATGATAAATTAAAGACTAATTAAATAATTAATATTAACAATAGTTGGGATTAGGAAAATTAATAATTTCTAAATATATAAATTAATTACTTGATTAATTTAGTGGGCTAGACCTAGTTTAAAACTAAATGAGCCTACTTTTAAGTAATCTACACTTATTAATTTGATCCCTTCGACATAGTATGTAATGACCTTGTATGTTGTGTGTTAGAATGAAAATTGATTAATTAGACTAATACGTAAACTCGACCTAATTAATTGAGTGTTGTATGTGCTTAGTCATTTTGGTCTAGCTAGTGATGCCCTTCAATTAGGGCTACATCTGCTAGTATAGTTTCTAGAAGTATACAATAGTTAAGCACTTAAGCCTTCGAGAATGGCTTGGTACATAATCGATAGGAGGGAATTGTGTTGACATCATGGTCACTAAAAGCAGAGAGAAATCATAACGGATATTGTAAGGTGGAACTAAACACAAGTACAATATTTTATAAATGAATTGTGATAAATGACATTTGGGTAATGGTGGTGAACACTATAGGAGATTACTTTATGGTTTTAGTTTGGCATGGAACATGGAATGTTTCTGCTATCCTCGATAGTCTAATGGAATTGTGCCACTATATTCTCCATCGTGTTGCTTAAGAGTCATTAGTACTCTTGTATTGCTGGATTCAATTATAGTTTAATTATATAACTTAAATGAATTTGCTTGTTGCATTAAAATTAGGCTTGACATGACATGGCGTGTGTATTTGTGGTTATTGTTGTACTGAGTTTTTGTAAGTTCACTCTTAAAATTTTACAAGTGAGGATTATTATGAGGACTTCACATACAATTTCTTGGTTATGAATTTGATGATGTTTTGGGGTTCGGTGGGAATGATCTCGGCGATGGCACTTAGTTGTATTTTTATTAGGCTTTTGCTAGCCATTTATATAGATTAACTTTATAAGTTGTTTCAATTTTATTGTTGGACATATGTTCATTATGGATTGTACTTATGGACTTTGACTATGTATTTATTAATGATATGTGATGCCCAATGAGGCTTACTTTACAAATATCTTCCTCTAATTGATAATAACTATTTAGAACAAATCGATTTTTCGAATTAATTGAAGGATTTTAATAAGTTAAAATTGGCTAGAAATCCACTAAAACGATAGGAGAGCCTTAATGCTTGTTACTTTCATAAGACATACGACGAAACAGCGTTGCCTTAAGTTAACACTTTTTAGTGATTGGAATATTGTGTTTGTACGTGTGTGAGTTTCTAGAGGGGAATATGAGAGCATCCCTCTTGTAGCCAAGACTATAAAACATAGAAAAATTAAATAAAATAAAGTTTTAAAAGAGGGGCATTTAAGTAATTAAGGACTTTAAAATGAAGGTATTTTGGTCTTTTTGGCAACAAGCTATATAAGCCAAATGAAAACCCCAATTAACCATTTTCTATTAGTTGTCAATGTGGACTCTATGCTATAGAAAAATCCTAACTCATCCTAAGCCACACTTTAACTACAGAAGAATTTTCGAATCAAAGTGTGATTGCGGAGGTAAGTACGTTTATCAAATTAAGGATTCTCCATGTTATCTGTTTTAACAGGACTTGGTTAAGACCTAACGTTGGAGAAGTTTAAGGTTTTTAGACATTTTGATTTAGACATCAAAGTTTCCAGATCAAACACATTTCAGGTTGTGAATTCAAACCAAGACAAGTAAGTATTCCAATTACACATAAATTCGTGGAATTAAGTATATCTTATGTAGGAATTAGAGTGTTTAGTTATTAATGAGAGATGGAATGGAGAAGGGTTCAATTGCATAGGAACTTAGAGAATTCGTGAGGTTCGGAGGGGTACACAACCATGGTGCACGGTTATGTACTTACTTATGCAGAACGTGAAAAGCAAATTGGCAAAATGAGTTGTACATAGCTAGGTACATGGTCATGTACTTACCTATGTTGAAGTACACGACCATGTACTTAGGAGTGTTGAGTAAACTTTGTGTATAGAAATGTATATGATTATGTGTACAGCTGTGTTCTTACTTGTGTTCTTTTACATGACCATACACACGGCCGTGTTCTTTAAGAACATTCCTTTAACTTTTCTATTTAGATTTTACTGTAATGTTAAGTCGACATTACTTACAATAGAGCGTGGGGAAGGAGAATTAGGTGATAAATTTCTTAGTTGAATGAACTTAGGTCTTATTGTAAAGTAGAATTAAGATTCAATTACTATTTCTTGACAAGTTTCAAGGAACTTGATAATTATAGACAAGTAGAACTCAAAACCACTCTTCTAGGTATGTGTTTATCATGCTTTTTGGTAGTATTTTTTAGATATAGTAAACGGATGAGATTTAATGTAAACTCAATAAATACTTTACTTATTGCTTGTGAGTGGCTTAACCTAAGGGTTGGAGGTGGTAGATCCTTAGGAGGCACCTCGATGATCGGTATATGACATTATCCTTAGTGGAGTTTATTATCAAAATGATTAGGGGTAGAATTTAGGGGTATGGGGGCTAGAGGTGGTAGTTCCCAATATTAATAGAAAGTTAGGATTGGAGGTGGCAATTCCCAACCTAAATTTAAGATAACTAAATTAAATAAGAAAGAGAGTGGTGGGGTCATGAGTATCCCCGTGTTGCTTCTTGATTAAAATGAAGATGAGTAAGTGGTTGATTGTTGATTATGTATTGTATTATGTATGTGTATAATTTGTATTGTTGTGATATGTGCATGTGTTTGAGTATTCACGTACTAGGCTTAAGATTACTCTATTATTTTCAACTGTAGGTGGGTATGACAAGTACCTTGAGTATGATGAGTATGAGAATGTAGTATACTATTTTCAGGATAAGAATGAGGGAAATTATCACTACTATTATGAAGACGAGTAATGTGGAAGTGTATGAAGGATTTGTTTGTAGAAGTTGAGGATATTTGAGTGAATAGTTAAAGATTGTTTACAAGTTAAGACACATGTTATTAAAGGATGATGTACATTTGATAAATTATTAGTGATTGGGATGATTCACCTGTGAATCATTCATTTATATTATTGGAGTTACAGAGTTGAACAGGTTTGAAGCTGTAAGCAAAATAGAGAGCTTTAGCGTATCACTACCTGTAGAGATATGTGGTGGGTTGTAGCACTTCCGGTTTTGAGGCCTTATAAAGACGCAAGAGGATATGGAGCTAGAGCTTCTCCCTCTAATGGTTGGAAATGGTCCCTAAAGTTTCAAATATATTCTAAAATTTTGTAATACACTTGGTTATGGATCAAAACTTTTTTTCTAAGGTTTACTCTTAACGAAATACAATATAATCATGAAGTACCAATGGTTACATTTTTTAAATTTTTTTCAAAATATTCCTTACTTTTGCTTAAGAGACTAATGATGTGAATGATTAAGCTCTCTCATATGTTATTGATGCACTCACTATAAACCTTAGAAAATTTTAAATCAAGAATTAGTATGAAGGAAAAATCTCAAGAAATACATTGGAAAAATAAATCAGAAAAACCGACTGTAGAATAGGAATCACCTAATGATACGTAAACCAACTAGAGTATCCAAAGGTAAAGGAAGTTGAAACCTAACCAAACCTTGATGATAGAACATTGCCCTAAGAAAACTAAACTTGAAATTGGATGTTAAAGTAGCCTAAATCCAATTCCTAAAGTCTGAGGACCAACCGCTGACATTAGGATTTCCTTCTAACTTAAGAAAAACTAATGTCGAGCTTAGAAAAACCCGAGATTCAATTTGAACAAGACAAAACTTTAGATGACGATAAATTACCCTATAATTAATATGAGAATACTTAAAATCTAATTAAATCCAACTTTACTAAATAATCAAATTAGGCAAAACAAAAATTAGAAAACATGACCCTTAACATTCTCATTAGTGGCGTTGGAATCAAGAGAGATATACCAACATTTAACCCATCAAATGACCAGATTTAAGGCTAAAATTAAATATGGAATTTCCCCCATATGAGCCCTATTAAGACCCATTTAATCACTAAAAAACAAAGGAATTGAGTAGCTAAACCAACCCTCCAATTCTGCTGCTTGGAATATAAACCAACTAAAAAGCAATTAGGGAGTAATCAAGGGAGTAACTAGATTAAGCCTAACTAAATGAAAGGGGAACTAAAGGCTAACTAAAGGGAAACAAAAGGGAGTGAATTTGATGCTCAACCACTCCTTAGTTGCAGATATGATTTCCTAAGACATGACCTTCTACACATTGGATAAAGTATTACCTTATGAACTCATGCTAATAACCAATGGATAATTCCCTAAGCAAAATACCCAACCATTGACCTGAGACCTCCCATTCCCCCTCCACATGAACACACTCTATTTTGGAACAAATTCACTCTAAAAGCCCTCAAGGAGATAAGCCAAACACATTCAAGAAAAACTTCAAAAATCGCACTAGGACTCTCTCTCAAAACAGTAACATTCCAGTTACCTTCCTCCTAGTTTTCCTTCTAATTTCATCACCTTAGACCTTCACAAGAAGCCCCCACCTTTTTAGAACATTAACACAAGGAAAGGACTCCCAAGAACCTCCCCAAAACCCTGAAACATCAGCCTAAAAATTGGGTCACAAGAGGAACCCCCAAGCTGTCCCCTGTTTCATCCTAGTTGTGTATCCTTTGATTCAAACTCCTAAACATGCCCTTAACCACCTCTAACCAAGCTCATTTTTTTTTTTTTTATATTATCTACACCACTCAAAGGGCTATTGGAGGAGCTAAGATCCTAGAAAAATTAGATCTCAAAGCCACTCCAAGAAGTAGGAAAAGAAGGGAGAACTCCAGTGCCCATAATTGCAACAAGTAGGATCCTTTACTTTCATGTTGATGTTACTTTCTCTCCTTGTAATAATTCTATTCCACAGCTTAGAATATGGCTATATTGCCTTAGTTTTGTAACTTTCCATGTGTATTGAAGTATATTTAGCTTAGGGAAAAGATTAGAAACTATAATCCCCCTTTAAGATGTAAAACCATAGAGCTCACCTTTCCTTTGTGACTTGTAAATGGAAGCTTTTGGAAAGAAATAAATGAAGATAAAAAAATCGAGGATCCCTTGCACTTTCAGACACATGAGATAAAAGATCTAATTAATTATATTTTGGATGTATCTCATGCTTCTTAAATGGTGGAAAGGTGTAGATTTCAAATAGACCTTTTAAGAGTAGAAGAATTGGAAGGAAGTGTAAGACAAACCCAAGGACCACAAATTATGACTAAGACCTAATTAAATATGGAAACTTCTTTATTTCCAGAATCTAAACATGCCAAAATATCCTTATAGAAATTATGAAATTAAAAATCTTAAAGGAAAAACACAAACTAGCACCAACTAAGAGAGAAGAATCCAATTGAAGCATTGAAAAAGGACATCCCAAGTGCTTGTCCTAAACTCTAGAATTTCTAGCAAGAAACAAAGGATAGATACACCATCGGAGAGTCCCAAATATGCTCCAAATGGTTAGGGTTAATTAATTTAGGTTGGAAGATCAAATTGGACCAAAAAGAGCCTTGAACCAAATACTTAGCAAGCGCAACTAAACTGTTCAGGCTCTAGTGCTATGTTTTGAAGTCTAAATGATTGAAATGACTTTGGAAATGGAAAGAACATTCAAAAACTTTAAAACGACTATAAATACGTGAAAAAACGGATTTAAAACGAAAAAGTTATGAAGAAAATACTAAAATATTCAAAATTGACAAAAACTAACCAAACTAGTATAGGTTAGTTTTGACCCCAACTCATACAAATATTTTGTCTTGTTAGGTGACACGATATTCAAGGACAATCTACTGCCTGGCTACTACGATTACGGACTACATGGTTGGGTGAGTGACAATCTAATGAGTATTGTTCCTTGCTTGTGCTTGTGCTTGTAGTTAGTGACAATCTATATGTGCTTGAATGTTATGATTGAGTGCCAATTTACATTTATTATACCCGATTAACTGATAATTGCCTTCCCCTTTAGATTATAGAAATTGTGATTGTTTGTATAAATTGTCATGAACGCCAAATAAATGGACTTTAAATGAAACGGTTCATGCATAACGGAGTCTTGCACTTAAGAAGGTTGTCGGCATCACGTGGTGGTACTAAAAGGCCCTATGGAGGCCATACTCCATGGGTGCACCTTATCTCAACCTTTGGGAACTAAACCGAACCTGAGAAAATGCAGCTCTCTGATTGAGACCTAGGAATTTCCTAGTTTGGGGATTCATCGCTTAGGGGTGATTGGCTTGCGAGCCATTCATGATCTATACCCTATGAAAGGGCTGGGTATGTATATATGCATTTTAAAAACTATGGAAGCATATTTTGAAAGTATATATAGACTATACGAATTATCTCGAGAGATAGCCTAGGGTCATTGGAGCTTGGAGCCGGCATGTAGTTCGTGATTTATCAACCCCTGGCAACGAAGGGCATAAATCTGCTCTGTATATGGTGTCTGACAAATCGTATATATTGTTGCATTCATGTGATTGCTCATGTATGGCATATGTGTAAATTAAATGACTTGCTTGTTATTTGCTTATTGGTTTGGTAAGAGGATTTAGCTCACTGAGCCTTACAGCTTACATCCCCATAGACTTCCTTTATTGTAGGCACCTATTTAGTTAGAGCCTAATCGCTAGATGCCAGAGGTTAGTATGGGATGCTAGGGAGCCATGAAAGAGTAGAGTAGAGAGATCACTTTTATAGATGTATTTAGTCTAAGTTCTTATTTTAAATTTCATTTACTTAGCTTGGACTGATATGTAGTAGGATTATGAATCCTTAAACTTATAATTATGTACCTGTGGACTATATAAACGTTCCTACTCTAAATTATTATATCTATATTTCTATATTCCTTGAAAAGTATTAAACCCCGATTTAGGAATTTTGGATGTGAGTACGCTTTGTATATTGTAGGGTAAACTCTTGGATAACAGAGAGACTATCCTTAGGTTTCCATGCGGTGTGCGGTGGAAACTGTACGTCCTAAGGGCCCATGGGGCATGACACTCACCTATTACGTATGTTTCAAAGGAATATAAATTGATATGATTAGATTTTTCAAATAGTTTACCAAAAAAAAAAAAAATTGTAAAAGAAAGTTACCTCTAATGATGAATAGTGAGATATTAGATAGCAAGTGATAGTGAAAAAAATTATTGAAGCAAATACATAAATACACTTTATGATAAGTGGTTGAAATGTAAATGGAACAAAATACCAATTTTATTGATTTTTCAGCAATTTTCCAAAAATCAAGCTTTATTCATTAAAAAGAAAGGAGGATTGGATGGTGATCAAACTTGATTTGAAAAAGCCTATGATCACATTAAATCATTTATTGTATCTTGTGTGCCTTAGGCTTTCTTGGTTATAGATTGGTGTAATTGGATCCTATCTAGCAACATCGGCTTTGTTGTTCTCTTAAGTGGTTATCCCCTTCCCTCTTTCAACTCAAGCCATAAGATTAAGTAAGGTGACCCTATTTCCTCTTACCTATTCAACCTCATGAGTTTTGTTACCCCTAAATTGCTATGCATCAACATCCTATCTTTGATTTTCATTTTGTACATTCCCTTGTTGAGTTTTTTTATTAATCAAAGTTTGCATTAAATTTATTTGCATTTTCAATAAAAGCATGGCATGGTCTCTGTAAAGGTGGTTATCTACTGTTCTAACCTTATTTCACAATGATCTCATCTCCATTGCTATCAATCCTCTTGCTAGTAAACTTGATATTTATACTCTCGTTACTCATTTTTCAATGACAACCAATACTGTCCTCTCTCTCTCTCTCTCCCTCTCTCTTTTTTTCTTTCTTCTTCTTCTTCTTCTTCTTCTTTTTTTCTCTGTTGCTTTGCTTGTTTTACAAAAGTGACAAGCCTTAAATTTCCTACACAATTATAGTCAAATCTCCAGGCCAATCAATAATATCGCAGCACAATCCCTTAGTAAGCCCTAATCTCTATCCAGCAAGTTTATCAAATTAGGAAATTGACTTATGGATGTCACGTGTCGTTTTGTAGCTCTAATACTAAATTAAATATAATATGCTTAAACTAACTAATCTCTAGGCAATATCTATGGATATTATGCAACAACCTTGGAGGAATAAGGAAAGGTGTTTTTTTTTTTTTTAAACTATATGATAATGGAATTGGTGAGTAAAGAGGGTGTAAATGATTATTAAATGGATCCAATAAAAAAATTGGATTATTGTTGAAATCCCTAAATCGATATTACTCATGATCATCAAGAGAACAACGGGCTTAACATAATTATTCAGATATGACTCACAAGATAATCAAGTCAAGGGAATTGCCACAATCAATTACTACAAGTAATGGATTGATAAGATTTGATTAATTAGTAATAATGGCTAGGGCTTACACTTTCAAGAGGAAGAGTTTGATTTAATATTGAAAGGATAACAAAGTCATAAGCTCCTCAATACAATGTATGTGAAATAAACATATTTATTCCTACTAATCTCTAGGGCAAAAGCTCAAATAATGAAAGCATATAAAATCATAAGAAAGGATAATCCGTTGGCCTATACAGCCTTAACACGATCATGCCATAAACTGTGCATATTTTAGTTTTCTCAGAATAGCACTAGCATGAGTGTGTTGTGTGAGTTTGTGCCTATGTTCTTCAACACGCCTTGAACACGAGCATATACACTCCCCCTATGCATCTTGGATCTTTTGCTCATGGTTAGCATGAATCGTGTTTCTTCATTTGTTGGCTGTGTTGTTGGACGCACATGAGTACATGGACATATTCCTTGTTGTGTACTTCTTAGTGGCCCCTATTCAAGCTTTTATCTCGATCTTTGACACTCTAGCTCCCTTTACAGCTTGACTAATGATGGCATGAACCCTAAATCCTATCAATGGAGAGTTTTTAAAAAAGTGAATTGTTTAAGATGTTGACATGACACCTTAAGTAATTCTCTAAGCAACTCTTTTGTCTTCATATGTTTTATTATATTTGATTTCCTTTTTATTTTATGAATCAAACAACAAAAGAAAAAAACTTTCCTTTTTTCTTTTCTATTTCCTTGTTGCATACTAGGAAAAAAAATTTATGTTTTATGTTTTTATCCATAATATTTAAGAGGGAAGCTCCACCTTTTGTTTTTTTTTTTTGGTTAATTCCCAAACTTTTAATCAAACATATCAAGACCATACAAGAACACCAAATAAACTTAGAAACCACAATAGAGACTTGCTTATAAATTTTTTTTGCCAAACTTAGCCTAGCCCTAAACATGGATCCACCTACTTCGGGTAGCAATTTTCAACATCCTTTCTAAGCAACTCTATACATCCTTTAGGTGGATAGGAGAGAAAAAATCAGCTTCTCATGCCTAATCAAACTAGCCTTGGCAAGATGATTGGCAACATTGTTTACTTCATGTGAGACCTTACAAATGTGAATATTGTTTAGAGTTTGATCTTCTCTTGGCGCTTCTCCATTATAGGTAAGCTCAAAGTAGAATCAAGACATGGGTCTGCTATCCATCTAAAGGCTTCTTTGGAGCTCATTTCTACTACTATCTTTTCAAATTTTAGATCATGTGCTAGGTCCAAGACTCTAGCTATGCTCCATAACTCTATTTCTAGAGTTTAAGTTGCTACAATATTTTTTGAAAAACATCTTGATAACTTCCCCTTTGAATCTCTGTAGACCATTCCAATTAATTGTCTCGTTCATCTCTTACACTCAATTCTCATAATTTCCACCGATTATATTATCCGTATATTACCCACCACAATTTCCACTATATTCTTCTCAATATTAGTATGTTAATTTAGTATTTCCAAATGATTTTTCTTCACAATAGTCAAAAAGGCTACAGCTATCGGTCTGTGCAAGTAAAAAATTTACAAGGCAAGCAAAGAGAGGATAAAAACTGAGAAGCCGTTTTCTGCGCGGGAAAGAAAATGCTTCATTCTTCAAGACGTGACCGCCGTCCCCACGGCTCCTCGTAAGCGGCTTCAGCGCAGTTTACACAAACTCCGAGACCTCTCTCTCCAAATCAAACCCTAAAATTAAATTCCACACCTTAATCCTAATTTGCCATAGTTTCTCCTTTCCACGCAAACCTTCTTCCTCAAAATCCTACCAATATGTCCTATACTAACCCTACATCCTCTTTCTACCCCGAAGCTCCCAACCCCAACCCATACCCCCACCCTAGCCCTAACCCCAATTCGACCAGCAACCTATACCCATTGGTCGAAACGAACGATTTGCCCAACCTTGTGGAGAATCTCTTCCCCGACAGCCCCCACTCTCCCTCCGCCCCCCCGGAGTCGGCGGAGGACATCCTGATCCGCATCCCTGGCGCGATTCTCCACCTCATCGATCGGGAGTACAGCGTCGAGCTTGCTATCGGTGATTTCACCATCGCTGTTCTCCGACAAGACGTCAATGTCGTCGCTGTCGTCGCCTGTGTTGCCGACGAAATCCAGTGGCCGCTTACCCGTGACGAGGCCGCGGTGAAAGTTGATGATTCGCATTACTTTTTTGCGATCCCGGGAAATGCACAACCAGGGTCGGGTTCTGGATCGGAATCAAGTGATGATGATACTAAGAAGAAAGGTTCACTTAGAAGTAGATTTTTTGGTAAGAAAGAGAGTAAGAAGGAGAAAGCTTCTCAATTAACCAAAAAAAAAGAGAAAGCTTCTCAACCGGATGATAATGTGTTGAATTATGGATTGACATTTGCATCAAAAGGGCAGGAGAATTTATTGAGAGAATTGGATGATATATTATCGAATTGCAGTAGCTTTTCCGTGCAAAAGGTGTCGGAAAATGCAACAAAGAAAGGGGAGATTCTGGATGGTTCGTTGGAGAAGGAGATATCGCCAATGGAATTGGAATCTGAGGGGAAAAAGAAGGAGATGATGGAGGAAAGATGCGCGGCGTATTGGACCACGTTGGCTCCGAATGTGGAGGATTATAGTGGGACTGCGGCGAAGTTGATTGCTGCCGGTTCGGGACAATTGATAAGAGGGATTTTGTGGTGTGGGGATGTGACTGTGGAAAGGTTGAAGTGGGGAAATGAAGTTATGAGGAAGAGAATGACTCCCGGAGGGAAAGTAGAGATTGACCCGAGCACATTAAAGAGGCTTAAAAGGTAGTGAGATTGGATAAATAGTGTTTATTTGAGTTTTGCATTTTGCTTGCATTTACATATTGATTTCTTCTTGTATGATTAGCTGTTAAGGTCTTCTGTGTGGTATGGCAAATAATGGGCAATATGATTCATATGGAACGATTCTCATTGTATGCTAATAATTTATATGTGCGATTAAGCTTAGATACGTGAGCTGGAGGTGGCCTGTCCCTTCGAAGGAAATTTTGCTTCACACTCGATTAGGGGTCTACTGTAATTTAACGGATAGTGATAGTTTTTAGTTTAGGCCATTAGAATAAATTTGAAAAAAATGCATGCCAAAGCTGGAATATATCATGCATTCATGGCTGCATTCATATTGATGATATGTGCAGTTTATCATACCAAGAAGCTTGCATATGCTGCATAATGGATTGAATTAGTATTACAATTGGGAATGGTCATGGGACATAATCCTTTTTTCTTTTGCAGGGCTAAGAAAATGACGAAGATGACTGAGAAAGTGGCAACTGGTGTTCTCTCTGGTGTTGTGAGAGTCTCAGGATTTGTCACAAGCACAGTTGCAAACTCTTCGGTGGGCAAGAAGTTTTTTGGTCTACTGCCTGGAGAAGTTGTCCTTGCTTCCCTGGATGGATTTAGTAAGTTTGCAGCCTGCATTAAGTATTCGGTTGTTCTTCATTGTTGGTTATTGCAGAGATTTGTTTTATTATTGTTTGGTTGTCTGTTATGATTTGGCAATATTGTTGCTTGAGAGAATCCTATCCTTCTGCTTTCAAGAACTTTACTTGACCGCTACTTTTTCAATATAATTATTTCTCCGATCAATGGACATTTTGTCAATTACTTACTGGCTGAATCAGAAACATGGATGAGTATGTTTGTGATTGATTCTATGCCATGTGGGAAGAGGCTTAAACTTGCAGGTTTTAGGTTAAAGTAACACATTTTTTGGGTCAAATTCCTTTACCACGCTGCAATTAGTAATTCAACCTCTTTTGCTTAGTTTTTGTTGAGTGCCAAATATGATGATCATCAACTCCAATTTGAATTTTTTATGGTCTTGTGTGAGCAGACAAGGTTTGTGATGCTGTTGAAGTGGCAGGAAAGAATGTCATGTCTACATCATCTACAGTGACCACTGGACTTGTCACCCACAGGTAAAGCTTGACTGCTTATATTCAAATTGATGGCCAATTGTTTAATATAGCATGTACTCATTGATAGTCTTTTACAATGGGAACAGATTAAGCTAGTTTTATTAGGCTGTCTTTTGATGACTAGTTATGTTGCAGGTATGGGGATGAAGCAGGTAAGGCAGCTAGTGAAGGGCTTGATGCAGCTGGGCACGCCATTGGTACTGCATGGGCTGTTTTCAAGATTAGAAAAGGCCTGAACCCTAAGAATGCTTTGAAAGCATCTACTCTGGCCAAATCTGCTGCTAAAGCTGCAGCTGCTGAGGCCAAAGCAAAGGCCAGCAAATCCAAGTAATTGTGGATGGAAATTGTTTGCACTTGAGTGTAGCTTAGCATATCCTATGTTTTGGAAGTCAATGTGAGATTCGCTAGTCATTATCTGCAACAAGGTGGTAGCTTTGTAGATATGTCTAGCATTGTTGTTCGGCCTGCAATATTTTTTTCTTTGTTATTATTTGGTAGCCTTTGTTAGAAATGTTATTTTGCAGTTCATTCTTTGTAAATTAATGTTTTAACATCGCAATGATTCTTTGCAGCCTTGAAATATTAAATCATTGGTAATTCTGATACATGTATGTCAAATCCAGACCTGAAAAAAAAAAAAACTATATTCCTTATTGAGCTTACTGATACAATATCAATTTTCACCCTTGCAAATTTCTTTAGCAGATGCTAAGAAAGCCAAACAGGTTTCATTGCAGTAAATACCAGAAAATTTCTTTGTCAAGACTGGTTTGCCTTCCCTTTCTTATCTGTCAATTTCCCTTAATACTATGTCTTGAAATTGGAGTGCTGATAAGATTACCTATTAGGTATTGCTTGCGATACCCTATTTTAGAAAATCTGGATTCAGTACTTTGAACGGTTCTATCACACCACAATCCTTTTTGAGATGGTACGATCTTCTTGTCGAACTTCTGACCTCAACACGGTACTTCTCAGTTATTTTTATGTACAGCTTTCTATTGCACTTTGCTTGGAAAACCATCTAAATCTTCGTTATGGTTTTGACTCAAGAGGGCCTGAAGGGATTATACTGAGGAGTCACTAGGATGAGTGTCTTGATGAAGATACGTAAACCAGTATGGATTTGAAGCATTTGCATTTACATCGCCACCTACCATGTAATGGTCATGAGCCATCTAAACTGATGGATGCTTGGTTACCACCTTTTGAAACTAGAAGGAAAAAATTGGTGTTCCTGGTTTAGCCCAATTTCGACTAAAGTATCAAATTTAATTTTTTTTTTTTTAGTTTTTCATTGTGGTGATCGCTATACAAGTATGGTGAGTGACGGCTAACTATCCTAACTGGACTGTGACCACCACCTGAATAGGTGGTAATGTCTCTTGCTATCTTTAATGGGCCACACAATTAGTGGCTAATGTAAGGCAACTTGGGTGAGGCATCACTAGCTGTCACATTTATAGGTTACACGAGAAAGCATTAAGTGGTTAGTGACACTACCATAAGTGGCTTGGTTGCGATGGCTCTCAATGCCTCAGTAGGTGGCTTGTATAAGCCATCAAATTGAAGTGGCTTGCCACCCACTTGTAAAGTGGTTTTATGTATATATTTTTCTTTTGTGGGGGGGAGGGTGTTGGGAGGGGCTGGGGTTTTCTGAACATAACAAGGTAATGAATGTTTTTAGTAATACAAATAGGCAATAAAAGTTAAAAAACTCATTTGAGTGTCATGCTGTTATTATCCCATTAATATATCTGATAACTTATTTCAACTACCATACTGCTGGTAACATGTAGAATTCCAAATTATTCCCCAAAACTATTGAGTCTTTATTCTTAAAATAAAAAATTACCTATATAGTCAACATTCAATAATATCCAAAATCATAATGTTTAAACTAAAAGTCCAACATTACTTAAAGATAGATTACTTCTCCAAATTAACACATACAGAACTAACAATTTTTAATAAAAAAATACAAAAAGCACAAAATACAAAATAATATACTCTCTTTTCATAAGAGATTCCTCTTTAGGGTTTTTCTAGAGTGCCTCTCGTTTGACATGTCCTCCTTTATTGCACATTGCATAGAACAAACAAAGTGGATTATAAGACGATGTACAATCTACATATTATTTATGCTCTTTTTCGTTTCTGCACCTAAATTCAGCATAAAAAAAGTGAGCTAGAGCGGATATGGAAAATTGAATTATTATGGTATATCATGAAGATAGGGTAAAAATGGAGCCTAATATGTTGAACATTTTGTTCAAATAGGTTCCTAGCTATCAGGCAAGACGGCTAATCATCACTAGATTGTCAAACTCCATAGCGTTGTTTAAAACTATAAATATGTTATTAGATCATCATGAAGGTACAGGAACAATGATTGCAAAGGGACAATGTTATTTTCACTATAAGATCTTTGACATTTTCTTTTTGTTTTGTCATTTTTACATCAAAATTTTCAACTTATCAAATCATAAATTTAATCAAAACTTTTATTTCTGGTGTTGCTACCCCTTAAAGCTCCATCAATTGCTGCAGTTCTAGTCACTTCATCAAATTAATTGAAAAATTGCTTGCTAGTATTACTATGCCTCGGAATTCCATAAGTCATTGCCATCCTAATTACTTTTTGACAATAATCATCAATTGGAAAAAAAAAAAAATTTATTGATTGATATACATCATGTATGATATATATATATATATATATATATGATGTATAAATACTAATAAGACTTTAATATATATGTCAATAAAATAAGTGGTTTTCAAAACAATTACTATTTGTGTTTTATATTATTTATATATGTCAAAGTCTTATTAGTATATATGCAATGTAAATCAACTATTGGATCTTTTCTCATGTGAATTGACACATTAATTAAATAAAAAAAATACTCTATGTTTGATGCCATGTTGCAAAATTATGTAGTTTTAATGATAGAAAAAAATAAATAAATATGACATTTTGGAAGAAGAAGTGAAAACTTAAGACCATTTAGTAGAAGAAGAAGAAGAAGAAGAAACTCCATATCTGAAGAGGAATAAGATAATTTGGTGAAAAACTCATTTTAAAACAAACCCCTACTTATGATTTTGGTTCTTCCTTTCCTCCATTTCTTTTGATGTTGTTGCTGCTCTTATTCTTTTATTCTTCGCACCCGTTCTTCTGGAAATATATCTTTACTTCACCCAATAGTTCCTCACTTTAATACACCGCTGACCTAATCATTTTGCCTCCTTTTATATTTTGACCTGTAATGCTCTAACCCATAATCCGACTCTATATCAAGAAAACTTCTATATTTATGCAAAATTTAGCAACCAATTAATAATCAAACTCCATTTTTTTTCCCTTATCAAATCATGTTGAGATTCCTTTTTCTTCAAATGGTCAGATTTATTTGCAAATTGTTCCCCAAAAAAGAAAAATCATAGATAAAAAGAGTCTCTAATCAAGTTGAAGTATAATTACAAGAAGCCAAGGTTCTTTCCTTTTAAATCTCAACTAAATGTAAAAATTGCTTAAAAACGCTAATCGAGCTCTTCTAATCAATTGATCTTATCACAATCTAAAAAAATATGGCTATTCTTGTGATTTGATTGAAAATGTTTCAAAACCCTTATCCATCCCATCAATCAGATAAAGATTTAAGAAAGTTAGTGTTTTTGGTTTGATTTATATGAAAATGTTTCAATACCTTAATGTAGTCCCTCTCAATTAGATCGAAACTCCAAGGCTTCTTTTGTATGATTAAATAGGAAATTGTGTGCAAGCAACGAAGAAAAGAATATAATGTTCAAAACCTTAAAATCGATGATGGAATTGATATTAAACCTGAATTGAAGTGAATAGTGTGATTCTTTGAACGATATATATCTATGGAGGTGCTTTTAACAATTAGGGTTTCATTGTCCATTGATTAAGAATTAATCTTTTTATCTTATATTTTACTCTTGTCATTTAAATTACTTATTGGTTAGAAAACCTGATTGAGATAAGCGTCACTAATGAAATTTCCAGGTATGGTAATATTAGCAAGCAAAGTTTTAATTGTGACATACTTTGATAAGTTGAATGTTTATATGTAGAATTGAAAAACCGCTAAATTTTAGGTAATATATATGCCATTGTCCAGATTCAGTATGATAATTTATTTCTTCTTAGTTTTTTTGCATAAGAGGATGCAAAAAGAGTCTTGATAAAGGGCCTTGGAATCTTGAAGACTGCTTGCTCATGTCAAAGAAGTGATTTAATGTGATTTTAAGAAACGTAAATACTTTTTCAATTCACATTTGCGATCTACTAGTAGCATCAGGATGTGACACTATATGGACCAATATTGATAAAGGTTAGGATAAGTCATTGAAGTGGGTGTTTAAGAAACTTAGAATTGGTTAAGGTAGATCCCTTGACATGACGGTGGAGATAGATATCGATCGACTTTTGGAATAGGGCATGCAAATATCACTAGATGATCTTGGATCTTTGTTTTTAAATACATGAGATTGTTGACTCATTTTTATTAATGCAGAATTATTGGGTACGATGAAAAATTATGTTAAGGTAGACTGAATCAGGGTTGGAGCAACATTGAAGTAGAAGCCTCTATTGAGAACTACAAACTCCTCTGATAAAAAGAAGAGTAAGGACTTAAGTGTATGACTAAGTAAATAAAGTCCATCAACTCTCATGATGATTTGCATGAGGGATTGGGCTCAAATCCCACAATAGATACTTGCTTGATCTTCTTACATAGTGTAATCTATACTATGGGTCTTATAGTGTGGTTTATTAGCATAGAGATGGTAAGATAAATTACAGTATTGCCTCTTAATCAAGGAAATAACTCTTATTGCATAAATAACAAAGAAGGCATGTGCATAAACTCCAAATGACCAATTTTGTTAAATCGCTAGTGAAAGAAAAAGAGGAACTCCCATTAATATTTGAACCCTTTTCTAGGTGTTGGAGTGTCGCTTATATTTTGAGCCAATTGGTGCCCTTCTACTACAACACTAGTTAATGTCAAGTTTATTGCTTGTATAAGATGTTGCATAAAATATGGTATGTATTGTAGGTTGTCAAATCCGAAGAAGTAAAAATTTAGCGTGATTGGTGGTATGGAGACTTAGTGATGAGGTGGAAATAATAGCAAATAAATACGTGGTTAAATTTGGAAAAAACGAGCCAATTGCAATTTTTTTAATTTTTGAACCTTATTTCGAAGGAAACAAGCTAACTCGAAGAAGTTAGCACCTTTGGTGCTGAGTTATGCCATTTTTTAGGCAAATTCCATCATTTAGTGTTTTGAATAGGTAATTTTACTATTTTCAATAATTTTTAGATTTCTTATAATTTTTTATAGACATTTCTGTTTTAGATGCCATTTGTAGTGTTATCTTTGTCATTTAAGATATGTCGTGTTCTTAAGTTTTAGGAATTTCTATTTTTGACTATTTTTAGATGTTTCTATTTTTGATAAATTTTTATCTATTTTTGGTAGTTTACGTATACTATTTTTTGTATGCCTTAGGGCAAAGAGACATATAACAATTTTTGGCAGTTTGCGCTTGTTTCTTTCCCAAATTTGTGAATTTTATACAATTCTTGAATTTAGATGCTAAATCTTTAGGGATTCTTAGAATCAATAGGTATTTGAAGATTATACTCTATCTATTCGCAGAATTAACGATTTGTGATAATTTTAACACAATTTACATGTTTTATGCTGCGTCACTTAGTTGGTTGACTAGGGGCATAACCTAATGGGTTAATGAGTATATAATGGCTGGCATTTGACGAGCATGATTAGCCAGTTAAATGAAGTGAACTGTGATTAATTGTTAGCTTTAGTAGTTTATCAATGATGTTTAGTGGTTGACAGTCGACCTTCGGTGATCAATTAACCCACCTAGAATAGTGCTATTATGTTACCTATTTTGTTTGTTTTCAATTATGAAGTCATTGGAGCCTATGTATAGGCTTATATTATGGTCTAAAAGTAAGAGAGTCCACTCTTGTACATTTACTAAAAGCATTATAGTTTTAATATAGTGAATGTTGCTCTGTTCCCATAGTTTTTTTTTTTAACCTCATTATGTATATATAAAAAAGAAGAGTTTCCTTATAATTACAATATAGATAAGAAAAAATTATTTCATAAACTAGGAAGTATGATCCTTATCCTTTATTACCTGAGAGAAAATGATATTCTAAATCTTGAAAAATTTGTAGATAGAAATTTTTTTGATTGGAGAATTTTCCATTTTTACCTTAGAAATAAATAGATATTGAGTCGTGGGTCGATATTGATACTGGTAGTTAAAAAAAAAAATAATAACCATGGGGTTAATAATTGTCAACTAAATAAAAGGCCTTTTTTAGTCTAAGTCCATATAGAGTTTTCCACTTGAATTGCTATGTTGTTTATTTCTCTTTCCCTTGTCTTTTCTTCACAAGTGTTTCATTTCATTGAAACAACCTATCGTATAAACTGTTCATGTCGATGTCACTATTAGGATTGCTAAAATAAAGAATGAGAAGCTTTTCAAGTGTATAAAGTAGAAAATGTAAAAGGGCAAAGCAAGTCAAGTCCATGAGAATAAAGTATTGGTAACAAATTGGACAAAAGAGAAAAGGGGAATGAAAAGATAATGGTGGGATCATAGAAGAATCCCTTAGTAGAAATTATAGTCAAAGGTACAACAAGAAGTGTGCTAAGATGCTTATGTAGCTTGACAATAATCCTTCATAACTTCATTGATTTATTTAAAAAAAGAAAGACGATGCACCATTATTTGATTTTTTGGTGATGCATTGTAGTTAGACTCTTGCATCACAAATGTATCATCATTTTTGTAGAGGAAAAATTTTGCTTGCTAGTCAAGACTAGAGGATATAGTACACAAAGCTAAGTCTTTGCCACACACCATAATCTATTTAAGATAGAAATTGAAAGCACTAAGTAAGAGAGTAGAAGGAAATTCTTTCAAGATCATAAGTGATCGTGTAACCTTTCTCTTGGAAAAGAGAAAGGGGTAAAGTTAACTAAGATGGGAGGAGATAAGATCATCATAAAAAACTAATCTCTAAAGAAGTGATTGTTGTTTATGCTCATAATCTAACAATAATGATAACTTGATATGCCTAAAATCATAAACACAATCAAGATGTAGGATCTAATTTCTTAAGCAAGCCTCAAATGGAAAAAAAAAGAAAAGATTTTTATGGTGTTTTTATGTTTACAAGACCACCTAACCCCCACCCACCAAAAAAAGAAAAAAAAGAGAAAGATATGGACAATTTAAGGGATGGATATTATGTGTCAATCCTAAATCAAACTAATGATTATATCTAAGATTAATATTACACACAATCCTAAAAATGATGAGAAAAGGTATTTTAGAACTTGATATGACTTATAGATTTTGATTAATAGGTGTTTGCCACAATTTCAAAGAGATTGATAATTTTAGAGAAAATTAGGGAGAATCATCCCACTAAAATTCAATATTTATAAAAGAGTATTTTAAGTTGTTAAATGTCTATTAGTACAACTAAGAATGAGTTCTTAAATAACCATAGTCAAGCTAACAAGGATAAAACATAATTAAAATAAGTAATTAAATAGGATTAAAAGACATAAATGCACATTTTGAAGGACTTTGTTTAGTTAATGCATCATGTAACTCAAATTCTTAAGCTTTGTCCAAATGAAAGATGTTATCGTTTGATTGAAATCAAGAAGCAGCTTTAGGATTTGACTTTGGGATACTTTATTCAAATGTCTTGAGGAGATGTTCGAGCAAAGTCGCTTCATTTGAATCTCTTTGAAGGAAGTTCAAATGAGATCCTTCTTCACTTGTAGATTGTTGCTCTTGTCAACTTTATTAGAAATATATGACATACTGGCTTGGTTTCTCTTTGTCCCTAAAGGTTTGAACCTTGATTCCTATCATGGCCATTTGGCCTTGTTTATCCCCCAATAATCTATTATTTACAAGAATAGGTATAATCATGAGTATAATGAAAATAGATTGCAAAGTGCTATAACATAAAGATCTTCACCAATAAGCCATGTAGAACCATAAAAACATTATAACTATGTAAATCCTTTAGGAAGGCTCTACATTTGGGATTAATTGAAGTTGAGGTGAAATATGATTTTCTTCCTCATAATACCAAAGCCATATAAAGCTACTTTGAACCTATGAATTTTGTGACTTGATGATAAAGAAGACAAGATTCTATATCATCCATTTCAAATTTTTTCTCTTTTTTTTTTGAGAAGCTAACTTGGCTACTAAAAGTCTTGCAAATTTTGGTTTATTAAGTCTAAATGTTAAATATCTTGATCTCGAGTTTTTGTGATAATTGTCAAAAGACCCTTATTATTTATGCTTATTTGAAAACATTTGTTGTGTATTTTTATTGAATTGTTGGAGAAAAAGATACTTATTTTATGAAAAATTACTTTAGGGTATTAAAGAGCTCATTTGGAAGATTTCATGATGATTAAAGGGAAATCAATACAATTTAAACAAGTTTGGAGCAATTTTGGAAAGGACCAAAATTTTCTCTTTCAGCCCTGACGTTCAACATGGCCATGTTGAAATGGTAGGGCTAATTATGGTAAACATCAGAAGCAAAAGCAGTTAGATTGGCTTTTTCAACTCGGCCCCGAGCACAACTATGCTGACAGGCCGTGCCGACCTGCGAATATTAAAATGTTATAAATAGTGCCGTTATTTTATTATTAAGGTTATGAAGTGACTTTAAGGTTAGACTTCTAAACCTTAGGGGAGAGAATATGCAAGTCTTCAAGGAAGGAATTGCAATTCATATTATTGAAGATTAAAAGACATTAATTACAAGGGTTTTATTTTTATAACATGAATTCTTTTATCTTCTTTAGATTCTTTTTATTTATTGCAAACTCCATGAATGAGTAATTCTTTCATGCCCTACACTTTGTGAAACCCTAACCTATGTGATTTGAATTGCTCTTTGATTAATGAAAAATTCATGTTTTTGCATTTAGTCATGTGATTTCATTGTTTTGTGGTTGATTACTGCATGAATTAACTGCCTGTTTGATACTTATTAGATAGAAAGAGGTTTCATTTAATAGGATAGATCTTTATGAATAGAGAAATTGAGTATTTTACCTAGAAGTAGGGAAATTCCGATTTTCTGCTTTAAAGAATTTAATTCTTGTTAAAAGGATCCTAAAATTCATGCAACCTTATGTGACGTTAGTAAGGGAGAGGTTTCCAATATCTCATGTATGGTTTAAGAATTAATTGATTTGAGGGAGTAATTAATTTAATTGATCAGATCCTATAGTGCAAAGCATGAATAAGTCATTGATTAATCCATTAGTATAAGAAGTTTAATAGTTAAGGGGGATCAAAGTAAGGGGCATGTCTTGTGATTAAATTCATCTTTTGGAGTATACGTAATTTATCTTAGGGTTGCTAGATTAGTTAGTTAGAATTTAATTCATAAATCCCAATTTAATATTAAGGTTAAATAGTAGAAAAATGACAATACTAGTACTTGTTTTCAAGATCCTTGTAGACGACACCTTAAAATCTATACTACATTAGATATGTACACTCGGATTGTAGATTTAATTGGGATTATAAATTTAGAATTTGATATGTTTGATAAGCGTGCATTACTTTGCTTTTGGAAAGTATATTAAGATGATGTATCTTTGATTAATTTGAATATTGAGATGATATTGATACATATAGTAAAAGAAAAGAAAACTAAAATCATGGCACAAACTTGAGTTAGAGATTTAAGATAGAGTTACAATCTTTAGCCTTTATATATTTGACTATTCAATTGGGTGCAAAACCATAATTGTGGGTCCTAATCTACACATTCCTAGTTTATCTTATTTAAAGTATAACCTAATTATCTTTATTATGGATATATACTAAAATTGATAAAGAGTCTTGTATGTAGTACTTGATTAGAGGAGATCACTATGAACATAGACCTAACTTAAGCAGTGCCTATACTTAAGTTTTTTCTAGTGTGGAAAAGGTTATACCTTTTATGTTATTGTAGGTAAGCATGTTCTAAAATAGCTGTAATAAAAACTAATCATGTACCATATAGTATCACCCTTAAAATCTTAGCTACCTATTGAATAGAAAGGGTTCATTTATAATTTTGCTAAGATAAAATAAGTGATTTTTGAAAGATACAATTCAAGTGATCAAACAAACAAAATTATTCTCTTTTATTTGCAAAACACTTGGACTTTTTTTTTTTAACTTGACTGCTATATTGGCAAGTGTACCACATTGCAAAACATCACTTCATTCAGATTCATTTGAACCTTATCAATATCTGAATGAAGTGATGTGAGGAACATATAGTTTTGAAAAACAAGACTTCAATTAGCTTTTATTGAGGGAGACTTGAATAAAGCCTTGCCAAGAGCACCATTATTTTCAGTGAAGCACTTCCTTCAAATCTCCCTTGGAGATAATAGACAAAGTAATACAAGTCTGACTTTTGTGAATGAGATTCGAAGTACTTCAAGGAGATTTGAATGCGACTAGAAGGTTGGATGAAGAGCCCATTCCTTACACTTGTTTAGATTTGTCTAGGTATCTTTAAAGATATAAACAAAGTGCTTCACTATAAAAAGTAAAGCTCTCAGCAAGACTTCAATTGAATCTTCCTTGGTGAGAGTTAGGTGAAGTCTATCAAAAGTGGCCATCGGACAATTTTGATCACACATTTAATGCATGGCAGCAAGAAAATAATGGGAAGAATTTTTAGTGGACTGCAGATGCATCTCTAGAGCAATAAATGAAGTATTGAATTGAGCCAATAGCTTGTAGTTTAACATTTTTACCTCTTTGATTCATTTTGTGCCCTTGTACATCAATTTGCTTTAAATTTTTAGAGAGAATATTTAGTATCTCAATCCGCTTGTTTCTTGTAAACCAAAAGCCCTTGATTGGTGGTGTCAAATCCCCCTTAAATTTGAATGTTTGATTTTTCTTTTCCTATCTCCTTTAATATCAGGGTCTATCATCTTGTTCATTTTATTATTCGTCCTTTCATTTGTTAATTTAGTGTTTTTGATAAAAATTTACTAAAACCCATTCATCTCGTCTTGGAATGACTAGATATTATTTTACTAACAAGACTTGCAAAATCATGTTAGTTCTAGGATCTAACGGGTTTAGAGATGTTAGTAATGCATAATTGTATATATGTTGAAGAATTTTTGAATTAGAAACTAAGATATGTGGATTCCATTTTAGTATAAACATTAAAGGGATAAAATAAAAAGAAATTGAACAAAAGAGGATGGGAAGAATTTTTTTCTTCAAATAATTTATTTATAAATAGGTGGATAAATAAAACTACCGATAATTAAATATAGATTTTTTTCCATATTATAATATTACTTCCTAATTTTTTTTTTCAATGATAATGGCTTACTTCCAATTTTAATTGAAAAGCAATGGTTTTCTGTTTCCATTCAAATCTGTGACACACAATTTCCTTCAAGGGATATTAAGTTAGGTATTTCTAAAGCTATATATAAACCAAAGCCCAATAGATAATAAAAATAATGTGTTTGTGCTTCTTTGTGGAGAGTTGTCACCAAGCAACTTGATGCCTACTCAATGCTGTCGACACCATTATCAAAATAATAGCCTTCTTCACTTCCATCTACATCATTCAAAGCCACTAGTACTCGAATAATGATATCTCTACGTGTCTTCATATTTTAAGTCCATCATCCTACACTTTGGTGCTATTATTATTATATGAATCTACGTGATGCATATCAAATGGGAAAGGGATTGGATTCATACCTCCTTTATTCGTAGCTTTATATCCATTTTGGTTTCAAAAAAAAAAAAAAAAAGTGTGTGTGCTTGTCTAGACCAAATCTAAATTAGATGGAATTAACAGTGGAGCTTAATATAAAACCAAACAAATCGTATTCGATTAGATCAAATCAGGAAAGGACAGAAATCAAATAATAATCCAAACAGGTATCAGATCACACAAGAATCTCTAATTTGAAGATATTTTTGGGCGAGATCAATTTCTCACACAATATATGCTTCATCCTTCGTTCTTCAGTTTTTCTTTTACATTTTGCGTATCTTTGTTTGTTAATGCATGTGAAGGGGGATAAAAACTCAAAAAAATTAGGATTGAGGAAATGAAAGATGAAAGGGCTCTGAGTTTTTTTTTTTTTTTTTGGACATGTATTTCACGTGTATATTTATTATTTTAAAGTAATATTGCCTTTAACATGGCAAAAAAAAAAAAAAGAAGAAGAAGAAGAAGAAGAAGAAGAAAAAACACAAGTATGCAGAAAACTTAAAACAGAAATATACAAAGTAAAAAATGGTTGAAGATAGATGTATGTCTTTTTTATAATTCTTGATGCACATGGATGGGATGAGAATTTGACTTTGCAAGAAATTTAAAAAAGAGAAAATTATATATATAGTCTTTAGCGTTTTATATTTTTTCTTTTGCTTAAGTCTTAAACATTTATTTTTCTTTCTTTCTTTCTTTCTTTTTTTATTTCATTCCTCAATATTTGTAAAAGTTTATAAATAAGTTCATTTTTAAACACCATTAACTTTTTCGTTAATGTATGACATGTAACACCATCCAATTGGTTCTTGTAATTATTTTAAATAAATATATAGTAAAATATGAATGAATTAATTAAAAAAATATAAAAAATTTTTGAAAATAAAAAAAGAGAAAATGGAGGAAAAATGAAAAAAAAAAAACTCTAACCACCCCTAGACTAGGGGATGGCTAGAAGGTTTTTTCTTTTTTCTCACAATTTTCCTCCTTTAATGATTATTTTTTTCATTTTTTAATTTTCTTTTTTTGTTTATTTTAAGTTAATTTATTTATTTTTCTTTAATTAATTATTTTATTTAATATATTAATTTTTTGGGCCAATTAGAGCTACCACATGTCATTTATTAATGGAAAAGTTGATAATTATTTATAAACTTTTACATGCATTGACAACTAAAATGAAAAAAAAGAAGATTCAAATTGAAAAAACAATAGAACATTAAGGACCAAATATGTACTATTCTTTCTAAAAAAAATAAAAAATAAAAAACTTCTGATTAGTTTTTGATGGGTTGTGATGCTCGCAAATGTACTCGACACATTGTTGACATAGTGGGTGGAGTTTTGAAATATTCTTAAAGTCAATAGTAAAACAAACTTTGACATTTTTTTTTCCTCTTATATATATATGTTTGGCAAGTTTCTTGTGTAATTGGAATCTGACAACCTTAACAACGGTGAAGAAAAGTTCATTAAAGAAGTAGATGTTGGATTGAGGAGAGATTTTGGTAAATGCACAGCACGCTTTTGATGGAATAGGTAAGCGTGTATTTACTTAGCATATTGTCAATGAATTTAATTAAATGGTGGGTCCTGAACATCCTTGACATTGCCATGCGTACACCACCTTCAGGAGGTGAAAAATGCTCCTGGACCCACGACACAAAACATGCATGATTCCTCGTTCCATAAGGTCTTCTTTTTTATTATGATATAAATGTTAATCTCGAGATTAAATGGGCTAGATTTGAATCTTTAAAGTGTGATGTTACCTTCTTGTAATATTAAAATTATTATTATTAAAAGATCCATAATTAGCAAACAAATATTTTAAAAGTTAATAAAAGCATTACATTGCACTTTAAGGTTTAAGAATGCTGGATGAAAATGAGGTCTCACTGGAGTCTCTGCTCTCTATTGCATTCAGATATAAATGAAAATTATTAAAGAGGGCAAGCAGCGTTTGTGAGAAGTGGAAACATGAATGGAGCTTGCTACATAATGGGGCAAGAAAATCTCTACCCTATCATGGTATCATCCCGATGTGATATGGTTATCTTCTTTCGATGTACACCACAACTCTCGTCTAAAGGGGACCAATGAAGCCTTTCCAAATACTATTTTCTTGAATAACGAATCAAACCTACTTTTTTTTTCTGTTCAAGACACTTTCCAAAAGTCAAGTGGTTCTATCTCTATGGCCATCGAGACTGGAGTAATCATGGCATCTCTTATTGATTTCCTTTGTCTGCTTCTGATATGGGACCTTTAGTAGAATTAATAACTGGTGTACTAAGATGCTACTTATTAATAGATATATGGAAGATTTTTTTATTTTTATTTTTATCTTTTTTCTATGTAAAATTGTTTTTAAATTATATGTAATTAATCTTGATCAAATAGAAACTTAATTAATTTCTTGGAATACACGATAACGGAAATTTTATTTTAGTTTTTCTTTTTTCAATATACTTTATATGCTTCTAGCTATATATATATACATACTTTAAATTTTATAATTTTTTTTTCAATGCTCCATCAAAGCCTAACACCAGTACATGAAATGTAGTGGATATGTAGATAATATTTCCTTTATATGCTCCTTCTTGTAGAGCAATGGTTGAAAGAACCCATGATAGGAAAAGGTGAAGGAATTTGTACAGGCTTTAAGCCTTTCTTTTGTTTATTTAATGTCACAGAGTACATGGAAGCTTATGGATTTAATATCACACTTAAGATGTTTCAAACATAGGAGAATCAAATATGATAATATTACTATAATGTGAGAACCATATCAAGATATATAAAACATGCGCGTTAGAAAGCTACATCCATTCTCGTCGTAGTTTATTTTATTTTATTTTTTGGAATCCTTCTTCATTTGTACGTTTATCATATATAGACGTAAGTGGAGTGGAGGCGCAATGAAGTTAAGGTTTCATTATTCGATTCATCTACTTTTTATCTTCTTGGTAATTTTTGGTATTCATTCCATTTTATATATTTATTAAGAATTAGATACTAACAAAAAACTAAAAATATAAATACATATATACCTCTTTTATAAAATTTAATAGTTAATGAATTCCTATATATTTGGATTTATCTATTATTTAATTTATTTATTTTTATAAAATTACCAATTAAAATCTTCCTTTTCAATCATAAAATATATTTTAAAATTATTTTCTCTTAAAAGTACATGAATTATTCTCATTCCCCAATTACCATCTTTATCATAATTATGAAATAAAAATAGATAAGATAGTTTTCCAAACAAATACAAATCGAATATAGAATAGATACATATAAGATACCGACAAACATAGACAATCTGAACAATAACCAAAATCACCATCTTACAATCCTAAGACCTCTAAGCAAGTATACCTATCGATTTTATAATATAATGAATATTAATATTGAGTGTTGATCCCACATAAACTATGATTACTAGTATTAACCTTTTCTCTTGTTATTTAATAGTAAATTTTGAGTAGGAAAATTAACATAAAATAATAAGTAAATTTAAGAAAATAACAATTTATAAAAGCGTACCCAAATATTGAATTCCACTAAAATTATTAATGCAATTAACTAACTATTATTCAATTTCATGATTAAATTCTTAAATTACGGGAATTCTTAATTTGAATTAATAACTCTCTCAAGTATATTAATTCTTAATTCCAGGTTGATGAATTGGAGTCTCTTCTTAGTTAAAACCCTTAAAATCACATTACCTTTGATTTGTGAATTTTATTATTAGGTTTGACTTTAATCCAAAAGATTTAAGTTGTCTTATCTTTTGAATCATGTGTAACTCCTTTAAATTATGCTATATTTATTCAAATATAGGACCTCTTGGTCTTTATGGGTGAAATCAAATATCAAATTAATATGCTGACAATATTAATTTGAAAACAATAAAGCATACATAATTGGATCATAAGAATATTAATAACTTCATTAAATAATAAATCAGAAAATTACATATTTATTTTAGGGTTTATTATACCTGAGTACAAAAAAAAAAAAAAATTAAGCTAGGATCATGTTGAAATTAAAAGTAAAACTGTAAAAATAATGCATAAAGAAAATCATAAGTTTTTTTTAATAATAATAGAAAAATAAAATTTCATGACTATTCTAATTTTAACTCTAAAATTCTATATCTATAGCTTGGGTTTTGTATTCTTTTTATAGTGATCAAATGTCTCCCATTTAGGAAAGTTGCAGTTTCCTATAGTAGAATTGCAATCTTTCCAAATGAGGACATTAAGCTTCAATAAACAAGAAATTGCATTTTCAGAAAGCAGGAAACTTGGATTCACAAAAAGAAATTGAATCTTCTTAAATAACTACACTTTGGGAAAGTAATTTTAAGCTTTTGCAATTGATTTAGAAAGTGAGATCTTCCATTGACATGGTCATAACATGATTGTGCAAATGCTTGTATATCTGTCGTCATGAATTTTCTTGAAAAGTTGCAATTTTGCTTGAACATGGTCTTGGACATGACTATGTTGGTGAGCATTTACTTTTGCATGGCTTCCAGCATGGTCAAGTACTTGGTCCTACAATTTTTCTTTCTCTATAAGCTTGACATAGTCTTTGACATGAGCATATTGATGAGCATGTCAATCATTCCACTTTCATAACTTGTTCATTTTAATTTCGATTTACGTGAAATTTGCGTGAATTTGGTCCTTTTTGTCTAAAGTTACTTTTAAGAATCTATAATAAGAATATAAATCAATTAAGTGTAAAATATAATCAAATGTGCTTTTAAAATAGACTGAAAACAAGTAAAAATTAATTAATTATAAGTCTTTTTCAATACCTATTACACCCCAATCAACCGCCCATTCAATTCATAACCACCAAGATACTCAACATTTATAAGTATAAGTGCACATGCAAGTCCATATTTTTACTTACATATATGTTATCTAAGCCTATTTGTATATGTAATAAAGTGAGTGTAAAAATAGTTTTAATTTTAAACAAATTTCTAAATCTTTTAACATAAGCATATATACATCTATGTAGATAGATATCTATATGTTTATATGTAGATATAACATGTCCAATCGTATTTATATATATACTAACTTATATGTGGAAATATGGGTTTATATATGTGTATTTTGTTATAAATCTACAAATAGAGAATGATGATATATATTATCTTTAAAAGATGAAAAAATATATTTAACTTTATGTAATTATATGTATGAATATATATATGTATGCGGGTAAAGGAGGGGTTGGGAAAATTTTCAAATTTAGGAGCCAAGACTGGTTAGATGGGAGTTTGGGAGGATCGGCTAGCCAACTCTATTTTTGATGTTAAGTTGATTCTAAGTTCAAGCTAGTGAGCAACCATATTTCACCACCTTCTGTTCCCTTCGCCGCTAGGATAGTGATTTTTAAATTGTCTTGATGGTATTTAACCAAAACTTCATCTAACTTCTAAGCATTACGTATCCCTTTAGCCTAAACTCATTTTTACATTGTCTTAAACCACAAATCAACAACAAACAACACAACTTCAACAATAAAATATTCAAACACAACAAGTAAATAAATAATCATATAGAATATAGCATTTTATTGAGTTTCCCACTTACATTTGCCTCATCTTCCAAGATTCAAAATAATCCTCAAGTAGTTGAGAGTAGTCAATATCTTCCCCTATTTTTTAGGAACAAAGACTTTATTAAAGATCACATTATGCTAAACTTATCAAAACTCACATAAACTTAAAGTTTGCAAATTTTCTTTAAGTTTTGAATCAAACCCTTACATTACTATTCCTTTACCTTAAAATTTCAATCGATATCTACCTTGCAAGAGTAGTCTTATTGTTGAGCATTCTTTTCAAGGATTGTGATGGTGCTTACGAATTTTAATTTGGAGTTAATATGAGGAATTTATGGATTTTTGAAGAAAGAGAGGGGATGTTGGCTATGTGAAGAAGAAAGAAAACTTTCAAATAAGAAGAAGGAAGAAAATGAGAGGAGAGAGAAAAGTTGGTGGGTTTTAAGGGTTGATTGAAATTCAAATTGTGAGTTCCTTTAACACACATACTAACGATTTTAGTAAATAATTCTAACTATGATATTTTTATATGAAAATTTATGAGTAAGCTATATAACATGTTTTGAGTGTAAATATTTACTCGGATATTCCATTTAACTATCATAAATTTATGGCACATTTACTTGAGTGTAATAGCTATTCCGTTACGAGTCTATTACGAATGGAATAGCTATTACGTTGTTTACTTCGCAAAATAGAAATTCATACGAAATTGCAATTCCACAAAATTCTGAATCACCATTCCCTCCCCCATTCCTTGCATTAGCAATTCGATGCTATTAATAAAAATATACATCTAAGAGATTAGACTCATTAGAGATAAATGTGGTCGCTTATATTTAAACAAAAATGAATGTTAAATATATTTTTAATAGGAACAATATGAATTTTGGTCTTTTCTAAAAATTTTTATTTTAAAATTGAAATTATTGAATATAATATATAATCAGTTTTTTTTTTTTTTTAGTATATCTGCTTGTCACTTGATATCTTCTATCTTCCCTACTCTTTAACCATAGAAGGGGGTAACACATTTGAAAGCAAAAATTCCATTTAGCTTGGCATTTAATAGCATTTTCCTTAGAATGTAAATATTAATAAATAAAAATATAATTGAATATTATTTTAACAATTTGATATGTTTATGTAAAATTAAAGAACTACTTAAAATTATAGATTTTTTTTTTATATCAATCTACCCCAATCGTCGTGCATTCGAATGTCATCCTTTGCCCTCACCATCGCTAAAGTCGATTGTGGCTCGCCTTCGTCATTGTTGGTAGTTGTTGACATAACATCGTGCATTGTCCCTCATCCTCATGCATTTGCAATTGTCCTCATACTTGTGTAGCTTCGGTCATCCTTCGCCCTTATGGATTTGCCCTTGGCCTCGTGCATTGTCAATCGTCCCTTACCCCCTTAGTTGCCGATCTTGATCGTCCCTCGCTATGGTCATTGCTAGCTCTGTTGTAGCACTTAATGATTCATTCGTTGAACCATTTATTATTCCACCCTTATTCCTTCCCTTATTCCCTCAAGTAAACAATGTAGTCCTAATTCCATTACATCCAAGTAAACAGTATCATACTAATTCACTGTAATAGCTATTCTTCAGTAATAGCTATTTCATTACAGCCTTATTCCATTCAGTGAAGTAAACAAGCTGTTAGAGTTTTAATTTCTTCTATCGTTTATCTTATAATCTACTTAACTATCCCAAAAACACCTATTTCCCATATTTTAAATTTATCAAAACTTATAATTAGGCTTTTAGTTTAATTATTTCACTAATTTGGTATTAATTATTATCTTAATCATAGGGTTTTACATGGAATTTAAATAAAGGCTGATCATGGATGGTTTTCTTATTTGGTATCATATGCATTAAGATAGTACTTTATGCAAGCATGATGATCTCATTTAGTCCTATACATGATTTTTAATTAAAAGACTCATAGTCCTTTATGTTTTGTCACTTGAATAGAATAATTTTGCTAGAGTTGGAGAAACTTTTAATGGCAAACTAAAATCTTGACAAGATTGATACATTAATGATTAATACTTAATGGTGTTGATGTTAGGATAAAATGCCCTTTAGTTGATGTATGGATTACATTAGCATGCAAATGTGAGAGAATAGAAATGTTACATGAAAAGCATGCAAATGATGTTGAAGTTTCTCAAAAAGGGTCAATTGCACTAAGATGTAAAAAGTATTGAGAGAATGGAGAGATTGTTAAGGAAATAAGAAAACATAAGATAATTTCAATGGGTATGAGAAGCATAATTGTTATGTTTAAGTACTTGTCACTATGTAGTGTTAAGTTTAAATAGATCATTAAACTTTCAAGTATTTAAAATAGAAGGTCAATGTTATGTTAAGTGATTCAAATAGATGATTATACTTTTAAGTGGTTAAAATAGAGAATCAATATTATGATAATTGGTTGAAATAGAATATTAAAATTAGGGAAGTTGTGAAATAAAATTAAGGTTTTAATCCTCTATTTGAACCACTTATAATAATGTTGATATTTTATTTTAATAACTTGAATGTTCAATCCTTTATTTGAACTAATCATAATATTGTTTCTCTATTTAACCACTTGAAAGTTCAATATTATATTTGAAGTTGATCTCAAACATTGATGTTTTTGTGTAATTTTCCCATAATTAATTACATCACAACTTTAGTAAAGTACAAATTGTTACCTATCACTCTTATGTAATAAACTATGTTTTTTCTTATGATAATAGCAATCTCATGTGGTGGACAACTAAGATGTTAAAAAAACCTAATGTTGTGCTTGAAATTTTTTATTCGATTACTGATGCAATAGAAAAAAAAAGTTTCGATCTTTTCATTTCTTATGTAAAGGATATGGGTAGTTCCCATTGCTAATCCAATATTATTGACGTATTAAGAACAATTAGTGTTTACCATAAGAACAATTTATAAGAACAACAATCAAGAGGATAAACACTATTAAGATCATCAACTATGTAATTGTGTTTAAAGTACAATAATATATCCTCATTAAGCTAATCTTTGGTCATTTAGGGCAATAAATAAGTAAGTAAAATTATAAAATAAACTCAATCTAACCATAAAACAGGGAGTTTGTCTCAAAGCCTTGTGGGGTTATTTAAACGAAGGCAGTTCGTTTAGATGTCATAATAGGAGCATTCAAACAAACTTAAATAGTAAGTCTCCAACTTGAACTCAAATTCACTTTGTTTGAATGCTTTGAGTGATAGGAATCTAAGTCCAAGGAACTATATCATTAGTAGCTTAAGATGAAGACAAGAGGTGATTAAGGCATTATAATGGTGTTTAGGTTAACTAAGGAAGGTATTAGGTCAATTGAGGCTTAAAGGAAAAGTCAAGGTTAACAAGGCTAAGGGCTTGGTTGATTGGTCCTAGCACCCAATAGATCGCCTTTAGGTTAGGTGTCGCTTTTAGCTTTTTTTTTTTAGTGATATTTTGCTATTTTTTACTATGTATTTAATTAGTTTCCTATTTTATTATTGCTATCTTTTTGGGAAGCTAGAACTTTTTTCTTTTTCATGGCTATATAAAGGCTTTCTTTTGTAAACTCACGAATTAAGACTATCATCATTTCGCTTGTTGATCAAGTCTCTTATTGCAACCTTATTCTTATCAATTTTGTAGCTAGATTATATAGATTACTTAAATATCGCATGTTAAAGCAACCTTCTTTTAATTCCTTAATTATTCCTTTGATGTTATGTCATATTTATCCTAGAATTTAATCTTAAAGAAGTCTATGCCGTTAATTGGTGTGTCATAACCCATTAACATTCCACTCATGTCCTTTTACTTTTGTTGTTGCCTAAACACAAAAACCTATAAAATCCCTTTTATCATTAGATTCCCTAGAAAACCTTAAAGATCCTTACCATGATTCACTTTGATCAAGAGTTGGTTAGTTTTTGGTTTAATTCACATAATAGCTATGAAGGGCAAGTAGTATTTTATGGATCTTGACCTTGTTTTTGTGGAGATCATGGCATAAAGGTGCAATCTTGAATTATTAAGTTGATCTTAATATTTATTCTTGTGGTTGAATATTAATTCTTGAGGATGTTTGATGAAAGTGTTTATGGTGGAGGATATGGTGACAATGGTAATGGCTGGAGGAAGACAATAATGGGCAGGTTATGTCTTTGAAGCAATAGTTATGAGAACTTACAGGAATGTTGCAAAAATTCATGGCAATGCAAACTGACCACATAAATTAGGAAATCATTGAGCTAAAGGAGGGAGGTGATGATAGTTCTAGTGAGTAGAATAGATAGGTTTAGGAATTTGTATGATTGAATTGAAAATATTATTGTTTGGAAATAGTCCTCAAAATGATAATTGATAAAAAGATTTTGAGTATCATGAGTATGATGAACATTCTAAGGTATGACTAATAGGAATTGATAGGTTCTGCCATTATTTGGTGGAAGAAATTGAAGTATCATAGGAGATATCATGGAGAGGAAGAAGTGACTATATGCTTAATGGAGTGAGTCCTATGGAAGTAATTTACGTAAACTATTATTGACTAGAATTGTTTATGAAATTGTAGACATTATAGTAAGGTGGGATGATCGTTAAAGATTATGTAAAAGAATATGAGATATTCATGATTAGATGTAAATTCTATGGAACCAAGGAGCAATGATTGATAGGTTCATCATTGAATTGAAAATTGAGATTGATAGTATTGTTGAGTTATAGCTATATGAGAGTAAAAGATGTGATTAAACTTGCTAGTTAGGTGGAAGGTTAAAGGTAGAGAGGAGTGTGATTGTAGGGGATGTCATATAAACATGACAAATGTAGTGAGCTAAGGGGTAGAGAGATGAATAAAGTTAAGTAGAGGCATATAGATCCTAAGTTTGATCAAAGGGATGTAAAGAATTATAAGAGGGGTGACAATAGTAAACAAAAAAAATCCTAACACACATCATATATGGGAGTTGGAGTAGAGGTTGGGTAGAAGAAAGTCTATTGAAACAACATTTTTTTAGTGTTCATGCTTTGGTCGCTTAGCTATAGAGAGCCTAAATTAGTGAGGTATAGTTGTTAAGGAGAGGTTCCACAATTTGAGGTGGGTAGTGAATAAGAAATTGAGAAGTATTTAGCTTATATTGAAAAGTCATTGATGAAGATGATGCTAAGAGGATATTTGGTCAATATGGAGGAGTCATGTCTGTGGTGGTGTCATGCACATTGACTATTGAGCCATCTAATGGGAATGAATAGAAAGAGAATTTATTCCACACAAAAGGCTTGGTTTAAGGAAAAAGTGTATTAAGTGATAATAGATGAAGGCTTTTGCATCAATCTTGCTTCCATTAAGTGGATAAAGAAGAAGGGTCTACAAACTTCACTTCATCTAGGTTCAACGACAAGAGAGCCATACAAGTCACTAGGTAAGTGAATATTCATATTTCCATTAGATTGACAAGGTTACTTGTGATGTAGCACTAATTAGGTGGCACATATATATTGGGTATACCAAAGTGGCTTGATCAAAGAGACATCTATGATGGTTTTAGTAATATTTGCATTTTTTTTAAAGATAAAGAGGGCTAGAGGATAGTCCTATTACTTGTGACTTTAGAAGAGATTAAGTGCAATTTGAAAGCACTTAGAAAGGAAAGGGAAGGAAAGCAAAAGTAGAATTTGTGCATTGATAAGAGATGAGTATAGGATCATAAGGTTTATGGTTCTAGGCTAAAGAAATGAGTATATTTAAGGGTGAAATTTTAATAATTGGATAGTAATGATAGGAATATAAAAACTACAATAGAAGAGGTTCATGAAATAGATAGGTTGCTAAGGCATTAAAAAGGTCTCTAGGTCAATTAGGGAGGTCTCCAAATTGACCAAGTAAGGCATTAAGTCAACTGAAGCTTAAAGGAAAAGTCAAGATTGAGTAAGTTATGGGCTTAATTGATTGCCCCCACCCTCCGATTGGTACCTCCTAAGTTAGGTCAACCTAAATGTCATTTTTAGTTATTTTTAATTGTTTAGTTTGCTATCTTTTACTATGTATTTAACTAGTTGCCTATGTTTTTACATCCTTTTTCACAAAAAGCTAGGTTTCTTTTCCATGCCTATATAAAGGCTTTTTTTTTTTTGGTAATAAACATTAATCAAATCATGAATTAAGACTTTTATCATATTTTTTGTTAGTTGAATCTCTTAATTGCAACCTTGTTCTTACCAATCTCATAACTGGGTTATGGCTAATAAGGAGAATACTAGAATGTTGTATATTATATCAACCTTCTCTTAATCCCTTGATTATTTTCTATAATGATGTGTAACACCGATCCTAAAATTTGATAACAAACAAGTTTGTATTGTTAATTGGTGTATCATTACTTATTAACAATTCCTTCATATCCTTTTACTTTTATTATTACTTAAACACAAAACCCTTATATTTCCTTTCGATCATTAAAACCCTTAAAAACCCTAGAAACATTCTTGTTCGAATTCACTCTTGATCATGGGTTAGTTGGTTCTCAATCTAGTTCACATCATTAACGGTGCATTCAAACAAATTAGCATAGGCACTACAATCAACTATAATCTAACACTTCATTTAGATGCCATAGTAAGGTCATTTATGAAAAGTGTCTCTAATGTTATCCATTTTGATTATGACAATTCCTTATCAACTATAATGATGTATAAACATCTTAATGGATAGCTTTACCAAGGGGCTTTGTCTTCCTTTAAAGGGTCCCTTGGTACAACTTTAAGGGTTGGATTGGTAAGTGCTCAAGCTCTAACTCTAGTAACTGGTCTCTAAGATAGTAGATTTCTATCATTACCACAAAGTTTTCAAATAATTGCTTTTTCAGATCAACTTCATCTTCATCAATAACATAAGGTAAGAGGTTAGCCATGTTGAAAAATGCAGAGAGCCATAATCACTTGGTAGATCAATCTTATAGCTATATGTTGTTGAGATGCTCTAGCACCTTGAATAAGCCATCTTCCTAGAGTTAACTTTGATAGTACTTGCCATTATAAAAATTGCTCTTTCTTTAGGTATATGGGAGCTAAATCCCTTGACTAAAACATCACCTTTCTTCTACCTTAACTCCCTTGCTCTTCATACTTGGTTTTTTGCTTTTGAAGATATTCTTACACTCTTTCGTGGTTTTTTTTTTTTTTTTACCTCATTAGTTTTGTCCATTCACTTTATTCATCTTCATGTATAGCTAGAAAATGAAGTAAATCAATGGGACTAACTTGATTGTGCCCTAAAGTACATTGAATGCATTTTCTTAATCAAAGTGGAAACTAATTGATTGTAGTTAACTCCATACAGGGCAAACACTTTTAGTCTCTATAGTTTCTACTTGTAGTAGCTTAAAGTTAAACTTTTAATGTTTAAATTACCACCTTCATTTGATGATTTGTTTATGGATAGCACATTTTACTAACGAGAAGCTTAGAAAACAAAATTGTGCTACAAAGTCGTTGAAGCAATTGGGGAAGCTAACATCCTTATAGGAAACCTTATTGTGAGAAACTCCATGAATTCGCACAATTTATTACATGAATACAATAACAATAAATAATGCATCAATAATTTTGTGATATGGTATAAAATCCACCATTTTGTTGAACTTATCAATTTTGACCACAATAATGTCTTTTCCTTTTGAATTTTAGGTAAGTCTTGAAAAAAAAAATTCATACTTAGATCAATCCACAATTTTAACAAGGTGGGTAGGGAATCTAGGGCTTTGTTTTACTATACATAACATACCATTCTACCACCCTATATCCGTTATTAGTCCTAGCTAAAACAAATACTCTGATAAATTTAGTTGTCCACTTCTCATAAAAATGTCTCAGTAAGCCACTAACATAGGTCTCCCTCACCAACATCTCCTTCAACATGGATTCAGTTGATATATATAGTTTCCCATATTTTAATGTATATCCATTAGGTAATTGGTATCTAATAACAACAACTCCTTGCTTATAAGTGATAATAATATGCAAACTAACTATAATGCACATATTGTGCTCTAATCAATCTTAAACTCAACAAGCTTGCATAAAAAGAGTGAATGAATACATGCCTTTGTAACGATGCATTAACCACTATAGGTTCCAAATGTGTGATGAAGAGAGAGGGGGATAAATTGGTTGTTACAAATTTAAACTCAGATTTGAATTAATCTTTCTCAAATTAACATTGTGGAAGCACTCAGATATGATCAAAGTTATGCATGTCTACATAGAATTATTTTTATTAGATTTGCAAGTTTTAGCACAAGTAAAGCAAGTAGTAAATAAAGTAAAGAAAGAGTAGGAGAAGAGAGATAAAAGCAAGATATATAGAGGTTTGACCTCTTGGGAACCCATTATCTCTTTTCAACAAGATGCAAAAGTGAGTTTGGTAACTGAGATAACTGCAATAGGACTTAGTAGAAGCTATCATCCTTGTGTTCTTCATGGCTCACCCAAGTTTTCTTGATTTTTTGCTAGTCTAACCTTACCTAACTTCATATAATACTTCTTCACTTCATACTTAAAAAGAATTATATATATATTAAAAAAAAACCTTAGCCATGGTTAGTTATATTTTATTTCAAAACCTATCACTTTGTAAATTAAACTTTAAGCATATTATGAACATGTATATATAATGAAGAATCTCGATTTTATTTGTAAAAAATATGATAAGATCAACTTTGTGTCTCTAACCTAAGTATATCACTTAAATATACTTGGTTAGTATGTACCGAGTCTTCTAATTTCGTTATACCAAATTCTCCTTATTTGCTTTTGTTTTCTTTTGCCATTACTTAAAAACAATTTGTTACAATAATTAATTACTTCATAAAAAAATGGGTTACTTATAACCATAACATTTGTTGCATTCTTGTATTTAATCACAAAAGCAATGGACTCTAAGAATTCTACCCATTTTGCATGCTACCTTAATAGTTTGCTTTACTCTTTTGGGTGTTTTAAAGATTCATAGTTTATGTAGATAATAAATTCTATAGGCAACATGTGATGTTATACATCAATATCCTTAAGAATGCAGAAGACTCCTAATCATTAATAGGGTATTCAAGGTTACACAATCCAACTTCTCACTGAAATAAGCAATGGAAACCTCTCTTGCATCAATACGTTGCTTAATCTAATTTCTAATGTATTACACTTTAATACTTTCTAAAAATCAAGTAGTGCAAGAACTAACATTGTAGTGTATTTTTGTTTCAACATATCAAAACTTTGCAAGGTCACTTTACTCGAACTCCACCCTTTTCTTGGTTAACTCCCTTAATGGTGACATAATATTGTTGAAGTTGCGGGGAACCATCCATAAAATGATGTTAATGCATGAAAGCTCCTTACATTAGTAGTAGAATTTGGCATAGGCTACTTAGTATTAGCTTTAACCTAAACATTTGATACAAAAAAGAGAAATCCTAAAAAGCTACTAGCTCCTAACAATATGTGCACTTCTTAAGATTCTCATACAATTGTTCACACCTCAACACAATAAACATCTACCTCAATTTATTCTACTTATGCAACAAGATTTTAAGTATTAATCGTGATATCATTAAAGTATATAATAACAAACTTACCTATAAAGTTGTATAGGACACTATACATCAGCTTTAGTAGTAGGAGCATTAGATAGCCCAAGAGGAATAATTGCCCACTTATATAAACCAATATCAGGCATTAAAAACAATTTCCCCCTCATTATTTGATTTCATTCTATTTCAATGATACTTGCTTTTTAAACCAACTTTGGAAAACCCTTGGGCATTGTCTAGCTGAACTAGCACATCATCCAACTTAGATATATAGTATATATATTACACTCTGATGCTATTAGTGGATTTACTATTAATGCACATCTACCAAAGCTCATTATTTTTTAGCACCAATGTAAAGGAAACTAAGTAAAAAAATTATACTCTTCTTTACATAACCCTACTTCATCGACTCATTAGCCCACTACTTTAGCTCCTTTGCTTCCTTAAGATTCATCCAATAAGTTACACTAGAGATTAAGTTAATCCAATGCTTAATACATTGTATTGGAGGTAAGTTGATAAGAAGTTCCATGAGAAATACATCTTTAAACTTAGCAAACAATCACTTAATAGCTTCTAGCACCAGTGTTTTACCCAACATACATTGGGCTTATCTAACCTTTAGTAAGAACATTAACACTCTCTTGGCTTATCGCAACCACAATGTCATCTTGGGTCATGTAATTACCCAATTAGAACTTGCCACATTGAAATATTGCTTCCCATTAAGAACATAATCTTAAAGTGCTAATGAACTTTAGGCTGCTATACCAACAAGCAAAAATTTGATTCTTCTCCCTTTTCAAAATCTCCAAATTCTAATTTTGGCAATTTATTAACTTTGCTACTTCCTTCATATATTGCACTTAGTTTTTCTCATATATCTTTAGTTGTTTTAGACAAATAATTTATATTAAATTTGAAGGGAGATATAATACTTAAAAGGATATCTTTTACTATTGTAATTGTATTTGGAATTGCTTTATTTTCATTTTCAATAATGATTCATGATTCATAATCTATTGCTTGAATATATGCTTTCGTCTTGCACTTCTATAAAGCAAAATCAATCCTATCAAAAGTTCGAGCATTAAACAATATATTACTATTTTCCATTGTCTTATTTATTTATTTATTTTTTAAAAAGATTGATTTTTAGCTCAAAATTTTTAACTTTCATAAAAAGAACACCCATTTTGATACTAGTTGCTAATTCTAGTGAACAATCAATAAAGGGGGTTAAATTGATTGTTTTGAAATTATTGTTTTATTTTTTTTGTAGAGACAACCCTTCTTAATTATTCTTATGATCATATTTATCAAATTAACATAAGCATTATTAGTCATGAGAGAAAGCACAATGAATAAACAACTTATAAACAAAATAGTATATGTAAGAAATTAAATGAGATGGAGAGTAAGAAAATCAATCATTGATGTATAGATGTTCTTTCTTGCTAGTTAGTCCTCTTTCAGCACTACATGCTAGGGAACTCGTCTCTTCACACTATTATGTTCCACCATTTGAGAAAAGAATCAATCAGGTGTATAAACTATTCCACAAGCTATAAGTTCCTCCAATCTTGCCCCATCTCACAATCCCTACCTTAGGATTAACATAGGGCTACAAAATCTCCCTTACACTTCTCTCAAATAGCAATCCCACTATGCTTTTGAGAGTATAGCAACTTTGTTAAGAATGATAATTATTTTTTCACAATGTCAACATAATATTGCTATGAAACAATATCTGAAATACTCTTTAGTATAAATTCTCTTTTCATCGTATTGGTTCTTATCTTGTGTAGCTCTTTATAAAACAAATCTCCAAAACTTCTCATGTTGTAGTCATTGCATCACATCTTTGATATAATGTTTGAAAGCTTTTCCTTTTGTCTTTGTAAGGTAATAACTGTTGTAATACTCACAAAAAATATTTACTTCTAATATCTCTTTTATCCATTGAACATTTCCTTCTTCTATATGTACTGTATCTTTAATATTGACTTTCATAAATATTAATGTAGTCATTGCATTTAGAAACTTTCCAATATTGTCTTCTTGTGTTGCTTGTTGCAATACATCTTTAGTACATACTTCTGTAAATGTCTCCTTAAAAACATGGAATCTTGATATCTTGACAATTGTGGAACTTCCATAAGTATTTTCTCTTTGTCGTAATTGTCTAGTTAATAGAGTTGGGTCTTCAATTATGTAAATATATTTCTCTTGTTCTCTATTTCTGCCTTGGCTTTCAACTTTGTTTATTTTTCTTGTTTTCTTTTGGTTTGCTTTTGTAGTTTTCTTTTATAGTGCTTTTGCTTTGGACCATTAGCTCCTACTTTCAACCATGCAACTAGCTACTAATAGCTTTAGATTTATATTTACACTTTGAGCCTTTGCTTATGCTTTGGAAATTATGCTTCTAACTTCTATTGTAAAGTTTTCACTTTTGACTTTTTGTAACATTTGCTTTTCTGAATCTGTTCCAGTAGATAAAACTTAATACATTTAGTACAAGTATATAACTTGCTTACTATTTGTAACTGCACACTAGTTAAACTTGTTAGCAACACTTAGCATAGTATTTTGTTATTATCAAAACATCTTTGGGATACTTAACATATTCTAAGGCACATTAATATGACTTACGAACAAGAATAGAGTAGGGCTATCTCCAATATGATATTACGTACAAATGGAGAATAAATGGTTTTTGCTACAATAGCAATTGTAAGAGTAAGAATTTAAGAGGTAAACTCTATTATTATTGATGTAATAAATGTGTTCAAACTACAGTGATGGACCCTTACTCAGGTTCTTAAGGAAAATAAACTAAATAAGTAAAACTATAAAAAAAATTTGCACTTGCCATAGAAAGGGACTTCATTCGAGTTCTCTCTTTAGTTGCTTGAACCAAGTTAGTTCATTCAAACTTTATGATAAATATATTTGAATGAACTTAAACATTATGTTCTAAACTTGAGCTCTCATCTACTTTGCTTAAATGCAATTTAAATGAAGTGTCTTAATAGCCAATTATTCATTTAGGGAGCTATTTTATTTGAATATCTCGAAGGTGACTTTGAATAAAAGTGATGTGGTAGCTATGATTAACTTTAGTCTAGTATTTCATTTGAATGCCATAGTAGGGCCATTGAAATAATGTGCCTGCGATGCTCCCCATTCTTATGGTGGTAGTTCTAGTCTACTATGATGATGTACAAACATCTTAGCAAGTGAAATGCGATGGATAGCCTTGATCTTTCTCTAATAGTTCTCTCAATATAACCTTAAGGGTTTGATTGGCAAATTCTTAGGCTCTAGGTTTAATAATTGGTTTAGATGATGTTAGATACCATTAAGCTATATATACAATTTCAAGGGTTAGGTCCTCATGCAGAGACAACCTAAAAGGTATCATTGAGAGCATTAGTTGATGCAGAGTAGATTGTGGGCCGATTCCTCGATAAATTTGACAAATAAAAAAAGGCCAAGATGAAATAAGCATGTAGCCCATCTTCTGGAAGTCATAACTTTTAGTACACAACTCTATTTTCTTATTATAAGATATGCAAGCGAAGATCTTCTAGAGATCTATGAATCCTCTAATAACAAAGTGGTTTTCATGTCTAAAAAATCTTCATTTAGGGCCTCAAAATGATCTTTTAAATTTTTAGATCAAATTTTTGTATTTTGGAAGGCTTAAGTTTTTTTTTTTTTAGAGGCAATATATAATCGTCCTCTTCTTGTTACAAGAGACTTTTTATCACATAATAATATTTAGACTTCCTTAAGTGGAGTTTTTTCCTCAATTTCGTTTTAATTTATAAGATCAATTGTTGATTGATCTTGTCTTTTACACTACTCTCTACGTTAGTTGGTATCAAAGCGGGAGATTCTTATAATGACGTTAGGAGATGGTAGTTTAGGAGGTTGTCATTTTCTGGATGTTGCTCGGGATGTGGAGGCCCTATGAACCAAAGTACAAGCTCAAAGGGCAGTGTTAGATAGCATGGATTAGAGATTTTGGCATTTAGAGTAGCACTTTAATTACTTGATTAAGCATTTCAATGCGATGCAATCTAATACTAATAGAGATAAGAACAGTGGTGGGATGTCACCAAGGGCAGAGCATGCATGCGGTGATCTTATTGTCAGACTTGTAGTTGCAAATTGTGGGTCACAGATGTATGAAGATGATTTTGAGGAAGAAGATGACATGTTGTTTGAAGGAATGGTCATGTAGAAGATGTAGTGGTGGTGGTAGATACAGGAGAAACAATTATGGTTTTAACTATGGAGACGGTGGAGAATTCAAACTAAAGGTTGATATTCCTAGTTTTAATGAGGATTTAAACATTGAACATTTCCTTGATTAGATAGCAGAAATAAACAACATAGCAATTCAAGGGAGAAGCTCTAAAATAGGAAGCACCATGAAGGCAAAAAATCAGTGAAAACTTGGTATAAGATGAAGCAATAGCTGTTGCGGGATTTCTTACCTCCCGATTATGAGCAAATCCTCTTTTAGTAATATTAGTGATGTTGCCAAAGGCAGAGGATCATACATGAATACACCATAGAATTCATGTAGTTGGCTAAGAGGAATGACCTAAGGGAGAGTGAGGGTCAATAGGTAGCTAGATACTAGAATGGATTAAAGTTGCAAATTCCGGATAAAATCGGAGTCTATGTTCTATGGAATTTGAATCAGGCTAAGAACATGGGTTTCAGAGTAAAACTGGTGTTGTAAGAGAAAAGTAGTCGATTTGATGGTGGTAGTAAGAGATTTAGGGCTGAAAGTTGAAGTAAATCTATGATTGGGAAGAGTAAAATCACCTTAGAGATAGAAGGAGGAGTTAATGATAAAAAGGAAGATAAAGCAGTAGGCAAGAAACTAGTTGAGATCAAGGACATGTAAAAATAAAACAATCCTTATGTGAAGCCAATATTAAGGAAGTGTTATCGTTGTAATCAACTAGGCTATTGGTTTAATGAGTGCCCCAATAGAAGAGGAATTGGCATAGTAGAGAGAGATGAAGAAGGTGAAGTTCACTGTGAACCTGATGGAGGTGATGAATGTTATGAGGATGAAGATGAAGATGATGAGTAGGCCTGTGTAATTAGGAAATTGATGCTGGTATCGAAGCAGGAGGAAAAGACTCAGTGGCATGAGTTGTTCTTCACTAGATGTACAATTGATAGATGAATCTTTGAGTTGATAGTAAATAGCAGTAGTTGTGAGAACATCATAGGTAAGGAAGCTGTGCAAATGTTGCAATTACTGATAGAGAAGCATCCCAATCCATATACCATTAGGTAGATTAAGGCAGCAGAGAAAATTGAGCTTAAAGAATGCTGCAAAGTACCCTTCTCCATTGGTAAATATTGGGATGAGGTGTATTGTGTAGTAGATATGGATGCCTGTCATTTGTTGTTCGGTAGGCCTTGGAAGTACGATGTCAACGCCTAACATGTGGGTAGGGAGAATATGTATAGATTGGAGAAAGATGGAGTGAAGTTTACTCTCTTGCCTTTGAAGTTAATGAGACATTTTAAACCTTCTAAGGTGGAGGGGTGTTTCTTTCTCACAATTATGCATTCAGAAAAGGAGATGAAGGATACTATGGGGGAGTCCCAAATTGTACACGTGTTGATTGTGAAATAGGTATTGACAGTTGATAAGGAGGAGAAGATTGAAGAGGTTCCGGATAGTATTAGGGGGTAGTTGGATGAATTTAGTGAAGTATTATCTGGCAACTTACTAGATGGTTTACCTCCCATTAGGGACATACAACACCATATTGACTTAATTCCTAGTGTGAGTTTGCTAAATCTTCCACATTATAGGTTGAGCCTAAAGGAGACAAAAGTGTTATATGAGAAAGTACAAGAGTTGCTCCAAAAGGGATTCATTAGAGAGAGCATGAGTCTATGTGCTGTACCCACATTGTTGACTCCAAAAAAAGATAGGAGTTAGCGGATGTACATGTAGAGTAGGGCCATTAACAAAATTACCATTGAGTATAAGTTTCTGATTCCTAGATTGGAGGATATGCTAGACCGATTGAGTGGAGCTATAATATTTTTAAAGATTGATATGAGAAGCGGCTATCACTAGATTAGGATTATACTAGGGGATGACCGATGACCTTCAAGACCAAACAGGGCCTTATGAGTGGCTAGTCATGCCTTTCGGCTTAAGCAATGCACCAAGCACTTTCATGCATGTCATGAATCGGGTATTAAAAAATTTTATTGGTCATTTTGTTGTAGTGTACTTTGGTGATATCTTAGTATACATCAAATTTGAGGAGGAGCATGTTGTACATTTAAGGGAGGTGCTAATAGTTCCAAAAGAGAGTAAGCTTTATGTGAATATGAAGAAGTGCATCTTCCTGTCTAGAAAGTTGCTGTTTCTGAGCTTTGTAGTTAATGATAATGGGATTCAAGTAGATGAAGAGAAGGTGAAGGCAATTAAAGAATGGCTTATTCTACGAATCGTCACTGAGTTGTGGAGTTTCCTTAGGTTGTTTAGCTTTTATAGGAGATTCATTAGGCACTTTAGCATTGTTGTAGCTCCTTTGATTGAGTGCTTAAAGAAGGGGAAGTTTCAGTGGAATAAGCAAGCTAAGAGCAGCTTTGTTGTTTTAAAAGAAAAGCTATGTAGTGCACCTATCTTAGCATTGCTTAACTTTGACAAGTTGTTTGAAGTAGACTATGATGTGAGTGGAGTTGGTATAAGGGCTATTTTGTCTCAAGAAAAGAAGCCAATTGCATTCTTTAGTGAGAAATTATGTGATTTCAAGAGGAATTGGTCCATATATGACAAGGAGTTCTATTTAGTTGTACATGCCCTAAGGACTTGGGAGCATTATCTAGAGTGTAAAGAGTTTGTATTGTACTCAAATTGTGATGCACTCAAGCATTTAAATAACTAAACCAAGATTAGCTAAGGCATGCATATGAGGGGGATCCAGTTTTTGCAGAAGTTTCCTTTCAAGTTGAAACATAAGTTAGGGGTGTGGAAAAAAGTAGCTGATGCTTTAAGTAGGAGGGCCAATCTTCTAGTGACTTTAAATGCTAAGGTTTTAGGGTTCGAGCACTTGAAAGAATTGTATGAGGCTAATGTTGATTTCAAAGAGACTTGGGATAAGTGTGTGACTAAGAAACCTTGTGGCGATTATCATATCCATGATGGGTATTTGATGAGGGGAAATCAACTTTATTTGCTTGAGTCTTTCTTAAGAGAGAAGTTGATTCATGACCAACATGGTAGTAGATTGGTTAGTCATCTAGGGAGAGACAAAATGATTGCTGCAGCAAGTGATAAATTCTATTGGCCTTATTTGAGGAGGGATATTAGCAAGATAGTGTAACATGGTTATGTGTGCCAAATAGCTAAGGGGTAGCCCTAAAACACTAGCTTGTATATGCCATTGCCTGTCCTTGAGAATATATAGGAAGACTTATCGATAGACTTTGTACTTAGATTACTTTGTACTTAATGGGGTGTGGATTTTTTTTTTTTTTGTTGTTGTTGTTGTTGACAGGTTTTCTAAGATGTCACACTTTATCCCATGTTGGAAAGTAGTAGATGCACAAGCCATTGCCAAGCTATTTTTCAGAGAGGTTGTTTGCTTTCATGGAGTAGCTAAGTTCATCACATCAGATAGAGATAGCAAGTTCTTAAGCCATTTTTTGAGAACTTTATGGTAGATGTTTGAATCATCTTTGAACTATAGTAGCACAACTCACCCTTAGATGGATGGGCAAATTGAAGCTACAAATAGGACACTTGGTAATCTGATTAGAAGCATTTGTGGGGAGAAGTCGAAGTAGAAGGATGTTGTGTTAGCTCGGGCAGAGTTTGCTTACATTAGTGCAGTTCATAGGATGATAGGGGAATCTCCATTCTCTATGGTTTACACTAAGATTCCCCATCATGCTTTAGATTTGATCAAGCTTCTTAGGAATTTTGAGTTTAGTACTACAACAAAGAATTTAGTAAAGAGTTGGTGGAATGTGACAGTAGAGGTGTGAGGGAAGATAGAGCAAGCCAATGCCAAGTACAAAGCAATAGTAGATAAACATCATAGGAAGCAATTGTTCTCAATATGTGATTAGGTGATGGTGTTCCTATGAAGAGAGAGGTTTCCAGTTGGGAAGTACAACAAGTTGCAGCCTAAGAAGTATGGCCCATACTAGATTTTGCAGAAGATTAATGACAATATTTATGTGATTGGACTACCTAATAGTATGGACATTTCAAAGACATTTAATGTAGTTGATATATTCCCTTTTTTACCTATACGGTGCACCTTTGCATCCAGAAGAGAACTTAAGGTCAAGTTCTTCTTAGGTGGGAGAGAATGATGCAAAGTAGATTGTGGGCTAGTTCCTGGATAAATTAGACAAATCTAAAAAGCCCAAGAAGAAATAAATACACAAACCATCTTTTGAAAGCCATAACTTTTAGCACACAACTCCGTTGTCCTATTTTAATAACTGTTTTTTAGGCCTAAAAAACCTTCATTTAGGGCCTTAAAATGTGCTTTTAAGTTTTTAGTTTGAATTTTTGTATTTTGGAAGGCTTAGGGTTTTTTTTTTAAGAAACAGTATATAATCGTTTACTTTTTGTTACAAGGGTACTTTTTATCACATAATAATATTTAGACTTCCTTGAGTGGAGATTTTTTCCTCAATTTTGTTTTGATTTGTAAGATCAATAATTGATTAATCTTGTCTTTTACGCTACTTGCTATGTCATTAGCATTAGGCTATTCTCTTTCCACATGACTTCTTCATCTAATGATTAAGTGCCACTTTACTACATTGAGCTAATCTACTCAACTATCAGTGTAAGATGTGTTTCTACTCGATGCTATGTTGAGTGGACATGAATCAACATCGATTGAATTATTGTTAATTGTATGATTTGCATAATATACTAACTTAATCACCATTAAACTCAGAGCTTATGGGGGTGAATATTAGTGTTAATGTTTCATATAGGTTAGGTACAATTTTGATCTTTTAGGGGGTTCATTAGTTGGGCATGTCAATAGAAAGTCATCCGGTGAGTAATAGATCTTCAACAAATCCTCGATGATGAAGATGCTATTGTCGCATTTTACTTTGACGAGCAATGACTCTTAACCGGGAGGTAACATAACAACGGAAGAGATAAGGTTTTTAAACTAGGTAGTGAGTGTCATATAGGTGGCAATAACAATACTACACAATGTTAAATAGTTGAATGAACAAGGTTTAATGAGTAAGATGGAAAAAGCAAAGGTTAAATTCAAAGCATATAATTTAGTTCACATAAACTAGTCAAAAACCAATTCTAGTAACAAAAGCAAAGGATGCCATCTTTTAGTTACCGGTTAGTAGTTAAGAGACAATATCTTGAAGTGAAGTTGTGATAGGAATAGTAAAAATATTAATGAAATTGCCATTTTGACATTAAATCAATGTGCACCTTTTTGAAAGATATTTATATGATAAATTCTTTTTGTGTAGATTCATTAGAAAATGATTTGCGCTTTTCTTTTTTTCTTTCACTACCAATGGAGTGTAAAATAAATAAATAAAATAAAAAGGACATGAGAAATATCGACTACACATAAATTTTAAAACTAGCAAAATTTATCGGCTAAAAATCCATTAGAAGCACATGAATCATCAAACATGACATACCTCAATGGAATCATAAAATATGCAAAAAATTGTGCTTGTAGACATGTGAGCTAGTAGGCACAAAAAGAGCACATATAAATAAGGCATGCAATTGTTTAGATATGTAGGTATCCAAAAGCACCCATTTAGCACTCCTTTTGTTACCATAAATCAAGTATCATTTGGAGTTGTTTTTGACATGACTCACGTTAGGCTATAGTTAAAACTACATTGTGGATGAGCCCTATGAACCACCTTAAAGAGTTTGATGAATTAGTTAGGGTTAGCATAGTTTTTGAGGTAGTAGAGGGGTTAAATTTTAAATATATAAGAGTAAGCAGAGCTTGATGATAATTTCAATTCATTATTTGGATTGATGAAGAAATCTAAATAATTAGGTCTATATTTGGGATGATTTAGTGAGTTTTATATTGGTGGGTTCAATTCTAGAAGCCTACGGAGTTATCTAAAATGCCTTGTTAATCTTGTTAGTCAATCATTGAGATGACTTGATTGTGGTTATTGGTTAATGAACCTTATAAACGCCACTTACCTCTTCTCCTAAGAGACTCAAAATCTCAATTCTTAGCTATCAAGTTTCAAATATCTAACATCACACCTAAAGGTTATATAGGATGGGTACTTCTTATATTCAAACACCCACTGCTCTAGAAATCAAGAATTGTGAAGTTGAAACATTCAAGCTCCTTTAATTGCTACACCAACATATAGGCATATTGAGAATGCTTTCCTCCTCAATTGTTTTTTCATCTCATCCCTCTTGAAGTTTCATCCAAAGTCACATCGCTCATTTCTTATCACGGGAAATATGTGATTTTGTTGCATGAATGTGATATTTACTTGAGAAACCCCTACATCTATGGAGATTAACTAGAGACTTAATGGGTAGTCCTAGTTTAGGTAGAGCAAAAAATAAAGCTACATGTTGACACATGCAAGATGTTTATAATTTGGATAGATCAATTATGGAAGCCCACGAGTGATTCTATAGAACCTTGTTAATCTTGCCCTATTACTCATTGAGATGATTTGATTGTGGTTATTGGTCGCAAAGCTTATAAACAGCGCCTTACTCTTCTCTTTCGAGACTTGTAATCTCGGTTGGCTATCAAGTTTCAAATATCGATGAACAAACTTGAGATTAGCATATGAGAACTTCTTACGTTCAAGCTCCTATTACTTTAGAAATAAAGAACCGTAAATTTGAAGCATTCAATCTCCTTTACCTACCACACTAATAAACAAATTACAAAGAAAATTTATTCCTTTTCTCTAATCCCTTTTTATATCATTCTATTTAAAGTGTCATTCAAATCACATCATTCACCTCTCTTCATGTGAATGGTTTGTTTTACATTATATGCCTCACTTGATGAACCCTAAGACCTATGGGGATTAACTACTTCCTGAGTTGTTGTAGCTTAGGCGAAGCAAAGAAAAGTAAAAGCTAAACGTGACACACAAGCAATACCATTGTGGATGTCATTTCCACTGGTTGACCTTCTGGCCTCTTCCCTCTGAATGATGGGTTTTACCACTGACTTCGTGCTTGCCTAGTCCACATGCATAAGAACGTGATAAACCCATGACATTACTGGACTACATCAATTGAGAAATGAATTCATATGCCTCTACCAGTGGAAACTAGACATAACAAAGAGCACGAATTCATCCATGCACTGGCCAGTAATTTTGCTGCACTTACATGAATATAACATATATCTCATATTTTATTTTGTGCCCATCAAGGAAAATATATATGAAATGGGCAAACTTGGTCATTCAGAAAGTTCATCTGAAACGATATGCAACACCGACAACACAGCAATTTTTATCAGCCACTCATAGTATTTTCTACAGGCCACTCACATGCATCGAATTTCTAGCACACATTACTCACCATTCGACATAAGATCCTGTCACTTTCGGTCACACACTTTTTAAAACTACTTAAATTTCGAAGTAAGTAGCATGCTTAGTGACTACCAATAAAGCAATAGCAATATCGCATAAGTTGTTGCTTTGTGGTTAGTGATGTGGCGGCACAAAATCAGTGTTCTAGAGGATGAGGTTTGCCATGTCCTGCCATATACAGTTGCGCATGATACTCTATATTGCCGTCCTATGCATTAGCCCGAATAAAGGATTATGTTATTGCCAACTACCCACCAAGTTCTTTTCTTTATTCTTCTAATTCATTGATCTTTTTAAACTTACTTTACGTGTTGGAGAGGCCAGATATGTGCTAAATTAATTGTTTAGTATCAATTCTATAATCAAAACTTTTGAGTGGTTAGTCATGACTCTAAATTCAACATGGTATGAATAAAAATTTTCAAATTGCTACACCATCATTGTACTCCCTACATGGGGTCGAATGTTGCTAGTGGTCGGTTATGTGTGTATCACATGCATTTCAAGTAACCTTGGCAAAACCTTTAATTAATAACATGTGGAGGAATGTAGTTAGAAAGAGGTATGAGAGGGGAATCTTGCTATCTTAATAGCTAATTGTCTCTTTTGTTAGGTGAAGGAGTTTAGAGCATTGATTTCACTATTTTTAAGTATAAGTTAAGACATTTTTGGCTAGATGTGGTGTTGATTCTTGAGATCTGAGTTTCAATAGCACAATTGTATTCGTTTGATCTCTTTGCAATGAGATAAATGAGGAGAAGAAGGAGTCTATTAAGGATTTTGGAGTCTGTCCTCGTCAGTTGGATGGCCACAATGATCAACAGACAACATGAGTTTTCATGACACTTGTTAATGGTTCTAATGAGTAATGGATAAGTTGCATTCTCCATTAATATAGATCGCTCCTCTTGGGCTTCTTATGGTTCAAGCTTATGGACAAGATTGTTGAGTACTCACACTTTCCGAGAAAAGGTGAAATCAATTAGACTAGTCCAGTAAAATCTGTTCAAGTCCTTTAAGTCAAAATTTCCTAAGATATTCCTTATAAATAAGCCTTATTCTCTACACCCTATCATTAACTGAAGGAATTAGTACAAAAAAATATGTATAAATTTCAGTCGAAATCCTAGCAAAGTATTAAAGTAATAAATATAAATGCTCATGGTAAATGTATAAGCTTAAGATTTTCGATCGATTGGTTGCATTGTCAAATTCAACCCAACTCTTACCTTGCTTGTTAATAATCTGAAATGTTCACGTCTATTCATGCAAACTACACCTGTTTATAGATGATGATGAGCAGTTTTCATTTCTCTGGTTTGCAAAGGGAGATTCTCAGCTAACCAATCTTGTAAGATGAGCAATAGTTCAAGCAAATGGTAAATGGAATACACAAAATGGTTTTTTGGTGAATCGCCTAATGGGATTTATGGATTACAGAAAAGAGTTTTGATTCTTCATTGGACGTAGGAAATCATGGCTACTTGAGTTTAGAATGTAGGTATGTGTGTACAAACCTATGACAGACCTTTTTTGTATGCAATAGAACATAGTAATGATAGCTGAATTCAAAATATATAGGCCTTTTGTTAATTTTGGTTGTTTCCATGAAATGGCAATAGTGTGGTACCCAAGTCAGGCCTATCGAATTTCCATTATGAAACTTCACTTCACTTCCTCCTGAAGACGATGAAATATACTAAAAGGACTATCTAAAGCTCTTTAATTGCTCAACTTTGAAGTTATCATCCTATATATAGGAGCTATAAAATTCTACTGCACTCATAATTAGGCTGACTTTGTTCTAGCACTTGTTTTACCAAAATGGGCAACCGATAGAAAAATGGGTAATATAATAAAAGTTCCAATGTAATAATAATGAAATTCATAATTCATATTCTAATAAAGAAAACTGCAGGTCCAAATTCCTACATGCCATCCTAAAGTCGTGAAAGAAAAATGATAAAAAGTTCTCGTGGCAGCATTTTGGGGGAAAAAAGGTTAACGGATGTCCTTATGTTTCGCATTTAAAAACGTACAGGAGTTATGTGCACTTTCAAAAAGTCTTAGCGTCTAGAGAACAAAATATGTAGCTTACAATTTGTATTAATATATTGTGGTTTATATTACAGTCTTTTTTTTTTTCCCCAACTGAGTCTTAATGCTTGTCTAAATATCTCATTTGTAATATGATTCATTTATTAATTATGTTCAAAAATCTAACTAAACATATTTTTTAAATGTGTTTTGTATCTAGACTACACCCATTATTCATCACTTAAAAAATAAGATCTAACATGAATCCTTAAATATTTATCAAAGTTGAAAAAAAAATATTTAAACTCTTAAACATATCAAATTAAAATGAGATAAATCAAAACCAAACTATAGTCTAATTAAATGTAATAAAGTAATTATTTATTTATTACATTACAATATTGTGTTAAATTGAACCATAGCCTAATTGGATATTAGTGCTAATATCCCAATTCATAACATCATCTATTATATCCTGAATAAAGACGATCAAAAAACATATAGAAAAATAACATCAATATAAATAAAAAAGGACGAGGATGAAAAGATTAATGAGAATAAAGTATCATCCTTTTTGTCTTTTCATAATATTTTCATATTATCAAAGTTTAATAGGTATATTAGAAGATGAAAATAGTTAACCTAAATTGTCTAAATCCAAATCCATCTAAATATAAACAAAGGACATTAACAAAAAGTGAGGTTATTTGCAATATGTTTAAACAATTTAAGGACTATAGTTTTTAGAAAGTATAAAGAAATAGAATCTCACGATTTAAACATATTAAAAGAAAAATTAGTTTACCTTTTAATATTGATAAAATTAAAACACAATAAACTAATGCTTCTTAAAAATTGATTTTTAACTAATATATTTATTTAATTACCTTTTAAATTAAAAGTATGTCTTATATCTCACAAGTAGTTGAAATTGAATTTTAGTAAACTAGTAAAGTTTTGTTTAGATTATTTATTTATTTTTATTTATATCTGATCTGAATCTAATCTATATATGATTTATATCTGATTTGAATCTAATTTACTTATGATTATATCTGATCTGAATCTAATCTATATATGATTTATATTTGATCTGTATTTATTATTTATCAATCTATATTTGATATATATAATTATTTTTTTAATTCTTTTTTTCATCTATTATGAGGTGAACACTCATATTTGAACAGACATAAAATAGATGTTAAATAGACAAAAAATAGAGAAACTAAACATGCCCTAAGATTTCTCCATTTTGATAGTTTTTACTTTCCTATACATTATATTCTTCATTTTAGGTAAAGTGACTAAATTCGAACAAATTAAAATTTTTTTTTTTCATTCTTATGTTAATTTCTAGTTTTAACATACATTGTATTTTATTTTATTTATTTTAAGCTTAGGCTTTGTGAGTGTGTGTCCATCTAGTGGATATTAAAGACATAAGATATTTCAAAATAGGAGACCATAAATGAATCTCATAGGATGAGAAAACCAATCGCTAGATAAGACAAGATAATGGGATTTTATAAGTAGATGTCCTAACATAAGAAAATCTATCAAACCCTATAAAATTTCATTTTGAATTGGCTTTTCTTAAAGTATAAATTAATTTAAGGAATATAATACAAGAGACACATTTATTATTATACAAGATTTCTATTATAGTTAAGCCCTAACTTAGAAATGTCAAAAACAACTAATCTAAATGAGTGGGTGGGTGTATAAATGACTCTACATGTTGGACTCAAATCTAGACATTATTTATCAATGGATCCAAATAGGTTTAACCTATTTATTTATCAATCTACTTTTCCCAATGCAAGTTCATTTATAATCATGCCAATCATGTTGAGATTGGTATGTCATGTGACAAATTGTTAGTCCTAGCTCAATGAATGAAAGTTTTTTATTTTTATTTTTCAATCTTTTCCTTGAGATAAATGAGTTATATCTTTTTTTCTAATCTTATGTTTCATTCGTTTATATAAAATTTCAAGTGTTATTTCCAAATATATGAAAAATTCATTTATATGATTATCTATGTTTATTTATATCATGTTTTCTATATGAAAATGGATTTAGAATGAAATTATAATTCCTTAAAATCAATAATTCTGACTTTAAGAGGGAATTTGATTTTTCCTTAAGGGTAGAATCGCAATTTTATTATATCCTTATTGATTATCATTAATTAAAAATTACTTATTTAAACTTCATTCTAATTATGACATCTACTAATTAAAGTATTTTATACAAATACTACTTTATTTGCATTTTATCTTGTGTGCCTATTTCAAATACTGGAATGGATTCAATATGGACATCCCAGACCATTCCACATTAAAAATCCAAGCTGAACCACTTAACCAACTCAACAATCAACAATGGAAACACTGATTGGCCATCGGCCTAAATATATCATAATGTTTTTGCAAGTCCATTTATGAAAAATATCTTGACGCGAAATGAGGCAAATCGACAACCTTTTCCAAAGATTGAATTTGAAAGTTGGCTTTAATATTCGTCGAAGAAAAGAAGGCATAAAGCTTCTCCTGAGACCATGAATTTGTACTGTGGAGGAATCTATTCATTTTCAAATCTCTATGTTGATTTTTGTATCTAGGACCTATCTATGATCAACCTGGGAATGTGAGTTTTGGTCATTGTTTTGTTTCATGCTAAGATACCCATTTTTGGGGAATCCATACGATATTGGCGCTTAGAAGTTCAAAAATGACTTTGACAGCTATTTCAATTAACTAGTGCTTTTCCTAGTGTTAAATCACTTTATTGAAGGTTAAACAATTATCTCTTTTCCATTAGTTTAATCTAAGAAACTATTGTCAAATATGCACCTAAAGTTAAACTACATGTCAGGCATGAATAGATATAAGCTCTTAAAATATGTTTTCATCTCCACATATCACTGTTGCTAGTATTCCCAAAAACATTGCTCAATAGGATCATATTTAGGACTTGTAGTGATGGTTTGAGATATATATACACATTTTCAAAGGTTTTAAGAATTCAGTATTATAATTTTAGAATTTAGTTCCTATCCACAGCCAGCCAATAGTTTAACTCAATTAATTTAAATGGTCCAATTTCATTAAGGAAAAATAAAAAGAAGGATAGTAGAGTGACATGGAAGGTGCGAATGTAAGGAATAAAACATCACACAGACTCCCCACTTTTGGAAATTGCACCGCCTTCAAAAGGTGGGAAATGACACAGGAAGCAGTATATTTGAGCAGCAACACTTCTCTCTTTTCCTCCCAAGGATAAATCAGTGCACACAGAAAACACACTAGAAAAGCTGTCTTTGGATATGCATACTATATAGTTTAAGGAATAAGAAATCATGCCAGTTAATTTCGATGAAACATCAACCATCGGTTCTGAATGCTCAACTCCGAATATTACACCCATGGGAACCCCTCTCAGGAAAGTGTTTGACAGGATTTCAGGTTTTGCCCATTCCTGTAGGGATAGAACTGCTCCACGTGGTCGAAGAATTTTCCATAGACATGTCGAATCGGACGAGTTTCAGTATGCAAAAACTCACTGCTTGTCATCATACTACAGCGTCTTTGTAGCCCGTCTTGCTATCATGGTTGGTCACTTTTTCAATAGGTTGCTAGTGAACTGCCATGAGATGCTTATATATTTATGTGGAACTGGCAATTTAGCGTCAAGGACTCCACTGATATAGATTCACCGTGTAAAAATTCTTGCTGTGAAATAGGACATGTAACTATATAGAGCGATATTCTCTCTGCACCAGATAAATCTTTTTCGTGCAATTGAATGATGAATTTCAGTTGCGTCTGATCGCTCTAGCTGTAGAAATCGTGCTTCTGTTAGTGGCCTTCCTCTTTTGCTTCCCCAATAGGAGATTTTCATTTCTAGTTGGATCTAACCAAGTAAATTATATGAGCATTTATCGGTGTCCAAGACAAGCGTGTGACAATAGTATTTATGCAGGTCATGCTGGCGATTTTAATTGGGCTGCTTACAATCCTTACATGGCATTTCACCAAGGTCTACACAACAAAGTCATTGAACAGCTTAGCATATGGCCTTCGCTATGAACTTCTACAGCGTCCCATATTGCGGATGTGGAACATCCTCAATTCCACTGTTGAGATAACAACAGCCCAAGTAAAGCTGTCAGAATATGTAATAAAGCGGTACAGCAAGCCAGCCTCCCAGGCTGAGCAACTTCAGGTTAGTCATGTGATCTTTTCATTGTTGTCTCAAGTAGAGAAGTTTTAACAGTTCACAACACAGTTTTTCATTGCAACTACTTATGCAACTTGCAGCTATATGAGATGATGAAGGATTTAACCTGGGCATTATTTGCAAGTCGTAAAGCTCTCGGTGCAATTACAATCAATTACAGGAATGGATTCGTTCAGGCTTTCCACAGAGACCACAGAAGTAACAGCACATTTTACATTTACTCTGATCTGGTAAACTATTCAATTAGTGCGAGCAGTTCAGCTGATGTCAATGCACTGTCATCACTGCAAGGCTGGAATGATCAAACCATACGCGGTAACATGTCTGCTACTTGGTACCGTCAACCACTTGACCCCAATACTGGCGACAAGATAGGCAAAGCGAGGCCAATATTGCCAGATGAATTAATAAACATTGCAGGGCTTTCACAGGTACCTGATGGTGTAGCATCATGGCATGTTGCAGTAACCAAATATTCAGATTCGCCACTTCTGTCAGCAGCGTTGCCTGTTTGGGATCCTTCTAATAAGAGCATAATCGCGGTAGTGGGTGTCACAACAGCATTCTACAGCGTTGGCCAGCTGATGAAAGAACTTGTTGAGTTCCATAGTGGGCATATATATTTGACTAACCATGAGGGATACTTGCTTGCCACTTCTAGCAATACACCTCTCTTGATTAATTCAACTACAGGGCCAAAGCTTATGATGGCAGTTGATTCTCAGGATCATGTAATTAGACTTGGAGCTGAATGGCTGCGCAGAACCTATGGCAAGAATTTCCCTCCCAGCCATGACGTTCATGCTGAGAATGCAAGGCTTGGGCATGAGCAATATTACATAGATTCCTTTTCTCTAAAGTTAAAGAGACTCCCTATGGTAAGTAGGTATTGCATATATTTGTCAAACCAATATAGTACTCTGATTTCGCACTAGTCCATTTCACTTACCTAATTAGATAGATCTTTGATTCCTGCTCCTTATAACTCGATTTTATGTTTCGTATTACTACGCTTTTTCAGGTGGGGGTTATAATTATTCCAAGAAAGTACATAATGGGGAAAGTTGATGAGAGGGCCTTCAAGACTTTAGTTATACTTATATCGGCGTCCTTGTGTATTCTAGTCATTGGATGTGTTTGCATTTTTATACTAACAAATGGAGTATCAAAGGAAATGAAACTAAGAGCGGAACTAATCAGCCATCTTGATGCAAGAAGAAGGGCAGAGGCATCAAGTAACTACAAAAGTCAATTTTTGGCAAATATGAGGTGAGAATATATTATATACTTTGCTGCACGATCCAGCAGCTTATTACCTATCCAGGAGCTTTTAGAATCAGCTTCTGTTTCTCATTCGATGTGACCATAAAGTACGTTGAGTTTGATCTAAATCATGACATTCCTTGTCAAGAAATTGTTTTGATGTGGTTTTACAGTCATGAACTGCGAACGCCTATGGCTGCAGTTATTGGATTGCTGGACATACTCATATGTGATGATTGCCTATCCAATGAACAGTACGCGACAGTCACCCAAATACGCAAGTGCTCAACTGCTCTTCTCAGGCTTCTGAATAACATCTTGGATCTAAGCAAGGTGACGTATAACTAAAAACTAAATTTTATTTTTTTACAGGAACTAGAAAACAAAGAGGTAATGAGTTTTCTAGGAAAATTTCGGAGCACGATATGCTACCAAACTGATCACTCAGATGATACATTTGCGCTGTGACTTTTAAATTCTGGTCAATTATTTACATTGTTTCATGGGGAATATAATATCTAGGTTGAATCTGGAAAACTTGTGCTGGAAGAAACTGAGTTTAATTTGGGACGAGAGCTAGAAGGACTTGTTGATATGTTCTCTGTGCAGTGCACGAATCATAATGTAGAGACCATCTTAGACCTTTCTGGTATGGCCTTGACTTCTATTTTGAAAGCTATGGGTTTCGATAGAGACTCAATAGGGTTAAGATCTTCTTTCTTGTGGTATGTGCTTGTCATTCTTATTATTAATTTTTTTTTCAGATGACATGCCAAAACTGGTCCGAGGAGATTCTGCTAGAGTTGTTCAAATATTTGCAAATCTCATCAGCAATTCAATCAAGTTTACTACATGTAAGTATACTTTGTCTCATCTCATGTTTTGGATTACGTGGTGTTAAAATAATACAAATACAGATGTATAACATTATCTAGCATTAAGCTTTCAGATTGATCTGTCGTAAATCTTCATGTAACACAATATCAGATCAGGATTTATGCATTTAGATTAGCGGTGGATCTAAATATGGTAAATGGTGGAGATGTTTGGGAGGAAGCTATAGGGTAGTAATGACATGGACAACGCTTTATAGCCTCAATATCTTATCTTTACTCAGAGCATCTACAATGAAAGTCCTGTCATTTGTAGTCTATTCAGTAGTCACCGAGACTAAGAAAGAAGTAAAGGATCCACTTTGATTGAAACTTTCCCCCTTAAGGACTAAAGGGTGGATGACCACATATGAAATATGATGTCTCCAGTAGTCAGCATCTTTTGGTTGCATTGCATCTCAAATTAGAGTATCTTCCTCTTAAATTTTGAATGAAAAGGACCCAAGATTCTGCTTTCTGAGCTTTCTTGTCAACTGCAGAAGTGCAAAAGATATCCTCCTTGAGTAGTTGTCATGTATCAGGATTCTCTTTATTGAATGTAATAGAGAGCTATATATGCAAGTTTACTTCACACTGCGAGATAACCAGATCAAGCATAATCAAACTATTGGCTGAATACGGAACATTTCATTTCATGAAAACATTTTTTAGGAAATAAAAAAAGTGACAAAAATTAGACTTAATGACAGGAAATAGCTATTTAAGATACTCCTAATCTTAAAGATGTAGCCAAAGTCACTGTTTCATGTGTTGTGCAGCGGGCCACATTATCATAAGAGGATGGTGTGAAAGCTCAAACCTACTGAACGATGATGCAAAGTTTTCTCCTGTTCATCCTAAGAGTCCTATCTGTGCACTGAAGACTAAACTGAAACAACATGGCAGCCGTGCAAGACGGGGGTCCAAGAAAGAGAATAAAATGATTCTTTGGTTCGAGATTGATGACACTGGTTGTGGTAAAAACACGAAGTTTTCTTAAAACAGCTAGAAAACAGCCACAAAATGAATTCTTATTGAGGATTTTTTAGGTAACAATTTTCATCTTGCAGGAATTGATCCAAGCAAATGGGAATCTGTTTTCGAGAGTTTTGAGCAAGCTGATCCCTCCACAACTAGGCTGTAAGTAACTTGAATATTTACAACATGTTGATTAGTTCTTAATATGTAAGACCTGGTGAAAGGCCTCTCTTCAATGAGCTAGTCTATACCGACTTCTTGTAAGACATGCTTTCAGATTTTAATTATTCTTCCCTCCATGTTCAGGCATGGTGGCACTGGGCTGGGCCTTTGCATAGTGCGAACCTTGGTAAGTGAAGAGTGTTAAGTAATAAATATAAAGTTTGCACATATGATGGTAGCCTCAACAAAGAGCACTTGAGAAATTTCCTTCACATATGATAATACAGTACAACCTATTATTTCTGAGTATTTCAGTATGGATTTTCTGGACAGGTTAACAAGATGGGGGGAGAAATCAAAGTTGTAAAGAAGAATGGGCCTGGAACTCTGATGAAACTCTACTTGCGATTAAATACACCGACAGATGGGGCTGAGCAGCAGTGCCAAGTAGATTTTGCTGAGAAAGATGTTTTGGTAAGATCTACAGATCTATATGTATTCTTTTACAAAAGTTTGCCAGATTTTCTAGAGTTTTCTTATCCCTCTTTTACCTTTTTGATTTGCTAATCATTAATCTATGTGCATAGCAACTCGAAGTTCATGGCATTAAATGTAAATGCAGGTGCTTCTTGCACTCCATGGATGTATGGGAAGAACAACAATGTCCCGATGGTTACATAGAAAAGGCGTCAACACCTTAGAAGCATCTGAGTGGAATGGATTGGCTCAGATTCTTCAGGAACTCTTTCAGGCTGGAAGTTCAAATGGTCCAAACCGGTGCCCTACTCTACGATATGCAAATGAGTACATGAAACCTGAAACACCGTTTTCTCAAGATATGATGGCAAGAATTCTCGTTATAGTAGTTGACATAGGATTGCTCGACCTAAGCACAAATATATGGAAGGAGCAGCTTAATTTCCTAGACAAGTACAATGGGAAGACAAAGTTTGCTTGGATGCTGCATCATGACACACCAAATGCCATAAAAGTAGAACTCCGCAGGAAAGGGCATGTTGTGATGGTAAATAAACCTTTGTACAAGACAAAAATGATTCAAATCTTGGATGCTGCTGTAAAGGAGAGAGATGCTGAACTCCAAAGAAGAGGCACAAGCACTTTGAGGACTACAACAAAAGAAGCAGACATGCATGACTGTCTAGAAATAGATTCCACTCAGTTTGATGTTGGAAGTTCGGATGATTCTGACACAATCGAAACAGCTAGTAGTAACTTCAGTGTTCATATTGAAGAAACAGAAAGAGAGAAGATCACTGCTAGTGTCCCTCCAGATAAGAAATCAAACAGTCATTCAGTTGACTTTACCGAAGTTTGTCCTGAAAAGCGGAATGCAGAGTCATGTGAGACCAGGCTTACTTCAAATCAATCGTGGGTGGTAGAAGATAGGCTCGGAAGCACAAAAGGAGTACCGTCTGTAAGAGAAGATCAATGTCAAAGCTCAAAATGCCAGGAAATAAGCAAGAAAATTGAAGAGCCAGAGTCCTCATGTCCAAATAACGGTGGAAGTCAAATCAAGTCTCTTTCAGGACTGAGGATACTGCTCGCAGAAGATACGCCAGTACTCCAGAGAGTAGCTTCAATAATGCTGGAAAAGTTGGGGGCAAAAGTAATTGCTGTTGGCGATGGACTACAGGCAGTGAATGCCCTGAATTGCACACCAGATGTGGATGACTCTAGTAGACGAGCATCTATAATGCAAGATGAAAATGGAATATCACAGGTCCAAAACTGCAGTAGGCAGCCTTTTGATCTGATTCTAATGGACTGTCAGGTAAGAAATCAAGATGAATAAATGTTAATACGGAAAATGATTAGTCGTATATATTTTCTTGAGTTCATATAGGTCAGACTAGAAGAAATTGGACAGCATGGAATACATCAGTTCTATTTCAATACGATTCTGAAATGTCCTGCTTTGATAATAACGAAAGGAAATCCATACCTGTAATGTTTAATATGGTTTCCTACAACTGTTAAAGGTCCTAATGATGTTTTTCTCTGTGCAAAAGCAGATGCCAAAGATGGATGGATATGAAGCAACAAAAGCAATCAGAACATCAGAAGCTGGAACCGGTTTTCACATTCCTATTGTTGCACTAACAGCTCATGCAATGTCATCAGATGAAGCCAAATGCCTGGAAGTAGGAATGGATGCTTATTTAACAAAGCCAATCGATTACAAGCTTATGGTTTCAACCATTCTTTCGCTGACAAAAAGAACAGACTAACTCACAAGGAATAAGAGAGAGCTAACAGACTTGTTAGCATGGACAACATTTTGTCTCTAAGAGACCGAATGTGATCAGAGTGATTGAATAAGTCTTCTGGGTCCACGGCTGAGAAAAAAAAGCAAGACTACAACAAGTACATAAGAGTTTTCCTGTATGAATAAACACCTCAACAACATAGATGTAAAATAAATTTTGTGTATCCTCCCCACTTCTTCAATATGATAATGTATCAAACATAAACTAGACATACTTGCACGAAGTTTGAGACAATGTTGGCATGTTTGTTGTCAAATTTGCAATAGCAAATGAATCTGGTTTCTGGATTTTGAGCACCTGAAGTTTGGATGACAGGTTAATATGAAGCTGACTGCCTGCCTCTTTGAGGAGTCAGATATTTTGTATTCATCAAGTAAAGCTAATTTCTGATAACAAAAGAAAGAAATATAACATCTACATTTTTCATTTTTGTCTGAATTATGTAGGAGGAAATGTTTCATGTCTTCATATTTAGCTAGTACAAGAAAATTGAGGAGAAATAAAGAATTAATTTAATAAAATAATTTCTCAAAACAAAATGCATTTTCACTTTCCATAGCTATGATCATGTGTGAATACTACCCTAAACTCGAAAAATGTTGTTTTGCTCTTAAATCTTTTGACAATTGCACATACCCTTTTAAACTAAAGGCAAAGGTTTTTACCTTTTTAGTGTCACCATAGTAGAATGTATATTAAAAAGTTATATATATACATATATATGTTTCAATTTTTGGGGTTAAGCATTGGGGCTATGAAAAAAAAATCCAATCATGAATGGAATTAGACCAAACTAAATTGAATTATAAATTAGATTTAAATTGTTATTTTAGATTTAAAAAAATTACGAACTAAATTGAGCTATTTTACTTTAAATTCAAAAAAATTTAAGAATCAAATTGATTGGTTCGAACAAAATTGAATTGTGAGAAAAAAAGGGTAGTGAATGTCAAGAGAATATATGATAAGAAAAAAAAAAGAGGATTTTACGTCATTTATTTAATTTTTTCTCTTATTTAATTTTGATCGAGTAATTTACTTTTTTTATATATATATTTTTACTTATTGAATGATAGAAGAATAAGATTATTTAGAGAGAAAAAAAAACTCTCTTAAATATATTAAATGAATATTGAAGATTGTAAGTAATATTAAAGAAATAATAATTAATTATATTATTTTTATGTTTAAATAATTTTTTATGATTCATTGATTTATATATGAAAAAAAAATTCATAATACTTATAAAAATAATTTGAATCATGAATCAAATTGAATTGAACTATTAACCATAACGCATACATGATTGAGAGTTGCGTGTGCCATATAATTTTAATTAATATGAATATTATGGAAAACAGAAAAAACCAGAATAAACCGCTTGCCCCTCTCACAAGATAAACCTCTGCACAAGGCAGGGCAGAGCCAGAGCAAGAGAGAGAGAGAGAGTGATAAACTTCAATCTTCGACACCAAGAAAGACAGACCGAAACAGAAACAGAGCAGTTTACATATATCTATACGTATACATATATTATATGTATATATAGAAAAAGTCTCAGCTTATCAACTTTGGATACAAAGAAAAATGGCACGATATGATAGAGCGATCAGTGTGTTCACACCGGATGGTCACCTGCTCAAAGTCGAACATGATCTCGGAGCCGTTCATAGAGGTAACGCCACTGTCGGAGTCCGCAGCACCGATTTCCTCGTTCTTGGTGTCGAGAAGAAGTCCACCGCCAAGCTCCAAGACTCCAGGTCTCTAACTCACCTTCTTGTTTATTCATATTTCATTTCTTTGTGCTTTTGAAGGCAAAGGCTCAATGATTGGCAAGCATCCTCCATTCCAATCGGTGTCTCCTACTTCAATCACATGATGTCATAGGTAATTAGTGTACAGCTACAGTTCAACAGATGCAATCTTACTTGCCAATGTTTGATTGGTAAGAGAGATGTATACATACAATAGGGACATGGACATGGAGCTACTGACGGATGTTTCATCGGCATGGAGAAAATCTGTCCAAGGTTGACATGATACCCTGTTAAACTGACAATTTGACAACGATCCTAATTCCAGTATCACAAAAAATCGGTAGCCGGTAAAGAGTAAGTAAACGGCTTGTCAGGCTTCGTCAGTTTCATGCGTTTTTATTACTACTAATTCGAAATCTAACACCAAAAAAAGAACACACGACTGGGAATAATTGTAACGGTCTTGTTTGTAACGTTTCTATATATATCTTATGCCTTAACACTATGTTGGAAAAAAAGAAAGAGTTAGGATAGAAAGAATTAGAGAGGAAAGAAAGCCGGTGGAAAATTTTTGTTTGGATAAGAAAGGAGAAGGAAAGTTAATTATAAATGAACTTAATCAGTTCAATCTTGAGCTAATAAAATATTACTTAAAGTCAAGTTCGAGCTCAAAATTCTAAGCTCGAACTTAGTATTGTATCATTTTAACTCAACTCATTTATAGCCCTTTTTATAACCTATATTCCATGTATGAAGGCCCCACCATTGAACTATCATTCATCATTCTTACACTAAGCAATTTATTTTATTTTAAATTAAAACAATTTAGGCCAATAATTCCCTTAAAATTGTATATTAAAGTTACAATTGTAATGCAATTTGAAATCATTTCTTTAAGACATGATTTTAAGTATTGTATTTTTAAAAATATTTTTGTGGTGGACGTATCTTTGAGATTTTTTTTTGTTTTTAAATACAATATTAATTTCCTTTTCCCCAATTTAAAGTACACCTTGCATTATTTCCCATTTAAAGAAAATTTTTTCTTTTTATGTAACCATCTTTAAGAGAAATGTGCTTTCTTTTCTTAGCTAGAACAAGGCATTGTGGTGTATTAATGGATTAATGTTGTAGGATTTTGTCTCACCAATTTTGATTAATGGTAGCAAGATTTTCTACTTTGGGATAATAGTGGAGAGTGCATTATCTGCTCTAATTTACCACATGAAAATTCCTAGATGTATGTTATGCTCATACTAGTTAGGGCGAAGAAAAGACTAGAATACTTAGGGCGAAGAAAAGACTAGAATACTTAAAGGATTACATATAGAAGATAGTACTTGTAGTTAAAAGTAGTGTAAACAAATAGAAAAAGGAGATTGTATATAGTTGCTTAGTGGTTGTAATAGATTTGTACAATCAATAGTATAAAAGAGAAATAAAACATGAGAAAAGGCATCGAACTTTTACCCCAAGACTAAGTTTGTTAAGAGTTCCCTAGTACTAGAAACCAAAAGTCATTCTTGTTCCTTTCATCATCTTCCACCTCACAACACAACAAGAAACCCTAAATCAGTAACTCTCTAAATCACCGTAAAAACACACAAAAAAAAAAAAATCACATCAGTAGATAGATCAATAAGAGCACTACAACATACTAAAATCTCATTTGAAATCTTTACCAAAGTTGTGACTTTGATCAAACTTTAGTTTGTACAAAATAAAGGAAAAGAAAAGACAAAGATAAGAAAAGAAGTAAAGAGAGAGAGAACATACCTTAGAAGAGTTGAGGAGTAAAAGGTTGTGGCTAAGAATTTTAATTTTGTTGAAGTGTTGGCGTGCTTTGTGTATTGTTGTAGATTAGGCCCATTAATTGGGCTTATCAATTGGTGTTTCATTGCATTTCATGGTAGAAAACAAAAGAAATATGTGCAAACTTCTAGAGAAATTATAGAATACATGAAGGCAAGCACAACTCAATGAAAGTAACATTCTTTTGCTGCAAACTAAATTTGATGTGCATGCAAGTAAGTTTAAGGATCTGGAATCTAAACTGGATGCTTTATCTATTGATATTGGAGAAATAATGAAGCAAATGCATATTTCGATGGTGAATCATAAAGATAATGTTGCAAATTCAACAAACAATCAAGTTGTTGATCATTCATCATCTTCACCAAGTGAATTGAATTAGGAGCTACAAAATGCTTACATTAGAAATACTAAGCTTGAATTGCCAAAATTTTTGGGTAATGATCCACTTTCATGGATTTTCAAGGCATCTCAATTTTTTCACTTCCATAATGTCCTTGATAATGAGTGTGTGAAAATGGCTTCTTTTGTAATGGAGGATGAAGCTTTAGATTAGTATCAATGGCTTTTTTCACAATCAGTTGCTTAGTACTTAGCCTGCATTTTTGAAAGCCTTAGAGGAAAGATTTCGTCCTCCTATCTTTGAAGATTTTCAAGGCAAATTAAGTAAGCTAGTTCAAATTAGATCGGTGATAAAATATCAACATGCATTATAAAACATTTCTAATCATGTCATTGGATTATCTAGAAAGTTTTCTTATGAGTTGTTACATATCGGGTCTTCATCCATTATTGCAAGAAGAAGTGAGAGCTTTTTGCCTTATAAGTTTATTAAAAGTAATCAGTCTGACCGGACTATTTGAATTTAAATTTCAACATTTAAAACAACATGTTCAGTGACAATTTTATCTACCCTCTTTTGCTTCATCATCTAAACCATCCATTTAGTCTCAATATACACCTTCATCTTTTTCTAAATCTACCGGTTCTTCTTTGTCATCTAAATCCAATACTTTAATTTCTAAGCCATTTAATAATTCTTCAACTTCATTTCCTTCTAAAACAGTTACCAAGAAACTAGTTCCTTTAAAAAAACTTATCATTGCTGAGATGGTAGCCCAACTTGAAAAGGGACTTTGTTATAATTGTAATGAAAAATTCTATAAAGATCATATTTATAAAGCTAAATTTTTTATGATGATACAAGATGAGGAGTTAGAGGATGAAGAAAGAGTAGATGGTGATGCAGATGTGAAGCAACTTGTGATGAATGATAATGATAATGTGGAAAAGATTTATCATTCAATTCTAGCATTTAAGCTCCAAAAATATTGAAGTTACATGGTAGATCAATATCAACACTAATTGATTCGGGTAGTGCACACAATTTCATATAAATCCATGTAGCAAAACAATTGAATTTACTAGTCATTACTATCAACATTTTTCAAGTCATGATAGGTAGTGGAGAGAAGTTGACTTGTGATGGAGTGTGTAAAGGGTTGAAGTTGAAATTATCAAATGCTCAATTTGTACTTGATCTATACGTGCTTCCGATTCAAGGAGTTGATTATTTAACTCTTACAATGCAATTTGAGTTGAATGGGACTAAGGTGTAATTACAGGGTACTACATAGATGAATTTGAAGGAGATTGAGCAGGGTAAATTATAGAAATTGATTAAAGTAAATCATGTGGCATGCTTATTCAATTTGGTGGCTCAAATGGAGATTTCATCTAATGAAACTACCAGCAATAGTGCTATAGATGCACTTTTGAGCAAATTCCATGATGTTTTTGTGACTCCATCATTATTACCTCCATTTTGAGATGCTCAACACCATATACATCTTAAGGATGAATCACAACTAGTGAATGCCAGAACCTATCGATATCCGTATTTTCAGAAAGCTGAAATCGATCAAAGAAATGTTAGATTCAAGTGTTATCAAGCTAAGCACAAGCCCATTCTCTTCATTAGTTCTTTTGGTGAAGAAGAAAGATGGTTCTTAGAGGTTTTACGTGGATTATAGAGCACTAAACCGAGCTACTGTTTTGGACACATTTCCAATTCCAACTATTGATGAGTTATTAGATGAATTACATGGAGCAATAGTATTTTCTAAATTGGATCCGAGGGCAGGTTACGATAAATAAGAATGTTTCTAGAGGATGTCCATAAAATTGCAATTTTAAACACATGAGGGCCATTACGAGTTTTTGGTTATGTCGTTTAGGTTATTAAATTTCTCTTTAACATTTTAAGCTATAATGAATAAAATTTTCAACCTTACTTGCACAAATTTGTGATTGTTTTCATTGATAATAGAGGATCATTTGATGCATTTAAAGTTAGTTTTCAATTTTTACAAGAATATACTTTTTTTTTTCTATTTTTGAAGATGAGTAAATGTTCTTTTGCATAGGTAAAAATTAATTATTTGGAGCATATTGTTTCAGCTAAAGGAGCTAGTCTTGACATGGAAAAGTGCAAGCTATTTAAACTTAGCCAAAGCCTTCATGTGCGAAACAATTGAGGGGCTTTTTGGGACTTCTAGGGTATTATAGAAGATTTGTTTGAAATTATGATAGCATGGTGGCATCTTTGATTAATATGTTGAAGAAAGACACTATTTAGTGGAGAACAGAATGTGATTATTTTTAATCATCTTAAAATAGTGTTCTTGCAAGCCTTTGTGTTAGTTTTACCATATTTCACTAAAACATTTTTTTTTATGGACATGGATGCTTTAGGTGTGGGTATGGTTTACATTAAGGATTTAACCTAATGGCATTTTTAGTAAGAAATTTAGTCTAAGGCTATAGAAAGCAAGTGCTTATGTGCATGAGATGGTGCTTATAGTGGAAGTAATTAAAATGTGGCATCATTATTTGTTAGGACAACACTTTATCATATGCATAGATCAAAGAAGGCTTAAATAAATATTATCTCAGGTCATTCAAACTCTAGAACAATAATAGTAATTAGTGAAGTTACTTGAGTACGACTATGAGGTAGTATACAAGCCAAGAGCCAACAATAAAGTAGTAGATGCTTTATCTCAAAGTTTTTTCGAGGAGTCACAATTACATGCCAATTATATGCCCTCATTTAACTTGGTTACTCTTATTAAACAAGAGTTTCAAGCCATCAAGGATTGGAATAAGATGCTAGTGGACTATGAAAATGGATTTGACATCCCTAGAATTTAAGAACACGTAATGGTTTGTTGTTTTTAGGTGATCGAATTTTTCTTCCTTCTCATTCTTCCATTGCCAATTCTTTGATATTGGAATTCCATACTACTCCAATTGGAGGTCATATAAGTGTATTGAAGACATTTAAGCATCTTAACGCTTCTTTGTTTTTTTTTTTTTTGTGGAAGGGAGAGAAGAAGGACGTTAAGAATTTTATAAGTACTACCATGTCTGTTAGCAAATAAAGTATCTGATATCATCTTTGGTGGTTAAGCTTCATGGGATTCCTAAGTGTATTGTTTTAAATAGGGGTAAAGTTTTCATGAGCAAGTTTTGGAGTGAACTCTTTAAGTTGAGTGGAACTACTTTGAGGATGAGTTTAGCTTATCACCCACAAATTTATGGGTTATTTGAAGTTACTAATAAGTGTTTAGAGTAGTATTTACAAGACTTTGTCATGAATTGTCCTAAAGAATTGCCAAAATATTTGGTTTGGTATGAGTATTTTTTCAATACTAGCTATCACACTATTGCTAAAATGACTCCATTTATAGCATTACATAGAAGGGAGTGATCAACTATTTTGGATTATATTCAAGGGGGAACCAATGTAGATGTTGTTGATCATGAGATGTGGACTAGAGTTGAGTTTTACAATTGTTGTGAAACAATTTAGGCTAAGCTTAATTATGAATGAAGTAGTTGGTTGATAAGCATCGTATGGAAAAAAAGAAGTTGGTCGTTGGTGATTTTGCTTATGTAAGGCTTCAACCTTACCGCCAAACTCATGCAAGCTATTGTATAAACTTTCAAGAAGGTACTTTGGATCCTTTAAGGTGTTGAGTAAAGTGAAGCAGTAGCTTACAGATTGGAGTTACTTGAAGGGTCTAAGATACATCCCATATTTTATATTTCAGTATTGAAGGTAGAAAGAGAACATCAGATAGTAGGTCCTTTACCTTAGGACTCTTTTGGTAATTTTCCTATTTTGAAACCAGTTATGGTTTTGGATTTGAGAATGATTTAAAGATAAGATATAGTGATTCAATAGGTATTGGTCCAATATGAGTCATTACAACTTGAAGATGCAACGTGGGTCGATATTTTTATTTTAGAAGAGACTATCCTAAGTATCACCTTGAGGATGAGATGATTTTTTTGACAAAGGAGCTATCTGTTATGCTTAGACCAATTATGGTAAAGAAAAGACTAGAACACTTAAAGGATTGCATATAGAAGCTAGTATGATAGTTAAAAGTAGTTTACACAAATAGATAAAGTAAAGTCAATATAATTGCTTAGTGGTTGTAACATATTTTCATTTGACTTCATCCAAATACTTTATGAAACAGTCTCCAAAGGGATAAAAATAAAATGAAATAACCAGGTCCAAGAAAAGATGGAGAGAGAGAGAGAACGTACCTTGAAAGACTCAGAAGCGGATGTGGCCGAGAATTTTGATTTTGTTGGGGTGGTGGCGTGCTTTGTGTACTGTTGTGGACTAGGCCCATTAATTGGGCTTATCAATGAATTTTTAACGCATTTTTTATTAGGTCTTTAACATTAAGATATTGGAATCTATACATGGTAATGATGAGACCGAAATCACATCCTATAAAAATCAATAAGAGATGCACTTGTGTGAACATATAATGTAGCCACCTGATTTTCAACCTGAATGATAGTAATTAAAAGTAGTGATTTGCAGATATCCTATTTGATGAGATTTTATCTTAAAATACTTGGTATAATATAAGTGGCTAGAAAGCGTATGGCTTAGGAAAGATTTAATTCAAGATTAAGTCCTTCTAGTAAATCAAACAAAATAATCAAATTTATAATGACATTATCATGCATTAATTTATGTGGGATTTTGAGACGAAGAGATATGACCATAGATTTTGGTTTATGCTTGGTGTTTCAACATATCTTTGTTTGATTGTGGCACTGCTGCAATAACAATGGCCTAGATTATCACACGCAATGACATGAGTACGAGCATCAAATCTCAAATGGATAAAGGTCATGAAATTTGACTTCGATCATTTGGAATCGATTAAAATTTGGAGTTAGAATTAATTATTTATTAAGATGCTTAGGATATTAATCGATTAGAGTGAAAGAAATAAAATAGAAAGAGAATTTCCAAGAAAGAAATTAAAAGTATGTTTTTAAAATTTAAATGTTAATTTAGGAGTAATTTAAAAAAAATTTAAAATAAAAATTACAAAATAACCTTTTCGCCGCAAAGATCAGTTTATCGTGATTTAACCAAAAAAAAAAAGAGAGAGAGAGAGAGAGAGAGGTTTTAATTATTAATGAAATACACGTTTTTGGCCATTAATTATCGGTGAATATCTTTTCTTTTTTCTTTTTTTGGGCAGTTATTTATTCAATCCTTTTATATTTGTATGACTTAATTATCTTTGCTTATAGGAATGGAAATGTTGCCGAGACCAGAAGCATGAAAGAGCGACAGAGATTGCTCTTGCCCAGGAGGAGAAGAAGCTTCTAATCTACAAACCCCAGGTTCTTCAAGGGTTGCGCCAAAAGCGAAGCCAGCATGAATGAATCTGCTCATATGTATTTGATGAATATAGTTTATACCTTTGATATACTGCTGACGTATAAATCAGAAATTGAAAACGAGGTCAGAAATAATTGAAATATTTGCATTGATTCTTTAGGAATAAATTAAAAACGGTTATCCATCTTCTATTTAATCTTCAAATGGGAACACTTTTCTGTTTAGTTGATTTATATGTGTTTCTTTTATCTTGTCTTAGTTATCAGGCATTTACCAAAATGAAGTAAATGTAAACAAATTCAACTTATATATATATATATATAATATATATAATTTCCAATTAATAGGAATAGGACACCAAATGGATTGATTGTGTTAGTGGACCACAATAACAAACATTGGATTTGGATCCATTTCCTTGTTTTAAATAACTAATATGAGTAAGTATAAGAAAAATGCATGTTACTCTTTCCCCCCTTGCCTCCACTTATCAATTAAACTCACATATCACTTCTAGTAGTATTTTGTATGTGAAAACCCAAATCAAAGGATCCACTAAGAAATGATTTTGGGAAGCGAGGGAAATGCATCATTTAAATTTATTTTTTTATATTTTTCTAAATTTACATATTGCTATTTTAAATTATCTTTATGACATTATCTTATTTCTTTTAACCTCAACTATTAATTATATGTAATGGTATTTTAAGAAAGTAAATTTAGAAAAATTTAAAGAATTTGACAAGCAAGACTTATAAAAGGGGCATCCTAAAAAATTTCCAAAAGGGTATCACCATTTAAATGGTTTATAGTATTTACATATTAGATATCATATATGCACTAATAGATTCCTTCAATCAACTATTCCCAACTAGAACATCCAACTTAAATAGGAAAAGGAAAATTACAAAAATATAACCTTTTTGTATTTTCAAAGCTAGTGACTTGTACTTTGATTTTTTGATAAATACATGACATGTGTTTCTTCACATTATGTTAATGATAGATAGGAGAAATGTGGTGATTTTTTATTGGTTCACAATATTATCAAATGGATTTAATTAAATAATATAATTAAAAAATTATTAAAAATATATAATTATGGGCTAACCTATTGGATAACTCATCGGCAAAACTTAGTTCTAGACATCCGAGAACTCTCTATCACAAAACAAATTGAAAGAAAAATGAAGAAAGAAAGAGTAGGGCACACTTAAAACACTTTGAAAAATTTTCATTCATTAAAGATGTTCGATTACAAGTGATTGGTCAGCATTTTGACCTCACAAAAAGAAAAAAGAAAAAGAAAAAGAAAAAGCAAATAGAACCAATCAATGTTCTGGGGAGGAAACAATGAGAGCATCAAGCACCTCATCCACCTGAATAGATACAATTTACTCGATAGGATGAGGCTCAAAAGGTGGCAAAGGATCTACTGGAGGTTCTGAGTTAGGAGGACGAGGAATGTCTTTGACTTAGCCCTAACCTTACTCTTCGTTTGGACCTTTCTCTTCAATATGGTCTCATTCATTGCCCTGGCCTTGCTCCTAAGGCACCTCCTCTTTACCTTGGTCATCCTCGGTGCCTTCCTCTTCAACAATTGCCTTAGACGCCTTCAAGTTGTTGCAAAAGGACAAGTAGCTAAGGTCATAATTAAGGTGTACCTTTAGGATCTCCAACTTAGCCATCTTGACCCCTTCCATACACTTCCGTTCTTGGAGGCTAGCCCATTCATCAATTGGCCATGATCTTGTCGAAGACCTCCTTTTCGATGGCAGACCTGCCAACCTCAGTAGTGGCTCAAGTCCCTAACTCCAGTAGGTGTGCACTGTCATGTTCAACTTCAAGACGAAGTTGTTGGACTTCCTCTTGAAGCCCCCTCTTTGTCTCCACATGGCTATCTTCTCGAGTTTGGAATTGCTTGCATGCCTCATCGAGCTGGCCAAAGAGTCTCTTGATTTCCCTAGCAAGGTTTTGGTTGAACTTCTCTAGCACACTGACTTTAGCGGAGATCTCGACATTGGTCCTAGCCTCAACCTCCACCCGAGTTGTTAAAGTTCCCAACTTAGCCTTGGTCTTCATTCGAAGCTTGTTGACCTCAGCTATCCGGCATTGGGCCTCGTCTTCATCTCTCCCAGCCTCTACCTTAGCCACCTTCACTTTTTGCGACAATACACAAATGTCATTAGAAAGTTTAAGATATCTACAGTAAAACCTTTGGTTTCTTTGAGATAAGGAGATCGTGCTTAGATCTGAGCTCCTCTATCTACTCAACCTTGGCCCCGCATATGTCGAAAGCCTTCATTAGATGGGAGGTAAAATGTAATAGGGAGTAATAGAGGTCAGTTAAACATGAAAAGTAAAAGGCAAAGTAAAGTCTATGATAATAAGAAACTTACGTCATGAAGCTTCGTGCAAATCAATTTTTTGAAGTTGTCCTTGGACATTCAGTAGGAGTTCTCCTCAAGCGTCATGGTGTCCTAAAGGAGTATGCACCCCCTCAAAATCTCCTTACTCCACTTTCCATCCACAAACCCAGTGTCTGAGCTATAGACTTCCCATTAAAGGTGAACATATGACCTCTACCCTTCGGTGATGGGAACCTTGGAGTTGGGGAAGCTATCTCCTTTACCCTCTCTTAGCTAAATTGCTAGTCCCCCTCTGATGGACGAGTTGGCCAGTTGACTTGGACTTAATGTCTAGCTGGACTACCTCATTTTGAGCCTACGCAAGCCTTCCACCAAACACGTGCACGTGAGGCCTCTTCCTTGAGGGTTGATTAGCCAATTTCATAACCTTTCCCTTTGGCTTTTGTCCTGTTAAGGGGTCATCGATAGGACAAGGAGTAAGAGCCCGTCTCTCCTTATCCCTAATAGTTAGAGGGGCCTCCTAAGGTCTAGGTGCTAGGGCCTTCTTCGGTGCCGTAGTCTCTTGCTTTTCTTCACAACTATGGTGGCCTTATGCCTAGCTAACAACTTGGTAGCATTGCTTTCTCGAAGTTTCATATCTGCAAAAGTAAAGGATAATGAGGAACTTGCAAATAAAAGTATGGGTAAAAGGTTACTGTTCCAAACAATGAGCTATTAGGGAGATCCCATTCCCCTAGTGAAACTAGACGACTAACTTCTCCGTGGTAGCCCACCTCGGCATGGTAAGAGCTACATGTGTACCTCTTTCATCCTTGCATGCGAGGTACTCGTCAATAACCTTTAGGGGGTTCTAAGGAATGCTCGACTTCTTATATAGCTTAACCATTATTCGCTCTACAGTGGATCTATCACTCGGACCTGGAACTCGGATTATTGCAATCCGTATTAGTTTAACCTAGTTTGTCCAAAAATCCAGGTCGAATTTGCACAACACTACAACCAAAAATTTTCTTTTCCATCCGTGCATAGAAGAATCTAGCCTAACTAGTAGCTTATTGCTAAGACGATTGGCTAGTTAGTGCGAGTCTTCATTCAACCTCTTCAGCTCATAAAAGAAGCACAAGAGCTAAGGAGCAGCTTATAATATAAAGTGCTGGCACAGTGCTTCAACTGCGATCAGTAGCTTGCACGCATTGGGGATGAGCTAGGTCGGTGAAATCTGATGGTAGTTGAAGAACTCCTTTCGAAACTCAGAGAAAGGAGCTCGAAGCCCAAATTCCATGTGCCTTAAGTAAAGGCAAAACCGACGACCGACCATCAAAGCAACTTGGTTGTTGGCCTAAGGCTTGCTGATATTCTAACCTTAAGCATGTGGTTAAAAGTACTTCCTTAAATCCATCAATTCCTTGTGGGTGCGAGTGCCCTAGGCCCCATTCAATGTGTTCCCCTCTTCAACCGACGAATATAAAGGCTGCACCGGTTTGGCCATCTCATCATCATCGACGTACGTTTCTCTTAGAATATGAGCGATGGCTGCCATGACATCGATACCCTTATATAAACCATTGTTGAACTCCTTAGCTATGCTAGAAGTATGTCAGAGGAGTGGTGGTTAAAATGCCTTCCCCTCCATCGTCAGATTGTGTATGAGAAGGAGTCGAAGCCATACCTACTTTAGATAAGATCGAGAATGCTTAAACCAAAGTGAAATTGAGAAGAAGATGGTATGAAATTGTACGTGAAGAATCGATGTACGTGAATTGCAACAGGTTGAGTGCAAATAACGAAGAAAGAGAGTAAAAGTATTGAAATGAAATAGGGGATGAGTATATATAAAGACATGGGCTTAGCAAATGAAGAGACGTCTAATGAAAAAGGCACTATTAGATGCTTGTTGACTCGATCTTGACACGTGTCCCACTTTTTGAATTGATGGTGTAGATTCACTCAGTGCCTTGCTTGTGTAGACTTCGCTCAATGACATCACAATAGTTGTACACAATATTAAGGCACTAACACTTACATGCCCAATGATAAATCAAACTAAGGCTTTCTTGAGAAGCCATTAACTTTTCGAACCTCATGCCATTTAAAGAGAACATTCTACATGGCTAGTTCTAAGAGCTCATGTATCTCCCAACTCAATTCAAAAAGATAAAAACATAATAATGCTCAATATATCATCGACTTAGCTTTAGCCTAGGATCACTAGCTTGAACAACTACCATAGAGGAGCATATACTCCTCAACTCTTTCGACACGAGTGAAGTCTAACTCAATAGCCTACTTGCTCAACCATTCCACAAGAGTCAAAGCCTTGATACACTAAGTCAAAATTAAAGTCAAGGATCCTTGCTACAAAGCTTGTTTTGAAAACCTTAGGAGCCCATCCTTTCATCAACTCTCCTCATTGACTTGTCACCAATGAAAGTGAGGGGGCAAGTGTTGATAGGACTCTTTGGGCATAGACCCCCAAAACCCAATTTGATCTATGTGAACCCAAAATCGAGCTCTAAAGATTAGGATTGTGTTCCTAGACCCTGATTAGAGAATCAAAGGTTAGACTAAACTCTAACCTATAAGCTCGATGAGCTTGAGCTTGAGTTAGTCGTGCTCAACTAATAGATAAGGGAAGCAAGAGAGATGCTAGACAAATAAAGGAAGCTCATAGTCCCCGCTCCCTCAAACCCTTTTATTCCTACACATTCGTAACGCTCCTTCTATTCACTTGTGTTGACTTATGCATTGAAGTAGTCATGTTGAAGCAACCTCTGATGAAATGCCCAAAAAAATTGTAAAAAAAAAAAAAAAATACTAACAATGAGAAATTAAATTACTATAATATATTAACACTATGTTAATGATTTACATATGAAAATCCCGTAATAAATAATAATAAACTTAAAAAAAAGTGATCTATTAGGTAATTATAATAAATAAAAAGTAAGACTTAAAATTTTAGAATTATGATAGTTAAATAATTTTTTTTTGTAAATAATTATACTTAGAATATTTTATTTAGTATAAACATAAAGTTTTGTATAAAATATTACAATTTAGATGATGGAAAATTTTTTGTAAATAATTATACTTAGAATATTTTATTTAGTATAAACATAAATTTTTGTATAAAATATTACAATTTAATACCCACAACACTACACCCCAACTACCACAGTTTATCACACTAGCCACCACTATCCCTTGTGAGCCACCACCAACCCTTGCTCCTACTCCCTTTCCTTCTTTGTTTTCCTTTCCCTTTCACCCCTATTTTCCAACAAAGAAATAGAGGTTGTCTTCAATCGTTCAATCAAAGACACTATTTGCTCAAAAGGTAGACCGGTTCTTGACTCGCACTCTATCAATGGGACCTTTGAATGGAGGACCTTCGTCAATGAATCCAACAACAACGATCTTGTCCATGTGAGTCGATGGTGATCTCTAAGAATGCTAGCTTCAACAAATTCTTATCATTGTCCATTCGGATGTGGGCGATCTCAAGGAGTTTGTTACCCAATTAATACTTAAGGGCTATATATATATATATATATATAAAGATCAAGCTCCGTGAGCTCGAGGTTAGCTTAGCTCTAGCTTCTTCGGCTTCTAAAGTATTCGATGACATCATCAACCAGGCTTAAAGCGATGGGACAATTTCTATGAATGTGTTCATTGTCAGGCAATTTTTTCGGGTTTGGAGGTTTCGAATGTGTTAGTTGGTAGAGCACTTTTTGATATGTATGCCAAGTTTGATTAAAAAAAGAAGAGGAAATGCTGATGGCTGATTGTGAGAAACTTATAGAGCTTCATGGATTGGAGGGATTAAAATCACTTGAGACAATCGACATATATTGTTCCCGATCCCTACATTGGTACATTAAGAAATAGCTAAACATATTGTAGCGACCCACCTACTAGGTCTGATTCTTGAACCTGTTCCAAAATTCCTGTAACTATCCTTGGTACCTGTAGATAGGTTGCTATGCCGTCTCTGAATTAGAGATAAGGAAAATTCTGCTAATATTGAACCTGTAACTCCAACCTGTATGAAATTTTATAAACGTCCTGTAAAATGGCGCTAACAGCGCTATCATTTCATATCCACATCATATCTAAACACATGTACTTAAAATCTCCTGTCACATCATACATCATATATATATCATCGGGATCTGCATTCCCGGTAAGTAGGCATAGCCTAGATTTATCCTGTAGCCTTAAGTGGCTCAAAAGATTACAAATCCAACCTTATACACACAAATATTTACATTACAATATGAAGATTAACACCTATAGATCTTATTACAAATAACAGAGGTTCCAAAATGAAACTAAGGGCTTCTTTGACTCTATTGATGCTCTCCAAAAACCCGAGTCTCCAACAACTTATTCTTCAGTACCTGTACCTGAGGTTAGCAAAAACACTAACCCCTTAGCTTCTTAAGAAGCAAAGTGAGTATAAAATCAAGCAACCCAATAAAAACAAACAACAAAATCACATAATAGTAATAAACAATACTATCAAATACCTCGAAGTGATTACTCAAGCAAGCAAGTTATACTCGCAAGAAACCCAATTCAATTTATTACATTTTAACATCATCATGATCTTACTTAGTGATATTTTCCCCGTAATTCCATTTTTGCTAAACTCATAACCTTTTCATTGGAGACCATTTCAATCACTCCTGTTTACTCACAGGTCACAAATATTTTTCAATTAATCCAGGCAAAGCCTATCAACTGGTAGATAAACTACCCTCATGTACTTTTCAAAACTTAATGTTTTCTCAACTAATTAAGACATCCTTATATACTCTTTTTAGTTAGAAATATTCAGCTCGCCTTTCACCTGCCTCAAACAAAAGGGGTGACCAGATCCCCATAGGTCACTAAACTGGGCCGGTCCGTCGACCATGCCTCAAACCCATCCGGGTCGACTCAAAGGTCGTACCACAAACTTACTAGGCAGGGAACAAGACTTTTCTTACATTAAGTGTTTTAGGTTAGTAGGTACTTATAGCCTAAATCCCATTTTATTATCCATTTAGATATTTCATTGTTACCAAGCCAACAATAGTATGAACTCAACCAGTCATATAAACCCCATTTAATAAGCTAAAAATAACCTAGCATTACATCACAATCATCAAGCATTCGATAATTTAAGTTCATTACATCACATACAATCAGGAATAGTATAATCAAATCTCGCACCCAACTCTCATTCTAGGATTTTCTAGAATGTTCCCTTCTTTTTTTCTCATAATCCAATCATATCATGACACACAACTAGCCATCAGTAAACCAATATAATTCAATAATCCTCCTGCATTGATCACAGTAAGTGATCGTACAGGGTAATTTCAGCCAACAACAAGTAGTCTACATTATCAACCACTTGTACCCAAGAGAAAAGTTAAGGGGGTACTCACCTGAAACAATATATGCCAATCCAAATAGTCGCACCAGCCAAGTTCCTTTGTCCTCCTTACTCAACAGAAATACCTGAATTATCAGTATACTAATCAATGTTACCTCATTCGCTCTATTGAACCCTAAATTGCTAATTCAGTATTTTAAACCCTTAAATTCCATCCTAACCTCGTATAATCCACCATTTTCCTACAATTTCTAATTCATATACATACGGGTATATTACACTCTATTATATATTAATGTAATTAAATTTCAACATGATTCTATATTGAATCGTATGGTTCTAAATTATCATAATCTTGCACCGAGCACTCCCGTTTTTGTTTCGTAACTAACCCAAGCTTCTCAAAATCATATTATGCTTCAATGAACCTCAACTGAACATCAAATTCAACTAATCAAATCAAATTCTCTAATTTTGCTAAGGATTTAATTCGGCCAGAACAGGGTAATTATCTTGAAAAATTCACTAAAAATAGAAAACGACTCCAATCTGAACAATTATTTATTTTTTGATCTAATAAATCATATAAGGATCTTGTATACTAAAAATTAAATCAAAACTACATCATTTGACCTATTTAGTTTCCAATTTAATTTACAACTAGAACAAAGCATTTCTTAAGGATCACATATTTGGAAATCAAATTTTAGAAAAATAAAATTATCAAATTAATATGCATACAAAATTATGTCAGAATACCAAAAATCATAATTTTTAATCAACATTTGATATTTTTAACAAAAATAGGAAGTTTCGGGCGTTACCGGGGGCTGCTCCGTTCACCGGCCTCCGGCCACCAACGCCAGCAACCACTATGTCGGCCGGAATCCTCTCCCACCCAAAAACTTAACCCTAGCTTGGCCTAGCAGCAGATTTACCCAACCCCCTTCGAACGAACAAACAAAATTCTCCCTACTTAATTTGATTTTTTGTTCTTCAATTTCTTCAAATTCTTGTTGCATCCTATTTCAATCTTGTTCTTCTTCCTATCCTGATGATTGCATGTTGGAAATTCCAACTTCAATTTTTCCAGAATATTCGGATGAAATGGAGAGGGTTTTGGTTTCTTTTTTTTTTTTCTAATTTTTTGATGATTTGATTTTTCTCTCTCCCTATTCTAATTTCTATATATATATATATATATATATAATATTACTTACTTTTTCTGACATTGAGGGTGCTGTTCTGTATTTGTTTTTTTTTTTTTTTTTGTTTTTCCTTCCTCTTTTATTTATTTTCTTTTTAGTTATAATATAATATAATATAATATAATATAATATAATATAATATAATATAATATAATATAATATAATATATTATGTACATTTTTTTACATATATATATATGCCCATATAATTTATATTATTATTATTATTATTATTATTTTTATATATATTTATTTTATTTTATTTTATTTTTAGCATATAACATATATATATATATTATTTTAATTTTAACATTATTGCTTAAATTTTGGTCCTCACATTTTCCCCCCCTTAAAATAGTTTCGTCCTCGAAACTACTACGCGGGTACAACTCATTGTATTTTATTATCCTACACTTAAATTACAAAACACTTAGAATTTAAGTAAGGCCATACATATTTATATTCTAAGGGTGAAACAGAAGTTACCTGTTTAGAACAAGTCTGGATATTTAGTCCTCATATGATCTTCTCTCTCCCATGTGGCCTCTGCCTCGGTATGACTATTCCAAAGGACTTTTATAAATGTAATATCCCGGTTTCTGAGTTGCCTAGTGGACCTATCCAAAATGGCAATGGGATACTCCTCATATGTCATGTTCTCCTGGAGTCCCTTTGGTAGATGTTCTAAGATAACTGTCGGATTGCTAACACATTTCTTCAATGAAGACACATGGAATATATTATGGATATTGGCTAACTCAGCAGGTAACTCAAGTTCATATGCCACAACTCCAATCCTCCTCTGAATCTGGTATGGACCAATATAACGAGGACTCAACTTCCCTTTTACTCCAAATCTCTTGACCCCCTTCATAGGTGATACTTTCAAGAACACAAAGTCTCTAACTTGAAACTCTAATGGTTTTCTACGTTTATCAGCATAACTTTTCTGTCTACTTTGTGCTATTTGCATTCTGGCCTTTATCACCTGAACTTTATCCTTCAGCTGTTGGAGCATTTCTGGTCCCACTACTTGTTTCTCTCCAATCTCATTCCAATATAATGGGGATCTACATTTTCTTCCATATAAGGCTTCATATGGGGCCATCTGTATAGTACTATGATAGCTGTTATTATATGCAAACTCGATTAGTGGCAAATGTTTATCCCAATTACCACCAAACTCCAAAACACATGCTCTCAACATATCCTCAAGTGTCTGTATGGTTCTCTCTGTTTGACCATCTGTCTGAGGATGATAAGCTGTACTGAACTTCAATTTGGTGCCCATAGCTTCCTGTAGGGTTTGCCAAAATCTAGAAATAAACCTGGGATCTCTGTCAGAAACAATAGAAGCGGGTACTCCATGTAATCGCACTATTTCCTTAATATATAACGTTGTTAAGCGAGATAGTATCATGCTCTGTTGAATTGGAAGGAAATGGGCTGATTTAGTCAACCTATCAACGATTACCCAAATAGCATTATGCTGTTTCCTGGTCCCGAGTAATCCTATAACAAAATCCATGGAAATTTGCTCCCACTTCCATTCAGGAATGGAGAGGGGTTGTAATAACCCTCCAGGTTTTTGATGCTCTGCTTTAACTTGTTGGCAAGTGCTACACTTTACCACATATTCTGCAATGTCTTTCTTCATCCTTGGCCACCAATACACTGATTTCACATCCCTATACATCTTATTGCTTCCTGGGTGGTTTGTATAAATGGTATGATGAGCCTCATCTAGAATTGCTTTTTTGATCTTCTCTATTGCTGGTACGCATAATCTACCTTTGAATCTTAATACTCCTGTTTCATCACATATAAAGTCGGGATATCTAATCATATTATTCCTGACTTTTTGCAATTCCTCATCAGTTAGCTGTGCTTCCCGAATCTGATCTTTCAATGTAGGTTGAATACTCAAACTATTTAATCTAGATTCCACTCCTGGCCATATAATTTCTAATTGTAACTGCTCTAAATCCCTCAACATTTCCACTCTATCAGTGATTAAAGTTGCCAGATTGCTACACTGTTTCCTACTTAATGCATCAACAACTACATTAACTTTACCAGGATGATAGTGAATGGCTAGATCATAGTCTTTCATCAATTCCAACCATCTCCTTTGTCGCATGTTCAACTCTTTTTGAGTAAGGATGTATTTCAAACTCTTATGATCAGTATATACATCGCATTTATCACCATACAAATAATGTCTCCAAATTTTTAAAGCAAATATTATAGCAGCCAACTCCAAATCATGAGTAGGATAATTCTGCTCATATGGTTTCAATTGACGGGAAGCATATGCTATAACTTTGTCATCCTGCATCAATACACACCCTAATCCAATCTGAGAGGCATCACAATATATAGCATACCCACCTGTTCCACTAGGAATGGCCAAAATAGGAGCTGAAACTAACCTCCTCTTTAATTCCTAAAACCTTTGCTCACATTGGTCTGTCCATTCAAATTTGACTCCTTTCCTCATCAATCGAGTTAGGGGTACAGCTATCTTTGAAAAGTCTTTCACAAATTTCCTGTAATATCCTGCCATACCAAGAAAACTTCTTACCTCCCTGACTGTAGTAGGAGGATTCCACTCTGTGATGGCCTGAATCTTTGCAGGATCTACAGATATTCCAGAACTTGACACAATATGGCCTAAGAATGCAATCTGGTCTAGCCAAAAATCACATTTCTTCAACTTAGCATACAACTGTTTTTCCTGTAGAGTTTGCAACACCTTTCTTAAATGCTTAGTGTGCTCCTCGTTATCTTTAGAATAGATCAAGATATCATCAATGAATATAACCACAAAATCATCCAAATATTCTTTAAATACCATATTCATCATATCCATAAAGGCAGCTGGGGCTTTAGTTAAACCAAAAGGCATCACCAGAAATTCATAGTGACCATACCTGGTTCGAAATGCAGTCTTTGGTATGTCAACCTCCTTCACCTTCAATTGATGATATCTAGATTGCAGATCAATCTTCGAGAATACAGCTGCTCCTTTCAACTGATCAAATAAGTCATCAATTCGGGGTAAAGGATATTTATTCTTGATGGTTACCTTATTCAACTCACGGTAATCTATACACAAACGTAGACTACCATTCTTCTTTTTCACAAATAACACCGGTGCACCCCAAGGTGACATACTAGGCCTTATGAAACCCTTATCCAATAATTCCTGCAACTGCTTTTTCAACTCCATCAATTCTGCAGGAGCCATACGATAAGGAGCTTTGGATACAGGTTTCGTACCTGGCATTACCTCAATGCCGAATTCAACTTCTCTATCTAGGGGTAAGCCTAGTAATTCCTCAGTAAATATTTTTGGGAATTCATATACAACTGGGATATCCTCCACTCTCTTCTCTTTCAATTGTGCATCTACCATTGAAGCCAAATATCCCATACATCATTTCTTCAATAATTTCTTGGCTTTGTTAGTTGCTATGATCTTAGGTATTGATCGCCTTATACTCCCTCTGAAACTGAATGCTTCCTCATCTGGTAGACAAAACTCTGCCACTTTATCCCGACAATTTAGATGCACCTTATACCTGGCCAGCCAATCTATGCCAAGGATAACATCATACCCTTTCATATTAAGAATAACCAAATCAGTTGGCAATTGCCGCCCTTCAATCACCACAATACCATTCTCCAATTGATAACTTGCTATCCTCTCCCCTCCAGAAGGAGTACTTACCACATATTCACATTTCAGACTCTTCACTGGAGCCATGTTCCATCTCACCCAGTCTTCAGCGACATAAGAATAGGTTGCTCCAGTGTCAAACAAGGCATAAGCGGGATTATCATCTAATCGAATCACACCTGAAATCATCAAACACATCACATTCCACTTCCAGCAATTATTGTTAACATCCTACTCAATGAAAAGTTAAGCATAGTCACATCTACATCTTAATTACTTCATGTCTACACACACATTCATGCATATTTACACATATAGATTCATTCATTAATTCAATTAATCAATTCATAATAAGCATCAGCATCCCATACACATGAAAAGTCACACACATATACATATTTATACTTATACATTTACATATTTATATAGATATATAGGTTCATTTACATTACAACTATTTAACCATCAAACTATCAGATAAGTTTAGTAGTCTTACCTACTACTACATCATCCACATTAGCTGGCTCTGTCTGTTGTATAGCAAAGACTCGTGCCTGAGTTTGAGGTCGCGGTCTACCCCTCCTAGGATTTAGATCATGCCTAGGTGCTGGGGCTTGAGTCTGAGCTTGAGTCTGCTGACCTCCCTCACTCCTACCCCGACAATTATGGGAAGTATGACCAAACTGTCCACAGGTGTAACATTGGAGGTCCTTAGGATTCTGACATTGCCTAGCAATGTGTCCATCTACCCCACATCTGTAACATTTTCCTCTCAGCTGAGGACATTCATTAGCTTTGTGATTGCCCTTACACTTCCAGCACACTATAGTATAAGTTTGATTCCTCTGAGGTCGGACTGGTAGCTGATACTGCTTCTTTGCTTTTCCTTTATCCTTACTCCATTTTTGCCCAAAACTACCTCCATCCTTTCTTTTGTGTAAAGGACCCTCTATACCCTTCATATCCCTCACCTGTTCCAGTATACGGGCTTCATTCACAATCTCCACATAAGTCGCAACTTTACTTCTTTTCAGCTCTGCCTGAAAATAGATATCCAGCCCCGCACGAAATTTATCAGCTTTTACCTCTTCATCATTCTGATAGGCCAATGGACCGAATTTCAACAATATGCTAAACTCTCGCTCATACTCCATTATGCTTCTACCTTTCTGCTTTAATTCATAAAACTTTTCCCTTATTTTATCTTGTACACATGAGGGAAAATTTTGACTCAGGAAAACATCCTTAAATGCTGACCAAGTAATTGGAGCTTCCATCAGCTCCTTCTGTGATACCCACCAATCATGTGCAGTATCTTCTAATAGCACTGCAGCATAGTCCACCTTTTTATCCTCGGGAACATCATGTACCTGGAAAGCTCTTTCTATGGAGTTTATCCCCACCTGATCCCGCGGTCATAACTTCAACCCAAGCTTGCATTGCAGCAACCATCTGCTCCATTGGATTCTGTGGAGCTGGCGGTGGAGGTGGTGGGGGTGGTGGAGGTAAATCCTCTTGCTGATCATGAGGGACCATATTCCTGGTCCTCCTTCCTCTACCTCTACCTCGACCTCTTCCACATTCCATTTACTGCAATCAAATCTACATAAATAAGTACACTTGAATCAGAAATCAAACACTTAAACTTCTTAAACAAGCATATGTATTCCACAATACACAAATACATCACAATTTGGTAAGTCAAATCAATTAACACAACTTAAAGTCTTCATTCATCCTAACTACCCTACATAAGCTCACACGGGTTTAATCATAATGCCTAAACCTAAGCTCTGATACCACCCTGTAGCGATCCACCTACTAGATCTGATTCTTGAACCTGTTCCAAAATTCCTGTAACTATCATTGGTACCTGTAGATAGGTTGCTATGCCGTCTCTGAATTAGAGATAAGGCAAATTCTGCTAATATTGAACCTGTAACTCCAACCTGTATGAAATTTTATAAACGTCCTGTAAAATGGCGCTAACAGCGCTATCATTTCATATCCACATCATATCTAAACACATGTACTTAAAATCTCCTGTCACATCATACATCATATATATATCATCGGGATCTGCATTCCCGGTAAGTAGGCATAGCCTAGATTTATCCTGTAGCCTTAAGTGGCTCAAAAGATTACAAATCCAACCTTATACACACAAATATTTACATTACAATATGAAGATTAACACCTATAGATCTTATTACAAATAACAGAGGTTCTAAAATGAAACTAAGGGCTTCTTTGACTCTATTGACGCTCTCCAAAAACCCGAGTCTCCAACAACTTATTCTTCAGTACCTGTACCTGAGGTTAGCAAAAATATTAACCCCTCAGCTTCTTAAGAAGCAAAGTGAGTATAAAATCAAGCAACCCAATAAAAAAAACAACAAAATCACATAATAGTAATAAAAAATATTATCAAATACCTCGAAGTGATTACTCAAGCAAGCAAGTTATACTCGCAAGAAACCCAATTCAACTTATTACATTTTAACATCATCATGATCTTACTTAGTGATATTTTCCTCGTAATTCCATTTTTGCTAAACTCATAACCTTTTCATTGGAGACCATTTCAATAACTCCTGTTTACTCACAGGTCACAAATATTTTTCAATTAATCCAGGCAAAGCCTGTCAACTGGTAGATAAACTACCCTCATGTACTTTTCAAAACTTAATGTTTTCTCAACCAATTAAGACATCCTTATATACTCTTTTTAGTTAGAAATATTCAGGTCGCCTTTCACCTGCCTCAAACAAAAGGGGTGACCAGATCCCCATAGGTCACTAAACCGGGCTGGTCCGTCGACCATGCCTCAAACCCATCCGGGTCGACTCAAAGGTCGTACCATAAACTTACTAGGCAGGGAACAGGACTTTTCTTACATTAAGTGTTTTAGGTTAGTAGGTACTTATAGCCTAAATCCCATTTTATTATCCATTTAGATATTTCATCGTTACCAAGACAACAATAGTATGAACTCAACCAGTCATATAAACCCCATTTAATAAGCTAAAAATAACCCAGCATTACATCACAATCATCAAGCATTCGATAATTTAAGTTCATTACATCACATACAATCAGGAATAGTATAATCAAATCCCGCACCCAACTCTCATTCTAGGATTTTCTAGAATGTTCCCTTCTTTTTTTTCTCATAATCCAATCATATCATGACACACAACCAACCATTAGTAAACCAATATAATTCAACAATCCTCCTACATTGATCGCAGTAAGTGATCGTACAGGGTAATTTCAGCCAACAACAAGTAGTCTACATTATCAACCACTTGTACCCAAGAGAAAAGTTAAGGGGTTACTCACCTGAAACAATATATGCCAATCCAAACAGTCGCACCAGCCAAGTTCCTTTGTCCTCCTTACTCAATAGAAATACCTGAATTATCAGTATACCAATCAATGTTACCTCATTCGCTCTATTGAACCCTAAATTGCTAATTTAGTATTCCAAACCCTTAAATTCCATCCTAACCTCGTATAATCTACCATTTTCCTACAATTTCTAATTCATATACATACGGGTATATTACACTCTATTATATATTAATGTAATTAAATTTCAACATGATTCTATATTGAATCGTATGGTTCTAAATTATCATAATCTTGTACCGAGCACTCCCGTTTTTGTTTCGTAACTAACCCAAGCTTCTCAAAATCATATTATGCTTCAATGAACCTCAACTGAACATCAAATTCAACTAATCAAATCAAATTCTCTAATTTTGCTAAGGATTTAATTCGGCCAGAACAGGGTAATTATCTTGAAAAATTCACTAAAAATAGAAAACGACTCCAATCTGAACAATTATTGATTTTGTGATCTAATAAATCATATAAGGATCTTGTATACTAAAAATTAAATCAAAACTACATCATTTGACCTATTTAGTTTCCAATTTAATTTACGACCAGAACAGAGCATTTCTTAAGGATCACATATTTGGGAATCAAATTTTAGAGAAATAAAATTACCAAATTAATATTCATACAAAATTATGTTAGAATACCAAAAATAATAATTTTTAATCAACATTTGATATTTTTAACAAAAATAGGAAGTTTCGGGCGTTACCGGGGGCTGCTTCGTTCACCGGCCTCCGGCCACCAACGCCAGCAACCACTATGTCGGCCGGAATCCTCTCCCACCCAAAACCTTAACCCTAGCTTGGCCTAGCAGCAGATTTACCCAACCCCCTTCGAACGAACAAACAAAATTCTCCCTACTTAATTTGATTTTTTGTTCTTCAATTTCTTCAAATTCTTGTTGCATCCTATTTCAATCTTGTTCTTCTTCCTATCCTGATGATTGCATGTTGGAAATTCCAACTTCAATTTGCCCAGAAAATTCGGATGAAATGGAGAGGGTTTTGATTTTTTTTTTTTTTTCTAATTTTTTGATGATTTGATTTTTCTCTCTCCCTATTCTAATTTATATATATATAATATTACTTACTTTTTCTGACATTGAGGGTGCTGTTCTGTATTTGTTTTTGTTTTTATTTTTTTTCCTTCCTCTTTTATTTATTTTCTTTTTAGTTATAATATAATATAATACAATATATTATGTACATTTTTTTACATATATATATATGCCCATATAATTTATATTATTATTATTATTATTATTTTTATATATATTTATCTTATTTTATTTTATTTTTAGCATATAACATATATATATATTATTTTAATTTTAACATTATTGCTTAAGTTTTGGTCCTCACACATATCATGGGACAGTCTTCTAAGGAGATCATTATGTATGCATGGTTGACTTGTTTAGAAAATCGAGAAGACTGGATGAGGTAAAAACATTGAATTTGATGTGTTTTTTTTTGGGAGGACATTGCTAGTGTATGTCAGATTCATGGAGAAGTAAAGGTGACAAAGAGAGTAATGGGTAAAGTTTGTGTTTGTTGTTGTTGGGAGGGAAATTATAGCTAGAAAAAACAAAAGAAGAATGTTTCATCATTTCAAGAATGGTTTTTGTACATGTGGGGATCATTGGTGAATTGACTATGGTGGCTCGGTTAGCATGTTTTCTCCTACTGTATTTGTCTTTAAGAGGTCCTTCTAGCTTGACAAGCCCTAAGAAACTGGAAGTGAGATTATAAGAACAAGCAAAGAGGAAAGATGGCATTAACCACCTTATTTACCTATTGAAAAGGTGAAGCAACAAATTCAATGAATACATGGTCACTATGTGCATCATCTTGACTTTTCAGTGTCCTATGTTGCATGAGCTTGTGATCGGGTATTAGGCATGTGGTGATGTGTTGTGATGTGTGGCTATTGTGGGCATGTGGTATGTGAGTGGGTGGTGTATGCTGTGGAGTGATGTTGCTGTGTGTATGTTGTTGTTGTCGTCGTGGAGGGGGTATGTGATAGTGAGAGAGTGTGTGCTAGATTATGTATGTATGTGCAGGAGTGTGTGGCCTAACATGTGTGTGTGTGTGTGCTAAATCAGTATGTGAGTATGTGGTTTGACATGTGTGTATGTATGTGCTGAATGTGTACATGTGTGTGCTAGTGCGTGTGTATGTGCATGAGAACTTGTGTTGGGTTATGTGTGTATGTGTGCGTGTGTGTGGACTGATGTGTGTATGTACATGATTGGTAAGCTGGTATGATAAGTGCATGAATGTGTGTGTTAGTTTGGTATTGTGGGTACGTGTTATGGGGGAAAGAGTGTAGCCCGATGGGAGTATGTATGGAGACACGAGCATGTTGGCTTAGGACTTTAGATGTGTAAGGTGGCACGAAGCAATTGAGGAAACCACAAAAGTCTTGTATGAATGATTCAATAAATACGTACAGGAAGTACGGGTATTTTGAGGATATGATGAGTATGGAAAGATGTATGTATATTTGTGAAATTATTATTTTGAGTTGAAAGAGGAAGGAGTTGTGATTAATTAAATTCGGATAAAAATTTGAAACCTTATGGTTTGTCCTTCTAAGTTGTGAACAATTGATATTTCATGACCGGTTGATTGAATAGTTAATAAAATTGGGTTATAATGTGTTATTGTTGAGCTGGCTTTGCATGTTGCTTTATTGTGAAATTTATTTCCTTGTGAATTGTTTTTCTTATTTAATTCATTTTATCTGATTGGTTACCTAAATTTAAAGTGATATAATGATATTCGACTAATAAAAATCTAACATGCATTGCATAAAAATTGAAGGCCATCACTGCTACAAGGTTCATTGGAAGTAAGTGAAGGATTACTGTTCTGCCGAGTGCGAACTAATTAATTAGGGGATTATCGCGCCTTGATAGTTCTCTAGTCCAATCTATTCTTGAGGGTTTTTATTGCTCGGTGTGTGAGTAACACTTGAGCTGCTTCGGTGTGTGAGTAACACTGGAGCTTATGATATTGAAATTAAGAAACAATTTCTAATAAAGAGATTAGAGTAATTAATTGATCGTGAGACCTGGGCATTGATGGTATGATTCGAATCCTTAACCTAAGGTCAAGGAAGGTGTAAACCCTAACTTCACATTAGTTATAGGAAGACTGCATGTGCTGTTGCATTGCATATGGTTGCCCATGTATAGCATATGATTTAAAAAGCTGTTTGAAATTGTTTGTGTGTATGTGTGCAGTATTAAGGGTATTGCACTCCCATCTCATTGAGCCATAGCGTGCTCACCACTCTATAGACTATTTTGTAGGAAACATCACAAAGCTCGAGATGGGATAAGATATAATATGATAAGAGCTTTGAAAATCAAGAATGATAGAGTAAGATTTGTGATTGATAGATTAATTAGATGTAATATTATTTTTGGAAACTTTATGTGGAAATTGAAATTATGAAACTTAGAATTAATTTTTCCATGTTACTGTTTTGGTAGGGGATTTTAATTCTCTGTGATCTTGGTCGACCATGGAGTATGAGAGTCCATAGTTATATTTTCATTATATGAGTTTATGTAATATGATTAGTTGTAATTGATTTAATAATTATTTAGAGCCTTGTGACCTCTAACTTACAAGGCAGTTATCATGTAATGGGTACACATGTGACGTGATGGCTTTTAGTGGAAACTTTTAAGCTCCCTTTAGGGCATGACATCCAACACCCCTCTTAGCATGTTTTCCTCTTTTGCAAGTTACTTACCGTCTTTAGAAAACCATAGCACAATACATACAAATACTATTGTTTAATTATATAAATATATATTACAAGTTGGTTCTTTATGTCAAACTTATTTGATTTAATGTGTCACACCTATCATAATGTAACCCTTCAAATGATAAGAATGCAATACCATGTAATAAGAATAATGTAAGTCATTCATTAGTAATTTTTTTTTTTCATAAAGGACATGTCTCTTGAATATGTAATTTAGAAAAAGAAAAATTCTATAGCAAAAATTTATCAATAATGAAAAGGTGTAAATAATATAACAAAACATTATAAATTAAAAAAACTACTATTAATGATATAGATGCAAATAGGTAATGATATAGATGCAAATGGGTTCACTCATGAGTATCACGTGCATAAAGCATGCACCCATGAGCTTCATGTGAATAAGGAGTCAATATTATGATAAAATAGAAGAAAAGGGTGATCTAGAGAGGGATTAGAGATGTGGGATGGACAATCTCAGTAAGCCTAGATCCAAGTGGCAGGTAGTAAAGGGGACTGGTTCCTCATTTTACTCATAGGTATTATAAGCATATTTATAGTGAGTAGCAAGTAATTATCATAATTGGATTTTCTAGACTATTGATAGATAAAATTAATCAGGGTTTAATAACTTTAATGGATTAAACGAAGAAAAGTGAAGTCTAAGTATATATAATGGAATCTAGATGGCACCAAAGCTTGTTGAGAAAGGTTAAAAATGTGTGAAACAATTTTAGCAGACTCTATCTCGAGCCTACTAATCTAAAACTCTATAAATCATCCTAAATTAGGTCTAATTATTTGGATCTTGTCATTAATCCAAATAATTAACCTAAACATAATATAGCTAACTTTGAATTTAGCTTATGAAATTATATTACACATTTTTCCTCATCTACATTTTGCCCCCTTTCTAAGAATTTTCTTAGATTTAAAAGAGTCCTTGAGCATTCATTGAGTACCTTTAGTGCTAAGTCAGCATTTTGTGCGCATCTTATTGAAAATTAAATGTAACTTAACATAAAACATTCATATGTCATACATATCCTCTTTAATTATGCGTTTAAATTTTGTGCATTATTTAACATCTATGTTGCAATTTACTACACAAGTCATTCACTCATGAAATAGTATATTTGTGCATGTCACATAATAACAATGAAATCAACAAAATGATTTCTTACATAGTGTTACATTTTTATAATAGAAATACATATTCACTTTGCTCTCTTTTTAAAGAGAGAGAAATGAAAGATTTGAAAGTTTTATATTTGTTATAAAAAAAAATATAGTCTTTTCTTCTAATGTGATAAACAAGCAACAATTTTATTTTTAAGAATAGTAATGTACTATGACTAGGGACCAATTGTAGTAAGTTGGCCCTACTTAATGGCATTTTGTATAAAGATATGACAATAAATATTTAAACACATCATAATTAACAATATGTATTATTGCAAAATAATAAATAAATAATTATCATAGCAAGTGAGCTTTATTTAAGCTTGTGTATCATGCAACAAGCATCATGCATTGTACACATCAAGAAGAGATTAGGTGAGTACATAATAAGTTTTATAAAGAGTGGGTCATACTAATAAAGAGCCTACCCAAATATGGGATTATGAAGAATGAGCAACATGCTGTTACTCAAATATTGAGCATAATAAATAGAATTTTGAGCATATCTCACATAAAGTAAGACAAATACTTACCATTTTGCTTTCATAACACATTGCATGTGTCTTTAATATATTGACCATAAGAATTTACTTGAATTCTAAATATAAAGCTAGAACGACTGTTTCACTTTTAGGGCATAATAACAATAACAACAACAACAACAACAATAATAATAAGAATAATAATAATAACAACAACAACAACAACAACAACAACAACAACAACAACAACAACAACAACAACAACAACAACAACAACAACAATAATAATAATAATAATAATAATAATAATAATAATAATAAAAATAATATAATAATAATAATAATAATAATAATATAATAATAATAATAAATAATAATAATAATAATAATAATAATAATAATAATAATAATAATAATAATAATAATAATAATAATAATAATAATAATAATAATAATATAATTGCTACTATTTAGTAGCTGGGAAAAGTTATTAATAGGTTGTCATACACTTTGTTGAATTAGATTGATGAGAAGCAAAAAACTGTTTAGGCTTAGAAGAACATATCAAGTAGATAGTTCCCTTGCTTTACAGCTAAAATAATAAGAAAGTTCTAATGATCTCAAGAACTTGTTATTATGTGCCAAAAAATATATTATAAGGTAAGGAAATTGCTCTACTATTTGATGATAAAAACAATAATAAGCACTAGGAACTTATTTGAGGTAAGCATCACCTACAATCACTTGTTGAGGAGATAACTACAAGGCAACAATTATAGCTATATGCTAAGGTTTGGATGGGCTTATCAATGTTTGTCAGAGGGATTTTTCACTACTTGACAATGAAAAACAACAATATTTTAAGGAGATGTAATAAAGATAAGCATCATGCACTAAGCATAGTACTCTATTATAAGGCAACAATTATAGCCCGCTACTTGGCAGCAAAAACAATGAAGATGCCAAGATATTTCCTAGGTTTGAAGGAGTAAATACTAGAGTGTTTCAACATTTAGATTAAGCCTTATTGAGGTAAGAAAACATCACAACGCAAACTGAGTGTGGTCACAATAGACTATGCATCACTGTGTCTAGTGAGCATTGCAGCATAAACCAAGCATCATTGTGGTTGGTGAGCATCACTTTCATCGCAACGATTGGAAAGCATTGCAGTGTAGGTTATGCATCACTGTGACTGTCGAGCATGGCAATACAAGTTGTGCAATGCCATGACTGTTGAGTGTAGCAACACAGACCATGCATCATTGTAGTTGTAGACCATTGCAGCGTAGACCATGCATTGCCATGACTATCAAGCATTATATATCCTTTATCGAAGAATTTGCTTGCTTTGGGGCTACAACTTTCATTCACTACCAAAAAGCTAAGCCTTACCTTATATACATCAATTGATGTCATAACCATTAATTTTCTTTCATATAAAATTTTTCCAAATATCTCACAATAAGTATAGTATGGAATTTAATAAGCAATGCTAGATATAATCCCAATTAGAGACCAAGCTAGTAAAAAAAATTCCAATGAAGTTTCCACCGTCCTATTTTAGGTATGGCATTCAACTAAGCTAAAACTTCAACTATAGGTAGTAGACCATATTTATAGCTAAAACATTGGATTTTTTAGACTATTAATGAACAAGATCAATCAGGGTTTAGTAACTTAACCGATTAAACAAAAAGAAGAGAAGTTCAATTATATATAATGGAACCCATATGACACTAAAGCTTGCTAGGAAATGTAAAAAATGTGCAAGAAAATTTTAACGAACTCTATTCTGAGCTCACCAATCGAAAACTCTGTAAATCATCCGAAATTAAACCTAATTTGGGATGATAGCTAATTATATAGCTAATTTTGATTTTAGTCTATGAAATTATATTATAAAAATTTCCTCATCTACTAATGAAAAGTTACAAGTGATGAAAAGCTTCATAAATTATATTAAGTCATGTAAAAATTACAGTTGCATGATAAGTATTATTTTTCTTACGTAATAATATTTCTCTTAAATAAAAAATTATAAAAAGAGAAGAATATTTTGATAGCGAAAAAAATATAATGAAAAAATCGTGAATGGTGGATATATACTACTAATAAAGTCATAAAAGAATGAATTTTTTTTGTTTTTAAAATATTCACCTCATGATACTTATTAATGGCTAATTAGCAATTCAATTGTTTAACAATAAAGTACCAAAACAAAATAAACAATGTGCAAAATTAAAGAGAGGATTTAAAGAATTAGACACGAGAATTATAGTGGCTCAACCTTGTGCCTACTCTACTCTCCTAACTCTAGTAATGGGGACTCAATTTTCCACACCGGTGTTATTTTACTAGATCCAATAATAATAAAATGACAAATTACAATAAGTCTGCCAACCGTTTGTCTTCAATCGCTTTGCTCTACCTATCTAACTAATAACCTAAGCTAATTACAGATTTATAGATATACAATGTAATCCTCTCACTAAACACAGTTCTTAGTACCAAAAAATATGGTAAAAAAGTTTAAGAAAAGAATTATAATGATCCTCTATAAAAAAGCTCAAAATTTCAAACAATAAGATAAAACTAGTTAGCTCAATAGTCTTCAAGTTATGTTCGGAGTGCTATATGCTTTTGATGTTAGCAGAAAATAAATAATAATATCCGATTTGTTTTTAAAATCCGAGTTGATGTGTTATTTATTCTCTTTTGCTGTAATGACAAGCTGACAGATAAAAGGAGTATGAAACTATCCTTCTTTTTTTATTTTGGCTGTGTAACCTGTAATAAATATATAGTATCCTCCCTAAAATGTGACAAATACATCTTCTTGGCCGTTATCCCTGGCATTTGAATTTAAATCTTGAATAACAAAGCCAATACTTCTCTTTTAATCCGACTTTTGTAACAATAAAAATCTTCCACGTAATAAAGTTGCAACACTCTTTAAAAATTAATCCGTTGAGGCTATGCTTTTTCGTTTCCTCCTCAAAACTCCAAGATATATTTTTCTTGAAGTTAGCTGACCAATTTAAAAGAAATCCCACACAAGAATATCCGACACTTGAAACTCAAATAATCCAAAATATGTATGCTAATTTTTCTCTTCGTATCATCCACCAAATCCTCAAAGATAACATTCTAAAATCTTACCTCAAACGTACCATAACTCCCACTTGATTTGAATTCAAACTCCCACGATAATCTCCAATTTGCTCCTTATCTTTATCTCTTTAAAAAACTTTATCTAATTTATTTCCAAAATAAACAAATATACTTAACTAATCCCACTCTTATAGAGACCATGTGACTAGAAAAGTTGTGGCCACGAAATCTGTTTGGAGAAGAATTGATCACAAGAACTGAAACCACGTTGCCACATTAAAGTACGAATTTCACTTGAAAGATTAATGACACTTGTTGACCTGTAATAAATCCATTGGTCATCTCCAAAGATGACATGTCGAAATGGAGAGCTTGACTTGCTGTCATGTCCAAATTACTTAAGATTGAATCTGCTTTATACTAAAAAAAGAAAGAAAGAAAAGGTTGCTCATAGCCATTAGCGCCAGGGAATCCAACTTAGTTAACCATGAAATTTGCTATATGATAAATGATCTCCACATATTAAATTTACCTTGCCAATGCTGGGAATTTTAAAAAAATTAATCCAATTTTATCAAATAAAATATTCCTCCTTCAAATAAATAAAATTAATCCCATGGATATATATCAAACTTTAGTAAAATGCTCTAAATTCATGATCAAAATATATTTAATAAATGGAGTTGGGTCTCCAATAAGATTAATTGTCCAACTTAATCCACCAAGAATAATAATTATGTAAAATCCAATATACAACTAGCACTATAAGAAAATTAAGCTTTAGAAAGAGAAATTTTGCAATGGAAAATATCTGTCTCAAAAAATGTTAATTTGCAATAGATTTATGGCAACTTGAAAAAGATATGTTTTTACAATTTTTTTTTCAACAAATAAAAAAGGGATTACCAATGGATTTGTGAGGGATTTAATTTTGTTGCAACTCCATCTCTAATTCTATTGTGGGAAAAGGAAATTTTTTGATGAAAAATATATTTTTGGATTCCATTGCAAATTCATTTCTAAATGTCAAAAATATAAACATAACTTCCAAAGATGAAAAAAATCTGTCTCTAATATTGTAGTAGTAAATGTTAAAATTTTAACACTATACTTATATTATTAAAAATCATTACAGATCTATCTCTAATTTATTTTCTAAATAATCTTGACTTTTAGAGGTGGATCAATTCTATCTCTAAAAGTACTTAATATATGTACATAAATATTTAATATAATATATTGCATATTACGTATTATGATTTATTATACTACATATAATTATTACATATTAGTTAATATATTTATATCATATAATATATTAATAAAATATTAAATAAACAAGCATATAAATTATAGTTTTATTATATATAAATTTATATAATAAACATAATATAAATAATATAATAACAAATAATATCATGAAATAATAAAAGAAAATGTTACATATTTGCTACATATGTTTTAATATAAGTTAGATATGTTTTATGATATTAGTTATATATAAGAAAATGTAAATTTAATAATAAAAACAAAGGTTGGTGTTGCGGTTACCAATTATACAAAACTCTTAACTTAAGTGTGCTTAGAGAATGTCACTATTAGGATGGGTGACCCCCTAAGAAGTCACTAATAGCAAACGTATAATCGGGCTAAAAAGAGATAATTGGTAAGCATTTAAAGCAAAATACTATGATGTAAGGTGCTTTAGTCGTGTTGCTAAAATTTTTAATTAAAATAATTAAATTGTAATTTAATGAAATTAAGAGATAGAAATTTCTTAGATTTGCAAGGGAATTTTGTGTATTTGAATCTATTTCGTTGCAAATTTTGTTAACTTTTTGCGATGGAATTATTTTGTTTATTTGACAAATTTTTTGTTGCAAATTTGTAACAAAAGTATAAACCATTGCTAAATGGAATTAGTGATGATGATTTATGTAATAGAAATTTGTGATAGAAATTCGTCTCTAAAATTTTTGTTTCTAAAACCCAATTTAATTGTAGTGCGAAAGTACCCTTTACTATTGCACAAATAGGCTTGTTAGCTAATGCTTAACATATGTTTTATTATAATCAAAATAAAACTGTAGAAGTAAGCAACGACTCTATAAGTAGTTGCTAAAACTTAATGAGTTGAGGTAGCAACTTATATAAATTGTTACCTTAACTCAAACAATTATTGGCAACATAATATATCTATTATTTAAAGTTGCATTAATTGTTGTAACAACAATTTTTATCGTGAGTGTTAGTGATATTGTGTAATAGTGATGGTGGTATATGATGTTTTGAGCAAGTTGTAATTGTGGTAAAGATGGTGTAATGATCGTGGTGTAAGCAATGGAGGTGGCATGGTGATAACGATGTGATGATCGCAACGATGACTTAGTGTTACTACTTTATCAATCGTGGTTGCAATAGTAGTCGTGATAGTGATGGTTATGGTAGTTAAGGCAATCATGGTGCTAACAAAGTAGTAGTAGTGGTAAAAAGGTTGAAATGGTAATAACGATCGAGGTGGCAGTGGTGGTGGGATGAGGTAGTGATTGAAAAGAAGTCTTAGGTTGGATTGTAGGCTAAGAGTTTTATTTTGTTCCATCCTAAAATTTTTGTGTCACCTAATGCAATAGATAAAAATCTTGAGATTTCTACAATCCATACTATACTTATTTTGTAAATTAAACATGTTATAATAGATTTTATCCTAGTGCCTTAAAATGTTCCAAGCCAAATGCTGTCCAATAGTTTTTTCTTTTATGATGATATAAACATGTTAGTTTCTTATTGGACTAACTACCAAATATGGGTTCATTTTAAAAAATTGTATATGTTATGTGTGTTCGTCTTTATTTGGGGTTATTGTATGGTTGTGTACATCAAGGTTTTTTTTTTTTTTTTTTTTAACATTTCTTTTGTAGTCTATGTCTAACCATGCATGCATTTGAGATCTTTTTAAAAGATGTGCACTATTAATGTTGTCTCACTCAAAGAATGTAAATCAGATATAATTAATACTTGTTTTCCTACAATAAAAATAAGACTTGAAGGTATAATTAATACTTGATTTCCTACAATAAAAATAAGATTCGAAATCTCACAGAATCAGGGAAGCTTTATCCTATATTTATTATGTGAAACACTATAAATAGTGGCAAGACAACCAGCCATTGCATGCAACGACTATCAGCTACTATCCTAGCCTACCGGAATTACATAAATCAACCATCAGTAGTTCATAATCCAAAAGTTTCATGGAGAGAATTTCTTTTAAATCAGTTTTCATCTTACTTGTCTTATTATGTAAGCTCCCATACATTATAATACGTGCCATAGTAGGATATGGCTATATGGCTACGACCAATTAATCCATTGTTGTATGTTACAATATATTACTTGACAGGCTTTGCAATTGTTGTATATTTGATTATTAGACATGTATTAGTCTTGAAAACTTTATAGTAACTTAAGACTGTTAAATAGCAATATGATATACATAGTTCACAAATAAAAGAAAATGATAGGACTAACATTTTTATTAATAGAGAAGAGCTTTTTGCAAGTTTCAAGATATATATATGAGTGCCTCTCATCCTTGTTATCTAGCTCTTATGTTGCCTTGTCCATTGTATCAACTTATGACATGTTTGGTTTACTTAATAAGAGTGGAATATAATAACAGTTCCTTCTCTTGAGAGAATAGCTATTACATGGAATTACTATTGCTATAAAATAAAGAATTTGAATTCCTTTATAGGACTAAGGGAATAGTTATTATTTGATTTTTTGGAGCATACTTCCATATAAATCCATGAGATCTCAAAGAAACCCTATAAAATACGTATTTCTTCTTTATTATGTTCCTTAAGAATTATAATTTTATCCCTACCTTATTCCATTTCACAAACTAAATGTTCTATAAATGATAATGAATATCTCTTCATTTGTTAAATTATTATTAATATTTTTCATTATGATCGGTGAGGACAATACCAAGATAGAAAGATGGAGATAGCAAATTTGTGCTATAACTCATTTATTAATAGTTTTTGTTTGATATGGTAATTTGTTTATTTATTTACTTACTTATTTGATTTTATTTTCTTTTTTCTGTTTTAGTTATAGAAATGTTTTCGACAATAGAAGCAGCCGCAGAATGCTCGAAGGATATAGAATGCGTTGGAGCGTGTCCACCAAAAGAGGTCGGCCTATGCGATATGAAAAAGGGGAAGTGTTATTGTGAGGGAGGCAAACGAATTTATGATGTTGAGCCAGAGCCTCTTCATGGCTTTCATGGAAAGCAAACTCCGCATGCATGAAATCTACAAATCTACAAATGTATTTGAAGAATTAAATGTGAAAAGAAATAATTTAAATATTGTTAGCATTTTTTTTCATGGAAATGGATTATTGATCATCATGTTGAACTTCTTAAATAATCCAATCCGTGTTTGTTTGTTTAGCGTATCTACCATGTCTATTTGTTTATCTTTTTTTAGTTTTATATATTAGGTGTTTGCTAAACTAATTCAAAAAGATAACAAGACAACTGATTTTCTTAAAATTTTCGTGAAACTAAACTGGGGAAAAAAGAAAATGTACATGATGCAAGACGGAAAAAGCAAAAACTAATAATAACAACCTAGAATAGGCATCGGATCGAATTTAAGCTTTGTATGACTAGCCTCGAATTTAACCAACTAAGTTTTCAACGTTCCAAAAGTGTTGTAAACGAGATTGAATGTCCTCTAGTAAGTAAGTTGGGATCCTTAATATCATCTTACTTCAAATAAAATAGTCGTAATGGAAATTCAAGCGTAGATTAACTAGTGATATAGCCATAACCAAAAGAACATTTGGTTAATTTAGTTATCCTTTCATATTGACCTATTAACAATTGTTATCATTAAGACTACGTTATATTATTGAATATTGAAAAAATTATTTGATCTTTGTTGGTATTTGTGTTCCTATTAATCTACATCTAAATTGTGGTGAGTCCAATTTTAGGATTTGTGAGATATATCATTCTTTTAATGTCCATGATGGCTTTGCAAACTAAGCATAATATTGCTATGTGATTCTATCACAAACTAGTGCGTTAATATTCTTATGTAATATCAAATATTAGTTTCATTTATATGTTTAACTTTTATTGTTATCTAAATATAGAAACCCAAAAAATTCCTTTTTTATCATCAATTCCATAAAACCCAAAATACAATTCCACCGAGATTGTTGCTTAGTAAAGATCTAGATCCAAAGGCAAATCCATCCCTATTAGCATGCCAATGATTTTACTATTTGGCTTTACCGAAACTAGTTCAAAGCTTTTTTGTTTGTCTACTTAAAAAGTCCAATGTGAACTGAAAAAAAAAAAAATAGCTAGGCTTGACCAAACCCAACTTGACTAGCTATCTCCGTTTAAAGTCCTGATTCTCTTCTTAATCGAGCTTCTTTATGTGATCGACAATCTAACAAATTAGTCCAGTTTGACTTTGACTACCCATCAAGTATATCTAGACTTACTAAAACAATTTGTGTTGATTTTAGGACAATGTGATTGTGTAAACCCTCTTAAATTTAGATTACGAAAATTTACCCTTTAAATAGTAATTAAGTAATAAATTCTTAAATAAGAGCAATTCCAATAGCAAATGTAAATGATAAGCATGAGAACATCAAAACGTAATATTATATTGAATGACTAATTAAGATTCAACATATGGCTTATAATTAAGACAATGTGAGTAAATGAGAGTTTGTGTTTAAGTTGAATTTTCTTGAGAATTTTGAAATTAAGATCTAATGAATATGATATATACATAATGCTTAAAAAGAAATTACACAAACCTTAAGAATTAATGGTGTAAGGGTGGGTATGTAAATGAGATTAAATTTTGAATTTCCCTCATTTCATAAGTTTAATCCCAAATTACGTTAACTTCAACATCAAAATCTCTCCCTCTCTCTCTTCTATGAGACTACAACCAATGTTTATCTTCGCCAACTAAGAAATTGAACTCCCATCAGCGTAGTTCATTGGATTTGCACCGGTTTTACATTGCTCTACCATTGGTTCACAATTAGGCTTACAATAAGCAAGTGTGATCTATCTTTGATTTCACAATTAGACTTACAATTTCATGAAACTACAATGGAGATTTCAAAATTTGCAAAATGAAAATTCTGTAATTAAATTACAATATGATCGCAAATTTGGATTTCTCATAATTTTAGATACTTTTACGTAGTTCAAATGTTGATTTTGGTGAAGGATTCGATTATTACAAAATTGCTTAGTGCTTGGGGTTAGTTTGTTCATTCATATGGATAGGTTTATGTATTATTAGGAGATTCATGATACTACGTTTATAAATTTTGGATACTTGGAACAAAGTTACATAAATGTCATCAATTGGGTTAGCTTCTACTTTTTTTTCTTTTCTTTTCTTTTGGGTCAGAATCCACTAGGTTAGCTTAATTAGGGCAAATAGTTCATGCTTCATGAGACAAATGTGACTATCTACCTTGTTTGTTAAGAATTGTAATGCCCATAAGATTAATAGTTTTATATTAACCAATGCATTTGTTAGCCTTAGGGGATAATTATATAATATGAATTATTATTATTATTATGCAAAGACACTAGTACAATGCCGTTAAGTAGATATGCAATACATTTGCACAATATCCATATAACTACATGTATGTAATAGAATACTTATCGATAATATATTACATATAATACTTAGTGCCTATATTTAGTATAATACTAACATTATAAGTGTCTAGTTATTATTTTGTACTATGTATATACATATTGCAATTATGTAGTAGGTATGGTAATAATATGTCATACTAATATACCCTAGGTTGTATATAGGCATGAGACAGAGGCCTAATGTAACTTATAAAATAATATTAGAAATAAATTATAATATACCTTAAAAATCAACAAATTAATGTAAACCTGTGCACTATATAACAAATGTATAACTGAATTCCTATAACTTGTGGAGGAAAAATGGTTGAATCATATTTAATTATTTGATTTATAGGCCTTAGAACTTACTATGCATTAACTTAATACAATGAATGACATTAATGTGTTATTAGTTGAATATTCTCATGGATTATCGTGTGCTTGGAAATGATGACCTACTGCATTGTATGTGTATGTATATTAGTTGTTAAATGCTCGCAACTATGCACTTATATGAATGACACTATGATACTGTCGAGTACACTTTTTATGATTAAAATGCTAATTTGCATTACAATATTAATCACTGCTAAGTCTTTCTAATTACTTTACCACTTGAAAATAAACTAATGTTAATCTTAGCTAAGCATTCAAACCAAACTTGCATTACATCCTCTTAAATTAACATTTGAGTGATGTGAACAAAATCAATAGGTAAGTTCTCCCCCAACCCTAGTCGAAGTTTAAGTGACTCTAATGGGACATGAAAAGGTTGATAACGAGTGAAAACTATGTTATTATAGGTTGGAGAGGCTTCCACGAAGAGTAGAAATCTTAGCGCCAACCATTGTATAACCTAGGTCTAGCACTTACACCTTGCTACATATATTGTGAAATTGGAACAACTATTAAACTCAGGTTAATGCAAAATTATTATCTTTAACTTCACATTGGACTAAACAACAATTTGTAGATTGCTCATGTGTTACAATGATATATTGGTCGTTAACTTAATTAATCTCACATGAAGTAGAATCTTAGCTTCTGCATACTCATCGAGCTATTGATGTTATCACACTAAGGTTAACTAATTAACTAAAGTGCAACTAGTATGATGTGCCATGGTGCAAGACACCTCTATTAATATTAACTTGCAAGGACATTTTCTACCACAATTGTCCCATGACCATCTCTACATCATCCATTCTTTTTTATGCTACACTAATATTTTTCACTCCATATGTGAAGAAAATTACCCTAAGGAAACATATATGTTATATGTACTTCTTTGAGTTATATGTTTTGCACTTTTTTTAAATGAAGTCAATATTTTTAGAAAATAACTAAGAAATTAGAACTTCATTAGTACTTTTAAAAGATTTTGTTATCAATATTTTAGGTTTCCTTTTTTCTTTGTTATCTTAGGTTTGTTCAAAATGAGGTCAATGTTTTAGAAAAGAGTTCAAAAAGGGCTCTGATTTATGTCTCTTTGAAATCTTTCTTTGAACATCATGACCTCCATAACCTAATGGCATACATTGAACTTCTAACATGATGGACTAGGTTTAGTTCTCCCCTTTCTTCATAGTTGTTATAGTAGTTGAAATAAATAAATAAATAATTTCCCCTCTTTAAAGATTTTTAGAAAATGTTAAGCCAAAAAAAAAAAAAAAAAATCATCATAGGTCCTTGTATAATTTTTTCCAATATTAAACAAGAAGTTATGAGAAAGCGTTTTCTTCAAAATTTTTATTGAAAAAATAAATTTTTAATTTACTAATATAGTACAGTTGTTCTTTCCATAATGATAATAATGATATACAAGTTTCTTATTAGACTATCCTCCAAATATGGTTTCATTTTTGGAGAACATATATGGTGTGCATTTGTTTATGTTGAGAACTAATTTATGATTATCTGCACTACATTATAGTTGGAAAAATAATACAAAAAATTTCTCTATAACTATATTCTCTAATAATGATTTTAGGAGCCAATTGTATCTTCAAGAAAAAATTTCACGATTTCTTCATTTAAGAAATTGTGTCTTAAAGACATGATTTTGATTACCATATATTTTTTTTGTATTGTTTTCTTGTGGTTATATTTTAAAACATTTTCCCTTTTTCCCTGTAATAATGTAGAATCAATATATACATATTTTTCCATTTACCAAAAAATAAAATAAGTTCTTTTTTAGAAATTCTAATAGTTATCTAACTGTATAAGGATTAGAATTTGTTTCTATTATGGATATCAGTAGAGGGACAACATTGGTATCTTTGTAGTGAATCAAATACATCACTTTCTTATAACTAATTTCTTTCAACACTACAATTTTATGATAGATTTTGCAAAAGAAATTATTGTAAAATTTTGCTACATATTATACACTTGAAGATCTAACAAACTTCACATCGAGATACATATTTTAGTTTGTTTAACTTCAAAATCTCTCATGAATTTAAAATTAGAAATTTATATTGTAATATATAATATGTGAAACAACTCTTGCCATATAAATAATTGCAAGACAACAACTTTTACATCAATAATCAACTATCAAGTTATGCAAATCAACCATCACTAGGTTTATAATCTAAAAACTCCATGGAGAGAGTTTCTTTTATATCAATTTTGTTCCTCTTTTTGTTTGTCTAACCTTGTAAGCTCCCATACATACTAATACAAGACATGAATGTAAGGCTACATGGCGACAACCAATTTAGCCATTGTTATAATACATGGTTGATAGATGTTCACAATTAATGTAAAAGAAATATAGATTGTTGTGGAGCATGTCCACTAAGAAAGTTGGCCTTATACAATTTGAGAATTGGCAAGTGTAGTTTTTCAAGAGTAGAAGAAATTTCTAGACTCATATCCAAGCTTCATCAAAAGTTTTGTGCAATGTAAAGCCACAATGCATCAAACCTTTTGATATTTTTGATGAATTAGTTATACTTTTTGAAGAATTAACATGTTCTCATGGAAATAATGACTATCCACCTTCTATCTAAACTTCTTTCATCTACTATGTTTGTTTTCGTTGTAGATTTTATTAGAGAATTAATTAAAATAAAATTTCCTTTCCGTATATTATTAGATAATTAATTACACTAGATTTTCTATATATTTTAGATTCCTATAATTAGTTGTAATATCTTTGTAATTAGTTGTATTTCCCTAATTCTAGGATAGTATCCTATTTTTGAATCTCATGGCAATGCCCTATTTTGTGTATATATATTGATTCTTAATCAATGGAAAAGATGAGCCATTATATCTCAATATTTCTTTCTCTTCTTCAACATGGTATCATGAGCCTAATCTTCTTGGGTATCTTCTCTTCCATTTTTTTCTACACCACCAGTTTCCTCAATGGCTTCCGATGTTAACTTCTCTTACACCATTGATTCTATCATCATTCACAACACTCAAGATCCACCACATCCCCTCCTTACAATCAATCTCTCCAATATCACCAAATTGTTATCCATAAATTATCTCACATGGAGTCTTCAAATCTAATCTCTTCTTGAAGGTTATGATCTTCATCACTTCATTGATGGTACTTATACTCCACCACCACCCATTGTCACCATCAATGATGTTACATCTCCAAATCTAGCATATATAACCTAAAAGCACTAGAACCGTTTCATCTTTAGTGCTTTCCTTGGTGCTATTTCCATTTCACTACAACCACTTATTGCTTGCACCACCACTTCCCTTGATGCATGGAAAACCTTAGCTATATTAAACAATTAAAGCAGTTTAGGAAGGGCTCAAAATCAATGAGTGAATATATGTAGGCAATAAAGACTTGTGTTAATGAAATTGCTCTTCGCAAAAACCGGTTGATGATGAGGATCTTATTGATTGGGTTCTTGAAGGACATGATGATGAATATAAATCCATCATTGATGCAATTAATGCTCGTGACACGTCCATTTCTTTTACTGAGCTCCATGAGAAACTTCTCAACAAAGAAGTATCCTTTTATACTACTTAACCATCTTCTCTATCACTTCCAACAATAGAAAATCCCACTACCTTTAGGAACCGTCTAAATTGACATTCCATAGCCACTAATTCACAACAACCAAGTCCTACCTTTGCACCTTCTCCTTAGGCTTAATGCCAACCTAAACCTTATTTGGGTCGTTGTCAAGCATGTAGCATTTAAGGACACACTACCAAACGATGTCAGATGTTTCGACTTGTCACTAATCAACAATCAATGACACGTCACCCATAAGGCACCCCTACACCCTAGCAACCAGAGCTCATCATGTTGTTCTCGACAACAACACCACCCCTTCTTGGCTGTTGGATAGTGGAGCATCTCACCAGGTTTGACTTGAGCAATCTCTCTCTTTATAGTTTGTATCAAGGATTTGATGATGTCATGATTGGCGATGGATTAACCCTTCCCATCACCCATACTAGTTCTACCACCATACCTACTTCATCTCACTCCTTTACTCTACATAATGTCCTTTGTGTCCTTTCCATGAAAAAGAATATAATTTCAATCTATCAAATTTACACCAATAACCATGTTTCTATTGAATTCTCACCCTTTTCCTTTCAGGTGAAGGATCTAAACATGGGAGCAATCCTTTTAATAGGTGAACCTAAGGATGGCGTATATGAGTGGCCGACTACATCCCCTCCAATTGTCACTTCGTTGTTAATTGCCTTTTCTAGTTTCAAAACTCCAAGTGGCACTCTAGACTAGGTCATCCATCATTTACTTTTATGTCTATTTCTTTATCTTATTTTAATTATATTTATTAGATTCTTGATAGAATGAAAAAAAAACTTGTCAAACAATTAGATTTCTTAGGATTTTCAAGTAACTCTTATAGGAAAAAAAATGCAAGATGAAAATAACAAAAACTAATAATAATGATAAATAAGAAAAGGGATCAAATCCAATCGAAGACCCTTAAAACTAGCTAGAACCTAGTGCATAATCATCACAATTACACATGCATGCTATGCAACACAATCCACAAACACACTCCCTAATGAGAATGCATGCATGTGTATGTGTGACAAATCTTACTTAACCATAGTGTGGACACTCCCCACTATGTGATGTGATTAAAGTTCCTTACAATCAACCGAAGGGTAGAAGAGTCAGCTAAGCCTAAGGAACGATTGCTCAAGTTGTTAAAAGGTATGAGGGTCTAACAATTTGTTAGTATAGGGCATACCATTTAGATGATAAAAGGCCACTATCCAAACAATAGGCTTAAGCTCACTAGGCATGGAAGACACTTGCCATTTGAATAGCAAGGCCAAAACTTGCTACTATCTGAATGATAAGTAGCCACCATCTAGATGGGAACTTAGTGCATTTTACCCTCATAAGCATTACTATATTTTCTAACAATTGAAGATCCATGTTTTTTCTATTTTACTTTATAAAACTTTCACTTATTTACATTTTTTCTCTTTAGACATGTAAGGGTTTTAGTATATGGTTTAGAGTAGCCATTAGATTTCACTTAGGATATCCTTTCTCTTGAGAGTATCATCCAACCCCTTCTTTAGTTTTTTTATTTTTTTATTTTTAATTGTGGAGTAATTTTCATTTCTATTTAGTTTTTATGTTCTTATCAATCTCTTGTGATTGCAGTGAACCCTTTTTTGGCTTTCATGTGTTAAATTGAAACCCATTAACACCTTACATCACTGGAAGTTTGTGTCATTTTAAAGTTGGTTGTGTTGCTGTAATTTGTTGTCACTATTGGTTGCTGTAGGTGTTTAGGAGCTGTTTAGATTGCAGCTATGTTATGATTAATTGGTGGATTGGGGATTGGTTAGTAGCTAAAGTGTTTGTTGAATTGCTTACAAGAAGATTGTGCCTTGTGTAGTATTGTAAAGAATGTTTAGTGCTAGTATGATTTAAGTATCACAAAGACATTTTGATGATAACAAAATGCTAAATTAAGTCTACTCATAACTTTATCTAGTGTTCAATTAAAAGTATCAAATATGTTATAGACTTGAATTTTAGAGAGAAGTTGTGCATAGTTGAAAAGAAGCTCAAATCAAAATCAAAACTAGAAATTAAAATCATAAATAGAAAATACAAATAAAACTAGACTTGAGAATCAAAATCAAAACCAAAAATCAGAATCATAACCATAAATCAAAATCATAATCAAAATTAAAGGCAAAAGAGTGGAATCAAAAGTGTTAATTAGAATCAATAGTGTAAATTAGAAGTAAAAACCCAAAGCATTATTAACATTGAAGAAGAATTATTATAGAAGGCTTAGCTTTATTAATTAATTATATTTAGGTAATACATACTAAACATTTATAATAATGAGAAAATCTTATGAAAGTTCAAAAATTGTCAAGACATTTAGATTCCATGAAGATATTTATGGAAGCAATATTGAAGAAAGAATATCTATGAGTCAATATTTACACCAAGAATGGCCACGGAGAGCACAAGAAAATTTTAATATGAAATATGAATAAGTAACAAATGTTATGATGGCTATTTCCTCATAAAACTTAACAAGTAATGTCAATAAGATATATTTTGAAGTAAAGAGATTTTAGGCATTATCAATCACAATGGCTATTTCCATATTAAAGCTTTGTAGGTTGACTATATAAAGGGGCTATATAAGAGAAAATATGTGACATTAATGAAGAAAAACAAGTTATTGAACGACATTGAACAATACTGTCCATTTTGTTTTATTGTAAAGCAAAATCCATTGTATTCTTTAAAGTGACTTAGTCATTCTTTTACAAATGGTGTGAAACTATTTGGGAAATTTGGGTAGATCCAATAGATTTATATTAATCCTAGCTTAGGGAGAGTGAGACATAGCATGATTGTGATTCTATAGACCTACTATTCTTAGGTGAGGAGTGTGAGGTAGAGCAAAGTCAAATCTATAGATTTGCATAATCCTAGGGGGAGGGTAGATTGTGAGGTAAAGTAGATTAGTATTTGAACTCTTAGTTAAATTTCTCAAATAATGGAAAATTGTCTAACATGGAGTTAAAAGAGTGAATTGACTCACAAGGACAAACTTCTATTAATCATTCACTGTATCTTCTTAAACCCTATAGTATTTATCTTTTGCAATTTATTTATTTGTTTTATTACTTTCGCATATTAATCTTGGATAACATATTTGTAAGTTTTTTTTAACACAACTGAAGAATAATTAAGAAATGTTGTGTTTATTATTTTGCAAAAAATATTAAATTTTACAATAATCAATTCAACTCCCTACTCTTGATTGTATTGATTGTTTACTTACAAAAAAGTGCAAACTTTTTAGTAAAAAATCAATTTTTTTGGTGAAGCTTTTTTCTTTTTTCCTTTTTATTAAAAAAAGGTTTCAAATGGAAAGTAATCAAATATTGAATAATGCTCCTTCTTTTGATGGCACTTTGCTCTATGGAAGTGCAAGATTTAAGCATATATTTAGGCAATAGATGACGGATCATTATTGAAAATACAAATAAAGCTATCCTTGATACAATCACAACAACGGAAGATATGAAAAATGCATCTGTCAATCCAAAGGTAAAATGTATTCTTTCATGTATTATATCTCCTTTGGAATTTAATTTAGTTTCTTCATGTAAAACTAACAAAGATATATGAGAAAAATTATGTCCAATATATGGAGAAAGTAGTAAGGTTGATGAATCATCAAAATCTAAATCTAAAGATTCGGAAGAGGCAAAAGAATTAAGTATCTGCTTGATGGTCAATAATGATGTAAGTTTGGATTCTAAATTTGATAGCGATATTTATGAAGAATTTATAAAATTATTAACCGCTTCGTCAAAATACAAAATCAAGAATTCTACACTTCAAAAAAAGAAGTTAAAGCGATGAAAGGTGAAAAAGATATTATGAAATAAGAAAGTTATTTTTTTTTTATTAAAAGAAAAAAAATGATTTTTTAAGAAGAGAAAGTGGTGTTATTCTTGGAGAATTGGAAGTTTCGTTGATTGAAAGCAAAGATCTAAAAGAAGAAATGAAACAATTAAAAGTTGGACATGATGAGTTATCTAATTCTATCTGGAATACATTTAATAAGTTTTATGAGAGCGAAGAAAAGCTCAGCAAGTTGATTGCTATTCAAAATCAAATAGCTACAAATGCGACCAAGTCGAAACATGAAAACAAGGTTGCTGCAGAAATATTGAAAGATATTGCTATTATAAAAATAACAAACTCAGTAAAAAGTAAGTGAGCAAAACTTATGCCATGGACTTGCTAAGACCTATGGAATCGATGAGTCCCCATAGGTTCTAGGTTAAAACCAACCCAAGCCGATGTTTACCCACGAGCTTAGTTGATTGGATTTGGATCGGTTATGTTAATTCACGAATAGTTCAATATTTAGATAAGTTCATTCACATTTACTTCCAAGATTATGCTTCCAAATTTCATGAAATTGTAGTCGAAATTTCAAAACTTTCAAAGCCCGCAAATGTTCTTGATAAATTTCCAATTCTGTTTTCCCTTGCATGGATCAGATCTTGAATGTTTTTCTCTCGTGCAAAATTACTTGTAACGTACTGGGGCCTTTAATTTTGTGATTTTGAAATCTAAATTTCAAAAATAATTAATTTTGATTTTCGTTTATTTAATTCATGTTGATAGGTACATTTTTGCATGGGGTTGTTCTAGTGGGTTTTTCTCGCGTGCATTGGATATTTAGCCATCTTCGTCCTTTTCAAGCCCCATTTTGGAGATTTAATAATCAGGGGCCAAACGGGCAATCTATGGAAGTTATGAGGCAAAATGAAAAATCTGGAAAAATGAGTAAATTGATGAGCATCTTAAAAGAGATTGCAAGTAAATCAGGAAAGTTGTTGAAGCTATTGCTATATTATTTACATTGATTGTTGTTAAATATATATACATTGATTACATTCATGATTGTAGGATTGTTAGCATAATGTTTATCTAATTTACATAAATCTAGGAATTAGATAATGTTGTTGTTGTGTTGATTGGGATGAAGTGATTTTCTTGATGTTGCTTGTTGAGATTCTTATGCTGTTGGTTGAGATGCTAATGAAGATTGATGTTTATCATGCCCTCACAAGATGGACAATGGTGGAGCTAGTCTAATCTTGGTCTTGAGATAGTGGAACTGAGAACAAGCTAGAGGTTTAGTGAGTGCATCAGCAAGTTGATCAGAGGATGAGATAAGAGATACTCGAAGCGAGCCATTTTGAACTTGTTCTCGTATAAAGTGATAGTCAAGAGCAACATGTTTCATACACGAGTGAAACACGGGATTGGAGCATAGATTCATGGCACCAACATTGTCATAGTAGATGACTGGTTGATGAGGAATTGTAATGCCTAGTTGGGTGAGAAGAGAGCAGATCCATCGTATTTTGACAGCTATGGTGGCAACAAATCGATACTCTACTTCAGTAGAAGAGCGAGCTACGGTTAGTTGTTTCTTGGAGCTCCACAAAGTAGGATTGAGATCCAGATATATAATGTATGCATTAGTGGAGGTGTAGTCATCTTTGTTGCCTACCCAGTCAGCATCAGAGAAGGCATGTAGGATAGGGGAAATTGAGCGACAAAGTGAAATACCGTGATCTAAGGTGCCATAGAGATAGCGGAGAAGTTGTTTGACAGCTAGCCAGTGAGTTGTGGTAGGGCGATGCATGAATTGGGAGAGTTTATTTACTGTATAAGTAATGTCTAGATGAGTGAGGGATAGATATTGAAGGCTGCTAATGTTGATACTCTATAAGATTAGTTAAGGAAGTGCCATCATGTAAGGTGAGGGACAATGTGACAGCAAGAGGTGTAAAGGCAAGTTTGGCATTGTTCATGTGAGTTTTGTGAAGAATGTTAGCAATATACTTCCTTTGACTAAGAAACAGACCATTGGCATAAGGAAGTACTTTAACACCAAGGAAATAATGTAGGTGACCTATGTCCTTGAGCGAAAAGCGATGAGTGAGTTGTCGGATGCACTTATAGACTGCCTGTGTGTTATTTCCAGTGAAAATGATGTCGTCGACATAGACGGGGAGGTAGAGGATGGTGCCATGAGAGTGGAGGATGAACAAGGATGAGTCAGCCATTGAGTTGATGAAGCCATAGGTGAGGAGGAATTGGCGTAGTTCATGATACTAGGCTCGAGGGGGCTGTTTGAATCCATAGATAGCTTTGCAAAGTTTGCATACATGTTGAGGGTGATCGGGATCAATAAATCCTGGAGGTTGAGACATGAATACGTCTTTGGTGAGATGTCCTTGAAGGAATGCTTTGTTGATGTCTAGCAGTTGGAGAGACCAACCTTTGCTGACAATAAGACTTTGAACAAGGCGAATAGTGATAGGCTTGCTGACAGGGCTGAAGGTTTCTGTATAGTCGACTTTAGGCCATTGATGAAATCCTTTGGCAATGAGACGTGCTTTATACCTGTCAATAGAGCCATTAGGTGAATATTTAGTACAAAAAATCCACTTGTAACCAATTATGTTTTGAGCTAGATGGGGAGTAGTAAGTTCCCATGTACTGTTACTAATAAGGGCATTAAACTCTTCGAACATGGTAGTGCACCACTTTGAGTCTTTCATGGCTTGGGTGATGGTATGGGGTTCTCGACTGGGATGTGGAATGGTAGCATAAAGATTTAGTTTTTGGATGGGTTTGTAAATGTTGTGTTTAGAGCGAGTCATGATGACCTGTGGTGAGGAAGGTGGTGGAGGTTGTGAAGATTGTGAGTTGGGTGAGGGATCAGTAAAGGATGAAGGAGATCGAGACAAGGAAGGAGGTGCAAGTAGAGGTCCTGATTGTGAAGAGTTGGGGTAGACAAGGAGAGGTAGTGTAATGGAACACCATTTAGAGAGGGAGGAGGGCGAGACTCGAGATTGGGAAGGATGAGACGTGGAGAAGGGGAGCACTACTTCAACAAATCAGACATGGTAAGAGATATATAGTTGATTGGTGGGAATAAGGAGGCAAAGATAGGCACTTTTAGTGGAGGAATAGCCAACAAACACGTATGGAGAGGAGCGAGACTCAAGTTTGTGCGTTGTGTATGAGCGAAGCCAAGGATAGCATAAATACCCAAAGCTGCGAAGTTTTTCATAGTTTGGTGTAGTGCCAAAGAGTTTGAAGAAGGGGGAGATATTGTTGAGTGTAGGTGTAAGAAGGTGATTAATGAGATAAGTGGCAGTGAGGAAGGCATGCGACCAGTACGTGAGAGGCATGGATGCATGAGATAGTAAGGAAAGATCGGTTTCAACAATGTGATGGTGACAACGTTTTGAGTAGCCATTGTGTTCCAGTGTGTGAGGTGGAGTGGTGAGGTGAGAGATGCCATGAGCTGATAAGAAAGAGGATAAGGCCTGGTATTCTCCTCCATTGTTAGAGTAAAGAGTTTTATAGAGTGATTGAAATAGTTTTCCACAAGGGCCTTGTAGCGTATAAAGACTACTTGGACATCTGATTTGCGTTTAAGGGGAAATAGCCATGTGTATTTGTTGAAGTGATCAACGGAGATAACATAGTATTTGAAAGCATCGATGGACATAATCGATGAGGTCTAGAGATCAGTAAAGATAACTTCAAGAGGCGAGGAAGTGGAAATCATAGAGGAGGAAAAAGGTAACTTATGATTTTTATTATAGTAGTATAAATTACAATTGAGATGGGAATTAAAGGAATTAGAAATAATTAAATAATTGAAAGTGAGTAGATGCTTGAGCATAGGCTGCGAAGGATGATTGAGGCGGTTATGCCAGGTAGTGAGAGAGGTGGTGATGCTGGAGAAGGCAAGGAGCGGTGATGAAGAGGTTAGCCATACATAGATGCCATCTTTAGAGTGACCTTTTAGGAGAATTGCCCCCGTGCGCAAATCCTTCACATGAAATGAAGATGGTAAGAATTTAATAGAAGTGTTGTTAGTGGTACAAAACTGAGAAATAGAGATGAGATTGCGTTGCATGGAGGGAACACATAGCACATTTGAAAGAGTAAAGGAGCGAGAGAGAGTGGAGAGAGGTGGAACTGATATGAGTGATGGAGAGACCAGAGCCATCACCGATGAGGATTTCATCTGTGCCATCATATGAATTCTGAATGACAAGGTTATTAAGATCAGTGGTAACGTGATGAGAGGCTTCGCTATCGAGTTGCCAAGAATCGCTAGTGAAGGTAGCATGTGCTTGTGTTTACTAAGGAGGGAAACCTAGAGATTGAGTAGGCAGGGGAGTTCTAGGGGATGGTCGAGCATGAGGATATTGTTGATGAAATAAGTGGCATTGTGAGACGACATGCCCTTGTTCACAGCACCACTAAGGAAGGGTTGAGCTAGGGGAGCATCCCTAGTGGCAGCAGGTCTAGTTGATGGAGGGGTAGTGGTGGCAGCATAGGGAGAGTTGGAGATAGCTTAGGGAGCACAGTTGCGAGGAGGCCACTGGTTTGGGTGTGCTTGTGAGAGAGGAGCAGCTGCGGGTAAAGTAGAGGTGTTTGTTGAAGAGTGTTGTAAGGAGAGCTCCTTATTGTTAAGTTTTTCATGGAGTTCATCAAAGGAAATTGTTGAGTCATAACTATTGACAACATCAATAAACAATTGATAGTTGTCATCAAGGCCGTTGAGAACTTTTTCAATCAAGTCTTCGAGATCAAGAGGTTTGCCAAGAGCAGCAAGTTCGTCGGCACGAAGTTTAATGGATTATATGTAGTCTGTGATGGAGTGAGGTCCCTTGGTGATAGTTTTTAGATTTTCCTTGAGTTGTTTAATGTGTCCTTGAGAAGATTTGGCATAGGTGTTGGTGAGAGTTGACCATGCCTCATGAGAAGTTGTAGATTGCATGATGAGAGGGATGATGTTGGGTGAGAGGGTGCCTACGAGTGCCCCAAATAGGAGTTTGTCTTGTTGTAGCCATGTTTAATAGGCTAGGTTGGGAGAGGTGGTGTTGTCAGTTGTGATGGTGGTTGGAGAAGGAGGGTGTGAGCCATTGATGAATTTGTGGAGGTCATAGTTGATGAGATCAGCTTCAATTTGTGTTTTCTAGGAGAGGTAGTTAGTAGTGTTGAGATTGATGGAGTTGTGGATTGTAATCATGATGAATACATGGGTGGGTTCTAAGGTGTTTTGGATGACAATTGGGATATATTTGGTTGTCATGGTGAGTTGTCAACAATGTGATGCTCGAAGATCGAATGGAACGAGCAACTCTGATATCATAAAAGAGATTGCAAGTAGAATAAATCAAGAAAGTTATTGAAGCTATTGCTACATTATTTACATTGATTGTTGTTAAATATATATACATTGATTACATCCACGATTTTAGGATTGTTAGGATAATGTTTATCTAATTTACATAAAGCTAGTAGTTAGATAATGTTGTTGTTGTGTTAATTGGGATGAAGTGATTCTATTGATGTTGCTTGTTGAGATTCCTATGCTGTTGGTTGAGATGTTGATGAAGATGACGTTTATCACATCTCGGATTCCACATAATTTTTAAATAGTTGGTGGTGATTGAGATTTTCTAGACACAAATCAACAATAGTAGATATAACATGTAATTTTTCCGACACATTGACTTTCTCTTGTCTCAAAATTTTCATAGTATGATAGTCAAGGAATAAAAACGGAAGGCCATTAATTCTACTTAAGAATTAGAATGGGACCGTATGATTGGTTGTTAGTCCGTTTATATATATCTATGGGAAAAAAAAAGTTACTTTTATAATTTCAAAATAAGTGATCTTCATAAGGTAGGTTTTAAATTCATATATACCATCAATTTCCTAACCTACTCCATTGCTCTAAATTTCTTTAGAACCCAATAGTTAGAGAAAAGGAGAAATTAGAAGTAATATAATCATCTTTTTTTTTCCCTATCATAACTGTTACATCTCATCAAGCTTTCAAAAAATAATACAATATTGGATTTTATGGAAGCGATCTAATGGCCCATTCTTTGGTTAAATGCTTACCAACATATTGCACAAGTATGAGAAAACAGAAGCAACTTCACTGTATCATGGTACAAAATCAAGTTTCCAACTTGCGATTCAATGATGAAAAATGGATTTTATCTGCTGTGATGGATTGGTGAAACGGTGACCCGGACATGTAGAAATCCTTGCTTAGTACTATTATAACACAGTAGTAGTTTTTACACACAACTTTAGTTGCAACATCACGGACTTATTAAGGCAACATATATGATCCAACTCCTACAATCAAAAGCATCATTCTTGTATTCAAAAATATTTTAAGTAGACTCTACTTTAGAGACAAGGCGATTGCAGTCTCTACTGTTGAACACTCCTAAGCTGCAATGAGAACAAAGTGCTTTACTTCTGAATAGTTCGAGTTTTGTGTTGGTTGGGGCGACTTATCCTCAGCTCAAGATTCAGCTCTGCACATCTTCATCTGGGTCCTTAGATTTTATGTGAGAAATATTTTTGATATTTCTCTCTTCGATTTTCACAATCCAGCGTTAAAGAACATTCAGTTCATTGGTTTCTGGCTAATGGATAGATGTATGAGTTGTAGGATCGATGCCCTGATTAATAAGCTTCTTTTTAATGCGGGTGTTCCAATAGTTTTTGTATCTCATTATCAGTTCTTCCAGGTAATCTAGCCGTTATAGAAAACCACCTTCATGGCAAGACAACGAGGTTTAGATACTGACTTGTTACCGAGGCGACTGTGCAATTTGATGATGAGTTCATCTTCTTCAAGAGTGAAATTACCACGCTTAATATCAGCTCATAGGTAGTTGATCCAACGGAGATGGCAACTCTTGCCACAGCGGAGAAGACCTGCTGCTTCAGGAAGTGATCTCCAGCATCCCTCACCATGAGCTTGAATACAAGCAATTAGCCTCCGATCTTCTTCTCTAGTCCAAGCTCCTTTGTTGAAACGGGTTTTCTCAGTGTTCCTACGAATTAACTAAGATGGGGTAGTGGTGTTGCGACCTAGAAGTGGTGGATTGTTTATATGCCACTAGTGGAGCAAATTTAGGGAGAATGAATATGGATAAGGCTATATGTAAAGTGCTCTTAAGGGCTAAGATTAGAGTTGGCTATATGGATAACAACCTGTTGGGGGTGTTGTTAATAGCAATGTTAATGCTTTTAGATTAGAGTTGGCTTAATGATACGTGTAGATTGGGGGGGTGGTGGTGTGGTCTCAATAGGAATGTTTACATGTGTATCATGTGTGTACTGTACTACACGTAAGTTCAGAGAAAAGCGATTCAGAAATAGCATGCAATGGGATGATTAGGGAGAGAGTGGCAGGGAGGAGGAATAGGCAATCTCAAGCATCTCAAATGCATAAGTGACAAGCAAAGAAGCTAAGGGGACTTCAATTGTTAACCTTGCAGTTCTTAGATAATGGAGATTGTTCTTCCCTTGATCTCTTGTTTGATCTTTGAGAGCAAAGAACTCTCGGTGGAATATCGTTTCTTTGATCTCTAGAATTCATGCTAAAGGCTTCTTCATGAGGAAGAATGATTGAGTATTTATAGATTTTTGGACCTGGTGACATCCGTTAGATCACTTTAGCAATCAATAGACAAGATGAAGTCTACTCAATTTAAGGTCACCTAATGAGCTTTCCATAAGCCCAAGACTAGTAGCCTTCCTCATAAGTACATGAGCCTGCTTGAGAAAGATTGGATGCAGATGGACTGATCCGACGATCCTTGTTCCAACCCACTAAGTCAATTCTTATGATCGTTCTTCCCTTGATCTTTTGTTTGATCTTTGAGAGCAGATAACTCTAAGTGGAATATCGTTTCTTTTATCTCTGGAATTCACACTAAGGGCTTCTTCATGAGGAAGAATGATTGAGTATTTATAGATTCTTAGGCCTGATGACATACGTTAGATCATTTTAGCAATCAACAGACGAGATGAAGTCTACTCAATTTAAGGTTACCTAATGAGCTTGCCATAAGCTTAAGACCAGTAGCCTTCCTCATAAGTACATGAGCCTGCTTGAGAAAGATTGGATGCAGATAGATCGATCCAACAATCCCTGTTTCAGCCCACCAAGTCAATTCTTATGATCGTTCTTCCCTTGATCTCTTGTTTGATCTTTGAGAGTAGAGAACTCTTGGTGGAATATCGTTTCTTTTATCTCTGGAATTCACACTAAAGGCTTCTTCATGAGGAAGAATGACTGAGTATTTATAGATTCTTAGGCTTGATGATATCCGTTAGATCACTTTAGCAATCAATAGACGAGATGAAGTCTACTCAATTTAAGGTTACCTAATGTGCTTGCTATAAGCCAAAGACCAGTAGCCTTCCTCATAAGTACATGAGCCTGCTTAAGAAAGATTAGATGTAGATGGACCGATCCAACGATCCCTATTCCAGCCTACCAAGTCAATTCTTATGATCGTTCTTCCCTTGATCTCTTGTTTGATCTTTGAGAGCAAAGAATTCTTGGTGGAATATCATTTCTTTGATCTTTGGAATTCACGCTAAAGGCTTCTTCATGAGGAAGAATGACTGAGTATTTATAGATTCTTAGGCCTGATAACATTCGTTAGATCACTTTAGCAATCAACAGATGAGATGAAGTCTACTCAATTTAAGGTTACCTAATGAGCTTGCCATAAGCTCAAGACTAGTAGCCTTCCTCATAAGTACATGAGCCTACTTGAGAAAGATAGGATGTAGATGGACTGATCCAACGATCCCTATTCCAACCCACCAAGTCAATTCTCTCCAAGTTATCTCAATAATTAGATCAAACTTATTAGGCCCAATCACTTAGCCCAATGAGTCAGGCCGAATAATAAATGGGCTTAGCCCAATATATTTACATTATATTTTTAGTCTTCTACATTTTGCCACTTAACCAAAATCCTTCGAATGAGGTTAAAGAGGTTTGGGTATTAGATAAGCTTTTTTAATGGCTATGAAATTGTTTAACGCATGTGCACTTGTAGAATAGCCATATCGCTGCTGCATATATGTCTTGTGTGATTTATATTGCAAGAGCTTGGAGCCAACGTTACATATAATTTAGTTTTTTTTTAGTGCGCAAGCTTGCAGCACCACTTAATTATGCGTGTCTCCTTTAAGCTCATTGAAATGACTTTGTTTATGAAACAACATATGCATAAATTTTCTTTAATAGACAATCCATATATATATATATATTGAAGTATCTGGCTTGTCAAGTTGTCCTTAATTTTTGTGGAGTATCTGGTTCATTGAATTGCCTCCAATGTCTCTATTCTCTGTTAATAACTTCAATTAACTTGCTAGTTCTATTCTATGGAAATGCATTGATAAATTCATATATTATGCGCACATTAATTTTGACAAAAGTTCTAAATAATAACAATAACTTCATGGTTGGCACCACTTTGGCATATTGTATATCTTTGATATATTATTGAACTAAGTAATATATGTATATATATGTGTGTGTGTGTGTATATATATCTCTTAAACCATTTTAAATTTCTAATGGAAGATCGCATTTGTCTTTTCCCTTTATTTTCCTTTTCTTTTAGCAAGTAATAATATCTTTGATAATCTTTTTTTTTTTTGTGAAATTTACTTCCTTATATGCTTCATATTGTATCTAGTAATTATTTTGTTACCTCCTACGCTACTAATTGACATTTCTTATATAAATTTATCATTTAATTAAATAAAAAGTACATAGTTTATCTTTAGACACAATCATTCTTTTCCTTATTTGTCTTAAGTTGATTGCCTTCCTTAACTTCACTCTTACTTTATAAATTAGTTTGTTCATGCTTGAGGTGCTCCAATTAGTGGTGAAGTGCTGAAGGTTGTGCAATACATATCCCCCCTCCCCCCTCATTTTTTTTTCATTGTGCTTCAACATGTGCTTTGCCGGATAGGTAAGGTTCTTCCATGCTCGTCATTTTTTTCGGTTTCTTTTTTGTTTTTTTATTTACCTGCGACTACACCGTTATTGTATCTATTATTCGAACTACTGATTACTTTGCTGGCATCAACGTTCGAGGGACGACACTGTGTGCCCTATGTGTAATATCCAATAAATTTGAACAAAGCATTTTCCTACGATAATAGTCAAGTAGGATTCCCAAAACTCCATCAACAGAAAGTTTTAAGAGGTTGGCATGTTGAAATTATGACTAGCCAGAAAACTTGAATTGGATAATAGTTTACTTTCTTGTTGGATTTTTAAGAGGGGATGAAATATTGTGGCAATAGATGGATAACATACATAAAGGTAAAAGTACTATTGTGCCCATATTTACTTGGAGAATAAAAGCATCTAATATCTCCTATAAGTTTAATGTTTTGATGAACAATTGCATTTGGACAGAATCATAGAAGTTGCTAGATCTAAAACTTGAAACAGGACGTTTCAAGTAGATGTATACATTTGCTGCTATTGACAATTAGAGGAACTGCATATGGCATGTATCATCTCTCCTTCAGATTGATATACTGAGATATGTGGGACTAGCAGATGTTTCTGGTCAGATTTCACCTTATATAAACAGAGAAACTGCTATAATTTCATCACTTTGTCCCTCCTTCCAATTTTCTGATAGAGCATCTTCTGAAGGATTTAAATAAAAATAAGCAGAAGACTCACGAAAGTAGACGAACTCATTAATAGGTGAATGGTTTCTAAAATCCTTTAGCATCGCAAGGTCTTTACGGATTTAAGATTTTTTTTTTTTTTTTTGGATATAAATGGATTTGAGATTGCTCTTGACTCTTCAGTTTGCTAACACATTGTTTACCTTCTTTTGCCTGGTTTACCTCTAGAAACATGATTTCTCTACTGTTTGATTTACTCTTCCAACATAATTGGTCTCAAAGAAGAGAGCTAATCATATGGCTAACTATGATTAAAATAGGCACATAGAAATCAATTTTCGAGGCAATCCACATACAAGCTTCTCTTCCATTTCTCATTCTTGATTTGACACCTAATTATTCTTAATACTTCTACGACATATTCAGCAAAATGTCTGGCGACTAAGGTTTCTTCTTAAGTTGTCAAGCTCCTCCTTCACCTTCTTTTCATTATTTACCTTAGGATACATGGTTTTTTACAGTTTCAATTTTCTTATACAACATAAAGGGACTCGATGAGATGTCATTTCATAGGCAAAGTACAGATACATGCATAGTATGAAAAATTACACGTAATGGAAACATGATCTGGCATCTACCAATAATGTGGTAGTCACTTGATATGGCAGGGAGCAACATTACCTAATCAAGGCATTCACAGGTTGATAACACGAGCTCCCATTGCACAAGCCACTTGAGTGCCAAGAACTAATGACGCAGCGCGGAAAGCGTAAAATACGAGACCAATTCTAGGATTGGATCTCACGAATAAACAAAGAATAATTCTGAGTTTATTCCTTGAAAACCTCAATTGCGCACAATCAAGAAAGCAGGGAAAACTCTTCTCTAAAAATGTATATCTGACAAAAGATTCAAAAGCTAACTCTAGAATGGCTTAAAGGCTATTTATAGTTCTTAGGGAAATAATTAACAAGGAAATAAACATGTACACGTGGGAATAAATATACATATACAAGTCCATCATCTGGATTATATACGACCGTGTATAAGACCGTGTAGGCTTCTGTGGATACTCTTGATATAACACACGGCCGTGCCTTCTAGCCGTGTATCAAGCCGTGTAGGCTTCTGTGGGCACTCCTGATACAACATACGGCCGTACCTTCTGGCCGTGTATAAGGCCATGTAAGTTTTTGTGGATTTTCCTGACACAACACACGGTCGTGCCTTCTGGCCATGTATGTGGCCGTGTATGTTTCTGTGAGCTTCCAAATACATTACACGGTCGTGTCTTGTAAAAGACACGCCCAATCAACCCGTGTCAACTATGATGCCCGCATCATTCTCTCCCGCCAATGAAGAACTCGACCTCGAGTTCTCTTTAGGATATAATGGTTTGTCATTGAGGTGGAAGAGAGATAAATCTGCTACATTGAAAGTGCACGAAATGTTCATATCGTCCGAGAGCTTGACGATATACGCATTGTCATTGATCTTGTGCACTACTTCATATGGGTCATATTTCGTTGGTTGTAGTTTCCCATATCTACCCACAGGGAAACGTTCTTTTCGAATATAAACCATCACCTGATCACCCACTTCAAATAGTTTCTTCCGCCTATGTTTATCAGCAGCCCCCTTATACCTGGCATTAGCTTCTTCAATCTTTCGTTTGACTTCCGCTGTAGTGGCTTTGCATTGTTCAGCCATATGCTTAGCAGCGATGTTACCTACTACACCCTTGGGTAACTTGATCAGGTCCAGCGCATGTCGTGGGGTTTTGGTGTACAGTACCGAAAACAGTGATCTTCCAATAGTTCTATGGACAGAACTATTGTAGGCGAACTCAGCTTGAGCCAACGCTTGATCCTACTGCCCTGGCTTCTCACGGCAAATGCTTCTAATTAGATTCCCGAGTGTCCAGTTGGTTACTTCCGTCTGACCATCAGTTTGAGGGTGAGCTGTACTGCTGTAATTCAGGGATGAGTCAAACATGTACCAAAGAGTCCTCCAAAAGTGGCTGAGAAATTTGTATCCTATTGTGATCTTTTTGATAGCCCTGCTGTCAACACATACCCTCCAGCTCCCATCTTTCTTGGGGGTCAACAATGCTGGGACCGTACACAGGCTCAAGCTGTCCTGGATAAACCCCTTATCCAATAGCTCTTGGACAATGTCCTGAAGAATTTAAGTTTCCTTGGGACTCATCCTGTAGTGTGGTAAATTTGGGAGACTTGCTCCCGACACCAAGTCTATCTGATGCTGGATATCCCTCAAAGGCGGTAGACCCTCAGGTAGGTCATCAGGAGCCACCTCCTTATATTCTTCCAGTAAACTCTTCACTGCTTCAAGGATTTCCACACTAACTTCATCTTTTCTAGCCGATACATCTTTTACTATTAGGGCATGAACCACCCGTGATTCCTTTAAATCTTCAACCAAGTCCTTCTCCGACTGGGTGACAGTTACTAAAGAACGACTTTCTGCTCTCTTCTCCTTCGAGCGTCCCTCCTTCTTCAGCGGCAACAACGTATACCTCACACCCCCTTTCTCCAGCCTGTACACATTCTCCTTCCTTGCATGTTGTGCGTTCACATCAAACTGCTATGGTCTGCCAAATAAGACATGACAGGCATCCATATCCACAATGTCATAAAAGACCTCATCACGGTACTTCCCTATTGAGAATGGTACCCTACACCTTTCCTTCACCTCGATCCTCTCTGCCGCTTTGATCCATCCTATAGTGTATGGATTTGGGTGTTTTTCGACAGGTAGCTGCAACTGCTTCACAACTTTACTTCCGATGATATTTTCACAGCTTCCACTATCTACTATTAGTTCGAACACCTTCCCAACAATGGTACACCTCGTGCGAAACAACTGGTGTTGTTGGGTAATCTCCTCCTGCTTCGGTGTTAGCATCATTCGCCTAATCACATAGGTCGGTTTTGCCACTTCTTCCTCCTCCTCATAGTAATCATCCTCTCCATCAGGTTCACAGCATACCTCATCTTCATCCCCTCTATCAAGAATGTTAAAACTTCTCCTAGTAGGGCACTCATTTGATTTATGGACAGGTTGATTACAACGGAAACACTTACCCAAGATCGGCTTGGCATATGGGTTGTTCTATCTCTAGGTCCCCTTAGGTTTGATAGGTCTCTTTTCCTCACTCTTTTCTTCTTTCTTGGTGTTTTCCTCGCTAGGCTTGTATATAGTGCCTTTGCTCTTCTCAAGTCCCAACTTGCTACTACTGCCAACAGCATCATTGACATATCCCTTTCTTCCACCTCTGTACCTACCACTCTGCTCCTACAACATCAATTCAGCTCGGAGGGCCAAGTTCTTCGCTTCAACCAAGTTCCTCACCATTGTAACCCCTATTTTATCCTTGATCTGGAGCTTCAGTCCTTCTACGTGTCGTGTTATTTGCTGGCCTTCACTCTCCCTCAAGTCGTTCTGTTCGGCCAATCTCATGAACTCTGCAGTATATTCGTGCACGGATCGCTGCCCCTAACGACATCGCTGATATTGTTGGAACAATATCTGCTCATAGTCTGGAGGGAGGAAGTCATGTTGCAATAACTGTTTCATGCGATACCACGTCCTCATCGGATGCTTACCCTCTCTCAGTCTCCTGCTTTGCAGCCTCTCCCATCATGCCGAGGCTCCACTCTTCAGCCTACATGCCACCAATTTAACCCGGCGGTCTTCAGGAATTTCCATGTAATCGAAAAATCGATCCACTTCGGTAATCCAGTCTAAGAAACTTTCGATGTTAAGGCTTCCGTCAAACCACGGGATGTCGACCTTCAGGCGGTACTCTCCCCCATCTCCTTGATCATACTCGCCACGGTTCCTCCGGTAACCACTATCCCTTTGGTTGTTCCCATACTGAATCGGGCGATAGCCACCACTGTTACCGCCGTGCCCTCGCTATAGTCTACCTCCATACAGGCCCTCGTATTCATCGCCAGATTTTTCATCCTCTACCCGTCCCCACATGTTCTCGACAACAGGTCGAACCAACTGTCCACTGTAGACATCAGCTGCCTGCGACTGATTCTTACCAACACCCCCAACCCTATTGGGGTCTACTGCTATGGTGTCGAAACGCTCGATCAATTCATTAAGGCGCCGTTCCATACACCCGACCTTCTGATGCATAGCGTCAAACTCTACCCTCGGAACCCATTGATGGGCTCCTTGTGATCTCACATCCTGAACACCGTCAAGAACACGACTGCCGTCATTGCCTTGATGAGTTAACATCTCCACAGGAAATTGCCTTGCTCTGATACCAACTGACGCAGCGCGAAAAGCGTAAAACACGAGACCAATTCTAGGATTGGACCTCACGAATAAACAAAGAATAATTCTGAGTTTATTCCTTGAAAACCTCAATTGCACACAATCGAGAAAGTAGAGAAAACTCTTCTCTAAAAGTGTATATCTGAAAAAAGATTCAAAAGCTAACCCTAGAGTGGCCTAAAGGCTATTTATAGTCCTTAGGGAAATAATTAACATGGAAATAAATATGTACACGTGGGAATAAATATATATATACACGTCCGTCGTCTGGATTATACACGGCCGTGTATAAGACCGTGTAGGCTTCTATGGACACTCCTGATACAACACACGGCCATGCCTTCTGGCCGTGTATCAAGCCGTGTAGGCTTCTGTGGGCACTCCTGATACAACACATGACCGTGCCTTCTGGCCGTGTAAGTTTTTGTGGATTTTCCTGACACAACACACGGCTGTGCCTTTTGGTCGTGTATGTTTCTATGAGCTTCTAGATATATTACACGGTCGTGTCTTGTAAAAGATACGCCCAATCAACCCGTGTCAGTTACGATGCCCGCATCAACTAAGCTCCAATCTCTTTTCATTCCTTTCCCTCCAAATATCATGGATCACAAGACCAATATGCACCCTTCAAGACGAAGTAAGACAAGGACCTAAAGAGTAGAACAAGTCCAAAATGTCAACAGCATGTGAAGGCAAAGCTACATTACCCACTTCCACTTCCTCCAGCCTGTCCTATACTTCATGAACAAATGAACATTTGACAAAAAAAAAAAAAAACGACCAGGATTCCTCATCACCATTACAAAGGTAACAACAGTTTTTGAAGCTAACCCCCAATGACCAACTTATCTAGCATAGATAGATGTTAGTGAGCAACCAACCGTAGAAAAAAAAAAAAAAAGAAAACCAAGGCACTCACCTTTTGTGCCAAATAACTTAATTCCAACTAATTGTATTCTTATGGGGCCAATGACACCCACAAGCCTCCTTGATTATGAATTCCTTTGAAGGCTCGTTCCTCCACACAATTTGTTAGAGGGAATTCTAAGTTTTCTATAGATACGAATTTTTATAGCTCACAAAAGATATGATTTCATTCATTATCACTTATTGTTTGAACAAGTTGAAAACATAAAAAAAGAATAATTCTGAAACTGAAAGATAAACTAGAATATTAGCAAACCAAATCTTCGTAATCTTATGTTGTCTTAATTTATTTGAATCATTTATTTAACACTCCCTCTCGATTCAAACTCATACACTCCTAGCTTCATTGTAAAGTGTTGATGTTTAGCTTTGGGAAGTGACTTTGTCAATATGTCAGCCACCTATTCATTTGTGCTACAAAAAATTAGATTGATCTTTCCATTAGCTACTAGCTTTCGTATGAAATGATGCTTTATGTCTATATGCTTTGTTCTTCCATGGAATGTTAGGTTCTTGGACATTGCAATTGCTGATCTATTGTCACACATGATTTCCGTAGCTTTGTCTTGTTCAAAATGAAAATCCACAAGAAGTTTTCTCAGCCACAACACCTGACTTGTTGCTGCATTCGCTGCTACATACTCTGCCTCTAAGGATGAAAGTGCTACGGTTTCTTGCTTCTTTGAACACCATGTTATTGCCCTTGATCCAAAGTTGAAAACGTTCCCTAATGTGCTCCTTCTATCATCCAAGCTACCTACCCAATCACTATCCGAATATCCAAACAAATCAAAACCAATTGCTTTAGCATACTAAGTATCGTAATTGACAGTTCCAGCTATGTATCTAAGTATCCTCTTTGTTGCACCAAAATGTTGCTTTGTTGGACTTTGCATAAATCTAGATACTACACTTACGGAATATGCAATATCAAGTCTTGTATTTGTCAAATAATTTAATCCTCCAACTAAGCTTCAAAAGGTTCTTGCATCAGCTTTATTTGTTCCATCATCACGCTGCAATTTCTCATTGATGTTCATTGGAGTTTCAGCTATCTCACACGAGCTCATCTTGAACCTCTCTAACAGGTCTGCTGCATACTTTTGTTGACAAAAAAATATTCCATCCTCACATTGCTTTACTTCCAATCCCAAAAAATACTTTAACAAGCCCAAATAAGTCATTTCAAAGTTCTCCAGCATACTTAGTTTAAACCTTGCAATAAATGACTTTGAAGTCCCCATATAAATCATATCATCCACATACAAACATACTACTAGGAACTCACCTTCATCTCCACGTTTTAGATAAAGTGTAGGTTCATTTTCACTCCTAGAAAATTTGTTCTTTTGAAAGAAACTATCTATCTTGCTATACCAAGCACAAGGGGCTTACTTTAGACCATACAATGCCTTTCTTAACTTGTAGACTTTACTTTCACATCCTTGCTTAGTAAATTCTTTAGGTTGTGAAACATACACTACTTCCTCTAGCTCTCCATTCAAAAATGTAGATTTAACATCAAATTGATATACTGGCAATTCAAGTTGAGAAGCTAAAGCTAACATTATTCTTACTGTTTCAAAGCAAGCAATTGGAGATAATGCATCATCATAATCAATACCTAGTTGTTGCAAATACCCTTTTGCAACTAGTCTTGCTTTGTGCTTTTAAATACTTCCATCCGCATTGAACTTGGTCCTGAACACCCACTTCAACCTAATAATATTTTTGTCTTCAGGAGCATCAACAAGTTCCCAAGTTGAATTCCTCTCAATAGCTTCCAACTCTTCATTCATTGCTGATTTCCATTCTTCCTTAGCCACGGCTTCTTCATAGCAACTGGGATCAGAAACACACAACGTAAAGTTTCAACTTTCATAGACATTTCTTATGGACTTGAACTTCTTTACTGGTGACTCACTTGAAGAACAAGATATTGGTGAATGGTAATCACTTGAATATGAATTGTTGCGTGATGGAGTGGATTCTGCAGATGGTGTTGTAACATTCGTTGCTGTTACTGCATCTTCTTTCTGTTCGTCTATTATAGAAATTGAAACAGTTGCTGCATCATTCTTATTCCAATTCCACATTCCCTCTTCATTGAACTGAACATATCTACTTACAATAACCTTCCCACTTATAGGATTGTACAATTGATAAGCTTTAGATTGTGAGCTATATCCAAGGAAGATACACTTTTCGGATTTGTCATCTAACTTAGAACGTGTAAGCATAAATACATATGCTAAACATCTAAAAATTTTTAGATGACTTACCTGAGGCTTTCCATCCATCCATGCTTCATATGGAGTACAATTTGACATAGCCTTTGTGGTTGAGAAATTCAACAGATACACCACAGTTGCAACAGCTTCACTCTAGAATTGATTGGGAATTTCCTTTGTCTTCATCATGCTCCTTGCCATTTCAACCACTGTCCTATTTTTCCTTTCGGCCACACCATTTTGTTGTGGTGTGTATAAATCAGTTAGCTCCCTACTAATTCCATGTTCATCACAGAAGTTTACAAATTCTTTGGATAGGAATTTACCTCCTCTGTTAGTCCTCAGCACCTTCACACTTCTTCCACTTTGATTTTCTACTAGAGCTTTAAATTTCCTAAAGTTCTCAAAAGCTTCTGATTTAGTCTTTAGGAAATACACCCAACTCATGCGTGTATGATCATTTATCGGTAGTAAGAAGTAACGACTACCTCCTAATGACACCGTGTTCATTGGTCCACACAAATCAGCATGTCCAAACCTAGACATCCTGATGCTATCCAGGATTTTCCAACCGAGAAGGATCCAGATCTTTGCTTCCCATACACACAGCCCTCAAAAAATGCAAGATCACCAATTTTGGGTAAGCCAAAGACCATCTCCTTTGCATTCAAGTGCTTCAATCCATTTACATTCAGATGACTATACCGAAGGTGCCGTAATTTAGTTTCATCACAGCCCTTAACCAAGTTTGCTCTACTCACATCACTTGAGACATTCAAGGGGAACATATGGTTTTGAGTCATGTGCACTACTAATATCACTTGGCCTGATCTTTTATCACTGATTGTGCATGAATCATCATCAAACACCGTTGTTTAGCCACCGGACATTAGCTATCCAACACTTAACAAGTTATGGGCTAAGCTAGGCACAAATTGCACATCATCAAGAAGTCTTTCATCTCCTTGAGTTGTCTTAATTGCAATCGTGCCTTTCCCTTCCACCTGAACTTGTTTGTTGTCTCCAAGTCGAACTTCACTCTTTTGTGTCTCATTAAGATTCTTGAACAAGGAGCACGAGTTCATCATGTGATTCGAGCATCCACTATCGACGAACCAGACCTCTGGTGTTGCATTTGTAGTAGCAGTTGTGCCAAGAATAGTTTGTTCTCGCTCTCGTCATCCACCTTCTCCATGAAGTTTGCCACTTTTTGCCTCTCCCTTTGCTTATTCTAACACTCAACTTCCTTGTGTCAAAAGTTTTTGCAGTAGTAGCATTGGATTACACTTTTGGATTGACACCAGTCGTTGTGGTGACTACTTCCCCTGTTGCATCCACGACCTCTTCTAGCATACTCCTCAAACTTCCCTTTAAAGTTGGACTCCCCCTTCACTTGGAACACCCTTTCATCACTCTTTTTAGTAGGATGATTCAGCCTATCCTCATGCGCAATTAACGAGCTCATCAATTCAATAAAAGTGTAGATTGATAGACCTTAGATTCCTCAATTGTAGCAACAACATGATCGGAGTTCTTTGTCAAACTCCTTAGAACTTTGCTTATAATGACTTCATTACTAATCTCCTCTCCATAAGTTTTCATCCGACTTACAATCTTGGAAACTCTAGCCAGACATGCTTGCATGGATTCCTTTTCCAACATTGTTAAAACTTCAAAATTCCGACGGAGAGATTGCACTTTCACTTGAATCACCTTTTTGTTGCCTAAGTACTCCTATTTCAGTGTTTCCCACGCCTCTTTAGCTGTGTTTGCTGTTGCAATACAAGGAAAAATTTCATCGTCCAAAGCTTGTTGTATGAAGAACAAGGCCTTTGCATCTTTGTTGCGATTTTCCCGCAATTGTGCATCAGGCTCTCCATTCCCTTCCACATAACCGTTCTCCACAAAATCCCACAACTCTTGGGACTTAAACAACGTCTTCATCTTCAAGCTCCAGAATTGATAGTTTTGCCCTTTAAAAATCGGAATCAAAGGTTAAGAGTGTCCACCGAAACTGTTGCTGGTTGCCATGTCTGTTGCTGCTTTGTTTCTTTTGAGTTTTGGATGCTTTCGTGAATGTAGGATCAAACCTGGAGAGAATTCTAAGTTTTCTAAAGATACAAATTTTTGTAGCTCACAAAAGATATGATTTCATTTATTATCACTTATTGTTTGAACAAGTTGAAAACTTGAAAAAAGAATAATTCTGAAACTAAAAGATAAACTAAAATATTAACAAACCAAATCTTTGTAATCTTATGTTGTCTTAATTTATTTGAATCATTTATTTAACACAATTCTATCTTCACAACTAGTGTTGGGTACAAAAGCTTCCCTAAACTCCTCATTTATCATATCTTACAATTCTCCTAACAGCCAATCCCAATAATTCGCAATGATAATACAACAAAGTCTAGCTTCCTTAGGGAAACTTGGAGAGTAGATTTGCCTCTCATTTAACCAGAAAACCAAAAGATCCTTTGAATGCCAATCATCATATCAAAGAGAGATAGTATGCCCATTTCCTGCTTCCCATTTGAGCAAACTCTCGCTGCTCCATGCTTTCTATAAGAAAAGCTCACATTTGTGCTATAAATAGAAAATCTACTTAGTACATCGACAATCTTTGCATAGTCACCAGCAGGATTTTGGAAGCTCTTCCTTCAAGCGGCCATGTTGTAGAATAGGTTCTTGGTTATTATCTGAGTCCTTTTAATAGCAGCAGATGCCTTTGGTTTATGCTCCATTCCCCCATCTTTATAAAATACCCTGTAAACATGTAATTGTCCTTTGGTGATGGTGGTGACGGTGACATGAGCAACATATGTCATTAGCCAAAGCCTCTCCTCTAAACCTCATTGACTTTATTGACTACAGATCCACGAAAGCTAACAACTTGGATGTAGCGTGCCTCTCACACAGTATAGGCAAGTCCTCATAGCGAATACTGTGGCCGTTATCAGATGCTCGAATGAGCTTGAGGTCCCCGTCCTTAACGACGACGTTTATGGAAGTTGAGTGCGCGCATAGACTATTCTCAACAAGCTCCTTCACCAGGGATACTGGTTGTTGGATGGCCTCGCCCGCCACTGTTCGGTTGACAACCGATTCGTCCAACCTGCGGATCACCGAAGGCTCTTTTGGGAGTGTCGGAGGTTCGGTTTCCATCCGGCCAAAGCCATCGTCAGGAGCTTTCGTTGGCTGCATACTACCTTCTCGGCAAGTAATTGAAACGCAAAGCCCGATACATGCACTCCCGTCGTTTACATGTACATTTTTAGCATTCATGAAAATGAGGATTTTTTTCCTCTTCTAGAGACCTTCTTTTCTCATCACTAACCGTATTACTCTTTGTATCTTTTTAAAAATATATATAGAATACATAAAGTTGATTTAGGGTTTTTCTAGAAGGAAGAAGACAAGTGAAGTTAAGAGAGAGAAAGTGAAGAGATGAGAGAGAGAGAGAGAGAGAGAGAGAGAGAGAGAGAAGAGAAGAGAAGAGGGGAGTCATCGGTTTCGATTTTTTTCTTTTCTGTATATATGTAATCTTCTTTACTTTTTTTTTTTTTTATAATTTCCGGTTTCATCCTGACATTGGTAATATTGCGCATTGATGAAAAAAGATACATAAATAATCAAGCAAAAAGACTTGCTAGTGCACTCATATGGGCATCCACTACCGATCCGAGTCCTTGAGATGCGTAGTTGGATGAAACTATCTTTGAAGATACCTTTTGGGACAAAATCAAACATCAAGAGCTCGGCGTGACGACTTGCACTGATGATATGCTTTTCTTTATTAGATGTAAGCCCTATGCTAGCTTTAGAGACACTATTAACGCGAGTTCAAATTTGCACTTTAGGAATGAAAGAAAGTAACTTCCCCTCTTAGCCACCCAGTTTGCATTCCTCAAGTAGCCACCTTCTGAGTGGAAATTTTGGGTAGAACATATCATCTCAAAGTTAGAGTATGTGAGTCTTTTGGAAAAGGTTGGCATCTTCCATACCATTAGTACTTCCACCCGCCTGTGGTTCCCACATATGAGCAAGTTAGAGGTGTAGCGAGCGATCATTTGTTGCTTGAGTACTCAGACTCACACATTCATCACTTCTTGGGGGGAAATCACTTCGATACTTGAGGACGTAGTCTTTCTCCTAAACTCGACTAGTTTTGGATAGACCAACAGTACTTTTACTAAAGTGTCTTATAAGGAGCATAGTTTTCAAATGTCTTTACTGGATGCCTTGAAAGCTACTCGCAAGTGTAAGAGGAAGTCTTGTTTCTCTTCTTGGCTCGCATATTTCTTTGAGGAGCAAAGGAAGGAGAAACCTCGAGTTTTTGGCCTAGGCCGTGGATAAGAGTAAGCATTCTTATCCATTTTAAATATACCATTACAATTGTGTACTTATATGTTTCTCACCTTTTTTTTATGTCATTTTTGTAGGTACGAGCATGCATCTTTTATAGCGTATTGGCTATCATTGTTTGTGTTCCCTAGTGGACCGGAAGAAGGTGTGAACCTCTAGCTATTTCCCTTAGCCATACGAATTGCTCAAGGTGAGTGCTTTGCACTAGGTCCCTTTTACTTGGGCTCTTTGTATTGGTGCTTTAATCTATACCACAAGGTTTCTATTCGTTCAAAGGGTCGCTATGTGAGCATGTCGCATGTAGACGTGATATTTCTCCAACTCTTCTTTTGTGAACGGTTTCGGAAACACTCTACACCTCCCCTTAATAGTGCTAAATCCAACCTTGCTCTTCCTAGAGTATGGGCTTGGGTTGAATGAACTATTGAGCAGGCACTTTTGTAGCTTATCGACGTTGAGTCAAAATTTACATTTCGCCTTTATGTGAAATGGCTTGTTGGTTATGAAGACAGAATTGAATTATATCGTCTAAGCTCAAAGGATGAAATAACTTTGGTAGATAGGCATAAGGGCCCTCACATTTCTAAGGAAAGATTTACTCTATGGTGTACTCTAGGGAGTCTACCTTCCCTCCTAGATAATAAAGACTCCTTTGAGTGCTATCTCGATCAAAAGGTTGTAGTATATTCTCCTCATAGGGTTGCACGCTAGCTTGGGTTTGACCAAGGGGTACCTCGTGTGACTAATATTACTGACAACTTCAAGTTGTGTTGTTAGTCACTCTCACCAGGTGACTGCAAAAATATTCATCTAGAAGTGCGGTGGTTATACTTTCCTTCTACAAGCCGCTCTGGGGTTGCTTCTTTTAGCTGGCTAACATATTAATCGAATTTCTTGCAAGACTTTTGAGCATATGCTTTTGCTTCAGTAGATGATACACTTTATGTGCCTACTATATATCATTGGGAGTTTTGCCTTAAATTACCACCTAAGCCTAAGCCTAAGCATATTGGTTATGCCCAAGAGACTATTGAATGAGTGGGTCAACAATCAACATCTCTTACTGATGTGGGATTAGTCTTCTAAGAATAAACGCCCATTTCTTCCATCAAAAGAAGGTAGACAGGCCAAGCATACCTTTATTCATGAGTTAGCATCCTTATATATTTCTTGTCATTAGGTATATACATGTATTCTTTTTACTAATCGCCCTTGTCTATTATACAAGTGTAGGTTGAGATAGGCTCTGAAGTTTGCTCTAGCACTTCTAGTGATTTAGTGACCATTTTAATTTAAGTTGATGATGATCAAGACTTAGTGAATTATGCAGAATCACTAATTGAAGATGACAAAAGTGATGGTGAAGACATTGAAGAGTTGCATGACTGTATTGGAATTAGAGGACTTGCTACTAGTATTGATGAGCCAATTATAGAGATAAATGAAGATAATGATTACACCGATGCTAGTGACCCTGGCAATGTGCTACTTTGCTCTAGCAGATATGAAGATGAGTTATATGTAGCTCCTATGGATATCTTTCCTCCCCTAGTCATTATAATGTCTCTTTGAAACAAAGAAGCCACTCCGAGGGATTATGCTGCAATAGAGGAGACTACATCCTTTTGAGGATTCACAATGTCTTCCTAACTATTAGACTCATTAGAGACCTTTGATGCTATAAACAGAGACTTTTGGGTTAAGTCTCCTATGTTAGGGACTAAGCCAGCTTGCACTATGGTAAAGACGTTGGGGGAGACCGCGTTATTGTTGAATAGTTCTTAGAATTCCTTGTTAGAGGCAGAACTTGAGCAAGTGATTAAATGCATTGAGGGGGTCGACCTTCTAAGGTTTAAAACTAATAGCTTAGAGCCTGTTGCTGCTAAAGCCAAGAGGCTGCTAAATTACTACACTATCAAAAGGCGACATGATGAACTGATGAGTAAAGTGCAAAAGTTACAAGAAGCAGTTAAAGCATTCGGTCTTAAGATGAAAGACACTTTTAGGAGACTCAGATCTTAAGTCCTCAGTAGGCTTAGATTGTCTTCTATAGTTCAACATGATTATACTTTCGTTTTCATTCTAAAGCATTATATTGAAATCAATAAAGTTATTTGTCTTGATTTTGTTTTTATATATGTGTGATCATGACTTATTCGCATGTACTTGCCATGAATGATGCTACTCACAATTACATTATTTAGTTAAGCTATTATGTTGCACATTGAAGCAAAGCTTTCACTTGCCAACAACAATACATTAAATGGTTGAAACAATCAATCATGCTTAAGCAGTGATAGTGGTGTTTATTGTATAGTTCAACATACTAGCATTGATGGTTAAGAGGGTATTACCCAATACATAACCATGTATTCTTTATTTTAGAATTTTTAGATTTGTTTTTGCGGGCTCGGTATTTCATTGAACACTTAGGAGTACGTGCTCTAACCATGTGATAGCAACATAAGAGGTAATAGTTAATCATGTTTGTGTGCTAAGGAGATAACTTTCTAACTTTGCAGCAACAAGATAAGTGAGTATTAAAGAGGAAAGCATTAAAAAGGCTCTAACAGTGTGAAGCATTTGGTACTTACCAAGATCTAAATACATCCCCTAGATGGTAGATGTATTGGGCCAATCAAGTCGAATGCCCACATATGGAAAGGCTACGGAATATTCAAACTATGTAGCGTAACGATAGGAGCATGGATGACATTCCCATGTTGTTGGCATGTAACACATCTCTTAGCAAAGTTGAATGCATCATTTTCCATTGTAGGCCAATAATACCCTAAGCTTAATAGGTGGTAGTATAGCTTCCTTCCTCTTTGATGTTCTCCACCATCTCCAAAGTGGGCTTTAGCTAGTATAGTCTTCGTTTTAGGTGGTGCGACACACCTAAGGGGTTATCCCATGAATGATACCCTATATAGTTGATCTTCATGCATGGTCCTCCTTGCCTTGTGTTTTACTATGCAAGCATCGTTGCCATTCGCAGGTGGTGCCGTTTTGCAAATAGTTTATGTAATGGTGTCTCCAATCACTAACACTTGCCACGAAGTGGCATTCTCCTTGATTAGGAATCTTAGAGCATTTTAGGCAACTCATTTGCATTTAAGAAGCATCTTTGGCTATAGTTGGCTAGTAATACCCTACGCATTGTATGCAGTGGTATAAGGATAGGCCTTCCTCTCCACACCAAATTTTGTGATACTTGTCTAACATCAGGCACGCTTGCTTTGCACAAATACATCATAGTAGGATGCCTTTTTGGACCTTTGAAATACAAAATGACATTAATGAGGAGAAAAGTTTTTAATTACTAAAGAAGTTGCATTAGGATGCGCTAGTTGACCCTTGATGGGAGTTCTCTAGTCATCTAGTGTTTCTTCTTCCTCATCTAGCAACTGCAAAGTTGTGCACAAAATTGATTTTTTAATAACCTGAATACTTATACCATCTTCTTCGACTTGAATATGAACTTTAGATGCTAAAGTTGCAAGTGCGTCTACATAATGATTAGCCAATCGTTTGGTATGTTCATATCTCATTGAATTGAATTTGCTAACCAAAGATTGCACTATAGCCTTGTAAGGTGCTAGAATTGGTTCTCTAAGAGCAAATTCACCTTTGGCTTATTTGATAATGAGGTTTGAATCATCATAAATGCACAAGTGAGATGCCCCAGCACTTTGCACCGAAATGAGTCAGAGTAGTAAAGCCTCATACTTAGCCTCATTATTGGTGCAATGAAAATTTAGCTTAAATGCTAGTGCTATCTCTTAGCCTTCAGGGGTTATCAATACTATCCTAACTTCTTTCCCAATACTAGTAGATGAGCCGTCAAACCGTAATTACCATTCTTCACCCAATTCTATCATCATGGAATCCTTACGAAACTATGCCGAGATCGTATCTGTGGTGTGGGTCTCATGTGCCATAAGAAGATGAGCCAGGAGGCCTGCTAGAGCTTGAGACTTAATAGCCTTAGGTTGCATAATCATAATGTTAAACTCTGATAGGAGAAGTAACCATTTTGCGATTCGTCCAAATAGGGCTAGCCGTGATAGCAAGTACTTTATCAGGTCAGAGTGAGTGACAAGATTGACTTTATGCACTAAGAAGCAATGATGTAACTTCTGTGTAGTAAATATTAGTGCAAGACAATGCTTCTCATAGGCCGAATAATTGATTTTACTCTTGAATTCTTATGCAAGTAAAGCACCAATGGACTTGTTAGTGGATGTTAAGTAGAGAATCATTGGCAAACTCTTGAGAGGCATTGTCATCGTCTGTGGAGATGTGAGTGTATCCTTTATCTTCTGAATGGCCTCCTCTTGTAATTGCCCCCACTCAAACAACGCTCCTTTTCGTTATGAGCTACAGTAGGGGATAAGAGATCATGGCTAGTGTTGAGACAAATTACCTGATGTAAGAGATTTTCCCCATGAACATTTTTAATTCCTTCTAGTCAGTAGGTGAAGGCATAGATTGTATAGCCTACAACTTTGCTAGATCAACATTGATCCCCTTTTTGTGAACTACAAATCTAAGTAATTTGTTAGACGCTACACCAAAGACGCACTTTAGCAGGTTCATATGCAGCTTATATAACCTACACCATTAAAATTTTTTTTGTAGGTGTATCAAGTGATTTGGCGCCCACCTTGACTTGATAACAATGTCATCCACATAGTCTTCCATGAAGTCATGCATCATATCATGGAAAATGGCTGTCATTGCTCTTTAATAAGTAGCTCTTGCATTCTTAAGCTCGAAGGGCATGATTGTATAGTAGAAATTTTCGACTGGCATCCTAGAAGCAGTACACTCAGAGTCTCCAGTGGCCATTTTGATTTGGTTGTAGTTGCTAAAACCATCCATAAATGAGAACAACTCATGTCTAACTGTAGCATCTACTAATATATCAATATTTGGCATTCGGAAGTTAACTTTTGGACAAGCTTTGTTGAGATCATGAAAATCTATATAGACTTGTATTTAGCCATTTTTCTTCCTCACTAGCACGATATTGGCCAAACACGATGGGTGCTCAATTAGCTTAATGAAGCCTACTTTAAGCAACTTCTCAATCTCTTCTTTGATTTAGATCTCAACTTCGAGGCGAAAAATTCATTATCTTTGTTTTATTGGATTAACCTTGGCTGCAATGTTCAATTTATGTACCATTAGAGTGGGGTCTAGTCCTGGCATTTCATCGTAAGTCCATGCGAATACGTCTCAATACTTATATAACAACTCTATTAGGTGGACCTTAAGCTCTTGCAAGAGATTCTTACTAATGAAAATAGGTTTTAGAGACTCCCCTGGTTTCACTAGATCTAACTTTTCAATTTTATCAACTTGTGGCTTCAATTTATCCTACATCTCTAGGGGGATGGGTTAGGTTTCTTGTATTGTTATGGGATCTGAAGAAGATGAACAAGCTTCTTAGGGTCTATGTCCTTCAAATCCCGTGGACTGTCATAAATAGTCACCTTTTGCCCATCTTTTTTTATGAAACTTTCTATCACTTCTTTTCTCTTTTGTTTCTTTTAGTCCCCATGAGAGCCTTGCATTCTCTTCTTTCTTGTAGGCTTCTCTTGAGTCTCTTCCCAAGTGGGTAGTGGTGTGCCAAAGTGTGTTGCGATAGTAGTTTTTCCCTCTTCAGCATATTCATCAAAGAATGCAGCTTTAGTAAAGTGTGCCTCGTTATGCTCAAATAGATTGTTCATAGTGGGAATGAATACATCATTTCCCATCCAATAGCCCTTAATGCACTGATGCCATGTTAAGGGTATGAGATTGTGATTGTGCAGCCACTTTCTTCCGATTAGTAGATGGTAGGATATGGGTACATCAATCATGTGGAACTATGTGGAGCTCTGTATAGGGCCCACTTTAAAACTCACATTAACATACCTTACTGTGTTTGTAGATGTGTTAGTGAAACTATTGATAGCAATAGGTTGTCTCACCAAGCGCTAGTTGTCTATTCCTACAACTTTCAGTGTAGATAGCGGCATTATGTTTACAGAAGAGCCATTGTATATAAATGTACTCTTAATGGGATGCCCATTTAGCATGCTTTCCACATAAAGAGATGGTTATGCTTAGGATTCTTAGTGCACATGTCTACATTAGTAAAGAGAAATGCATTCTCATGCACCTTTGCCATTCTTCGTATAGGTTGCACTAGACTGCACTCCCCGTATTGTCTCACTATGATTTGAGTAAGGGCAGTTGTTGCTGTAAGATGTGCATCTTCGTTAAACCCCAGTAAGTTAATTTTTTTTTTCTGAAGTTAGTCACCTTCATTAGGGTGGCTACTTTAGGCATACATGCGTCCTCATTATTCCCAATCATAACTTCTTGTATATTATGCACCTTGACATGTGACATATCTCCTTCTTCAATACTAGGATTGTGGCTAATGGCATTTGTACTACTCCATTGATTATTTTGTGGAGGAAATGTATTATTACGAACATCATTATTTTCTATGATAAGTTCTCCATTGCGGACCCTATCATTGAAAATCTTCTTCAAAGTCCAACACTCTTTCGTAAGGTGAGCTATGAATCTGTGATACTTGCAAAACTTAGGATCATTCTTCTCATTTTATGTTGGTAAGTGATCCACTCTTAAGATCTTGATATTCCCATCTCACAACCATTGGTTAAATAAAGCATATAACTTTCTCATTAGGCATGGGAAAGGGGGGGGATTGATGTAGACCCTCAAGATGTGTCATTCCTTGGCTTCTTATTGTCCTAGGGGTTTCAACCTGGGCTGAGCTAGTAGATGTTGCTCATTTCCTAAACCTCTCGTTTTCTTCTCATTGTCTTGCAATAGAATTGTTAGTTCTTCGTGTAGTCTCGACTAGTGTAGAAAAGGAACTTAGATTGAGATTTTCTAATTTGACTGCATACTCAATGAACATCCCTTAGATGCAAATCTCCACTAACTCCCTCTTATCATATATGTCTTGAATGTCCAGTGTACACTCCCCGATGCGTTCTATATAATCCATTAAGTCTTCTTTAGGATACTGCCATGTTCTTCCCATGTCTACGATTGTGCCCCACTCTTGAGTAGAGAAGAATTTCTCTAAGAATAGCTTACACATAGACCCCCATGAATCAATTGACCCCGTAAGGAGGTTGACATACTAGGTGTATACCTTTTCAATTAGTGATTTGGAAAATTCTTTGAGTTTCAGGTCATCGTCCAACCGGTATACTTCTAGGGTCTTGATAAGCTTAAGTAAATGTTCTTTGGCACTCCTTTTTCTTGCCATTGAACATGATGAACTTAGGATTAATATAGTCCTTAGGATACGGCTTTTCAGCAATGTGCTGGTGGTAAGAGTCTTAACTGCAGTACTCTCATAGTAGACTTTGTTTGTATTTCTTTTAAGTTTACGTCTAAGTCTTTCTTTGTTATAAAAGAAGTCCTTGGGGTAGATACCATGGAAGTACGTGTGGGAGTAAGTTGATGGCTAAATCCATTGAGAGCATTAGGAGGTAGGACATCTGGTTGAGTGGTTTGCTCTTGAAGAATGTTCTTCTCATCCATGGGAGGGTTAACGAGATGAACTGCATGTGATGAAGTTGCATGGATGGCACCTTGCTACGTAGCAGTAGTAGCCAACCCTATGACGAGCAGAGTAAGCATGGTCATAAGTTGATTCAGAGCCCTTGTGTTCTCTTACATAGTCTACATCATTTGTGCATGATCTATGGGAGCCTCAAGTTGTGAATTACCTTGACCAGTATTCTGCGATATTTAAGGTAGGTTTTGCTCCATCAATTCAGTGTTAGGTTCTTGTTCTTAATAGATATTATTAGGTGGTCCACTCTTCTTCGGAGGTGTCATTACTCTTCTATCACTTAACTCTGTCCCTAGTGGAGTCGCCAAAATGTAGATGGGGGATCCTGGTAAGAGTGGCTACGTGCATATCACCCGGGTATCGCACTGTACGTGAGTTTAAAGAAAAGAGATTTAGAGATGCCACCTAATGGGATGACTAGGGGGAGAGTGGTAGGGAGGAGGAACAAGCAATATCAAGTATCTTGAATGCACAAGTAATGGACAAGGGAGCTAAGGGGACCTCAAGCGTCAACCTTGCAGTTCTTAAGCAATGGAGATCATTATTTGCCTGATCTCTTGTTTGATCTTTGAGAGCAAAGAATTTTTTGTGGAACACCATTTCTTTGATTTCTAGAATTCGGGAAAAAGGTCTCTTCATGAGGAGGAATAACTGAGTATTTATAGACTCTTGGACCTAATGACATTTGTTAGATCACTTTAGTGACCAACGGGCGAGATGGAGTCTACTCAATTTGAGGCTATCCTAATGTGCTTGCCATAAGCCTAAGACCAATAGCTTTCCTCATAAGTACATAAGCCTACTTGAGAAAGGTTGGATACAGATGGATTGGTCCAACGATCCCGTTTCGAACCCACCAAGCCAATTCTCCTTAAGTTATCTCAATAATTGGATCAGACTCATTAGACCCTATCATCTAGCCCAATGAGTCAAACCAAATAATCAATGTGTTTAGCCCAATATATTTACATAATATTTTTAACCCTCTACAATACGTGTAATAGGTCCACTCGACAATCTTTTTCATAAAAGTTGCATGTTGGAAAGGAAACCATTAGACTACATTGTCATTTTAATCACTTACAACACGACTCATCATTGATTGGTGGGGGTCCACAATTTTCGAGAGATTCTAAAGTTATAATTAAAAAACATGGTTTATATATATATATATATATGAATCAAACCTTAAATTCGATTTCATAATAGGTAAATTATGCTTGAATTTCAAACAATTTATTGAATCGAACTCAAAATTAATAACATTTAGTCCTACTAACTTTTTTGTAAAACCAATCTGGAATCATGCTTAAATGTTTATTAAAATTCAATCAAGTTTGTATACTTATATCATCATTAGAGGAGGAAAAAAATTGAAACTTTTCAAGCTTGAACAACTTTAATTTACGTGAGCTCCAACTAGTTATTTTTTACTTCTACCCAAGTTTAAGCTCATTCAAACTTTAAAATTTCAACTCAAGTTAATATTGTCTCAACTCAATCCAACTCAACTCATTTACTGGCATAATGTATAGCATCTTCTAATCTGGTCCTTGGTTGGTACCTAGATAATCCAAGTGGATGTAATTGGTAAGGAGTCATGATCCATGATCCCGACTGTACATTTTTCTCATAACATTAATTTGATAATTGACCAAGGGCTTACAAGAGCCTCTTAACTCTCCCATCAGAGGGATTCATCTATCCCTATCTTTACTTTCAAGTGGGTAGAAGTCAGAAGAGAAATAAATCCATGCCAACCCAATAACAGGCTGGATGCATGCATGGATTATCTTTCTGACTTGAGGCACCAGCTTCCTTTTGCTCTTTGCCCGGGTGTCAGCGGTAGAAAGTATAAAAAACATGAATAAACTTCAAGAAACGTTGCTTTGAAAGAAATGCCAAGAAATTTCTTCTCTTTTATATGAAGAATAGTAAACTTGATCAATTTGTCTGCGGTAATACACCTAACATTGCTAAGATTATACAATAAAAATATATCTCTTCTTTGACAGGCCTACGCATAATGTGTTCAAGACGACACGTGGTAGCAAGACTCCCAAAACGCGAAAGGATAATTATATACATCTATTTTACAAAAATGGCAAAGGCACCTCGACTTTCATCATTAGCAAAGACATCCCTTTGATATCTTTCCTCGACTAGAAACTCTATGCAATGGATGTTAAGAGAGAGAGAGGGAAAAAGAAGAAAAAGCTTCTGAAAATTTTCATCTCCTATTGAATCCAAACAAAACTCAACAATCCTCAATTTCATCCTCAGAACTCTCCAATCCTTGATCATCCAAGCTCATCTGATCCATCTCATCATCTCTCATCTCCTTTCTCCGGTTTGACATCTGATTAAGATCTCCACACGATCTACGTTGAATCCATTTATGTGCAGGCATATACTCTGCAGCTACCACAGAAAATTTGCATGTGCTTACACCACCATAAACCATGAATCCCTGCTGAGCAAGTTCATGCTGCCCACCAAACCCCAGGAAAAGTCATGAATTTTGGTGAACAGAATGACATGACTTAAGCAATAGCAAGTATTCGGTAAGTTTCCAAAATATAGTTTCAAAAAGCCCAAGGTAGGAACTAAATGGTCCTTAAAAAGTTCGGAGCCACAATCCGAGTAACAAAAATGAAAGCAAAAGGACAACCAAATCGCTGGCTGATGCAATTATACAGCCGTTTGAAGTTATTACCCATTGCCACGAGGGAGTATCACATCTTATTTCAACTATCACTTCTAGAAGTTTTTAGCAAATCGGCATTCTTGCAGTGACTGCCTGATAGGCTACGTGAAGTGGCACGCTGCAAACCATTTTCTTGTCTTCTAGTTTTTGGACATTCGCGGTAATTGGACCGGCACTCCAAACTGGTGTGTTATTTATTCTCCTTTGCTGTAAAGAATAGTTGATAGACGTAGGGGGCTGAAAATATTAAATAAGTATATTGGGTTAAGCTCATTAATTATTTGACTTGATTCATTAGGATATGTGATAAGGTTTAGTGAGTCCAGTCCAATTATTGAGATGACTAAAAGAGAATTAATTTGGTGGGCACAAAACAAGGATTGTTAGACCAATCATTCGCATCCAATCTTTTTCAAACAAGCTCATATACTTATGAGGAAGGTTACTAGCCTTGGACCTATAGTAAACTCATTAGGATAACCCTAGATTAAGTAGAATCTATCTTGTCCGTTGATCACTAAAATTGATTTGATGGACGTCAACAGGTTTAAGAGTTTATAAATACTTAGCCATTCATTCTCATTTGAAAGATGGGAAGAGATAAGAGAAACGGTATTTCATTAAAAATTCTTTACCCTTAAAGATCAAATAAGAATACAAGCAAAAAATGGTATTCATTGGTCAAGAATTGGAAGGTTGACACTTGAGGTCTCCTTAGCTCCCTTACTTGTCACTTGTACATTCGAGACTCTTGAGATTGCTTGTTTCTCCTCCCCGTTACTCTCCCCTAATCATCCCATCACATGTTATCTTCACATCACTTCTCTAAAGTCATGTGCAACGTAGTATTCGTGTGATACTCATGTGACTACTCCTATCAGAATTCTCCCCCACACCCCAACTACCCCTTCCTTCCTCCACCCTCTTCTACATTTTGGCAACTTCACTAAGGATCGAAGCTAAATGTTAAAAGAGTAATGGCACTTTCTAGGAAAAGAGGACTATCTGATAATACTTCTCAAGAGCAAGATTTTAATACTGAACCAACAGAGTAGAACCTGCCTCAACTATTGCATAATACTAGTCAAGGCAAAACAGAGCCTCAGGCTTTGATAAATCCTACACAAATGATGTAGAATATGTAAAAGAACACAAAGGCTTTGAATCAACTCATTACCATGTTTACTTTGCCTGTGATAGGGTTGGCTGCCACTACTACCACATAACAAGTGTAGCTCCACCAAACACCAGCACTACTGTGTAGCAAAGTGCCATCCATGCAACTCCATCACATGCAATTCCTCCAGCTAATCCACCAATTGATGAGGAGAACATTTCTCAAGATCAAACCTCTTCACCAAACATTATAGCTAAACAACTTTAGATGTTTGAAGGAGGGAATACAAGAGTCCAACTTGGTGGACCTTCATCCTCATGTGCTCCCTTCCTAATGCTCTTAGCGGATCTAGCTATTAACTTACCAATGCACCCGCTTTTATAGTATCTACTCCAAAGACTTCCTTTATAACAAAGGAAGGCTTAGACATATACTTGAAAGAAGTACAAACAAAGTCGACCATGGAAGTACTAGAGTTAAGACTCTCTTATCATCAACATATTGTTGAAAAACCTTTCCCTAAGAACTATGCTAGTCCTCAGTTGATCTTTTTCATTGACAAGAAAGGGAGTGCCAAAGAATATTTACTTAAGTTTATCGAGAAGTTGGAAGTATATAGACTTGATGACTACCCAAAGCTTAAAGAATTCTCATAGTCACTAACTGAAAAGGAATATACTTGGTATGTCAATCTCCTTACAGGGTCAATCAATTCTTGAGGATCTATGCGCAAGCTATTCTTAGAGAAATTTTTCTTAACTCAAGAACGAGTCACAGTAACAAATATGAGAAGAACATGACATAATCTAAAGGAAGACATGATGGATTATATAGAGAACTTTAAAGATAACGCCCTGGGCATCTAGAATGTATATGATGAGAGAGAGCTAGTAAAGATCTATATCTAAGGGATGTTTATCGAGTATATGGTCCATTTGAAGAATTTTAACTTAAGTTCCTTCCCTACACTTGTTGAGACTGAGAAGAACTAACAACTCCATTGCAAGGCAATGGGGAGAAAAAGGAAGATTTAGGAAATGAGTAGAGCATCTACTAACTTGACCTAAGTTGAGACTTTTAGAGATAACAAGAAACCAAAAATAATAGATCACGAAGCTCTGCATTAACTCTTTCTTTCTTATACCCATTGGAAAGGTACATGCTCTACTTGACCAATAGCTACAAGATGGGAATATAAAGTTCCCAGGGGTGGGTCATTTATCGATGCAAAGCGAAAAGAATGATCCCAAGTTTTGTATATATTATAGGACCATAGGTAACCTTACAAAAGAGTGTTGGACTTTGAAAAGGATTTTTAATGATAGGTTTTGTACTGGAGAACTTGTTATAGAAATTAATGATGCTTGTAATAATCCACTTCTTGGACACAGTAGTCAATGGGTACTATAAATTTTCTTAGCTATGATCCTAACACCAAAGGAAATATGTCACACACCGAGGTACGTAACGAACAAGAGGCTCTAACTGAGAGTGATGATGGTGCATGCCCACCAATGGCTATTGCCTTAATGAAGACGACTAATTTCAAAAGTTTTTTTACTTGCTAGGATTTACTGAGGATGCACGGCTTACAATAGCAACTACACTTACCCAAATCGCTAAGTGACAATATGGAGAGTGTAGTTTAGCGTAGCCTATATGAAGAATGGCCAATGTGCATAAGAATGTGATAATTTTTAAAGACATGGACATGTGCACTAAGAATCCCAATCATAACTATCCCTTTTATGTGGAAAGTATGCTGAATGGGCATCCCATTAAGAGGACATTCATAGATAATGGATCTTCTATAAATATAATGTTGATGTTTACATTCAAGGTTGTAAGGATAGACAATTAACGCTTGGTGAGACAACCTATTGCTGTGAATAGTTTCACTACTGACACATTAGGGTATATCAGTGTAGATTTTAAAATTGACCCTATATAAGACTCTACATAGTTCCACATGATCAATGCACCAGTATCCTACCATCTACTTATTAGAAGGAAGTGGCTGCATGATAACAATCTCATACCTTCAACTTGGCACCAGTGCATTAAGGGCCATTGGAAAAGTAAAGACATTTATTCCCGCCACAAATAATCCATTCGAGCATAATGAGTCATACCTCACCGAAGTTGCATTCTTTGATGAGTACATTGAAGAGGGAGAGATTTCTATTACAAAACCCTGTAGCACACCACTACCTAATTAGGAAGAGAGAGAAGTATAAGAAAAAGAAGAGAATGTAAGTCTCCTACGGGGGTAAGAAAAAGAAAAAAAGAAAAAAGGAAATAGAAAATTTCATCAGCAAAGGTAGGCAAATGGTACTTATGAAGGTTAATAGGATCTAAAGAAGATTGATCCAAAGTATTGTCGATATCATTAAAGAGTAGACCACCCACTAAGGATTATCAAGGCTTAAGAAGGTTATTCCATGAGGGACTTCAACAAAGGGAGCTTGTCATTGAAAATAGCGATGTCTGGAGAATAACACTCTCATCCCACGATACCTACATGTTAGAGCATAACTCATCTAATAGTGCTTAGTGATTTATTAAGCACTAAAATCAATGTCAAAACTTGACATTACTCATATAAATAAAGAGCAAATTTTGCCACAAAAAATAAAAGTTTCATATTTTTTAATCTTTACAATATAGTCTTATATACTCATGCTCTAAGCCCAAGTAAAGCTTTGGCAATTTGGCTCTCATGTCTTTAGTTAAGGCAATGCCCTAGCATCACAACTATAATGCCTTAAGCCGAATAGTGCCCTAACATCTTAGCTTCCATGCCTTAAGCTCAGGGAATATCTTGGCATCACGGCTATCAAACCCTAAACCCAAGCAATGCCCTAGCATTCAACTCTTACACTAATGCTTCCAATTATGAGCGAATTCTTATAAAGCTAGTTATGAAGCTACTTCTTAGCTTAAGCATCATTTAGCCAATTTACTTCTATATCCCAATGAATCATCATGTTCATTATATAATCAATACAAGATTCATGATTCACTGAAATGAAGTATAAAAGGGGTAATTTAAATGTTGATGCTAATTGGTAAAAGATTTGACTCCCAAGCACATGATGGAAAGTCAGGTATGTACAATGTAAACTAGTAAGAGCATTGTCTCCCATGGACATCATAAGCCTTTGCAGCTAAGTAAGAAAAGTAATATACTTATGCTCAATCATAAATTTCTATCATGGAGTATTTTTAACCACCTAGTAACTCATACTAAATAGTCGAATAGTGGGAAATACCCCTTTGACTAGTAAAAGAAAATTCACAACTTTAGGCAATGAATGTCATTATTGATACGAACCACGCCCACATGTGACGAAACCTAATACCAATACATTTGGAATTGCAACCCAAGATGCCAAAACAATCAAGTGGAACAGTAACCCGTTGCCTATAGGTGAGGCAAGAACCTTGGTATTAGTAAACATTATAATCTAAGGCAAACATATTCACTTATTCCTTAATCATTTCTCTCTCTCTCTCTCTCTCTCTTTAGGGGTTTTCATCGATCAGTAAGTCTCAAACCAAACGATCTTAGACTATTAGATTTTAACATACCCATTTGAACCATTTACTACCCTTATTTAATAAAGCTTATTACTTATGTCTAGCCTTAACATGAACTTTTTTCTTGACCGTTTGAGCAAGTTTTCAATCAATAATCCTAAGGTCTTCACTCAAGTTAATAGGTGTTATTTTACACAAAGGAGGTACCTCGTAGGCTTAATTACTCGAGTTAATGAGGCAACTAAACTTTATTCAATTTATTTAATTTCATATCTAACTATATTAATTTTTCAAGAAATTTCCAAAGGATAAGTATTAACTATTTATTTATCAAGGATTATAGTGTTCTAAAAATATCAAAGGGGAAAAGTATACATTAAAGTAAAGTTAAAGGAAATCCATGATTAATTCTTAACTAGTGATGTTATTCAAATTTCTAAATCTTCAAGTTAAAAATTTTGATAAAGTGTTTTATACTACCCAAAGAGTTATTCTATACCTAATTGCAAGTTGATTTAATGATTTTCAAGTTAAATAAACAAATTTTGTTTTCTTAAATAATCACTTTTAGAACTCCCTTCCCCACTCTTTAAATCATACAATGTCCTCAATATATGAAGAAAAATCTATAGAATAAGAATCAAAGAAAAACAAAAAAAAAAAAAAATTAAGAAAGGTAGTGAGGAAAAGAATGAATACTCCCCTGAACATGGCATTTGTTTCATTTCAAATTGAGCTTAGCTTCTATAGTAATTGACCTTGAACACTCGAAAACATTGAAAGCCACAAAAAATATAAAATGAAGAGGAACATAAATCTAAAGTAGTTGTGAATATAAAAAGAAACAACAAAGAAAAAAACAATAGGTAAGATCAAGTTTAGCAAGCCATATAAGTCTCATTAGTACATCAAAGAAAATAAAGAAATTAGTCATTGTAATTATGATCAGAATCTCCTCATTTCCTCATGTCCATGCCCATAAAATAGTAGAATTAGGGTCAACACGGTCGAAACATAGTGGGGTCTAAATATTGTATAATGCTCTATAAGGACATACTCGATACGACCTTAGACATGATCGTGTTTAAAGGTTGTATAACTTTTTGTGCAAATTGACCTTTGTTGAATATTTTGACACGACCATGACATGATCATGTCTAATGGTCGTGTAACTATTTGTGAGAAAAAAAAATTATAGTTGATTTTAACATGACATTAACATGCTTGTGTCTATTGATCATGTTATATCCGAAGAATGGTAGCATTTCTACACGCCCTTGACACGACTGTGTTAGTAGTCATGTCAAACTCACAAAACTTGTGACTTGCTTCTTTTATTTATTTTTTTAACACTAGGTATAAAAATGAGAATAAATCTAATTAAATTGAACTAAACTAAGGAAAGTTAATAAAATAAAATAAAAAAAAAAACTAAACTTGGGTTGCCTCTTAAGAAGTGCTTTTATTTAAAGCCATTAGCTTGATGCACTTATCTTTTCTAGTCAGGTAGGCGACTATGAAGATTTTGGCACTTAAATTGCGTGAATTTATCCGAACCTTTTTTCTTGCCATGAATGAAATGTTACTAAATTGTTTTTTTTTGTAAATGTCATCCTACATACAAGTAAAACCAAGTAGGTTAGATGTATTTAGGAAATAACATGTAGTTGTTACTCTTAGGGGATTGTTGAATTTTGTCAAGTGTTTTGAAAGTTCTCTCTTCATCCCTAACTTCTAGAGTTAATGTTTAATTTCCTACATCTATAACTGTGTTAAAAGTAACTAGGAAAAGACAACCTAAAATTAGTAGTGCTTCGATGTCCTCATCTATATCTAGGATTACAAAGTCCACTGGAGAAATGAATGTACCTACCTTAGCCAATACATCTTCTATAATGTCAATGGGGTACTTTACGAACCTATCGACTAATTAAATGCTTAGATGTGTTGGTTTAGGGTTCTCTAATCCTAACTTTTTAAACATATAATGTGGTATTAAATTTATACTTGCACCTAAGTCAATTAGAGCTTCATTTATTGATAAATTGCCAACAAGACAAGGTAGAGTAAAACTCTTTGGATCCTTTAATTTTCATGGCAATCTATTTTGCATCAACGCCGAGCATTCCTCATTAAATGTTGTAGTTGATATCTCCTCCAGCTTCTTCTTGTTTAATAGTAGTTCCTTCAAGTACTCAGCATACTTAGGCATCTATGAAGGATAGTAGTTCCTTTAAGGAATTTACTAAATTGTTCATCAAGGCAGTCTTTCTTCAAGCATCGAGGATAGGGTATGAATGGTTTGTATTCATTCGCTTTTGATGGCTCTATACTTTCTTTTTCTTTCACTCCCTCGTCATTCCTTACTGATTCTTCTATAGTTTTTTTGTTTAACTTGCAACTCCCTTCTACTTCTAAGGGTTATAGTGTTCAAATGCTCTATAAGATTAGCCTTAGTGTTTCTTTATAGTATCCCTTATTGTCTTTTAGCCATTAGCTTTGCAAGTTATCCAACTTGATTTTCTAGGTTATGGATAGAGGCTTCTTGATCCCTTAAAAAAGTTTCTATACTCTGCAATTTAGCCTCATTAGTTTGAATATATTTAGTCAAAAGTTCTTCCAAACCTAATCTCTCTTTATGGATGTAGGGATCACTAGAATCTTAGTGGAGGTAAATTCAACCTTTGTTAATTTTGATTATAATTTCTTGAAGGGAAATTTAGATGATTTTTCCATCTTGGATTGTAGGGGTTACTATAAGGGTTGTTTTGTGGCTTAGAGGAGTTCCTTAAATAATCCACTTGTTCCTAATAATGATAAGTTCCAATTCCTTCTATATCAATCTCTCCCGAGTTATATTGGGGATTAATGAAAAGTACATCCAACTTCTTGCTAATGGCATCAATCTTATTAGCTAAGGTTGTTACTGCATCTAATTCGTAGATACCTACTGCTTTATTCATTACCCTAGTATCTTCCCATTGAGAACTATTCATAACCATATCCTTAATAAAAAATTGAACCTCTTCAAGGTGTTTTAATGTTTAATGTTCTTCTTATAGCGGCATCTATCAGTTGTCGAATCAATAGTTTCAAGCCGTTTATAGAAAATTTGAATCTGCATCTAAAGGGGTAGGCCATAATGTGGGCTTCTCCTCAATAATTCCTTATATCTCTCCTATGTGTCATATAAAGTCTCAACCTCTAATTGAGCATAGGATGATATACCCTTCCAGAGTTTAGTGGTTTTAGTAGATGCAAAAGTATTTTCCTAGAAAAGTTTAAGTTATATCAACTTAGGTAGTGATAGATCCCCTTAGAAGTGAACTCAATCACTATTTTGCTCGACCTCTTAGCAAAAAGGGAAAGATTTTCAATTTCATTGCATCATCTAAAGCTCCATTGATCTTAAATGTGTTGCAAATCTCCAAAAAGTTAGATATATGAGCATTAGTGTCCTCATCTTGTAATCCATAAAACTGGACAAACTGTTGAACCATTTATATGATATAAGGTTGAATTTGAAAGTTGTTGGTAGCAATCGGTGGCTTATTAATACTTAAGTTAGCTCTGACTAAAGAAGGTTTGGAGTAATTGGACATAATCCACTATTGGTTCTAGTTTCCATCCCTCATGATTTCCAACTCATCCTCTTCCTCTTCTATATTAATTCTTATAGGAGACCTTTGATTTAATTCCTTTATTGTTTGCTTAACTATTTTTTGTAAATACCTAACCATCCTTTCAATTTCTAGATAAAAAAAATTAATGTGTTTGATGGAGTATTTCTGATCATGCACCACTAAAAACAAGAAAAAAATGGTTAAATTAATAAAGTGATTAGTATTCTTAATATCGAAATCCTTGGTAATGGCACCAAAAACTTGATGTGAGATAAGGATGCCTATCAAATTTTGTAATATAGTGTATAAAATATAGATATTGTCTCATAGAGATTACAAGTACTAATACTAACCTATACCCTATTATTATAACTAGTAGGTTATAGAGTTTGATTGATTTACAAATTATAATGAAATATTAACTAAAGAACTAAGACTTTATTAAAAGGCAAAAAAGCAAAGCAATTTAAAATTAACTTCAAGATATTAAAATTAGTATCTAGACTTTGTTTCTCTTATGAATTATTATATGACATTAACAAAAAGTATTCAAATCCTTCTTAAATTTCATTGACTAGAGGAATTCCTAATTTAGTTTAATAACTTTCTCAAGCTTATTAAACCCTAATTTTAAAATTACCCATTTAAATCTCTTTGCAATAGTATAATTTAAAGAAATTCCGTAACTAAATTAAATAAATCTAGAAGACTTATGTAACTTATCTCTAAGATTATATTAATTCTCTTAAAACATGCTGCTATATTTAATTATACATAAGATTTCTCAATCTTAATGTATACTATTAAATAGATAAAATAATACTCTAGAAATATTAATCTAACTAAAACATCAAGTACATATGTATGAATCAAGAAACATAAAAAATCATTGAACAATAAAATAGAAATTCAAGTCATATAATAAGCCTAGGTTCCACAAATTTAGATACTAAGGAAAATTAAGCACTAAACATATTGTAAATCGAATTCATCAATGATGTATAAATATGCATCATCAAGGAAATCAACTAGAACAAAAAAAAACCTTAATTTCTTGAAGTATAAAAAGTAGCCGACTTCTCTTTCTCTAAAACCCTAGAACACTTAGAAATAATGTCTCTCTTTTTTATGTTAAATTCTCCTCTATTTATATAATGTGCATAAAAAACTCTGTGTTTTAAGCCAACATGTTGTCTAACATGATTGTGCTTCAGGTCGTGTCCAACTCGTAACTTAAAATCGTGTAAAATATGATGTTCTAATAGACGCGTCCTTAAACATGGTTGTGTTTGTAAGTCATGTCTAAATTAATCAAATAAAAAAGATACACGACCTTTAGATACGGTCGTGTCAAGAGGTTATGTCTAACTTCAAAACTTCTTTGTTTTGACTCTAAATTGAGTAAAATTGGATTCATTTTCATCCTCTTTAATTCTACTATCTACTAAGGCACTGAAATCTAATTATTACTCAATTAAAATTTAAAATTTTCAAAAAATGCCAAAATCAAGGGGGAAACATATTAAATCTCACTTAATATATATATATATATATATTTAATAGAGCACTTATCAATTGCCTCCTAAGCACATGATGACCTACACATATTTAAATAATGTAGGCTACCAAGAGGCCCTCTAGTGGTGCTATTAGATGGGATAGCATAACAAAATCATGAAAAGAAAAGTTTTACCAATGCAATAATAGCTTTTAAAGTTGCTACCCTATCTTGACGACACATGTTAGCAACTAAGGGAGGAGAGATATTCTAAGTGCAGCACATAAAGAAATAATCAAAGCAGCTTCATCGGATCATTCAAATCTTCAATGCTCTCAATATCGTCAATTGAAAAAGCTTCTAGGATGCTTAATAAATATAACAACAAGTTAAAGGATGTAATCCCTAATCGATATATAGAAGTAAAGAATAATAGTCCCAACCTTCTTCAAAATAGCTATGTACTATAACTTCAATCTAACATGCTCTACCTAAGACTTCCACCTAGGGGGTGGCTACTACAATCTAGCCGACAAACAAAGGCAGCTCTCTTCTTTCATTCCTAAAGCGCAACACCGAATCACCTTTAATGGTGACCCTCCAATCTACTTGCGACTTGCTATACTCAAGGCTTGATCCACTTAAGGCTAGCTGGGCTTGAGATCTACTAAGGCCTATTGCACATCAAGCCTACTATGCTCAAGTTCTTCTATGGACAATGCATGCCATGATCAAGGCTCACTATGCCCAAGACCTACTAAGGTCTGTTGAATGCAAGGCTCACTTTGCTGAAGGCCTACTATACTTGACCTTGTGACATTCTTGCTCCAATAGGATTGACAAACTAACTTCTATTACCTATAATGATAGAAGGAAAAATATGAACTGTCAATATAAGATTTATTCATATAAATATGTAAGTACACAAAATGAGAATGCTTACTCTCATCTATGGCTTGGACTTAGAACTTGGGGATATCTCCCCTCAGATCCTTAAAGAAACATGTGAATCCCATTTCCATTGCACTCACATGTAGGAACCATGGTTAAGTGGATGTAGTAATGGCATAAAGTATCTTAAGTCATAGCTACACTTCTATCTTGCTCTTGTATAAGAACCATAGTCAAGTGGAAGTGATAATGGCATGAAGGATCCCTATCTTCTTCAAGAGAGCAATATTATCTAACCTTGTGGTGGTGTACTCCACCCAAGAACTTCATCTTAATGGTAGCAACTTATTGAGAAAAGTAAATTTTTTTCAATTTAATTGTGATAAGAATACTCCTATTAAGAACTTTCTACCAAGAAAAGGAATGAAGTTCCTATTACACTCATGATCAAAGGAAGAAGAGGGATGATGTCCCTATTGCTTGTCAAACTTAGTAAAATTACTAATTACAATGGTAGCAAATTTGTTATTAAAAAAAACGGAGGAACAATGTCCTGTAGCTTATGTTGGGTTCAAGGGAAAGAAATCAAATCTTGTCTAAAAGCAAGACATGTGCCATTATCAAAAAAGCCTACCGAAGGCAATCTCTACTCTAGTCCTATTTACTGTGTAGATACATATTGGTCCTGAAAAGTAACTGGGGAGGTTACGATGTAAATTAGTTAAAAAAATTACTTTCTTAAAAAAAAAAAAAGCACATCCCTAATTAGTTGCTTATAAATTATGGTTTTGAATTATCTTTACAATCACAATAGATATATATATGCATGAAAATAAAAGGGTAGAGTGAGGATAGTTTACGTAATGATTTATAGAGGTTTTTCCTTAATGGTACACCTTCTCTTCTAGCTTTAAGTTGGGGTCTTGGTATTCCATACTAGTATGTTCCACTATATCCAATCACAGAATAAGATTCACAAATAATTGTCACAATTCACTCTATCAGACTTCAAGCTATCACTTGGCTATCTTTGAACTTAGAGCCTATTTGTAATTTAGCTCTCACAATAAATATCAAAACAATGAGGAATGAAGAAAATAGAATCCTCACTAAGTTTGGTAAAAGAAATGAAAGATGTGATAGAATATTTTTATAGAGAATTGTGAGTTTTTTTTTTTTTTTGATCTATTCTTGGATGCTAAAAAGATATTTTTTTCTTTTGATCACACAATGGCTATAAAAGGATAAGCTGGATGTTGAATATATTCTAGATATTTTGCTAAAGATCACAACTCATCTTCAAATTCAAAAACTTGTTCCATGCTGTTACCGAAGTGTTTAGATAATATCAACAATTGACTTTATATCCTTTAAAAATAGAAATGTACCTCGATGTTATCCTTTTTGAATAATTCTTGCTCCTTAAGCGCAGTTTTAAAGTTTGAAAAATATAAATCTTTGTCAAGCATACTTTGCCTCATCGGGTCAGGACCAATTATAATTTTAATTTCTAAACTTATTATAATTTTAAATCCCTAGGGTATATTAACCAACTATGTGGAACATTTTGAATTTATTATTCAAATACACTCAACTTTAGAGTTGAGCCTTCAAGTTGATTAAATCTTCAAATTTAAACTCATCTTTTAACATGTTCATTTCAACAATTATGTTAGTGCAGCGGGTCTATTCTCTAAGTTAGTCTCTGAGTTACATTTTAACTAAAAGCTTGAGTCATATAGCAAGTTTACTTTCTGAATCAGTCTCTAAGTTACCTTTTGACTAAAAACTTGAGAGTCATACAGCAAGTCTAATTTCTGAATCAATCTTTGAGTTAGCTTTTGACTAAAAACTTGAGAGTCATACTTTTTTTCTAGGAGATTAAATTGATTTACATGTATATTATTTAGCTTCACACTTAATAATATAATTAGTAATCTCTTAGCTTTTTATTATCATCAAAACTATTATCAAGAGAACTCAACAATACAAAAACAAAAGGTCAGGATTTGTCTGCACAATCCATTGCCACCGCTGATTTCATGACCATGATGAAGTGCATGGCTGAGTTGGAAAGGAAGGTCTCTATCATGAATAAACCAGTAGCTATGCCACCTAAAAAGGAGGCAATGCTCAATTCTGCTCTTAGCTGTGTTAAGGCCCTTTGTTAGTTTATTGCTTGTTAGGACAACAACTATTTTGTTTTTGGTTTGTTTCAATTTGTTCTAGCTTTTAGGAAGTGATTAAGTTTGTTTTGATTTGTTTTGCTTAAAATTTGGATGTTAACTTTATCAACTTGTTGCTTCTATATATTTTAGAAGCTTGCAAAAACAAAATAAATAAGATTAGATTTGTTCTTCCTTATTTTTATTCCTCTGTTCCTAGCCTATAAAACAAAAATTGGTATTAGAACAACCTTCTTGTGGGATCTGTGTAGAATTTTTTTCTAAACATCATGGAAGCCAAAGCAAACTTTTCTTTAATAGCTCCGCCTGTGTTCGATGGAGAAAACTACTAGGTTTAGGCTGTCTGTATGCTGACTTATCTGGAGGCTTTGGATCTTTGGGAAGTAGTGGAAGAAGACTATGATGTGTCTACACTTCTAGACAATCCCACCATGGCTCGAATCAAAACGCATAAGGAGAAGAAGACTAAAAAGTCAAAGGCCAAAGCGTGCTTGTTCGCTGTAGTATCATCAACAATTTTCACAAGAATCATGTCTTGTAAGATAGCCAAGTCTATATGGCAATATCTCAAGGAAGAATATGCAGGAGACAAAAGGATCAAAGGAATGAAAGTTCTTAATTTGATAAAGGGTTTTGAATTGCAAAAGATGAAGGAATTTGAAACAATTAAAGAATATTCAGATAGACTTCTTGATATTGCAAACAAAATCAAACTACTGGGGTTAGAATTTAATGATTCAAAGATTGTTAAGAAGATCCTTGTCACATTAGAAAATACTGAGGATCGATCAAAGATTTCCTTGGTAGATTTGCTAAACTCATTGCAGGCACAAGAACAAAGAAGGCATATGAGGGAAAATGTTAGCACTGAAGGAGCTTTATTTGCAAAACACCATGGAGTTGATAAAAACAAAGGGAAAAAGAAGAAAGGTGAAGACGAAAATTTTTCTTTTGCTTCAAATAACAACAGAGGAAGAAAAGGAAGCTTTAAGGGTAAATATCATCCTTGCCATCATTATGGAAAGGAAGGTTACCCACCATTCAAATTTTAGAGGAAACCTGATGCAAAATGTTCTAAGTGTAATCAAATGGGACATGAAGCAATTATTTGCAAAAGAAAGATTCAACAGCAAGTGATCTAAGCACAAGTTGCTGAACAAGAGGATGAAGATCAACTTTTTATGGCATCTTATGTTGCTAATGATTGTTCATCTGAAAGTTGGTTAATTGACAGTGGTTGTACAAACCATATTGCCAACAATAAAAAACTCTTCAAAACTTTGAGGCCAGCTGACATTACTAAAGTCAAAATTAGTAATGGCGATTACATCTCTGTTAAAGGAATAGGGATAGTAATCATATTAGGTGTTGAAGGTTCAAAGAACATCTTTGATGTTCTTTATGTACCTAAGATTGACCAAAACTTGCTGAGTGTGGGTCAATCACGACTTCAAAGTAAATTTTGAAGATAACTTTTCCCACATAATTGATGCCACTAGTTAGAAGGTTCTTAATGTGACAATGAAAGGGAAAAGTTTTTCTTTTGATCTAATCAAAGAAGAACCTATTGTGTTCACCAAGGAAGCTAGTAACACGAAGATATGGCATAAGAGACTTAGTCATTGTCACTTAAAAAGGATGCAATTTATGAAGGAAAGGGAGCTCACGGTTAGATTACCAACATTTGGAAATCACTTACGGAGATACAATGCTTGTCAATATGGTAAGCAAAATCGGAACCCATTCCTAAAGCCATTGTAGAGAGCTACTCACAAGTTGCAGCTGATTCACACAAATGTTGCGGGTCCTCATAGAACTCCATCCTTAGCAGGTAGTCAATATTATGTTATCTTCACTGATGATTTTACAAGAATATGTTGGATTTGTTTTCTAAAATGCAAATCAGAAGTGGCTAGCGTGCTCTAGAAATTCAAGAGAACGGTAGAAAACTAAAGTGATTGCAAAATCCAAGCTATAAGATCAAATAATGGAAAAGAATACACATAAGGAGAATTTAATTTGTTTTGTGAAGAAGCAAGCATACAACATCAGCTCATTGCTCCTTACACTCTGCAACAAAATGGGGTTAGTGAAAGGAGAAACAAATATATAATGGAGATGACTAGATGTATGCTGCATGATAAAGATCTACCAAAGAATTTGTGGGTTATGGTGGCTAGTATTGCGGTCTTCTTGCAAAACATATTACCTACTAAAGCATTGAAGGATAAAACACCATTCGAGGCATGGTATAGATATAAACTCTCATTGAATTTTCTTAGAGTGTTTGGTTGTTTGTGTTTCTCTCATATTCCATGAGTTAAGCGTGATAAGCTCGACAAGAAGTCAGAACCAAGTATCTTTATAGGCTATGGTTCTACCTCCAAAACGTACAAGATCTATCAACCTCAAACGGGAAAAATAATAGTCAGTAGAGATGTGTTCTTTAATGAAGATGAAAAGTGGAACTGGGAACAGACAAAGGAGATACATGTGACCAAGCAACAATTGAGCTTGTCCTTCTAAACAAGAGAAGGACAAGCTTCAGAACAGTAGCAAGAAGAACTGGAAGATGATTTACCAGTTCATGGAACAAGACCTCTCCATGATGTCTATCAAAGATGCAATGTAGCCATTTGTGAACCTGTTGGTTATGAAGATGTCATTAAAGACCAAAAATGGCAGAAAGCAATGGAAGAAGGGTTAACAATGATAAAGAAAAACAAGACTTGGGTGCCAGTTGATAAACCAATTGATAGAAAAATCATTTGGGTAAAATGGGTGTTTAGAGCTAAACTCAATGCAGATGGATCTATCAAAAAGTATAAAGCGAGGCTTGTTATCAAGGGATATGCTCAAGTTTGGGGGGTTGATTACTCTAAAACGTTTGCTCCTGTTGCTAGATTAGATACTATTTGACTAGTATTAGCAATGGCTGCACAAAATGGTTAGAAAGTGTTTCAACTAGATGTGAAATCTACATTTTTGAATGGGAGTTTACAAGAGGAAATCTATGTTGAGTAACCTTAGGGATTTGTGGAACAAAGTAAAGAAGAAAAGGTCTACTTGCTTAAGAAGGCTCTATTTGGCTTGAAACAAGCACTTAGAGTATGGTATAGCAAGATAGATAAGCATCTATCAAGCTTAGGATTTTTGAAAAGCATGTCAGAAGCCACTCTTTACATAAAACATAAAGGAGAAGATCTGATTATAGTTTCTCTTTATGTTGATGATTTTCTAATTATAGGTGGAAATTCCAAGCTTGTTGAAGAATTTAAAATGGAAATGTTGTAGAGTTTTGAAATGATAGACCTTAGATTAATGACATATCTTTTGGGAATGGAGATTAAGTAGCTAGAAGATGAATTTTTCATATGTCAAAAGAAATATGCAAAGGAAATTCTTAAGAAGTTTCGCATGGAAGATTGCAAGGAAATGGCTACTCCTATGAATCAAAAGGAAAGCTTAAGCAAGGAGGATGGCGTAAACAAAGTTGAAGAAGGTTACTTTAGAAGCTTGGTTAGATGTTTGATGTATTTCACCACAATTAGGCCTAATATTCTCTTTGCTATAAGTATTCTCTCCCGTTTTATGCATTGCGCTAGTGAAATACATCTTAAAGCTATAAAAAGAGTTGTTAGATACATCAAAGGAACTATCAATCTTGGTGTAAATTTCAAGAAGTGTCAAAGCTTAAATCTACTAGGATTTTTCGATAGTGATTAGGGTGGATCTGTAGATGACATGAAGAGTACATCAGGGTAGTGTTTTAGTTTAGGATCAAGAGTTTTTTCATGAAGTTCCAAGAAGCAAGAGATTGTGGCACAATCTACTGCAAAGGTTGAGTTTGTTATTGCTACTACTGCTATGAACCAAGCGTTGTGGCTAAGGAAGCTATTGTGTGACCTACTTTTGGAGCAACAAAATGATACAAAGGTTTATGTGGATAATCAGGCGGCAATTGCAATCTTACACAATCTAGTTTTTTGTGAAAAAACTAAACTCTTCAAGATCAATTTTTTTCTGCTTAAGAGAAGTGCAAAAGGAAGGAGATATAAGTCTCGTTTATTGCAAATCCGACGAACAACTTGCAGACATTTTCACAAAGCCTTTGCCAGCAAACAAGTTCGAACTTCTTAGGCAAAAACTTGGAATTTGCAGCTCCTAAAAGCATGGAGGCGTGTTAGTTTACTGCTTGTTAGGACAACAATTATTTTTTTTTTGGTTTATTTCAATTTTTCCTAGCTTTTAGGAAGTGATTAAGTTTGTTTTGATTTGTTTTGCTTAAAATTCAGATGTTAAATTTATCAATTTGTTGCTTCTATATATTTTAGAAGCTTGCAAAAACAGAATAAATAAGATCAGATTTGTTCTTCCTTATTTTTATTCCTCTATTCCTAGCCTCTGAAACAACACCCTTGAGCAGGAGCTTGCTGCTACTAGAAAGGCCCTGGAGGATTCCGTTGCTCAACAGCTGGAACTCCTAGCTTACATTGAGAAGAAGAAGAAGAAGAAGAAGAAGAAGTTGTTTTGGTGAATGCAGAACCTTTTCATCGCCATATCAACCAAGGAGGTCGCCTCTGGTGTCTGGTTATGAGAGCTTGATTCTTGTGCCTTCTGCCGTCGAAAGTTGAGCAAAAATCCGCTAGATTCAACTATGTGTGACACCATTTCTGGACCTCTTACTAAACCAGTTTCTGATTTGGAGATCCCTGAGGATGAGAGGAAGACTAAACTTGGGTCCTTGAAGAAGGCAGCAATCAATGCTTCATCCTCCAAGAGGAGCCAAAGGAGCAGCAGTAGAGTCGTATCGATCGATGATGATCTCGATGCTGAGGAGCTGCAAGCAGTCGATGCATTCCGTCAAGTACTAATCCTAGAGGAGATGTTGCCAGCCAAGCACGATGATCATCATATGTTGCTAAGATTTTTGAGAGCCAGAAAATTTGATGTTGAGAGAACAAAGCAAATGTGGTCCGACATGCTCCAGTAGACGAAGGAGTTTGGTGCTGACACCATTATGGAGGAATTTGAGTTCAAAAAAATTGATCAAGTCCTCGAATATTATCTGCAACGACATCATGGAGTTGACAATGATGGAAGACTGGTTTACATTGAATGGCTGGGGAAAGTTGATCCCACCAAACTCATGCAGGTAACCACAACGGACAGGTATGTGAAATATCATGTCCAGGAATTCGAGAGGACCTTTGCTGTTAAGTTCCCAGCCTACTCATTTGCAGCTAAAAAACATATTGATCAGAGCACAACTATCTTGGATGTCCAAGGAGTGGGGCTAAAAAATTTCAACAAGGCTGCAAGGGATCTTATTGTCCGCCTTCAAAAGATGGACCGTGACAACTATCGTGAAACTCTGAACCGCATGTTCATTATTAATGCAGGATCTGGATTTAGGCTCTTGTGGAAAGCCGTCAAGTCCTTCCTTGACCCAAAGACAACAGCAAAAATCCATGTTCTTGGCAACAAGTACCAGAGTAAGTTGCTTGAAGTATTCGATGCAAGTGAATTGCCAGATTTCTTGGGCGGTACTTATACTTGTGCAGATAAAGGTGGATCCATGAGATCCGACAAAGGGCCTTGGAATGACCCAGAGACCTTGAAGATGGTTCAAAATGGTTATGCCAAATGTACAAGGAAGATTTCATCTGATGCTAAAGGGAAGACCATCTCTGAAGATGAGAATTCTGTCAAGAAATAAAACTTTTTCAACCTAGGAGCTCTTACAGAAGACCTGGAATGCCCTTCGAAGAAGTTTCAGAGGGAGCAGTCAAAGCTCGCTCCTGTTTGTGATGAGGCACGCATTACCAAGACATGCAGCAAATCACATGAGTTCGACAGTTATGCTCCTATGGTAGACAAAACAGTCGATATGACTTGGCCTAAGGTAGCGAGCAAGTTGGCCCTTGCCAAAGAAGTTATGCCATACAAGATGCTTGCAAGAACCCTGATGGCTTCGGCAACCAAATTTCAATGGCATTCTGGCTGTCGTCATGGATGTTGTGACCATGGTTAGATTGACTCGTAATGTGCCAAAGAACGATATGATAATTTCACAACGTGGGCACAAGAGTTACCTGTTTAAGATCAGTCGATAGGTGTATCTTGACCCTGACATGATTTGCTTTTAACTTGGGCGTGGGCTATTATTACTGCAAGAAGACCAAACAAGAACTGATTAAAAAAAAAAAATCGTTTAAAAATTCAAAAAATGAGGAATTCAAAATAAAAAGAAAAGAAGGAAGGCTTAACATGCATGAATTTTCCATTGTTTGCTCCAACTATGATTGATAAATACGAAGAAGAAAAGAATCGGCAACATAAATATATTTATATAGCCAACTGAAAAAGTGTAAAAATAAAAATGAAAAGATTCGATCTTGATATTTGAAAGATTTAGAAGATTACATGAAATTTGATGATATAAACTAGATATAAGAAAAAAAATTTGAAGATTCAAATCTTCTTATAATAAGGTGTGATAATAAAGAGGCTCTAGTAACTTGTTTGGTTTCAATATTGGTATTGCTACAAACTAACAAAAGCAAGGAAAACTTGTGGAAGTGTGACTTTTGTTATTGAGAAAAAAATAATGAGTAAAAAAATTGGAAAAGAAAAGGGAATATTTTGCTTTTGGGCAATCTAGCATTAGATGAAGTCATGGACTTGACATGTGATTTGTACTTTGAACTTTAGAGTAATGAATGGGAAATACATGAACATCTTATAGAAGCAATAATAAATATATATGAAGACCAACATCTTCTTCCTCTTATGAAGCACTAGGAACATTATAGTTAATCATTTACCACTTTCAACAAGTGATGAGTGCTTTGTTAGCTACCCCATGCTATCATTCACATCTCACTATTAAGAATGTCAATGTTACTCCTTCACATGAAGTAGGAAATAATCAAAAGATTCCGAGTTACAAAATTTGACCTACAAATGCCAATCAATATTCTAGGTGGGAACAAGAACATTATAAGGACCAATATGGAGCATACAAGGAAGTGAATTTCATGAAGAAGATGATGAAGGCAATAATTCAGTTTACTCTGATTCATTAATAAGAAGAAGAAGTATTGATTCTCTAAGTATAGTGATGAATTCAACACCTCTCATAAGAAATGCCCAAATCCCTTCAACTTTGTCCGAAAAGCTTTGGTTATGGGACAAAATGTGAAGGGTTGAGAATATTATATAAGTATATTAGGCTAAGCCATCAATTATATGGCTTGACTCATTGGGCTAAGTGATAAGCCCTAGTGAGTCCAAACTAATTATTAGGATGACTATAGGAGATTTAGCTTAATGGCCTCAAAATAGGAATTGTTAGATCGATCATTTGCATCTAACCTTTCTCAAGCAAGCTCATGCTCTTATGAGGAAGGTTACTTGCCTTAAAGCTATAGTAAGCTCATTAGGATATCTCTAGAATGAGTAGACTTCGTCTCATCCATTGATCACTAAGGTGATCTAACAAACGTCATCAAGTCTAAGAATTTATAAATACTCAACCATTCTTCCATATTTGGAAGATGGGAAGAGATCAAAGAAATGGTGTTTCACTTAAAGTTCTCTACTCTTAAAGATTAACTAAAAGTTCAAGTGAAAAACGGTCTCCATTACTCAAGAATGGCAAGGTTAATGCCTAAGGTCTCCATAGCTCTCTTATCTATCACTTGTACATTTAAGACTCTTGAGATTACCTATTTCTCCTTCCTATCACTCTCTCCTTCATCATCCTATCATGTGCTATCTTGACACAGCGCGGAAAGAAAAAATGAAACAAATACGATTATGGATTGATTTCACACAATAAAGAAACACTCTTTGATGCAAACTTTGGTTGCGCACAACCCGAAAAATGGAGAAATACTCTCACGAAATGTATTTCAAATAATAGTAAGACGTAACCCTAACATGACTAACAAAAGGGTTTATATACTCTCCTTTAAAATAATAAAAGAAAAGGCGAATCTACGCGTACACGGTCGAAGGCATGGTCGTGCTTCAAACCGTGTTGTACTCTGTGAGGATTTGCTGTTCGATACCCCTGCTCGAGACATGGCCGTGCTTTAGGCCGTGTTGGACTCTATGAAGATTTGCTGTTTGATACCCTTGCTCGAGACACGGCCGTGCTTCAAGCCATGTATGCTTCTGTGAGTTCCTTCCAATCACTACACGGCCGTGTGTCAACCCGTGTCTCTTGTATCTCCATCATTCTCTCCCACCAATGGAGAACTCGACTCCGAGTTCTCGTCAGGATATAAAGGCGTATCATCGGAGTAAAAAGGTGATAAGTCCGCAACATTAAAAGTACAAGAAATATTCATATCTTCCGGAAGTTGTACGACATATGCGTTGTCGTTTATCTTGTGCATAACTTCATAAGGTCCGTACTTCTTGGGTTGGAGTTTCCCATACTTACCTACAGGAAAACGCTCTCTTCGGAGGTAAACCATTACCTGATTGCCCACGGCAAAGAGTTTCTTCCGTCTATGCTTATCTGTAGCCCCTTTGTATCGGGTATTGGATTCCTCTATCTTTTGTTTAATTTCCTCGGTAGTGGCTTGGTGTTGTTCCGCCATATGTTTAGCAGTCACATCACCCACCATATCCTTGGGTAATTTGATCAAGTCCAGCGCATGTCGTGGTGTTTTGGTGTATACCACCGAGAACGGTGACCTCCCAATAGTTCGATGGACAGAACTATTGTAAGCAAATTCAGCCTGAGCCAATGCTTGATCCCACTGTCCCGGCTTCTCACAGCAGATACTTCTGATGAGGTTTCCGAGGGTCCTATTAGTCACCTCGGTTTGACCGTCGGTTTGAAGATGAGCGGTACTGCTGTAATTCAGGGACGAATCAAACATATACCAGAGAGTCTTCCAAAAGTGACTAAGGAATTTGCTATCCCTGTCGGAAGTAATGGACTTTGGGACTCCATGCAACCGCACCACTTCCTTGAAGAACAACCGCACAATAGCCCATGCATCGGCGGTCTTCCTGTAGGGAATAAAATGAGCCATCTTGGAAAACCTGTCAACCACAACAAACACAGAGTCAGCACCTCGTTGGGTATGAGGCAAACCAAGTATAAAGTCCATCGACAAGTCCTCCCAAATGTTTTCTGTCACGGGAAGAGGAGTATATAGGCTAGTGTTTTGGGATTGCCCCTTAGACACCTGACAAATGTAGCACCTTTCCACAATCCGATACACATCCCTCCTTAACCGAGGCCAAAAATATCTTTCAGTAACTGCGGCTAGGGTCTTATCTCTACCCATATGTCCCGCCAGTCCTCCACCATGTAGATCTCGGATAAGCTTTTCCCGTAAGGAAGATTCAGGAATACACAGCCGATTCCCTTTCATCAAGTACCCCTCATGGATATGATAGTCGTCACACGGTTCTCTGTTGGCACACTTAATCCAAGTGTCCTTAAAGTCGCTATCATTTTCATATAGTTCCTTTAACCTCTCAAAACCGACAATGTCCGCACTTAAAGTAAGTAGGACATTCGCTCTTCTACTCAGGGCGTCTGCGACCTTGTTTTGCACACCCGACTTGTGCATTAGCCTGAAAGGAAACCTCTGCAAGAACTCAATCCATCTGGCGTGCATGTCCTTACTAATCCGGGTCTGACCATTCAAGTGTTTAAGAGCCCCGCAGTCCAAGTACAAAATGAACTCTTTCCCAATCAAATAGTGCTCTCATACTTTAAGGGCCCTCACCACGGCGTAGAACTCCTTGTCATATGTAGACCAAGTCCTCCTTGCTTCGCATAATTTTTCACTGTAAAAGGCTATTCGTCTTCTTTCCTGTGATATCACGGCACCAATTCCAACCCCACTGGCGTCACAATCCACCTCGAATAACTTCTTAAAGTCTGGTAGTGCTAGTACAGGAGCGTTACACAATCTTTGTTTCAAGTTCATGAAACTCGAGTCAGATTCTTCGCCCGATTGGAACTTTCCCTTCTTCAAGCATTCAGTCAAGGGGGCAGCGATGGTACTAAAGTGCCTAATGAATCTTTTGTAGAAACTAGTTAGGCCAAGAAAGCTTCTCAACTCCGTGACAGTTCTCGGAACAAGCCACTCTCTAATCGCCTTCACCTTTTCGTCATCCACCATTACCCCTTCACTACTGACCATAAACCCAAGGAACAATAGTCGCCTTGACATAAACGTGCACTTTTTAAGATTAGCAAATAGTTTGTTCACCTTTAGTGCAGATAACACACACTTTAGATGTTCTAAATGTTCTTCTTCAGACTTACTGAATACTAGAATATCATCAAAGTACACAACAAGGAAAAGACCATTGAAAGGTTTTAATACTTGGTTCATTACCCTCATGAAGGTGCTCGGTGCGTTACTCAACCCAAATGGCATCACTAGCCACTCATACAGCCCCTCCTTGGTCTTAAATGCCGTCTTCCATTCGTCACCGGGACGGATCCGAATTTGGTGGTATCCACTCCGCAAATCTATCTTGGAGAAGATAGTAGCGCCACTCAACCGATTCAACATATCCTCGATGCGTGGGATAGGGAATTTATACCCTATGGTAATCTTATTGATAGCTCGGCTATCAACACACATCCTCCAGCTCCCATCTTTCTTGGGGGTTAGCAAGGCTGGAACCGCACAAGGACTTAAACTGTCCCAGATAAACCCTTTGTCCAAAAGCTCTTGGACCTTCTTTTGTAGAATCCCGGCTTCCTTGGGACTCATCCTGTAATGCGAGAGGTTTGGGAGACTAGCTCCGGGCACCAGGTCTATTTGGTGTTGAATGTCTCGCAGAGGGGGTAGCCCCTCGGGTAAATCGTCTGGAACCACCTCCTTAAAGTCCTTAAGTACATCCTTCACGGCCCCTGGCACCTCTCCATCAACCTCCTCCTCTCCTTCAGTCACACCTTTCATGATGAGGGCGTGTACCACCCGCGACTCCCTCAAGTCTTCCATCACTTCCTTCTCAGATTGAGTGACGGTTAAGAACGAACAACTCTCAACCTTCTTTTCCTTCATGCGTCCTTCCCTCTTCAACGGTAACAAGGTGTACCTCACACCTTCCTTCTCCAATTTATAGACATTCTCCTTGCCCGCATGTTGCGCGTCCACATCAAATTTCCATGGCCTCCCGAATAAGATGTGGCAAGCATCTATGTCTACAATGTCGCAATATGCTTCGTCGCGGTACTTCCCTATTGAGAAAGGTACCCTGCATCTCTGCTTGACTTCAATCTTTTCGGCTGCCTTAATCCAACCACTGGTGTACGGATTCAGATGCTTCTCGATGGGCAACTGCAGTTGTTTCACAACCTCCCTTCCTATGATGTTTTCGCAACTGCCGCTGTCTACTATTAGCTCAAACAACTTCCCCATGATAGTACACCGTATGCGAAACAACTGGTGCCTTTGCGTGATCTCTTCTTGCTTTGGGGTTAGCATCATGCGTCGAATTACATACGTTGGTTCTACTACTTCTTCTTCTTCCTCATAATACTCTCCCTCTCCGTCAGGCTCACAGCAAATCTCCTCATCATCTTCCCTATCAAGGATGTTTACGCTTTTTCTCGCTGAACATTCGTTTAATCGATGACCCGGTTAATTGCATCGGAAATATTTGCCCAATATAGGTTTGGCATAGGGGTTATGCTGCTTCTAAGCTCCCTTCTGCTCCACCGGCTTCTTCCCTTCACTCTTCTCTTCCCTCCTGGCCATGTCCTCAGTTGGTTTGTATGGTGTGGTTTTATTTTTCTCAAATGCCGATCTACTACCACTACCTATAGCTTCTCCTACATATCCCTTCTGTCCTCCTCCATATCTACTCCCTTGTTCTTGCAACACTAGTTCAGCTCGGAGAGCCAAATTCTTTGCTTCTACTAGAGTCCTCACCATCGTAACCCCAATTTTGTCTTTAATTTGGAGCTTCAGTCCTTCCACATATCTTGCAACTTGCTGGCCTTCACTTTCCCTCAAATCATTTCGCTCAGCCAACCTCATGAACTCCGCCGTATACTCATGCACAGAACGTTGTCCCTGGCGGCACCGTTGATATTGTTGGAACAATATCTACTCGTAGTCTGGTGGGAGGAAATCATGTTGCAGCAACTGCTTCATGCGATACCATGATCTCACCGGGTGTTTTCCTTCCCTTTGCCTCCTACTTTGTAGCCTCTCCCACCATGCCGAGGCGCCACTCTTCAACCTGCATGCCACCAGCCTTACACGACGGTCTTCGGGGATTTCCATATAGTCGAAGAACCGGTCTACTTCCGCAATCCAATCGAGGAAGCCTTCAATGTTGAGGCTGCCATCGAACCATGGGATGTCGACCTTCAGACGGTAGTCTCCGCCATCCCCTTGATCATAGCCTCCACGGTTCCTCCTATAATCACCTTCTCTAGGGTGGTTTCCATGATGAGCCATCCGATAACAACCACCTCTTCCATCGCGCCCTCGCTGTGGTCTACTCCCGTACGTATCATTACTCTCTTCCCTGGATTCCTCACTCTCCACATGTCCCCACCTGTTCTCAATGACAGGTCGGATTACGCGTCCCCCGAATTCCTCCACCGCACGTGGTGGATTCCGGCCAATGCCTCCAGCCCTATTGGGGTTTACCGCTAGAGCATCGAAATGCTCAATCAGTTCATCAAGGTGCCGTTCCATACGCCCGACCTTCTGATGCATTGCTTCGAACTCTGCCCTTGGAACCCATTGATGGTTCCCTTGAAACCTCGCATCTTGAACACCATCAAGAACACGACCACTATCATCGCCTTGATTAGTTGACATCTCCATAGGAAATAGCCTTGCTCTGATACTAACTGACGTAGCGCGGAAAGCGAAAACGAAACAAATCCGATTATGGATTGGTTTCACACAACAAAGAAACACTCTTTGATGCAAACTTTGGTTACGCACAACCTGGAAAATGGAGAAATACTCTCACGAAATGTATTTCAAATAATAGTAAGACGTAACCCTAACATGACTAACAAAAGGGTTTATATACTCTCCCTTAAAATAATAAAAGAAAAGGCGAATCTATGCGTACACGGTCGAAGGCATGGCCGTGCTTCAAACCGTGTTGTACTCTGCGAGGATTTGCTGTTCGATACCCCTGCTCGAGACACGGCCGTGCTTCAGGCCGTGTTGGACTCTGTGAAGATTTGCTGTTTGATACCCTTGCTCGAGACACGGCCGTGCTTCAAGCCGTGTATGCTTCTGTAAGTTCCTTCCAATCACTACACAGCCGTGTGACAAGCCGTGTGTCAACCCGTGTCTCTTGTATCTCCATCATATCTCCACATCACTTTCTTTAAAGTCACTTATAGTGTGATACTCGCATGATACTCACATGACTACTCTTATTGAAACCCCTAATCTACAATAGATAGGAAGAATATGAAGTTATCCTTTAAAAAAAAAAAATCTTGGTTATGCAACCAGTAACAAATAGATGTGGTCTTCCTTAAAATTTGGCAAATACATCCTCTTCCACATAATAAAGTTGCAACACTCTTTAAAAGTTAATCCATTGAGCAAATCCTTTTTCCATTTCCTTTCAAAACTCCAAAATATATTTTTCTTAAAGTTATCTGACCAATTTAAAAGAAATCCCACACAAGAATAGCTAACATTTGAAACTCAACTAATCCAAAATTCGTCCAAAATTTGTATGCTAACTTTTCTCATTACAACATCCATTAAATCCTCAAAGATACATGCTAAAATGTTCTCTTAAGATGTGCCATAACTCCCACTTGATTTAAATTCAAACTCCTATGATGATCACCAACTTACTCCTTATTTTAATAGCCTAAAAAGCTCTGCTTTATTGTCAAAACAACCCGATAACAAATATCCTCAACTAATATTGATCACAAGAACTAAAACCATATTACCACATTAAATATGAACTACACATTCAAGATTAATGAGACCTATAGACCTTTAATAAATCCATTGGTCATTTCCAAAAGATGACACATTGAAATGGAGAGTTTGCCTTGGTGTCATATCCAAATTACTAGATTGAGTCTGCTTTACACTACATTAAAAAAAAAATGGTTGCTTAAAATAATTGACGCTTGGGAATCCAACTTAATTAATCACAAAACTTGCAAGATGATAAATGATCTCCACATATTGAATTTACCTTGCCAATGTTGGAATTTTTTAAAAAATTAATCCAACTTTATCCTATAAAATATTCCTCCTTCAAATAAATAAAATTAATCCTAATAGATATATATATTAAACTTTAATGGAATACACTAAATACATTAAATAAGTGAAGTTGGATCTTCAATAAGAATAATTGTCTAACTTAATCTACCAAGAATAATAATTATGTAAAATCTAAAATATAACCAGAAGTGCCCTATACTTCACTTTTTATACTACACTCTCAATAAGTTTATTAGCAAACATTTAACACATGTTTTGTTTATCATCAAAATCAAATTAAGACACTTAACAAATATCAGTAACAATTCTATCAATGGATCCTAAATGAGCTAAGGTAACTTCTTATATAAATTGTTACCTTTATTCAAACTATTATTAGCAACATAATATATTTGTATGTTGCCCTAAAGTTGTACTAAATTGTTGTAGCAACAAATTTTATGGTGTTGCTTTTAAACAACATATTGGGCAAATTTAGGCATTTTATGTAAGAGTTATTTAACAAGAGGCAAATTTAGTATTGTTATACGTAAACCTAAGAGGCATCTTCCTCTCCAAGACTTCAAAAGATACTTTTGGAACACCAATAGGCATAAAACCAAAGAAAAAGAATTAAGTATTATACTTCACTTTCATGTGGAAACTCAACAATGCGTTTATTGTCTTAATAATATTTTCTTTTATTAGATTTTATCCATAGATTGTTAAGGTTGTTTTTGGTGTAGTGGGCCATAGTGGTAGTGATATAGTATAATAGTAGTGATAGTATATGATGTTTTGAGAAGGGTATAATAGTGGTAAAGATGGTCTAGTGATGGTGGTGCAAGTAGTGGAGGTGGCACACTAATAGCAATGTGATGATGGCAACAGTGACTTAGAGCTAGTGTTTTATCAATCATGGTTACAATAGTAATAGAGGTAGCAATGTTGTTGGTGATAGTAGTGATGATGGTGCTAACAAGGGTAGTAGTGGTGGTAAAAAGGTCGAAATGGTGATAACGATTGAGGTGGCAATGATTGTGGTAGTTATAGACATGAGGTGGTAATTGAAAAGGTGTGTTAACTTGGGTTGTAGGCTAAGAGGTTTTATTTTATTCTATCCCAAAAGTTTTGCATCACCAAATGCAAGAGATAAAAATCTTGAGATTTCTATAATACTATAAGCAATCTTTTATCTAGTGCTATACTATTTTGTAAATTAAACATGTTACAATAGATTTTATCCTATCTAGTGCTTCAAAATGTTCTAAACCAATTGCTACCCAATAGTTTTTTTTTTTTTTTCTCATGATGATATAAATATATTAGTTTCTTATTGGACTAACCTCGAAATATGGGTTCATTTTCAAAAAATTGCATTTGTTGTGTGTGTTTGTCGTTATTGGGGGTTAATGTATGGTGGAAATAATCAAGGGCTTTTTTTTCTAACATTTGTTTTTGTTTGTGCTCTATGTCTAACTATACGCACGTTTTGAAATCTTTTTAAAAGATGGGTGCAATTAATGTTGTCTCACTTAAAATAGATGCAAATTACGTATAATTAATACTTGATTTTCTACAATAAAAATAAGATTCGAAATTTCCCAGGAACACCAAAATTGGAAGTTTTCTTTCTTATATTTATTATGTGAAAGGGCTCCTGCGCTATAAATAGTGGTAAATCAACCAGCTTTTGCTTGCATCAGTTATCAACTACTAACCTAGCCTACAGGAATTTCACAAGTCAACCTTCAATTGTTCATAATCCAAAAGTTCCATGGAGAAAATTTCTTCTAAATCAGTTTTCATCATCTTCCTGTTTGTCTTATCATGTAAGCTCCCATACATTATAGTACGTGCCATTGTAGGCTCTGCTTATATGGCTATGACCTATTTATCCATTATTGTTTGTTACAATACATTACGTGACGGACGTTTACTATTGTTGTATATTTATGTGATTATTAGACATGTATTAGCATTGAAAACAGTAAGGTAACTTAAAACTACTAAATAAAAGAAAATGACCGGACTAACATTTTTATTAACAGAGAACTTTTTGCAGGTTTCAAATGTTTTCCTCAAATTAAAACATATATATATATATATATATATATAACGTATTAATGTATGCATATATGTATTTATGTATGTATTTACTATCTTTAAGATAGTAAATTTGTACTATAACTCATTTATTAATAGTCTTTATTTTGATATGGTAAATTATTTATTTGTTTATTTTATTAATTTAATTTATTATTATTATTTTTTTGTTTCTGTTTTAGGTGTGGAAATGTTTCCAACAATAGAAGCAGCATGTAAGCGGGATGTAGATTGCCTTGGAGCATGTCCTCCAAGAAAGCTCGCCCTGTGTGATACGAGAACAGGCCGATGTAGTTGTGTAGGATTAGAAGGAATTTATGATGTTGAACCCCAGCCACTTCATGGGTTACATGGAAAGCAAACTCAAAATGCATGAAATCTATAAATGTATTTCAATGATTAAATGTGAAAAGAAATAATCCAAATAATGTTAGCATTTTTCTCATGGAAATGGTGATTATCGATCTTCATCTTAAACTTCTTAAATCATCCAACGCATCTTTGTTTACCATGTCTGTTTGTTTATCTTGTTTTAGTTTTATATAATAGGTGTTTACTAAACTAATTCAAATTGATAACACAACAATTAGATTTCTTAGAATTTTCTTGTGACTAAATTGGGGAAAAATGAAAATGTACAAGATGCAAGATGGAAAAAGCAAAAACTAATAATAACAAACTAGAAAAGGCATCAAATCGAATTTAAGCTTTGTATGACTAGCCTCGAATTTAATTAACCAAGTTTTTAACATTCCAAAAGTATTGCAAATGAGATTGAAGGTCTTCTAGTAAGTAAGTCCAGATCCTTAATATCATGATACTTCAAATAAAATGGCAGTCGAAAAGTGAAGCACCAATTAACTAGTGATACAGCCATAACAAAAGAATATTTGATAATTTCTGTTGAGGATCGTTTATCTTACTACTTTATGTAACGATGACAATTTATCATGTAATAATTTTTTCATTTATTCCAATCCATATAAATCTATGAAAGTGGCATAACACTTTCATTAAGTTTTTTTCAATCACTAAAAATTCATATCATGTTTGGTACATAAAAGTGATAGAATGAATTCAACAATGAAATGCCAAGTTCATTCTTATAATTGTAAAAGTCTACAAAATGAAATGGAATTGAATAATAAATAGTAGTATTTATCAAAGTACCCTTTAATTCATTGATGTAATAAATATATGTTAATGAGGTTAAAAAGATTAATTAACTAATTATCATAATGAAGGTGTAGAGAGCTAAAATTATTATATAAATATATTGGGCTAAATTCATTAATTATTTAATTTGACTCATTGGGTTAAATGACAGGGCTTAGTAAGTCTGGTCTAATTCTTGAGATGACTAAGAAAGAATTAACTTGGTGGGCTCAAAATAGGGATCATTGGACCAATTGTCTATATCCAACCTTTCTCAAGTAGGCTTATGCACTTATAAGAAAGACTACTAGCCTTGGGCCTATATCAAGCTCATTATGATAACCCTAAAATAAGCAAACTCCATCTCGTCCGTTGATCATTAAGGTGATCTAATGGATGTCATCAGGTCTAAGATTATATAAATACTCAACCATTCCTCCTCATTAAAAAGATTCCAAATTCAGAAGAGATTAAAGATATAGTGTTCTATTGAAAATTCTTTACTCTTAAGGATCAAATAAGAGTTTAGACGAAGAATTGTCTCTACTACTCAAGAACTGCAAGGTTGATGCCTAAGGTCTCCTTAGCTCCCTTCTTTGTCACTTATGCATTTAAGACTCTTGAGATTGTCTATTCCTCTTCCCTACTACTCTCTCCCTAACCATATCATCACGTGCCATCTATACATCACTTCACTGAAGTCATGTGTGGTGCAATACCCACTTGATACTCATGTGACTACTCCTACCGCAACCCCCCATCTACATTTTAGCAACTACTCTAAGAACAACACTAAGTGATAAAAGAGTAATGGTACCTCCTAAGAAGAGAACACTATTTGATAACACTTCTCAAAAGTAATATCTTAAAACTTAACCAATGGAGCAAAACTTGCCTTAACTACCGTAGAATACCATTCAAGGCTTTGAATGGATCTTGCACAAATGATGCAGACTATGTTGAAGAATATAAGAGCTTTGAATCAACTCATGACCATGCTTGCTTCACTTGTGATGAGGTTGGCTACTATTACTATTGAGCAACAAGGTGTGGCTTCGCTAAACACTAGCACTATTGCGCACTAAGGTGCCATCCATGTAACTCCATCACATGCAATTCCTCTAGCTAATCCTCCCATTAATGAGGAGAACATTCCTTAAGAGAAAACCTAGTTGCCAAATATTGTAGCTAAACAACTCCTAATGTTTGAAGGAGGGAATACAAGAGTTGATACGAACCACGCCAACCCGTGATGAAACCCAATACTAATACGTTCAGAAATTCGTTGCCTAAAACGCCCAAACACCTAAAGTGGAAACCGCGACCCGTTGTCTATAAGCGAGACAAGAACCTTGGCATAAAAATGAAGACGCCACAATCGGGATGGAAGACCGATTGATAAGTCGGGATGAACGCCATGGAAATCAATCCGATAAGTTCGATTTAGTTCTTGAAGAACCAAGAGAGGTGCCTCTCAAAAGTGTTTAATGTTCAAAGATGTATATTCTTAGTTGTTCTAAACCCTAGGAGCTTTTATACTAGGGTTACAATTCGTGAAAAACAAGTCCAAAACAACGTAGCTTAGATAAGTTGCGTAAAAACACGAAAACAGAACAAGTTGGCCGGCAGGGGATACACGGCCGTGTACACGACCGTGTACTTTTCTGTGCACATTCCGGTCACATACACGACCGTGTACTTCTGGTCATGTATCTTTCTGTAGATTTGCTTGTCTCCATACACGGTTGTGCCTTTTAGCCGTGTATCTAGCTGTGTATGATTCTGTGCAATCTTGGAATTCCTACACGGCCGTGCCTTGAACATACACGCCCTCTTTAACCCGTGTCCGGTGTGACTTGTATAAAAGCAAGGGTCTTCCCATGGTTGTTCCAATCCGTTCTAACTTCATGATTGCTCCAATTTTTTCTGGCTTCATGGACAACCTTTATCAACCCGTTAAGTGCTTCCTTGAATCGTTTCACTTGATTTCTTGTGATCGGTCCAGGCGGCACTTCAAGAGGATCCACATTTCTTCTTCCGGCTTGGCTCTCATCATGGATCTCATCATTCCCCTCCTCTTGAAAAGGATTTGTCCTCAAATCATTGCCTGCATTAAATGGACTCAGATCAATAACATAAAATGTGACACTTATTGGATACTCACCTGGTAAATTTTTCTTGTAGGCATTATCATTGATTTTCTCAAGCATCGGAAATGGACCGTCTCCCCTAGGGTTCAACTTGGATCTCCTCTGCAATGGAAAACTCTCCTTGCGAAAATGCACCCAAACGCAATCTCCAGGCTGAAAAATCTTGGGTCCCCTGTCCTTATTCACCCTTGAAGCAACCCTGGCATTTTGTTTTACAATCGTAATCTTTACCTGTGCATATAGCTTTCTCACGAAATCTGCCTTAGAATTAGCATCAAAACTCACAAACTTGTTAAGTGGCAATGGCAATAAATAAATAGGAACCAATGGGTTAAAACCATACACAATCTCAAATGGTGAACAATGAGTAGTGCTATATAAAGCCCTGTTATATGCAAACTCCACAAATGGTAGACAATCCTTCTAAGTCTTAATGTTCTTCTCTATGATTGCCCCTAACAATTGAATTAAAGTCCTGTTAACCACATCAATTTGCCCATCAATTTTTGGGTGACAGATAGTTGAAAACATCCGTTTAGTTCCTAACTTTTCCCACAATACTCTCCAAAAATGACTCAAAAATTTCTCATCTCGATCACTAACAATGCTTCTAGGTATACCATGCGGACGCACTACCTTTCTAAAGAACAAATCAACAATGTGTATAGCATCATCAGTTTTATGACAAGGAATGAAATGAACCGTTTTAAAAATCCTATCCATAACCACAAAATTAGAATCTCGACCATGCCTAGGCCTAGATAATCCTAACACAAAATCTATGGAAATGTTTATCCATGGCTCACGAGGAATGACACTATACTCATATAACCAATCTAAGAAGTCATCTAAACAATGAATGGGATGACGATACTTTACCGTAAGGTTGTTGATGGCGCGGCAGTTAACACACATTCTCCATGTCCCATCCTTCTTAGGCACCAAAATCACAGGCACTGCACATGGACTCATGCCTTCTCTCACGTATCCCTTCTCCATTAACTCATCTACCTGCATTTGGAGTTCCTTCGGAAAGACATTTTCAAAATCCTGCACAAGAGACATAACCACACTAGGCAAAGAGTTAGATAAGTTGTTAGTAGTCAAACATGTTTCCTTAAAAACCAGCAACAACATAGGTTGCTTCATCACTAACGCTCTCCTCATTACACTCGCTCTTGCCACACAACTCTCCTTTTGCAAGGCTGCCGTCTCCTTTTCACTCACCACCAAAGTTGACCCCCCTTCAACTTGGCCTCTCACACTCTTTCCAACCTTCCTCTCTTTTTCCTTTTAATCTTGACTTTTATATTCCTTTTCTTTCTCATTGTCTTTTGCTCTCTCACTTTCCCTCTGCTTTTCACTCACCTTATGTTTTGCAAAAGACTGTTGTAGCTGCAACTGGTCCTCATACACCTGCTTAGGTATTGACGGTTTAAGATTAAAGCTTTTCCCTTGGTGAACAAGCGTATACTTGTTAGAAAAGCCATCATGAACAACCTTCCAATCAAATTGCCATAGCCTCCCCAACAACACATGACATGCTTGCATTGGCACTACATCGCATAACACCTCATCCTCATATCTACCAATGCGAAAACCAATCAAGGCTTGCTTACTCACCTTAGTCTCACCACTATCATTCAACCACTGCAATTTATATGGACTAGGGTGTCTAACAGTTTTAAGCCTCAACCTTTCAACAATAAAATTGCTCACTACATTGGTGCAACTTCCCCCATCAATAATCAAACTACAAATGTGATCTCCTAGATAACATCTAGTATGAAATATATTCTCTCTTTGCACCTCCTCTTCTTCCTTCGCCTGCACATTCAAAGCTCGCTTTACTATTGCCACTAGCCTTCCCATTGTAGGCTCCTCATCATCACTAGCATCCTCTAATGGAGGCATATCATCTTCTTCACTATCCCCCTCAGTCTCATACTCACCATCATCACGCAAAATCATCATACGCCTATTTGGACATTGACTAGCAATATGGCCTCTGCCTTGACATTTAAAACATCTAATGTCACGATTTCTAGAAGTAGAAGAATCAGGGTTACCTTGGTTACTAGGAGTAGAACCCGCTTGCCTCAGCTCCCCTTTTGGTTTGGTGGGTAAAGGCTTTTCTTCCTTCTTCCATTGATTAGTCTTCCAAGTGGATGACCCATTACCTTGTTGAAACCGAACATTACTACTACCCTTCCGCTTATGTTGGTTCTCAACCTTTATAGCCATGTGAACCATATCCTCCAATTCTACATAATGCTGCAATTCAACCACATTTTGGATTTCTCTATTCAACCCAGCAAGAAACCTAGCCATTGTAGCTTCTCTATCCTCCTCTACATTCGCCTTAATCATAGTGACTTCCATCTCCTTGAAATACTCATCTACACTTCGGCTTCCCTGCCTCAGAGTTTGCAACTTGTTGTGCAATTCACGATAGTAATATGCAGGCACAAACCGCTTCTTCATCACTCTTTTCATCTCTTCCCAAGACTCAATAGGTGGCTCGCCACTCCTTCTCCTATTCAACATTAGTTGATCCCACCACACTATAGCATAATCCGAAAATTCAATGGAAGCAAGTTTTACCTTCTTTCTCCCACTATAGTTGTGACAATCAAATGCCATCTCCACCTTTTTCTCCCATTCTAAGTACGCCTCGGGATCATTCTTCCCTTGGAAAGGAGGAATCTTCATCTTTATGCTACTCAATTGATCATCCTCTCTATTCCTATCTCCTCTATCTTCCAAATCTCTAGTTCCTCTATTCTGACCACTATATCCTCTATAACTCCCAACAGAAGGCTCATCAAAGTCATCATCCGTCATTTCATTTCCACTCCTCGGTACTCTCCTAGAACGACTCTCCCTCTTACGCCCTTGGAATACGTTTGTGGATTTCTCTAGTCTTGCTCTACCGTCTCATGAATTTGTTCCATTCCCTCTTGGAACATCCTCTTCATTTCACCCCTCAACGCCTCAATTACTAACCTAGCATCAAACCTTCCCCTTTCACCTTCAGGAGAATGTTGTCTCGACATAGTCCCTACAGAAAAGATTAGTACTAACACAAATATATATATAATTAAACCTCACGATACACGCCCTTACGTGTTTCACTCAAATGATGATATCACACAGTCACTCGTGTATTCTCACAAATAATGATGATATCAACTCGCCAATTTCCTCTTCTCAATTCTCTTGGAACTAACCCGAACTACACCAATTTCCTTTCGTAGAATTCAAAACAACTCTAGGGTTCGTAAATTTTCCTCTATTTTTCTATCCGAATTTTTTTTTTGTCTTGGTTGTTGCTCTTGATCACATTTTTCTTTTCTTTTCTTTTCTCTTCTTTTTTTCTTTGTCGTGATTTTTACTCTTTTTTTTTTTTAACAATCGCCTAGTCGATATTACAATATCAAAAGACAATCAATACTACGAAATTGAATACGATAATTGATATGAACGATTGGAGTTAGGGTTTTTGATATTACCTTCCTCAATCGAACTTGATGTTTTGACAAACCTAAGCTCTGATACCAAACTGATACGAACCACGGTAACCCGTGACGAAACCTAATACCAATACGTTCAGAAATTCGTTGCCTAAGACGCCCAAACACTTAAAGTGGAAACCGAGACCCGTTGTCTATAAGCAAGACAAAAACCTTCGTATGAAAATGAAGACGCCACAATCGGGATGGAAGACCGATTGATAAGTCGAGATGAATGCCACGAAAATCAATCTGATAAGTTCGATTTAGTTCTTGAAGAACCAAAAGAGGTGTCTCTCAAAAGTGTTTAATGTTCAAAGACGTATATTCTTAGTTGTTTTAAACCCTAGGAGCTTTTATACTAGGGTTACAATTCGTGAAAAACAAGTCCAAAACGACGTAGCTTAGATAAGTTGCGTAAAAACACGAAAACAGAACAAGCTGGCCGGCAGGGGATACACGGCCGTGTACATGACCGTGTACTTTGGCCATGTACTTTTCTATGCACATTCCGGTCACATACACGACCGTGTACTTCTGGTCGTGTATCTTTCTGTGGATTTGCTTGTCTCCATACACGGCCGTGCCTTTTAGCCGTGTATGATTATGTGCAATCTTGGAATTCCTACACGACCGTGCCTTGAACATACACGCCCTCTTCAACCCGTGTCCGGTGTGACTTGTATAAAAGCAAGGGTCTTCCCATGGTTGTTCCAATCCGTTCCATCTTCATAATTGCTCCAATCCTTTTTGGCTTCATGGACAACCTTTATCAACCCGTTAAGTGCTTCCTTGAATCGTTTCGCTTGATTTCTTGTGATCGGTCCAGGCGGCACTTCAAGATGATCCACATTTCTTCTTCCGGCTTGGCTCTCATCATGGATCTCATCAAGAGTTTAACTCAATGGACCTTCATCCTCATGTGTTCCCCTTTTCAATGCTCATGGTGGATCTTGTTATCAACCTACCCCTACTCTCACTTCTATAGTATTTGCTCTAAAGACTTCCATTATAACAAATGAATACTTAGAGATGTACTTAAAAGAAATATAAAAAAAGTCAACCATGGGAGTACCATAGTTAAGACTCACTTATCATTAACATATTGTTGAAAAACCCTATCCTAAGGACTATGTTAATCCTAAGTTCATCTTACTTAATAGCAAGAAAGGGAGTGTTAAAGAATATTTACTCAAATTTATTGAGACTTTAGAAGTATACAGGCTTAATGATGACCTAAAACTTAAAGAATTCTCCAAATCACTAACTAAAAAGGCATATACCTAGAATGTCAATCTTCTTGCAAGGTTAATCATTTCATGGGGATCTATATGCAAGCTATTCCTAGAGAAATTCTTCTTCACCCAGGAATGAGTCACGATAATAGATATGGGGAGAACACAATAGAACCTGAAGGAAGACTTGATAGATTATGTAGAGCACTTCAGTGAGTGTACCTTAGACATCCAAGATATATGTAATGAGAGAGAGTTAGTGAAGACCTGTATCCAAGGGATGTTTACCGAGTTTTTGGTCCACTTTGAAAATCTCAACTTAAGTTAGTTCCCTGCACTAGTTAAGACCACAAGAAGAACTAAAAACTCCATTGCAAGACAACAAGGAGAAAATGGAAGATTTGGGAAATGAGCAACATTTGCTAGCTCAGCATAAGTTGAGACTTTTGGAGACAATAAGAAAGCAAGAAATGATAGTTCACAAGGCTTTACATCAGCTCTTTCCTTCCCACGCCCCATGGGAAAGGTACATGCTCTACTTTACCAATGGCTGTGAGATGGGAATATCAAGCTCCTAGTCGTGGATCGTTTACCAACATAAAATGAGAAGAATGATCATAAGTTATGCAAATATCATAAGATCGTAAGTTACCCTACAAAAATGTGTTGGACTTTAAAGAAGATTTTTAATGACAAAGTCTATAATTGAGAACTTTTCACAGAAAATAACGATGTTTGTAATAATTTACATCGTGCACACAATAATCAACGAAGTACTACAAATGCTCTTAAACACAATCCTAGCATTAAAGATGGAAATATGTCACACACCAAGGCACGTAATGAGCAAGAGGCTCTAATTGGGAATGATGATGGTGCATGCCCACCAGTGGCAATTCCCTTAATGAAGATGACTAATTTAAAAAAAAAAAAAAATTGACTTGCTAGGATTTAATGAGGATGCACGGCTTGTAGCAGTAACTACACTTACCTAAATCTTTGGGAGATGGTATGGGGAGTGCAGTTTAGCACACCTTGTGCCAAAAATGGCCAATGCACATGAGAATGTGATACCTTTTACAGACACAAACGTTTATGCTAAGTATCTCTATCACAACCATCCTCTTTATGTTGAAAGTATGCTCAATGGGCATCCCATTAAGTGGACATTCATAGACAATGGCTTCTCTATAAATATAATGCCGATGTGTACATTCAAGGTTGCAAGGATACATAACCGGCATTTGGTAAGACAACCTATTGCTATGAATAGTCTCACTACTATATCTACAGATACAATAGGGCATATCAATGTGGACTTTAAAGTTAGCCCTATATAAGGCTTTATACGGTTCCACATGATTTTGTGCTCATATTCTACCATCTACTTATTAGAAGGAAGTGGCTGCATAATCACAATCTCATACCTTTAACATGGCACCAATGCATCAAGGGCCATTGGAAAGGGAAAGACATATTCATTCCCACTATAAATAATTCATTCAAGCACAATGAGTCATATCCCACCAAGGCCACATTCTTTGATGAGTATGTCGAAGAGGGAGAGATTGCTATTGCAAAACCCTTTGGCACATCACTATCCACTTAAGAAGAGACTCAAGAGACGCAGAAGAAAAAGAAGAGAATGTGAGACTCATATGGGAGCAAGAAAAAGCAAAAAAGAAATGAGGAAATAGAAAGTTTCATTAACAAAGATAGGAGAATGGTATACTTCTTATGACGGTCCATGGGATTTAAAGAAGATGGATTTAAAGTATTGTTATTATCACATAATAGTAAACCACCCCAGTAAGGATTATTGGGGCTTAAAGAGGATATTCCATAGGAGATTTCAAAATGGGGAGCTTACCATTGAAGACAACAAAGTCTAAAGAAAAACACTCCCACCTTACGATATCCATATGTTAGAGCATAACTAATCTGATACTGATTAGTGATTTATTAAGCACAAAAGTCAAGGTCAAAACTTGACATTACTCTTGTGAATAAAGAGCAGATTTCGCCACAAATAATAAAAGTTAAATTTTTTTTTAATCTATGGAGTAGAATCTTATATACTTGTGCATTAAGCCAAAGTGATGCCCTAGCATCCTGGCTTCCATCCCTTAAGCTCAAGCAAAGGCTAACATCATGGCTCCCATGCCTTAAGCCCAAGCAATACCCTTGCTTCACAACTCACACACCTTAAGCCTAAGAAACACCCTAGGATTCGACTCTCATGCTGATGCTTCCAATTACGAGCAAAACTTGCTCATTCTCTTAAAGCTAACAATGAAGCTACTTCTCAACTTGAGTAGCACTTAGCCAATTTACTTCTATACCTCAATGAATCATCATGTTCATTCTAGAGTTTACATAAGATTCATGATTTACTAAAACAAAATATATAAGGGGTAATGTAAATGTTGATTCTAACTAATAAGAGCTTTGACTCCTAAGTGCACGATGGAAAGATAGGTGTGTATAGTGCATATTAATAAGAGCATTATCTCCCAAGTGCATCATAAGCCACTATAGCTAGGTAAGAAAAGCAATCTATTTATGCTCAATCATAAAATTTATGTCATAGAGTGCTTTTAACCTCCTAGTAACTCATAATAAATAGTCAAGTAGTGAGAAATACCCCCTTGACTAGTAAAAGAGAATTTACGACTTCAGGCAATGAATGCCATTATCGCTATTTAAGTGCGATTGAATATATCCTCAAAATAGATCTCTTATACATCATCACTAGCATGAGAAAACATTCCTCTAATGAGTAAGATGACCCTAGAGGCTTATTAGATCTTAAGGTAGCATTCAGTTTGTAGTATTGGACAGTACAAATAAAGGCAAACAAGATGAAAAGATTTTTTTATACCACGTTTGATATGTTTAGTACTGGACAAAGATTTTTATCATGTCCATTGTTTGGAATTGCAAAGTATTGCATTGAACATGATATTTTTGACAATTATACCGTTTATATAATATCATGGTTTTTTAATTACATTTTTAATATTATAATAAAAACAATTTAAAGAGATTATTTAATTCATGTAATTAAATGAATTATATAAAATAATAAATGCAAGTCCATTGGTTGAAAAAATTAATAATGCATATTATAAATTGTAATAATTTGTGTTACATTTAATAATATAACACATTATAAATATTATTTTAATAATATTTAATAATTGTCATAAAAAATTATAAATTTTATTTAATAACTGTAATGTTAATTTTATTAATATTATAAAAAATTAATATATATTAAATTATAATAATTTGCCTTAATATTTAATAACTATAATTTTAATTAAATTACAATATTTTGATGCATATTGCAAATTCCAATAGTAAATAAATTAAATCAATATCCTTAATATAATTGGTGATAATATAAAAACTAGTATTAACAAACTAGCATCATCATCAAAATAAAGTTCAATACTCCAATACTTTTTTTGTCTTGTACTCCAACACTTTTTTTTGTACTCTATTTGACATGGTACAAATTTTAGCCTTTTTGTCCAATAATCCAACACTTTTTTTGTCTAATGCTTAAACCAATTTTTCAAACTAAATGAAGGATAAATATTTTTGTCTAGTCCAGTACCACGAAATATGGGAAACTAAATGTTACCTAAGAGTCTAAGTAGTCTCATATTCATAACACCTCTCCAAGTGGGTCTTCGGATCACAAAAGTGTTAATAGACTTATAATGCTATAAGCTTAATGACCCACTGGTGGCCATGCTAACTTCAATTGCATTCTTTTTGCATCGTTGTTGCTAAGTGAAGGCATCTCCTCCTAAGCACACAATAACTTACACATATTTAAATAATGTAAGCTACCAAGAGGTGCTTTGGTGGTGCTATTAGATAAGATGTCACAACAAAATTATGAAAGGAAAAGTTTTACCTAATGCAATAATAGCTTCTAGAGTTGGATATTCCATGTATAGCACATAAAGAAGCAATGCATCAACATGAGCATCAGTCTTAATCCTCAACTAGTACCTCGATATCAAAGCACCTTCACCAGATCATTCAAATCTTCAATGCTATCAACATCATCAAACCAAAAAAGCTTCCAAGATGCTTGATCAATATAACAACCAATTAAGGGATTAAATCCCCCATCAACACATAGAAGTAAAGAATAATTATCCTAACCTTCTTCAAAAGAGCATTGTACTCTACTTCAAGCTAACATGCTCTACCTAAAACTTCTACCTAGAATGTGGCTACTTGAGAGTGTAGTTTAGGTGACAAATCAAGGCAACTCTTTTCTTTCATTTCTAAAGCGCAACACCAAATCACCTTTGATGGTGACCTCTAATCTGTTTCAAGTTCACTATACTTGAGGCTCGATGTGCTTAAGCTTGGCTATGCTTGAGATTTACTAAGGCCTAGTACTCATTAAGCCTACTATGCTCAAGTCCTTTTATGTGTGATGCATGCTATCATCAAGGTTTGCTACACTCAAGGCCTATTAGGGTTCGTTGCATGTAAGGCTCACTCTTCTAAAGGCCTACTATACTTAGCCTTGTGACATTCTTGCCCCAATAAGATTGACAAACCAACTTCTATACTTGCAATGATTAAAGGGAACATAAGAGTTGTCAATATAAGATCTATTCACATAAACATGTAAGTACACAAAATAAGAATACTAACTCTCGTCTATGGCTCAAACTAGAGCTTAGAGACATTTCCCCTAAAATCCTCAAAGAAACATGGGAACCATACTTCCATTACACTCGCATGTGGGGACCATGGTTGAGCGAATGTAGTGGTGGCATGAAGAATCCTTGACCATAGCTACACTTCCATCTTACTCTTGTGCAAAATCTGCTATCAAGTAAAAGTGATAACAACACGAAGGATCCTAGCCTTCTTCAAGAAAGCTACATGTTCTAACTTTGAGATGATATACTCTACTAAAGATTTCGACCAGGAGGGTGACTACATATGAAACCCAAAAAGAGTGATAAATAGAGGAAATTCTCTCCTTTCATTCTTGAAGCATAACACTAGGTCCCCTTTAATGGTACCTTTTGAATTAGCACAAGGCCCATGCTTAATGCTCTTAAGTGCACCACCAGCAAGTGTTGTTGCTTAGAGTTCATGGTGTTTAACGTTGTCCTAGAATGTATCTTTAAAGATAGCCTTGTGCAACCACTTATCGTAGACCTAAGATTGGTGGTGGACAACTATCCGATTGCATTAATAGGTATTATCAGAATTAGAATGGGGGAGAGTATCACTGTAATTATGGTGATAAGTGAAGTGGGAGTTGATGAAGGATTCTTTTGTAGAACTTGAGGATGTTTGAGTAGAGAATTTGGAGATGTTTTATAAACCTTTAATTTATGTTAATGGATGTTTATCCTGGTTTTTGAATTAGAGTTAATGTACTTTTTCTTAAGTAATAATGATTGGAATGATTCACTTGTGAGTCATTCATTTCTATTATTAGAGTTACAGTTATATTAATGCATAGCGAAGATGAATAGGTTTGAAATTGAAATAGAGATAGAGAGCATGACACATGGTGAGTTATGATGTCTTGGATTTTAGAGTGTTATAGCTTAGTTTGTCCTTTTCCTTATCTCATGTTAATTCCTTGTAATTTATTTAGCTTCTTTTTAGGTATTTATTTTAATGTTCTTTCATTTTAATAGTTTCGTATTATGACAGGATTCCTAGGTTTATGTTTAAGCCTTAAATAGCTAAACTTTCTAACATATGGTCAGCTTAGTTATCATTTCATATTGAGCTATTAAAAACTCTTTTCAGTAAGACTAATACATTTTATTATTTAATATTGAAAATTTTATTTCATCTTGGTTCATATTTGCATACTTGTGAATCTAGATCTAAATATGTGGTGAGTCTAATTTTAGGATCCATGAACTATACCATTCTTTTAATGTTTGTGATAGCTTCACAAACTGTGTATAATGTAGGCATGTGATTCTATCATAAACTAGTTCAACAATATTATTGTGTAATATCAAATATTAGTTTCATCTACATGTTTAACTTTTATTATTATCAATCAATGAGGGTCATCCATGAATTCTATTTAAGGCAAGGACTTTAAGGCAAGAAAGAAACCTAGAATGAGGAAATCCAAGTTTGAAAAGTTATCATACCGATGCCCAATGGGTAAGGTGCATGCAATGCTCGACATATAGCTATAGGATGGAAATATCAAGCTTTCGAGAGTTAAGTGCCTTCCCACTGCAGAAGAGAAGAATGATCCCAACTATTGTAGGTTTCATAAAATGATTGGTCATTTTACTAAGGATTGCTAGACATTAAAGAAGATATTTAAGGAGAGAAGAGTGAGGAGCTTATTATTGAAAATAACAATATTCACAACAATCCCCTTTCAACTCATAACAATCAACATGGGGTAGTGAATGCCATCACTCATGACCCTATTACTATGGAAACAAATGATGAGTCACTTGTCAATGCAAGTAAGGAAAAAGGAAAGCGAGTTGCAATCTAGCAAGATGAGTACCCTCCTATTGTTGCCACACTTTTGAAAACATCAAATTTTAGAAATTTCTTCAACCTTCTTAGGTTTGATGAGAAGGCTAAGCTGTAACAGCTACTGCACTTACACAAATCTTAGAAAGTCATTATGTGGAGTGTAGTGTGGCGTAACTTATGAAAAGAATGGGCACACTTAATAGGCATTCAACGAAAAGAACATTTATTGACACCGGTTCTTCCTTGAATATCATGCCAATGTCTACTTTTAAAGCTGCAAAGATAGACATTCAACATTTGGTAGAGCAACCCATTATGGTAAACAACTTTATGAGTCTTTTATAAAGACAATAGGATGTGTCAAAGTAGACTTTAAGGTTAGGCCTATTCTTAACTCTACACAGTTTCATGTGATCGATGTGCTTGTATCCTATCATCTTTATGTAGGAAGAACGTGGCTGCATGACCACAATGTGATACCTTCGACATGGTATCAATGTATTAAAGGTTACTGGGATAAGAAAAATGTCTTCATTCCTGCTACAAAGAATTCGTTCATGCCTAATGAATTCCACTTCACTGAAGTAACTTTCTTTGATGAACATATATACAAAGGTAATATACCCATAGTGGAACCCCTTAAAGCATTGCTACCTAAATGGAAAGAAATTCACATTTAAGAACCTAAGAAAAGAAAAAGGTGTGGTTATCATAGAGGTGCAAAGAAATGCTAGAGAACTAATAACATAGAAAAACTGCAAAACTCCATGTAAGCTTGATGACATAAGGGCTATTCATTATGATGCATCTTTGTTACTTTTCTCCCATTTATTTCTCTTGTCATGTGCAAATAAAGCAATAAGTGCTTTATGTCAATGAAAGAATTTTCTCACCCTCGTAAGGGTTTATTTCACAAAAAAAAATATAACAATGTAATTATTTATTTGCCTTTCATTGCTATGGCAATTGCAAAGTAGGAGATAGTTTCCTTAGTGTGCATAGCTATTTTCATAAAATAGTTGATATCCAATTGGGGGTAACTAAACCCCCTTGATCAATTATAAGAACACAAAAATTGAACATAAGATACATTTTAGACATTGTTGCTAATTGGTAAGAGCCTTGATTCCTAGGTGCATGATGATGAATATGGCTTATATGCTACAAAACGGTAAGAGCATAATCTCCCAAGTGCATGACATGTCATGGTAGCCATGTGAGAGCTTCTCCTTAAGCACTAAAGAAAGAAATACACAACCTCTCAAGATGAGGCTCGATTCTAAGTAACCAAGTAGTGGGAAATACACCCTTGACTAATATAAAAGACTTCTTGATCCTAAGCAATAAATGCTATATCGCTGCTTAAAGCACGATTAAACACATTCTCAAATGGCATCATTGGCAGGCAATAAATTCACCTCAATGCATGAAATAACATAAGAGACCCCCTTCAATCTTAGAGTCTAAGCAAGTCTCATGTTTGAGTAAGTTTGCCCAAATTTGTAGGATTTGCCCCAATTTGAACAAAATTGCCCTTATTCATAGAATTTGTGCTAATTTGTTGTATTTGCACTGAATTTTGGAAAATCTACCCTAATTACATAAATTTGCATTGGTTTGTAGAACTTGGCTTAATTTGTGGAATAATGCCAAAATTTAGTAAATTCACATGAGTTTGTAAGTTATAGCCCAATTTTAATAAAACTAGTATTATCCATTGAATTTGCTCTAACTCGTAGAATTTCCACCAATTTTCCTAAATTTTCCCTAATATGTGGAATTTGCCTAATATTTTTTTGCAATTTGTTTAAATTTTCATATATTTGCCAAAAATTGTAAGATTCACCCTAACTTTAATTGAAATGGCTCAAATTGGCAAAATTGGCCCAAATTGTAGGAAATGTCCATAGTTTGTAGAATTTGTGTGAATATGTGGAATTTGCCACAATTTTGGTAAATTTAATCCAATTTGTAGAATTCGCCTTATATTGTGGAATTTGCTAAAACTCTAACAAAATTGCAATTATTTGCAAAATTTGCTCCAATTTGTTAGAATGGCCAAAATTTGTGCTATTTACCTCAATTTTAGCAGATTTGCAAATGTTTGTAGAATTTTCCCTAATGTGCTCATTCAGGCACAATTTGAGTAAGTATACCCAAATTTGTAGGATTTGCCCCAATTTGAATAAAATTGCCCTTATTTGTAGAATTTGTGCTAATTTGTAGTATTTCCGCTGAATTTTGACAAATCTGCCCTAATTTCGTAAACTTACAATAGTTTGTAGAACTTGGCTTAATTTATGGAATATGACCAAAATTGAGTAAATTTGCACAAGTTTGTGGGTTATAGCCCAGTTTTAATAGAACTAGTATTATCTGTTGAATTTGCCCTAACACATAGAATTTCAACCAGTTTTGCTAAATTTGCCTTAATATGTGGAATTTGTCTTATATATTTTTTTTTGCATTTTTTTTGAATTTTTTTATATTTTCCAAAATTTGTATGATTTTCCCTAACTTTATTTGAAATGGCTCAAATTGGTAGAATTGGCCCCAACTGTAGGAAATTTCCATAGTTTGTAGAATTTGTGGAATTTGCCACAGTTTTGGTAAATTAAATCCAATTTGTAGAATTTGCCTTATATTGTGGAATTTGCCAAAACTCTAAAAAAATTGTGATTGTTTGTAGAATTTGCTCCAATTTTGTTAGAATGGCCAAAATTATTATTTGCCTCAATTTTAGCAAATTTGCAAACATTTGTGGAATTTTCCCTAATGTGTACATTCTAGCGCAATTTGAGTAAGTATACCTAAATTTGTAGGGTCATACTTAATCCATTGTCAATTGATCGGCACATGTTTGTATTGCCCATTCACTTAATGATAGAGCGTACTGTATTGGGGCCTCAAACTTGGAGATTCCTCACCTGCTTTTTCAATTTCTTTTTTCCTTTTCCTTTTCTTCCTTACTTTGCTTTTATCTTTTCCTATACTCTATTATTACACAACTCACGAGTTTTTCTTGTCAATTTGACTACATCAACTCTAGGCCAATCCATTGTCAATTGATTGGCACATGTTGGTATTGTATCCTTCAATTCTTGCATCTCAGTATCTTCTTTTTCCTCTATGATACATGAAAATTCAAGTTCGACTCATCCATAGCTACAATTATAAATTGTGGGTCTAAGGAAGAAACAAAATATAATATAACTAACAATAAGAGGAAGTAACAACAATATAATATAACAAGTATTTATTAGAAATGATTTATTTTACAATGGCCTGAAAAGAGAAAACAACTACAAAAATGATTACCCAAAAAAAAATCTATAGAAAAATTATTCAGAGGATGATCACATTCTTATAATAAAGTTTCTTTCTTATTCTTTTCAATAGGGTAGGATGCCACAAAAGTGGAGGCATTAGGTTCACTATCAATGGCAAGGACTACTTTGAATTTGTTCTCATATCAAATGTAGCATAAGGTGGAGATATCTCCAATGTATGGATTAGAGGGTCCAAAATCAAGACATGGGAAGCTATGTCAAGAAACAAGGGATCAAATTGGCAAAGTTTAAGCTATCTTAATGGCCAAAGCCTATGCTTTAGAATTGAAGCCAATGATGGAAGCATTAGAATAGCAAATCAATAACTCAAAGCAAATCAGTGGACAAATTGGAGCAAGAACACTGGGGAAAAAAAAACATGGTAAATCATAACATAAAGCATCAAAACTCAACTCATTTAAACATAGCATCATAAGAGTAGCTCATTCAAACATAACAGATCATAACAACAAATTGGTGGATAGATCCCACGCCTCATAACAGCAACTCATTCAAACTTAACATTGGAGAACAACAAATATCAGAGCAATCGTGGGGAAAAAAATAAAAATCAACAAAAACCAAAAGATCCAACAAATCAGTGTTGTGATAAATCAAGATATAAAGCATACCCAAGCAGATGTAAGCTAAGTTTCAAAGGAGATGATGGTGTTGAGCTCTAGCAACGTGATTTGGGTAGGCACCTCACAAGATTTGGTGACGTTGGGCTAGTTCATGCATATAAACTCTTGGACAGACATTTCCATTAACAAATCTGACATCTCCACCGATTGATGGACAACAAGCGACAACGGGATCTCCACAGATAGATCTCACAGCCCTCCTTTATCTAGATCTAATGTCACTAATGTGCTTTGAGAAAAAACAAAATAACTTCAGATAGGGATTATAAAGGTTTTGTTGGGGAATGCTAATTTGGTCCGTAAAGTAATTGCAATTTCGATCTGAATGGTTATTTCGTTCACCCGCTGAAGTAAACATTGTAATCCCCATTCTATATGTAATAGGGCTGTAATGGAATTCCAATTACAACGAAGTGAACGGGGTGTTAGTTCTCATGGAACTTGCTAAAAAATCAATAAAAAAACGTAAAACCTATGAGTTCATGGCTCAATCTAGTCTAGATCAGTCTAATGAAACTAAGTCCAACTACATTTAAATTAGTTTAGTTTGAATCTTAATAAGTTAAATCATTTTTAACAGTTTAAGGTTTTAGACTAAATCATTTCAGCATGTTTTCATTGATAATAATAATAATAATTGAAGTTTTTAATCAATTATTAATATTAAAATTAAGGAACAATATGTAAAAATTAAAATCATATAATATTATATAATGTTAATATTACATCTTAAATGATAATAAAGATAAATAACTTTATATAAGAGAAGAGAGACAACAATAAAGAAGAAGAAGAAGAAGAAGAAGAAGAGTAAACTATGAAAGCTGAGAGGAAGAAAATATAACAAAAAAAGAAAAGTAAATATGTTTGGATTGAAATGTTAATAGGGTTAAGTTAACTAAAAAATATTGCTTATTTTTATTTATTTTTTTAATAACAAGTAGTTTAGTTTGACTTCACATGATTCAATTTAGTTCGACCCTGAGCTTAACTGCAAACCAAGTAAGCCCTTTTCCAAACTGAAGTAAAATATATATGTATAACTGTATTTTATGGTTAACTTGATGGATGACTTTAAAAAGATAGAGAAGAAAAAAAAAATTGTATCCAAATAAGTAATTGAGGCAGTGGAACATTTCTTTTTCCCTCAACCACATACTAAATATTGAGTTTTCACTTTATGCAAAACACACACCATATATGCATATTCCCCTCAAAATATATTGCATGTTCACTTAAAAGTAAAATGCACAACTAATATGTACATTTAGTGTGATTTTAGTTGGCATAATGAAATAAGGTTGAAAGATCTTAGTAATTTCTCTGGAATTATTACATTTACAATTGAGGGCTTTTTTCAAATAAAAGTTATATCATATGAAGAATAGTAATTTTCCACAAATAAAAATTCTATATTTATTATGCATTATGATATATATATATATTTATATATATATTTGTAAACTAAATAAGATTGTAATTATCCAATAGGGCAAAATGGCCATTCTATTTAGGTGAATCAAACGCAACATTATAAAATGAAATAGAATAGATTAGTAATTACTAATACCTCATTTGATTACACTAGTGATCTTAATAATATGCTTAGAATATATTTAAAAACACCACATATTGGTACCCAAGTCATGACTTGAGTGATCGTTAGAGTATTTTATATAAAAACGAAAATTTACAATAAAAGACTGAGGAATAACTATTCTTATCATAAGAAGAAATTATGATTCCCCATTTAATACTAACGAGAATTTCCTAGGATTGTTTTTTCATAAGAGGCTAATAGCATTTATAGGTTATGCCACCCACCTCTTATGAAATTTCAATACAAACTGATAGATAAAAGACTTGATGATTTGTACTATGTAGGGCTTAACTATGATCTATTAGTCTCTTTTTACTACAATCTTTTGTGTTTACTTTTAAAGTGTAGTGGATGGCAACCCATTACTAAAATTGATCACACTTCCATGGTTACATAACTCACAAGTATTTTTCATCCCTTGCCAAATAAAAAAAAAAAAAAAACTGTGTGATTTTGCATTGTGGAATTTAACCCCACAACATAAAAAAGCAACAATTAGGGAGCTTTCCATTAGGCTACCAAGATTCACAAGATCATTTTTAAGAAAAATTCAGTTTAAGGACTTCCAAGATATTTATTGAAGATGTGATTCCTTGAAACCCTAAAAATTTATTTATAATTAAGGAAATTTGTTTTCTTCTGCTACTATAATTATTACATTATTTGTATGTTTTCTACAAAAATACTAAATTATTATATTACTACTCATTAACACATTGAAATACTAGCTTCATGAGCAATGAAACAATAATGCAACTTAAATGTGCGAGGTAGTGACTTGAAAAGCTTATATGTTCAACATGTACTTGAACCTTTTAAACTTTGTTATAAGAGTTTTTGGTTGGATTTGGCCTAGGTTTTATTTTATGGACTAACTCTTCAAAATAATGATAAGGACTGGGGAATCAGATCCACTTATTAGGGATGTTATAGGAAGATTTAATTTGGTAGGCATGGAAAAGGGATTGTTGGGTTAGTCTCCCTATCTTCAGCCTTTCTTGATTAGTATTTATGCTTTGTAGACTCACTCGTGTCCCTAAGCTTTATATATACATACATTCATACACTAACGCATATATATATATATGCATCTCATCCATTGATTAACAAAACCACCAATGAATGTCACTAGAGCTCATATTATCTGTCAATCCCTAAAGCACCTATTATCATTTTCCTAAGCACGAGATGCGAAGGATTTATGGTTATGCTTAGTGATCCTACATAAATAGTGTTATTTTAATGAAGATAGGCTTGCATGGTTGGCATTATTCGTTCCGGACCTCGGAGCAAAAGTTGTTAATAGGAATTTCCTTGACATTCAATTAAAAAAAAAAAAAAACAAATCCTTGACACAGTTAGAGCGGCTGAAGATAATAATTGATGTTAACGGACACAAACTTTTGCAATCACGAGAATCTAAACTTTATTTGATCCACTTATAACTCCTAAATAATGTTCATAATGTATAATTTCATTTTCATGCCTTGTGAGAATATCTATCCTTTGTCAATACTTACCATAATTTCAATGATAGTTTTGGAGTTTGAGTGATGGTTTAGATGTATATATATTTTTTTAAATATTATAAAAAAGTAAAGTTGTATTTTAAGAATTTGTAAGGTTTATCTCTATTTCATTATTGATAGTTTTAAGGGAATATTTATGATTATCACCATTATTTTTACATGAATTCTCCTCCGGTTTAACTGATTTAATAGCTAAAAGTATCATACCAGTTGAGAAAAAAATGTAAGCCATAACCAAATATAAACACATAAAATGCAGCGGAATTAGGAAAATCACTAACCTCTTGCCATTGCTTAATACGGAGAGGAACAAAACGTCAAGCCCCGGAAACTTCAAGATCTTTAGAGCACTCAAAAATCTCACAAGATGGTAATGTGTTTTTAATAGAATTTTTTGTACTCTGGGACCTTGAATCCATTAGCTATTTATAGAGAAACTTTCCATCAAAGTTTCCAAAAATCATGCTAATGGGTTAGTGGGTAATGTGGTTGATTAGGATTAAGTAGTTAGTGGGAACATGGGAGTTGAGTTGATGAAGTTGTGGTTTGTGGTTCCTGAAAATAGGACCACCATACTTCCACTATTCCAACATTCTCCCACTTGGTCCGTATATTTTACTTTAATACCACAAATCCTTAGACTTTAAGAAAACACAATACACGAATCATGGTGATATTTTCTCTTTATTACTCGAGTAGTATCTTCCATGTATTACAATGTATCAAGTTTTCAAACCTCTTTCCCAACAGCTTAATGAATAAACCTAACGTTTATTCTAGGTCCAAACTTTATTAATATTTCTCCAAATAAACAAATTGTGCACAACAAATATGAGAAATATCTACTCTATAGAGTTTCACTAACACATAATGGAACCAAGTCCCATATTGACAACATGATCCTTAAATCTTTGTGGTGGCATGCCTTTAGTCAAAGGATCAGCTAACATCAGCTCTGTGTTAATATACTGAATGACCACTTTGTTATCTTTAACACGTTCCCTTATGGCCAAATACTTTATGTCGATATGTTTGCTTCGACTTCCACTCTTATTATTTTTAGCCATAAAGACTGCAGCTGAATTGTCACAATACATCCTCAGCGGCTTAGGTATAGAATCCACAAGTCTAAGCCCTTCGATGAAACTCTTCAACCATACACCTTGTGAGGTAGCCTCAAAACACGAAACGAACTCAGCTTCCATAGTAGAAGTAGCAGTTAAAGTCTGCTTGGCACTTCTCCATGAAATGGCTCCACCGGCTAACATGAAAATGTAACCTGATGTTGATTTTCGAGAATCAACGCATCCGGCGAAGTCTAAATCAGAGTAGCCAATTACTTCTAAATCATCAGACCGTTTGTACATAAGCATGTAATCTTTTGTCCCTTGAAGATATCTCAAGACTTTCTTTGCAACTTTCCAGTGGTCAAGTCCCGGATTTGACTGATATCTTCCTAACATTCCAACAGCAAATGCAATGTCAGGTCTAGTACAAACCTGAGCATACATTAAGCTTCCAACAGCTGAAGCATAAGGAATGTTCTTCATTTGCTCTCTTTCAAACTCGTTTTTAGGGCATTGGTCCAAATGGAGCTTATCACCCTTCACGATAGGAGCAACGCTAGGTGAACAATTTTTCATCCGAAATCTTTCTAAAATTTTGTTAATATATGTTTCTTGAGATAGACCTAAGATTCCTCTATGTCTATCTCGATGAATCTTAATCCCAATGACATGAGATGCATCACCCATGTCCTTCATATCAAAATTTTTAGAAAGAAATTGTTTCACCCCATGTGACATACCCTTATCATTTGATGCAAGTAGGATATCATCCACATATAGGATAAGAAAACAAATCTTACTCCCACTAACCTTTTGGTATATACATTGATCCATGATATTCTCAACGAAACCAAATGAAGAGATAACATCATGAAATTTTAAATACCATTGACGGGAGGCTTGTTTTAATCCATAAATGGATTTCTTTAGCTTGCAAACCAAGTGATCACCATCACTAGAGGAAAATCCTTCAGGTTGTTTCATATAAACCTCTTCCTCTAGATTACCATTTAGGAAAGCTGTTTTCACATCCATTTGTTGTAATTCAAGATCAAATTGAGCTACTAATGCTAATATTATGCGTAAGGAGTCTTTCCTAGATACAGGACTGAAGGTCTCTGTGTAATCAATTCCTTCACGCTGAGTGAACCCTTTAGCAACAAGTCTAGCCTTATATCTTTCAATGTTGCCCAATGAGTCTCTTTTAGTTTTAAAGACCCATTTATTACCTATGGCTTTTACACCGTTGGGCAACGGGACAAGATCCCAGACTTCATTACTCTTCATAGAATTCATCTCATCTAACATAGCATTATACCATAAATTTGACTCATCACAATTCATAGCTTCCTTGAAAGACTCAGGATCATTTTCAGCTCCAATATTGTACTCAGATTCTTGTAAATACACAATATAATCACTAGGGATTGCTGATCTCCTTTCTCTAGTGGATCTCCTTAAAATTGGGACAACATTTTCTTGTGGATCATGTTGCTCAATCATTTCTTGATTTTGATCTACTATGATTTCTTCAGCAATTTGTGGATTTTCATTGATTGGTTGTTCAACACCTATTTGAACTCAAGGAGTGTTATGAACAACAACCAATCTCTCACCTGATGTGGAAGGTAGATCTTGCTCATGAACTATGTCTTGAGATAGATCACTCCCACTTATTGAGTCATTTTCAAGAAATTTTGCATTTCTTGATTCCACAATCCTAGTAGTGTGAGATGGACAATAAAATCTGTATCCTTTGGACTTTTCGGCATATCCAATGAAATACCCACTTATAGTCCGAGGATCCAGTTTCTTTTCTTGTGGGTTGTAAACTCTAACTTCAGATGGGCATCCCCATACACGCATATGACGCAAACTCGGTTTCCAACCTTTGAACAACTCAAATGGTGTTTTAGAAACAGCCTTGGTTAGAACTCTGTTTAATATATACGCAGACGTCTTTAATGCTTCAATCCATAAGGATTTAGGCAGTTTAGAGCTACTAAACATACTTCGCACCATTTCCATTAATGTTCTGTTTCTTCTTTCCGCAACACCATTCTGATAAGGTGAACCTGGCATGGTGTATTGGGCAACTATACCGTTATCTTGAAGAAACTTAGCAAAAGGACCTGATGCTTGTCCATCTTCAGTGTATCTACCATAATACTCACCACCTTTATCGGTTCTCACAATCTTGATTTGCTTACCGCATTGTTTCTCTACTTCAGCTTTGAAAACCTTAAAGGCTTCCAACGCTTCACTTTTATGATGAAGCATGTAGAGATACATGTATCGTGAGTAATCGTCTATAAATGTGATAAAGTATTTCTGACCTTGATTATCCATATCTGGACAACAAATATCAGAATGGATAATTTCTAATATGGCCGAACTCCTTTTGGCACCTTTCTTTGACTTGTTAGTCTGCTTTCCCTTTATGCAGTCTATACAAGTACCAAAATCAGTGAAATCTAAATGACTAAGTATACCATCATTCACCAATCTTTTAACTCTCTCTATAGAGATATGACCTAGTCTACGGTGCCATAAGGTAAAAGAATCCTCATTCATAACACATCGTTTAGTACCGGCTTGTACATTCATAACATCATGAGTGGCATTATTATGTAAATTTAATAAATAAAGACCATCCAATGAAGAACCATCACCAATATGATTGGATTTATAAAATAAATCAAAACCATTGTTTGAAAAGTTAAAAGTAAATTCCGAAAGTACAAGTTTTGAAACTGAAATCAAATTCCTAGAAAAACTAGGAACATAGAAGGTCTTTTCAAGAATTAAATTAAAGCCACTCTTAAGTACTAATATGCATGTCCCAATAGCTTCCACATGTGATTCTATCTTGTTTCCAGAATAGATAAATCGCTCAGCTCCTACTGGTTTCCGCAGGTTTTGTAAACCCTGCATGGAATTGGAAATATGGATTGTAGATCCAGAATCAATCCACCATGTGTTACAATTCACATCAACCATGTTAGACTCAAAACAAACATATGAGACTAAGTTACCTTTTTTTTCAAGCCAATTTTTATGCTTGACACAGTCTTTCTTTATGTGTCCCTTCTTTTTACAGAAAAAACACTTGGACTCTTTCTTGATGTCAGCATTGGGTTGGATTTTACCCTTCCCTTTTCCTTTGACTTTGCCGGTTTTCCTTCCTTGAGTAACCATCATTGCATTTTCTCCCATCTCCAGAGTTAATCGGGCCTCCTCTTCTTCACACATGGTCAATAGATCATCTATTGTCCATTTGTCCTTATGTGTGTTGTAAGAGATCTTAAAAGGCCCATACTGTGATGGAAGGGTCGTCAGAATAAAATGCACTAGGAAAGCATCCGACATCTCAATCTCTAGAGCCTTCAAGCGATTTGCTAAATCACGCATTTTGTTGATGTGTTCTCTAACGCCTTTCACAGAAGTCAACTTAGCAGATGTGAACTTCATAATCAGAGTGCTAGCTAGAGACTTCTTAGAAGTCTTAAATTGCCTTTCAAGGGCATCTAGCAACTCTTTGACATTTTTATATTGATCCACTGAGCCACGGACATCCGCAGTGAGTTTGCTCTTAATGAACATGATACTAAGTCGGTTAGACCGTTCCCATTTCTCATGAAGATCAAACTCAGCTTGAGTGCTTTCTTCACTCAGAAGTGGCTCATCCTTAATAGTGGCATAGTCAATGTCCAAACACCCCAAATGAAGAAGTACATTATCTCTCCAGGTCTTAAAGTTTTCACTTGTTAAAATAGGGATTTCTACTTTAGTATCAGTCAAAGGTTGCATAGCTGCAAACACAAACATGCTTAATTCTTAATTTGAGACTATAACATAAATCATAATTTACCGATGCAAATTATGCAATAATGAATCTAGTGACATAAAAATTGCCTGTGGGCTAAATTTTTAATTCAATAAGATTCATTCCTTATAATAGACATTATATTTCTTTTACTTCATAATCACTTTATGAGATTCGTTCTTAATAAGGCTGCTGTGGCTATACCTCAATGCTTTATGGATCATCAAACAAATAAATGTAAAGTCTAAACATTTCTGATGTGATACCGTATAAATAACTTCATTCAATAGAGGCTGCTTTGGCTAAACCTCAGTTAAACAAAATTATCTTTATCACTTGAGATCAGATAAATTTCCAGGAAAGACGCGTAGGTTAAACAAAAGGTCCCACTTAAAATCCAGCCTCCTTAAACAGAATTCGAATGAATTCCCAGGAAAGACGTGGAGGGGTCACATTTGTCCTACGATAATGTCTCCTTAGACAAAATTAATCTGACTCAATTTAGACTTTTAACTTAATGTTTTATGAAGTTATTTAATGTCTATAATACTAAATGTGATTTCTAATAAACAATCCAATCTAAATAAGGCTGCTGTGGCTACGCCAAAATTTATTAGAATTATTTAATCACAAGACAACAATAATTGCTATTGCTAAACATCATGCAATAACTCTAAATGTACTTAAACATGAACAATATATTGCATGCATAATAAATTCGAAGCATACATACAATCACATACCAATTTAAGCACCTTGAACAATACTAAAATTGCAAAATCCTAATGCAATTTCATTAACGATATTTTAAATAATCAACAAGCTAGTGTATATAAACCATAAATTTATATATACACAAATTATTTAAAATAAATGCGGAATTTAAAATAAAATTCCACAAAAGTTTTTCACAAAACTGTAAGTAAAAATGTTAAATAAAATTGACATGTTAAATTTCAAGAAAATTATTTAAGGAAAATAATAAATAATTTACTCTATTTCCAATTTAACATGTCATAAAATCCAACATTATTACTCAATTATTATACTTGAAAATTGAGTAAAATTAAGTACAAAATTAATAAAAATTAATTTGCACCATAAAACTCTAAATAAAAAATTAATTTTCTCTAGAAATTTTCTTACACGGTTGGAAACTTGATCGTGTACTTAGACAAGAGTCATACACGGTCAGGACACACGGTCGTGTATGGGGACCGTGTATGCTTCTGTAGAAATCCTGATGGAATACACGGTTACGACACACGGCCGTGTATAGGGACCGTGCATGCTTCTGTGGGAATCCGCAGCGGGTACACGGCCGTCTCCTGGCCGTGTGAGGAAGCCGTGTATTCGTTTGTGAACTCTGATTGAGTACACGGTTTCGACACACGGCCGTGTATTCAGGTCGTGTGTCCCCTATTTCCATCATTATCAACCCTTTTGGAGAAAACTAATTTTTTCGAACTCGCAAGGCAAAGGTTTATTATGGCTCTGATACCAAATGTAAGCCATAACCAAATATAAACACATAAAATGCAGCGGAATTAGGAAAATCACTAACCTCTTGCCATTGCTTAATACGGAGAGGAACAAAACGTCAAGCCCCGGAAACTTCAAGATCTTCAGAGCACTCAAAAATCTCACAAGATGGTAATGTGTTTTTAATAGAATTTTTTGTACTCTGGGACCTTGAATCCATTAGCTATTTATAGAGAAACTTTCCATCAAAGTTTCCTAAAATCATGCTAATGGGTTAGTGGGTAATGTGGTTGATTAGGATTAAGTAGTTAGTGGGAACATGAGAGTTGAGTTGATGAAGTTGTGGTTTGTGGTTCCTGAAAATAGGACCACCATACTTCCACTATTCCAACAAAAAATCCTTCTGTTGGCCAGAATATTTTTATGGTCATCTAACAAGAAAAATTTCATTAACTCTTTGGCAATATGGAGTCATTTTAATTATGATATTTTTCAAGGCTATATTCTTTTTTCCATTTACGTCAATAAAAAGATGACGATTGGAATTTATTTAAGAATTATAGTATGGTTTCCATCCATGGAGTCTCTTTTTTTACCAAATTTATAAATGCATTACTTGCTTCACTTAATATAGTTAGATTTTTAGTTTTGGAGTCAACATTTTAGGGTTGCAACGAAGCACATTGTTATGGGTTATCTTATCTGTCTAATCCCATAAAAACCTTATGTAGCTCTATTAGGGTTTTTACTAAATTATGACACATAATTTAAAATACTATAGGTTTTAAGATTAGGTTGTAAGACTAAATAAAACTAATAAGATACTTAACTTAGTATAAAAATAATAAATTAATAATAATTTTTGCTTTTAACTTCTGCACCATGCACACTTTATATTGGTTCTATATTATACAACATATTTAATCTTTAAATTTCATTTATATATAGATTAGTAAATGTAATATTAGCTCTACTAAATTGCTTACTACTTTACTATTTTCTTTTTCTTGTCTAAATACTATAAAGATTCGACCTATCCCTATAGAATTTATGATCATATACAGCAATTTTCAATAATAAGAAGAAAAAATCTTATATGATTTTTAAAAATGCTAAATCTTATAAAAGTCAGTTAAATTTTTATAAAACAATTTGAAACCACCTCAACTGTTTTCCTAAAACATTCCTTTTCCATCCTAATGCTCAATGACTCATCACCTTCATTATGTCTCCTTTTTCGATCCCTAGCTAGAACTGGTAAAATGAATTTTTGAATTCAAAACTTAGCCTAGAGAAACAGGAAAAGATAAAATCAAAGTAAGGAAGAAAAGGAAAAGGAAAAAAGAAAGTGAAAAAGCAGGTGAGGAATCTCCTGGTTTGAGGCCCCAATACAGTACTCTCTATTATTTAATCTAGAGAAAGAAAGTTGCAGATGAACTCTGTACAGCTTGGGATCTAAAGACAGATGCTTGTGGCCTTCAGGTAGCGGATTTGGAAGATGGAACCCAAGCAAGTCATTACCTGGAGTCACATTATACGGGGAGGTATTGTGGCAGTGCTTCGGTTTTTGTTACTTTGATTGAGCAAGAGGCCGGATTGAGCACTTGCAAGATCAACATGTCATGCTAGATTGATAATTAGTTTCTTAGTGAATATTAATTGATGTATTATTAGTTATGAAAACGGCATTGATATGAAATATTTTGATTGATAAAATAAGTGCCTAAAACTTTCCTTTCTTTCATTTTTTTTTTGTTCATTTTTTTTTTATTTTAGTTACTTTTTGGATACTGGGGTTGAGTAAAAGATAGATAAGTACTTAAAACTACTTATCTTACCAACCCTAGTGGGAGTGTGCTATATAAAAGAACGGTCCTATTTGTGAGTCTTAATATGAGACCACCTTCTTATATGACCACCTTCACAATATTATTATTATTATTATCTCTACAGCCTTTTTTTTTCTTTTTTTATACCTATTTATGCTATATTCAAAATATCTCTAAACTGTAATATAAACTATCGTCCTTAAATTCTTCTATCTGGTAATCTATTTTAGCCCTTGATATGAAAGGTCTCAAAATCACCCCATTAAGTAATTTAATTATGCTTGCAAATCTAAATAACGTAAAAACAAGCTTCCTCCAGGAAGAAGAGGCTGCAGAACTTCAACGTCACACGAGATATATTACACGTATTCAAAGTGTGCATGGTTGGATTTGATTCGATTATAATGGTTTTACAAATCAAATCAAACTCTTCATTTTTAAAAATTTTCAAACTACAACCAAATAACCAAAATTTTCAAAACCAGACCAAACTAAGATTAATGAGACCAAATCAAATAAAAAAAATTTTCTGGTTTGGTTTTGTTCAAACTAAAATAAAAGAAAAAAGGAGGTGACGTTATTTAATTTAAACTAAAAACAAGAGGCAACACGTTATTTTTAACATATCATTGCTCAGATTTTCTTATATATATACATACAAAATTATTTACCAAATAATTGTATGTATTATTTATTTATTTATTTCCCTAGATAATACATTGGCAGTTTTTAAGTTATATAATATCAGATATAATTATTATTATTATGCTTTATAATATATGTAGTCATGTTATATTTGTATTTTATTAGATTCAAGTCATAGAGATTCGGATTTATCTAACTATATATATATAATCCCTCTTTCTACATCTAAATATATAATATATTGCATATAATTTAAATTCTAAATTCAGCTTGATTTTTTAAGTTTGGATATACATCTATATATATATGTCTTCCACAGAATAAACACCCCCTATGGTTAAAACACATTGCAAGGTCAGACATGTTAAAGATACAATTTCCAAGATGAACATGCCAGATTAGGATCAAATGAAATTCACTGTTAGAACATCTCTGCACAGACAAAGATTAGCAATTAGAACATCCTTTTATGGCTGCTACAAATTTCGGATTTGAAAGGAAGTCCAAATGCTTATTACAATTGTGATGAACAATATTAACCACATGATCGAGGTTACAGGGGAACCATCAGTGGGTTCTAAGGGCAGAGTTCGACGCAATGCATCAGAAGGTCGGGCGTATGGAATGGCGCCTTGATGAACTGATCGAGCATTTCGATGCCTTAGTGGTAGACCCCAATAGGGTCAGAGGCGTTGGTAGGAATCCACCACGTGCAGTGGAAGAATTCGGGGGACGCGTACTCCGACCTGTCGTTGAGAACAGGTGGGAACGCGTAAGGGATGAGGAATCCAGTGAAGAGAGTGATGATACGTATGGGAGTGGGCCACAGCGAGGACGCGGTGGTAGAAGTGGTGGTTATCGGATGACTCATCATGGGAATCACCCTAGAGACGACGATTATAGGAGGAACCGTGGAGGCTATGATCAGGGGGACGACGGAGACTACCGCTTGAAGGTCGACATTCCATGGTTCGATGGAAGCCTTAATATCGAAGGCTTCCTCAATTGGATTGCGGAAGTAGACCGATTCTTCGACTATATGGAAATTCCCGAAGACCGTCGAGTAAGATTGGTGGCATGTAGGTTGAAGAGTGGTGCCTCGGCATGGTGGGAGAGGCTACAGAGCAGGAGGCAAAGGGAAGGAAAACACCCGGTGAGATCATGGTATCGCATGAAGCAGTTGCTGCAACATGATTTCCTCCCGCTGGACTATGAGTAGATACTGTTCCAACAATATCAACGGTGCCGCCAGGGACAACGTTCCGTACATGAGTATATGGCGGAGTTCATGAGGTTGGCTAAGCGGAATGATTTGAGGGAGAGCGAAGGCCAGCAAGTTGCAAGGTATGTGGAAGGACTGAAGCTCCAAATCAAAGACAAAATTGGGGTTACGATGGTGAAGACTCTAGTAGAGGCAAAGAACTTGGCTCTCCAAGCGGAACTAGTGTTACAGGAATAGGGGAGTAGATATGGAGGAGGAAGGAAGGGTTATGTAGGTGAAGCTGTGGGTAGTGGTAGTAGGTCGGGATTTGAGAAAGGTAAAACTACGCCATACAAACCTACTGAGGATATTACCAGGAGGGAAGAGAAGATTGAGGGGAAGAAGCTGATGGAGCAAAAGGGAACCCAGAAGCAGAATAACCCCTATGCCAAACCTATTTTGGGAAAATGTTTCCGATGCAATCAACCGGGTCATCGGTCAAACAAATGTCCTACGAGAAGAAGCGTAAACATCCTTGATAGGGAGGATGATGAGGAGGTTTGTTGTGAGCCTAATGGAGAGAGAGAGTATTATGAGGAAGAAGAAGAAGCAGCAGAACCAACTTATGTGATTCGATGCATGATGCTAACCCCAAAGCAAGAAGAAGTTACGCAGCAACACCAGTTGTTTCACACATGGTGTATTATCTTGGGGAAGTTGTTTGAGCTAATAGTAGACAGTGGTAGTTGCGAAAACATCATAGGAAGGGAGGTGGTGAAACAGCTGCAGTTGCCTATCGAGAAGCACCCGAATCCGTACACCATTGGTTGGATTAAAGAGGCCGAAAAGATTGAAGTTAAGGAGAGATGCAGGGTACCTTTCTCAATAGGGAAGTACCGCGATGAAGCATTATGTGATATTGTAGACATAGATGCTTGTCACATATTATTCGGGAGGTCATGGAAATTTGATGTGGACGCGCAACATGCGGGTAAGGAGAATGTATATAGATTGCAGAAGGAGGGTGTGAGGTACACCTTGTTACCATTGAAAAGGGAAGGACGCGTGAAGGGAAAGAAGGTTGAGAGTCGATTGTTCCTAACCGTCACTCAATCAGAGAAGGAAGTGATGGAAGACTTGAGGGAGTCGCGGGTGGTACACGCCCTCATAGTAAAAGGTGTGGCAGGAGGAGAGGAGGAGATCAATGGGGAAGTACCCGAGGCAGTAAAGAGTTTACTGGAAGAATTTAAGGAGGTAGTTCCAGACGATCTACCTGAAGGTCTACCACCACTGAGAGACATCCAACACCAGATAGACTTGGTGCCTGGAGCAAGTCTCCCAAACCTCCCGCATTATAGGATGAGTCCTAAGGAGGCCGAGATTCTACAAGAGAAGGTCCAAGAGCTTTTGGACAAAGGGTTTATCCGGGACAGCTTGAGTCCGTGTGCCGTTCCAGCCTTGTTAACTCCTAAGAAAGATGGAAGCTGAAGGATGTGTGTTGATAGCCGAGCTATCAATAAGATTACCATAGGGTATAAATTCCCTATCCCGCGCATCGAGGATATATTGGATCGTTTGAGTGGCACTATTATCTTCTTCAAAATAGATTTGTAGAGTAGGTACCACCAAATTCGGATCCGCCCCGAAGACGAATGGAAGACGACATTCAAGACCAAGGAGGGGTTGTATGAGTGGCTAATGATGCCATTTGGTCTTAGTAACGCGCCGAGTAACTTCATGAGAGTAATGAACCAGGTATTAAAACCCTTTAATGGTCATTTCATTGTTGTGTACTTCGATGATATTTTAGTATTCAGTAAGTCTAAAGAGGAACATTTTGAGCATTTGAAATGCGTATTATCTGTACTAAAAGAGAACAAATTGTTCGCTAATCTTAAGAAGTGCACATTCATGTCAAGGCGACTATTGTTCCTTAAGTTTGTAGTCAGTAGTGAAGGGGTAATGGTGGATGATGAAAAGGTGAAGGCGATTAGAGAATGGCCTGTTCCGAGAACTGTTACTGAGTTGAGGAGTTTTCTCGGCCTAGCTAGTTTCTATAGAAGATTCATCAAAAACTTTAGTACGGCCGCTGCCCCCTTAACTGAGTGTTTGAAGAAGGGTAAGTTCCAATGGGGGAAAGAAGTTGAAACGAGCTTCATGAACTTAAAACAACGATTGTGTGGCGCTCCTGTATTAGCGTTACCCGATTTTGAGAAGTTATTCGAGGTGGATTGCGACGCCAGTAGGGTTGGAGTTGGTGCAGTCCTATCACAGGAAAAAAGACCAATCGCCTTTTATAGTGAAAAATTGTGCGAAGCAAGGAGAACTTGGTCTACATATGATAAGGAATTCTACGCCGGAGTGAGAGCCCTTAAAGTATGGGAGCACTATTTGATTGGGAAGGAGTTCATTTTGTACTCAAACTGCGGGGCTCTTAAACACTTGAGTGGTCAAACCCGAATTAGTAAGGATATGCACGCTAGGTGGATTGAGTTCTTGCAAAGGTTTCCTTTTAGACTAATGCACAAGTCAGGTGTGCAAAACAAGGTCGCGGATGCCATGAGTAGAAGAGCGGATGTCCTACTTACTTTAAGTGCGGACATTGTCGGTTTTGAGAAGTTAAAGGAACTATACGAAGATGATAGCGACTTTAAGGACACTTGGACTAAGTGTGCTAACAGAGAACCTTGTGACGACTATCATATCCATGAGGGGTACTTGATGAAAGGAAATCAACTATGCATTCCTAAATCTTCCTTACGGGAAAAACTTATCCGAGATCTGCACGGTGGCGGACTGGCGGGACATATGGGCAGAGATAAGACCCTAGCCGCAGTTACTGAAAGATATTTTTGGCCTCGGTTAAGGAGGGATGTGTACCGAATTGTGGAAAGGTGCTACATTTGCCAGGTGTCGAAGGGACAATCCCAAAACACTGGCCTATATACTCCTCTTCCCGTGCCGGAAAACATTTGGGAGGACTTATCGATGGATTTTATACTTGGTTTGCCTCGTACCCAACGAAGTGATGACTCTGTGTTTGTTGTAGTTGACAGGTTTTCCAAAATGACTCATTTTATTCCCTACAGGAAGACCGCCGATGCACGGGCTATTGCACGGCTGTTCTTCAAGGAAGTGATGCGGTTGCATGGGGTCCCAAAGTCCATTACTTTCGACAGAGACAGCAAATTCCTTAGTCATTTTTGGAAGACTTTCTGGTATATGTTTGACTTGTCTCTGAATTACAGCTGCACCACTCATCCCCTAACCGACGGCCAAACAGAGGTAACTAACAGGACCCTCGGAAACCTCATCCGAAGTATCTACCGTGAGAAGCTAGGACAGTGGGATCAGGCGTTGGCTCAGGCTGAATTCGCTTACAATAGTTCCGTCCACCGAACTATTGGGAGGTCACCGTTCTCGGTGGTATATACTAAAATGCCACAGCATGCGCTGGACTTGATCAAATTACCCAAGGACATGGTGGGTGATTTGGCTGCTAAACATATGGCTGGACAATACCAAACCACTGCCGAGGAAGTTAGACGAAAGATAGAGGAAGCCAATACCCGATACAAAGGGGCTGCAGATAAGCATAGATGGAAGAAAATCTTTGCTGTGGGCGATCAGGTAACGGTTTACCTCCGAAGAGAGCGTTTCCCTGTAGGTAGATATAGGAAACTTCAACCCAAAAAGTACTGACCTTATGAAGTTGTGCATAAGATAAACGACAATGCATATGTCATACAACTTCCGGAAGATATGAATATTTCCTGTACTTTTAATGTTGCGGATTTATCACTTTTTCACCCCGATGACACGCCGTTATATCCTGACGAGAACTCGGGGTCGAGTTCTCCATTGGTGGGAGAGAATGATGGAGATACAGGAGACACGGGCTAATGCACGGCTTGTTACATGGCCGTGTAATGAGTGAAAGGAACTCACAGAAGCATACACGGTCTCTACACACAGCCTGAGGCACAGCCGTGTACTCGATCAAGGGATCCCACAGAGTCATACACGGCTAGGAGGAACGGCCAGGGATACGGCTGTGTATTCGGTCAGGAACATTCACAGAATCATACACGGTTGGGAGGCACGGTCGTGTATGCGATAAGTTATAGACGTATATATCAGTATTTATTTCCACGTGCACGTTTCGTTTTTCCTCTTTTAGATATTTTACGGGGAAGTATATATACTCTTTTGTCAGACATGTTAGGGTTACGTTTTATTACACTTTGAAATACACTGAGAGAGATTTTTCTCTATTCATCGGTTGTGCGCAACCAGAGTTTGCATCAAAGAGCCTTTCTTTGTTGTTGTGAAACCAATTCATATTCGGATTCATTTTGTTTCGCTTTCCGCGCTACGTCATTCACCAAGTCCGAAAAGTTGCATTGATCTTGTGTCCTAGGACAAGTAATTTTACCATTGTTCTTCTTGGCCATTTCTTCAAGAGCCTGTGGCAAGTAAAGGGAGAATATGATTAGTGAGAAATAATGTTTGCATCCGACTCACAATATGCAGCAAATTCAGGATCATTTTACATGCCAGCAACGTGAGAAACTAATGGAGATTGCTGCAAAGGGAGATGACAAAGAACAGAAAGGAAAGCAGAGGATGCGTAGCACCTTTAAGAAGGGAAAAAGTACCTTTGTGCTGTAGACATAACCTCTGGGTAGGACAAGAGGCGGGTTCTCTGTGTCCATCAGCTCCTTAGTTATATAAAAAACAAGCTTTGAGTGATGCTGCTTCGAAAATGGTAATGGGTTAGCTAATTTCCTGAAACTTTCCTGTGATAGTGGGTCCTCCTTTGTGCAATCGTCTTTATTGCAGAACCTGTACTATGTAAAGGAAAGAACATGCACATAAGACAGAAAATGCATCTCTGCTTAGGACCACCAGATGTGAAAGACAACAAATGCAGTGCAGTGGGCAAAGTCATCATGAAAAATAGAAGGAATAACTCAATGACTACTGATAAAAGTAAAAAGTTAAAGAGCACCAAATACCGCCAAATAAGATCAAATAAAGAGGAAAGCATTAGACAGGTTTTTCCGATTGCTTTCATACTTATCAGCGATTCTTTCATTATTTCCATCATTTACAGAAGGGTCGGTACAGGATAAATTTCTAAACCAGCCTCTCATTACTGAAAATTTTAAATCAGTTATTCAACTCCTTAAATCACAAATGCAGATCAGACCACCCATGAAAATGCATTTCAGCATGAAGCACAATGTTAATAGCTGCTGATTAAACGTGAATAACAGCTTGCAATTTAATTCCAACCATTCAAATACTTCAAATCTGAATAAGAATCATAAAACCGAACTTCCAGGCAGATAATTGGATACGGAGTTTTCAGGGCAGATAAGCCTGCTTGTAAGTATATATTAAGTAGAGGCTCAATGGTCATGCCATACAATCGGAAAAATTCTTTCTTAAATTGATCCACAAGGAGGTCCCATTGCTTGGTGTCAAATAAAACCTGTACCCAACGAGTTGCCACAACTTAAGCTATGAATATTTGACAAGCCTCTGGGTTCAAGAATAATCTTGCAATCATAAAGTTCTCCAGAATATCACCACCTAGAAGATGGAAGAAATTAAGAATCTCCACAGGCGCACTTGATATATATAAATATATATATATATATATATAATAGAGAGAGAGAGAGAGAGAGAGAGAGAGAGAGATAATGTCTGACATTGCAGTTGGTGTGATGATGAAGTTAAAGACGGTACAAGTCTGCATATCCAATTAATAGATTCTAATATTCTCCATTGTCAGTTTTAACTTTTAAAAGAAATAGATTAACATAGCTGAACAAAGAACTATCAAACTCAGAATCAAAGTCATTTTTCCCCCCTCAAGAAAGCACATTACCTTGTAAGGTGCACATTCAGTATTGCTCCCGAATGCCAATGTTGCCATGACTCGCTGTAGTTCTTTCATATGGGTCACTCCCCGTGGTGCAAGATACTTCCGAGCATATGCGATAGCGCGCATAGTGTCTTCAGCTCTTACTAATTCTAGAAATTCTTTAAGTCTCAACTGGAACTCAAAGTCACTCTGCCATAATTAAGATTTGAATTAATTGACATGGAACAAGCAAAAGAATCAGTAGAAAAAAATAACAAGATCTATGTCCATTGCAAAAGGCTCTTAAAGGATTAGAATGGAATGCAGGAAATCAATTCACTATCCTTCATGCAGAATACAGCAACTAGAGCTCTGGAGGTAATTTTTCCCTCTTTCGTCAACTGTCATGTCTCAAAGAACCTATCACAGTATTAGTACATAGAAAAAAAGATGGAATTTTTTTCCTCTCCCTCATTTCTTATTCCCTAGACAATAGAGAGCATGCACAAGTTCTTAACCATACAGAAGAAGTACTATTTTAATTTTTCTCAGTTATACAAGGTAAGGAGCATGGGCATAGTATTAAGCTAAAAAACTCAAGTGAACAACTAGGGCTCAAAACACTAACTCAATTGAACAGTTACTATTTTCATTCTTTCACTTAACTTTTCTCAAACCTGATACATTTAATGAATTTCTTTTACCATATTATCCTTGGTTGTATTCACTAGAGAAAGCATATTAAGTACATAGCATCTAGATCACTGTCAAACTTACCCAATATAAAGAGCTATAAGAGGCATTATGCAAATGGAAATAATGGAACTTAGGCACAAAGGAATGAACAGTAATAACATAGTATCACTGTCCACTTTCAAAAGTATGACATCTATATTGACTCACAACAAATGCTTAAACCCCTTCAACTCTATCTAAAAAGCTTTGGTTATGGGACAAAATGTGAAGGGCTGAGAATATTATATAAGTATATTAGGCTAAGCCCATCAATTATTTGGCTTAACTCATTGGGTCAAGTAATAAGGCCTAGTGAGTCCGAACTAATTATTAGGATGACTACGGAAGATTTGGCTTAGTGGCCTTGGAACAGGGATTGTTAGATCGGTCATTTGCATCTAACCTTTCTCGAGCCAGCTCATGCACTTATGAGGAAGGTTATTTGCCTTAGAGCTATAGTAAGCTCATTAGGATATTTCTAAAATGAGTAGACTTTATCTCATTCATTGATCACTAATGTGATCTAACAGACATCATCAGGTTTAAGAATCTATAAATACTCAACCATTTTTCCATATTCGGAAGATGGGAAGAGATCAAAGAAATGGTGTTCCATTAAAGTTCTCTACTCTCAAAGATCAACTAAGAGTTCAAGTGAAAAACAGTCTCTATTACTCAAGAATAGCAAGGTTGATACTTGAGGTCTCCTTAGCTCCATATACATTTAAGACTTACCTGTTTCTCCTCCCTATCACTTTCTCCTTAATCATCTTATCATGTGTTATCTCTACATCACTTTCTCTAAAGTCACTTGCAATGTATTACTCGTGTGATACTCACATTACTACTCTTACTGAAACCCCTAATCTACAATGGATAGGAAGAATATGAGGTTATCCTTTTTTTTTTTTTAAATCTTGATTATGTAACCTATAACATATAGATACAGTCTTCCTTAAAATTTGGCAAATACATCCTCTTCCACATAATAAAGTTGCAACACTCTTTAAAAATTAATCCGTTGAGCAAAACCTTTTTCCGTTTCCCTTCAAAACTCCAAAATATATTTTTCTTAAAGTTATCTGACCAATTTAAAAGAAATCCCACACAAGAATAGCTAACATTTGAAACTCAACTAATCCAAAATTCGACCAAAATACGTATGCTAACTTTTCTCATTATAACATCCATCAAATCCTCAAAGATACATGCTAAAATGTTCTCTTAAGATGTACCATAACTCCCACTTGATTTAAATTCAAACTCCTATGATAATCACCAACTTACTCCTTATTTTAATAGCTTAAAAAACTCTGTGATTTATTTTCAAAACAACCCGATAACAAATATCCTCAACTAATATTGATCACAAGAACTAAAACCATATTGCCACATTAAAATATGAATTACACATTCAGGATTAATGAGACCTATTGACCTTTAATCAATCCATTGGTCATCTCCAAAAGATGACACGTTGAAATGGAGAGCTTGCCTTGGCGTCATGTCCAAATTACTAGATTGAGTCTGCTTTATACTACATAAAAAAAAAAAAAAAAAAAGTTGCTCAAAATAATTAACGCTTGGGAATCCAACTTAATTAATCACAAAACTTGCTATATGATAAATGATCTCCACGTATTGAATTTACCTTGCCAATGCTGGAATTTAAAAAAAAAAAAAATTAATTCAACTTTATCCAATAAATTATCCCTCCTTCAAATAAATAAAATCAATCCTCATGTATATATATGTTAAACTATAATGGAACGCACCAAATACATTACCCAAATATATTAAATAAGTGAAGTTGGATCTTTAATAAGAATAATTATCCAACTTAATCCACCAAGAATAATAATTATGTAAAATCCAAAATATAACTGGAAGTGCCCTTTACTTCACTTTTTATACTACACTCTCAATAAGTTTATTAATAAACATTTAACACATGTTTTGTTATTATCAAAATCAAATTAAGAGACTTATCAAATATAAGCAACAATTCTATCAATGAATCCTAAAAGAGCTAACATAATGTCTTATATAAATTGTTACCTTTATTCAAACAATTATTAGCAACATAATATATTTGTTGCTTTAAAGTTGTATTAAATTGTTGTAGCAAGAAATTTTATGGTGTTGCTTTTAAACAACATATTTGGCACATTTAGGTGTTTTATGTAAGAGTTATTTGACAAGAGGCAAATTTAGTATTGTTATACATCAATCCAAGAGGCATCTTCCAAGTACTTTTGGATAGGCATGAAACCAAAGAAAAAAGAATTAACTGCTATATTTCACTTTGATGTGGAAGCTCAACAATGCATTTATTGTCTTAATAATATTTTCTTTTATTAAAGTTTATCTATAGATTGTTAAGGTTGTTTTTGGTGTAGTAGGCCGTAGTGATAGTGACACAGCATAATAGTAGTGATAGTATATGATGTCTTAAGGGGGTTATAATCGTGGTAAAGATGGTCTAGCGATGATGGTGCAAGTATTGGAGGTGGCATAGTGATAGCAATGTGATGATGGCAATAGTGACTTAAAGCTAGTGTTTTATCAATTGTGGTTACAACAGTAATAGTGGTAACAATGTTGGTGGTGATAGTAGCGATGATGGTGCTAACAAGGGTAGTATTGGTAGTAAAAAGGTCGAAATGGTGATAATGATTGAGGTGGCAATGATGGTGTTAGTTATAGACATGAGGTGGTAATTGAAAAGAAGTGTTTCCTTGGATTGTAGGCCAAGAGGTTTTATTTTATTCCATCCCAAAAGTTTTGCATCACCAAATGTAAGAGATAAAAATCTTGAGATTTCTATAATACTATAAGCGATCTTTTATCTAGTGCTATATTATTTTGTAAATTAAACATGTTACAATAAATTTTATCCTATCTGATGCCTCAAAATGATCTAAACCAATTAATACCCTTTTTTTTTTCTCATGATGATATAAATATATTAGTTTCTTATTGGACTAACCTCCAAATATGGGTTCATTTTCAAAAAGTTGCATTTGTTGTGTGTGTTTGTCATTATTGGGGGTTAATGTATGGTGGAAATAATCATGGGCTTTTTTTTTCTAACATTTGTTTTTGTTTGTAGTCTATGTCTAACTATATACACATTTTGAAATCTTTTTAAAAGAAGGGTGCAATTAATGTTGTCTCACGTAAAATAGATGCAAATTACGTATAATTAATACTTGATTTCCTACTATAAAAATAAGATTCGAAATTTCCCAGGAACACCAAAATTGGAAGTTTTCTTTCTTATATTTATTATGTGAAAGGGCTCCTGCGCTATAAATAGTGGTAAGTCAACCAGCTTTTGCTTGCATCAATTATCAACTACTAACCTAGCCTACAGAAATTCCACAAATCAACCTTCAATAGTTCATAAGCCAAAAGTTCCATGGGGAAAATTTCTTCTAAATCAGTTTTCATCATCTCCTTGTTTGTCTTATCATGTAAGCTCCCATACATTATAGTACGTGCCATTGTAGGATCTGCTTATATGGCTATGACCTATTTATCCATTATTGTTTGTTACAATACATTACGTGACGGACGTTTACTATTGTTGTATATTTATGTGATTATTAGACATGTATTAGCATTGAAAACAGTAAGGTAACTTAAAACTACTAAATAAAAGAAAATGACCGGACTAACATTTTTATTAACAGAGAACTTTTTGCAGGTTTCAAATGTTTTCCTCAAATTAAAACATATATATATATATATATATATAACGTATTAATGTATGCATATATGTATTTATGTATGTATTTACTATCTTTAAGATAGTAAATTTGTACTATAACTCATTTATTAATAGTCTTTATTTTGATATGGTAAATTATTTATTTGTTTATTTTATTAATTTTTTTTTTTTTTGGTTTCTGTTTTAGGTGTGGAAATGTTTCCAACAATAGAAGCAGCATGTAAGAGGGATGTAGATTGCCTTGGAGCATGTCCTCCAAGAAAGCTCGCCCTGTGTGATACGAGAACAGGCCGATGTAGTTGTGTAGGATTAGAAGGAATTTATGATGTTGAACCCCAGCCATTTCATGGGTTACATGGAAAGCAAACTCAAAATGCATGAAATCTATAAATGTATTTCAATAATTAAATGTGAAAAGAAATAATCCAAATAATGTTAGCATTTTCTCATGGAAATGGTGATTATGGATCTTCATGTTGACTTCTTAAATCATCCAATCCATCTTTGTTTACCATGTCTGTTTGTTTATCTTGTTTTAGTTTTATATAATAGGTGTTTACTAAACTAATTCAAATTGATAACACAACAATTAGATTTCTTAGAATTTTCATGTAACTAAATTAGGCCTATATCAAGCTCATTAGGATAACCCTAAAATGAGTAAACTCCATCTCATCCGTTGATCACTAAGGTGATCTGACGGATGTCATCAATTCTAAGAGTCTATAAATACTCAATCATTCATCCTCATTAAAAAGATTCCAGATTCAAAAGAGATTAGAGAAATGATGTTCTATTGAAAATTCTTTACTCTTAAGGATCAAATAAGAGTTTAAGTGAAAAATTGTCTCCACTACTTAAAAATTGTAAGGTTGATGCCTAAGGTCCCCTTAGCTCCCTTCTTTGTCACTTATGCATTTAAGACTCTTCAAATTATTTGTTCCTCCTCCCCACTACTCTCTCTCTAATCATTTTATCATGTGTCATCTCCACATCAATTCTTCAAAATCACGTGTTATGCGGTACTCACATGATATTCATGTAACTACTTCTATTGGATTCCCCCATCTACATTTTGGCGACTAAACTAAGAACAATACTAAGTAATAAAAGAGTAATGGCACCTCCTATGAAGAGATGACTATTTGATAATACTTCTCAAAAGCAATATCTTAAAACTGAACCAATGGAGCAGAACTTGCCTTAACTATCATAGAATACCAGTCAAGGCAATTCACAACTTGAGGCTCTAACAGATCTTGCATAAATGATGCCAACTATGTAGAAGAATATAAGAGCTTTAAATCAACTCATGACTATGCTTGCTTCACTTATGATGAGGTTAGCTACTATTGCTATCAAGCAACAAGGTATGGCTCTGCCAAACACCAGCACTATTGAGCACCAAGGTGCCATCCATGCAACTCCATCATAAGTAGTTCCTCCAACTAATCCTCCCATTAATGAGGAGAACATTCCTTAGGAGCAAACCCATTCACCAAAAATTTTAGCTAAACAACTCCCAATGTTTAAAGGAGGGAATATAAGAGTTAAACTTAGCGGACCTTCATCCTCATGTGTTCTCCTTTTCAATGCTTATGGTGGATCCTGTTGTTAATCTACACCTATTCCCACTTCTATAGTATCCGCTTTAAAGACTTCCTTTGTAACAAATGAATACTTGGACATATACTTAAAATAAATATAAACAAAGTCAACCGTGGGAGTACCATAGTTAAGACTTGCTTATTGTTAGCATATTGTTGAAAAACCCTACCCTAAGGACTATGTTAGTTCTAAGTTCATCTTACTCAATGGCAAGAAAGGGAGTGCTAAAGAATATTTACTTAAATTTATTGAGACTTTGGAAGTATATAGGCTTGATGATGACCTAAAACTTAAAAAATTCTCCAAGTCACTAACCGAAAAGGCAAATACCTAGAATGTCAATCTTTTTGCATGGTCATTCATTTCATAGGGATCTATATGCAAGCTATTCCCAAGGAAATTCTTCTTTACCTAGGAATGAGTCATGATAATAGACATGGGGAGAACACTACAGAACCTGAAGGAAAACTTGATGGATTATGTAGAGCACTTCAATGAGTGCACCTTAGACATCCAAGATGTATGTGATGAGAGAGAGTTAATGAAGATTTCTATCCAAGGGATGTTTATTGAGTTTACGGTTCGCTTGGAAAATCTCAACCTAAGTTCATTCCCTACACTAGTTGAGGCCACAAGAAAAACTAACAACTCCATTACAAGATAATAAAGAGAAAGTGAAAGATTTGGGAAATGAGCAACATTTGCTAGCTCAACATAATTTGAGACTATTGGAGACAATAAGAAAGCAAGAAATGATAGTTCACTAGACTTTACAATAGCTCTTTCCTTCTCATGCCCCATGGGAAAGGTACATGCTCTACTTGACCAATGGCTGTGAGATTGGATTATCAAGCTCCTAGTGGTGGATTATTTATCGATGCAAAACGAGAAGAATGATCACAAGTTTTGCAAATATCATAAGATCGTAGGTTACCCTACAAAAGTGTGTTGAACTTTGAAGAAGATTTTTAATGGCAAAGCCTATAATGGAGAGCTTGTCACAGAAAATAATGATGTCTCTAATAATTCACTTCCTGCACACAATAATTAGCGAAGTACTACAAATGCTCTTAGTTATGATCCTAGCATTGAAGAAGGAAATATGTCACACTGAGACACGTAATGGGCAAGAGGCTCTAATTGGGAATGATGATGGTGCATGCCTACTAGTGGCTGTTGTCTTAATGAAGATGACTAATTTCAAAAAAAAAAAAAATTACTTGCTAGGATTTAATGAGGATACACAACTTGTAGTAGTAACTAAACTTACCCAAATCTTTAAGAGACAATATAGGGAGTGCAGTTTAGCATAGCTTGTGCCAAGAATGGCCAATGCGCATGAGAATGCGATACCTTTTACAGACACAGACATTTGTGCTAAGAATCTCTATCACAACCATCCTCTTTATGTGGAAAGTATGCTTAATAGGCATCCTATTAAGAGGAAATTCATAGAAAATGGCTTCTCTATAAATATAATGTCGATGTGTACATTCAAGGTTGTAAGGATACACAACCGCCGTCTGGTAAGACATCCTATTGCTATGAATAGTTTCTCTACTACGTCTATAGATACAATAAGGCATATCAATGTAAACTTTAAAGTTGGCCCTATATAGGGCTCTATACGGTTCCGTGTGATGATATGCCCATATTCTACCATCTACTTGTTGGGAAGTGGTTGTACGATCACAATCCCATGCCTTTAACATGGCACAAGAGCATTAAGGGCCATTGGAAAGGGAAATATATATTCCTTCTCACTACAAACAATTCATTCAAGCATAATGAGTCATATCTCACTAAGGCCACATTCTTTAATGAGTATGCTAAAGAGGGAGAGATTGCTATTGCAAAACCCTTTGGCACATCACTATTCACTTAGGAAGAGACTCAAGAGAAGCATAAGAAAAAGAAGAGAATGTGAGGCTCACATAGGAGCAAGAAAAAGAAAAAAAAAATGAAATGAGGGAATAGAAAGTTTCATTAGCAAAGATGGGCAAAGGGTATACTACTTATGAAGGTCCATGGGATTTGAAGAAGTTAGAGTTAAAGTATTGTCAGTATCACAGAATAGTAAACCACCCCACTAAGGATTGTCGGGGCTTAAAAAGGATATTCCATGTGAGACTTCAAAATGGGGAGCTTATCATTGAAGACAACGAAGTCTAAAGCAAAAAACTCCCACCCTTTGATACCCACATGTTGGAGCATAACTAATCTGATACTGATTAATGATTTATTAAGTACTAAAGTTAAGGTCAAAACTTAACATTACTTTTTTGAATAAAGAGTGAATTTTTCTATAAATAATAAAAGTTTCATTTTTTTTCTTTTAATCTATATAGTATAATCTTATATACTTGTGCTTTAAGCCCAGGTGATGCCCTAGCATCTTGGCCTCCATGCCTTAAGCTCAAGCAAAGCCTAGCATTATGGCTCCCACACCTTAATCCTAAGCAATACCCTTGCTTCACGACTCACACACCATAAGCCTAAGCAACACCTTAGCATTTGACTCTCATGCTGATGCTTCCAATTATAAGAGAAACTTGCTCATTCTCTTAAAGCTAGCAATGAAGCTACTTCTCAACTTGAGTAGCACTTAGCCAATTTACTTCTATACCTCATTGAATCATCATGTTCATTCTAGAGTTTACATATGATTCATGATTCACTAAAAAAATATATATAAGGGGTAATGTAAATGATGATTCTAACTAGTAAGAGCTTTCACTCCCAAGTGCACAATGGAAAGATAAGAATTTACAGTGTAGATTAGTAAGAGCAGTATCTCCCAAGTGCATCATAAGCCAATATAGCTAGGTAAGAAAAGCAATCTACTTATGCTCAATCATAAAATTTATGTCAAGAAGTACTTTTAACCTCCTAGTAACTCATAATAAATAGTCAAGTAGTGGGAAATATCCCCTTAACTAGTAAAAGAGAATTTATGACTTCAAGCAATGAATGCCATTATCGCAATTTAAGTGCAATTGAATATTTCCTCAGAATAGATCTCTTATACATCATCACTAGCATGAGAAAACTTTCCTCTAATGAGCGAGATGACCCTAGTGGCTTCTTAGATCTTAAGAGTCTAAGCAGTCTCATATTCATAACACCTTTCCAAGTGGGTCTTTGGATCACAAAAGTTTTAATAGACTTATAATGCTATAAGCTTAATGACCCATCAGTGGCCATGCTAACTTCAATTACATTCTTTTTGCATCGTTGTTGCTATGTGAAGGCATCTCCTCCTTAGCACACAATAACTTACACATATTTAAATAATGTAGGCTACTAAGAGGCCCATTGGTGGTGCTATTAGATGGGATTGCACAACAAAATTATGAAAGGAAAAGTTTTACCCAATGCAATAATAGCTTATAAAGTTGGATATTCCATGTATAGCACACAAAGAAGTAATGCATCAACATGAGCATTAGTCTCTCTCCTCAACTAGCACCTTGATATCAAAGCAACTTTACCAGATCATTCAAATCTTTAATGCTATCAACATCGTCAACCTAAAAAGCTTCTAGGATGCTTGATTAACATAACAACCAGTCAAGGGATTCAATCCCCAATCAACACATAAAAGTAAAGAATAATTGTCCTAGCCTTCTTCAAAAGAGCGTTGTACTCTACTTCAAGCTAACATGCTCTACCCAAGACTTCCACCTAAAAGGTGGCTATGTGAGAGTGCAGTCTGGGTGACAAATCAAGGCAACTCTTTTCTTTCATTTCTAAAGTGGAACACCAAAACAACTTTGATGGTGACCTCCAGCCCGTTTAAGGTTTGCTATACTTGAGGCTTGATGTGCTTAAGGTTGGTTATGCTTGAAATTTACTAAAGCCTACTACTCATTAAGCCTACTATGCTCAAGTACTTTTGTGTTCGATGCATGCTATGATCAAGGTTTGCTACACTCAAGGCCTATTAGGGTTTGCTACATGCAAAGCTCACTCTATTAGAGGCCTACTATACTTAGCCTTGTGACATTCTTGCCCTAACAGGATTAACAAACCAAATTCTATTACTTGCAATGATTAAAGGGAACACATGAGTTATCGGTATAAGATCTATTCACATAAACATGTAAGTACACAAAATAAGAATACTAACTCCCATCTAGGCTTAGACTTAAAGCTTGGAGGCATCTCCCTTAAAATCCTCAAAGAAACATGGGAGCCATACTTCCATTAAGCTCGCATGTGGGGACCATGGTTGAGCGAATGTAAAGGTGGCATGGAGGATCCTAAACCATAGCTACACTTCCATCTTGCTATTATGCAGGACCTGCTATCAAGTAAAAGTGATAATAGCACGAAAGATCCTAGCCTTCTTCAAGAAAGCCGCATGTTCCAACTTTGAGATGGTATGCTCTACTAACTATTTCGACCCATAGGGTGACTACATATGAAACATAAAAAGAGTGATAAATAGAGGAAATTCTCTACTTTCATTCTTGAGGCATAACACTAGGTCCCCTTTGATGGTACCTTTGGAATTAACATAAACCTATGCTCAATGCTCTTAAGTGCACCACTAGTGAGTGGTGTTGCTTAGAGTTCATGGTGTTTAATGTTGTACTAAAATGTATCTTCAAAGATAGCCTTGTCCAACCACTTATCCTGGACCTAAGATTGGTGGTGGACAACTATTTGATCGCACCAATAGGTATTATCAAAATTAGAATGGGGGAGAGTATCACTATAATTATGGTGATGAGTGAAGTGGGACTTAATGAAGGATTATTTTGTAGAAGTTGAAGATGTTTGAGTAGAGAATTTGGAGATGTCTTATAGACCTTTAAATATGCTATTGCATTTTATGTTGATCAATATTTATCCTAGTTTTTGAATTAGCGTTAATGTACTTTTTCTTAAGTAATAATGATTGGAATGATTCACTTGTGAGTCATTTATTTCTATTATTAGAGTTATAGTTATATTAATGCATAGCAAAGATGAATAGGTTTGAAATTGAAATAGAGATAGAGAGTGTGACATGTGGTGAGTTGTGATCTCTTAGATTCTAGAGTGTTATAGCTTAGTCCGTCCTTTTCCTTATCTCATGTTAATTTCTTTTAATTTATTTAGCTTCTTTTTAGGTATTAAGTTTAATGTTCTTTCATTTTAATAGTTTCATATTACGACAGGATTCCTAGGTTTATGTTTAAGCCTTAAATAGCCAAACTTTCTAACATATGGTCAGCTTAGTTATCATTTCATATTGAGCTATTAACAACTCCTGTCATTAAGACTAGTACATTTTATTATTTAATATTGAAAAATTTATTTCATTTTTTTTTTCATATTTGCATACTTGTTAATCTACATCTAAATTGTGGTGAGTCTAATTTTAGGATCCATGAATTATACCATTCTTTTAATGTTTGTGATAGCTTCACAAACTACGCATAATATGGGCATGTGATTCTATCATAAATTGGTTCAACAATATTATTGTGTAATATTAAATATTAGTTTCATCTATATATTTAACATTTATTTTTATCTAAATATTGAAACCCAAAAATTTCCCTTTTTATCAACAATTCCATAAAACTCAAAATACAATTCCATTTAGATTGTTGCTTAGTTAAGATCTAGGTCGAAAAGGCAAACCTATCCCTATAAGCATGTCAAGGATTATACTATTAGGCTTTAGCCTAAACCAGTTCAAAGCTTTTCTGTTCGTCTACTTAAAAAGGGTATTGTGACCTAGAAAAAATTAGCTAGGCTTAACCAAACCTAGCGTAACTATCTAGTTTGGTTTAGAATCTCGATTCTCTTCTTAGTCGAGCTTCGTTGTGTGATTAAATTGACTTAAGGTCTAACTCTCAATTATCTTAATCTGATTAGTTGGTCTTGTTTGATTTTGACTACCTAATAGGTATATCTTAACTCACTAAAACAATTTGTGTTGATTTTAGGACAATGTGATGGTGTAAGCCCTCTTCAATTTAGATTACAGAAATTTACCCTTAAAACAACAATTACAATAATAAATGCTTTAAATAAGAGCAATTTAAACAACGAATGTAAGTAATAAACACGAGAACAATGAAACATAATATTATAATGAATGACTAATTAAGATTCAAAATAGGGCTTATAATTAGGACAATGTGAGTAAATGTGATTTTTTGTGTTTAAGTTGAAATTTCTTAGGATTTTTGAAATTAAGATCTAATGAATAAAACAAATAATAGTTTTTAAAAATTACACAATCCCTAAGAATTAATGAAATAAGGGAAATTTTCAACAAAAAACTCTAATCCCTTCAACCACACTGACCTTAGGTATGTATATGGGATTAAATTTTGAATTTCCTTCATTTCATTAGTTTAATCCAAAATTAAGCTAAATTAAGCACCAAAATCTCTCTCTCTCTCACACACACACAACTTTGAGACTCTAACCAACATTTATCTTCTCCAACTATGAAATTGAACTCTCATCAGTTTAGTTCATTGGATTTGAACCAATTTTACATTACTTCACCATTGGTTCACTATGAACTCGCAATTTAAAAGTCAAAACAAAATAAGTGTGATCCATCTTTGATTTCACAATTAGGCTTACAATTTCATGAAATTACAAACGAAATTACCACAAACATATGGGAAAATTCAATAATCGAATTAAATTTGATTGCAAATTTAGATTTCTCATAATTTTATATACTATTTAATGGTTCAAATGTTGATTTTGGTGAAGAATTTTATTTTTACAAAATTGTTTAGTCCTTGGGGGTTAGTTTGTTATTTCAAATCGATGGGTTTAGATATTATTTAGAGGTCCATGGTATTAAGTTTATAAATTTTCATATTTGTTTGAGTTTAGCTTCTTTCTTTTTTTTCTGTGTGTTTTGCCACAATCAACTAAGGTTAGCTTAGTTAGGGTAATTTGGCTTTTTTATGATATTTCAAGCTTCATGAGACAAAACTAATAATTTATTTTTATTTTTATTATTATTATTATTATTATTATTATTGTTGTTGTTGTTGTTGTTGTTGTTGTTGTTGTTGTTGTTGTTGTTGTTATTATTGTTATTGCTATTGTTGTTGTTGTTGTTATTATTTGCTATTGTTGTTGTTGTTATTATTATTATTATTATTATTATTATTTAAAATAGTATTTTATTATGCAAAGACACTAGTACAATGCAGTTAAGTAGATATGCAATACATATGCATAATATATGTACAACTATATGTACGAAATAGAGTATTACGTACAATACTTAGTGCTTATACTTAGTATAATACTAATAATATAAGTGTGTATTCAATATTTAAGATTATCTATATACTTATAACAATTATGCAATAAGTATGGTAATAATATGTCATACATTTATACCCTCAGATTTATATCACATCATTTGATGGAGGACCAATGTAACTTATAATAAAACAGTAAAAATAATATTATAATATACCTAAAATGTCAACAAATTAATATAAACAAACCCTTACAATTTATAAACAAATGTATAACTAAATTTCTATAACTTGTGACAGAAAAATATTAAATCATATTTAATTAGTCCTTATATAGGCCCTAGAACTTATTGTGCATTATCTAAATGCAGTAGGTGACATCGACATGTTATTGGTTAAATATTCTCACATGCTTGAAATTGATGATTTACTGTATTGGATGTGCATGTAAATTAGGAGTTAAATGTGCGCAGCTATGCAGATATATAAACTTAGTGGACACATGATACTATTAAGTACATTTTTTATGATTAAAATTCTAATTTACATTATAATATCAATCATTACTAAGTCTTTGCAATTGCTTTGCTACTTGAAAATAAACTAATGTTAAACTTAGCAAAGCACTCAATCGAGACCTGCTTTGCATCCTTTTAAATCAACATTTGATTGATGCAATCAAACTTAATAGGTAAGTAAAGTTCTCCCTTGACCTTGGTTGAAGTTAAGTTGACACAAATGGGATACAATAAGGTTAGCAACGAACTAAAACTACGTTATGGGTTATAGAGGCTTCCAAGAAGAGTAGCAACCTTAGGGCCACCCATTGTATGACCTAGGTAGCATTTACACCCTCGTTGCATATCCTATGAAATTGGAACAACTATTAAAGTCAAGCTAACTCAAGATTATTATCTTTAACATCACATTGGACTAAACAACAATATGTAGATGTTCCCATTGTTGCTCGTGTGTTACAATTATATATTGGTTGATAACTTGATTAATCTCACGTGAAATAGAATCCAACTTTCTACATACCTACCCAGTTATTGATGTCATCACCTTAAGGTCAATTGCTGCCACTATGTTTATGTTTGGTTCTCTAACATATACCGACTTAAGTGCAACTACCATGATGTTCCATGGTGCAAGACGCTACTATCAATATTAAGCTACAAGGACATTTTCCACCACAATTGCGCTAGGACCATCTCTACATCCATTCTTTTTTATGCTACATCAATATTTTTTTCCCTCCATATGTGAAGAAAATTACCCTAATCAAACATATATATTATATGTACTTCTTCATATGAGCTATATGTTTTACACTTTTTTCAAATGAGGTTAGTATTTTTAGAAAATAATGAAGAAATTGGAACTTCATTAGTTCTTCTAAAAGGTAACTTTCTTTTGGCTAATTTCTTTCAACACTAAACAATCCTATGATAGATTTTGTAAACAAAGAAAAAATTTATCACGTATTATACACTAGAATATCAAACAAACTTCACGTTAAGATACATGTTTTAGTTTGTTTAACTTTAAAATCTCTCATGAATTTTAAAATTAGAAATTTATCATGTAATATACAATATTTGCAACAACTCTTGCCATATAAATAATTGCAAGATAACCATCTTTTGTAGTAATAATCAACTATCAAGTTATATAAATTAGCCATCACTAGATTTACAATCTAAAAACTCCATAGAGAGATTTTCTTTTAAATCAATTTTGTTTCTCTTCTTGTTTGTGTAAGGACCTAGGATTAAGCAATAATGTTAAAATTAAAATAGTATATATATACGTATAATGTAAAATGAATGTATATATATATATGCTATATGCTAAATTTTTTGTTAAAAAAAAGTGAATTATATGGGCATATATATATATACATATATGGAGTATATATATATACATGTAAAATGTACACATTATATTATATTATATGTTATATATATATATATATATATATATATATATATATATATATATATATCTAGGGGAAAAAAAGAGAGAGAGAGAAAACCATGCAGAATAGCTCTCTTACTCAATGTCAGCAAAACTAAGTAAGTAATATTATATATATATATATATATATATGTATGTATATATATATATATAGGCATTCAAATAAAGAGAGGAGACTAAAAATCATCAAAATTACACAAAAAAAAAGAAACTAAAACTCTCTCCATTTCATCCGAATTTTCTTGGCAAATTACAATTGAAATTTCCAACATGCAATTATCAGGAGAGGAAGAAGAATAAGATTAAATTAGGATGCAACAAGAATTCGGAGAAATTGAAGAAAAATCATAATGAAAAGTTATTATTTTTCTAATTTAAAGAAAATATCTATAGCCTCACTTAAATTCTTAGTGTTTTGTAATTTAAGTGTAGGACATTAAAATATAATGAAAAATTATTATTTTTGGTATTCTGGTATAATTGTGTATTTATATTAATGTGGTAATTTTTTTTTTGGTGAAATTTGAATAAAAAATATGTGTTCCTTAAGAAATGCCCTATTCTAGTCGGTAATTAAATTGGAAAATGAATAAGGAAAATGATGAATTTTTTATGTAATATTTAGTATATAAGATCTTTATATGATGTAGTAGATCACCAAATCAATAATTGTTCAAATTGGAGTTGTTTTCTAGTTTTAGTGAATTTTTCAATCCAATTACCCTGTTCTAGCCGAATTCAATCATTAGCAAAATTAGGGAATTTGATTTGATTAGTTGAATTTGATGTTTAGTTGAGGCTCATTGAAGTATAATATGATGTTAAGAAGCTTAGGTTAGTTACGAAACAAAAACGAGAGCATTTGGTGCAAAATCGTGATAATTTGGAACTATATGATTTGATATAGAATCGAATTGCAATTTAATTACATTAATGATAATAAAACATAATATACCCATATGTATATGAATAAGATATTGTAGAAAAATGGTGGATTATATGAGGTCAGGATGGAATTTAGGGGTTTAGAATACTAAATTAGCAATTTAAGGTTTAGTAAAGTAAATGGGGTAACATTGATTGATATGTTGATGATTCAGGTATTTCTGTTGAGTGGGGAGGACAAAGGAATTTAGCTGGTGCGATTTTTTGGCTTAGCAAATATTGTTTCAAGTGAGTACCCCCTTAACTCCCCTCTTAGGTATAAGTGGTTGATAATATAAACTACTTGTTGTTGGCTAAAATTACCCTATACGATCACTTACTGTGATTAATGCAAGAGGATTGTTGAATTATATTGGATTGCTTATGGCTAGTTGTTTGTCTTGATTTGGTTGGATTATGAGAAAAAGGGAATATTCTAGAAATCCTATAATGAGAGTTGGGTGCGGAATTTGATTGTACTTTTCCTGATTGTATGTGATGTAATGAACATAAATTGTTGAATGCTTTATGATTGTGATGTAATACTTGGTTATTTTTAGCTTATTAGATGGGGTTTATATGACTGGTTGAGTTCATACTATTGTTGTCTCGGTAATGATGAAATATCAAAATGGATAATAAAATGGAAAACTGATCATTGACATGTATAACTTCATTAAAGTATACCTAACTGAGTTTTGGGACTTAAACATATCAAATGGGGTTTAGGCTGTAAGTACACACTAACCCAAAACACTTAATGTAAGAAAAAACCTGTTTCTTGCTTAGTAAGTTTGTGGTACAACCATTGAGTCAACCTAGATAGGTTTAAGGCACAGTTGACAAATCGACTCAGTTTAATAACCTATGGGGATATGGTCACCCCTTTTGTTTGAGGTAGGTAAAAGGCGAATCAGATGTTTCTAACTAAAAAGAGTATGTAAAGATGCCTTAATTAGCTGAGAAAGTATTAAGTTTTAAAAAGTACATGATGGTAGCTTATCTACCAGTTGACAGGCTCTGCCTAGGTGAACTAAAAAGTATTTGTGACCTATGAATAAATAGGAGAGACTTGAAATGGTCTCCAATGAAAAGGTTATGAGTTTGGTAAAACGGAATTATAAGGGAAAGTTCATTAAGTAAGATCATCGTGATGTTAAAATGTAAGAAATTGAACTGAGTTTCTTGCGAGTATAGCTTTGAGTTAAAAACTTGCTTGCTTAAGTAATCACTTCCAAAGTATTTGATAATATTGTTGGTTACTATTATGTGATTTTATCATTTTTTTTTTGTTAGGTTGCTTGATTATGTACTTACTTTGCTTCTTAAGAAGCTGAGGGGTTAGTGTTTTTGCTAACCTCAGGTACAGGTACTGAAGAATAAGTTGCTAGAGACTTAGGTTTTAGAGAGAGTCAATAGAGGCAAGCAAGCCTTTAGTTTCTATTTTAAAACCTCTATTATTTTGTAATAGGATGTCTTGTACATGATGTTATAGTGCTTGTAAATAAGATCTACAGGTGTTGATCTCCGGATTGTAATATAAATATTTCTATGTATAAGGTTGGATTTGTAATCTTTTCGAGTCACTTAGGGCTATAGGATTATTCATGGGTTGTTCTTACTTATTGGGAATACAGATCTCGATGGTATATATATATATATATATGATCTATGATGTAATAGGAGATTTTAAGTATAGGTGTTTAGATATGGTGTAGATTTGAAATGATAGCTCTGTTAGCGTCATTGTACAGGATGTTTATAGAATTACATATAAGTTGGAGTTACAGGTTCAAGATTAGCCAAATTTACCTTATCTCAAATTCAAAGATGGCATAGCAATCCACCTATAGGTACCAAGAATAGTTATAGGAATCTTAAACAGGTTCAAGAATCAGACCTAGTAGATGGATCTCTATAGTTTGTCTTACCTTGTAAGCTCCCATATATAGTAATATGAGACATGAAGGTAAGGCTACATGGCTACAACCAATTTGCCCATTGTTATAATAAATGAGTGATAGATGCTCACGATTAATGTAAAAGAAATATAGACTGATGTGAAGTGTGTCCCCCAAGAATGTCTACCTTATACAATTTGAGAACCAACAACTGTAGTTTTTCAAGTATAGAAGAAATTTCAAGTCTTGAATCCAAGCTTCTTCAAAAGTTTGTCGAATGCACAACATGTCAAACCTACGGATATTTTTTTATGAATTAGTTATACCTATTGAAGAATTAGCATTTTCTCATGGAAATAATGATTATCTAACTTCTAGCTAAACTTCTTTCATCTACGATGTTTGTTTTCTTTGTAGATTCATGTATATTTATTTATCTTATTTTAATTATGTTTATTGCATGTTTGACAAAATGAAAAAAAAAAAGTTATCAAATAGTGAGATTTCTTAAGATTTTCAAGCAACTCTTATAGGAAAAAAATATGCAAGATGAAAATGACAGAAAACAATAATAATGACAAAAAAGAAAATGGATCAAATCCAATCTAAGTTCCCTAAAACTAACATTATACTCTAGAATCTAGGATGCAACAACTCCATTAGATACACAAACCATTATATGAGTTTGTAAAGGCTTATAGCACTATTAACCACAAATTTAGAATAGAATCTGCATAATGCTCATAAATAGTAACATCACATAGTCTCAATAATTAATGATAGTTCACATGAACCAAACTCTAAACAACAAATTACATTCATAAAACAAAGTCTAGAAACACCAACTATCAAAACTCAATAAACCAAATGAATTGTAATTGAGTTTATAGAACACAACAATTCTAGGTTAGTCTTTCTTTTAGACATCATGATAATTAAACTTATTATCCTCATACCCACTTCCATAAAGTAAGTTATAAACAAGATAGTCACAAGGTCTAAATCTACCAAGAAACTTTTTCTTGGAAAACAACATCACATAAGAGATGAGCCAGCTAGTAAATAATCACCATAGCTACACACACTTGCTATGCAACATAATCCACAAACATAGTAATGCTAATGCAATAGCAATAAATTATTATTTTATCTAGGCATAGTAAATAGCACAATCTTAGCATCCTAAATCCTAAAGTTGTTAAGACTCCCTAGCAAGAATGTATGCATGCACACTTGCAACACATCTCACTTAACCATAGTGTAGGCACTCCCCATAATTTGATATAATTAAGGTTTCAAACAATTAGCTGAAAGGTTGATGAGTGAGCTAAGCTTAAGGAACGATTGCTTAAGCTGTTAAAAAGTATGAGGTCTAATAATTTTCTATACAAGGCATGCCATCTAGATGGCAGAAGGCCACCATCTATACAATAAGCTTAGGCTCACTAGGAATAAAAGACCATTACCATTTAAACAATAAGGCCAAAACATGATAGCATCTAAACCACAAGTAGCCACCATCTAGATGGAAACTTGGTGCATTTTACCCTCATAAGCATTACTATATTTTCCAATGACTAAAGATATATATATTTGCTATTTTACTTTATAAATATTTCGCTTATTTGCATTTTTTGTCTTTAGACATGTAAAGATTTTAGCATAAGGTTTAAAGTAGCCATTAGACATCACTTAGCATATCTTTTCTCATGAGAATATCATCTAACTCCTTAAGTTGTTTTTTATTATTGAATAATTTTCATTTCTCTTTAATTTTTATGTTCTTATCAGTCTCTTACGATTGTGGTGAACTCATTTTTTAGCTTTCATGTCTTAGATTGAAATCAATTAACAACCAATATCATTGGAAATTTGCATTATATTGAAGTTAGTTATGTTGCTACCCCTTGTTATCACTATTGGTTGTTGGGGTGTTGAGAAGTTGTTTAGATTGTAGTTGCGCTATGATTAATTGGTGAATCTAAGATTAGTTAGTAGCTAAAGTGTTTGTTGAATTTCCTAAAAGAAAATTGTGCATTATGTAGTATTATGAAGAATATTTAGTGTTAGTGTGTATATTACAAAGATATTTTCATGATAACAAAATATTATATTACATTTACTAACAAGTTTATCTAGTGTTTAACTAAAAGTATCATATATGTTATAGAGTTGAATATAGGAGAGAAGTTATGCATGGTCGAAAAGAAGCTCAAATCAAAATCAAAATTAGAAAACAAAATCAAAATCTAAAATCAAAATGAGAAAATAGAATCATAATTAGAAAATAGAATTAAAACCTGAAATGAGAATCAAAATTAGAACCAAAAATCATAATCATAATAAAAAATAACAATCAAAATTAGAATTAAAAGAAAAAGAGTGGAATAAAATATTTTAATTATAATTAGATGCAAAAACCAAAAGCATTATTAACATTGAAGAAGAATTATTAACCACAAGTTAAATGTGTTTATGTAATACATACTAAACATTTATAATAATGAGAAAATCTAACAAAAGTTCAACAATTGTCAAGATCTTAGGATTCCATGAAGATATTTATGGAAGTGATATTGAAGAAAGAATATCTATGAGTCAATATTTATACTAGGAATGGCAATGGAGGACAAAGAAAACATTAAAATGAAAAATGAATACAAACAACTATTAGGATGGCTAATTCCTTATAAAACTCAATAAGCAACATCAAGAAGATAAATTTTGAAGCAAAGAGATCATAGGCATTGCCAATCACAATGGCTAATTTTGAATTAAAACTTTGTAGGTTGGCTATATAAAGGAACTTTATATGACTAAAAAATAAATGACATGAAAGAAGGAAAAGAATTATTGAACAACAATAAACAATAGTGTCCATTTTATTTTACTATATAATAGCGTTAAAATTGTAAACAAAAATCCATTATATTCCTCAAGGTGACTTAGTCATTCTTTTACTGATGGTGTGAGACTATTTAGGAAATTTGGATAGATCCTATAGATCTATATTACTCCTAGCTTGGGGAGTGGGAGATATAGCATGATTGTGATTCTATTTACCTAATATTCTTAGGTGACAATTATGAGGTAAAGCAAAGTTAGATCTATAGATTTGTATAATCCTAAGAGGGGATTATGAGGTAAAGTAGATTAGTGTTTGTACTCTTCGTTAAATTTCTCAAATAGCAGAAAATCAATTAGCAAACATGGAGTTAAAAAGGAGAATTGACTCACAAGGAAGAACTTCCCTTAATCATTTATTAGATTTTCTTATTCCCTACTTTAGTTATCTTCCACAATTTATTTATCTATTTTATTACTTTTACATGTTAAGCTCTAATTACATATTTGTAAGTTTTGTTTAATGCAACTGAAGAATAATTGAGAAGGTTTGTGTTTATTATTTTGCACAAAAAAAAATTATATTTTACAACAATCAATTCAATCCCTCACTCTTAATTGAATTGATTATATTGGGATCAACAATTGGTATCAAAGTAGATGTTCACTTTACTAAAGGTGAAAACTTTTGAGGAGAAAATCATTTATTTTAGCAAAGCATTTTTTTAAAATAAAATGAGTTGAAATTGAAAGTAGTCAAATATTGAATAATGCTCCTTCTTTTGATGGCTTTTGCTCTATGAAAGTGTAAGATGTAAGTATATATTTAGGTAGTAGATGACAAAGAATGAATCTTTTCTTTTTTTGCCATGAAGAATGGATCATTATTGAAAATAGAAATAAAGCTATCCTTGATACAATTGCTATAACGACCCTATAGGGGGCTTAATAGAATTTCCTGAAAGTTGTCATATCACATGTGCACCCACAATATGAAACCATTTTACAAGTTAGAGGTTACAAGACTCTAATTTAATAGTCATTTCTCACCATAATTGATAGTACATATAATTAGTTATTATGAAAATAACTATGGAAAACGATTATTACAGTTCTCTAGAATCACATAGAATTAGTATCCCTTACCAAATAGTAAAACAAGGTAATCTTAATATTTAAAAACATTTATTTGAAAGATTTTTTTGAAAAATGATAAACTTAAAAAACAAATAGCTTTACAATTTCTTATTCACTCAACCTAAACTTTTAACTATCTTCTAATAATTTGACTATCCATCAAGCTCAAGTTGGGAACACTCATCACTTTAATCCTAGCTCGTTTCCCAGCTTTAGAATACCCTGCAAGATAAACTATTGGGGAGGTGAGCAAACTATGGCTCGGTGAGCTTACCCAGCACTACTACTGTTCAAGTAAGTTATCAACCATTAATTAGGACATCATGAAATCTATCTACATATGAAATAAATGCATGCGAGATGAATGCAAGCAACACTTTCATAGGAATCCGGAACCATGAAAGGTATGGATTTGCATCATCTATACTTCAATTGACCTCTATACTTACCAGCATAGAGCACCTCACCCTACTAGGGAGGCTGTCTGAGGACACGGTCCCCTAAACAAAGTTGATGCTTACCCGTCGCCGAGAACAAAAATACCCCAAGGGCTAGTTTTGGTGAATTCCACACCGGGCCATTCACCATCAGTCAAATACTCAATAATGCCTCCATGGCTAAATCAGGTGATCCCTCATTAGGGCATCAACCTATAGCAGTCTCTAAGAGCACATGCTAGATTTTTTATATAACCTTTACAAAAAAAACACTTTAAAAAGACTTGAAATGTTTCAAAAAGCTTCAACATGTTTCAAAACTTTTTAGCAAAGGTTGAACACTCTTCATTCCTTTATGCGTAACTGTTGAATCATAGACATGCGATGAGTAATCTGGTTATTTTGGCTAAGCATTTAAGGCTATCAGTTAATAAGGTGACCACACGGATGAGAGCATACAAGGCAATCATTCATTCCTAACAATCAATAGCAATTAACATAACATCACGCAATTAGCAAGTAGCCAGCAGATAGTAGATCATCTGAACTCCGTCACCTAGGCTTGACTTAAGGAATGTAATAATCCTTAAGTAGAGACTAAGGATCTTCTGAAAAACCTAAACAATTAGACATAAAAGAAAATACATATAAGAATAACTACTACTAAAATATGTTATTCTAGTATATCGATCTAAACCCCACCTCTTATTAGAGTCTTTTAAGGTATCTTTTAATTATTTAGATTCTTAATAGTTTAAGTTCAAGGCCTTAGGTCCAATTTCATTGTCCCTCATTTAGAAATTGGTCTGTTTTCAAGGTTCGCACTTAGGTCCTCATCACAGTAAGTCCTATTCTCAAATGATGCCATGATACGGCAAATATATGTCCAAGGTATATGTCCATGAGCATGACAATAAACATGTCCAAGTATATGTTCATAAATGTCTAAGAATATGTCCATGAATATATGTCTAAAATATATCAAGAATATGTCCATAAATGTTCAAAATTCTGTTCATGGATATTCAATAGGTCAAAAATAGTTATAGATGATCATAAGTCTTTAAGATACGAAATTAAGTCTTTAACATCCTTTCTTTAAACTTTTGTATTTATTAGGGGTTTGAAATATATCTAGACACTAAAATAAATACTCTAAATGAAAGAGAAATAGAGTAGTCTTATGAGGATAAGGTTTGCTTGAAGTGGAATTACAATTGGAACTTACAGCTTTCATAAATAGGTGATATTAGTGTATATAGGTGAAGAGTATGCTATGAAAGCAACTTGGGTTAATTGAAGATTACCTTAATCTGATGAACACCTTTTGAATACAAAAAATAAAGGTCCTATAATGTAGAAAATAGATAAGATTAGTAGCTTCCTTAAGAGAGTTAAAGATAACTTAATCATCTTGGAAGTTCTTACCTTAATGCATGGCATTGGTGGTTCCAAAACTATTGTTGGTTTTAAAGATGTAAATGAAACTGATTACGGATGAAAATTTCTAACTTCTTAGAGGGCTATTAGGTGTGTTTAGTGGGGAGTTGGATGAGAAAAAATCAAAGAATAGGAGGCTTAAAGTGGCATGAGAAATGGACGGCTTTACTTAAGTATGTTAGCCTCCTTACATCCCTTTTTATAGTGGTTAAGCTTTGTTTCTTTGTAATTAATTTTTTGTGCTGATTTTTCACGCCTAAGGGGAAACTATTGGGCAGTTTTTAGGGTCATAATTTTCCTAATATCTTATAGGATAATTTAGGGTATTAATGATATAGGATAAGGTAAGTTAGATGATGTCATATGGATAAGATCACATGGTATTGACATGGTCAAAATAGGAGGGCAGCATTTGGTAGCTTCTAGGTAGTTTCTCAGGCTAATTATTTATTTATTTTCATTTAACCTCCTTAGCTTAGTCATGATAAATTTTGGGATAATTTTGATTAGGTTAAAATTAGGTAAAATGGCTTCAAACATGGGGTGAAACAAGGTTAAGTAACAAAGTGTTTTTAGAGATAAGATTTGGATGTAATTTTTCTCTTGTTTATAAGACTCTAAAATTCTAATTTTTCCGTGATATTTCTATGTTCTTAACCTAATTTTATCATGGTAATTTAGGTTATTTTATGTTAAATTAAATTAAGAGAGGAAGGGGTAAATTGAATAGTGACAAGCTAGATGGATTTACATGGTGATGTTTCACATGAAGAAGAGGTTGTTAATCTATTTTTAAGGGCACATCTCTTCGGATTTTTCCATGATCTTTTACTAAGTAATCAACGTATATCTAAGGTATAATAGGGTAAAATTTGGGTAAGATTTAATAAGTATAGGATAAGATAGATTAAGGTAAGTAAACCTTGGCAAAAGTTGAAAAAATGATATGTTTAGTGCATTTTACTTTGATCTAATTTTCATATGCATATTTTAAAATTATTTTATTTTTTTTTCTTAGGTTAGACAAGATCATATTGGGTAGGATTGAGATAAGCTCAGGTGTAATAATTGTGATTTTGATAAAATAAGACAAGATAAGATAAAGGTTGAATTTTCAAAGCTTGAAGAAGAAGTTTGACTTCTCTTGGTAGCGTCTTGGAGAAAGATCCTAGCTGGTGAAGTTTTGCTTAGATTTTCTAATATTTTATGTGTTATTGGGTAATTAAAAATGTAATATTGAATTAGGAAAAAATTTGGTTCAATTAGATTAAGATTTGGGAGTGGTTTCAAGCTTAATCGCTTGGAAAGCTTTAAGACAAGATTTAAGGTACTTTCAATTTGATCTGGTTTTTCAATTGGGTTTGTTATTAATTTATGTTTATTTTTTCTAATCTAGGTTTTAGGGTATTAATCCTCATGATTAGGATGAGATGGAATAAATTTGGGAAAGATTAGACTCAAGTCAATGCAAGTCTTCTTAAGTTGTTTAATTGTTTATCGAAAGTTGACTTAAGTCAAACTGGAGTAAACTTTAGTTAATTGAGTTTAGGTTTTTAAATCTAATATTTAGGAATGTTTGGGGCTAAGTACCGGTCCTGCATATGAAATTTGACAAATTTTGAGTTTAGTCTACTAGGTGAAATATCAAGAATACGAATAAGCTCTCAAGTAGGGAGTTTAGTGGAAATTAGTGCAGTTAACAGTTTTCAATTGAACTTTTACTAAGCTAAACTTATTAATTCCATTGGAAAAGAGTATCATATGAATCCTTAGTATCTTATTTACCAAATCTTTCCTAAGTCATCTTAAGTCTTAGCTTTAATGCTTTAAGGCTACTCAAGTTTTCTTGGGGGTGTCGAATGGAAGACTCAAGTTAGTGAGTCAGATAAATTCAGTTAACTCAAGAAGACTTTTAATTTGACCAAGTTAACTTTGGTCAACTTTTAAAATATCGAGTGATGAGGATTGGCTAGCATCACAAAGGAAGGAACCAAAATCTCATGATCCATTACATGGTATTGGAGGCTCGGTAACCCATGCTAGAGCTAAAAGGACTAGCGAAACTCTACAAGGACTAGTCATGGACTTGCAGGCTCGGGAATCAAGCTACATAGAAGGAAAACATACATGTGTCAACTTGATTCACGTGACCATGGAAAGATGAAATATTTTAGGGATATTATATATTTGCGTGGACAATACATTAGAAGACACATTCGGTTTTGTTATTATTTGTTAGTTTGTTTTCCATGTTATTTAGTTGCTTACTTGATTACACAAGAATAAAGATGGAATAAGTAACTTAGTATTTCTATATTGTGTTAGGTTTTTTCCATATTGTATTTGTGTGCTATATATACCATGCTAGGGGCCGACTAAAAGACAACTTTGATATGTGAAAACACATTTTTTTCGTGAGATACAAAATAACTCTTTTTGTTCTTTTGCAAAAGAACTTTTCCATAGGATTCTTAACCGAATTACTAGGAATAACTTTTGATAACTTAGGTTACAATCAACAGGTTTGATTGGGGTCTAGTTACACATCATTTATTCAAGACGATCCTCAAGGTAATTGAAACCAACTAGCATTGTTGGGGTTCTAGGTTTAACATACCAGGTTATACGAATCATTTGGTATCAGAGCTTCAGCTTCTTGAATCAAGTAAATTCTATCCTTTTCTTTAATTTGTCTGTCGTTCTTTTCCATATTCGTCTGTTCTTCTTTCCATACTCATCTGTTGTGTTTTCCATATTTGTTTGTTGTCCTTTTTCCATATTCGTCTGTTATTCTTTTCCATATTCATATCTAAAAAAAAAAATTCACATAAAAAAATTATGTTGTTTTTTTCCATATTCGTCTATTGTTCTTTTCCATATTCATATATGAAAAAAAGAATTCATAAAAAAAAATTATGTTCTTTTCCATATTCGTCTATTGTCTTTTACATATTCATAGACAGATCTCATATAAAAAAAAAATTATACTTGTTCGGTCATTACAATCCATTAAGGCCGATGGTATTTAGGTTTTCTTGAACAATCAATTGTATTCAATTCATAGCTTATCTACAAAAAAAAAAAAATCAAATTTGGTTGCAATAGAAAGAATTAAGAACCGAAATTCAAAAAAAAAAAAAAAAGGAATTCGGCCTTGAAAGAATTACAATTGCCGAAATCATAAGATAGCTTCTTGAATTGTCAATTACATAATTGGTTGAGTTAATTCACTTTCCATATCAATTGTTTCCAATTCCAACCATGATAAATGCTTTTTGATTTCTAAATTATGCATCCGAAAATTACATTCAATAATCATTCATTATGTTTCGGCGCAAATTATATCATTTTGTGTTTGATTGCATATCTATTCAGTGGTGAATCTTTTCCATATCAATTAGATTGTGTAGTTAGTCTTCCTTCATTCACGTGACTTAGGTCGATAGTAATCATTTGTGTTGACTTAGTAATTTGAGTTTAAGAGTTCCAAATTGAGTTCCTAGCAAAAGAATTACAAAAAGTAAGTGGTGAGATCATATTTTGTGAGAGATATACACGAGTGAAACTGGGGCATATCGTTTGTGAGCAATACATCAATGAGTGTGATGAACATACTTATATATTTTTTGTAATTATGATCATAACTTGCTGTAAATTATTAGAATTATGTCGAGATAGAACACTAATGAAGGAGAAAGTCGGGTGATGTTTGAGGAATTGATGGGGGAGATGAAGAGGATCCTAACGGGTGAACTAGAGTAGATCCATGACAAGATAGATAGGATGGAAAAGAGTAGGGAACTGTCTAGCAGTACCACTGTCAGGCGAGAAGTAGGTAGGCATAATAAGGAAGGAGTTAGGATAGATGAAGAAGAGGAATCTGATTTTGGAAATTACCAACACGTGAGAGATAGGGGAAGTATCTAGAGGGATAGTAATTTGGGGAGTATTAAGTTAAAAATTCCAACTTTTTAGGGAAAGAATTATCTGAAATTGTATTTAGAATGGGAGAAGAAGATGGATCATGTCTTTGAATGTCACAACTACACTAAGGAGAAAAAGATAAAATTAGCTGCAATAGAGTTTTCATATTACACTAGTGTATGGTGGGATCAATTGGTGCGTAATAGGCGCAAGTATGGAGAGCGGCCTATTAGCACTTGGGAGGAGATGAAAACGATCATGCAGAAGTGTTTTATTCCTAGTCACTATCATAGGGACTTACTTAGGAAAGTCCAAAGGTTGACTCAAGGGAATAATAGTGTAAAGGATTATTACAAAGAGTTAGAGATGGCCATGATTAGGGTGAGACTTAAGGAGGATGATGGGGCCACTATGGCTAGATTCATCAATGGGTTAAATCGGGAGATAGCTGATGTAGTAGATCTTCACCATTACTTAGATATGGAAGAGTTATTGTATAGAGCTATTAAAGTAGAGCGGCAGCTAAAATACAGGAGTGAGCAAAGGATTGGCTTGACTTCTAAAACTCCATGGAAATCCACGTGGAAGAGAAACTCCACCGATTCAAAGCCTAAGGAGGATGTGAGGGCTAAGAATCTAGTTGCTGCACCTAATGGAAAGACTGACACTAAACCCACTTCTAGGACAAGAGATATAAAGTGTTTTAGGTGTCAAGGATTTGGGCACATTGCATCCCAATGTCCAAATTAGAGGGCTATGATTATCAATGATAGTGGGGACATGAAGAGTGTAAGCTCTGAGGATGAGGAAGAGTCACCATCACAGGAGTATGAGGATGTTGACTTAGAGGGACCCATGAGTGGTGAGTTGTATGTTACAAGGAGAGCGCTTAGTGTACAACCCTAGGAGGATGGTGAGGGGATCTAGCATGAACATAGTTTTCATACACAGTGTCATGTGCAAGGCAAAGTATGTAGCTTGATAATCGATAGTGGCAGCTGCACTAATGTTGCTAACACTTTGCTAGTAGAAAAGATGCAGTTGAAAGAAGTGAAGCATCCTAGACCATATTGATTGCAGTGGTTGAGTGATTGTAGGGAGGTTAAGGTGACCAAGCAGGTACTTATAGCCTACTTTATAGGGAGCTACAAAGACGAGCTTATGTGTGATGTGGTACCTATGTAGGCTAGCCATATCTTATTAAGGTGACCTTGGCAGTTTGATAGGAAGGTTATGTATGATGGGTACAAGAACAAATATTCTTTTGTTTTAAACAAAAGGAAAGTGGTTCTCACACCTCAGAAGCCATGGGAAGCTAGTGAAGATCAGATGAGAATTGCAAAGGAATTCAAGAAAAAACACTCAAGTGCACATAAGAAAAATAAAATGAGTGAAAAAAAAAACACTTGTGAGCAAAGAAGGCAAATACACACAAACACTGAGAGTAGAGGGAATGGTAAGGAAGAGTGAGGTTAAGAGTGCAGTGATGGCAAAACAACAATTACTTGTACTTATGTACAAGGATTTATATTTTTCTAATGTTGACATTAACTCTTCTGTGCTTAATGTTGTTTCTTTGTTGCGAGAATTCGAAGACTTGTTCTCTAAAGAAGTGCCACAAGGATTACCCCCTCTACGAGGAATAGAGCATTAAATTGATTTCATGCCAGGTGCTTCCATTCCAAACTAGCCAGCATATAGAACTAATCTAGAGGAGGCCATGGAAATTCAGAAACAAGTGGATGGGTTGATGGGAAAAGGGTTTGTGCGAGAGAGTTTAAGCCTATGCTCAGTTTTAGTGATCTTAGTGCCTAAGAAGGATGGGACGTAGCGTATGTGCATGGATTGCAGGGAGATCAGCAAAATCACAATTAAGTACAGACATCCCATTCCTATATTAGATGACATGCTTGATGAGTTGTATGGTGCATGCTTGTTTTCAAAAATTGACCTTAAAAACGGCTATTACCAAATTCGTATGAAAGAGGGTGATGAGCGGAAAATTGCCTTTAAAACCAAACATGGACTATATGAATGGATGGTAATGCCTTTTGGGTTAACTAATGCACCTAGTACCTTCATGAGATTAATGAATCATGTATTGCGTCCATTCCTAGGAAAATTTGTTGTAGTTTATTTTGATGATATCTTGATATATAGTAGGACTTTAGATGATCATGTACAACATCTGCAAAGTATTTTTACCGTTATAAGGGAAAACCAATTATATGTCAACTTGAAAAAGTGCACGTTTTGTATGGAATATGTGGTTTTCCTTAGTTTTATTGTAGGAGTAGATGGAATAGTTATAGATGATGAGAAAGTGAAGGCAATCTAAGATTGGCCAACACCCCAAAACGCCAATGATGTCAGGAGCTTCCACGGTCTAGCCAGTTTCTACAGGCGATTCGTGAGAGACTTTAGCTCCATTGCTACTCTACTAAATGATTTTGTGGAGAAGAATGTCAAATTCCAGTGGATCGAAATACATGAGCAAGCATTCCAAACATTAAAAGGTAAGTTAACTAATGCTCTTTTGTTAGTATTATTCCAGGAAAGGTATTGGTGGTGTTTTAATGTAGGATTCTAAACCAATAGCCTATTTCAGTGAGAAAATCCAAGGTGCTGTGTTAAACTATCCAATATATGATAAAGAGTTGTATGCCTTCGTGAGAATGTTGCAAGCATGGCAGCATTACCTATGGCCTAAGGAGTTCATCATCCATTCTGATCATGAGAGCTTGAAGTACCTAAAGACGCAGGGAAAGCTAAACAAGAGGCACGCCAAGTGGTTAGAGTTTATTGAAACTTTTCTATACGTCATCAAATACAAGCAAGGCAAGGAAAATGTGGTGGCAGACGCCCTTTCTAGGAGGTATTCTTTACTGACCTCTTTACATACTAAATTGCTTAGGTTTGAAAGTATGAAAGAATTATATAAACATGATGCTGATTTTAATCAATTTTGGTCTGCTTGTTTTGAAAGTGGGTATGGGGACTACTATAGGCATGAGGGATATTTGTTTAAGAAAGATAAATTATGTGTGCGTAAGAGTTCCATACGTGAATTGCTAGTAAGGGAGACGTGTGGGGGCGGTCTCATGGGACATTTTAGAGTAAATAAAACTTTGGATATCTTACATGAACATTTTTACTAGCCTAGGATGAGACATAATTTACAACTTGTGTGTGACAAGTGCATTGCATGTAGGAAGGCTAAGTCTAAAATCATGCCCCATGGGGAGTATCTTCGCTTACCTGTGCCTAGTCAGCCTTAGACTGACATTTCCATGGATTTCATATTAGGTTTGCCTAAATCTCATAATGGTAAAGACAGCATATTTGTTGTCGTCGATAGTTTTAGTAAAATGGCTCAGTTTATTGCCTGTTCTAAAACTAATGATGCTCAACATATAGCTGATTTATTCTTTAGGGGGATCGTTAGATTGTATGGTTTACCTAACTATATCGTTAGTGATAGAGATGTGAAGTTTTTGAGCTACTTTTGGCGCACCTTATGGAATAGGCTAGGCACTAAACTATTGTTTTCCACTATGGCACATCCTCAAACAGATGGACAAACCGAAGTTGTTAATAGGACACTTTCCACATTGCTACGTGCTATGATTGATAAAAATTTAAAACAATGGGAAACATGTTTACCTCATGTAGAGCTTGCATATAATAGGACTATACATTCTACTACATCTTACTCTTCATTTAAGGTTGTGTATGGATTTAATCCCTTAACTTTATTAGATATATTGCCTTTACCTACTAACGAGTTTGTTGATCTTGATGGTACAAAGAAGGAAAAATTTATTAAGGATTTACATACGCAGCTATAGGCTAACATTGAAAAGAAGAATGAACACTATGCCCGACAAGCAAATAAAGGATGTGTCAAAGCTATATTTCAACCTGGTGATTGGGTTTGGGTACATCTAAAGAAGGAACATTTTGCTGAACAACGCAAATCCAAGTTATATCCTAAGAGCGATGGACCTTTCCAAGTAGTGGAGCACATCAATGACAATGCTTATAAGATAGATCTACCAAGGCACTATGGTAACGTTAGTGCTACCTTTAACATTTCAAATCTTACTCTTTATGATGTAGGTGATTCGAGGACGAATCTTTTCGAGGAAGGAGGGAATGATGAGGATCAGCTAGCATCACAAAGGAAGGAACCAAAATCTCATGATCCATTACATGGTATTGGAGCCCCGATGACCCGAGCTAGAGCTAAAAGGATGAATGAAGCTCTACAAGGACTAGTCATGGACTTGCAGGCCCGGGAATCAAGCTACATAGAAGGAAAACATTCATGTGTCAACTTGATTCACGTGACCGTGGAAGGATGAAATATTTTAGGAATATTATATATTTACGTAGACAATACATTAGATGATACATTCGGTTTTGTTATTATTTGTTGGTTTGTTTTCCATGTTATTTAATTGTCTACTTGGTGACACAAGAATAAGGATAGAATAGGTAACTTAAGATTTCCATATTGTGTTAGGTTTTTTCAATATTGTATTCGTGTACTATATATACCGTGCTAAGGGCCGGCTAAAAGATAACTTTGATATATGAAAACACATCTTTTTTGTAAGATACGAAATACCTCTTTTTGTTCTTTTGCAAAAGAACGTTTCCATAGGATTCTTAATCGAATTACTAAGAATAACTTTTGATAACTTAGGTTATAGTCAATAGGTTTGATTGGGGTCTAGTTATGCATTGCTTATTCAAGATGATCCTCGGGATAATTGAAACCAACTAGCATTGTTGGGGTTCTAGGTTTAACATAACTAGGGTTACACGCGTCATCAAGTCTCCTCTAGCACTTGGACCTTACTCGGGTTCATTTGGAGCTAAATTCCAAGTGTATTTGCTTATCTAATAGGATTTCTCAAAAATGCTACCTATGAAAATCCTTAGGAATTATAGATGACATTTGAGCTAGAAAATTTTATCTTTGATTTTGATTTCAAGGCCAAATCTATTTGGTATTCATACTTGTTTTTGTTTTCCATAAGATATTCTAGTTCAAATAAGAATCTTGCTATCATCTAATAGCTCGGTTTAGGATTGAATGGAAGTGTAAGGAGTTGGTACTAATTGGTAGAAGTTTTTGTTTTTTTTTCACAAACTTTGTCATTAAGTTTATCAAGATAACTTCCATGAGAAGCTATACTTATTAGCTAAGTTTCTTTTGATGTCTTACTTGAGAAGTTAATCAAGCAAGCTTTCTCAAGAAGTTAGTGAAACATCCTTTTTTAAGAAGTGTAAAACATGAAAATTTTAATTATTTATTTATTAAAATATATGTTATCATCAAGGAACAAAGGGCAAAGATGGGAATTTTATAAAAATTCGAAGGGCAATTTAGACATTTCATACAAAGAGTATAAATACTCCAAATTAACCTAGAGAGCCTCCTTTGTCATTCGAGTAGTGAAATAGAATCCGTAGAAGACAAACGCTCTCTACGAGGAACCCTAAGGTGACTAAAGGGAATTCACCACCATTCAATCTAGTAGTACTAGGTAAGGATTTCTATTATTTACTAGATAGTCACGAACAAAGAATTGAGATTAAATTAAGTTATTGCTACATCATGTCATCAAAATTAGAGTGAAGAGTAAATGTGAAGAATAAGGAATTCATGGATTAAAAACTCGATTTGTGGAAAGCCCAATGTCAGTATTCTAAATTATGTTAATTGAGGAGATAATACATGTGTTAAGGATTTAGCTAAGCTTAAGAATAAAAAGAATCAAGTTTAGGAGAATTTGGAGCAAAGAAATTAGGGTTTGTGGAGATTACTAAGGGTAACACGGCCTACCAATACGATCGTATTTCAACCGTGTTGAAATCAAAAGGTACACCGAGAGATACACGGCCTCTCGATACAATCATATTTCAACCGTGTTGAGTTAAGGGTAACACGGCTTCCCAACACGGTCGTGTTTCGACCATGTTGAGTCAATGATAACACAACCTCCTAACATTATCGTGTTTAAACCGTGTTGAATGAAGAAGAACATAACCTCCCAACATGATTATGTTCTAACCATGTTGAAACCAAGTTTTACACTGAAAGATACACGACCCCTAGCACGGTTGTGCTCTTGCCGTGTTTAGCAACATAGTCCCCAACATGGCCAAGTTAAATAAAGTATAAAGTAATTACATATTTATTTAACTTTCAATTAAACTAATTTCCATGCAACCTAGATAGCTAGTAATGCCTTAGAGAAATTAAATGAATAGGATTAAGAAAATTAAGAATGATATTGATCTTAGATTGAATACTAAGAAGAGCTTATTGATGAGTATAGATTTCTAATTAGATTAAGTTCAAGACCAAGAAGTGCTTAAGGCTAGGATTCAAGGTAAGTGTAACTTGTGCGTTGTTCCGTGTTTGCTTAGGTTAGTATCTATGCTGAAATTGATTAAGTTGAACAATTTGTCTTAAGTGTTTAAGTTATATGATGTATGTGCTTAGCTCGGCCTAAGGGCCCGTAGTGGCAAATCCCTAGGGAGCACCCCAATGATCCTTGTATAAGTTGTCCCTAGTAGAATTGTGTTGGGAAATGATCCAGGCTAAATGTTGATTAAGTGGTTATGTGTACATAGGTGTAAGGCCCGTAGTGGTAGTTCTCATCACTAATTTAAGTGTTTAAGCGTACATAAGTGTGAAGCTCGTAGTGGTAGTTTCCATCACCAAGTTTAAAGATTAAAGGATCATGGGTATGGGGACTATATTGGCAGTTCCCATCACCAAATCATGCTTCGGTATGTTAAGTGTGTTAAGGGGGTCATGAGTATCCTGTTGCTACTTGTGGACATAAATTGTCATATGAAATGGTTGTTTGTGTTTAAGTATTGCATAACAAGTGTGACACTTGTTCATGTTGTTCATGCGTGTGTTTATGATATACGTACTAGCTATTAGCTCACCCTTCGGGGAACTTATTTTTAGATGCAAATGTTGAGGGAGATGAGAACCTAGAAGATGACTTAGGTTTGGGTGAGCCACCGAGAGAGGAAGACGAAAATTACCATTATTATTATGGTGATTAAGTTTTAGAGGATTATGTTATTTAGTTGTGATAAGCAGTAAATTTTTTTAGGGATGTTATGCTTGTGTCCAAAGACTTTTGCTACGTTAAATGTTCAATATGGTTTAAGTTATTATTTGAATTTTGAGGATGTGTGAAATGTTTTTATATAGGAATTACAGGTTAAAGTTTATCAGAGTTTATTTAGAGCCTTAAATTGTTCTTATGAGACAAGGACACGTAGTGGGTAGTAACTTAACTCGAGTTTTGGGGCATTATAGCCTAGGTGGTATTAGAGCCAGATTTTAAGATCTTTAAAGACTTAAGTTTGAATCTATAGAGAATAGGTTCATGGTCCTTATGAATTAAGTTTTGATCTATAAAGCATAGGTTGTTGATCCTGGAGAGCTTAGGTAATGATCCTTAGTACTAAGCGATGATTAATAGACATAAGTTTTAAACAATAGAGTCTGAGATATGATCTTTAGAAGGATTAAGCACTGAATCTATAAGATAGTGAGACATGAAGAGAATGGGTAAAATATGGGACATTTACTTAATTATGTAATTATTTTCTTGTATTATTACTTTACTTGTATTCTTCTAACTGCTAAGCTTTATGTTTGAATAGACCCATGTGTAGTGGTATATGTGTATATACTTATACACTATGAAATTGACCATGACCAATACTAACATAAGAAGATTTAGTTGTCTCTTCTTAAATAGAATGCCTCCAAGAAGAATTACCAAATCAGGAACTAGAAGGAGTACTAGGTGTTATAACCCTAATGAGGAGGAAACTCAGAACCTACAGCTATAAGAGGAAAGAGGTCAAATGGCTAAAGAGATAGTGCAGCTACTGCATACCTATGAACCACCTAGTGGGACTATTGACACAACAACACTAAGCCCCTAATGTCCCATAAAGGAATGCTAATGAACCCATCATCTTTAATAGGTTCATAAGAGTGGTTAAGGAATTTAACCCCAAAGTGGATGACCCAATCGAAGTTGAAGATTGGGTACAAGAAATTGAGAAGACATTTACTACCTTCCAGATACTAGAAGATAGGAAAGTAAATTATGCTACATTTATGTTGAAAGTAACTACAGCAAAATGGTAGGCTTCGATCCCTAGACTTATAGGGGAGTGCATGAACTAGGCGGTGTTTAAAGAGCTGTTTTATCAGAGATACTTCCCTAGCAGCTCCAGAGACAGAATGGAGAATGATTACTACAACTACGAATAGGGGAACCAAGCAATTGAAGAATATGAGGCAGAGCTGAATCGCCTCATTCATTTCCTTCCCAAAAATGCACACAATGATGATAAGTCCCAAGCTATAAGGTTCTTAAGAGGATTAGAATTGGACCAACAACTTGTAGTAGGGGCCTTTCAGCTAAATAGATATGTTAAAATGGTTAACAAGGCTAAGTATCTCAAACAGAACAAAAAGATTATAGAAGAACAAAGGAGTTATAGAGCAACAATAGCTTTAGGAAAAAGACTTAACTCTAATGGAATGGGGCAAGATAGGAGTAAAAGACATTACTTGCTGCAAAACAAAACACGAAAAGTTGTAGCCCCTCCTCTCCAAATCAAAGAAGTGTCTTTGGCACTCACTGCAACAGGCCCAAATGTTAAATGTCCCAAATGTTACAAACCTCATGAGTTAAGAGAGTGCAAATGACTAAATGGGGCATGTTTCTCTTATGGGAAGACAAGGAACATTAGCAGACATTGCACTAAGAGGTCAGTCCCCTTAATCTTCTTTCATGTCTGCAACCAGAGGGGACACAAGGCAATCAACTGTCCTCAGGGACAAATCAGAAGTTAGGTAGAACCAGCTCAACCGGTAGCTAGACCTCCAGTGAGAAGATAGGGAGGTATACCACATGTAAGAGGTCCTAGACAAAGAGTTCCTACTAGGGTGTTTGCCATTCATCAATAGCAACACCAAGATATCCTAGATGTGGACAACATTGCAGGTATGCTTCTAGTACACTCCTGCAATGCATATGTGCTATTCGATACCGGTGCGTCTGTGTCCTATGTGTCTAAGAATTTTGTCTATGCATGTGCTTTGGATGTTGAAAATATGAATGAGTGCTTGGCTGTTAGTACTCTTTTAGGAGTAGGAGGAAGAATAACTAAAATATGTAGAGGAGTGAGAATAGAAATACATGGTAGAGTGATGCTAATAAACCTCCTAGTATTGGAAATGATAGAGTTTGACATTATATTAGGTGCCAATTAGCTATCAAAATATCATGCCACCATTGACTATCACAACATGGTGGTGTAGTTTAATATACTGGGGGGTGGATATTTTGAATACGAGTTAATAGTATAGATACCCACTAGATTGCTTACTTATGAGATGTTAGGAAAAAGTGTATTAGCAGCCATATCTGTTAAAGCCGATGAAGAAGTTAGGATGGAAGAAGTACCAATAGTGAGGGAATTTCTTGATGTGTTTCCAAAAGATCTTCCTAGTTTACCCCCAGCTAGGGAAATAGAATTCAACATCAACTTGGTACAGGATACAGTACCCATATCAAAACCAGTCTATAAGATGAAACCGGTGGAGTTGGAAGAATTAAGGAAACAATTACATGAGCTATAAGATAACAGTTTTATAAAACCCAATGTCTTTCCTTGGGGTGCACCAATCCTATTTGTGAAGAAGAAAGATAGACGCATGAGACTCCGTATAAACTACATGGAGTTAAACAAGGTCACAATCAAGAACAAATATCCTCTTCCCATGATAGATAACCTGTTTGACCGATTACAGGGAGCTTAGGTGTTCTCTAAAGTGAACTTGAGATCAAATTACCATCAATTAAGAATCAAAGAAGAGGACATCTAAAAACCAGCATTCAGGACTAGGTATAGATACTATGAGTTTCCGGTGATACCCTTTGGACTAACAAATGCACTAGCTGCATTTATGGATTTAATGAATAGAGTATTTAGAGATTTCCTAAATAAGTTTGTAATCATCTTTATAGAAAATATCCTAATATACTCTAAAAGTACTGAGGAGCATAAAGAACACTTAAGACTGGTATTAGGTAGGTTACAAGATGAGAAATTGTATACCAAATTCAGTAAATGTGAATTTTGGTTAGAACAAGTAGTCTTTTTGGGTCATGTGGTAAACAGAGATAGGATATCTGTAGACCTAGAAAAAGTGAGAGCGATAGTAAACTAGCACAGATCAAAAGGTAAGAAGCTTCCTAGGTCTAGCAGGCTATTACAAGAGATTTGTAGAAGGGTTTTCCAAGATAGCAACTTCTTTCACCAAATTGACAAAAAAGAATGTGAAATTCAAATGGGATGACGAATGTGAAGCCAATTTTCAGATGCTTAAAGAGAAACTGGTGTCAACACCAGTTTTAACTTTGCCTAAGAGTGGAAACGAGTTTGTAGTTTATAGTAACACCTTAGTTCAAGGGTTAAGGTGTGTATTAATGCAAGGTGGTCAAGTGATAACATATGCATCTCAACAACTGAAGCCATATGAAAAGAACTACCCAACTCATGACTTGGAATTGGTAGTTGTAGTACTAGCTTTGAAACTATGGAGAATTACTTATATGGAGAAAGGTACAAAATCTTCACTAACCATAGAAGCCTGAAGTACATATTTACGCAAAAAGAGTTGAACATGAGACAAAGGAGATGGTTGGAGTTAATCAAAGGATTACGATCTAGAAATATAATACCATCTAAGAAAAGCCAATGTGATGGCAAATGCCCTTAGTAGAAAGAAATAAGGCAATGTAGCCACTCTTATAACTTCACAGAAAGAGTTATTAGAAGATATGCATAAATTGGAGCTAGAAGTTTTAACACAAAAAGTGGGAGCAAGAATGGCTACTTTAAAGATTCAGCCAACAATAATGGATAGGATTAAAACTGGTCAGATGCGAGATAAGGACATTCAAGAGCTCAAGAGTAGAATGGAACAAGGCAAGGCACCAAAATTTAACTTAGATGCAAAAGGGACCTTAAGGTACAAAACGAGGCTATATATGCCAAATGATGCAGAATTGAAGAGAGAAATAATGAAAGAGGTACATCACTCCACCTACACAATATATCTTAAAAGTACCAAAATGTACAAAGACGTGAAGAGCTATTATTGGTGGAGAAATATGAAGAGAGAAATAGCAGAATATGTAGCCAAATGTCTCATATGCCAGCAAATCAGAATAGAACACTAGAGACCAACTAGAGAATTATAGCCTCTTCTAATACCAAAGTGGAAGTGGGAACATGTGATAATGGACTTTGTTATAGCCCTCCTAAACAATTAAGGAGAAGTAGGATGAAGTTTGGGTTATAGTGGATAGATTGACTAAGTCTGCCTATTTTATACCTATCAGAGTAGGATATAAATTAGAGAAACTAACTCATATACATATAGGAGATAGTCAAATTGCATGGGGTGTTAGTGACATTCACTTTTGATAGAGATATAAGATATGTGAGCAAATTCTGGAATAGCCTACACAAAGCATTGGGCGCCAAACTACAATTGAGTACAGCATTCCACCTATAGACAAATGGTCAGTCTAAAATGACCATACAAATATTAGAAGATTTACTCAGGGCATGTGCATTAGATTTTGGAAGAAATTGGAATATGCATATACCTTTGGTGGAGTTTGCCTATAATAACAATTATTAGGCAACCATCCAGATGGCACCATATGAAGCTCTTTACGGGAGAAGGCACAAATCCTCACTACATTGGGATGAAGTGGGAGAAAGACAAATGACGGGGCCAAAGTTAGTATAAGAAGCAATAGACAAAGTGAAACTAATTAGGCAAAGAATACAAATGACCCAATCACAGTGCCTTAAAGGTTAGTTCTTCCGCTGAATTTGGCCAAGGTACATGACGTATTCCATGTATCCATGCTGAGGAAGTATGTACCTGACCCGGATAAGATAGTGGCTTTGGAACCACTAAATGTGCAGCCAAATCTGACATCTTTAGAAAGGCCAATTAGATTCTAGACACTAAGGAACAAGTGCTAAGATGAAAAACAATCCTTTATGTTAAAGTGGAATGGACAAACCAAACAAAAAGGGAAGCGACATGGGAGTTAGAGGAAGAAATGAAGAGAAAGCATCCAGAACTCTTCTAGAATCAAGTACTTTCAAGGACGAAAGCTTTTATAAATGAAAGGGAGGTGGGGAGGAAGAGAGAGAATGTGATACATGAAAATTTTAATTATTTATTTATTAAGATAAATTTTGTCATAAGGAACAAAGGATGAGGATGAGAATTTTATAAAAATTTGAGGGGCAATTTGGACATTTCACACATAAAGTATAAATACTCCAAATTAACCTAGAGAGCCTCCTTTGTCATTCGAGTAGTGAAACAGAATTTGTAGAGGATAGAAGCTCTCTACAAGGAACCTTAAGGCGACTAAGGGAATTCACTGCCATTCAATCCCTATAGTACCAAGTAAGGATTCCTATGATTTACTAAATAGTCACGAATAAAGAATTGAGATTTAATTAAGTTATTGCTACATCATGTCATCAGAATTGGAGTGAAGAGTGAATGTGAAAAAATAAGGAATTCACATATTAAAAACTCAATTCATAGAAAGTCCAATGTAAGTATTCTAAATTATGTTAATTGAGAAGATAATACATGTGTTAAGGATTTGGTTAAGCTTAAGAATAAAGAGAATCAAGTTTAGGAGAATTTGGAGTAAAGAAATTAGGGCTTGTGGAGATTGCCAAGAGATACACCAAGTTCAAATCGAAAGGTATACCGAGAGATACACGGCCTCCTAACACGGTCGTGTTTCGATCGTTTTGAGTTAAGGGTAACACGACCTCCAAATACAGTCATGTTTAGACTATGTTGAAAGTTGCACCGAGAGATACATGGCCTCTTAACACAATCATGTTTTGACTGTGTTGAGTCAAGGATAACACGACCTCCTAACATGGTCGTGTTTAAACCATGTTGAATGAAGAAGAACACGACCTCCCAACATGGTTGTGTTTTAACCATGTTGAAACCAAGTTTTACATCGAAAGATACATGACCCCTAACACGGTTGTGCTCCTATCGAGTTGAGCAATATGGTTCCCAACATGGCCATATTAAATAAAGTATGAAGTAATTACATATTTATTTAACTTCAAATTAAATTAATTTTCACACAACCTAGATAACTAGTAATGCCTTTGAGAAATTAAATGAATAGGATTAAGAAAATTAAGAATGATATTGACCTTAGATTAAATACTAAGAAGAGCTTGTTGATGTGTACAGATTTCCAATTAGATTAAGTCAAGATCAAAAAGTGCTTAAGGCTAGGATTCAAGGTACGTATAACTTGTATGCTGTTCTGTGTTTGCTTAGGTTAGTATATGTGTTGAAATTAATTAAGTTGAATGATTTGTCTTAAGTGCTTAAGTTGTATATTGTATGTGCTTAGCTCGGCGTAGGAGCTCGTAGTGATAGATCCTTAGAGAGTACCCTAATGATCCTTGTATGACGTTGTCCCTAGTGAAGTTATGCTAGGAAATGATTTGGGCTAAATGTTGATTAAATAGTTAAGTGTACATAAGTGTGAGGCCCGTAGTGGCAGTTCCCATCACCAAATCATGCTCCAATGTGTTCAACGTGTTAAAAGGGTCATGAGTATCCTGTTGCTGTTTGTGGACGTAAATTGTCATATGAAATGGTTGTTTGTGTTTAAGTATTGCATAACATATGTGACACTTGTTCATGTTGTTCATGCGTATGTGTTTGTGTTATACGTACTGGAAAAATCTTATGCAAGGAAAGAGGGTTTTCATAAAGGATAAAGAACCTAAAATTAATATAGAAAAACATGAAAACAACGTTGTTGCAAAAAAGAAGGTAAAGGTATAGTAATGTAAATATTTATATACGTTTCTTTTATAATAAAATTAGGAATATTGAAAGATATTGCTATTATAAAAAGAATAAGCTCAATAAAAAAATGCAAGTGAACAAAACTTAAGCCATGGACTTGCTAGGACTTGTGGAATCAGTGAGTTCCCGCAGGTTCCATGTCGAAACCGACCCAAGCCGATGTTTACCCAAGAGCTTAGTTGATTGGATTTGGACAAGCTGGGCTGATTCATGAATAGCTCACTATATAAATAAGTTAACTCACATTTACTTCCAAAATTATGCTTCCAAATTTTATGAAATAGTAGTTGAAATTTCAAAATTTTCAAAGCCCCTAAATGCTCCTGATAATTTTCCAATTTTGTTTTCCCTTGCATAGATCGGATCTTGAAAGTTTTTCTCACGTGCAAAATTACTTGTAACATATTGAAACCTTTAATTTCATGAGTTTGAAATCTAAATTTCAAAAATAATTAATTTTGATTTTTCGTTTATTTAATTCGTGTTGATAGGTATATTTTTAAATGGGATTGTTCCAGTGGATTTTTCTCGCGTGCATTGGATATTTCGCAATCTTCATCCTTTTTCAAGCCCCATTTTTGAGATTTATTGATCAGGGGCCAATCGGGAAATTTATGGAAGTTATGGAGCAAAATGAAAGATCTGGAAAAATGGGTAACTTGACGAAAAACAAAATAGGTACATCCATCGTTTCAAAATGAGCGACCTTTATAGGGTTGGTGCTAAATTCCGTATATAAAATCGATTTACTAACCTACTTCATTGCTTTAAATTTCTTTAAAACTCAATAGTTGGAGAAAAGGAATGAAACTCCAAGAAATCAGAAGTAATATTATCATCTTTCTTTTTTTTGTTCCTATCATAATTGTTACATTGGTATGGTGGGTTTGGGATAAGGTCAATTGAATTAACCAGTCCAGTCCAATTCAACCTTTCTCAATAAAACTCACATATTAGAAGCCTTTAATGGGTTCAGAATCATAAAAAGCCCATATGGGAACTCATTCACTGAAAGCCGTTGATCATCATCACCATTTAACAAATGAAATTCATAGCCAGTCTCTATAAATACCCAAGGCAACCTCATTCAAAAAAGACTCTTCTTTGGGAAAAGCATCATTACTCCGCTGGATTTTCCTCAAAAGATCAAAGCCACAATATACCCAAAAACACTCACTTATCACCATAGCGTTGAACCTTATTCGAGATTGCCTACTCCTCTTCCCCATCTCATTCACCTTCGATTATCCTCATACATGTAGCTTCTCTCATTAGGCCATGTGTAGTGCATTCTCACATAGCATATCCTCTGTTCCAAAAGGTTCATTTGTTACTAAGAAAGATTTGGATACATATCTAAGAGAGATACAAGTGAAATCCACTATAGGAATCCCAAAACTCAAGCTTCCTTATCATCAACATATCATTGCAAAACCTTACCCAAATGACTATGTAAGTCCTAAGTTCATACTCTTTAATGACAAAAAAGGAAGTGCCATTGAGCATTTATTGAAGTTTATTAAGATGCTAGAAGTCTATGGATGGAGTGATGACCTAAAAATTAAGCAATTCTCAAAGTCTTTCATAGAGAAGGAATATACGTGGTATGTTAATCTTCCTCCAAGATTAGTGAACTCATGGGATAACATATGCAAGATGTTCTTAGAAAAAAATTTCTCAACTAAAGAAAGGGTTACCTTCACTGACATGAGAAGAATTCATCAAAAGTTAAAGGAAGACCTCATAGACTACATTAACATATGTAAGGAGCAATCCCTTGATATTCATAATATATAAGATGAAAGAGAGTTGATAAAGATTTGTATACAAGGAATTTTTATTGAGTATGTTGTTCATTTAGAAAATTTATCCTTAGTTTCATTTGAAGCATTGGTTGAAAATGCACGATGAACCAATAACTTTGTTGCAAGATAAAGGGGCGAAGATATAAGGTTCAATAAATGAGGGCCATCCATGAATTCTATTTAAGGCGAGGACTCCAAGGCAAGAAAGAAACTTAGAATGAAGAAATCCAAGTTTGAAAAGTTAACGTACCCATGTCCAATGGGTAAGGTGCATGCGATGCTCGATATATAGCTATGGGATGGAAATATTAAGTTCCTGAGAGTTGAGTGCCTACCTACTATAGAAGAGAAGAATGATTCTAACTATTGCAGTTTTCATAGAGTGATTGGTCATTCTACTAAGGATTACTAGACATTAAAGAAGATATTTGTCGAGTCTAATTTTTTGTATTCCCATTCCTAATCCGATCTAGACTAGACCCTATGCTCTTCTAATGTAGATCCTCAACTTGAGTTAGGAATTTCGTTTGATTTTTGGAGTCGCCACCCAATACCACCTAATCTCCAAAAATTGTTCCTATTTAGAAATGTGTTTTATTGTGTTTCTGTTACTTTTATTATGTTTTTGAATTATTTCAAGAAAATGATTTTTTATTTCATTTTATGGGTTGACCCGAATGGGTACCTACGTACCTGCTATCCAAGATCAAACAAGTCGTAGTTCGCTTTTCTTGAAAACTTTAAGTGTGTTTGTGAATTTTAATTTTGAAATCTCTTTTGCTTTATGTTTTTATCATTTTTGGGATTTTTTTTTCTAAAGAAATCTAAGCCTAAGCTTTAATTTGACTCTGAAAATGATATTTAGGAAAAACATCAATTTTGGATTTATTTGAAGAAAATGATTTTTCTAAGTGATAAAACTCATTTTTATAATGTTTTGAATTTTTATGATTTTTTACGATTTTTCTTTTTTTTCTGTAATTTTTATGATTTTCTATCATTTTTATGATTTTTATTATTCTACAATTTTTTTTATAATTTTCTAAGTTTTCATGATTTTTATAGTTTTTATGATTTTTATTGAATTTTTTGAATTTTTGTTAAAAAATTTATCCTAAACTATTATCTATCATATTTTGAAATCTAAAGTTCTATTATTATTTTTTCTAATATTTATATTGTTTTTCTACATTTTTTTTTGAATTTTTTTTATTTTTTTTATTTTTCTATTTTTTTTCTACAATATTAAATCCTAAAAAATCTAATTTCTAACATTTTCCTAGAAAATAAAATATAAACAAATAAATAAATAAATAACCAACAAATTAATAAATAAATAATAATAAATAAAATCACAATAAAAATAAATAAATTGGAAAAATCCGGAAAATCTGACTTACCTGGATTAAATTTCTCTAGTGGAGTCGCCATCCTATAGAGTCAAATTTTTTGAATTCCCATTCCTAATCCAATCTAGACTAGACCCTATGCTCATCTAATGTAGTTCATCGACTTGAGTTAGGAATTTCGTTTGATTTTTGGAGTCGCCACCCAACTGTTGTTGGGAAATATTGAATTAAGACTAAAGGAGCGGATTAGTCTTAATTTGGACCACTAGTCGTCGTCATTTCCTCTTCTCGTTTTTGAAAAGAGGAAAAGGGAAAACCAGAGTTTCTAAGTCCGGAGGCTAACCTATTAAAACCTTACGGTTACCACCTAATCTCCTAAAATAGTTCCTATTTAGAAATGTGTTTTATTTGTGTTTCTGTTACTTTTACTATGTTTTTGAATTATTTCGAGAAAATGATTTTTTATTTCATTTTATGGGTTGACTCGAATGGGTGCCTATGTACCTGCTATCCAGGATCAAACAAGCAGTAGTTCGTTTTTTTTTGAAAACTTTAAGTATGTTTGTGAATTTTAATTTTGAAATCTCTTTTGCTTTATGTTTTTATCATTTTTGGGATTTTTTTTTTCTAAAAAAAATCTAAGCCTAAGCTTTAATTTGACTCTGAAAATGATTTTTAGGAAAAACATCAATTTTGGATTTATTTGAAGAAAATGATTTTTCTAAGTGATAAAACTCATTTTTATAATTTTTTGAATTTTAATTAATTTTTATGATTTTTTACGATTTTTCTTTTTTCTTAATGTAATTTTTATGATTTTCTATCATTTTTATGATTTTTATTATTCTTCTACAATTTTTTTTTATAATTTTTCGAAGTTTTCATGATTTTTATAGTTTTTATGTTTTTTATGATTCTTATTGATTTTTATGATTTTTGTGAATTTTTGTTAAAAATTTTATACTAAACTATTATCTATCCTATTTTGAAATCTAAAGTTCTATTATTATTATTTCTAATATTTATATTTTTTTTCTACTTTTTTTTTTAATTTTTATTATTATTTTTTTATTTTTCTATTATTTTTCTACATTATTAAATCCTAAAAAAATCTAATTTCTAACATTTTCCTATTTATAAAAAATAAAACATAAACAAATAAATAAATAAATAACCAACAAATTAATAAATAAATAAAAAATAATAAATAAAATCGGAATAAAAATAAATAAATAAATTGGAAAAATCCGGAAAATCCGACTTACCTGGATCTGGGTCGGTGCGCGGGTCGGGTCGGTTGGGTCGAATCGAGTCGGGTCGAATCGGTCGATCACGACGGTGGGGAGTGCTCGTTCATGGCGTTCCGGCGGCCTTTTGCAATGGGTGAGGTGTCGAATCCTAGCTTCTCGAGGGTGCTGAATCCAATGGTGGCGGTGGTTTGCTCCCAAAACGTCTGCTGGTGGCGGCTTGGCTTTGATCGGCGGTTCGCGGTTTTGGGTTTCCTCCGATGCTCTCCGATTTGCTCTCTTTTCTCACTTTCTCTCAATTGTGATTCGTCATTTGGCTTCCTCCACTCCTCCTCTATTTATAGGCACTTGAAACTGAGCTGGATAAGCTCGGATTTCCTCTGATCGAAGCTAATCGGATTTTCGATTAAGAAAAACAACTCCGATTTGTGTAAATCCATCGATTTGTTGCGATTTGATTCCAATTAGATGATATTTATCTCAATTCTGTTGAAGATCTGTTGGATTTGCGCAAAAAATCTAATCAAAACGGCCGAAATTCGAATTTTTCCTTTGCCGGCGATCTTGGACCCGAGGTAGGAGATGATCACGCGCCCGGCGCGTGCGTTTCCTCTAGCCAATCCGATGCTGCCACGTGTCCTGAATAAGTAAAAAACTCAAAACGCGGAGACTACTTCCCCCGCGATTCGAACCTGCAACCGAGCCCTCCTGCGCGCGCCTTAGCCCGTGGTCCAGACCAGCTAGGCTAGCCCATTTTCCTGATTTTTCTAATTTCGCAAATTGCATATATGCAATGCGTTTTTTTTTTTTTTTTTTGTATTTTTTTGAAATTTCAAAATTTTGTAAAAATTATTTTCTATTTATTATTGCCATTTCTGAAATCATTTTTCAAAATTGATGTGTTTTCCTTTTTTTTTTTGAATATTTTTATTATTTATGCTAAATTAAAGAAAAATTGAAAAAAATTGGAAAAAAAATAAGAATTGATTATTAGTGATTATTATTCATTCTTAGGGAAAAAATGGGGTGTTTATAGCTACCCTTCTTTGTAATAAAGTTTGAAAAACTTAACTACAAAGACAAGAAAGACGCCATTTTTTGCCTCTCAAATAGATAACGCCTTGGTTTGGCTGGTTACCTGGCATTTGTTTTGGTAGGAAAATGCTCCAAGAGCTAATAATCCCATGATTTAAGATGGTCCTAACAATTTAGAGTAATGTTCCCTCCCCAAACAGTGCTTTATGGGCTAACTAATTGGCGATAGGAAACACCTCAAGCATTGTGTGGAAGAAATGATGATAGGAAGTGTCTTATCAGACTAGCAACCTTGGAAAGAAAATTTACTTAGGAAGCACCCTTATGAGCTGGCTACCTATCAACAGAAGCGTCTTGTTAGACTAGCAACTATTTGGAAGAATATTTCCGAAAAGTGTCCTAAGAGCTAACTAATCGGGAGAATCTAGGAAAGTGTCCCTCATGGGCTGACTAACCTTAAGATAGATTTTTAGGAAAGTGCCCATCTTGAGCTGACTAACCTATGGTAGAGTGTCTCAAAAAGTTCCCTTATGAGCTGACCTTGAGAACGGATTTTTAGGAAAGTGCCCATTTTGGGCTGACTAACCTATGATAAAATTGATTGAACTGTCTCAAAAAGTGCCCTTATGAGCTGACCTTGAGAACAGATTTTTAGGAAAGTGCCCATCTTGGGTTGACTAACCTATGATAAAATTGATTGAACTGTCTCAAAAAGTGCCCTTATGAGCTAACCTTGAGAATAGATTTTTAGGAAAGTGCCCATCTTGGGCTGATTGACCTATGATAGAGTGTCTCAAAAAGTGCCCTTATGAGCTGACCTTGATAACAGATTTTTAGGAAAGTACCCATCTTGGGCTGACTAACCTATGATAAAATTGATTGAACTGTCTCAAAAGGTGCCCTTATGAGCTGACCTTGAGAACAGATTTTTAGGAAAGTGCCCATCTTGGGCTGACTAACCTATGATAGAGTGTCTCAAAAAGTGCCCTTATAAGCTGACCTTGAGAACAGATTTTTAGAAAAAAGTTCCCTTATGAGCTGACCTTGAGAACAGATTTTTAGGAAAGTGCCCATCTTGGGTTGACTAACCTTTGATAGAGTTGTTATCTCAAAAAGGTGCCCCCTATGGGCTAACCTTAAGAGATCTAGGGAAGTGCCCCTTTTTGGGCTGACTACCCTATTAAAGGGAATGTTTAGACAGGTGCCCAACTATGGGCTGACTCATCTTATGCTTCTGAATATGTTTTCTACGGACTGAGCTAAATGATGTGATGCTTTTCATGATAGTTATTTTTATTATTTATTTTAATATGCTTGCCAGTTTATTCATGGATAGCCACCGAACAAACGAACCTTTGGGTTGGTTTGCTTCTGCTTCATTTCTTCTCATCTTGACACGAGGTTGAAAATTTTGATGTGCTCCCTCTCATTGTGCACCTGGCTCTTTTGACGGTAATGTTACCCTACTAATGCACTATGTTCTAATGCTCAAAAGTAGATAGAATTATATCACAAACCATATTAAGATTCATTATCATTTTAGTGTTTATCTTTCATTGGTGAAGTGGTGGGTAATGTGTTTAGGAATATTTGTTGTGATGAGAACTGATTGAGATTGTTGATCATTCAGGGATATTAACTTTGCTTGCAAAAAGTGAAAACTCGACTCAACGAAATTTATATCGAAGACTGGCTTTCATAATCATTGGCAAAATTTCAATTCCCTTACCTAAGGATGGTACATCTTTACAGCATCTATGTTAATGGGGTCTCTCAATTCCGGACCATCCATCTGAGTTAATATCAAAGCACCTCCTGACAGAACCTTTTTCACTACATAAGGGCCTTCGTAGTTTGGGGTAAATTTCCCTCTAGAGTCTTGGGCATTCGGGAGAACCTTCCTTAGTACCAGATCCCCCTCTTTAAAGTATCGAGGTCTCATCTTCTTGTTAAATGCTCGGGCCATTCTTTATTAGTAACACTGGCCTTGACATAGTGTAGTAAGCCTTCTTTCATTAATTAGATTCAGCTGATCAAGCCTCTTCCTTACCCAATCTGATCCAGTTAGCTGAGTTTCCGACAGGATTCTGAATGATGGTATTTCAACTTCAACCGGTAGCACTGCTTCTGTACCATATACCAATGAGTAAGGGGTAGCTCCCATAGATGTTCTTATTGAAGTCCTATAAGCCATGAGAGCAAACGGTAACATTTCATGCCAATCTTTGTAAGTTGTTGTCATTTTCTCGATGATCTTCTTGATATTTTTATTAGCTGCTTCTACTACCCCGTTCATTTGAGGTCGGTAGGGAGTTGAATTTCTGTGTTTTATGTGGAATTGTTGACATAAACTTGTCATCGATTTGTTGTTGAGATTGGTACCGTTGTCAGTGATGATGGACTCAAGAACTCCATATCGGGCTATTATGTCCCTTTTTAAGAAGCGGATTATTACCCCCTTTGTAACATTAGTATATGATGACGCTTCTACCCATTTGGTGAAATAATCAATCGCTACTAGTATGAATCTGTGGCCGTTAGATGCTGTCAGAGTGATCGGGCCTATTATGTCGATTCCCCATATGGAGAAAGGCCATGATGCTGATAACAAGTGTAGCTCGTTGGGCGGAGCATTTATCCGATTTGCGTAGACTTGACACAGATGACAGTGCTTGACATATTTTATGCAATCTGATTCCATGGTCAACCAATAATATCCTAACCTCATGATTTTTCGAGCTAACATGTAGCCATTCATATGGGGTCTACATACTCCCTCATGTACTTCCTTCATTAGTTTGCATGCTTCATTTTTGTCCACACATCCCAACAAGGTGGTATCAGATGATCTTTTGTAGAGTACAGACCCACTTAGTAAGAAATGGCTTGCTAACCTTCTGATTGTTCTTTGGTCATTCCTGCTAGCCATTTCAGGGTATTTACTTTCTTGGAGGAAAGTCTTGATGTCGTGATACCAGGGCTTGTCATCTTGTACTTTTTCAATGGTTAAACAGTAGGTGGGCCGACTTTCGATGTCTATTTTCATCGGTTGAACTTCGGCTCCCCCTGTTATCTGGATCATAGATGCTAGTGTGGCTAGTGCATCTGCAAACTGATTCTGAGTTCTCGGGATGTATGTGAAAGTGATTGCCTTGAATTCTTCAATTAGCTCTGTCAAGTGTTGATGATACGGTACTAGTTTGGGGTCTTTAGTCTTGTATTCCCCTCTTGTCTGTAGTATGATAAGCGACGAATCTCCATATACTTCTAATTCGCGGATTTCCATTTGACAGGTCATTTTGAGGCTAAGAATACATGCTTCATATTTTGCGATGTTATTGGTATAGGGAAATGTAAGTCTCGTTGCTGTAGGGAATTGAGTGTTATCTAGGGATATCAATACTGCCCCAACCCCACAACCGAATACGTTGGTGGCTCCATCGAAAAATGGTTTCCATTTTGGGTTCTGCTCTATCCCAAAGTCTTCTACCGGTATATCTTCCACTGTTAATATATTTTCGTCCGGGAATTAGGCTTGTAGTTCTTAGGAATCTGTCTCAACCGGATGTTCTGCTAATTGGTCGGCTAAGGCTTGCCCTTTCATCGAGTTCTAATTTATGTATGTAATGTCAAACTCGGATAGGAGCATTTTCCATTTAGAGATTCTCCCTATCAGAGCTGGCTTCTCTGCCAAGTATTTCAAGGGATCATGTCTTGTCAGCAGCTCAATATGGTAGTAAAGGGTGTATTGCCTTAGTTGATGCATGACCCAAATTAGAGCACAACAAGTCTTCTCCACCTCTGAGTACCTCTATTCCCCATCTGTGAACTTCTTGCTCAGGTAATATATGGAACGCTCTCTTCCCTCGTCATCCTTCTGCCCCAATACGCATCCCACGGATTCAGGGAGTATAGTAAGGTATAAGAATAAGGGCTTTCCTTGCTTCGGGACTATCAAGACCGGAGGTTTTATAAGATAGTCTTTGATTGTACTGAATGCTTCTTCGCATTTGTCGTCCCATTCTATTATGGCATTCTTCTTCAATAGACAGAATAATGGCTGGCATTTGTCGGTGAGCTGTGAGATAAAACGAGCTGTATAATTTAATCTTCCCAGCAAGCTTCTCACTTCTTTAACGAAGCGTGGGGAAGGTAACTCTAATATAGAATTTACCTTATCAGGGTCAATTTTAATCCCTTCCTGGCTTATGACAAACCCTAACAATTTCCCCGTTGTGACCCAAAAAGTGCATTTCTCTGGGTTTAATTTGAGCTGAAATTTTCTCAATCGTTTAAATAATTTCCTCAGGATATCCATATGGCTTTCTCCTTCTTTGGATTTGGCTATCATGTCGTCGACATATACTTCAACCTCTCGATGCATCATGTCGTGAAGTATTGCAACCATGGCTCTCTGATACGTTGCCCCGGCGTTTTTCAAACCGAAGGGCATGACTTTGTAACAGAAAGTTCCCCACGTTGTGATGAAGGTTGTTTTGGTTTTATCTTCTTCAGCCATTTTTATTTGATTATATCCTGAGAAACCGTCCATGAATGAGAAGAGATGGTTTCTCGCAGTGTTGTCTACTAGAACATCAATGTGAGGTAGGGGGAAGTTATCCTTTGGCGTAGCTTGGTTTAAGTCCTGGAAGTCTACGCATACACGTACTTTTCCATTCTTTTTCATGACGGGGACTATATTTGCCACCTATTCTGGGTAGTCGAATACTTCAATGAACCCTACTTCTAGCAGTTTCTTGACATCTTCCTTAATCTTTAGCAAGACGTCAGGCCTAACTCTTCTTAGTTTTTTTTTTAGGTTTGACATCTTCCCTTGTAGGAAGCCTATGAACCACTATTGATTGGTCTAGCCCTGGCATGTCACCATATGACCAGGCAAACACATCCGCATATTCCGTTAATAGCTCGGTTATCTCACATTTTTGCTCGGCACTCAAACCGATCCCGATTTTGAGGTTCTTAGGGTTTTCCATGCTTCCTAGATTTACTGTCTCCATAGGCTCATTGATCGAAATTCCGCTTTGTTCATGTTTTTGCCAATTTTCTTGTATTATTCCGTGGTTTAGGATATCGCCTTCAACAACTGACCCAGCAACGTTGGAAACGATATTAGCGTTTTTACTTTCTACCTGTGCGAAATATCCCCGATGTTCGATGGTAGGAGATCTAGCGCTACTGATAGGATAACAAAACCAATTGTTCAGAGCCGGATGCTGGTTGGACGTATGGGGGATTGACTTCCCTTTGTTGTCATCCTCTTCGTTTATCCGAAGCTCTTGAATGATGTTTGCCATTCGGAAAGATTGTTGGAGAGGTGGGATGCACATCTGGGTGTCGATCGGCTTCCCCTTTATTCTGCCTTTGACACCTCTTGCTTGCGCTTCTTCTGTGGCCGTAGGAATGTACCCCAGTCCAAACGTCCCGTGCTGCCCCTCTTTAAACTGATGGCCCTCCTTGCTGGTCACCATATTTACTTCATTGAAAATCTGTAGCCTCAGGTCTTCTGAACCTTCTTCCCCAATATAAGGTATGGCGGTCTCTTTGTATATGGCGTAATCCTGTTCGCCCAATACTATGACTATCTACCCACTTACAATGAACTTGACCCTTTGGTGGAGACTAGAGGGGATGGCTCCAGCAGCATGTATCTAAGGTCGTCCCAAAAGCAAGTTGAAAGACTTTGGGATGTCGAGAACCTAGAAAGCGATGTGGAATACTTATGGACCAATTTCTACTGGTAGTTTCACTTCCCCCACTATGTCTCTTTTTCATCCGTCGAAAGCTCTGACTACTGTGGAGCTAGGTTTTATGTTGCTTGGATCGACCCCCAACAAATCGAGCGTTGCCAATGGGCAAACATTGAGGGATGATCCGTTATCGATGAGTACCCGGGAGACAATGGTGTCATTGCACCTGACCACTATGAATAATGGTTTGGTTTGTTGGTCTCCCTCTTCTCCTAGCTCTTCCAGAGAGAAAGATATCTGGTCCATTGTAAAAATGGAGTCTGCCACGTGACCTATTTTGCCTGTAGCGATGCCCTCTGGGACCTGAATCTGTTTTAGCACATTAAAGAGTGCTTCCCTGTGGGGCTTGGATGTTGTGAGAAGGCCCATGAGTGATATCTATGCTGGAACTTTATTTAATTGTTCCATGATCTTGTATTCACTCGCCTTAACCATCTTTGTAAATGCAGCGAGTCTCCCTTCCTCTTCTTCTCCTTTCTCTACATTGGGTTCTTCAGTCGGGCCTTTATACTTTGGATCGTATAACCTCCCAGAGCGGGTGATGCCTCCCACCATAGGAGGCCACTCTTCTTCGAGGGCCCGATAGTCGAACGGTGCAGCCTTGTAATTCTCTACTGCTATCGGGACATTGAATACATATCTTTTTCTTGGGATTTGTACCTCAGCTGATTGTCCCTTGTAGCACTGTATAACCCTGGGCCTCTAATGAGAGTTGATCATGTTGATAGTCTTCCCCTCTTCCTTTGACGGGTTGTCTTCTTTCTCAAATTTTGGTCCCCATCCACTAGGTGGCCCCTGCTCAGTCGGGGTATAAGAATAGTTTACCAAATACTAAAATCTCCCGTGTGATTCTCCCAAAGTGTCGATCATTGGATCTTCGGCTAACCACCTATTTTTAATGTGTGCCTTTGATGCTTCTTCTGGAGCTTGATGGGATTGCTTCTTCTGCTGCTCCGTTGTATTCTGCTTAGGGGCTTTTTTGGGAAACGACTCCTCAGACGTGATCATATTAATGGTGGGCTTGTGATTGGGCAGTGGATTGGTGTTGACATTGGGTGCTGGGGCGTTCACGAAATCTAGCTGTATGATTCCTGCATCAATTAAGTCTTGGATTTTGTGCCGGAGCCTCCAGCACCTATCTATAGAATGCCCCTCTTGTCCCATATGGTAGTCACACTTGAGGCTTGAGTCGAAATTCTTGGGCCTGTATCGGTCATTGGGGAGCTCGAAACTAATCAAGTTGTCTGCCCTCAACCAAGCGAAGACCTGACTGAGCGGTATAGGGATTGGAGTGAACTGCCTTGGGGCCTTAGCGGCTTGGGCGTGACCTGTCATGGGTTGTTGGGCTGGGGTACTCGTGGTCTGGGATGTCACACGAGTCCCAGATTTTTCTACCTTACCGGAGTGGACCGTACTGACGGTAGACTCTTTAGCTCTGTTTCCTCCTAAAGGCCTTTGTGTCGGTGTGACCCTAGGAATCTCCATTGTTTGGAGTCTGCCGGTGGTGATGGCATTCTCAATCATGCATCCCGCAGCCACTACCTCTGCAAAACTGGATGAGGTCTAGCCTACCAGGTGTGAAAAGTAGGTCTTGTCTAGGGTATTGACAAATATGGATGTCAATTCCTTCTCAGATATTGAGATTGCTACCCTGGCGGCCTAGGCTCTTTAACGCTGAGCATACTCCTTGAATGGCTCAGCATGCCTTTTTTGGAGACTCCCCAGGTCGATTACAGATGGGGCGACTTCGATATTGAACTTATATTGGTCATAAAACGCCCAGGCTAGCTTTTCCCAGGTGTTGACAATGTTGAAGTCCAGGTGGGCATACCGGACCAGTGCAGGGCCTATGAGGCTGTCTTGGAATGTCTGGAGCATAAGATGGTCGTATTGAGCATACTTGCTCATTTTCCGGGCATATAGCCTGGTATGCATTTTGGGGCAGCCGGTCCCATCATACTTTTTGAACTCTGGGGTCTTGAACTTCTTAGAGTATACCTCTTACCTGTATGCTGGCAGATTGGTGATTCCAACTTGTTCAAAACCATCAGGGCCCTCAATCGTTTTCATCTTGTCATGGAGCTACTGGAAGAGTCGCTTCTCCATCTCCTTCTGCCTCTCTTCCATTTCCCTTTTCAGGTCATTGGAGGTCGACCCCTGGTTGACCTTCGGCTCATATTCGAAGGTCGGGTTAAGGTGGGAATTGATCTCTTCATATTCCAGAGGTTGTCCCTCCACTGCCTTCCCCTTTCCGGCCCTTGAATACTCTTCCTAGGTTAGCTGAGTGTTGCGCAAGAGGCCGATGCTTTCAGTTAAGAGGTGAACCTGGGCAGCCAATTGTTGGACCGTTTGTTCTAGGGATATGATCCTGGAGTCCGAGGCAGCTTCAGCATTGGTGTTGTTGCGGTTGTTGCTATTGTTGGCCATTTTTGTTCTTGAACGTGTGAGAATTGGACTTCTAGGAAGGTTCGGTTGCTTGGGAGCTATCTTGATACCTGGGCACGCATTTTGTTTTTTATTTTAGTGTGATGTATGCAAAATGATATCCATGTGTCACGCAGATGCTAAAAATAAAAGGGTTGACAATTGATTGACAATGTAATATTGAAACTTTACTTTTATTAATATTGAAAATTTTGGAGTTCGATAATCAAAATAAAAGATTACAAATAATGATCTATTTCCTAGCTCTTTTAGTCTTCTGTTGTGGAGGCTCAGACTTCCTATTGATGACAGCTTCTAATTCTTTGACTTTGGCTTGGTTCTTCTCCAATTGTGCTTCCAAGGCCTTGTTCCTTTGGTCGGATTCTTTGAAACGTCCCTTCCAGATGTCTTTCTTATGATCTATAGCTTCAAAGTATACCTCCATTCGGGCCTTGACCTATTCTAGGTATACTTCTGTCTCTGGATTGATCTTGTTTGGTCTTGGTTGGGTGACGTCTGGAACCCGGTATGCTCTTTCCCCTGTTTGGTATAGTTGGCGGATTACAAACTCTCTGGTGGCTCGGTGTTTTCCCACTTCGCCATCTAATTCCCTGAAGTCCACATTCGGGCTTTCGATTCTAGCTTCCCAAAGTTCTTTGACCTCTGCCAGCTTAGCAAACTTCTCGGCTACCAACAGGTTCGGATCTTGGTACTCAAAGGTGACTGCTTCCAGCGAGGGCCGATAAGCTATATCTTAGATGGTACCAAACTAGCGGACCACTGAGTTGGGGTGATATCCAATACATCCGCTAATTCCGATTAAAGGTACTGCTTGGAAGTTTCTGCAGGTCAAGATGATTTTGTCACAATAACTCCACCTGGCTGTCCACAGAATATCCTCAACACTGAAACTTCTAAGTACCTCTACCCAACTGTGGTTGGTAAGGTCGTTGGGTAGCTTCACCTTTTCTATACATGAGTCTACGAGATCCACCTGCTGGGCTAAGGTTTTTCAGACCATGTTCAGCCCGAAGCACTTAAGGTAGCTTACAAACCATATCAACAGAAGGTTGAGGCTTGAGCGAAGGATCCCATGGCCTTTCTTCTTGAGGAAATTCAAGTTCCGGATCTGTTCAGCCATTAGAGCCGGGATGTAAGATCTTCCCTCCAGAAATTGGGTCACCAGCTCTGCAACCCGATAGTGAATATAGAAGGTCTCGGTGGGGAACAGTATGGTAGCGAAGGCTATCAAGATGAAAGCGTTCACCCTTCTCTGTCTGTAAGTTTTGGGGTCCCCACACAGTACGTCCTTCCTATCCCCATTGTCCTCTCGGGTGATGAACCAAGCTTCTAAATCATCCATACGTATGCAATATCCATTACAGTCTGCTAGGGCTTTGCTGACTACTGTCTTACGGATGCCTAATAATCTGCTGAAGGTACCGGCTGACCCGGCCTCAAGGTCTGGTGCGTAGATTTGATCAGTCAGTGCTAGAGCCTGTAGCAACTGGGTGTACTCCTCCAGGGTAGGGGTGATCTCATGCGGCCCGATAAAGAAAGCAGCGGGTTCGATTTCCCATAATTATAGCATGGCTCGGACTAAAGGCAAATTCACCTCTATCTTTGTCAGTGAGAGGATGGAGTCGATCTTTTGTTGGAGGAAGGCCTGCTCCTCTAGGTTGTACAAGGTAAACCAATGGTCCAGTACCAACTTTGGGTCCAAAGGTTTGTACACCCAAATTTCTTTGTAGAGGAGGCGGTCGACTGCGGTGCTAGCCATCTATTACAATAAGAAATTGCCTAATTACAAACAAAACTATGAAAACATTACAGGGAAATAGCTTTGAACTCCAAAATAAAACAACAAACCATTACATTGTCATCAATTGTCAACCCTTATGATGCTATGTATGCAAGTAGGTTGGTTCTAATTGGTCCCCAAGCTCTATGGCCTCTCGTATTCTTGGAGAAATGGATCTCAGGCCATATCAAAGCATTGGGTGGGGTAGCTTAATTGGTCCCGAACGGTGATCAACTCACTTCGCCCGAAACCTACACAATGGCTCCCCGACTTAAGTTTCTAGGACAGTCCGGGTTCGACCGCATCTATTCACACAAACTTATGCATGCAAACCCCACAGTAAAGAAAACTAAAATCTAACTAATGCCTGAAAAGTTAGTAACAGAATAATAATTGAAACTTAAAAAGGGACAACTTGAGGAGATTCGGGTGGCTAGCCTACTAGAATGGGTCCCTAGTGGAGTCGCCATCCTGTCGAGTCAAATTTTTTGTATTCCCATTCCTAATCCGATCTAGACTAGACCCTATGCTCATCTAATGTAGATCCTCCACTTGAGTTAGGAATTTCGTTTGATTTTTGGAGTCGCCACCCAACTGTTGTTGGGAAATATTGAATTAAGACTAAAGGAGCGGATTAGTCTTAATTTGGACCACTAGTCGTCGTTATTTCCTCTTCTCGTTTTTGAAAAGAGGAAAAGGGAAAACCAGAATTTCTAAGTCCGGAGGCTAACCTATTAAAACCTTACGGTTACCACCTAATCTCCTAAAATTGTTCCTATTTAGAAATGTGTTTTATTGTGTTTCTGTTACTTTTATTATGTTTTTGAATTATTTCAAGAAAATGATTTTTTATTTCATTTTATGGGTTGACCCGAATGGGTGCCTACGTACCTGCTATCCAGGATTAAACAAGTCATAGCTCGCTTTTCTTGAAAACTTTAAGTGTGTTTGTAAATTTTAATTTTGAAATTTCTTTTGCTTTATGTTTTTATCATTTTTGGGATTTTTTTTTCTAAAAAAATCTAAGCCTAAGCTTTAATTTGACTCAGAAAATGATTTTTAGGAAAAACATCAATTTTGGATTTATTTGAAGAAAATGATTTTTCTAAGTGATAAAACTCATTTTTATAATTTTTTGAATTTTTATTAATTTTTATGATTTTTTACGATTTTTCTTTTTTTTCTGTAATTTTTATGATTTTTATTATTCTACAATTTTTTTTATAATTTTTCTAAGTTTTCATGATTTTTATAGTTTTTATGATTTTTATTAATTTTTATGATTTTTGTGAATTTTTGTTAAAAATTTTATCCTAAACTATTATCTGTCCTATTTTGAAATCTAAAGTTCTATTATTATTTTTTCTAATATTTATATTGTTTTTCTACATTTTTTTTAAATTTTTATTATTTTTATTTTTATTTTTCTATTTTTTTCTACATTATTAAATCCTAAAAAATCTAATTTCTAACATTTTCCTAGAAAATAAAACATAAACAAATAAATAAATAAATAACCAAGAAATTAATAAATAAATAACAAATAATAAATAAAATCGGAATAAAAATAAATAAATAAATAAATTGGAAAAATCCGAAAAATTCGACTTACCTGGATCCGGGTCGATGCGCGAGTCGGGTCGAATCAGTCGGTCACAGCGGCGGGGAGTGCTCGTTCACGGCGTTCCGGCGGCCTTTTGCAATGGGTGAGGTGTCGAATCCTAGCTTCTTGAGGGTGCTGAATCCAATGGTGGCGGTGGTTTGCTCCCAGAACGTCTGCTAGTGGCGGCTTGGCTTCGATCGGTGGTTCGCGGTTTTGGGTTTCCTCCGATGCTCTCCGATTTGCTCTCTTTTCTCACTTTCTCTCAATTGTGATTCGTCATTTGGCTTCCTCCACTCCTCCTCTATTTATAGGTGCTTGAAACCGAGCTGGATAAGCTCGGATTTCCTTCGATTGAAGCTAATTGAATTTTCGGTTAAAAAAAACAACTCTGATTTGTGTAAATCCATCGATTTGTTGCGATTTGATTCCAATTGGATGATGTTTATCTCAATTCTGTTGAAGATCTGTTGGATTTGTGCAAAAAATCGAATCGAAATGGCCGAAATTCTAATTTTTCCTTCGTCGGCGATCTTAGACCCGAGGTAGGAGATGATCACACGCCCGACGCGTGCGTTTCCTCTAGCCAATCGGATGCTGCCACGTGTCCTAGATAAGTAAAAAACTCAAAAGGCAGAAACTGCTTCCCCCGCGATTCAAACCTGCGACCGAGCCCTCCTGCGCGCGCCTTAGCCTATGGTCTGGACTAGCTAGGCTAGCCCATTTTCCTGATTTTTCTAATTTCGCAAATTGCATATATGCAATGTGATTTTTTTATTTTTTTTGTATTTTTTTTAAATTTCAAAAATTTGTAAAAATTATTTTTTATTTATTATTGCCATTTCTGAAATCATTTTTCAAAATTGATGTGTTTTCCTATTTATTTTTATTTTTTTGAATATTTTTATTATTTATGCTAAATTAAAGAAAAATTGAAAAAAATTGGAAAAAATTAAGAATTGATTATTAGTGATTATTATTTATTCCCAGGGCAAAAATGAGGTGTTTACAATATTCAATAAAAAAAGTGTAGACTAAGGAGCCTATTATTGAAGATAACAATATTAGTAACAATTCCCTTCCGGCTCATAATAGTCAACATGGGGTAGTGAGTGCCATCACTCATAACCCTACTACTATGGAAACAAATAATGAGCCACTTGTTGAGGCAAGCAAGGAAAAAGGAAAGCAGGTTGAGGTCAAGGAGGATGAGTGCCCTCCTATTGTTGCTACACTTCTAAAAACATTAAATTTTAGAAATTTTTTCAACCTTCTTAGGTTTAATAAGAAGGCCAGACTTGTAGTAGCTATTGCACTTACACAAATCTCAGAAGATCATTATGCAAAGTGTAATGTGGTGCAACCTTTGAAAAGGATGGCTCATGCGCATGAAAATGCAATTTTATTCACTAATGCTGAAATATATGTCAAGGGTTCAAATCATAATCATTCTCTGTATGTCGAAGGTACACTTACTAAGTATTCAGTGAACAAAACGTTTATTGACACTAGTCTTCCTTAAATATCATGGCAATGTCTACTTTCAACAATACAAAGATAGACACTCAACACTTGGTAAAGCAACCCATTATGATAAACAACTTTTATGAGCCTTCTATAAAGACAATACGATGTGTCAAAGTAGATTTAAGGTTGGGCCTATTCTCAACTCTACATGGTTTCATATGATCAATGCACTTGTATCCTATCATCTTCTTGTAGGAAGAACATAGTTGCACACCTACAATGTGATACCTTCGACATGGTGTCAATGTATGAAAGGTTATTGGAATAAGAAAAATATCTTCATTCCTGCTACAAAGAATCCATTCATGCTTAATGAATTCCATTTCGCTGAAGCATCTTTCTTTGATGAACACATAAACAAAAATAATATGCTTATCGTGGAACCCCTTGAAGCATTACTACCCAAATGGGAAGAAATTCACATTCAAGAACCTAAGAAAAGAAAGATGCATGGTTATCATAGAGGTGTAAAGAAATGCTAGAGAACCAATAGCATAGTCAAACTGCAAAACTCCATATAAGCTTGATGACATAAGGGCTATTCACAATGAAATACATCTTTGTCACTTTTCTCCCATTTCTTTCTCTTATCATGTGCAAATAAAGCAATAAGTGCTTTATGCTAGTGAAAAAAATTTCTTACCTTCATAAAGGTTTATTTTAAGAAAAATATAATAGCGCACTTATTTATTTGCCTTTCATTGCTATTGCCGCTGCAAAGTGGGAGATAGTTTCCTTAATGTGCATAGCTATTTTTGTAAAATAGTTGACATTTGATTAGGGTTAATTAAACCCCCTTGATCAATTACAAGAAAACAAAAATTGAACATAAGATACATTTTAGACATTGTTACTAAATAGTAAGAGCCTTAACTCCTAGGCACACAATGATGAATATGGCTTATATGCTACAAATTGGTAAGAGTATAATCTCCCAAGCATATGACAAGTCATGGTAGCCATGTAAAAGTGTTGTCTTCTTGAGCCCCAAAGAAAGAAATACACAACCTCTCAAAACAAGGTTGGATTTTAGGCAACTTAATAGTGGGAAATACCCTATTGACTAACATAAAAGAATTCTTGGTCCCAAACAATAAATGATATATCACTACTTAAGTGCAATTGAACACATTCTCAAAAGGGATGACTGGCAACCAATAACTTTGCCTCAATGCATGAAGTAAAATAAGAGACCCCCTTTAATCTTAGAGTCTAAGCAAGTCTCATGTTTGTGATAGCTTTGCAAGAGGCTCCTTAAGTCACAGGGATCTCAACAGTCTTACACTCATGCTTCTTTGCACTAGTGTGATTAGGTTGAGCTTTAGCTCCTAGCCACATAGTATCATTAGAAAAAGGTGAGGTAGCAAAAGTAATCTCATTGCTCCATAATAGAAAACATTGTTAAGCATGCAAAGTCTTCAATCAGAAAACACACACTCCATACTCAAGTGATACTTCCTTTACTAGTTCCCATTATTGGTGCTTCTAAGCGTTCCTAATACATTATCCCCGATCATATTACTACCAAGTTTACATATGCTTTCAAGACCTCATAAACCACAAAGGGGATAGGAGCAATCTTATTATATCACCTTCTAGCATGTTGCTAAGTGAGGCCTATTGCTCATAAGTGCATGATGATAAAAATACAATGAAAAAAGCTAAACAAGTATCAAGAGAGTAAATAAGAATGAATATCAAGAAATCAATTTCTTCATCATCATTGATTTCATTACAACTTATATGATACACACATTGACACACACACACACATACACAATTACAATGGTCTGATAAGAAAGATTACAATGAAGTGATTGGTATAAAGTTAACTGGATGTACTCCTTCAAGGTATTGTGATTTGCAAAGATGAAGGGACTTCAATAAGACACTTGACATCAAGATTGCCTCCCCTATGGTATGCGAACAATTAGGGGAGGAAAGTCATTAATAAGTGCAATATTTAAGTGTTCTAGTGGATGTAATTTTTGTATTTCACAACCATGAGCAGGAGGTAGTGTTTCATCGATTCATGAACATTTAGATACAATTATACACCAATAAGGATCACTCTCCTTTGGACTTGAATTTTTAATGTCAATCTCTTTCCTTAAATGCTTTATTGAAGTTCTCTATGTTATCATTGTGTCACTATTGGAGTGTAAATAAAAGACTTCATGACTTATCAAGATGTTAATCCTATATGATGATCGTTATTCATGATACTTGCTTCACATAACACCTCCTACATGTGATATCTATACATGATATTTATAGCGTGCATGTGCTTGATGTGCACGTGTACTTGACACTTGAGCAACCCATGCACACAATGCTTATGTGTAGTACCCCTCCTATGCAATGTGAAGGAACACCAATGTTATGGCTCTTCACTACATGACTCTACCTTTGCTTGATGTCGTGGAACCTTCTCATATGGTGCTTGACACATGTGATACATTAGCACACCTCATTGCAAAACAATTGCTTCACATAGTGCCTCTAAGTGATCTCTCACCATGATATTTTCTTCTTAGTACTCAGTCTGTATATGAAGCTCACATATGATAAAATAGGATCATAACTGATTTATGATATCTAAAACGATTTCTGGCCTTCAAATGTGGTAGCATTCACTAAATGCAATTACTACCACTTGGGGAGGAAGGAGTGACAAAGATTGACTCAATAGTCTTACAACCTACAAACAATGAAAGAAATGAAGACAAGTTAGTATTGCCAAAAGAAGAAAAAAGAAAGAAAAAAGAGGAAGGGAAGTGCCAAAGTTAATATATTTCATTGGAAGTTCTATTTGCCAAGAAAGAGCATGAAATGAGGAAATACACATGATAGCTAAATTAAGCACAAAAAAATTAAATGAATATTAGGTAAAAAATAACAATAATAAACGAGAAGTCACACTAGACAATTCAATGCAGTAAATTCTGCATCGACCAGCATACGCAAATTAAATTTCCAGCTACGCGAATGTCCAGTAGGTGCTGATTTCTTACGTGGCCTCAATCGACTGATGGGTGTCGAGCAGTATCACTAAGAGAAAAGAGTTGTTATGGTTTGATTAAAACTAGAGTCTTGGAGTCAATGAGGGTATTGAGCAAAGACTCTTTAGCATGTTTTAAGTAGTGTCCAATAGAGATTGGTGAATTGTGGGCTAGTTTTGTTAGGTGAATTAAGGATGCATTACAGGGGTTTGATGAAATGGCTGGAAGAAACATAGGTTCTTTTATGATGATGATTAATGGCTATGGCAAGAGTGATGATGTGCTAGATAGTGGCATTTTGTTTCCTGAAATGCTTGAGATAAATTAGCTTATTGGAGTAGCACAATTGATTCGCATGGTTATGTCTTTTTATTTAGAAGTGGCTATGATTTAAAAAAAAAAAAAAACAGAGAGAGAGGAATAGGGCATGATTGTTAAACAAAAATTATCAGCCCTACAATTCCTATGGTCTGTAATACTGCTGAAGAAACATTGGAAGAGTGTGATAAGATGCTATTTGCTTTGGTTGAGCACGAACAGATTATTCAAGGATATGTCCAGAATTCGAGCTGAGTGAATATTATAATTTTTGCCAATGATAGAAAGAGATGCTCAGTAATGAGATTGTACAATCAAATTCTCGTTTATGGTATTATAGATGCGGTTTCTACTCAACAAGAAAAGACTTGCTGGATAGAGTACGGCTGCCTATTATTGATGGGTTAGTTTCTCTCCAAATAGCAATTTGAAAGAGTGAGCTGAGAACAAAAAAATAAACTGGGCATGAGTTCCATTTTACAATGAGACAGCCTATCTCTTCATTTATTAACAAATTTGATATGAGAGGGCTAAATACTCAAAGTTAATAGCCCCAGGAAGGAAATGGATCTTAAAAAATAAATATGAGAACAAAGTGGTGCTTTTATGATCACTTAAAGGTAAGGAAGACTACAGAGTATGTGAATGATGTTGGTAAAGGCAAGTTTGGGTACATGAGAACACTGATAAGAGGTGGTCTGCAGCAGCAAGTACTAGGGTGGGATAGAGTCAATTGTAGCCAAAAAAGAGAAGTAAATTCTATAGAGCTACTTTAACCTTGTTAACATATGTATGCATGAACGATATAAAAGGACAGTAATTGAAGTATGTGGTATAAATGTTGAAAGAAATAGTAGCTGTCGTTTGAAAAAAAAAAAAAAATCTAAGGCAAATATTTGTCTCGCGCTCGGACCTGTACCATTAAGCAACACGCAACAGCTACAGAGTTTTATGACGAAGAGTTAGTATTAAGTATATGTAATATTTGCCCTTGATAAAATGGATGGCAAGAAAACTACAAGACAAGAGAAGATCAAGATTCCTTCGAAAGCAACTTTCTCTAATAGCTTTGAGGGCCTTCAACTCTAGTCTATTCCCACACCAACATTCTTCATTACAATAGGTGGAGTCTGGCATCTTCTTTGTTGGTGCTTTACTGCAAGGCATTTACCGTCATCTCCTTTCCTTCTCATTGGTTCTTTATTTGTGCTTCGTTATTCACTTGTCTTCTCTTCAAGCTTCACGTTTTGGTCTTTGCTCTTCAATGCTTGTCTTCAATGGTGGGTTTTCTCCTCTTGTTTGCTGGCTTCGATATTCTGTTCCAATGTATGTCATTAAGTATGAATGAAAAGAAGGAAAAATTAAAGGATCCATCTCGCAAGGGATTTAATAACACTGGAGGACAATGTTCCTAAGAAAAAAAAATTGAAAAAAAAAACCTTCTATGGCCAAAGAGAACACAGCTTGAACAACAATCTCCCAACACATGATGCTGAAAAGTCTATTTTTGGAGTCATATGGATAAAATGCAAAATCGCATCAAAATGACAAAAGTCAATGCCCTTTTATTATGAGTAGGGTCTACACTAACAATGAAGCAGAACCAATCACCACTTGACGTCAATCAAGATGGAAAATTGAAGGCTAAAAAGGGGCTACTTTACATGAATTGAAGACATTCATGTAGAACTTGAGCATGGAATATATTACTAAACAACATATCAGATAGCAATGGAGGCATGATTTCTTGGTATTTGGTTTGATAGTCAACTTCGATTATTCTATATCTTACCTTTTTTTTTTTTTCAAAGGATGGTTAAACTAGATGAGGGCATTCGTTCTTAGTATGAAGTGTCGTTTACAGTTGTTAAATCACTCCTTGCTGATAAGGAATTTATAATCACTATGAACCCAGCCTTTGTTGGTTCAATACCACCTAGAATGGACAATCTCGAGGTTCACGGACGTTCAAAGGGATGAATTTGGATTAAAAAAAAAAATTTTGATGATCCTAGAGCTCGTTCTGTTGCACCTGCTGTATGTCATTGAAGCAACTTTTATTGTCTACCAATAGTCCGTACAAACCACCAGCAGCTTGGCTATATCTTCGGGATTACTTCACGTACCATGTCCAACATGAACTATGTTGGCCATCGATGAAGTTAATGAGACTGCCATATCTGGTAGTGTCCCAATAGAGAATGCCGATACAAATGCGCAAGAGGGTTTGGAGGATTTTCCAAAGATCATCCAATGATAGCGATTCCAATTGAGGTGGAACCTCCTAAGGGCCATAGTCATGAAATTCATTACTCTATTGATGAATCTAGCTTGTTGCCAGCTACAAGATGTGGCCAGGTGAACTTCAATTCCGTCCATTCATGTATTGGAACCTAGTGAAATTGGAGGATTTTCCTCTGTTGCCAGTGTTGTTCCAATTTTCGCACCAAAGCGAGAGGGTTTGCCTCTTTCAAGATACTCTATTTATATGTGGTGGGGATTTGGTTGTTTAGTGGCTATAGTTTTTACTTGATTCACAGTGAAGTCTGGATTGTGTGAATAATTGTCTGAAGAAGAACAAGTATCGAGCTTGACGATGGAGGGATAGGGCGTTTCCGTTGGGTCCAATGACGGCTTATTTCAATTTGTTCTGTTTAGCAAGTTTAGTTTAATGGCTTCCAAATTAGGACCAAGAGCTTACCCCGGGAAGCTAAGGAAACAATCTTTAGGGCCTTCGCCTTTACAAATAACAAAAACAGTAATATTGGAGCTAGCAACTTCAAAAAAAAAAAGAAAAACAAAAAGGAAAAAAAATGAGAGGGAGCACATGAAACTAATGAATGCAGGGTTTGAACTCTTGAAGCTAGGGTTAGATGCATGTGTCTTTCCATCAGGCCATTGGCTTATGCCTCACATTTAGGAGCAACCCCTCTATTGTATTGTACACAAAAAAGAAGAAAAATAGCACATACACGCTTGTGGAGACTTGAACCTTAGTCTTATTCATGCCGTGTGGGTGTATTTTCCAATAAACTCATTGGCCTATGCCTTTCAATCAAGAGTCCCCCTTTTACTTTAATGTTTATACTTTGATGAGAAAAAGAAAAAATGAGTGAGGCCCTTCAAGTGTTTCAAGCTAATGAGATATCGAAAGAGGAATAATAATTTTCATAAGCTCATTTCTCAGTTGATATTGGAGATATCCTCTTCTAATTCCTTCCCTATATGAAAACCTTGATGAAATATGAAAAGGATTTGAGGACATAGTAGCAAAGTTTACTGCCTACAAAGAACATGGACATGGAATTAATGTAGGATAATCAAGTCGGTAAGAAAGGAAATTCATACAAATAGATAAAGGACTTGATCCAATTAGAGCTGAAATCATCGGCTAATGGAAAGTTACTCACAAAGAAATGAAAATTTTGATCAAATAAATGCACTTGGCAACAGTGCAACAATTATAAAGCACTTATGCACCAAGCAATGCCTTAACTATTTTGTAAGGCTTATTCAATGCCCAAACCCCATTCGACTTCGTTTAAAAGACTTTGGATAGGGGACAAAATGTAAAGGGCTAACTTTGGTTCATGGGTTCTCAGCTTAACATTTTAATAGATTTAACTCTTCAAGCTAAGATGATAAGACTCAGCAAGTTAAGTCCATGGTTTGGGATGATTAGGAGAGATTTGGCACGTTGGGCTTAAGGTAGCGTCTGTTGAATTAGCCAATTCAATCAAACCTTTTTCAATAAGGCTCATACATTAGAAGTCTGTAATGAGCTTAAACTTATAAAAAGCCCATATGAGAGCTCATTCACCGAAAGCCATTGACCATCATTACCATCTAACAGGCGAAATTCATCACTAAACCCTATAAATATTAAGTCATCCTCATTCAAAAAAGACTCTTCTTTGAAAAAAAAAAACGTTGTTACTTTAGTGAATTTTCCTTAAAAGATCAAAGCCACAATATACCCAAGAACACTCACTTGTCACATTAACATTGAGCTTTATTCAATATCACCTATTCCTCCTCCCCATCTCATTCTCCTCTAATTATCCTCATACGTATCACTTCTCCCATTACGTCACGTGTAATGCGTTCAAACATAGCACACATGTAACCCCTACACCCGAACCTATACCCCCACAGAGACCTAACAAGGTGTATTGCTTCTCTTGGCCATCCTTGGCTTAAATGCTTACTGACATATTGCACAAGCATGAGAAAATAGAAGTAACTTCATTGTATCATTGTTACAAATTCAAGTCTCCAACTTAGTGATTCAACAATGAAAAATGGATTTTATCTACTATAATGGATTGGTGAACGATGATCTGAACATGTGGAGATCTCTGCTTAGTACAATTATGTTCAATGATGAAAAAGCTTTTGAAAATTTACATCTCCTCTTGATTCTAAACAAAACTCACCAATCCTTAATTTCATCCTCAGATTTCTCCAATCCTTGTAAATCCACACTCATTTGATCCATCTCATCATCTCTCATCTCCTTTCCCTAATTTGACATTTGATTAAGATCACCACACAATCTATGTTAAATCCATTTAGATTCAGGCATATACTTTGTAGCCATCACAGGGAATTTGCATGTGCTTACATCACCCATTTCCTTATGCTAACTAAGTTGGCCTATGGTAAGATGACACTATCCTTTACTAGCATTCACTGAGGGTATATTCCTGATTAATTTTAATTGTTCAAATACTCATCTTGGACCAGTCCAATCAGGAGTGCAGTTGAATCTCAAAACTTTTCTACACCGCCTCTCCCCCATCTACATCCAAATCATTGTGACTTCATTCAATTGCCACTTTTTTGTCTACCTAGCAGGCTATTCATAGTTCACGCCCCTAGGTTGTGATAGGTAGGCAATCGAAATCCCTGCTATGCAAGTTCATGCTACACACCAAACCCCAAGAAAAGTCATGAATTTTGATGAACATAATATAGTTTCAAAAAGCCCAAGGTAAGAACTAAATGATCCTCAAAAAGTTGAAGTTGCAATCCAAGTAACAAAAATGAAAACAAAGCATCAACCAAACATTGTTTGATGTAAGTGTACAACCCTTTGAAATTATTACCAATTGCCACGAAGGTGTATCACATCTTATTTCAACTGCATGATTGGCTCCGTGAAGTGGCCCAATACAAACATTTTTCTCTATCTTCTAGTTTTTGGATATTTGCTATAATTGCACCAGCACTCTAAACTTATTAACTAACCCTTATTGGGCTTGTATAGCTTGCTATATAGGTAATCTTAAAAAATGTCTTTAGATAGTTGCACATATGTCATACCCATTAAAAGCTACACATATGTCACAAACTAGATGCGGAGGAGTAAAGCACTTAAGGGCATAATTTACTTTACTTTAACCAAGCTTAAATTAGAAAGTTGAAATGAGATAAACAAACAGGTTATACATTTATAAAGCTCTTCTATGGAGCAATAATTTACTCAAATATATTTAATAAGTGGAGCTAGATATTCAATAAGATTAATGAGGTGGTGATTGAAAAGAAGTGTTAGCTTGAATGTAGGTTAAGGTATTGTTTTCTTCTATCCCAAAATTTTTGTGTCACCAAAAATGCAAGAGAAAAAAATCTTGAGATTTCTACAATACGATAAGGGATTTTTTATCTAAAATTCAACATGATATAAGTATATTAGTTTCTTATTGGAGTTACCTTCAAATATGGTTAATGCATGCTGGTGTACATCAAGGGTTTTTCTTTTTTTAAACATTTCTTTTTGTTTGTAGTCTATGTCTATACAAGCATTTTAAAATCTTTTTAAAAGATCTGTACAATTAATATTGTCTCACCTAAAAAATGTAAATCAAGTATAATTAATACTTGATTTCCTACAATAAAAATAAGATTCGAAATTTCTCAAGAGCAACAAAATTGGAAGTTTTATCTTCTTATATTTATTATTCGAAAGACCTCTTGCACTATAAATAGTGGCAAGAATACCAGCTTTTGCTTGCATCAATTATCAACTACTAAACAAGCCTACAGGAATTTCACAAATCTCATAATCCAAAAGTTCCATGGAGAAAATTTCTTCTAAATCAGTTTTCATCATCTTCTTGTTTGTCTTAGCATGTAAGCTCCCATACATTATAATACATGCCATGGTAGGATATGGCTGTATGGCTACAACCAATTTATCCATTATTGTTTATTACAATATATTACCTAACAGACGTTTACAATTGTGGTATATTTATGAGATTATTAGACATGTATTAGTCTTGAAAACAGTACGGTTACTTAAAACTGCTAAATAGTAATATGATCAATAGAGTTCACGAATAAAAGAAAATGATCGGACTAACATTTTTATTAATAGAGAACATTTGAAGGTTTCAAATTTTTCCCTCAAATTAGAACATATATATATACATATATACATACACATATATATATATATATAATGTATTTATGAATGTATATTTTTAAGTGCCTCTCATTCTCGTTATCCACCCCTTATGTTGCCTCGTCCATTATATCAACTAAATGATAACGAATATCTATATATTTGTTAAATTATTATTATATAATAATTATATATATATTTTTTTACTTATTTAAATTTATTTTCTTTTTTGTTTCTGTTTTAGGTGTAGAAATGTTTTCAACAATAGAAGCTGCATGTAACAGGGATATAGATTGCTTTGCAGCGTGTCCCCGAGGAAAGCTCCCCCTGTGTGACACGAGAACGGGCCGTTGTCTTTGTGTAGGATCAGAAGGAATTTATGATGTTGAGCCCGAGTCTGTTCATGGGTTACGTGGAAAGCAAACTCAAATTGCATGAAATCTATACATGTATTTCTTGAAATAAATGTGAAAAGAAATGATCCAAATGTTTGCATTTTTATCATGGAAATGGTGATTATCAATCAATCTTCATGTTGAATTTCTGAAATCATTCGATCCATGTTTGTTTGTTTAGCATATCTACTATGTCTTTTTGTTTATCTTGTTTTAGTTTTATATATTAGGTGTTTGCTAAACTTATTCAAAAAGATAACAGAACAATTAGGTTTTTTAGAAAAGGCATCAAATCAAATTTATGCTTTGTACGACTAGCCTTGAATTTAATCAACCAAGTTTTTAACATTCCAAAAGTATCACAAATGAGATTGAAGGTCTTCTAGTAAGTAACTTTTGGATTGAGCACCAACGTAACCTGATATATACTCGACACTCCTATGTTTCTGACAAAACTAAGTTTCGTTGTCAACATTTATTTGTAGCTAAGATCAAACGTGAGAAGTGGAGATGTGGTGATGTGCAAAATAGGGTTGTGCAAAAAAAAAAAAAAAAAAAGCTAGTTTTGAAAAAATTATAAATCAAATTGATTTGTTTGAATTGAACCGAATTATAAGAAGTAAAATGTATATATATATATATATAGTAATCACTATGTTGATTGTGAAAATTGACAATTAAGCCTTTCTCTAAATAATATGAACTTCTTTTGTTCATTCATTTATATTTTTACATATAAATAAGAATTTAATATTCCTAATATTTTGCTTACATTTAATCTTTAACGTTTATTTATTTTTCTGTATGAATTCTTAACCTTTTTTTTTTCCTCCTATTTTAGTAATCAATATTTTCAAAACTTTACAAAAAAAGTACATCCATCAAATCAATTAAGTTTTCCTTTCATTTATGATACGTATTAACTTTAAATTAGTCCACAATAATTATATCAACAAAATAATAATATTAAATATATTTGTTTACATAATATAATAAAAATACTAAATATATAATAACATTATGTCATTAAAAAAACAAAAAAAAAATAATAATAAGTAAGAACGAGTGTTAGAAACATTTGTTTATACTTTAACCATCTTAGCAAACTAGTTTAAGGTTAATTAGAAGCTAATATATACCTAACAAGATGGATAGAAAATTTAAAGTATTTAATAAAAGTTTTATTTTAGTAAGGTTTTGAAAATATTAAGGATTTAAATAAAAGAAAAAAAAAGGTTAAGAACTCAAATAAAAAAATAGAAAAATATTGAATACAAAAAGTGCACTTTCTCATCTTGAATTAAAAAAATAACCAAATCATAATATTATGTTTGATTCAATTTGTATGGATGAATCGTATCAAATTGAATTATGTTCACCTTTTGTACAAAATATGAGTGTTAGTTGTTCTACTAGTATGCATGTAAAAATTTTATTAGTATTCATATGCTACTAGTAAATACACATGCCTTATAATGCTCAATAGATTATTTTTTTCATTTTTTCATTTTTTTTTTTTTTTTGGAGTTGACATATGATCATTGATCTTGATCATATTACCGATGGAAACTATGTTGTATAGAGGACATGAAGGAGATTCTCTTACTAAAGTTGGAATGCATGTGCCTACAAAACCATCCTCTTAGCTTGAGTTGAAATTTTCTGTTAGCATCCCCATACATAGAAATACCAAATCCTCCATGAGGTAAAAGACTGATTTCAAGGTCGTTGACCATCTAAATATGTAATAGCAAAACATTTTCATTTTGTTATTCTCTATTTAAAAATAGCAGCTACACTCAAGCCCTAATCTTACCATACGAGGACGACAAAAAGGGATGAGGCTTCAAATCCGGTGTCAAAGCCTTTTCGGCAATCAATGTATAGACCAGTAATTGCGTAATATAGTAAGTCAAGATTAGAGCAGGCACAACATCACTGTCAAGGGCATTCTTTTGAGGCAAAAAGAAAAGAGTTGGACCTTCGGAGGTTAATTTTTTTCTTAGATGCTAAAACCGGTGGTGGTTGTGGTCGAAAACCTCCCTAGGCAGTGTTTCAAGGCGGTGCTGATCGGCAGTCATGCTCAAGAACTCCGGCGAAGCTCCAATCTCACTTATTTTCTCTCTTTTCTCACTTTTGATCTGTGATTTTGCTTCCTCCCTTCCTCCTCTATTTATAAGCACAAGAAATTGAGCTGGATAAGCTCGAATTTCCTCCTATTAAAGAAAATCGGATTTCGGTTGAAAAACCCATCTCCGATTTATGTAAATCATTTGATTTGTTGTGATTTGATTCCAATTGGATAATGTTTATCCTATTTCAGTTGAAGATCTATTGGATTTGTACAAAAAACCGAATCAAAACGGCCAAAATTCAATTTTTCTCCTGCCAGTGACAATCTCGGACGAAAGTTGAAGATGATCACACGCCCGGCACATATGCTCATTCCAACCAATCAACTGTTGACACGTATCCTAGGCGAGGAGAAAAAATTGCAAAACGTGGAATCTGCCTTCCCTGCGTTTCGAACCCATGACCTAACCCCTTCCCGCGCGCACAGGACCGTGACTCGGACCAGCTAGGCTAGCCCACTTACTCGATTTTTTTTTTCTCTCAACTTTCATATATGCAATGTGATTTTTTATTATTTTTATATGTTTTTTTAAATTTCAAAAATTTGTAAAAATTATTTAATCCCTTTTATTACTATTTCTACAATTATTTTCCAAAATTGATGTATTTTTCCTATTTATTTTATTTTTTGAATATTTTTCCTATTTTTGCTAAATTAGAAAAAAATGTAAAAAAAGTAGAAAAAAATTGATAATTGATTATTATTGATTATTAGGGCAAAAAGGGAGTGTTTACAGTAATGCTCAATAGATTTTTTTTTTTTTGGAGTTGACATATGATCATTGGTCTTGATCATATTACCGATGGAAACTATGTTATATAGAGGACATGAAGGAGATTCTCTTACTGAAGTCAAGATTAGAGCAGGCACAACATCACTGTCAAAGGCATTCTTTTGAGGCAAAAAGAAAAGAGTTGGACCTTCAGAGGTTAATTTTTTTCTTAGATGCTGTGTGCAGCTGCCTTCCAACTATCGGAAATCCGCTCCAGTACGGACGCTGGTACACTTCCTCGTGACTAGCGAAGTCATACTTCGTTATGTTATTCCGATCCGTCAGTATGGTTGAGTAACCTATCCTGCTGAGCTAGATAAAATAATTTTTTCACCATATTGTTTATCTCATCAAGGCATTCTCCATTTCTGCTATTGTGTAACCACAAGTAGTGGGTAGCACAACCCAGAGGAGCCAAGCCCATGACCACCACTTTTCTAATATCAGCATTGTACAAGCATGATTACAGATCTCACTGTGTTGTCAAATCAGAGGCCGCAGAACGTTCTAATGGTGACAATTTGAAGAACCTGCCTGATTTTTAGACAAAAAGTCAACAGTCCAAAAACATGGGAGTGTCAAGCTTTTTTCCCTTGTCCTAATCTGCTTAAAGTTAGAAGACTCCCTACATAGCTAACCGCTCTGAATGAGCTAATGTATATCAACTGTATGCATTTTACATAATGAATCAGAAAACATGAAATCTATACAGCACAAGAAAATGAAATAAAGTATGTGGGTACTTGTGACTCTCTTGGGTACTTATGACTCTCTTGCAGCTACAAGAGCTAGTTCAAATGTACTTAAACCCTGCGATTCTTATTTGCCTCGATAACAAGAGAATAACTTTACTAACTCCCAACAAACAATCCCAAAACCCTAATGGTGACTATATCTGTCATTATAATTGACGGTAAGTTGAGGGGCATGGTCAACAACAGCATTGCATCTGTCTGCTTAGTAAAGTCCCGCATTAATCGATTTAAAAGGATGTGATTTGGTAATGGTTGGATGAGAAGGGCAGCATTTTTTACAGCAAAGAACCACCCAGGACCGCCAATCTCCAGACCCCATCCCCATGCCAGAATTCCTTCCATATTCTGTACCAAGCAATCAAGATTAAGTACCCAAAGATAGCTACTTTCCCAGTGGTATGTTAATTTGATTTTCCGAAATGCTTCACCCAAGCCTTCAAATGTAGATTCTTCTAAAGATAAACTGACTAAGAGGCCTATTCGGATTTAGATTGTAGGTCTTGGGCTTTGGCCTTCCCATTTCCTTCTAACTTCGGCTTGCTGGTGGTGAGCGTGCATGAGCGTCCCTCTACTTCTACTGCTACGAGTGCTTACTATCTTCCGAATGTTGCTGCCTTTCTGCAGTCGCGTATGGTGCTGGTAGGCCATCATATGTGTGTGGTGCAGCTCTAGTCTAGGAACTTATGCTGGCTTAGTCAGTTTGAAGCTGCCCTCAGCTCTTGTTTAGGTGTGATGAGCAGATAGGCACCTCTTATATATTTTTGCATTTTTTTTCAAGGTACTTTGGATTAGGCTTGTTACCACATCACTCGCGCCGCCAAGCTTGCCTTTCGGGTAGGGGCACATGGGTTCGAGAAGGGATAGTCTTAGATTTCGTTAAAGAGATTGCGCACTTTGAACAGAACATCCCTCAGATAGGGCCATCTTCTACCATAGATCGAAAGAGACAAAGTAGAAGTAAAAGAAGATAAGAGCTAGCCAAAGATGCAAGGGATGAGCGTTAGAAGTATGCTTTTAAGATAGATAATTTTTAGATCTTATAAGTGATGTTCTTGTGAGGTGGAGCGAGATGGATTTTGTAGCTGAAATCAATCCTGGTTAGCGTTGGAAGAATTCCATATGGACATTTAAGTCTAGTAAGAATCCCCTAAGTAATCCCATACATAGGTAAAAAAGGGAAACAAACCGCCCCTCAAAGTAGATTCATTTGATTTCAGCGAGTGAGCTATCTCTTACATTGATTCTCCGGCTAGACATTCGAGAGAGATGTTCACAAGAGCTAGAGACACTCAATCTAGTATCTAAGAATGTGGTATATTAAGACTTCCATTCCAGTACTGAAGATTCGCGCAGGGGGAGCTATCTCTTTTCCCTTTCCGCGATTCCGGTTCTCGATCGAAGCCCGGCCACATCCTTTGATTGAAATGGAATGCTTGTTTGGAACAACCAGATATTAGGAGACGTGCCAAGAGCAGGCATCTAGTGTGGATGGCTCTAAGCTCAAGACTCCACACTTAGTTCGAGGCATACATGTCTATAAAGAGAAAACTATGCCTTTTATGACTTGATCCTTATGGAAGGTCTGGAGTATGTAACCCTACTTGGGCCCCCCTTTCTTTCCACCATCAGGCCTTTTGAAGTCAGAAGAAAGGAAGGTTGTGGAACAAGGCCGGAGAGTCTTCTTCGAATTCGTTACCCCACCAAGAAGATCGAGGATCAGGCAACTCAGACAAGAAAAGGAGGTCATCGATGTTATGATATCTCGTGGATGACTGAACTGCCTTTCGAATTGAACTACCATGACTCTCACTAACTGCATCGAATTCTTTGGATAAAAGAAGACTAGCTAAAAGAGTGGATTCGATTCCGAACCTTATAATTCTTCCTTCCCTTTCTCTTGCTTCTTTCCCAAAGCTAATGGCTCACTTCACTCTCTTTAAAGAAGACCAGGAGTCACTCGCTTCCTCAAGCATGGGAAAGAGACAAGACCTCTTATGCCCACTCTTCCAAATGAAATTTCCCTTCTTCTAAGATATAAATCAAGGGCACTAGGGATCCTTCCCTAAACTAAAGAATTTACTGACCTTCTACCGGTATCATTTAGCTTGAGCCGGGAACTCCTGTTTACCTTGAGACAGGTATTCCTTATTATAGATATCACCGTTCAAGCGAAAGACTAAGAAGACTTTGTCTCGTCCACACCTAAGAAAGAAAATATCAGATCGGCAACATCAAATAAGACCGCTTTTTCCTTGTTCCCATGAAAGAAAGCATGAGTGAACGGTCGATTCTCTAAGAGAGGATTTGTTCAGAGCCGAATCTGTCAAAGAGCTTGGGTAAGCATTCAAAGCAAAAGCAGTCTCCTTTCACGACCACTTTTCAGTAGAGGGCTGAATTCTTCTCATTATTCCCTTCCCGAGGGAAGTACGAGCAATTGCCTTTCTTCTTTATCGCATTGATATGGTAAAAGTACTAAAAAAGTTAATGCGGAAGTTCCGTCGCTACTGTCTAGCCTTGATCCCGAGCTTCCACTTCCATTAGGATCACTTTCATCCGACTTTCCTTCGCCCTTTGTGACTGCCAGTGAAGTGGCAAAGAACAAAGGTGCTTCCTCTTTATAGTGTTACAGAACTACGTGCATAAGAATCATACAACATGGCCCCATATGATAATTGCCATAAATTATAAAAATTATTTGTGGATTGGCAATCAATATAATGAAACAAAGGAAATAAATTAATAAATGACAATTTTGGGGGGAATTCTCTAGATTAGGACTTCTTTTATTATACTCACTTCATGCATGTTTACATCTATATAAAGGGTAGGTACCAAAGTAGTGAAACATACTACATATTTGTCCACTTTCAGTATAAAAAGTCCTGCTTTTTTTTTTTCTTTCTTTCTTTATCATCCCCATCTTTTTAGTGTTGTCTTTCTTAAAAGTCTTGCTAATCCTCAAGAAGAGTAGGAAACAACTACAACATGAGAAAACGAAAATAGGCTTGAATCCCCAAATTAACTCAACATGGTAGGCTGTTCCACATGAAAAATCCTCTTGGAGGTTTCAATAAGTTCTTAGTAATAGCTTCTATCGAAACGTCTTAGGTGATATCATTATGGAGAACAGACAATCGCAGAAGAAGCTGAATGACTTAATAGATGATAAAATTTTTTAACATAATGTATCCTGATACTGCTACATATCTTGTTCCATCTAATCCAAGGGCTTCTAGTACATATGATCCTTGTTATCCCGATCGGAACACATTTACATCCCTCGAGCTGGAAGATTTATAAAAGGGACTTGGCAAATGGGAAGAGCTAATATAGGAAAAATTAGGAGTGCAATAGTTATGGAGCATGTTGCCATTGCCAATGCCATTGTCTGTAACATGATTTGGATTATTCTAATATGATGTCATGTCAATGCTAGTAAATCTTGCATCTAGATAAAGTATAATAGCAGCAGCAGCAAAATTCAAGTCCTAATCTAACCATATGAGGTTGGCTATATCTAGATGCTAGTTAGACAATCTCTCCATCCTCCAAATGAATTGTATATTTATTTGCTCACATCCTCTTAATATTCCTTCAAGATGAGTATTCTAAACATTGCACTTAACATTAGATTCTAGGATGACCTTAGTATACAAGGAACCACAGCAGATTCAAATTTCATGAATTCTTACGCACATGAAAACTATGGTAACACAGTGCTACCGAATCATAGTTCATGGCACAGAAATGATGTCAATCATGAAATTTAATGCCTATATATGAAAACTAGTAGACTGCATGATGTAAAGAGCCAATCTAGAGTGCCAATCATAAACCATTATCATCCTGCTTTATCGCATCCATATTTCATTAAGTAAGAAACACATAAGTAGATCAACCACTTAACTCTTGAATTTAATGCAAGTACAAACTCCACAATTATCTCAACATTCAAGAACTTCAAAACTTGGTTTCATGCAAGTCAACAAAATTAGTCTCCAAGGTAACTTTTTAAGGGGATAATTTTGAACAATGTTGATTCTCGTTAGCTTAGCACTAAGCAAGCACACGTAAGTAAAAAACCCTTGATTGACTCATTGCCTGTTAAAAAGCACTTCTTATCAATCAAAGTACCTTCAAGCATCGTTCCAAGAGGAATAACCAATCTGTTGCATGCATCACTCTTGTTGAGAAATAGAGAAGCTTTAGTTGCAAGCAAAACAAAGCTACAATAACTTAGATCCCAAACCCAAGCCTGTGAACCTATTTAGCATATGCAAAGCATTCAAGCTAAGGTTTTCATAATCACAAAAGCACCATTTTAGATTTTATAGTTACAAAAATACAAACTGCATGCCAAGAGTTCATCTATATAATTTAAATCACTTCTCAATTTAGTCCCTTTTTCCTAAATGTAGCTCTCAAGTGATTACATTCCACAAACCATATCCCATTGCTATGTAGAAGTATCCTCATTCCACAGAATAGTGAAACACATGAGGGAAACATCTCAGCTCTTTAGTTAAGGGATAATGTCAAACATACCTAAAATTTGGATCTTCTTTCAAATTTACACTTAAATTTAAGCTTTGAATTTTTCTCAATTAGTAATCCTAAATTAAACAGTACTAGGATAGTAGGATTTCTCACCTTCAATGCCTCTTGAATGATAACCACCACTAAATTCTGCAGTATGTGAGTCCCTCCACCATTGTTGTTAGTTCTTCCTTTCTTGAGACATTTACAACTCATAATCAAGCCTAGCAGCTTGAACTATAGCATTTCATCAAAATTTAGTATTGCAAATGCTTATGGAGCAAAAACCAGTCAAACTAATTGCAATGTTCTTTATCCTACCAATGCCATATTCTAATATCCTACTCTCACTTGATGTTGATCCCCAAGAACACTAAAGAATCAATACATGAAAAACACATAATCAAGTCTAAAAAGACAAGAAAGGTCCCTATATTCCATTAAATACTTTCCAACATCAGCTAAGTTCATAGGTCAACGTGAGTTAAAAAACTAACAGTTTATTCAACTTTCTTTTGATGGTATAGATCGAATGTGTAGGAACTCCGATTATTGAAGATTGGTATTGTTTCCTCTAAATTACTAAGTTTGATTTAAACGATTGATTTGCAGTTCTCACAGCATAACTATCTTTATTTGCATTATTATGGAGAAACATCATTTTGGAAACAGTTAAAATAGAGGGCAAATTACTTTTTCTTCCTGTTTTTGTGTTAAGAAAGCTTAACTACTTCTATGGTTGTTGACAAGTGTAAACACCCCATTTTTGCCCTAATAATCAATAATAATCAACAATGATTAATTTCCATTTTTTTCTATTTTTTCTATTTTTTTCCTCTAATTTAGCAAAAATAGGAAAAATATTCAAAAAATAAAATAAATAGGAAAAATACATCAATTTTGGAAAATAATTGCAGAAATGGCAATAAAAAGGATTAAATAATTTTTACAAATTTTTGGAATTTGAAAAAAATACAAAAATAATAAAAAATCACATTGCATATATGCAAATTGCGAAAATAAAAAATCGCGAAAGTGAGCTAGCCCAATCGGTCCGAAACATGGTCTAATGTACGCGGGAGGGGATCAGGTCATGGGTTTGAAACGTGGGGGAGGTAGAATTCGCGTTTTGCAATTTTTTTCTTTGCTTGGGATGCGTGTTAGCAGTTGATTGGCTAGAACGGACGCACGCACCGGACGCGTGATCATCTTCAACTTTCATCCTAGATCGCCGACGAGGAGGAAAATAGAATTTCGGCCATTTTGATTCGATGTTTTGCACAAATCCAGCAAACCTTCAATAGAAATAAGATAAACATCATCTAATTAGAATCAAATCGCAACAAATTGATGGATTTGCACAAATTGGAGATGGGTTTTAACCACAAATCCGATTTGCTTCGATCGGATGAAATCCGGGCTTATCCAGCTTGATTCCTTGCGCTTATAAATAGAGGAGGAAGGGAGGAAGCTGGATCACGGATCAAAAGTGAGAAAAAGAGAGAAAAGAGAGAGAATCGAAGCCTCGCCGGAGTTGCCAAGTCGCGACCACCGATCAAGCACCGAGCTGCCACCAGGAGGCGTTTTTTGAGAAATCCACCGCCACAGTCGAGTTCCCCACCCCCGAAAACCTGGGAAATGACACCTCAATTGCTTCGAAAGGCTGCCGGAACACCGTCAATGAGCACTCCCAACCGCCATGACCAATCGACCCGACTCGACCCGACCCACGCACTAACCCGGATCCAGGTAATTCGGATTTTCCATTTATTTTATTTTATTTTATTTATTTCTTATTTGTTTATTTAGTTATTTATTTTTTCGAATTTCTTTATTTATTTACTTGTTATTTATAATTCAAAAATGTAAAAAATATTAGAATTTAGATTATTTTTTTTAAGGTTTAATTTAGGATGAATAATAATTATAAAAATAAAAATATACAAAAAGAAAATGATAAAATATATATATCAGAAAAATAGCAAAATTTAGATTTTAGTTTAGGATAAATAAATAATATAGGGGAAATTTTTCAATGAAAATTAATAAAAAGTATAAACATTAATAAAGGTTACAAAAATCAATAAAAATCAAGAAAAATTAATAAATATCAATAAAAATTTATAATAGCAGGAATGAGTTGAAAAATAGAAAATGAAATTTTTTATCACTTAGAAAAATCATTTTCTTAAATAAATCCAAAATTGGTTTTTTTCCAAAATTATTATTTTTTCAAAAAAATCAAATGATCAAGCTTAGGCTTAGATTTTTTTAGAAGAAATACTAAGATGGTAAAAACATAAATCAAAAGAAATTTCATAACTAAAAATCATAAACACACTAAAGTTTTTTTAGGAAGAGCAAACTACGACTCGTTTGATTCTGAATAGCAGATACGTAGGCACCCATTTGGGGCAACCCTAAAAAGAACAAAAATCATTTTCTCAGAATAGGTCATTCAAAAACACAATAAATAAAAATAAAATAAAAGACATTTTTGGATAAGGTTTAGATTTTAGGAGATTAGGGTGGTAACCTTAAGGTTTAAATAAGTTAGCCTCCGAACTCGGAAACTCTGGTTTTTCCTTTCCTCTTTTCACAAAAATGAAAGAGGAAATTATGCTGACTAGTGATCTAAATTAGGATTAATCTACTCAATTAGTCCTAATTCAATCTTTCCCAACTACAGTTGGGTGGCGACTCCAAGACAAATTGAAATTCCTAACTCAACTTGAGGGTCTACATTAGATGAGCATAGGGTCTAGTATAGATCGGATTAGGAATGGGAAATCGAAAATTAGACTCGACAACAAGGTTACCTCATACATGAGGAAACGAAGTCCATGCAATAGATGCTTCTTGATAGAAAATCACATGTTACATCCTTATTCGCATTGGGAAGAAAAGGATATACAATTCAACTGACATTTAAAAACTCGAAAACTAAATATTGTACGATAGTATATAGCACCAATCTTCGAGGTAAAGCTTTGAGAGGATAATTTCAAACAATGTTAATACTCATCGTCTTACAACTCTACAAGCATAATCTATGATAAGGCTGCTGACTGACATATTGCATCTTAAAAAGCACTTCTTATTATAATCCAAATACTTGCAAGAGCAATAACCAATATGTCACCATGTGTCCCTTTCATCAAGAAATGGAGAAGCTTTAGCTGCAATCAATTCTAACCTCAGGCTTGCAAACTTACTTAACATTAGCAAAACATTTTGAGCTAAGGTTTTTATTATCACATAAGCACAATTTCAGAATTTGTAAAAACAAAATATAAATTGCACACTTTGCAAGTTCATCCATATACCATTCAAATCACTTTTCAATTTAGTTTCTTTTTCCAAGATATAGTTCTTAAGCAATTATATTCCATAAATTATGTCCTCACTACAACATAGAAGCATCCACATCCCACAGAATAATGAAACACATAGAACGAAACATCTGAGCTCTTTAGTTTAGTTAAGGGATAATGTCAAAACCTACTGAACTTTATATGTTATTTTAGATTAAGACTTGAATTTTGAAATTTGAATGCTTTTTCAAAAGGTAATGCTCAATTGAACAGTTCCAAGATAGGAGGATAAAATACCTTCAATGCTGCTTGTATAATAACCACCACCAAATTCCATAATATGCAAGTTCCTTTGCTGCTTTTGTTACTCCATCCCTTTCTTGAGACACTTCCAACTCATGTTAAAGCCTTGTAATTTGATCCATGACATTTCATCGAATTTTGCCGCAAATGCTTGTGGAGTGAAAACTAGCCAAATCACCTCCAATGCTCTTCACCCTGCCAATGCCATGTTCCAATCTACAAGTCTCACTTGATGTGGATCATGAGGAAGAGTAAAGATGCAGTACATGAAAAACATGTAATCAAATCTAAAAAGAAAAGAAAGATCCTTATATTACTTTAATTAGGCTAAGTACATTGATCTGTGAGAGTTAAAATGCTAAAAGCTTCAAGTATATTTAACAACTTTTGATTGTATGAAGTAATTAAGCAAGCTCAATTACTTCAATTGCCACTGAAAAGGTTGCCTGTTACATGACAAAGCGAAGTCCATCCAATAGATATTTCTTGAGAGAATACCCCATGTTACATCCTTATTTGCATTGGAAAGAAAAGGATATACTATGGTCATGGTCTATCTTGAAAATTAATCCAATAAAGGCAGAGATCTATTTATTTAGACATCTTTCTACAAAGATAAGTAGGACAATTAGAATCAATAAAATCATATTTAGAAGAAGAGAAGATCAAATAGGAGAATGAAAAGATAACTAAGACAAAAGAGAAGTAGGAGTCATAAGAACTTTTGCTATACAATTACAAGTAGAAGGAAGTGACGAAAGAATTTGTGAGCATAAAATATTTAGAAGATTATTAGAATATATAAGTTTTAGGTTTATTACAACAAGTACAATTAAAGAACATTTAGTAGAAATGATATTTATTCAGGAACACCACAAATGCATAAAACAAGATCAAAATAATATTAGAATATGAATATAAATTCAATGAAATTATTATTAAAATAAGAGAAAATTTTGAAAAGCTTATAGCAGATGGTGATAAGATAATTAGAGCTAAATACCTATAAAAGGATTTAACTATGCACCCATTTAATTTTGCTTTGATAGCGGAATTCCATCAAGCATATGCAAAGAAACCTACAAATTCAATAAAAGGATTAAACCATTCAAAGGCAACTCAATGGATACTATATTTGACCGTACTAAACAATAGAATCAGGAAAAGGAACAAGATAAATAAATCAAGCATATCAAAAAAAAAAAAAAAACCTATTTCAAAGCATGATAGACGGCAAGATGAATTGTATACATTTACGTACTTGATTGACTCTTCTCATGGTGATTGATGACAAGTCCACAATCGTGTAAGAGAGTTTAGATTTCACTTTAGCATATGAATTATATCTGCTGTGATTCAATGGATGGACACCTTCGCATATAAAATTGGACAAGGGATGTTAGTTGGCTTATGCCTTGAACATCACTTAGCTTCTCATAGTTATACAAAATGAGTCTTCTCAACTCCTTCAAGTAGGATAGGTCACCAATTATTTTGAGGCAATGAAGCTTATAAAAAGTTATACTCCATAAAGATGTTAGTTGGTTTATGCCTTGAACATCACTTAGCTTCTCACACTTAATCAAATTGAGTTTTCTCAACTCCTTCAATTAGGATAAGTCACCAATTATTTTGAGGCATGGAAGCTCACCAAAATATACAGCCTCTAAGGCTGTTAGTTGGCTTATGCCTTGAACATCACTTAGCTTCTCACAATTAAACAAAATGAGAGTTCTCAACTCCTTCAATTAGGATAAGTCACCAATTATTTTTAGGCATGGAAGCATACCAAAATGTATAGTCTCTAAGGATGTTAGTTGGCTTATGCCTCAAACATCTCTTAACTTCTTACACTAACACAAACTGAGTTCTCTCAACTCCTTCAATTGGGATCAGTCACCAATTATTTTCAGGCATGGAAGCTCACTAAAATATATAACCCGTAAGCACGTTAGTTGGCTTATGCCTTAAACATCACTTAGCTTCTTACACATACACAAACCGAGTTCTCTCAACTCCTTCAATTGGGATAAGTCACCAATTATTTTCAGACATGGAAGCTCACTAAAATATATAACCCGTAAGGATGTTAGTTGGCTTATGCCTTGAACATCACTTAGTTCCTCAAACTTAACCAAACTGAGTGTTCTCAACTCCTTCAATTGCGATAAATCCGAAGTCGTGGTTAACTTTTTGCATGAACAGTGTTTGAGCACTTTGAGCTTATTGACCACCTATACATAGATGAATAGACCAAACAAAAAAAACAAAAAAGAAGAAGAAGAAGAAGATGCCAAGTAGACATGAATAAAGTGTTAGAAACGCAGTTACTATAGCATAAGAAAGATGGGTTCATTTAGATAGTAGCAGTAGTAGTATATGACATTACCCCAATTTGACTCCACCCGCTCCAGTCTTCTGAGATTTGAATATTATCCAATTCTAGAACCATCATCTTCCTTAGATGAAAATTGATAGGCATAGGCATGGGCATGGTTTCTAATGGTAAGCTTAACCATCGAAGCCATCTTAGATTTGGAAGTAGATTATTAAAATCTCCATCTAAACCTATTGCACCTCTCAAATTGAGAAATCTCAACTTTCGGAAACCCTTAAAATGCTCACTTGTTAAGTGCCTTCGAGACTTTTCAACGGTGCAAAGGTTGAATGCTTCAACCTCTTTGGGTTCCTACCATTTAAAATATTTTAAAATAAATACCTTAAGAAGTCCAACATAAAAAATGCATTTGTTTTTATTTATGGTAATTTAATTTAGAAATGATCAAACTATTCATGATTTTAGTTTGGTTAGGAATAAGCTCTACGAAACCCCGTTAATATGAATAGAAACTATTTATTGTCTAAATTAATTCAAATATAAATTGTGCAAACCATAGTACTACATTGAGACTTTTGAATCCTTGAGGACTTACAAGTTATTGAAAAACTTTGAAAATCAAGAACTAGTATTGAGTATTTTTAAAACTTTAAAAAAATATTGAAATTAAAATTAAGAATTTGAAGGAGAATTTTATGCTGGATTGAATTATGCACTTGAGAAATTTTTTTGTTTTTATTTGTTTATTTTGCTTATAAAGGTGTCACTTTACCATTTAGTTATAATATATTAACAAAACTTAGTCGTCAAATTTCGATTAAAAAAAATAATGATTCAAGGAGTGAAAAATAATGCGTGGGAAAAGAGAAATTCTACCTGATTTTCATCTAGGACCTCCCAAACATCCTCCTCACTCCACAGTCTACTACGCTTTCCGGGATCATTGAAGCTTTCTTGACATACAATTGCCTTTCCAAGATCTTTTAGTTGATCATGCATAATTAGATCGCCATTATCTCTAGTTTTTATCAAGGACAAAGAGATAAGATTTTTTACATGCTGGTGTGGATGAAAGTTACAAGCATCCCAGTAGTAGTATGCATCAGCTATAGATAATTTTGCTCTCTCAGAGAAGTAGCATGCAATATCCAGAAATATTTGTCGCTCCTCATAGTTGAGAGAGTCATAACTTATTTTCAATTTCCACATCACTTCATCGTTAGGTTTCGTTTTTAATATCCGCAATGTATCTTCCCAACTATCCTTAGGCTTGGCTAATAGTGAAGAGCCAATGACCTCAATAGCTAGAGGAAGCCCTCCGGTTGTGGATACAATTTCTCTAGCAATATGTTCAAGTTCACTATGACGAGCACTGTCTCTTTCAAAAGCATGCAAGCAGAACAATTGGAAAGATTGTTCCGGATCCAATTCGTTGAGTTCATAAGTCAACTTATTATCCCACTTCTCCATTATGTCTTTATTCCTTGAAGTAATAATAAGTAGGCTTCCTGGTTTAAACCAGTCACTTTTTGGTGCTAAAGCATTTAGTTGATCTCTATGGTCGACATCATCGAGCAAAATAAGGACTTTCTTATGCGTGAATCTTGCTTTTATAATATTTAGTCCTGCATCAATATATGTAATGCCTTCCGCCAATACATGTCCTAAAGTATCTGCAATGAGTTGCTATAGCAAATCCACTTTACCCCTATCATCGTATGACCTTTCACGGACATTTGGAAGGAAGCTACGATGATCATACTGAGTGGAAAAGTAGTTGTAAATCAGCTTTGCCAAAGTTGTCTTGCCGATTCCACCCATTCCATGAATTAATATAACTTGAACCACATTAGGATCAAACATTTTTACAATCTTCTCTATATGACCTTGTACTCCAGTTAACTGATCCGTCACCATTAGATTGACTTTCTTCAATTTTTTAAAACCTTTCTCAGTATTATCTTTACTACTCACAACATAATTTTTTTTAGGAGATGAGATAAAACAATTACCCGTCTGCAATTTTCCCTGACTCAAATCCTTTCAAGGTTGCAACTTCCTTGAAATGCATTCCTCCATTCTTAGATATCATCATTAGAGCCATACTCCATTTGGTGAGAGCGAAAAGCCTCTTCGAATTTGCCAGTTTGGTTTCGGACATTTGATGGTGTAACTTTGTAGAAGATGGGTATGACTTTTTGACCAGTTTCCTTGCATCTGAGAATTTGGACAAGCTCTCTGAGGCACCATTCACTTGAAGCATAATTTGGAGAGATAATTGGGATTGAAATCTTGGAAGCATTGATTGCTTTCATAAGTTCAGGACCAATCTTTTCACCGACATGGAGGCTTTCGTTGTCTCTAAATACCCGAACTCCGGCATCAACAAGCCTGTTATAGAGGTGATCAGTGAACTCTTTGCGAGTATCTTCACCCCTAAAGCTCAAAAACACCTCGTAATCTTGTCCTGAAGGAAGAGTACATGAGGTTCGTCGGTTTGAACTCTCTCCATCTTCGCTAGCAGTATGTTTGCTTGGAGACTTTATCTTCTCCAACATTCTATCCATCCTAGATGTGAAAGACAAGGTGCTTTAGGATTTGAGCAAGTGAAAGTCATGAAATGGTGGTTGATTATACAACTATAGCTCTATCATATGGAATTTATATGTACCTTTTCCGTTACCTCATTAGTCAAACAGTCAGGTCTTGGTAATAGCAAACACTCCACGTGGTTTGTCCATGGTGTCTGGTCTTGGTCCATGAGGAAATAAGCACGAAGCAACGTGCTTGGCTAGACGTTGATTGGGTGGTAATTCTTGGGGATGTCCTCTCCCGTAAAATTACGACACGTAGATAGGCTCAAATTATGGCTACTGTTGCCATGTGTAATATTACAAAATTAACAACACGTCATTAACCTGTTTAAAATTTTAATTATTATTTTATAAATAAATAAAAATTGAAGAAATGAAAATATACACTTTCAATTTTTGATTGAGATGATCCAAATCTAATAAAAATGATTATTTCCATTCTGATTTTCTACTACAGTACGATTTTTTTTTCTTTATACTTTATTATCTTTATTTTTTTTATATCTTATATGTATTTTACATATATGTTAGGATAATTAATAAAACCAAAGTCTAGTCCTTTTTTTTTTTGCCAATTAAAAAATTTTGGATGACTTTGACTCCAATCACCACCTCATGACGTAAAGTGCTACTCTTTATTTTTAAGTGCTCAACTTTGATGTACCATATCCTTTCGAAATAAGATATAATAATCTACCAATAAATCCTTATGTTGGTTGCAGGAATTTAACCTTACTCTTTTATTAGACCAAGATCCATCCTTACTAATTGAGTCAACAGCCATTAGCAATGTAGTCAAAGAAACCAAATGCACTCCACATAGAGAAATAAAGGTTTTGATTGGTGGATTTATATATAATATAACATAGTTACCATTATAGAAGTGATTTTGTACTACATGAATATAATAATCCAGTAGGCAACATATAGTATAATAATCTCTCAAAACCAAGGGTAGATTGAGAGGTGGCTTGGCCCGATTTCTAAATTTGGAAAAATATTAATTGTTAAAATTTATTAAAAATAAAAGCTATATATTATATATATTATTTAAAAAGCAAAAAAAAAAACAAATTTTTATAAATAATTAAATGGTTAGATGAGTGGTTTATAATAGAAGGTTTTGAATTTAAATCTCATGACAATCATTTTATTTTTTTTTAAATTGCATTTATCATATGTTACTTAAATGAAATTCTTTTTTTATTTATTTTACTTTTTTTTCATAATAACTAACAATATTAAATATCATTTATTAAAAACTATAATAGTATTCTTGACTATTTTCTCAAAAATTAAAAAAAAAATTCTATGTATTAAACAATATTGAGATAAACCTAAAAAAATAAAATAAAATAAAATAATTCAATCCCACTATATGGTTCTAGGTCAATGCCCTTACTTAAAATCGCTTTTCACTCGCTTCTGTTTACCCTTTTTACTTGCTATTTTCTTTCTCCTTTTAAAAAAAATAAAGAAAAAGGAATTAGACTTAGACCTACATAGATGGAAAAGGGAAAAAAAAAATCCTCTTTCTAAAAATAATCCCGAAAATATGCCAATTGGGAATATAATCCTAAAAATGTATCACTTAAAATCAATACTTAAAGTATCCATTTTAAATTGGCTTGAAATGAGCACTTGAAATGTAGATATTACTGTTCACAATTGAAATTGACACTTTAAGTGTCGCTTTTAGCTTTTTTTTCTTACTTGTTTTTATTGTTTGTAAAATTAGCATTTAAAGTACTGATTCCAAGCCAATTTGAAATTGGCACTAGAAATGACATATTTTTTAGATTAATTTCTTAATTAATATACTTCTAGGATTATTTTTAAAAAATATAATATTTCTTTTTCCTTTTCCTCTACACAGATGCTATTGAACCTATCACTCTTAAGCAAGGTGTGGAACTACTACTTCCATAAACTCTTTGAGATGAAGAGGCCAATTAGTGGTAGTGGGAATTCGTATCACTATTTTGTATCTATTCATATTAGTATTAGAATTATATAGAATTGAATCAAGATTACAAATAATTAAATTATAATTTAACTGCACTTATTTATATTATAATTGCATTTTTGTACCGTGTGTTATATTATGTATCACGTTTTCTTTATATATGGTATAATCACAATATATTATCCTAAATTACAATATAAAAGCCCATTGACAACTTTTATGGAAGTTGTCCACAGTATCAAGGAGGTTGTTGATAGTTTTATTTATACCATTAATGTGCCTTATATATTAGTTTAGAGTAATATACTGTAAGTATATCATATAGTTACTTTCAAGTGACTATACTTTAAAATTTTCCATTCTAGTGCCATGTTCATCTTTATATTCGTTCTATAATATCATGTTAGTAATTACCAACCATATTTCAAATACTTAGTTTTTAAAATTTTTAATACATGGAAAAATATTGTAAAATGTGACCGCTTACTTAATTACTTTCCTATTTTTCCCACTTTTTAAATACTTTATTTAAAACCTTCACCTTTCACTATAATTGTAACAAAGTGGTCAACATTTTCAAAATCACTAAAATTGAATAATTTCGTTAGAATTTTTCGTATGATTTTTCTTTAATTACAAATTTATAATTTTACAACTGATATCAATTCTTATTTTCATCAAATGGGATCATTGATCAACATAATGAATGGAACTTTCCAAGTCGATTTAAAAAAGTTGTAGAGCTTAAATAAAAAAAAATCAAAAAGACTTTTTCTATCTCTAACTAGCATACTCTCACTTCTTGGCTATTGAGATGTAAATTAGAGGTCTTGTAGGGTTGATCATGTGAGAAAATTTTTAGAAAAATGGAGAGAAATTAAGGAAACTATTAGAGGCATGTAAATAAATGCTTTCCTTAAAGAGTTTTACGGGTTGTACGAGTTTTACATAAAATTGTTAGGGACATCATAACTCTTCAAGGATACGATTAAGTGTGTATTAAACAAAAGTAGCAATCTTTTCTTGAAGATTACACTAATTCATAAAACTTTGGAATGAGTATTTAGGTTACAGGTGATGTTGAGGGAGAGAAAATTAAGAATAAGTCTTCAATTTTGTGTACAAAATATCCACAAAATATCAATATATATTTAGACGTCAAATCTACAATTTCAATAAATTACAACTCTTTTATAAGATATAATCATTGAAAACAACTTAGTTTCAATCATTAGATTGAGTTTAGAACAGTTACAAACTCATCTATAGTGTCCATTACAAATAATCACAACTCATGAAGTTAAATTATTACACTTTTTCGCTTAAACATCAAAAAAAGAAAATAATGAAAAGTTGCAGTCTAGAACTAGCATTTAAATGCCTAGGTGTCAAAAATTGTACATAATGTTGAAGTAGAAAAACAAGACATGCTATTTAGACACCTAACTACCTAGACACTTACTAGAAAAACTTGTCTAGTTGTATTTACAATTTGGCATCTAAATGCCACTTGTGTGAGCATTAGAATGCCATACCCTGCATAATTGTAGGTCATTTGAACACCACTTCCATTTGACACAACATATCCATCTTGTCATTAATCACTTGTTTTATGTCTTTTAACTCCATAATTGGACATCCATATAACATATAAATCACTCCTAGGATATTGTGTCTTTCTTGGTTCATCTTTGGTTTCTTGGTAGAAAAAAAAAAGCAACTTACAATTTGTACATCATCAGCCGAAGCAAAATATAGAAGTATTGTATCTGCAACTAATGATTTATTATAGGTTTCTTTTCTCTTGTAGGATTTACATGTGAGTGTATCTCTTTCAACCACCTTGTTTTCTAATATGTATGCCAAATTGATAGTAGCAATCCATGTTATATAAACAAATAAAGTTTATAAAAGTTGATGTTTATTCCACAAGAGATTATGTTTCCTTCGATTTTCTCCATATTTTACGCATACTCTTTGCTTATTAGCTTGTAGATTTTATGACAAAAGTTGTTAATGATAGTTAATCAACAAATTTTTGTCCTAAGTTTAGACTTTGACAAGCTTTAACTTGAGGGGTATTGAAATATAGGTTTATTAATTCTCACTTGCTAATCATATGTTGTTGTTATTTAATACTTATAAACTCATGTAACTATAAACACTTCAATCAATCAAGATAAAATGTAACATGTTTTATTTCTCACTCTACAGCACTATTTCTTCCTGTTTTCATCTCCCAACTTCATCAATAAATATAATTTTCATTAGAATTCTTATTTGAAATTACTTGAATTCATGTTTTGATATCTTTGCATGTGTGCCTTTGTCATTAATTACTTCAATAATCAATATTGTCCAACCATAGATATAATATAGTATAATAATAGATAATATTTTACACTACTTATACATCATCTTTGTTCATGAGGAAATAAGCATGAAATAAGGTGCTTGACTAGAAGAAGTGGACAATTTATAAAAATAGACTAGACTTTGATACAATATAAATTATAAAGTTCCCTTGTCCAAAAATTATTCTATGACCAAAACAAAAACATTTTATTAAACAAATACATTTCCTTATTTATATAATATATTATTAAACAAAAATATTTTATTTGATTCCATTTTTAAATAATTTTTATAATATCAATTAGAAAGCATGACACCTATAATACATGTATTTACAGTAAAGAGGATTAAACTATTAAATATTAAATATAGAATACCTTGATTAGTAATCGTAATATGATTATGACAATAATAATTATATATATATTTAATATTTTTAGTTTAGCATGTATTGCAAATAAAATATGAATATAAATAGGTATAGATAAAAGAAATTATTTTCATACTCACTATCGTTATAACTCATTTATGTTCTTTTGTTAGAGTTCTACTAGAAATTTTATATCATATTTGATATTTTGGAATGGATTCAAAATAAAATCACTCTTTTGGATTTTTTTTAGTTTAGAAAGACTTTTAAAAATCAAAATGTGATTTCATAATTGATGGTTGCCTACACATTATAATATCCCTGTGGCCAAAAATAGAATTACGATTCTAGATTTTACTCTCTTTTTTTTTCATGTTTGAAAACACTTTTAAAAGTTAAAATCACGATTCTTTACGATCAATAATTTCAACTTTATGGGGAAATTTAATTTTGCCTTTGAGAAGGAAGGTAGGATAGCGATTTTAATCCACTATATTAATGATAATCATTTAAATTACTTTTTTATTCTATCAATATATATTTATTATATCCATTAACTAATGGTATTTTTAATAAATACCATTCCACTCTTTTACATTTCATGAACCTTTTCGAAGATAGGAATGACTTGATATTTCTATATAATGAGAATTTATTAGTGAAAAGACAAGTACTATCATCATGTATTGAGACATATAATAAGTCTTTTGATTGTTATATGTTTATTATTACAAAATTTGTAAGTGGATGAGACATTATAATCCTTATAGATTTTGAAGCAATATGAAGTTAATTACTTAAAATAAAGTAATTTAAAAATAAAAATTCAATACGAAATTTTTAAAGAATCACCGATCCACTCATAGTGAATACAAAATTACTTAATTCAGATATCTTTTCATATGTGTCTTTGTCATTAATTACCTCAATAGTCATTAATAAGGTCACTAGTAGTACAAGCATAGTAACGTTACCTTTAATATATTTATTGTTCTTATTAAAATCCTAATGGTGATCATAGTAATGTTTAATTTTCTCACTTTGTTACACTTGGATGTGATTGTTCCTATAAAAATACTATCCCTCATATATTAAACATACAATTTTTTTTTTTTTTTTGTTTAGCATCTAGCAAATATAATATGGACATGAATTCATTGTTTTTTTAATCTCATTAGATTTTTTCAAATAAAACATTAAATGCATTGAAGAGGTTAAAATAGATTGAAATAATAGTTTTTTAAATCAACTATTATTATAATTATTAGTGTAAAAATCTAGATTAAACTACTTTAAAAAAGGTTTAAGAAATCAGGGATATCAAGCCAGGGAGTATAATCAAAATGGTTTGTACGCCCACAGTATAATCAAGGCGGTTTGTACACGATGTCACGATCATGACTCATGGTCTTGGTCCACGAGGAAATAGGCAGGAAATGAATAACGTGCCCGACCACTGACTAGACAGTATGTCTACTCTTTTCAATTGCTTTCCTTTCTTTTTTATTTATTTTTAATTAAAATAAAGTAATTTAATGATAAAAATTCAATATGAAATTTTTAAAGAATCACCAACCCACTCAATAGTGAATACAAAATTACTTAATTCATGTTTTGATATCTTTCCATATGTGCCTTTGTCATTAATTACCTCAATAGTCATTAATAAGATCACTAGTAGCACAAGCATAATAACTTACCTTTGATGCATTTATTGTCCTTATTAAAATCTTAACGTGATTATACATAATGTTTAATTTTCTCACTTTGTTACACCTGGATGTGATTGTTCCTATAAGAATAATATCCCTAATATATTAAATTACATATGTAATGATTGATCAATCGGTTTATATATTTGATTTGATTTTATATTTATTTATACTTGATGGCACATATAAAAAATTAATATGTGGATAGAGTCATATAAGGGGATAGTAAAAATTGATCTTATGATGGCATATGTGAGCTCTTATCAAATGATATGATGTGTAGAATACATTATGTTTTCAAGTTTTGTTTCCATATTGTTCCTTTGCTTTGGTTCAACTTTTTAGAATATACTTTGGAACCAGAATAGGAACCAAACCCTATGGGTAGGTGCTGGGTCTAGCAAAGAGGTAATGGAACTAGAATAGGAACCACGAAATGTACCAACCATAACTCTTACACATACCACATTCAAGATCTGTAGCAGTTCAAAGTTACATGGAATTTGTACAATTCTATTTGGAATCCTAAGCAAATAGCTAAAATAACGTGTTCATGTGTGTATGGATGCATGTAAAAATTAAAAAAAAAATGTTAAGAATACCTTATTTCTAGCAATGTAGAAATGATCGTACATGATTCACATTCTTAAGTACGCTATACCTAAAAGAAAGTTCTGCATCAAGATAAAACTTCAATAACACAATAGCAACATTCATGCCCTCATTTCACTGTATGAGGATGGCTCTATCTAAATACTTAACTAGACTATTGTTATATAGAAAATACATTTTGCCTCCAAATGCTAAATGCAACACTCGAAATAATTTTATGACAATCTCTCAATCCTCCAAATGAGATGTACCTTCAATTACTCATACTCTCTTAATATTCCTCATCTGAAATGTTACATTTAGCATTTTGATCCAAATATAACGAGAAACTGTAGCAGATTTAACTTTCATTGATTCTCATGCGCATTACTACTAAAGGTCAAATGGTGCTACTGAATTGTAGCTCGAAGCATTACCTATGATTGGCTATGAACCTATTCAGCATATGCAAAACATTCCCGCTACGGTTTTTATTATCACAAAAGCACCATCTTAAAATTAGTAAAAACAAAAGTACAAGCTGGGTACCTCGTGAGTTCATCCATATCATGCAAATCAGTTTTTAATTTAATTTCTTTTTTCCAAGATACACTTCTTCAATAATCATATTCCATGAATCATATCCTTGTTGCTATATAGAAGCATCCTCATTCCACATAATAGTGAAACACATAAAAGAAACATCTAGACTATAAGGGATAATGTCTAACCCTACCGAAAATTTGTAATTTATTTTTTAATAAATGTCAATATAAATCACCAAGGACTTAGGGGACATGCTTCATGTAAAGAGCCCTTTGATGTAGCATCTTTCATAGATTTATTTAGCTTAAAAGAAGCATCCAAATTCAATAGAACAAGAAAAACATGTAACTAAATAAATTCAGCTTAAAGTAAATAAAATCTAACCAAAGGATAGCCCAAAAGTTTAATCTGAGATTCAAAATCTTGATAATAAAGTCTTATTAACACGACACTAGTCTCTAAGGTCATGTCTTAAGGGGAACTACTTGACCCTAGACTCGCATTCAAATAAAAGCCTTCTTCCCAATCCCAGTAGAAGAATCGATCGGAATCACCTTCAAAATGTTGAACCTACTCTTTGGCAATGGCCTGCAACAGGAATTAACATAGAATTTGGGCAAAGACATGCGAGTGAAGCAGTCTCACCAAAACAAAAAAGGACAAGGGACATTGGAACTAACTTGCACTGGCCAATAATAACATGGTCACCTTCCTTTATATGGAAGAAAGGAGAAATATGTGTAGGGATGTTAGAATGCCTCTTCTCATATTTGAATAAAAGAAAAAAAATCCCCATAACATTTTTACACAATTTGTAAACAAAATGGCGTTCACACCTCTAATACTTCTTGACAAAATGGAGGTAATTTCTGCAAATGATGATGATTTTCATCATCTTAGCATTGTGGCAAGTACCTGCAAAAACATGACCCGTGATTGATACATTGCCTGTGAATGGGCACTTTTTAGCACCTACAAGCATCATTTAGAAACAAGAGTCAATTTACTAGGAATAGAACTTACTTGGAAGAAAACAGTTGCATGCAAAATAAAACCGCAACCATCAAGCTCTTATTCTTTAAACAAGCAGAATTCATTCTTTATATGATTACTACAAACTAAGGCTATCATTACTACAATTGCAAATTTAATTTAATAACTAAAAAGGAGAGAAAGCCCAAAGAGTTGACCAAACATGTATTTGATCTCCCATATTATTCAATAAAAGAGAAGCAAATACAAGACATCCTAAAGTAGTTGTAAATTCCCAAAAGTAGTATACTGTAAAGAAAGCTTTCCACAACTACTACATCTAGTATAAGCAAGACACATAGCAACATATATCTATAGCCTAGAAACTACAAGACTTCTTCTTTTTTTTTTTAAAATTTACAATAGTTTGTGTGCCTAAAGATGAAAGAATAACACACCTTCAATTGCCTCTTTAGGTGTCTTGAAGCCCAATCCTATACTCTTCCAGTACCAATTTCCACCCTTTCCAGGTCTCTTGCTTTTCCTCTAGTACTAGTTTCCACCCCTCCTAGGTCTCTTGCTTTTCCTTGACTTCTTTGAGCCACAAAATTTCACCACAAATCCATAAATTAAAAATCATACTACCAATAAAAAAAAAAACACAAAACTCCTAATTCACTCAATCACATGACTAAATCACAACCCTTCATAATCTTAAATCCACATCTGTCGAACTCTACAACTTAATGACATATACAAAAATCCCAAGTTTATACTCTAAAAAACCTTAATCTTCATAATATTTCTTTAAAATGTCCTAAATGAAGTAGTAACTAAACATTCTTTTTTGTTCCTTATTCAATTAAAGAATGGAACTTCTTACTCAAATGTATACATTTGTCAAATATTTTTCTATTATATCGCAAGAGAAGGTAGTAGCAAGCAGGTGGTGACAATGGGAAAGAAGAGAAATCACTAGCCACCTAAAGAAGAGAGCAGCAAATTTGCCAATGGAATAAAAGCTATGAAGGTGTTTGAACTCTTACGTTGTAGCAATTTGGTGCCTATACTTCAATTTTTTGCAATTTAACATCTATGATTTCCTTTAAGTTGCAGATAAGTATCTCCACTAATAGACATAAATAAGCACCAATTTTTTGTCACATATGGCATGCATATGCAAAACATTGTACACTCGGGCAACATCCCAAGCTAAATAAAGTAAGAACTATCTCTCTCCCCTAACTTTAGTCTAATCTCTCTCTCTCTCTCCCCTTTCTCAATATCAAGCTTTCCTCTACCCTCTTTTCTCTTCAAATAAGCTGTAAACTACGTGGACTTTTACCATACAATCACTTAGAAGAAACTATTAAAAAACTAATGTCAAAGATAGCAAAATGATATAAATTTTATCATTAAAGTGTATTCCAATTGCTCTACTTAAAAAGTTAGAGAGAATTTTGTATAGTTCTTAAGGCTTCTAGTAGTGGTGTAAGACGTTGTCAAGTCTAATTTTTGAATTTCCCATTCTTAATCCGATCTATACTAGACCCTGTGCTCATCTAATGTAGATCCTCGACTTGAGTTAGGAATTTCGTTTATTTTGGAGTCGCCACCCAACTGTTGTTGGGAAAGATTGAATTAAGACTAATGGAGCGGATTAGTCCTAATTTAGACCACTAGTCGTTGTGATTTCCTCTTCTCGTTTTTGTGAAAAGAGGAAAAAGGAAAACCAGAGATTCTAAGTTCGGATGCTAACCTATTAAAACCTTACGGTTACCACCCAATCTTCTAAAATTTACTCCTATCTCGAAATGTCTTTTATTTTATTTTTGTTGTCTTTTATTGTGTTTTTGAGTAAATTATTCTAGGAAAATGATTTTTATTCCTTTTTAGGGTTGCCCCAAATGGGTGCCTACGTACCTGCTATTCAGGATCAAACAAGCCGTAGTTCGCTTTTCTTGAAAAGCTTTAAGTGGGTATGTGAATTTTAATTATGAAATTTCTTTTGATTTATGTTTTTCTCATTTTAGGATTTTTCTAAAAAATCTAAGCCTAAGGTTGATAATTTGATTTTTGAAAGTGATATTTTAAGGAAAAAACCAGTTTTGGATTTATTTAAGAAAATGATTTTTCTAAGTGATAAAAATTCCATTTTTCTATTTTTTCACTCATTTCTACTATTATAAATTTTTATTGATTTTTTTTATTTTTTTTATAATTTTTTATATTTTTTATTAATTTTTATTAGTTTTTCATAATTTTTATAATTTTTATTTTTATTAAAAAATTTCTCCTAGATTTTTATTTATCCTATTTAAAGTCTAAATTATTATTATTATTTTTCTAATGTTTTTTTTTATTTTCTTTATGAATTTTCTACATTTTTATTATTTATTATTATAATTTTTTTTTTTTTATCATTTTATCATTAAATCCTAATCCTAAGAAAAATCTAATTTCTAACATTTTTCTATTTATTGAAATATAAATAACAAATAACAAATAAGTAAATAAATAACAAATAAGTGAATAAGTTAATTCGGAATAAACCAAATAAATAAATAAATAAATATATTAAAAAAATAAAAAAATCCGACTTACCTGGATCTGGGTTGGTGCGCAGGTCGGGTCGGATCGGGTCGAAGCAGGTCGGGTTGGGTCGATCGGATGCAGCGGTTGGGACTGCTCGTCGGCGGCGTTCCAACGGCCTTTTACAACGGTTGAGGTGTCGATTCCTAGGTTTTCGGGGGTGAGGAATCCAACAGTGGTGGTGGTTTGCTTCAGAAACGCCTCCTAGTGGTTGCCCAACACTTGATCGGCGGTCGCGGTCTTGAACAACTCTGGTGAGCTTCGATTCTCTCTTTTTTCTCTCTTTCTCTCACTTTTGATCCGTGATTTTGCTTCTCCACTTCATCCTCTATTTATAGGCGTTCGAAATCGAGCTAGATAAGCTCGGATTTCCACCGATCGAAGCAAATCGGATTTGCGATTAAACAAACCAACTCCGATTCATGTAAATCCATCGATTTGTTGAGATTTGATTCTAATTGGATGATGTTTATCGTATTTCCGTTGAAGATCTGTTAGATTTGTGCAAAAAATCAAATCAAAACAGCCGTAATTCAGATTTTTCTCCTCGCCGACGATCTCAGATCGAGGTTGAAGACGATCACGTGTCCAGCGCGTGTGTTCGCTCCAGCCAATCAGATGCCGCCACGTGTCCTAGGCGATGAAGAAAAATTGCAAAACGCAGAATCTGCTTCCCCCACGTTTCGAACCCGTGACCGAGCCCTCCCGCGCGTGCCTTAGGCCATGGTCCGGACCAACTGAGCTAGCCCACTTTCGCGATTTTATTTATTTTGCAAATTGCATTTATGCAATGCGATTTTTTTTTATTTTTTTTATTTTTTGAAATTCCAAAAATTTGTAAAAATCATTTAACCCTTATTATTGCCATTTCTGAAATTATTTTCCAAAATTGATGTATTTTCCTATTTATTTTTATTTTTTGAACATTTTTCCTATTTTTGCTAAATTAGATAAAAAATATGGAAAAATTGGGAAAAATTGGAAGTTACTTATTATTGATTATTATTAATCCTTAGGGAAAAAATGGGGTGTTTATAGCTGCCTCTCTTTGTAGTAAAGTTTGGAAAACTTAACTATAAAAATAAGAAAGACGCCATTTTTGGCCTCTTGGTTGAATAGATAGCGCCTTGGTTTGGCTAGTTATCTAGAATTTGGTTTCTAGTAGGAAAATGCCCCATGAGCTGATAATCCCACGAGTCTTTTGTGATGGTTGGTATTGCTTAGGAAATGATCCTAACAATCTAGAGTAATGTATCCTTCCAAAAAGTTCTCTATGGGCTGACTAATTGGCGATAGAACATACCTCAAACATTGCTTAGGAGTGTAGAATTGATAGGAAGCGTCTTATTGGACTAGCAACCTTGAAGAGAAGATTATCTTAGGAAGCGCTCTTATGAGCTGGCCACCTGTCAACAGAAGCGTCTGACTCGACTAGCAACTGTTTGGAAAAATTCCTTCGAAGAGTGCTCCTACGAGCTGACTAATCGGTCATCAAAAGTGCTCCTACGAGCTGACTAATTGATAGATTCGAAAAGTGCTCCTTTGAGCTAACTAATCGATGGATTCGAAAAGTGCTCCTTTGAGCTAACTAATTGATAGATTCGAAAAGTGCTCCTTTGAGCTAACTAATCGATCGATTCGAAAAGTGCTCCTTTGAGCTAACTAATCGATAGATTTGAAAAGTGCTCCTTTAAGCTAACTAATCGATGGATTTGAAAAGTGCTCCTTTGAGCTAACTGATCGATGGATTCGAAAAGTGCTCCTTTGAGCTAACTAATCGATGAGGTGTCTAGGAAAGTGCCCCTTCTTGGGCTGACCGACCTATAGCGGGAAGTGTCTTCTTAGACTCACGACCTTGGGGGAGAAATGTCTCAAAAGGTGCCCCTACAGGCTGACCTTAAGACAAGATATTTAGGAGAGTGCCCTATTGTGGGCTGACTAACCTATAGCATGGAGAAACGTTTTCAAAAAGGTGCCCTTGTGGGCTGACCTTAAAAGAGGATATCTAGGAAAGTGCCCCTCTATGAGCTAACTAACCTAGGACAGAATGTCTCAAAAAGGTGCCCTTATGGGCTAACCCTAAGAGAGGATGTTTAGGGAAGTGCCCTAATGTGGGTTGACTAACCTATAACAGAATGTCTCAAAAAGGTGCCCTTTTGGGCTAACCCTAAGAGAGGATGTTTAGGGAAGTGCCCCAATGTGGGCTGACTAACCTATGGTAGGAAGAAATGTCTTGAAGGGTGCCTTTATAGGCTGACCTTAAGAGGAGATCTAGGAAAGTGCCCCTATATGGGCTAACTAACCTTTTAAAGGGGAGGTTTAGACAAGTGCCCCATTATGAGCTGACTGATCTTATGTTGTTGAACATGTTTCTACTGACTGAGTTAAATGATTCGATGCTTTTCATGATATGTGGATAGTTATTCATTTTAATATGCTTGCCAATTTATCGTAGATAGCAACCAAACAACCGAACCTTCGTGCTGGTTTGCTTCTACTTCGCTTCTTCTTATCTTGACACGGGGTTGAAAATCTTGATGTGCTTCCTTTCTTGTGCGCATGGCTCTTCTGACGGTAGTGTTATCCTACTAATGCACTAGGTTTTAATGCTCAAGAGTAGATAGAATTATATTACAAAATTTATTGAGATTCATTATCACTTTAGTGTTTATCCTGCATTGGTGAAGTGATGGGTAATGTGTTTAGGAATGTTTGTTGTAATTGGTAATTGGTTGGAAATATCGACCATTCAGAGATATTAACTTTACTTGTAAAAAAAATAAAAACTAGACTCAACGAAATTTGTATTAAATATTGGCTTTCATAAACATTGGCAAAATTTCAATTCCCTTGCCTAAGGATAGTATATCTTTACAGCATCTGTATTAATGGGGTCTCTCAATTCTGGACCATCCATTTGAGTTAGTATCAAAGCACCTCCTGACAGAACTTTTTTCACCACATATAGACCTTCATAGTTTGGGGTGAATTTTCCTCTGGAGTCTTGAGCATTCGGGATAACCTTTCTTAGCACCAGATCCCCCTCTTTGAAATATCAAGGTCTCATCTTTTTGTTAAATGCTCGGTCCATCCTTTGCTGGTAACACTGGCCATGACATAGTGCAGTGAGTCTTTTTTTCATCAATCAAATTCAGCTGATCAAGCCTCTTCTTTACCTAGTCTGATTCGGTTAGCTGAGTTTATGACAGAATTCTGAATGATGGTATTTCGACTTCGACTGGTAGCACTGCCTCAGTACCGTATACCAATGAATATGGGGTAGCTCCAGTAGATGTTCTTATTGAAGTCCTATAAGCCATGAGAGCAAACGGCAATATCTCATGCCAATCTTTGTAAGTAGTTGTCATTTTTTCGATGATTTTTTTGATATTCTTGTTAGCTGCTTTTACTGCCCCGTTCATCTGAGGTCGGTAGGGAGTTGAATTTCTATGGTTTATGTGGAATTGCTGACATAAACCTATCATTGACTTATTATTAAGATTGGTACTATTGTCGGTGATGATGAACTCAAGAACTCCATAACGAGCTATTATGTCCTTTTTAAGAAGCGGACTATTACCCCTTTAGTGACATTGGCATATGAAGAAGCTTCTACCCATTTAGTGAAGTAATCAATTGCTACCAATATGAACCTGTGGCCGTTGGATGCTGTCGGAGTGATTGGGCCAATTATGTCGATTCCCCACATGGAGAAAGGCTATGGTGCTGACAACAAGTGTAACTCGTTGGGCGGAGCATTTATCCGGTTTGCGTATACTTGACACAAATGACAGTGCTTGACATATTTTATGCAATCTGATTCCATGGTTAGCCAATAGTATCTTAACCTCATGATTTTTCGGGCCAACATGTAGCCATTCATATGAGGTCCACATACTCCTTCCTATACCTCTTTCATTAGTTCAAAGGCTTCATTTTTATCCACACATCTTAACAAGATGGTATCAGATGATCTTTTGTAAAGTATAGACCCACTTAATAAGAAATGACTTGCTAACCTTCTGAGTGTTCTTTGGTCATTCTTGCTAGCCATTTCAGGGTATTTACTCTCTTGGAGAAAGGTCTTGATGTCGTGATGCCAGGGCTTGTCGTCTTGTGCTTTTTCAATTGTTAAACAATAGGCAGGTCGATTTTCGATGTCTATTTTCATCGGTTGGACTTCGACTCCTCCTGTTATCTGGATCATAGATGCTAGTGTGGCAAGTGCATCTGTAAACTGATTCTGAGTTCTCGAGATATATGTGAAAGTGATTGCCTTGAATTCTTCGATTAGCTCTATCAAATGTTGATGATATGGTATCAGTTTGGGGTCTTTAGTCTTATATTCCCCTCTTGTCTGTAGTATGATGAGTGACGAATCCCCGTATACCTCTAATTCACGAATTTCCATTTGGCAGGCCATTTTGAGGCCGAGAATGCACGCCTCATATTCTGCGATATTATTTGTATATGGAAATGTGAGCTTTGTCACTGCAGGGAATTGTGTGCCATCCGAGAATATCAATACTGCCTCGATCCCGCAACCGAATACATTGGCAGCTCCGTCGAAAAATATTTTCCACTTAGGGTTCTGCTCTATCCCACGGTCTTCTACTGGTGCGCCTTCCACTATTAATATATTTTCGTCCTGGAATTGGGCTTGTATTTCTTGGGAATCTACCTTGACAGGGTGTTCTGCCAATTGGTCGGCTAAGGCTTGCCCTTTCATCGAGTTCTAATTTATGTATGTGATGTCAAACTCGAATAGGAGCATTTTTCATTTAGAGATTCTCCTTATCAAAGATGGTTTCTCTGCCAAGTATTTTAAGGAATTATGTCTTGTCAGCAGCTCAATATGGTAGTAAAGGGTGTATTGCCTTAATCGGTGCATGACCCAAATTAGAGCACAACAAGTCTTCTCCACCTCTGAGACCCCCTGTTCCCCGTCTGTGAATTTCTTGCTTAAATAATACATGGAACGCTCTCTTCCCTCTTCATCTCTCTGCCCCAACACGCATCCCATGGATTTAGGGAGTATCGTGAGGTATAAGAATAAAGGCTTCCCTTGCTTCGGGACTATCAAGACTGGAGGTTTTATAAGGTAGTCTTTGATTGTCCTGAATGCTTCTTCGCATTCGTCGTCCCATTCTATTATGGCATTATTTTTTAACAGACGGAATAGTGGCCGGCACTTATCGGTGAGCTGTGAGATAAAACGAGCTATATAATTTAACCTTCCCAGCAAGCTTCTTACTTCTTTAACGGAGCGTGGGGAAGGTAACTCTAATATAGACTTTACCTTATCAGGATCGATTTTAATGCCGTCCCGGCTTATGACAAACCCTAACAATTTCCTCGTTGTGACCCCGAAAGTGCATTTCTCTAGGTTTAACTTGAGCTGGAATGTTCTCAGTCGTTTAAACAATTTCCTCAGGATATCTATATGGCTTTCTCCTTCTTCAGATTTGGCTATCATGTCGTCGACGTATACTTTGATCTCTCGATGCATCATGTCATGAAGTATTGCGACCATGGCTCTCTGATACGTTGCCCCGGTGTTTTTCAAACCAAAGGTCATGACTTTGTAACAGAAAGGTCCCCATGTTGTGATGAAAGTCGTTTTGGTTTTATCTTCTTTAGCCATTTTTATTTGGTTATATCTTAAGAAACCGTCCATGAATGAGAAAAGATGGTTTCCTACAGTGTTGTCCACTAGAACGTCAATGTGAGGTAGGGGGAAGTTATCCTTTGGCGTAGCTTGGTTTAAGTCCTGGAAGTCTACGCATATGCGTACTTTTCCATTCTTTTTCATAACAGGGATTATATTTGCTACCCATTCTGGGTAATCGGACACTTCGATGAATCCTACTTCTAGCAGTTTCTTGACTTCTTCCTTAATCTTCAGTAAGATGTCAGGCCTAAATCTTCTTAGTTTTTGTTTTTTAGGTTTGACATCCTCCCTTGTGGGAAGCCTATGAACCACTATTGATTGGTCTAGTCCTGGCATGTCACCATATGACCAGGCGAACACATCTGCATATTCTGTCAATTCAGTTATCTCACACTTTTGCTCGGCACTTAAACTGGCCCCGATTTTGAGATTTTTAGGTTTTTCTATGCTTCCTAGATTTACTATCTCCACCGGCTCGTCAATTGAAATTCCGCTTTCTTCATGTTTTTGCCAATTTTCTTGTATTATTTCGTTGTCAAGGATATCGCCTTCAACAACTGACCCAACAGCGTTGGAAACAATATCAGCGTTTTTATTTTCTACCTACGCGAAATATCCCTGATGTTCGATGGTAGGAGATCTGGGTAAAGTAAAATGAAAGCATATATATAAGCAAAACGGACTGTAATTGAATTAGTAAAGAGTCTCCATAAAATTTGTTCAATAATCGTTTCTCTATCCTTGAGCTAACCTAGAGCTATTAGTAGGATAACAGAACCAATTGTTCAGAGCTGGATGCTGATGGGACGTGCGGGGGGTTGGCTGGGTAGAGCGAAGGAGGCCGATGCTTTCAATTAAGAGGTGGACTTGGGCAGCCAACTGTTGGACCGTTTGTTCTAGGGATACAATCCTGGAGTCTGAGGTAGCATCAGCATTTGTGTTATTGCGGTTGTCGCTGCTGTTTGCCTTCTTTATTCTTTAACGTGTGCAAATTGGTCTTCTGGGAGGTTTCAGTTGTTTAGGAGCTATCTTGATACCTAGCGCGCATTTTTCTTTTTTTAGTATGATGTATGCAAATGCTATGCATGTGTCACACAGATGCTAAAAATAAAAGGGTCGACAATTGATTGACGATGTAATATTGAAACTTTACTTTTATTAATATCAAAAATTTTTGGAGTTCGATACTCAAAGAAAACAAATAAAAGATTACAATAATAATCTATTTCCTAGCTCTCTTAGCCTTTTGTTGTGGAGACTCAGGCTTCTCGTTGATGACGGCTTCTAGTTCTTCGACTCTGGCTTTAGTCTTCTCCAATTGTGCTTCCAAGGCTTTGTTCCTTTGGTCGGATTCCTTAAATCGTCCTTTCCAGATGTCTTTCTTATAATATATAGCTTCAAAATAGATCTCCATCCGAGCCTTGACCTGCTCTAGGTAGATTTCTAGCTCCGGATTTATCTTGTCTGGCCTTGGTTGAGTGACATCTGGGACTCGGTATGTTCTTCCCCCTGTCTGATACAGCTGGCGGATCACAAACTCCCTGGTGGCTCGATGCTTTCCCACTTCGCCATCCAGCTCACCGAGGTCTACATTCGAGCTTTCAATTCTGGCGTCCTAAAGTTCTTTGACCTCTGTCAGCTTAGCAAACTTTTCAGCCACCAGTAAGTTCGGATCTTGGTACTCGAAGGTGACCGCTTCCAGCGAGGGCCGATAAACTATGTCTTGAATAGTACCGAACTGGCGGACCACTGAATTGGGGTGATATCCAATACATCCACTGATTTCGATCAGAGGTACGGCTTGAAAATTATTGCAGGTTAAGATAATTTTGTCGCAGCAACTCCACCTGGCTGTCCACAGAATATCATCGGCGCTGAAGCTTTTAAGCACTTCTACCCAACTGTGGCTGGTAAGGTCGTCAGGTAGCTTTATCTTTTCTATGCATGAATCCAAGAGATCCACCTGCTGAGCCAACACTTTCCGAACTATGTTCAGCCCGAAACACTTAAGGTGGCTTACGAACCAGATCAACATAAGATTGATACTTGAGCGGAGGATCCCATGGCCTTTCTTCTTGACAAAGTTTAAGTTTTGGATCTGTTCAGCCAATAGAGCCGGGATGTAAGATCTTCCTTCCAGAAATTGGGTCACCAGCTCTGCAACCCGGTAGTGGACATAGAAAGTTTCGGTGGGGAATAGTATGGTGGCGAAAGCTATCAAGATGAAAGCGTTCACCCTTCTTTGTCTATAAGTCTTAGGGTCCCCATACAATATGTCTTTCCTATCCCCATTGTCTTCTCGAGCAATGAACCAAGTTTCCAATTTGTCCATACATATGCAGTATCCATTACAGTCTGCTAAGGCCTTGTTGACTGCTATTTTGCAGATACCTAGTAGCCTGCTGAAAATACCGGCTGGCTCGGCCTCGAGCTCTGGCACATAGACTCGATCGGTTAGTGTTGGAGCTTGTAACAGCTGGGTGTACTCTTCCAGGGTGGGGGTAATTTCATGGGGCCTGATGAAGAAAGCTGCGGGCTTTACTTCCCATAAATGAAGCATGGCCCGTACCAAGGGCACGTTCGCCTCTATCTTTGTTAGTGAGAGGATAGGCCCTATTTTCTGCTGGATAAAGGCCTGCTCCTCTAGATTGTATAAGGTAAACTAGTGGTCCAGCACCAACTTTGGGTCCAAAGGTTTGTACACCTGAATCTCTTTGCGGAGGAGGTGGTCAACTGCGGTACTAGCCATCTATTACAACAAGAAATTTCCTAATTACAACCAGAACTATGAAAATATTACAGGGAAATAGATCCGAACTCCATGAACAAAACAAATATTACATTATCGTCAATTGTCAACCCATGACTTTATGTATGCAAATAGGTTGGTTCTAACTGGCCCCCAAGCTCTATGGCCTCCCGCATTCTTGGAGAAATGGATCTCAGGCCATATCGAAGCATTGGGTGGGGTAGCCTAATCGGTCCCGAACGGTGATCACCTCACTTCGCCCAAAACCTACACAATGGCTCCCCGTCTTAGGGTCCTAGGATAGTCTGGGTTCGATCGTATCTATTTACACAAATGTATGCATGCAGACCCAAAAGTAAAGAAAAATGAATTATAAACTTAGCTAATCCCTCAAAAGTTAGCAATAGAATAATAATCGAAAGACATTTCTTAAAAAGGAACATTTTGAGGATAGTCCAGGTTCGCCACCTAACTGTTGTTGGGAAAGATTGAATTAAGACTAATGGAGCGAATTAGTCCTAATTTGGACCACTAGTCGTCGTGATTTCCTCTTCTCATTTTTGTGAAAAGAGGAAAAAGGAAAACCAGAGATTCTAAGTTCGGAGGCTAACCTATTAAAACCTTACGGTTACCACCCAATCTCCTAAAATTTACTCCTATCTCGAAATGTCTTTTATTTTATTTTTGTTGTCTTTTATTGTTTTTTTGAGTGAATTATTCTAGGAAAATGATTTTTATTCCTTTTTAAGGTTGCCCCAAATGGGTGCCTACGTACCTGCTATTCAAGAGTAACCAAGCCGTAGTTCGCTTTTCCTGAAAAACTTTAAGTGGGTTTGTGAATTTTAATTATGAAATTTCTTTTGATTTATGTTTTTATCATTTTAGGATTTTTTTTTTTAAATCTAAGCCTAAGGTCGATAATTTGATTTTTGAAAGTGATATTTTAAGGAAAAAACCAATTTTGGATTTATTTAAGAAAATGATTTTTCTAAGTGATAAAAATTCCATTTTTCTATTTTTTTCACTCATTTCTACTATTATAAAATTTTATTGATTTTTTTATTTTTATATTTTTTATTAATTTTTAATTTTTTAATAGTTTTTTATTAGTTTTTCATCATTTTTATAATTTTTATTTTTATTAAAAATTTTCTCCTAGATTTTTATCTATCCTATTTAAAGTCTAAATTATTATTATTATTTTTCTAATGTTTTTATTATTTTCTTTATGAATTTTCTACATTTTTATTATTTATTATTATAATTGTTTTTTTTTTTATCATTTTATCATTAAATCCTAATCCTAAGAAAAATCTAATTTCTAACATTTTTCTATTTATTGAAATATAAATAACAAATAAGTGAATAAGTTAATTCGGAATAAACCAAATAAATATATTTAAAAAAATAAAAAAATCCGACTTACCTAGATCTGGGTCGGTGCGCGGGTCGGGTCGGGTCGATTGGATACGGCGGTTGGGACTACTCGTCGATGGCGTTCCGACGGCCTTTTGCAGTGGTTGAGGTGTCGATTCCTAGGTTTTCAGGGGTGAGGAATCCAACGATGGTGGTGGTTTACTTCAGAAACGCCTCCTAGTGGTTGCCCAACACTTAATCGGCGGTCGCGGTCTTGAACAACTCTGGCGAGCTTTGATTCTCTCTTTTTTCTCTCTTTCTCTCACTTTTGATCCGTGATTTTGCTTCTCCACTTCATTCTCTATTTATAGGCGTTCGAAATCGAGCTGGATAAGCTCGGATTTCCACCGATCGAAGCAAATCGGATTTGCGGTTAAACAAACCAACTCCGATTCGTGTAAATCCATCGATTTGTTGAGATTTGATTCCAATTGGATGATGTTTATCGTATTTCCGTTGAAGATCTGTTGGATTTGTGCAAAAAATCGAATCAAAACAGCCGAAATTTGGATTTTTCTTTTCGCCGGCGATCTCGGACCGAGGTTGAAGACAATCACGTGCCTGGTACGTGCGTTCGCTCTAGCCAATCAGATGCCGCCACGTGTCCTAGGCGATGAAGAAAAATTGCAAAACGCGGAATCTGCTTCCCCCGCATTTCGAACCCGTGACCGAGCTCTCCCGCACGTGCCTTAGGCCATGGTCCGGACCAGCTGAGCTAGCCCACTTTCGCGATTTTATTTATTTCGCAAATTGCATTTATGCAATGCGATTTTTTTATTTTTTTGTATTTTTTCAAATTTCAAAAATTTGTAAAAATCATTTAACCCTTATTATTGCCATTTCTGAAATTATTTTCCGAAATTGATGTATTTTCCTATTTATTTTTATTTTTTGAACATTTTTCCTATTTTTGCTAAATTAGAGAAAAATATGGAAAAATTGGGAAAAATTGGAAGTTACTTATTATTGATTATTATTGATCCTTAGGGCAAAAATGGGGTGTTTACAGACCTAATTTACTAAAGTAGTACCAATTGCCATACAAAGAACTAAATCTTTTGTTTTTGTCAAATTACCTCAATTGATATTGGAGTTTGATGGAAACCATATTTCATCTTGATCTCTATATTGTTTTCTCAATGTTTTCAAAGCATAATCTGACGTAGTTTCATCCATTAGTCCTTCAAATCAGAAAAATGAATACTTTGGAAATTATAGCTATTGGTAAAAGGACCCACTAACCTGCAATTTAGTTTACACCATGTTGTTTTCATCCACATAGAAGGGAACTTCCCTCTTATTCTCAAACTTCAAGTGATAGTCCCTGTGTACAGATATAGCTTACCAACATTTTTATTTAATAGACTTTAGTAATGACAAGCAGGCATAAGCCGTTTAATTGCATCAATTGGCTATATCTTGAAGAATAAGAGTCATGTATGTCTGATTGAATCATTCGGTATCACGTTTATAAAGAGCAAACAACCTGCTTTACTAGATCAAGATAGTTGTCTTAGGTAGAAACCAGAGCCTTATTTTCTATAAGAAGCACTTTGTTTAATGATCATAAGTATGAGCATTAGATGACTCAAATTTTCAAACTTTTATCTTGACTAGAATAATGTCTCTAATTTTTCAATTTTCCTTTTTTCTATAATTCATGTCAAGGCATGAGCCAGTGGAACAGGGGACACGTCCCTAGGTGAGAAGGCACATTGGAGACTGAATGGTTGACCAAGAACATCCAACCGAATTAACCTCTAGCTAAATCAACAACATAACTATAGATACTAAAAACCACAGTATAAAATACTAGAACACATAAGGAATCAACGTAACAGTTAATATTTTGTGAATGTCAAGGCTTATAACAACGTTATTTTTTCATGCCTCACAAATCTCCTTGTTATTGATTTTGTTTTACTTTTGAGCAAATTATGGGGTATTTGCATATTGTCAAAAATTATGGAGGAGTGAAGTTAAACTTTAGAAGTTTAGGAGTGTATTTGCAATCATGCCAAACTATAAATGCATTCACTCGAACACCACTCTTTCCCCATGTAAATACAAATGAATTCTAAGAGAATTTCAGTATATATATGTAGATATTAAAGAAATATGTTTTGCAAATAATAAAGAGTGAATGAGTACTTAACATTGCCCATTTAACCCAAAAAAGATGTCAGTAATAGCGTGAGGTTATGATACTATCTTTCCATTTGATTGGCATTCTCTTCCATTTAACCCAAATAATTAAAGTCCTCATAATGATACATGTTTTCCTTCTACCCTATTATATTACATGAAAGTAAAAATTTCTCCATTTTTTTATTGGCATTCTCTCCTATTAAGATCATGAAAGCAATCCATGATAGGATGATGCTTTTTGGAACTTAGAAAGATGGACTTAGGAAGGTTCACAGAAGAAGCTACTACTGTCTTTTGACTACTTTTATTTGTGAATTGAGTGTCTATAAGGAAATCTAGGTATGTTCAACCACAATGCTACAATATGTTTGTAATAACCATCTGATGCTAAACTTTTTCTTTGAAAAATTATGCATTCATACCAGGCATGTGCTTTTCTATGTAATTGTAGGTAAAGTTCATACGGATTGAATTAGTAGAGAAAACAAGGGAAAATGTGCCACCATATATAGAAAATCCTATGATCATATTGGATTAAGTTCACCCTATATTTTCTACTATATTGCCATGATGATTCAGATAAAACAATTCTAACAAATAAAATAGTGCCAATAACTTAAGAAGAGGAAACGAAGCTTTGTTTCCTTTCTCATTTGATGAAGGAATAAAACATGGAGACGGATAATTTATTTTTCAACTTTATTGGCATTTACTAAGGCTTGAATGGCATGACTTTAATTTCCCTATACATTATACTTAACCAATATATAAGACTAATTTTGATGTAAGTCATATTTTGCTGGTAACTTAAAAACTAAACATCTTAGGGGATTTCATTGAGGAGAATATATAATTGTAGGAGAAACATAATGAAATAATAGATGATTATGAAGGTCTCCTCATGCTGCCCTATACCCTCTTCCATTGTATGGTAGGGTTTTGCTAGAACCTAAGCCAAGATTTATAAATGATAATCCTTATTATCTGAATTGGAATACAATTATGTTCAAGAGGATTTGATAAAGCTGAAGAAATTATAGAGGAGAGCTTAGTCTACTAGTTATGGAGCTTGTTAGCAAATGCCAATTATATTGGTAATAAGCTCTAGTTCATACTATTATTATGTCATGTTGTTTTCAGAAATTTTGAGTTACTAGGGTTCTGTTATATCTGTTATGCAATTAAAGTTATAGCAGAAAATATCCTGAAGTCATTTTGGCTTCCAATTTGCTTTAACATATGTCTTAATTGCTACTTCATTATTTTATGAGACTTTAGTGTCAACTATTTCAGTATGCTTTGCTTTTTATGATCCTTGGACTCACAATACCAACTTTATAACCGATTGATTTGGTTATACCCTCACCTATACCAATTTTATATGGATGGAAGCCAACTTGTAAATTTATGGTAAAATGCAGGACTCAGCTTAAGTTGCATTATATATTTTGCAACACCCGTTTAAGTGTAGAGACCACTCCTACTTAGTATTCAATAGTTGCATTTGCTAAAGTTGCATTACCAACATTTATTTCGTTAGAATGATTTTAAAAGATTCAATAAAGGAAAAAAAAAGAATAAATTACTTGCCTAGACTTTTGATAAGGCTATGTTTAGCTACAAATGCTAAATAACATTTGAGATAATTTCAATGACAAGTTTTGCTGGTCCAAATCGGGTTGTAACTTCATCTGTTCATATTCTCTAATACTCCTTAATGATGAGCACTCTAAATGTTGCATCTTTTTCATTTCAATCCAAATATAACAATAGTTTACAAGGAACTACAACAGATTTAAATTCCATGGATTCTCATGCACATAAATTCTATGGTAAACTGGTGCTTCTGAACCATAGTTCATAACATAGAAAATAATGAATTAAATGCCAATCATAATACTCAATGCCCATATCATATGTGAAAACTACTAGATGGAATCACGTAAAGAGCTATTCCACAGGGTACGTTTCATAAACAATAACTGCTTAATTGTGTCCAAATTCCATAGAATAATAAAACACATAAATGAATCAACTATGTAACTCTTAAGTCTAATTCAAACATAATCTTAACAATTAACTAGACATTCAAAAACCGAAAACTAAGTGTTGTACTACAACATAGAGCACTAGTCTCTAAGGTAAAGTTTTGAGGCAATAATTTTGGATAATGTTGATCCTCATCGTCTTACAAGAGCAGTAACTAATTTGTTGCCATGCATCCCTTTCGTTGAGAAATAGAGAAGCTTTAGCTGCAAACAAAACTAAGCTGCGGCAATCACTAAGATCCTAACCTCAAGTGTGTGAACTTAGTTAGCATTAGCAGCACATTCGAGCTAAGGCTTTTATAATCACAAAAAAGCACCATTCCAGGATTAATAAAAACAAAAATACAAGCTTTGCACCTTGTGATTTCAATCATACTGTTTAAATCACTTTTCAATTGAGTTGCTTTTTCCTAGATATAGTTCTTAAAGCAATCATATTCCATAAATATAGCCTCATTGCTTTATAGAAGCAACTGTAACCCACGGAATAATGAAAAACAGAAAGGAAACATCTGAGCTCTTTAGTTTAAGTTAAGGGATAATGTCAAAACCTACTTGTACTTTGTATCTTCTTTCCGTTTTACACTAGAAATTTAAACTTTGAATGTTCTTTGAACTAATGATCAATTAAACAAATCCAAAATAGCAAGATAGCTTACCTTTAGTGCCTCTTGTACAATAACCACCACCAAATTCCTTAATATGACTTCCTTCACCTGCTGTTGTAACTTCTTCCCTTTCTTGAGACATTTCCAACTCATGTTCATGGCCAATTTGATCTATGATATTTTCAGTCGAAATCAAAACTGTAAATTTTAGAGGACCAAACACCAATCATATTAATTGCAACACTCTTTGCCTTGATGATGCTATATTCCAATATACTACTCTCGCTTGATGTGGATCTTGAGGAAGACTAAAGAAGCAATACATGAAAAAACACATAATCAAATTTGAAAAGAAAAGAAAGAACCCATATTCCTTTAAATACTTTCCAACTTTAGCTATGTACATTGGTTTGCCAAAGTTAAAATGCTAAAAGTTTTGAGTTTGTTCAACAACTTTTGATGGTACATATGGAATATGTAGGAACTCAAATCATTGAAGATTTGTCTTGTTGCATCTAAGTTACTAGGCTTGATTTAAACACAATTAATTTATAGTTCTCATAGCATAACTATCTTCATTTGCTTTATTATAAAGAAACATCATTCTAGAACCAATTATAATAGAGGGCTTGTTACTTTTTTGGGTTAACAAAGCTCAATTTTTTTTTTTTTTTGGATAAGCTATTCATTGAAGTAATTGAGTCCAATAGATACTTCTTAATAGAAAATCTCATTCTACATACTTATTTGCATTGGGAAGAAAATGATATTGTAAACACCCCATTTTTGCCCCAAGGATCAATAATAATCAATAATAAGTAATTTCCAATTTTTTCTCAATTTTTCATATTTTCTCTAATTTAGCAAAAATAGGAAAAATATTCAAATAAATAAAAATAAATAGGAAAATACATCAATTTTGGAAACTAATTTCCGAAATGGTAATAATAAGGGTTAAATGATTTTTACAAATTTTTGAAATTTAAAAAAATACAAAAAAATAAAAAAATCGCATTGCATATATGCAATTTGCGAAATAAATAAAATCGCAAAAGTGGGCTAGCTCAGTTGGTTAGAACCATGGTCAGGCGTGCGCGCGAGGGTGCGAGGTTAGGGGTTCGAAACGCGGGGGAAGTAGAATCCGCGTTTTGCGAATTTTTTCTTTACCTGGGATACGTGGTAGCATCTGATTGGCTGGAGCGAATGCACGCACCGGGCGCGTGATCGTCTTCAACCTCTATCCAAGATCGCCGGCGAGGAGAAAAATCCGAATTTCGGCCGTTTTGATTCGATTTTTTGCACAAATACAACAGATCTTCAATAGAATTAAAATAAATATCATCCAATTGGAATCAAATATCAACAAATCGATGGATTTACATGAATCGGAGTCGGTTTGTTTAACCACAAATCCGATTTGCTTCGATCGGTGGAAATCCGAGCTTATCCAGCTCGATTTTAAACGCCTATAAATAGAGGATGAAGTGGAGAAGTAGAAACACGGATCAAAAGTGAGAGAAAGAGAGAAAAAGGAGAGAATCGAAGCTCGCCAGAGTTATTCGAAACCGCGACCACCGATCAAGTGTTGGGTAGCCACCAAGAGGTGTTTTTGAAGCAAACCACCGCCACAGTTTAGTTCCTCACCCCCGAGAACCTAGGAATCGACACCTCAACCGCTGCAAAAGGCCACCGGAACGCCGTCAACGAGTACTCCCAGCCACCGCATCCGATCGACCCGACCCGACCCATGCACCGACCCGGATCCAGGTAAGTCGGATTTTCCGATTTTATTTATTTGGTTTATTTTATTTATTTCAAATTAATTTATTTTACTTATTTGTTATTTATTTACTTATTTGTTATGTATATTTCAATAAATAGAAAAATGTTAGAAATTAGATTTTTTAGGATTTAATGATATAAAAATAAAAATATAATTATAATAATAGATAATAAAAATGTAGAAAATTTATAAAGAAAATAATAAAAATATTAGAGAAATAATAATAAAATTTAAATTTTAAAATAAGGTAGATAAAAATCTAGGAGAAAATTTTTCAATAAAAATAAAAATTATAAAAATTAATAAAAATTTATAAAAATTTATGAAAAATATAAAAAATTAATAAAAAAATCAATAAAATTTTATAATAGTAGAAATGAGTTGAAAAATAGAAAAATGAGTTTTATCACTTAGAAAAATCATTTTCTTAAATAAATCCAAAATTGGTTTTTCATTAAAATTATTATTTTTAAAAGAATCAAATTATTAAGCTTAGGCTTAAATTTTTTACAAAATCCTAAAATAGTAAAAACATAAATCAAAAGAGATTTCATAATTAAAATTCACAAACCCATTTAAAATTTTTCAAGAAAAGCGAACTATGGCTTATTTGATCCTGAATAGCAGGTACGTAAGCACCCATTTGGGGCAACCTTAAAAGGAATAAAAAATCATTTTCTTAGAATAATTCACTCAAAAACACAATAAAAGAAAAAAAAATGAAATAAAAGACATTTCTAGATGGAGTAAATTTTAGGAGATTAGGTGGTAACCGTAGGGTTTTAATAGGTTAGCTTCCGAACTTAGAAACTCTGGTTTTCCCCTTTCCTCTTTTCACAAAAACGAGAAGAGGAAATCAGGACGACTAGTAGTCTAAATTGGGATTAATCTGCTCAATTAATCCTAATTCAATTTTTCCCAACCACAGTTAGGTAGCAACTCCAAAACTAAATGAAATTCCTAACTTAAGTCGAGGATCTACATTAGATGAGCATAGGGTCTAGTATAGATCGGATTAGGAATGGGAAATCAAAAATTAGACTCGATAGGATGGCGATTCCACTGGGGACATATTCCAGTATGCTAGCCACCTGAATCTCCTCAAATTTCTCCTTGTTAAGAAATGTCTTTTTATTATTGTTCTGTTGCTAACCTTTCAGGAATTAGCTAGATTTATGATTTAGTTTTTACTTTTGGGTCTGCATGCATACATTTGTGTGAATAGATACGGTCGAACTCGGACTGTCTTAGGACCCTAAGACGAGGGGCCATTGTGTAGGTTTCAGGCGAAGTGATGTAATTACCGTTCGGGACCGATTAGGCTACCCCACCCAATGCTTCGATATGGCTTGAGATCCATTTCTCCGAGAATGCGGGAGGCCATAGAGCTTGGAGACCAGTTAGAACCAACCTATTTGCATACATAACGTCATGGGTTGACAATTGATGATGATGTAATATTTTTTGTTTTGTTCATGGAGTTCAGATCTATTTCCCTGTAATGTTATCATAGTTTTGGTTGTAATTAGGAAATTTCTATTGTAATAGATGACTAGTATCGCAGTTGACTGCCTCCTCCGCAAAGAAATCCGAGTGTGCAAACCTTTGGATCCGAAATTGGTACTAGACCACCGGTTCACCTTATACAACCCAGAGGAACAGGCCTTCATCCACCAGAAAATAGGGCCCATCCTCTCACTGATGAAGATGGAGATGAACTTGCCCTTGATACGGGCCATGCTCCACCTATGGGAAATAGAGCCCGCGACTTTCTTCATTGGGCTACACAAGATCACTCCCACTCAAGACCCAAGCCAGAGTCAGAGAGTTGGAAGTTGTCACAACAGAAGACCAAGAAAGCTAGGAAATAGATTATCATTGTACTATTTCGTTTGTTTCTTTTAAATATTGAACTCCAAAGTTTCCAATATTAATAAAAGTAAAGTTTCAATATTACATCATCAATCAATTGTTGACCTTTTTTATTTTTAGCATCCGTGTGACACATGCATCACATTTGCATACATCATACTAAAGAAAAATGCACGCTAGGTATCAAAGATAGCTCCCAAATAACCGAATCTTCCAGAAGCCCAATTCATACCCATTCAAGAACCAGAATGGCAAACAGTGGCAACAACAGTGACAATCGCAATAAGACCAGCATTGACTACTGATACGAGATCGGTTTGATCGGATTCCTAACTGATACGAACCACGCCAACGTATGACGAAACCCAATACCAATACGTTCGGAATTCGTTACCTAAGATGCCAAACACCTTTAAGTGGAAACCACGACCCGTTGTCTATAAGCGAGACAAGAACCTTGGTATAATATGAAGACGCCACAATCGGGATGAAAGACCGATTGATAAGTCGGGATGAACACCATGGAAATAAAATCCGATAAGTTTTAGGTTAGTTCTTTAAAGAACCAAGAGAGGAATTCTCTCAAAAGTGTTTTCAAACTTTTTCAATGTTGTATATGTTCTATATTCTAAACCCTAGGAGCTTTATATTAGGGTTTACAATTCGTAACAATAAAGCCCAAAACGACATCACTTCAATAAGTTGCGTAAAAATAACAAAAACAGAACATAAAGGCCGGCGGTGTAGACATGAAGGTCGGCGGCCTTGAGCCGGCGTTGGAGACATATACGGCCGTGTACTTTTAGACGTGTATCTTTCTGTGGATTTTCTTGACTCCATACATGGCCGTGCCTTTTGGCCGTATATATGACCGTGTATGATTTTGTGTAACCTTGAGATTCCTATACGGCCGTGCCTTGTAAAGACACGCCCTCTTCACCCCGTATCCGGTATGACTTGTACAAGAGCAAGGGCCTTCCCATGGTTGTTCCAATCCTTTCCAACTTCATGATTGCTCCAATCCTTTCCGGCTTCATGGACATCCTTTATCAATCCGTTAAGTGCTTCCTTGAATCGTTTCGCTTGATTTCTTGTAATCGATCTAGGTGGCACTTCAAGAGGATCCACATTCCTTCTTCCGGCTTGGTTCTCACCATGGATCTCATCATTCCCCTCCTCTTGAAAAGGATTTGTCCTCAAATCATCACCTACATCGAAAGGACTCAGATCAGTAACATTAAATGTGGCACTTACTTGATACTCACCAAGCAAATCTATCTTGTATGCATTATCGTTGATGCGCTCAAGAACTTGAAATGGTCCATCGCCTCTAGGAAGTAGTTTAGATCGATGCTGCACACGAAACTGCTCTTTGCGTATGTGAACCCAAACCCAGTCTCTAGGTTCAAAGACAGCTTGTCGACGACCCTTGTTGGCTTGTTTCACATACTACTCTGTTCTTCGCTCAATGTTTAGCCTTGCCTTCTCATTGATCTGTTTAACAAATTCTGCTTTCTTCTGGCCATCTAGATTAACATACTCAGAAATAGGCAAAGGTGATAAATCCAAAGGAGTTAGTGGATTAAAACCATACACAATTTCAAAAGGAGTAAATTTAGTAGCAGAATGCACTGTACCGTTATAGGCAAATTCAACATGCGGCAAACAATCGTCCCAACTTTTAATATTCTTTTTAATTATAGCCCTCAACAAAGTAGATATCGATTTACTACCTCGATTTGACCATTAGTCTATGGATGACAAGTAGTAGAGAACAATAACTTAGTTCCTAACTTAGCCTACAAGGTCTTCCAAAAGTAGCTCAAGAACTTAGCATCTCTATCCGATACGATTGTTCTAAGCATACCATGTAATCTCACAACTTCCCTAAAGAACAAATTGGCAATATTGCAAGCATCATCCGTTTTGTGATAAGGAATGAAATGTGCCATCTTAGAGAATCTATCCACAACTACAAAAACAGAATCTCGACCATATCTAGACCTGGGTAATCCTAACATAAAATCCATAGAAATATCTACCCAAGGCTCATGAGGAATGGGAAGTGGGGTATAAAGCCCTTGAGGTTGGACTCTAGATTTTGCTTGCTTACACGTGACACATCGCTCACAAATCCTTTCAACATCTCGTTTCATGTGAGGCCAATAAAAGTGTTCCTGCAATACCCCTAAGGTTTTAGTTACTCCAAAATGTTCCATTAAACCTCCTCCATGAGACTCCCTCACTAATAATTCTCTTAAAGAACAAATTGGAATGCATAGTTTACTCTCCCTAAACAAGATCCTTCATGTTTATAAAATTTACCATGCCCACTCTTCTCACAATGTACATACTCCTCACAAAAATCTCGATCAGTAGCATATAATTCCTTAATGTGCTCAAAACCAAGCAATCTAGAACTAAGAGTAGAGATAAGAGCATACCTTCTAGAAAGTGCATCAGCAACGACATTCTCTTTACCTTGCTTGTAGTGGATGACATATGGAAATGTTTCGATGAACTCCACCTAACGAGCATGCCTTTTGTTCAGCTTGTGTTGCCCCTTCAAGTACTTCAACGATTCATGATCAGTGTGGATCACGAACTCTTTTGGCCAAAGATAGTGTTGCCAAGTCTCCAGTGCTCGAACCAAGGCATATAACTCCCTGTCATAAGTAGGGTAGTTCAAAGTTGCCCCACTTAGCTTCTTGCTAAAGAATGCAATTGGTCTTCTCTCTTGCATGAGCACTGCTCCAATACCTAATCCTGAAGCATCACACTCAATTTGAAACATTTTAGCAAAGTTAGGTAAAGCAAGTAATAGCGCCTAAGTCAGCTTATTTTTAAGCATCTGAAAGGCCTTCTCTTGTTGCCCTCCCCATCTGAACCCTACGTTCTTCTTAATTACCTCAGTAAGTGGTGCTGCAATGGTACTGAAATCCTTCACAAATCTCCTGTAAAAACTCACTAGTCCATGGAAACCCCGCACATTACTTACATTAGTTAGACTAGGCCATTCTTGGATCGCACGAATCTTTTCTTCATCAACCTGTATTCCCTGTGCACTAACAACAAAACCAAGAAACACAAGTTTGTCTGTGCAAAAAGTCCACATCTTGAGGTTAGCATATAATTTCTCCTTTCGAAGCACTTCTAAAACATCCCTCAAGTGAGATATATGATCTTCTAAACTCTTGCTGTAAATGAGAATATCATCAAAATAGACAACCACAAATTTGCTAATAAAAGTACTCAAAACATGGTTCATAAGTCTCATAAAAGTACTAGGTGCATTAGTTAAACCGAAAGGCATTACTAACCACTTATACAATCCATATTTCGTTTTGAATGCGGTTTTCCATTCATCACCTTCTTTCATTCTAATTTGGTGATATTCACTTTTCAGATCAATTTTAGAAAAGACACTAGACTCATGTAACTCATCTAACATGTCATTTAAGCGAGGAATGGGATGACGATACTTTACCATGATGTTGTTGATGGCGCGGCAGTCAACACACATTCTCCATGACCCATCCTTCTTAGGCACCAAAATCATAGGCACTGCACATGGACTCATGCTTTCTTTCACGTACCCCTTCTCCATTAATTCATCGACCTGCCTTTGGAGTTCCTTTGTCTCCTCCGGATTGCTCTTATAAGCTGGCTTGTTTGGAATCGATGCTCCGGGTACAAGGTCAATCTGGTGCTCAATACCACGAATAGGTGGTAATCCCTTTGGAATCTCCTCAGGGAAGACATCTTCAAAGTCCTGCACAATAGACACAACCACACTAGGCAAAGAGTTAGATAGTTCGTTAGTATTCAGACATGTTTCCTTAAAAACCAGCAACAACATAGGTTGCTTCATCACTAACGCTCTCCTCACTATACTCGCTCTTGCCATACAACTCTCCTTTTGCAAGGCTGCACTCTCCTTTTCACTCACCACCAAAGTTGATCCCCCTTCAACTTGGTCTCTCACACTCTTTCCAGCCTTCCTCTCTTTTTCCTTTTGATATTGACTTTTGTATTCCTTTTCTTTCTCATTGTCTTTTGCTCTCTCACTCTCCCTCTGCTTTTCACTCACCTTATGTTTTACAAAAGACTTTTGTAGCTGCTACTAATCCTCATACACCTGTTTAGGTGTTAACGGTTTAAGATTAAAGCTTTTCCCTTGGTGAACAAGCGTATACTTGTTAGAAAAGCCATCATGAACAACCTTCCTATCAAATTGCCATGGCCTCCCCAACAACACATGACACGCCTGCATTGGCACTACATCGCATAACACCTCATCCTCATACCTACCAATGCGAAAAGCAATCAAAGCTTGCTTACTCACCTTAGTCTCGCCACTATTATTCAGCCACTGCAATTTATATGGACTAAGGTGTTTAGTAGTCTTGAGTCCTAGCCTCTCAACAATAAAATTACTCACCACATTAGTGCAACTTCCTCCATCAATGATCAAACTGCAAATATGATCTCCTAGATAACATCTAGTATGAAATATATTCTCTCTTTGCACCTCCTCTTCTTCCTTCACCTGCACATTCAAAGCTCTCTTCACTACTGCCACTAACCTCCCTATTGCAGGCTCCTCATCATCACTAGCTTCCTCTAATGGAGGCATATCATCTTCCTCACTATCCCCCTCAGTCTCATACTCACCATCATCACGCAGAATCATCACACGCCTATTTGGACATTGATTAGCAATATGACCTCTACCTTGGCATTTAAAACATCTAATGTCATGATTTCTAGAAGTAGAAGAATTAGGGTTACCTTGGTTACCGGGAATAGAACCCGCTTGTCTCAGCTCTCCTTTTGGTTTGGTGGGTAAAGGCTTTTCTTCCTTCTTCCATTGGTTAGTCTTCCAGGTGGATGATCCAGTACCCTGTTGAAACCGTGCATTACTACTACCTTTCTGCCGATGTTGGTTCTCAACCTTTTATAACCATATGAACCTGTTAGGTATGGCTTATATACTGAATGAAGGACAGATGCTGGAGGGAAGTCGAGCGAAAGGAGCTTCGCTCCAGCATCTGTCCATTGGGGGGAGTTTTGAGATAGCATGCGGGCCAAGATTAAGTAGGCTTGGGGGTGCGGGGGCGTAGGCCCCGCGGTACGGTACAGGGTATTTTTGTAATTGTACCTAGAGTTACTTATATATTCTGTAATTGTAACCTAATTGTGGATTATTCCTAATAATAAGAAAACAACCGCTCATCGCTCCCGAGGACGTAGGCAAATTGCCGAACCTCGTAAAATCTTGTGTTCCTTTCTGTTTGCATTATTTCTGTGTTTACTAGCATAATTTCTCAACAAGTGGTATCAGAGCAGGTTGAGATGGCTATGCCAGGTGCGAAATTCGAAGTGATGAAGTTTAATGGTCACGGTAATTTCGGATTGTGGCAAACGAGGGTAAAGGATCTGTTGGCACAGCAAGGGATTTTAAAGTCTTTGTGATCTCAAAAGCCAAAATCGATGGAGGATGAAGATTGGGAAGAACTGCAGCAGCGAGCAACAGGAACTATACGGTTATGTTTGGCAGATGAGATTATGTATCACATAATGAATCTGTCATCTCCAGATGAAATATGGAAGAAATTGGAAACTCAATTTATGTCTAAATCCCTAATGAATAAGCTGTATCTAAAGTAGAGACTGTATGGGCTGAAGATGCAGGAAGGTTGTGATTTGGCGCAGCACGTGAATGTCTTCAATCAAATAATCACAGATTTGGCTCAACTTGATGTGAAGATTGAGGATGAAGACAAAGCAATGATTCTGTTATGTTCATTGCCTCCCTCCTACGAACACATGGTGACTACTCTTACATATGGGAAAGAAACAATCAGAGTTGAAGAAATTACTGCAGCTTTGTTGGCTCAAAACCAACAGAAACAGAATGCAGGGGAAAGCTCTCATGCTGACAGTTTATATATTAAGGGTAATCAAGACTGTGGAAGGAAGTCAGAGAAGGAAGGTTCTGGAAAACGAAATTCCAGATCAAAATCTAGGGGCAAAAAGACGATTCATTGCTACAAGTGCAAGGAGCCGGGACATATGAAGAGGGATTGTCCAAAGTTTAAAAGGCAGACTGATGACAAACGTGATGAATCATCCAAGTCTGTCAATGTGGTGCAGAATGACGATGCAGAGTGTAGTGATGGTGATATGCTTTCTGTTTCAACAACTCAGTTCACAGATGCATGGATTCTTGATTCGGGATGCTCTTATCATATAACACCTAACAGGGAGTGGTTTACGACATACAGGTCAGCTAATTCTGGTTCAGTCTATTTAGGTGATGATAGATGCTGCAATATTGTTGGTATTGGTGACGCCAGAATTAGGATGTATGATGGTACTGTTAGAACATTATGTGATGTTAAGCATATACCAGATTTGACAAAGAATCTAATTTCCTTGGGCACTCTACATAAGAATGGTTTTATTCCTAAAGCAGATGAGGATAGGGAAACCATTAGAATTGTGAGAGGTGCACTAATTGTGATGAAAGGAAAGATAACTGCAGGGAATATATATAAACTGTTAGGGAGTACAGTTGTAGGTGGAGTTCATTCTGTTGAGTCATATGATGATAACACAAAACTGTGGCACATGCGTCTTGGTCATCTTAGTGAACGTGGGATGGCTGAATTGCATAAAAGAAATTTGTTGCATGGTGCTAAAAGCTGCAAGCTCGATTTTTGTAAGTTTTGTGTTCTTGGTAAACAGACTAGAGTTAGTTTCACGACTGGAAAGCACAAAACTGAAGGAATTCTTGATTATGTGCATTCTGATGTATGGGGGCCTACCAGGGAAGCATCATTAGGTGGATCTATGTATTATGTTACTTTTATTGACGATTTTTCTAGGAAAGTTTGGGTATATTTCTTGAAACAGAAATCTGAAGTTTTTGCTAAGTTCAAGCTGTGGAAAGCTGAGGTGGAGAACCAAACTGGTAGAAAAATCAAGTATTTGAGGTCTGATAATGGCACAGAGTACACAGATTCACAGTTCCAGAAATTCTGTGAAGAGCATGGGATTCAGAGGCATTTTTCAGTGCGCAAGACACCACAGCAAAATGGTGTTGCAGAAAGAATGAACAGGTCGTTAACTGAAAGAGCAAGATGCTTGAGACTGAATGCAGGGCTTCCTAAAAGTTTCTGGGCAGAGGCTGTGAGCATGGCATGCTACCTCATCAACAGATCACCATGGGCATCTTTGGGTGGCAAAGTTACAGAAGAGGTATGGACAGGTAATGCAGTTGATTTTGATCACTTACGGATTTTTGGCTGTCCTGCTTATGTGCATGTACCTGGTGATGAAAGATAAAAACTTGATGCAAAGTCGAAGAAGTGCATCTTTCTGGGCTACAAGAAAGTTGTCAAAGGATACAAGTTTTGGGATCCGACTGCAAAGAAAGTGGTGATCAGTAGAGATGCAGTCTTTGATGAGCAGTTCATGTTGCAACAGAACCAAGACAAGGCGCTGATGGATTTAGAACAGTGTCCAGTAGCAGCTGAGAAAGATAAAAGTTATGATCCAACATCTGGTGGTTCGAATACAGTTGATGTACAGAATTATAATCTAGCCAGAGATAGAGAGAGACGCACCAATGTAAAGCCTCCAAGCAGATTGGGTTTTGAAGACATGGTCTCTTTTGCACTTCACATTAGCAGTGATGATCCAGCTACTTTCCAAGGAGCTATCACTAGTCAGGAGAAAGGGAAATGGATGGCTGCAATGGTTGAAGAGATGGAGTCTTTACAGAAAAATCATACATGGGAGCTAGTTCGGCTTCCTGAGGGAAAGAAGGCTATTGGTTGCAAATGGGTGTACAAACGGAAACCAGTAGTGTTAGAAAAAGAGGGGGAAAAGTTCAAGGCTCGATTGGTAGCAAAAGGTTTTTCACAACAGAAGGGAGTAGATTATGATGAAATTTTTTCTCCTGTAGTTAGGCATACTTCAATCAGGGCAGTACTTGCATTAGTAGCTAGTTGGGATTTACATCTAGAGCAGATGGATGTTAAAACTGCTTTTTTGCATGGTGATCTAGAGGAGCAGATCTATATGCAGCAGCCAGAAGGGTTCACTCAACCTGGACATGAGCATTTGGTCTGCAGGTTAAAGAAATCCTTGTATAGGTTGAAACAGTCTCCAAGACAATGGTACAAGCGATTCGACTCCTACATGATTCAGATTGGCTACAAGTTTATGTTAAGAGCCTTGATGATGCTTCTTCTATTTTTCTACTACTGTATGTAGATGATATGTTGATTCCTGCGAAGAACATGCATGATGTTGTTGGTTTGAAAGCTTTATTGAGCCAAGAATTTGATATGAAAGACTTAGGTGCTGCAAAGAAAATTCTTGGAATGGAGATTCATAGAGATAGAAGCTCAAGGAAACAGTGCTTATCTCAGTAAAGCTATGTTGAGAAGGTGTTAGACAGGTTCGGGATGAGCAATGTAAAGCCAGTGAGCACTCCACTGGCAAATCATTTTAAGCTTTCTTCAGAACAGTGCCCTAAGACAGATAAGGAAATTGAAGACATGGCAAAGGTTCCATATGCTAGTGCAGTTGGCTGCTTGATGTATGCAATGGTATGTACTCACCCCGACTTAGCTCATGCTGTTAGTCAAGTTTGTAAATACATGTCTAAACCAGGTAGGCAACATTGGGAAACAGTTAAGTGGATCTTCAGGTATTTAAAGGGTACTGCAGGGCATGGAATCATTTTTGGTAGTCAGCAGGATGATCCTTTGGTTGTAGGGTATGTGGATTCAGACTATGCAGGTGATTTGGATAACAGAAGGTCTACAATTGGGTATGTTTTTACTCTTGGTGGAGGGCCTATATGTTGGAAGTCAGCTGTTCAGTCTATTGTGGCATTATCTACAATTGAAGCTGAGTACATGGCAGTAGTTGAAGCTGCAAAAGAAGCGTTATGGCTTATTAGGCTAGTGAAGGAATTGGGTGCTCAACAAGGTGGAGTTCAGTTGCATTGTGACAATCAAAGTGCTATTCATTTGGCTAAGAATCAGATATATCATGCTAGATCTAAGCATATTGATGTGAGGTTCCACAAGATTAGAGAGTTGATTGCATCTGGTGAGATATTGTTACAGAAGGTTCATACTACTGAGAATGCAGCTGATATGTTAACCAAGCCAGTTACT